>BJKM01000132.1:0-1249130 GCA_015082035.1 Chaenogobius annularis | reverse complement strand
GAACAAGACCCAGATATCTGTAAGCACATTTATTAGAGAAACTCTGTATTAGGGAAATAAAACTTGTGGAACTTATCATGACGTCACTGGTTGTCTCTTCTCCGATGCGTGAACACGTTTGGAAATAACAAAGCGTAATTATTTCCTACAGTACTACTGTGGTCCGTTCACAAAAACAATATGATTAAGCGCAGATGATGCGGCTCTAGGTGGGCTATTCCTGTGCGCTATGTCTATGTCAAGGCTCGGCAACCTTAAATGATCAAAGATCCATTTCAGACCAAAAAACAAAACAAAAATCTGTCTGGAGCCGCAAAAAATTAAAAGTCATATATAAGACTTATATGAAGGAAACACAGGCTGTAAGTATATATATTAGCTATATCAGCCTACTATCAAAATGACTAGGCTACAAATACATAATGAGCATTCCTTATTAAAATGTGTATTTTCCCTGCAGCGCCCCCTGGAGTGATGACGCACCACGTAACGCAAAAAACAAAAACGCAGTCCTTTTCAAACCTCAATAACAATACCATCCTCTTTCTCTTTCCCCCCATATTTGAGCAACAGTGGAATTGAACACACAGCCTGCAATTATAAATTTGAATATTTCTTCAGTTTACATACCTGCATAACAGCGTTCCTGTTCGATATCGATCACGTCACAGACTCATCACAGGCACTTGAGTGTGCTGGAGCTGAATTAATGCCCTTGATTTGCCGGTTGATGATGTTGCCTGCCATTTTCATGGCCCTTTCCTTCACTGTCTTTGTGGAGAATCCTTCATGTTCTGACAATCAGTGAACAGTCTTCCACGCTTTATTATCTCCCGGGTTGCAACAAATCTAGCAGTAGTAGTGGAGTTTGGAGATGCAATCCACTTCTTAAATCTATCTTTGAGCACCTCTGAATGCGCACATTTATCATCAGCTACTTTCGTTTACAGTCACCTGCCCGGCAATGCGCCGCCCATGTGACCCGCACTGAAACACGTGTCGCAGGTCTATGATGCAAATCTTCGTTGACAGAAATTTTGAAATTTAATTTTATAAAAAAAAAAATGTACAGCTTTGAAAAAACGTTAAGAACAACTATATTCCCCCATCTATTTTCATACATTTTAGAAAAAGCCCCAGGGAGCCATGGGTTGCAGACCCCTGGTCTATGTCAACACCGGGACAGCTCCATGAGGGGGAAGCAACACTGAAACCCACTCTAAGTCAGTCACAAGGCCGGGGGAGGATCTGTGTTCCTGCTGATCAGAGAAAGGCGTTAGAGGCTTGGAATCCAGATCAAGCCCCCAGAAAACAAAATGGCGGGCAATTCAAGCCAATGGGGTGTGCTCATTGACACATGTCTCCAAAAAAGTTTCCTACTTCCGCATTACTTCCTGAATGGGGGCTAGCTCTTTGTGACCAGTCCGTGTACACCGTTCACTGTGAAGTCAAAAATGTGATTTTTAAGGATTTTAGAAACGGAAAAAAGAGTGAAATTCCTTCTATTTTATTTTTAGACTAAAAAATAATTTAGCACTTTCGGTAATTTTAGTGGCCGAGCTCTTGAAATGGTCAGGCCGGGAGGCTGCAGTCCCACGGAGTGGCCACTACTCAATTTGGATCGCGGACAGAGGGCGTGCCTTATCCAGTTAATACAATACATCCATGATCCAGACGCGCCTCAACGGCGGAAGTGAGGCGTTCTTATTAGGCACGCCTCCCAGGTGTCGACCACATGATTGGCGGAGCCGATTCGACACCGCTCCAATCTTGATCCAGAGGGACAGCGGGACAACCAGGTGTTCGGGGAGGATGGCATAGGGTCCAATCATGGGCAGGCACTCACTCGCAATATTTGTATAATTAATAAACAAGTGCAAAGGGTACAAGACTCAGTGCCCCCCTGTGTTTCTGTGGGCGCCAATGCCTCTGACTCTGTAAAAACAAATGCACGCATTCTATTAACCGTATTTCTTAGACTCGCTCCTCTCTCTGGTCAATGCTGACCTATAGCCATCTTAGTCGGAGCAGGCCTAATTGTGGTAAATGTGAGAGTTCTCCTGCTTTGTGCACATGCAGGGATTGGCATTTTACGCCTTTTTTGGCTGAAACACGCCCACTGACTGAGATGGCTATGTCAACACTGAGGAGAGTGAGGAACGAATGTGAGACACTACCGTTTCTTAAATGTGTGCATTTGTTTTATAAAGTAATTATAGTGGCATTGGCACCCACAGGACATGGGGAGAACATGTCCTCCTGGCATGTCTTGTGATATGGGGGTAGAGACAGATCCAGTGCGTAGGTCCCGCACTTACGAGGGTCAGAAACGTTTGCAGCTCTGCCCTAAATAAACACCAACTTCAGAGATAAAGAGGATTCACATTAACCACACATGTCAGATGCTGGGTTAGCTCAGATTATACGCATGGAAAAATACACTTTTTATTTAATTAAAACTTTAGAAGTGGATAGGCTACTTAAAACAACTTGATCTATAAGAGGCCAAATGGACAAGGGTTTGTGTGGGTGGGTGAGGAGAGATGAAGACAGGACTCATTTGGACCACATAAACAGTGGAATTAGTTTGGCATAAGAAAGAAATGTCCTATAAATCACTCAATCGCTTCAATCCAATAAACTCAAGGCAACACGTGTGTTGACCGGACTCCAGCACAAAACATCAACGTAACGTTCTCTGAATGCCGTTCGTGGATCGTTTGAAAATCCTATACGAGAGTCTGGATGGATAAACGCGCCTGTGCGTCGATTACCAACGGGATCTGCACCGTAACTGGATATACTGAAGATATGTTATGCTGTAAAACTATACATTTATGCAGAACTATTGGGAATGTGGGATTCAAAACAACAGGCCGACATTTAACAACATGCATGGATAAAGGCGCACAACTGAAGCAGCTCCAGGTGAGTTATCTAAACCATTCATGCCTGTCAATTGCATTAAACAACTAAACAAATGCAGCCCATAGGACACATGAATAGGACATTTATCATATCGGTGCCGGGTAACAGAGGTACAGAGGAATATAGGTACGCATCCGAATGTAACGCATTCGTTTTGTGCACCCATAAAATCTAGTACTCCAAATTACTTTTTCAAATCAGTAATGCGTTAGTTTTGGTTTTGTCATCATCTCTTTTTTCATCATCACCGCAATCCCAGAGCTCGGCGTGTTGTGAGCATGCGCACTGCGCAACTAGTGACTGGGAGTCTTGTCCTCACGCCAAAGAGAAATAAACTTTCAGATGCAAGTTAAAAAAAAACTCCTTCTCCTTTGTTATAACCACTATGTTGTATCTGAGGATTAAATATAGGATAACAGCAATGTGGTGAGTTTGATTTAAATAAACAACAGACCTAAAACAAATGCGTTCTGTTGTTGAACGTCGGTGCTCTTGCTTATCCTCTCATTTTGTTTTAGCAATGTCTTTCAATGCTTGAGGACAGGCCTACACTTGTTTATTGTATGGCATTGTATTGTGCTAATCTGTCAACATAAAAGATAAATAAAGCTCAGTCAAACCCATTTGCTTTGCTTGTTTATTTGATATTTTAATGATTATGTTTCTGTGTTTATTGGAAAGCCAAGACGTCAGGCTCGACCCCTTGTGTTTCATTTTTGCATCAGTAGTGTTATAGTAATGGAAGCCTCGAGTTCGGAGAAGAAAGTTCCAAACCAATTAAGGACTCACATCAGGTTTTACCTCTGTTTTATTGTGCGTGAATTAACAAAGCAAAGGGATTGTCTGCAAATTATATTAGTTATACCATAATGTTGATTATTGCTAACGCAAGAGTACTATAACGCATTACTTTGATAATACAGTAGCGCAGTCCCATAGCGAGTTACTTTGAAAAGTAACGCTACCCAACACTGGGTCTATCTGACTTCAAAACACTCTAAAATACTCTTAACATTTAATTGTCTTTTTATATTAAAAGGCACATTTTGACCTGACCAGTGCTCATATCCAGACAGCTTTACCTCAGGCTTGGGGGCAGTGTATGTTTTCATAGGAGATTTCTCTGTTCTTTCTTGTAATGCATTATTCATTGCGTTGGAAAATCCATTTTCTTTTGGTGTGTCTGTGTCTGATTAATTTTCTCTCCTCTCTGTCTGCTGCAGCCTCTTATCCTCAGACCGACACTACTTCCACACGTCTCCGCAGCATCATCCATATCAGCCCAGAGAAGAACAAGAAGATGTCAGGGTGTGTGTCTGGTGCAGAGTTTTGGCTCTGGAAGAAATGCTAAATGGGTTGTTTCCTTTGTCAGAAAATAGTGAACGGTGCCAAATTTGCCAGTTCTTTGTGACTAAGGTTGCTATTGTTGAACCTGTGGCTCAAAAAGACAGAGGGAATTGAGTTTTGACCACAATATCATAAACAAATATTTAAATAGCACACAGTTAGAACATAGTTGATGAGTGATTCAAATATAATATATGTACAACAACAGGATAAGAAAAATAGTGCGAAACCGGTAGTGCAAAACAGTGGATAGGGAGTATTTACATGAATTATTAAAGTGACAGCTGTTATTAAGGTGCCATGAAGTGTCCATGAGTCCAACGGCAGAGGGAAATAAATTGTTCTTGTGGTGGGAGGTTCTGGTCCGAATGGACCGTAGCCTCCTGCCTGAGGGGAGTGGCTCAAATAGACCATGCCCAGGGTGAGAAGGGTCAGCTGTGATCCGACCTGCTCGTCCCAGAGCCCTGGAGACGTACAGGTCCTGCAGAGATGGAAGTCTGCAGCCGATCACCTTCTCAGCAGAGCGCACAATGCGCTGTAGTCTCTGTTTGTCTCTGGCTGCTAAACACAAAAGTAATGTGCCAATTGTTTGTATTGTAACAGTTGTGATATAGAGAATATATTAGGTGACACTTATGGTGCTGACACAGTAACAGGTTAAAGCGAAGCCGCATTTGGAACCCACCCGCACCCGCTGTACTTTCTCTCATTGAGCTATCCGACCCGCTGGGTCGACCCGCACATCACTATTACACAGCCATAAGAATCCTTTCCAAACCATTTTGAAGTAAAACATTCTTACACTGCAGTGACAGTTAAAGAACCAATTGTAATTCATGGATATTTACAATATAAACAAATTTTACCTTTTAATTTTCTGCAGAAGCTGCTATGTTCAAAGCTTTGCATAATGTCTGCTCTGTACAGTGATGCAGTGGCTCAGTGCTTAGAGCATTCACCCACAAACTCAAGGCTTGGTGGGTGGATGCTATAGCTGGTGTGTCCTTGTGCAAGACACATGTATATCACCCTTATATGAAAGCAATCAAACATAACTTTTTGTAGTAATGGCCTTTGACCTTGTTATGTCTGGCAGAAACGTTTCACCCAAAGGTGCTGTGCTCACCTGAGGCCATCTGGGGTTAACACGAGGATCGAGCGCTGACAGGGTGTCAATACAAAGCAATTTACGGGGACCCCACCAAGAATCGACCATCAAGATAACAGGCAATTTCTCTGCTCCGCTGGTCACCGGGCCACGAGAGCCAATCGGGGGGAGACCGTTCTGCACTGGAGCTGCATTGTTTTCTACCTGCAATATTTACCAGAATATACGCCAGTTATCCAGTCAGGATAGTCTTGATTTGACAACTACTTATAAATACTTAAGAGTGCTCTTGAACTCACGGCTGACCTATGGAGAGCACACTCAAAATTTGTCCCAAAAAAAAACTGGTCCTCTCCACCATTAGATTTTGCCTGGCTTTACAGAGTGAAATGGAGATGAGAGAGAAGGGAGGACATGCAGTAAATTATGGGAGTCAGGAATCGAACTCACAACACTGCGGCCAGCTGCACTTGGAGCCTGGCATACATCAGAATCAGAATCAGAAATCAGGAATCAATCAAAGGGTTTATTGCCATTGTCAATGAACAAAATTCACAAACATAGGAACTTGTCTCTGCATCAAGGTACAACATAAAACACTGATCAATAATAAAAACAACATGTATGAAATCAAAAGGGCATGCATTAAGAGACAATTTAAAAATACTATAGTATAAAATAAAAATAGGCATTACTATGTACACGAGAATCACAGTTAAATTTACAGTCGTAGTGCAGAAAGTGATCCCACCAGCTCGTACATGTGCTGAGCCTTCGACACTCGCCCTCTCCACAATTTTATACTGTCTGGTCACTGACTACCAATGCTGTGCTGGAACCTGTGGGTAGACTTTACGACGTATTTAAAATACATGTAGATTCTTAACTAGGTCCACAACTGCACTGTGTAGTCCAGATGGAATGCACTGAGCTTTTTAACTATACAAGGAGCGTTGTCAATCACATTTTACTGTCATATAAATATATATAAAAGATAACAGTGTGTTTCAGTTAAGAGCTACATTAGAACACTACAAACCACTGAATAACGAAATGAAGATATCGCCAAAAAAACATATCGTCTCATCAGGGATCAGATCGTAATTTGATATTTATCATCACATCATCCAGCCCTACATAACAGTGACAAACTCTGACCCTGACCGCCACTATACTAGTGCGTGATCCAGTGGGAGGATATGATCCACATCCATCAGTGGAAATGACAGACAGCTGTAAACTCGGAGACGTTCACACTGCCCACACAGACATGTCCAGTTCAGATGATCCTCCCACAGAGCGACTCCAGTGAGACAATGAACCAGCCCCTGACAGGTGTTGAAGCAGATATGTTTGTGCTGCTGTGATGCTGATCACTGAGGCTAAGACAGACAGCATGTGAGAGAATACTGTAGGCTTAAGAACGCTGGATTCTAAAAGTGTTCAAATATAGCATTGGGGCATTTCCAACCATTGAATGTCAGTATCAATGATTTTGAAAGCCTGCATTTTAAACTTTTGAGTGGAATTTATGTAAAGTCATCCTCTGCTTTGTCTCATTTTGAAAACCAGTTGAACCCGAACAAGGGAGAGAAAATGAACATGATTAAATCATCATTTTAATTCCTCCATACTCACTAATCACCTCAGAACGTTTCACAATAGGGTGTTTTCTTTCATTTTATCAACACAGGTATACCATTTTTAAAAAAAAAAGATTTTGTGGCCTGTTGGCTTTATTTGACAGGAGAGGACAGGGTGAAATTGGTCATGAGAGAGAGGGGAGGACATGCAGTAAATCATCGGAGCCGGGATTCAAACTCACAACACTGCGGCCGGCTGCACTCGACCACCGTTAAACATACTGTGAAAATTCTAGGCAAACCAACTTCACCATAATGGAGCCAAACAGGTGGGGGACGGCCCACCAGAAAAAGTGACATAATGCACCTTTAATTCAGAAAGATCAGTGATTGAAAAGTAAAATAAAAAAGGAAATAAGAAGTAAAATGTCAGTCAGGCACCTGTCCCCCAATGTACCGATTCCATCTGTCCCAGTGTTTGTTAAATTTGTCCATGTTTAAGTTCGGAGTAAAAGTCAGTTTTTTTCCATTTTATAAATGTCCAACGTTGTCTCAGTCCAGTCCTTCACTGTTGGCTTAGTTCTCGTCATCCATTTCTTTGTAATTTCCTTTTTTGCTGCAGCACATTCCAGAGGTATCCAGTAATCATCTCCATTGCTGGAGTTCTACATCCGAGGTACATTGTAATATCAGAGTTGAAGACAATCAGCAGCACCTCATTGATTTCAGTCCAGTATTTGTGAATAATAGCGAGCACTTTTACAATCTTATATAGAAACAGATACATTTTCCCAACAGAATTTCCTCCAAGCGTAAATGTCCTGAAAATTTATAAGAAAACAAAGGCTTGTAGAATTTATCTATAACGTGAACTCAACTGTGGTTGTATTCAGGAAGAGTTTGAGAGTATAATGCATTGTGAAGGCAAATCTCCAGGGAATGGCAGGAGAAGCTCTGAACACCGGTACCTCCAGCTGGACCGCTCCTCCCACTCCGTGTTCTCCTGTCTGAGTCTAGGAGCCCAGGTGGAACCGCTGAATCTGAAGCAAGGAGATCAACCTTTATATCCCTTCATAAAACCAAAGTGTAAGTAGAACTTGCGTGTAGAAATATGAAGTCTGTGCATGACACTGACAAGTGATCAAAGTCCAGTGCAAAATTTAAAATGTAAAATGTCAATATTTCTCATCTAAAAACCTAAACGAATTGCTTTGGAATAACATGAAACAATGAAATGGGCAAAGGTGACATAATACTATTTAACTAAACTAATTTGTATATATTGGAACTGTAAAGAAACAAAGGGGGAAACAAGTTATTCAATTGAAGTTTTCCTCTGGCATACCGGGGGTTGTTAAAATCCGTAACATCCATTGCAGGGCCAAAGTTACAAAGTTATTGAGAGTGTAATTACATGATTGTAAACTAGCCTATGTGCGAGGAAACAAAGTAGTTTCACACATGGTATGCACCAAATCTTAAACTATATTCAGAAAGCCTTGTTTCTCTCTCACAGAAGCCGACATTTCCTCGTGCTGTTTTCAGACAATTCTCTATTTCACAGTGTATAAGCCCTTTTTGACTTCAGCATTTGTCATCGTTGTGCGTTTATGAAAAGTTTCAGTCGTTGTTATCAAAGTTTGCTTCCAATACCCACCTTTAACCCTCCAAGACACACTGAAAATGGTGGATAATGGAGAAAACACTTCCATTTAGTGAAACACCACCTGCTCTAACTGTGTCACTTCTCCATATGTTGATACACTGATAGAGAGCAGCAGACTTGGCTATGGTCCACCTCTATTTGTAAAGGTCAATGTCTTTACTTTAAAGGATCGTCCCCCTGTGGTGAACCACCAAGTCTCCAGAGAGGTGCGTATTGTGAGGAAAAAAGTAACAGTGCGAAACAACATTTTCCCCAATACAAAGCATGGCTATTATTCATGCGGAGTGTTGAAATGTGCTCCCCGCGGACGTGCCGCGTGTGCCGTAGTGCGACGCTGTGGGAGCCCACTCCATTTTCAGCCTTTTGAACAAAGTAGCATCTGCAGGAGGAGAGAGGCTGAGGGGCTGCGAGGTGATCCATAGAGCAGGTGTTAAACGCTCCAGCGCTGCCAGCAAAACTCACCAAATTCATACATGTTTCATATTGTATGTTTATTTGTTGCAGTCATTGTGGAGTAAGGGGGGAAATACTGTCCCTTAGATTTCCTGAAAAGTCTTGTCTCTTTGAACTAAAATTTGAACTAAAACATTTATATTTTTTATTCTAATCCCGCCTGCCCTAACATGTTGACATATTTTAGAAGTGAAATAGTGAAACAATTTATGTGATGGGAAAGATTATGCTTTTTTCCCAATTGGATTTATTTAGATTTCTGGACGGCTTCCAGCGTGATCCTTTCAAAATTGAAATATGTATGCACCACAATAAGGCGCACAGGTTCGTAAATATTGATTAAAATGGAGGCAATTCCAGTTAGTTACAATAATTTATTAACCATTTAATTCCTACTGTAAATACTTTGTTTGTGGTTTCAGACATAAAAAGATAAATGTGAGTCCTTTGAGTTCATTAGTTGTAATATTGTGTGCTCTCCCAATGCACATCCTTCGGTTTGAAATAAGCAACATAACCAAAACATAAACCAGGTGATGCGGAACACAGGCACCGCCGCACAGGGAAGGCAGCCAACACAGAAAGGTAAGGCAGCAACAGAAAGGTAAGGCAGCAACAGAAAGGCAAGGCAGCAACAGAAAGGCAAGGCAGCGACGGGCTGGTGGCTCAACCCCAAAGCCTGAATGAGAAATTTGGATTAGCTCAAAACCAAAATAGTCATTCCTACGCGGACTCGATTTGCAGATTGACTCTTGGATGACTTGGACTTGTTTCTGAGAATTTTGGGAAAAAAACCTTGGATCTAGTTCGGGAACTTGAATCCACAGCCAGGAAATTAGAGGACAACAGAAACCATTTTCTAAGGAGCATGGCCTTTCTTGATTGTTCCACCATCAGAGGAGAGGACAGAAAGCTATAGATAGAAGTACAATATATAGCAAACCTACACACATGGACCAGTACCTGCTCTTTGGCTCTAACCACCCACTACAGCATAAACTGGGAGTTATCAGACACAAAATTCCTGTTTATTTTAAACCAGGCAACACTTTTAAAAAAACAACTGGTTCACCCTAAGGACAAGATGCCAACACAAAATCAGAGCAATGTAGTGTATTCGATCCAATGCAGTGAAGAAAGTTGTAAAGAGCGTTACATAGGTGAGACTAAACAGCCACTCCACAAGAGGCTTTATCAGCACAGAAGACATGCGAATTCAGGACCCCAAAGCGCTATGCATCTTCATCTTAGAGCCACAAACCACTCTATTGAAGACAGTGAGGTGAAGATTCTAGGCAGGGAGAAAAGATGGTTTGAAAGAGGAGTAAGGAGGTCATTTTGGTTGAAAAGAGCATCCCTCTTTGAACAGAAAAGGAGGTTTAAGATTCAACCTTCCGGTCGTGTATACTAGTGTTTTGAAACCCTGGAGCGGGAGACGCCCTGGGCATTCTGATGGTGATCAGGTACTCAGTGAGGAGGGAGCGAAAGTCAGGTTACAATAGGATATTGATAGCCCATTTCAGGGCTGTTAGAAAACAAGGAAGAGAAGTCTCAAGTGAAACCAAAAACTCCCTTTGTTAGAGGGTCCCACCCAGAGGGCAGGGCCTATACAGAGTAGGATATAAAACCTGAGTTCCCAGACTCGATTCGCATTTTGAGAATGACCCTTGACTACTACAGTCGAAACGTTATGTTTTTCTAAAAAACATAGTCCAGATTACTACAACTGAATCTTTTTAGTACACCGACTTTGATATTTTTCAAAAAATTGAATAAATATATATATATATTATATATATATATATATATATATATATATATATTTTTTTTTTTAAAGGGAGATACACAAAAATAGATTACTTGTAAAATACTGTGATTTTGTCAACAGCTCACACTGGTCACACCTCGGCCTCAAGCTTGCAACAAATGCCAAGCTGTCCGCTCACATTCCTCTCACATCTAAATAATTCATTTGCATTCTGACATAGCGCTCGCTTATTAAAATCTGGACGCTCCAATTGCAGCGTGCATATGTAGCAGACACTTGCATTAGTGGCACCCTTCTTTTGTCCTTCACAGAACTCTCCCACCGGGTGCTGTCACATCAGCCGAGGCGCGTGGAGGAGGACAAAGTGTGAAAGTGTTTCCCGGTGTGTTTTTTTGTGTTTTCTTCGGCTTTATATAATACTAATATATATATATATATATATTTTTTATTTTTTTTTTATTTTTTTTTCTATTTACTTGAATCTTCTTTTGGGGCTGTGTCATTCATTTCTGCCTTTTATTACACATATATATATATATATATATATATATATATATATATATGTATATATATATATATAAAGCAGGTAATTTAACTGTTTAGAGTTTGACTAAATGCTGACAGCCACAGGATTAGCATTGGCTCAAACATTTATTAGACATTTTCAATATAACAATCGGATAATTTTTCCTTTTTTCATTTCATTTTTTATTGTCTTAAACCCCTTTCCTTGCATGTCCAATCACTGGGATGGAGCCCAGACTTACTTGTGTCAATCACCTTCAATCACAACTAGAGCAGAGTCACTCCCAACTCCTTGCAAGGATTCTACCTCAGCTGTTTCGACAGATGTTTGGGAATACTGATGCAAAACGAGAGGATGAAAATAATTTAAGAGTAGATTGATTTTATTGTCCTGCAGAGGTGATACTGTTATCTCTGTATATTTGTGTGTGTGTGCAGTGAACGAATGAATGAATGAGCGAACGAGCGAGCATTTGCTTGATGCAAAGTACTAGACGCAACTGATCATGACCATCTATCCCTGAATCTGTTCAGAAAAAGCTGTATGTTGTATAAAACATATAAAGATGAGAATATATATATGGTAGGGTTATTTTAAAATAAGTGTAAAAGTTATAAAAATGGTAAAATATGTGATCTTTAAATATGTCTTTGTTACCATGTAAAAACAAAACCTGAGTTTGTAAATATTTGTATACATATTTCTAAACCTGTTTAATTTTTCTATGCACTTTTTTATTTATGATGTTATTTGCTTAATAAAGATGTTAAGATGTTCCAACATTTATGCAGTTCTCCGCAATTATTGTGCATATGTCAAAATGTTAATTATATTTACATCTTAGCTAAAGCCTAGTTGGACTGTTTTGATTAATTGAAAATGTCTTCCGGATGGCAGTCAAAACGTCTTTATTTAAATAAAACAGTATGATCTATGGGACAATGAACAAAAATATTGTTCATCAAAATAAAGCATGGAGAGAATAATTGTTGAACATTTTGTATAATTGGGATACAAAAAAAAAAAGAAAAGCTGCTTGTAAGTGATGTTTATCTTCTAAAACTTTGTTTTCAAAGCATGTCAAACTGTTATGCACTTTGTGGAGCAGGATAAAAGAGGAAGGTTTGACGTCTGTTGTGTTAAACATCAATAATCTGAAGTATGTTGATCTTGCTGAGTGCTACCACTGCGTCCACACGCTCTATCTGCCAGAGCAGCAGAGCCAGATGCCCCACTGTCCAGTCAGGGTGCCTGCAGCTGATGCACTCCAGCAGGATTCTCAGGGGGCTCTTAGTGTCCTTCAGCGAATATGTGTAGGTCACCCAGTTTGAAGAGAAACTGCACAGCGATGCCAGGTGCTTGGTGTTTTTTATGCCCTTAATCTCAGGATCCAACAACACGATCAGCTCTTCCAGCATGTCCAGATCGTCCAGAACACATTTTAGAGGTGCCGCCAGGATGTCGGGGCCTAAACAGCAGAGCTGGAAATGTTAGAAACTGTAGAGCAACGGTTCTCATCTCAAACTGTTTATATAGGCAACTAGAGGTGGGCAATATATCAAGTTTATGATTCATAGTTTAAAAAAAAAAGCTACTAAAGCTATTTAACGCTGATTAAAAATAAAATGAACAAAAGTTATGTTCAATTCAATTCACTTGTAAACTTTCAAATCAGAGTATAACTATAAGGTGATATGCACTTTTGTGATAAATCTTTTACATGACATTTCTTTGACATTTCACATTTTTCTGATAATCAAACCTCAACAAACTCGTTTAAAGACATGCTTATCACATTTCTGTTGGATTGACATCGTTTTTTGAGATATTCCAAAAATATTTATATATACATTTTTGTCAATACTATTAACACTACAACCCAAGCTCAAATAGACTTAAATCTTGGTTGAGATATAGTTCTAAATGAGAAACAAACCAAAATACCTAAATTACACTAGAACTGCACATGAAATGAGGTCACACTGGAGAATCTGGAGGAAGTGTCTAGGGTGTGGGAAATACCCTGATTCGATGACTACCACCATGATGGATAGATGGACAGATAGACCTGCACAGAACATCAAGTACTGCCAAATGCAAGCTGTGTATAAACGTGTAAAAACACTGCTGCAGAGTACACAATAGATATTATTATCAACACACATTTCAGCCAATATTCAGGCTATACCTCATCTGTAATTACAATTTAAACATTCAAATCGACTTTCTGATTCTCTATTATGAGCTCTATCTGATGTATCCTTCTTATTCCTGATGATATCCAGCCAACTGACTCACAAAACCTCAACATCATATCTGCCATTATACAAAAGTGTGGGCAACTTACTTAAAATGTTTTTCAGTTTGTTGGTGTTTTGAGTTGCAGAGAAAGAAATCGACTGCGCACTCAGACGTGGAGACCTTCTATATTCTGCAAATGATGACATTTCCTTTGAGATTTGATCAAAGTGCTATATTTATGAATGCACAAGACAGCAACATGCACCTCTTTTCCGGTAGATGAACCAGCAAGACAAGGCAAGTGTGGCAACACAAATAATAAATGTCAGAGGCACCACCCCTGGCAAAACAGACACAAAGTCAATTTAGTAACAGCCTATGTTATTCAAATTATATTACATATTCTTTTCCAACCTACATGATGTTGCTGGAATCTTATTGACGTCTGGGTTAGTCTGGATGAACACAACAAAATATTCACAACAGTTACATTTACGTGAGTAACTTTTTCATAAAATGTCTCTTTTTTCTTCTGACGACATACTTTTTCTTCCACTTTTATTGTGTGTGTAGTAGTACTCTTAGTTCAGTGAATGTTTTGGTTACTTTTCCCACTGTGAGAAAGTCTAAGCTGAATGATTTGAACATTTGTTTTTCTTGCAAAATGGTTCAAATGATTCGGTTTATCATTTAATATTTGTCCTTTAAATCATATTAACTTCAACTTATGAGTCAGATGTTCCTTCCACACAGTTACTCTAACTTAACTGTGCATTTTCCCCAAATACTTTTTTAATGGACCAAAGCTTTGTACTTGAGTAATATTATTGTGTAGTAACTAAACACAGCAATTAGCCATTATTCTTTTAATGTAGGTTGGTTTCCATGGCTTGCTGTTGGTGTGAAGTAGTTTAGTGTCTGCTCTTTGTGGGTGTCAAGTTGGGCTTTTACGCACAGTGAAGGATAATGACGTATAGGCTACTTACCATTGGCCAATACGGGATCGTAGTGAGTTGTCTATACACAAAATATCTAAATTACTGTAAATATAGGCTAAAGCGTAATTATTTTGGACGTTCAATAAACGCTTGTACTTACTCTGTAGCTTGGCACTTTGTATCTGCTTCTGCGCTGCACGGCTCCACGACGGCAAAGCCCTGCGCGCAAACGCCGCACGGTCGACAGTAATAATGCGTTCCATCGTTAAACGTGTTGTTTGGGCAATTTTTGGAAACGGCTTCGTGTCGGCCTCCGTCATCATCGAAGCCACAATTTGGGGTAGTTTCTCGTCCCAAACCTTCACCAAGTATATAACTGATTAATACCCTTAAATATAAAAATATATCTGAAACAAAACGGCTTACCTGGTTTGTCACAGGGCATACATCGTTTATGACCCCCGCTAAAATAGGTGGTAAGGTTCGTACATGTTTTGGAGTGACCCGTCAACCTCATCCTCGCTCTTTTGTCACACTGATGGTTGTTCACAGTGCGCTCCTCTAAGCACCGCCCTCTCCACTAAAGCTGTCAAGTTTACCGTCTGGTTTATCATCTGGTTTATCATCTGGTTTACCATCTGGTTTACCATCTGGTTTACCATCTGGTTTACCATCAGGTTTACCATCAGGCTTACCATCTGGTTTACCATCTGGTTTACCATCAGGTTTACCATCAGGCTTACCATCTGGTTTACCATCATGTTTACCATCAGGTTTACCATCATGTTTACCATCATGTTTACCATCATGTTTACCATCATGTTTACCATCAGGTTTACCATCATGTTTACCATCTGGTTTACCATCAGGTTTACCATCAGGTTTACCATCATGTTTACCATCATGTTTACCATCAGGTTTACCATCAGGTTTACCATCAGGTTTACCATCATGTTTACCATCATGTTTACCATCATGTTTACCATCTGGTTTACCATCAGGTTTACCATCATGTTTACCATCTGGTTTACCATCAGGTTTACCATCATGTTTACCATCATGTTTACCATCATGTTTACCATCTGGTTTACCACTGTTTACATCAGGTTTACCATCTGGTTTACCATCAGGCTTACCATCTGGTTTACCATCATGTTTACCATCAGGTTTACCATCTGGTTTACCATCATGTTTACCATCAGGCTTACCATCTGGTTTACCATCATGTTTACCATCAGGTTTACCATCATGTTTACCATCATGTTTACCATCATGTTTACCATCTGGTTTACCATCAGGTTTACCATCATGTTTACCATCTGTTTACCATCATGTTTACCATCATGTTTACCATCATGTTTACCATCATGTTTACCATCATGTTTACCATCAGGTTTACCATCAGGTTTACCATCATGTTTACCATCATGTTTACCATCATGTTTACCATCAGGTTTATCATCTGGTTTAGCATCAGGTTTACCATCATGTTTACCATCATGTTTATCATCTGGTTTAGCATCAGGTTTTAACATCAGGTTTACCATCAGGCTTACCATCTGGTTTTACCATCAGGTTTACCATCAGGCTTACCATCAGGTTTATCATCTGGTTTACCATCAGGCTTACCATCAGGTTTACCATCAGGTTTACCATCAGGTTTACCATCAGGTTTACCATCTGGTTTACCATCAGGTTTACCATCTGGTTTACCATCAGGTTTTACCATCAGGTTTACCCATCAGGTTTACCATCAGGTTTTACCATCAGGTTTTACCATCAGGTTTTACCATCAGGTTTACCATCTGGTTTACGATCAGGTTTACCATCTGGTTTACCATCAGGTTTACCATCTGGTTTACCATCAGGTTTTACCATCAGGTTTACCATCAGGTTTTACCATCAGGTTTACCATCAGGTTTACCATCTGGTTTACCATCAGGTTTACCATCATGTTTACCATCATGTTTACCATCATGTTTACCATCAGGTTTACCATCAGGTTTACCATCATGTTTACCACCAGTTTCATCAGGTTTACCATCATACCATGTTTACCAGGTTTACCATCAGGTTTACCATCAGGTTTACCATCTGGTTTACCATCAGTTTACCATCAGTTTACCATCATGTTTACCATCATGTTTACCATCAGGTTTACCATCTGGTTTACCATCAGGTTTACCATCTGGTTTACCATCATGTTTACCATCATGTTTACCATCATGTTTACCATCTGGTTTACCATCAGGTTTTACCATCAGGTTTACCATCAGGTTTACCATCAGGCAGAACAGCACCATCAAACCAGAAAACATGGCCAAATATCAGACCATCACGTGTAAAAAAGTTGAGACAGTCACAGAGGAACAAACAGCCTCCCTCCAATATAAAAATATAATAATAATAATAATAATAAAAATAATAATAAATAATAATAATAATAATAATAATAATAACAATAATAATAATAATAATAATAATAATAATAATAATAATAATAATAATAATAATAATAATAATAATAATAATAATAATGAAACTATAATGACGTTATAATTAATGGCTGGAGCATTTAAGTAATTGCTATAGGGTTTAACTTCTTTGGTCTGAATAAAGTGTAATTTGTGAGCCTTTAGTAAAGTGTTTTAAATTTTTCTTTTTCTTTGCTGTGGGGATGGATGGATTATCAATATTAATTGTTCAGTCAATCCGATTTTGACAGATTTGTGAACAACAATTGAGAGAAATGGGTCTTTTGTGTTTATAGAAAAAGGTTCATATCTTTGAGTTCAGCTCATGAAAAATGGGAGCAAAATCAAAATTTTTGTATTTACATTCAGTGTACATTTCAAAACAGCACAGTGCTTTACTAAAGTGTAATGTGCACACATCTGGAATAGCTCAATTGTAAATTGAAAAGGCATCACAGAGACCTCATGGAGAAACCAAACAATATGTAAATGGCATAAGCTTTGGGGCTTGTTTTCGCAACTCAATGGAATGAGTGGAAATAGAATTAGTCAGGGAATCTCTTTATTGTCCAAAGATTTTAACATTTGCCATAGGCTATACATTTTGTTTTTAAAATGACCCCTTCATTAAAGGCACAGTATTTAACGCTCTGTAGGTGGGAAGTCACCTGCATACTTCCATGGAAAAATAATATTAAAACCATGTAGTTTTATGCCATATTGCAGAATATTAGTACTAAAGGAACAAGATTTCCATGGAAACAAGTAGGAGGATGCCCTCCTCCAGGCCAAGTAAGAGTCAAGTTTGAGGAGATGCAAGCCCACCCACAGTAAGAACACAGTTTATAAAATGTGAAATAAAACCACTCAAAATGAAAAATGATTTTGTTTAAGTTTTGTTTTGACATATGCTCTGTGCTTTATGGAGCAGCTGATGTAGACACTCACATTCTTAATGTGCAATTATAGCCATAGTCACGCCATATTACCTCATCTCTTACTTGATATTATGGTATTATTCATATTTTATTAACCTGCATTTGTTCCAATAGATTGAGCCTATATTTTAGTTTGATTAACATTCATAAGAATCAATGATATTTCACTACAGGCCTATTGGGTAAGGCAAGTTTATTTGTAGAGCACAATCTGTAAACAATGTAATTCAAAGTGCTTTACAGAACAAATGAGAAAAATCACTAACAAATAGAAAAAAAAAGACTACAAAATGACCTTTTAATAATAATAATATTTGTGCCGTGCTTCTGTCTCTCAGCATCTCTGGCACACAATTATACACAGAATAATACAAGTTTAAAAAGAACATTTAAAAAGAACAAAGAAAAAGTAGCTAACAATAAGACTTAAAAATGTCAACAAACAAACAAACAAACAAACAAACAAACACATTTCTAAGCAATAATAAAACAGGAACTGGAAACGTAATACCTATAAAATCCCACCTAGGGGCGTCCTATCCACAGTTAATGCCCAGTTGTGATGAGGCTTAGTGAACTATCACATTAGTAGCCAACAGACTGCTGTAAATTGACAGCACAAACACATTCAGACGTTCAGATGTGCGAGCGGTACAGGTACGTGCTCCCGATGCTCCAGTCTGTGGGAAACTCGTGCAGTGCGTGGCTCTTGACGTGCCTCTGCATGGCCACCAGGCTGCTGCAGTACTCCAGACACACGGTGCACTGGTACGGAGCAGCGCCACCGTGCGTCCGCAGGTGTTTGATCATGGCCGAGTAATCACGAGAGCGCTGACCACAGAGGCGACACTCGAACGGCTTCTCTCCTGCACAGAGACAGGTGAACACGAGTGAAGCCAGTAAAGTCTGTATCCTTTTGATTAGGATTTAAATGTTATGAAGATCTCTCTGATTTGTTTGATTAATGTTTATTTATCTATGACTTTTGCTACTTCATTTTGCTACTTAAATCTGAATACACCCTCCTCTCTATTCCAATTATTCATGTTATTATTAGCGGTGTTATGCTCATATATATTTGCTCTTAATTAAACAAATATATAAATAAATGGGCCTAAATTAGAGATTGTAACACTTTTTTATTGATGCCTCTTGAATTGAACAAAAAAACATGGGGGGTGTAGAATGCTTTGAGCTACTGCTCTTCTCTGTGTTATGGCTAATACAACTGAAAATTAACGGGTGTAACAGTATTTATTTATTATCTATAAACTTGCATTCATTGTGTTCGTCCCACCGTGTGCCACCACACTGCATAACATACATTTGAGAGGGGTTTGTGGCCATTTCTCCTTTCGGCCAATAAGAACGTATTTGAAAAGGCCTGGAATTTGTCATGTTACTAGAGGCATTATGTGATTTTACATTTGATCTAATTAGATATTAAACAAATGAAAATAGGCTACATAACTACTATAAAGTTAATTGTAAAAATTAGCATTAAAGACATTTTCCAAATACAATTCACAAATGCGCCTCAAATACTGAAGTAATAGTACTCTGAAGGTCTTAGCAGTCAAAAAAATAATAAGATTCACATCTGAAAGAAGTTATTTCCCAAATATATTATTAGAGTAGTGGTGAAAGGCAGCACTGACCAGTGTGCACTCGGTGGTGTGTGTCGAGCTGGTGCTTCAGGCTGAACCTCTTGGAGCAGTGCTTACACTGGTACGGTTTGTCCAGCTGCCGTTCTGCTTCAAGTGAGTGAACAAGAGGCTGTGTCTCATCTCTCCCACAAGATCTGCAAACTGCTATTTCATAGAGAAAACTTTTCAAAGCATGAGTCAGTTTAATTGAAACTTCAGCCTCCCCAACCACAACTAATCCCACAACAAATTCAACATTGTTAAGACAGGTACAATTTCTTGCCCAAGAACTCAAGGACTGTATAGCAGGGATGGAACTACCAACATTCAGGTTCGTGAGCATCTTTATTTACTCAGCCCTGAGTATAAACATATTTACAGGAAAATAACTGCACATTCTAACCCCGGTTTTTGTATCTTTTGTATCTCTATTTTCAGTAGTGAGGGAAACAGAATAAACCACATCAAAACTCATGGCTCCAAAAACAACACCTCCAGTTGACAACAGACTGTAAAGTTTTTCACTTTCACAAAAGCTCAGTTGCCGGATGCACATGCAATTACATATTTTTTTTATCATTCTGTGAAGTACATTTTCAAAAATAAATAAAATAAATTGCATAAGCATGATACATTAGCTACACTGAAAAAGCAGTTTCAAATCTGCACAAAATGTTCCACGATATATCTCGCATCAGATGAAGTGTGATGATCAGGCTGATTGTGGAAACAAGCTGCTCAATACAGAGCACTTCATTATAGACATAGACATTATTTATATTTACAGATTGGCATAATACTGTATTCTATTAACAATAATTTGCCTGTGATATTGGGGTTTTCACTGCAGTACATACTGTACTGCATGTACGCTGCTGTAGTAACCACAATACTGCTCCTGCTGCACTGTGCGCTCAAACCACAACTCTTTATCACTTTCCATTGCGCAGCTCGGAGCTGGAGCCTTGGCTGAGGGTCATGACAACAACATGCACATGCTCATTAATTATGGCTCTGAGTCCATGGCTAACATGTGGTGGAGCTGGACTCACCTGTGGAGCCCTGGGGCTGTGCAGAGCAATGCTGGCAGTCTCTCCCAGTGTCGACTCTGGCAACATCCATGTAACTAGAGCAAAAATCATAGATATGAAATATATGTAAAAATATTCACGTCAGATGTAAAATGTGCACAGCTTAAATATTTACAGAGGTAAATATAGAGGTGACAAAGAAGACAATAAATCTAATGTAAACCCCCTTTATCTACTGTATCGTATATTTTTACTAAATCACTCACGGATTTAGTGGTGGAACAGTAGATATTATGCTAAACGTATATAGAAAGGGGAAAATATGGGAGATCCCCTTTTGGTTAGACAGAGCTGTTTGTATATGGTCTAGTCTACAGTGTGATAAACTGCAGGTGAGACTCCACGTGGAAAAACAGGACGTCCGTTCAAAAACATCTACGCAGACAGCAGTGAGTCAGGGCTTGTCGCTGCCTCCAGGGAACAACTGAGCACAGGGGATGTGATGACTCTGAGTGGAACATGAAGAATTCAAATGAAAAACAAAACATTTTCCACTGACCTTGTCCTGCAGCCCTGAGTGGTCTGAGATTTGGTCTTGTGCTTCTTCCTCTTTAGCAGCCCCTGTCTGATGATGCCCCCCGACCTCAGAGGACCAGCGTTTGAGGAATAATGTGAATGTAAGTGTGAGTAGCTCAGCACAGACGCCTGCGCTGGTCTCTGAAAGGCTGACGAGAGCAGTACATGGTGAGAGGGCACGGAGAGGGGGCAGCTGAAGGTGTTTGGCACTGAGTGAGCTGACATCAGAGAGGAGTAGTTATGAGCGATTTGTCTCAAAGTGTTCACTGAGCTCCACATGTGCGCAGGAAAAGTCCAGGCAGAAAAGGGGCTGCAACTGGAGGTGATGACACTGGCGTCTCTGTGACACTGTGCTACAGCAGTTGAGAGACTCAGCTTCTGAGGAGGACAATCTGAGTTATCAACATTGTCAGATGATAAACTCTTTTCCTCTGTGGTGCAGATCTCTGTATTTTTAGGAGGGGGGTTTGAATGTTCCTTTTTAACCTTTATGACACCCTCCGTTTCAGTTTTAATATGCTCTCTGCTTTCAATTTTGTCTTCTTTTTGGAGTTTGTTGAGCAGAATCTTGCACTGCTCCTCCAGTTCCTCCATCTCAAGCATCTGCGCGGCTCGGAGCAGCAGCCGCAGGTCCTTCTCTGACACCTCCAGCGTCTTAGCGTAGATGAAGTCCAGCAGCTGTCTGAATGTGTGTGAGGAGAGGTGCTTCAGGGTGCACTGTACGGGACCGTGCTGGTCCTGGGACATGAGTCGGGCTAGAGTTTTGCTGGCACAGGCCAGAACCACACGATGAGCGTGAAATGTATGTTTGTCGACAGAGATGACAGCGTCACAGAGAAAGTGCGACTCTCTCAGGGCATCGGCCTTCTGTAGGAAGTGGAAGTACTGAAGGTTGTTGAGGCGGATCATCTTCTCAAACACACCTGAAGAGATGAGCCCAGAACCTCTGTGAGTTTTTGTCATAAATAAACCTCCAAGTAAAATCAAATACATTCAGATTGTAGATATTAGTGAAGAACACATACGTTGGTTAAAATGATAAAGACAAGACTTTCCGATCTGGATGGTTTAGAGGCGTAAATTGCGTGGAAATAATGTTGTAAAACATGTAATTCATACTGCATGCTTTTGTGCAGACTCAAAAGCCACAAACCTGAAAAGTTTATGAAACTGAGTAATGCCTGTAGACTGGAGTAAAAGTCCAATGTCAATAACATCAAGAAAAGTGTATCAGTGCAGTGTGCAGTGTCGGAGTGAAATGTGAAAAGCTTGCGAGGCCTTCATGTAATACAGTAATGTGTTGTGCAATTACTTTATTTGATCTTTTTTTTTGTTGGCACATTGGCAATTTTGAATGTTGAAGAGCAATGACAGAAAAGAGATTTAGTGTGACGCGAACGTCCTGCAAACTGAAACTGTGATCTCGAATACTATTTCAGCTGCTAACGTTTTAAGTACATTTTGATATAAAGAAAATGCTTATGTAATTTCAAAATATTTAAATACAAATTACACTGTCTCATACATATATATTTTCTTTGCTGAAACAATTAAAAAAATCTCAAATTAAAATGATTGATTTGTTTTAATAAACTACGACATCAACCATGTTATATTTAACAGTTTTTAGCTTAGTATGCACAACTATAAAATGAAATAAATAGCATATAAAAAGAATAAGACAAGATCCTGAGTACTTAGACCCAAGCAGCGCTTGTACACTTGCAGCTTTTCATGCACTTTCACTTTACAATAGCGGTAGTGCATCAAAAATGTGTGGAATTATTGTTGTACGATATTATCATTTTTATTTACTATGTTTTTAATATAATTTTTTTATTTATATCATCCTAAATATAGCACTAAGTGTCATACTAGCATATTGTCATGCATTTTAGGGTGTTCTGCAATTCCATAGACTTGTCTGATAAATATCAAAGCTTTAGATTTGTATACAAAGATGCATTTAGATCTAACATGCCAGTATTTTCCCTGGATTTATTTGAGGTGGGCAGAATACCATTGTCTACAGTGAATGAATGAGTGAGTGAAGGCGTGTGTGTTTTACCTTCTCAATGGAGCCGAGCCTGGTTCCTCTGCTCTCTTGTCAGGCCTGTGATGACTCTAATGGAGAAGACTGACTTCTAACTCCCTCTAGTCCCTCCTCTTCACCTTATCTCATTGGTTCACTGATTACACACCAAAGAGATTTCATTTTAATCCCTGTTAGATGAATATTGTTATAAAAGTAACATATTAGTGAGAGTGAGTGAAATGGGGCTGTGGTTTTGGGGCTTTGAGCGCCAGTGGTGCTGTCAGCTGTAAGGCCTGTCGCTGGTCAATACATTAATAGGCCGTTCAGTTCAGAGACACAAACCACTTCAAAGACAGGAAGCATACACACAACAGTCTACTGGTACCGGCAGCTCAAGTTAGGCTTCACTGAAACTACGCTTCAAACTCAAATATATGTATCACCAAAACTAGGTGTCAAAATGTGTGAAAAATAGGTCACTTTAGCATCTCTCCTCTGTATTGTTACAGTTCACAAACAAAAGTCAAATTGAAGTATTTGTGAGACGGGAAGCGTCCCCTCACCATAATGTCAGACTATTATGAACAATGTAAAACAAATATTTTGTAATTTACAATATTCAGACATACGACTCACCGTCAAGAAATGCCATTGAGTATCTGAAAACACATCTAATCCAGCGTGACAGACAGTGGAGGTTGCACATTGGCGCAAATGATACATTTGCATTTCAGTTCTAATCCAGAAGAACAGTATTTGTGGTTTGTTGCAGACAGATTACAACTGTGTTAGAACTTGCACTTTGGGCAAAGGTGGAGCTCTTTCATTATTATGAAATCTCAAAAATAAATAAAACAACCTAAAGGGTTCTTTTAGCTTCACATTAAAATGAGAACAGAGCAATATCTTTGTGCTATACCTGAGTCTCCTGGACGAGACGCAAAATATCTTGACAAAGATTTAAAAATCTTTTGCTATGCTGTGTTAATGTGTGCGATTCTTAATCAGAATCAGTATGAATCACGCTTATTTATAAATGAATATTTTTTGACGGACATTCATCAGTGGTCTAAAGAGCACTTTGTTTTCACACTTCTGTCACACAAGTTGCAACACTCTTTTCATTGTGCATTGCTGGTGCAATGAAGAATTCAAACCTTGGTCTGAGCTCATAGTTCCTCTCTAAACTATCACCATAACAGCAGCTCTTAAATGTCATGTGGTGTAACATGGAAGGAGAATGCAGCACCTACCAGTAATATGTGTAGTGCACCTGCCCCTGCACAGAGCAGTGTCTGACCCCCCCTGAACTGAGCTTACTCACCGTGTTTCAGCCGAGCTAGACTCTACTGATGGTAAAGATGCTCCATATTTATATGTAATCAAGCACCTACACACACTACCTAAAAATGAAGCCAACACATATTTAAATAGGCCTGACACACGCAATGACGCCTGTCATACAAAGAGAAGACTTTAATCTCTGCAAACAAAGAAGTTTCATATTGTTGTTTTGTTGAATGAATCAAAGTGCTACTGATCCACGCAGAGCAATGTGCAATGTGATACTGTGATCATACCACAGCGGTGAGTAGGCAACAGACTTAAGAAGAACCACTATCAGAATGACTATGTGCTCTGTACGCTTCACTGTACAGCCACTTCACAGTAAAGGGGTAAGGAGGACTACCCGGCACTCCTGTGGTCTGGAACAAGTGAACCTAAGTTTGGCCTGAGGCAGGGCTCAGAGCTTCTCAGTAATTTGTGGTGAGAAGAAGCTTACACAAAAGCTTTGACTGATTTCTGCTGAGAACTGTGTCAATACCACGTCAAAGGTAGATTGATATTCAGCCAGAGTGAGCCCAGGCCATTACTGTGTTCTTCTCACACAAAACAATAGTCTGGTTTGATGAATCATTCACTGATAATTATATATATATATATATATATATATATATATATATATATATATATATATAGATATATATATATATATAGATATAGATATATATATAGATATATATAGATATATAGATATAGATATAGATAGATGGATAGATATAAAATGATAATGTTTTTATTATTGTTCATGGTTGTATGTTGCACCTTAATGCCAAAATAAGTTCCTAGGTTTGTGAATTTTGTTCATTGACAATAGCAATAAACCTTTTCTGATTCTGATTCTCATATTCAATTTTGCTTCAATGTTTTGTTTTTATTCACCTCAAATAGTTACTCTTCATCTTGTAAGCTACCTAGGATGATTAAATATTAGTAACACTATTATCATTTAATAGTACATGTGCAAAACCAACACAACACCTCTAAAACAATAAGTTTCTATTTCCAAAGTATTCTCGTGGGGAAATCTTGGAAATAAAAAAGATGACTTTCCATTGTGAGTAAGCAGAAGAGTTTCCCCGTCTCACCCCCTTTTCAAACTGTCGAGGTTTCATTATCTCAGCGGTTCTCAAACCTTTCTGGCACCCCCTAAGAAAATATCTGGATGTCACCATCAGGTCCTGATCAGGGCTGTGCCAGTTTTATAGAACCAAACCGGGATTAAATCACAATTGTTCCAAATTATTAAAAGGAAATTAAATTAATAGTGCACATGATTACTAACTTTACTAAAACGTCAATATTTTTTAAATTTCACCCAAAAAAAATCTAGCCTTGTTGTCTTTCGTTTGACCATTTCAGGGAAGTTTTTAATATTACTGCCTGGTTGGACATGGGCAGCAGGTGAGACTTAAGAACAGGTCATTCTATAACTATTACTGTCCAACCCAAAGTAGTTATTATTTATTTGTAAGTTCTTAAATTAATGTTTAAACTGCCAGAAAAATGTGCGTAAATTGTCGCTGTATTTTGAATGATTGTCTATTGATGACTATAAATTGAGAGATTCCTTTTTAAAACTCAGGGTGACTTCCTGTAATTGTCGACTTTTTCCCCCCCTCAAAGCTTCCTTCACAAACTGCCACTAGACTGGTGTAAAACTATGAGAAATATTTACCACCTGTATAATCCCATCAAACTATAAAATTAGAAGAACAAAAAAAACCTGCCATGCGCTAAAGAGAACCACACAGAGACGAAAAGTGTCACGTGTTGAATAACGACACACACAATGTCTAATGGGTCATCTATTTTATTACTATTAATTAGCTTGACCAGTATTATACTTCCGATTGCTTGCAAATACAGGTACACAACAGAGAACATTTTACCAAATTAGAATATCTGTCTGTCCCTTTTTTAATCTTAATAAAAACTAAATCAGTTCTTCTCATGATACCACCGATGCTTCTACGTCTAAAGCAGTATATATTTGAAATTAGACAGTGTTGTTAAAAGTGAACCACATGAACACAAATGGACAATTTTGGTTGTGCTTAGTGCCAAATCTTGTCAATTAGGCCTTATATACCACACAGTAAATTTTGCATTATCAAACATGTCAATTACGCAAGTTTCTAAAATTGCACTACATGTGAAAGTATGACCCAAAAATGATTATTACATACAAATAAAAAATACAGACTAATTACATCCAAAACACATCATTGAAAAAGGCATTAATGCAGCAATTAAAATCCTGGTTAATATTTCATTTTTAGTTGATTTAGTAGTTTTAAAAGGGCCTAGATTAACTCAAGAGACATACAATAGTGGTCTGGTAACTACAGTACACACCTCTTTATGTCTGTTAAATGCTGGTAGGAAACCTTTTAGTGTTTTGGGGAAACACAGGCAAGCTTATTCTCCTCTATGATTTCAGTAGTACAAGATCATGGACGTAAACCGTGAACATACAGGTTTTATTTCACTAGCTGTACAATTTATACACCGAGTGAGTGACCCTTTCTTTGAGTGTTGTAATGCACCTTCCACCTGCCTTTTACGAGGGAAATACAAAATGGATGATGATGATAAACGGAGAGAAAAATGCAAAAGGACATGGTACAAACATCCCTTGAATGTGTGAATTTAGATCGAGCGTAACCCTGTCGCCTTTCGACTCTTTTGCAACGTCGATGCAACAACAGATTTGACATCTGTTTTGAAATACACTCATCATTGTTGTTTACCGCTGATCGTTGCTGCAGACCAGAAAACCCCCAGTCCCCTTCATATTTCCTGCTAAAACACATAGAAGTACTACATGTTCAGTCGCTATCTATTACGTCTCGCTCACTGTTATCCGTGTCAATCTCTTTGTCTGTGAGTGGGTTACAATATTATGCCATGATCAGTGTATATATCAAGAGATTCAATTGTCATAAAGCAAGTCCTACTGCACAAAAGCTAAAAGATTACCCAAAGAAAGGAGCAATCCCTCTTAGCTGTTCGACAAGATTGTGACAAATTACAATGAGCTCCGTACGAGAGCAATCAAATTTGTTTTACAGTGCTAACATTCAAAGTAGAGTCGTGTATGTATGACCTTGTCCTCCACGAGTGTTGTCGTAACACCACATCTCTGCCAATTACCCAAAAGCCACTGCTGCTAAATGCACCAGTGTAATTAAAAGAATGACGAGGCTGCTACAGGGGAAGAGGTTTGGATAGTAACTAGGGTCAACGATAGATCACCGAAAAGAAGATGGAGTTTCTAAACCTTAAATACATTCAGAAAGCAGTAACTGTGTCGTTGTTTTGTGCTGGTTTTTACAACAGTCCGTTTTCAATCAGCCATGTTAGGAAAATGTTTCTCCTCTTCATAACAGCACAATGCACAATTTTTTTATGTCTTGTCACACCACTGCAAATTAAGAACAGAAATGTCTACAACTATTAGTAGTATCTTACGGTATTTACAGTGTCCATTTGAAAACCGTGACAATTTCCCCGAACTCGTTAAAAGCTAGGATAGGAACAACACAAATAAATACGGCAGCATCATACACCGAGTTGTCATGCTTCTGTTAAATCAAAACAGACTTCTGCTTGTATACAGGTCTCTAGGTAGCAATCAAAACTTCACCAACGCATAAGTAGTCGTTTTTACGAGGGCTTTTCGCACTGCCGACACATAGTTAAACTACAGTGTACTCAATTAAAGCCAGAGACCATAAACGCCTCACACATTAAAAGTAAATATCTCCATTCTCAGTGTCCAAATTTTACAGTATTTTCCAATGGAGGGAAATTATAGTTAAAACATATACATGACCTCCACTGATTGACTTTGACAGCAGGATCGAACTTGCACTCATCCACATTGATAAATAGGTCTATATCTAGCTGTGGAACGATTGAACAAAGATATTACTACTAAAAATAAATACTATAAAGCATAATGCAGCACTCAACTTCAGATTGTAGTGAACAATTGATCAAGTCATGCCACCGGAGTGATTTGGTTTTGAAAGACAGATGCCTTAGGGAGGGAAGGTCCGATATGTGTTTTTTGAGCCGATACATTTTCCGATATTTCTCTTGCTGAAAGATATTCGCAGGTACCGATTTTAAGGTTTTAAAATACATAGCAAGGCCCACAAATGTCTGTTAAATTACGGTAAAGTTCACAAATTAACGTCTCACTTTTGCTAAAATAATGACATGTATTTGTCTGAGATATACATTAATTAGTTGCATGATTGCGCAAACAAAGAGCAATATTTTCAGCCTAACTGCAAAATTTTTACTATGTTGAAAAAAAGACAAATCTGATGCACTGAGGACACATGGGTACACAGAGACAGCTACGAAAAATATCGGTGCCAAATATCAGCTAAATTTACTATATCGGCCAATATCGTTATCTGTCAAACCATCCGATATCTCGATATTGGGACCGATATATCGCCCTTCCCTTGTTTCTGGGGTGTATGAAATGAAGTGGCACGCTATGGAAAGGAGAATGGACTTTATCATGACAATAGATGATGAGGGTTTGGTAATATTCACATTTGGATATAGATGAGTTTGTTGGTCATTTACAATGGGTTTGGGTCGCAGCCCAGACTCTAAGCAGTTACTTTAAGTTGCCGTCAATCACAGAGAGTGGTCCGAGCACCACCTGAACGTAGGGGGCGTTTCGGGCATGTCTCGTCGTAGCGTCAGTCATTGATACCTCTTCAGTTCATCTGCTCAAAGAATTTGTACGTGGGGTTTTCGTAGCCGTGGTTCTGCATTTTGTTGAGCTGCCTCTCCTCTGGTGTGAGCATGGGGTCGACCTGCGGCGGAAAATCATTATAGTATCAGCCGCTAAATGTCACACACACATTTAGAAAGCACATGAAGCAATTGTGAAGGCTCTGACTCTTGTGTGACTAAGACTAAACATTTAATATTATACACCTTCTATTTGTACGTTGAACAGTTAAGTCTAACGTATTTATCTATATTCAAATGTCAAAGTATCTTAGTAATTCAACTCATTGGGAAACTCTTTATATTATACAGTAGATTCAGTAAACAATTGCCTATTTTTATTTTTTATTGTATAGTAAAAAAAAAATAATTTTTTTTTATTGTATAGTAATTTTAAATTGTTTCTTAATGCATGCCCCTTTTTTGATTGAATATATGTTGTTTTATTATTGCTCAGTGTTTTATGTTGCACCTTAAGGCCGAGACAAGTTCCTATGTTTGTGAATTTTGTTCATTGACAATGGCAATAAACTCTTTCTGATTCTGATTCTGATTTCAAATATAATAATAAATATAACTTAAGGTTTGTGTAAATCCAGTTCAACCTAAAATATCATTTGGAAGTAAATAGTCAATATAATCATAACAGTATAAATATATATGTGCTTGAACATTTTTAAATAATTAAATATAAAACCTTTTCTGAATATTTACATTATGTTTGTCCTATTGTTTAAAGCACACATGGTGAGATAGATTCACCATGTTTAAAACACGTAATGACATCAGTAGAGTTAAGCAAAATGATATATATATAGCAGTGGAACAACTGATTAGCATGTTTCTTGAATTGTGAGTTGCAACAGTGGAATTTCCCTGTTGTGGGACAAATAAAGGTTCTCTTATCTTCTCTCATCTAATCTCATCTTCAGTATTTTTTGGATGTATTTGAAGGTCTCTATTGATTTACTAAAACTGTGAATTACATTCCAGTTCGGTGCCCGGTAAACCATCCAAAAGTCGCACCTCGACGATGCCGTGGCTGATGGTGCCGTACGGCTTCCTGCGAACCAGAAGCAGACTGATCACCATAACCATGGCGATGGCTACAGCCACGACGAGCAGCCCCACCATCGCCCCGCGGTTAAATGTCTCCAGGGCATCGGGCTGCTGTGAGGGGTGTAGAGAAAAATGATCAGAACATTTAGAATGCTATCAAAAGGAAGCAAAAGAGAGGATTTGTAGTATTATTTCTGGCACTTTTTTGGGGGTTTATTTTAAAGCAAATGCTCTTTTTGATGGGCACTAGTTAACCTAAACTATGGCGTCCCGTACCAGGCGGTGTGTAATGAGCACATGTCTGGTGCATTAGAAGACAGTTTCCCTTCAGTAACCCCACACACTACTTAAAGGTGCAATAAACCTATACATCATCATGGAAACAAGCATCTGATGCCACCAGGAAATGTCACAGGTCAGATCTATGGAGAGACGACTCACACTAATAACGCATGTTTTTCATGGTATTTTTCAGCAAAAAAAACAACAACATTATAATTCAATAAAAGCAAGATAGATAAGTTTAATGTCATACTGTGCGTGGGACATTACAGGCAAAGCAATAACATCGCCACGGAGACAGACACTGACACCGTACCAGAAATGTTACACAGTGCACTTTTAGGAGAACTATAGAAACAGGATATTTACATCAATAGATATTTTTAAATGACTGCACATGATTCAGACTCACCAGTTCATCTCTCTCGATCTCTGGAGGCTTGGAGTCGAGGAGCTTGAGTTCAGCAGAGGTGTTGCTCTGAAAAAAACAAACACAGAGACATAAGACTTCTGCGATATTTTACTTAAAAAAAAAAAAAAAAAAAGATGAAAAGTCCAGTATCTGCCTCTACCTTTTCTTCATACTCGTAGTTAGTGCCTCGCTCAGATGTGCTGTCGTCATATTCATCTACTGCAAAAATAAAATACATGCCATTTTCTCAACCATTTGAAGTGTGTTTAACTGCTTGTTCTTACTTAACTTGAGTAACTTTTTTAATAAAATTGTACTTGTCCATGTGGTGAGTAAAATGTATTGACCACCTCTAAATGTACAATGCAATAACAATAAAGCAATGACACTAATAACAGCTTACCTTTCTTATTAGACTGCAGGTCTGTAAATAGACAGAAAAACACTTAGAATAGCACTTATTTCACACCTTAAACACTGCTAGTTTAAGTGTCTGTACCTATGCGTGGGGGGTAAGGCCTGTTTTGGAAAGCGGCCTCCTCCTCTGCCTCGTCGTCCTTCACCTCTTCACTCTCGGCCGGGAGCAGCTCTTCAGTGGTGCGAGTCTCGGAGAAAGAAGTGGTCATGAGCTCACTGATGTCCCCTAACTCTGCCTTTACCAGCTCCTCTGTAGAGTCAAGAAGGCAAACATCAGTGTTTTATTGCATTTGAACAATGGATGAACGATTAATTAGCACTGGTTTCATTATTTAGGTTGGGCGTTCCCAAAATAACCATGCAACGAACCCAGGACCCCCACTGTGAAAGGATATTTTAAGTGGAAAAACATTTAAAATCAGGTTTAATATTGATCAGAAATGTTTTTGTGTTATTTGAGATAATTTCATTCACTGTTTTCAATGAAAATAGATGAAATACAGTGTTATCATTTAAAAATATGGCTTGAAATCTTCTCACAACCCATGTTTATGTTCCTGAATATGTTAAAAATGTGTACTGTGGACTTAGAATCTTTACTTAAAAGGATATTGCAAATGTAAGCACAATTGTAATGTTTTTGAGAACATTAACACATCACATAAAACCCAGAGTGCGTAATGGTACTTACGGATGTCACTGTGTAGTTCTTTGGCCAGTGTGGGGTCTTTGTACAGCAGTGCAAGGCTCTGATTCATCCTCTCTTCAATGACATGGAGGTGAGTGTAGACCTGTGCAAAAGTTTGACCACGTATTACAAAACTGGGGCAGAAGATGAGTCAAAAGGACAAATGACATTTTCGAGAAAAAAAAAAAAATTCTCACTTAAGCTTTCATTCTTTATGCAAATGTTTTTGTCCTTTACAAATTCCACACGGTGACACAGTATGTTGCATTTAAATGTATAAAAAAACAAAACATCAATCAGTAATTTATACCCTATGTCCAAGACTAAAAATAATGTTTGAGATATGCTTTGGTTGTCATAAGACTAAATGATATACTAAACTGTCCTGTAAGTTTCCCCAAATGTCACGTTTAGGTTGTTACCCCTTGTAATACCAATAGAATATATCCACGGGTTTCAGAGTGACGGAAATCTAGCATCAAATTCAATATTTTATCTTTTGAATGGGCAAAAGTTCTCAAGATATCACAGGATATCCGCATAAACAGGAAGCTGAACATGAATAGTTGCTTGTTTGTGCATAGTTTTAATTTATGCACACATGGAACCTGCTCTCTGCACTTTATTATACGTTTACACTTCTTTAACAAGAGTGAAATGTATAACTATCACTTATCTTCTTACGCCTCTAGTTACATTATGTCTTTATCAGTTTTTGGGCTAACCTGAAACTTCATCTGCTCCGCCTTCTGGGGGTCCACAGCCACAATATGGCGGTAGTGCCTGAGCGTGTGTCTGCGATCCTTCTGCTCCGCTGCAATGTAACGCTTCAGAGCCTGCAGAACCCGCTCCGGCTGCAAGACAAAAAGAAAATACATGAACAACACTTAGAACCTGTACATTAAAGATGCACGATAACTTTTCTGTTCCGCTGTATGTCATTAAACGTATCGACCACCATGGAGACAAGCATATGACGCTGCCACGCCAAGGTACACATTGAGGTGACGCTGCTCTCAGTAAAAATACTTCTCAAGGTATATTTAAAAGTAGCAACATCAGTAAATGAACAACAAATGCAAGATTGATATTTTAAATGAAATGCAAGATTTTGGAACATTCAAGACAAAAGCAATACTCTCAAAGGGGACAAGCAGGTCGCAGAATCCCCACCGGAAACGTTACGCGGAGCGCCTTTCATTACCACAAACATTCTGTACTGTTATTGTACCTGAGGGGGTTCCGACTGCACGGCTGTTAGGTAGGTCTCCAGGGCTAAACGCCGGTTGTTGTTTAAAATAGCCTCGACGCGAGCGAGATGCGTTTCTACAAGTCTCTGCCTCTCTCCAGCAACCTGCTCCTCCAGCGTCTGCAGCACTGACTGGAAGTGCTGGGGGAAAACAAAAGTGAAAATAATACACTAATTCATTACATTTCAAAATAACATTACTGATCACTAGGGCTGTAGTTGACTTAAAGACATCCTTGGTCGACTAAAGATATGGCCTGGGCTTCAACTGGTCGACCAAAAGGGGAAGAAGCGCTGGTAAAAAGCTTTAAGTAAGTAGTTGACAAAGTATCTGTACCCGACACACTACAGGAAATCACGCAATTACAAATATTCATACAGAATACCACTAGAAAACAGTGTATCATATGGCAAAAGTAACCTTACCTCATTCAGGGCCTGTCTCTCTGACTTTGGGAGGTTCTTTGACTGGTTGTCTGCCTCAGCCCATTCTTTCATAATCTAAAAACACAATTACAATTTATGAGATAATTCTAACCCAATATTTCTTGAAATACGATCTCCTGAACAACAGTGAACTTTAAGTCATGCCTCGTAGCCCTCGTGTGACACTTATGGAGATATGTGAACCTTTTTATCTGTTTCTCTGACTGCGCCAGTGGCAATGTCGCTCAGTTAATTAGATTTGAGGAGAGTCAAAGTGTAGCTCTTGTAGCAGATGAATGAACGGACTGTCAAGTCTGAGACCAGTCAGGCACGGCAGGGTTACAGAGCTGAGCCCACCTCATTGATGCGCTTCATTCTTCGCTCCTCCAGGTCAGTTTTAGCACGCAGAAAGTTAGCATGCTCCGTCTCATCCACAGGCTTTTCAAAGTACACGTCGACTCCATCTGTGGGCCTCGGAGTTATCACTGCGCACACAAAGACCACCACATCACTCTCATTAATGGTTCTAAAATATACACTTTAAACTTGGAACATGTGTCTCGGAGACAAGCCAATAGAAGTGGGCAATATATTGAATTATCGGCAATATTGTCAATCTGGTTTTGAAGATATGCTAAATTTGAATGTACAGTTTAAGATTTAAAAAAAGTGTGCAGTTCTTTTTGCATTTGTCTTATACCTTCAATTGAGTTCTGTCACTATCACCCACCTCTAAAAGCCAATCCTAAAGTTTTTGCAACAAAATAACACAAAAAAATGTACAAGCTGCCCACTGACTCAATTGTGAACTGCGGTGTTTATCTTCATCAAATGCTGTGGGCTAAGCTTTTCCACTCATATGGTGCGTGTGACGACAGGTCTCAGATGAACCTAAGATAATCCTTATCTTGGTTTAGAGGTGGAAAGGGGTAGAGCACTTGGTTTGGCAGACAGGCAAATGAGCTGACCTTTTCAATGTCAAAACAAGCCACAGAAAGCGACAAACATACTGGGAGCAAGTGGTAAACTGTAAATATAAAGTCTTTAAATCCATAACTGTGATGGGATTTCTTTGTTTTTTTTTAGCGAGACTTTAGTGTTTTGTTGAACCTGCACTTTGGGACAGGAGAGGATTTGTTATAATTATATTTGACATTGGTGTGTTGCTGTCCAGTGTTTCCCATTAAGAGAACTCAAATTGTCGCCGCGTAATCTTTAGACAAACTGAACTTTCTGCTTCTTGTCTTCTAATAAACATGTAAAATGATGATTATTCCGGCCTGTACCCGTGACGTACTATATATCCTCTTGCTTGTACATGACTGACACTGTACATGGTGGTGAGCTACAGTGCAGACACGCACAGCGGGCCTCCGAGCTCAGAGGCGCTGATGCTGTGGCTTTGGGGCTTTTTTCACCGTAGATAAAGTCCAGATAGTCGGACGTCTGGTACGGACCTGAGTCTATGGGGTACTCGTAATCCTCTGGGTCTTTGACTGCTCCTTCCTCCTCCTCCTCGTCCTCCTCTTCTTCCACCTCCTCCTCTTCATTGTCGTCCACATCTTCATCATCCTCCACCTCTTCTTCCTCCTCCTCCTCCTCGTCTTCTTCCTTCTCCAGCACTTCATCCTCCTCTTCCTCCAGGACAGGGTCCGGAGAGGGGCTTGGAGTGGGGACTTTGATGCTAATGAAGACAAAGTTTGTTTCGATTATTTATACATATTTTTTAAATTTATATTATTTAAGAAAACATTCTTTTCATAGGCGTTTCATCATTCAAAAGGCCTATTATTTGGTTTTGAATTGTTTAGTGCTATGGCAACAGTGCACATTATGCTAATGTAATGCTAAAATGAGGCAAGAATAGGCTTATTTTAATCTGCAGTGGTGTGGATTCAAACGATGAAAAAAAGGATGATGGACATGGTTGGAGATTTAAATAAATGATCCAAATCAGCAATTGTACATTAGAACATTTGTACATTTGCCTTTTGTTACACTGGTTTATGTTCCCAATCTGAGAGTTACATAATCACATTGTAGAATTTGAAAACAACCACTTTGTTCTTGTTTTCTCCTTACAGAAAAGGCCTGTAGCCACAATAAACAGTATTATGTAAGCAGATTTTCTTTTCAAGACTAGAATTGCTGCAAAATGAAGGTGAGTTACCCAGGGCTGACTCTTCCTCCGCTCTGTGACGTGATGATCTCAGGCAGAGCGTGGGTTTCTCCAGTCTCCAGCTCCAGTTTGTTGGAGGTGCTCCGGCCCGGGCAGCACACATACTCCACTCCTCTGAAGTGGTCGCCACATGGGAGCAGCATGCCGTAGCTGTGCAGCTCCAGATTGTCCGCTGTGCAGGCCTGGCAACAGAACATTTGAAATCCACAGTGGGGCTTTGTTAGCAAGGAGTGAGAATTGAATGGCCACTCAGAGCAAATATACCACCAGCACAGTCACATGTGTTTTAGATTTAGTCCTGCACCTTCTGCTATTGAAACATATGTAAAGGTAATGCCACTGATGTCAAGACAATTGTGATTATTCAGTTTACAATAAAGTTCTAAGATCTTCAAAACTAATGATTGTGACAATTTTAAGAAAAATTAACACTACACTCAAAATGTAAAATGTGCTTTTTTTATCTGGGTTTTATTACCACATTAACTTTATTTATTTATTTTTTCATTTTTTAATTGTGACGCACAATAATTGCAAAACAAAAATATGCTATTGTGACTGTGACATCCCTCTTGTACTCATAACTGTACAACAAAAGTGCGCATTGTTGCATTAGACTGAGGGTTATTTCGGTGCTATTTCTGTGTGCAGCGTCAGTGCTACCCAGAAGAAACCTACACAGACATGGGGAGAACATTAAGGTCCAAGAGTCAAACCCAGGACCTTCAGAGGACCAGAGTCCACGAGCCACCATGATCATCTTCCTCTGGGACGATTATTATGGAAAAGGAGATATTTAGCTGATACTCAGGCCTTGCAGGTTACTTTACTTTCTGCTCTCGCTCACCTCTTTGGCGATGTTGTGCCAGTAAACGTAGCTCTCACAAATGTCCATCTGCTCTTTGTGTAGGAAGCGGCAGCGGTCAGGAACAAGCAGGGCCTCGCTCACGTATTCTCCCCCTGCGGTCAAACACACAACCGAGGTGACAAAGCTATTCAAAGTTCAAGGAAAAAAAACTTGGTGGGAGATATTTATAGTAAAAAAGGTATAATAATTGCACCTGTTACTTTGGAGACAAAAAAACCCCTCAAGTATAATATGCTCTATAATTACAAAAACTTGAAGGCTGAAAATGAAAATTGAACAAACTTGTAGCGTCATTCTTTAAACCTTGAAACGTGGTCTGAATTTCTGTGGTTAATTTTACAGTTCATGTTCAATATCCAATATCCAATGAATCCATGAGAGAAAGGACCATTCATCCAATATATTTGCTTATCTTATGTTTTACAGATAAAGTTATTTCTATTATTGTCTCTTTATAGAAGACCACAGATAAAAGTCATTAAAAAAGAGAAGTGGCTCAAATGACTGTACATTGTTGGCTTAATGGTCCCTCTAGTGGCTGAATGTGGACACATCCAATAAGCAACTGCAGTCTGCTAAAATATTCTTTCATTCATAATCAAAAGCGATAGTGTACAATAATGCATAATAAATGTCATGGATGCAGTTGGACAGTCGACTATGAGAACAAATATTCCTTTTGCTCTGACACAGACAATGCGTTATGCAGTAGGTTACAAGAGCCTGCTGAAGCACTGTTTTGTAATGATGACACGTCTGTCAATCTGTCACTGCTGAACGGTCCAGGGCACCAGAGCTCTTTTATGATTAAAAACTAGTACATGCAATCGACAAGCAGCCATGGAAAATACCTGGCCAAGTTATAGGTCAGATTTGAGTCACGTCAGTGCATGTTTTTCATGTTTGTTTATCGTAATAGAAATACTTGATGATACAGACTCTGGTAAGAACTCCAACACATATAGAACACATATAAACTGGTAATACATAAATATTATCAATATATTTATTATTAACAAAAAAATGAACCTAGCGTGTTTACAATTATCACGCTGAAAAAATAACTCATAAACCCCAAAACTGCACTTAAATATTGGAACTGGAAAAAACGAATTTGAATATATTTGTAATAAATAACAATTTGCCAATGGAACAAGTACATGTCTTATAATTCAAGTGAAAAATAATATTTTATGTAAAGCATGACATTAGGTGTTTTTGCACATAAAGGCAAAGACTAAGTCCCTATAATCCCCCAGTCCCTAGTTTGTCAGAGGACCCACCCAGTTCCCCATGCTCCTGTTCCCACAGCAACAGCGGCTGAAAGTGGGTCTAACTAACTATCCAATTACAACAGTCATTTTTTTCCTTAATCTTTCACCTTTTGAGCCCTATAAATCATGCACATAAAAAAAGAACAATAAAATATAATTATTCAGAATGAACTTTGATAACTCTTTGTTAATTGAGTTTCTTTTGTCAAATCTTGTGAAATCCTTCATTTGTCCAGGAGTGTTCCATTGTAGAAAAAGATTCTGTTGTTGTCATCTGAACTCTATTTTAGAAAAACAAAACATTTCAACTCTCATCCAAGAGTCATTCTCAATCTCTCAATCCGATTGAGAATGACTCTTGGATGAGAGTCGAAACGTTTTGTCTTTCTAAAAACAGTCCAGATGACAACAACTGAATCTTTTTCCACAATTTGTCAAATCTTGTTTTATCTTGTTTTAAGACAGTAACAATATCCACAAATCAAGATAAATGCTATTTAATTCAAGCACTTATTCACTTATTATTATTTCTTCCATAAAGTACGTTCTCTGATGACATTTCCTTTCGTGTAGTGTGTGGTCTTACCCATGCAGCGGTAAGGCACCACTATGGGGGCTCGGTTCTGACAGTGGCCCCAGCCTTTCTTACACCACTGTGGGATGGTGACAGGTTTGTTTGCCTCCTCGGCGTGGGAAATTTGAAGATTGGGGTACATCTGGAGGTCCATGCAGAGAATGGAGAAACAGCAACAGGGACAGAACAAAAGGTCAGAGGGTCGAGCAGAGGAGGTGATCAGAAAGTCACAAAGGTAATCTAGAAGGAGTGCACTGCAAAAACGAGATATCTCAGTGACCTAAATTCAAAATATCTTGTTTTGAGTAGATTTGTATTGGCGTTTTAAAACATTTCTCACAAAATGTCCTTTTTCAAGATAAATTATCTGCCAGTTGAATTGAAAGTTGCACTTAATTCAGAAAGTTGTTTTCAACAGTTAAATATTCAAAAAATAACTTGGGACAAGATGCTGCAATATTACTCTCCCTCTGGAGAGTTATCTTTTGATAGTTTTTCTTTTTTAATCTGCAACCAATCGGTTGACAGTTAAAGACTGAAATAATCATAATAATGATTGGCCAGCCAACCTAAGTTTTCACAGTAACACATAAAAAATATGATAAAAGCTCACTAAGTTGAAAAATTATAAAACAAAATGTAGATTTATTATACATGTCTAAATCTCATTTTGTCTGGTTCTCGCGAACTCATTATTGTGTCTTATATTTTCTAATACCAATATAATACAAGCTAGTGTTCACAGTACTAACATTTCAAAGTCAATTTTGATACTAAGGGTCTTGATTTTGATTTTTTATGTTCCCTTGTGGTCTTATACAAGTGCTGATAAAGTCTAAAGTTTTAGTCTAAAACTGTTCAGCAATAGTAAAATATTATCCTGTCTATGTTATTGTTTTAGTATTGATACTTTTTCAAATTAGTATATAGGTTCGATACCAGTTTTAGTATCAATTATAAGATTTTGCATAATTTTGACAACCCTAATACAAGTAATGTAATAATCAACGCAAAAATTATACTCAATAAATTGATCTAAAATCATCAGATCAATACCAGCCAAAACTACTCAATACAAGGTAAATATTCTGAATGACAGTCATTTAACTCCAGCAGATATTGCTTTTAGCAGTGCACACAGGGGCATACGGTCAGTGTGCCGTGGCAAATAGGGTAAAAGTCATGCAACATTTTATCTTTGACACTGAATAAAACATTAATGAAGCCAAGAATATATGTTAGCTTCAAGTTGTACTGCTTTCATTTCAAATCCAGCTCAAAATGGAAGCGCAAACTCATAATAATGTGGTTTAAAGACAGAGAAAGGAAACTGATCTGGAGTCTGAAGATGTCTTTCTTTACAAAAGTCGAGCTAAATTGAAGGACTTTGTCTGAAAGCCTTTGCAGACCATAATGTCGCAGTTAATCCTATTACAGTCCTATGGAGGTGATCAATGTCACTGCTGGATGATATGCATGGTTTGGCCAGCAGAGGGAGCAAGAATCCTTTCACCATAGCTCTATTATTCATTCATGCAAGTATTTTCACAGGAACATACAGTATAGGAAAAATGGCGGTACTGTTGGAAACGTAAATACCAATTATAAATACACAATACACAATACACAATACACCAATCTGTAGTTAGACAGAATGCAAGTGTTTTGAATTACAGAATCTTATAAAGTATTTGTATTTTTATTTTAATGACCAGAAATGAGAAACAAAATGTGAAACAAACATAGAAAATACTATGAAACTAAATGCTTTTTCATTATTTCTAAGATAATTTTTTACTATTATAATATATTGGACATACAGTAGGCCTGTTTTAGCTGACTTATTGTGGTATACGGTTATGCACATATAAACAATATATATTGAAAAAGTAGCAATGGGACAGAAATGTCACACGGCAATTTTTTAGAAGTAACATTTAGTCTTTTTAATTCAATCTATAGTTTCTAAAATACATCTAAATGAAACCAATTTGAATCTGGCAGTTTATATCACATTTTAAGCTTGTCATTCAGACAGTTAGATTTTGTAAAGTTTGTCACAAATTTGAGGGACAGTAACATGTGTGTGACAATGGGAATAAAAGAAAAAATTAAAGATTTCACCGTTAAGTGTCATGATCTCAGTAATTGTGAATAACCGTTACATCTGGGAGTTTTTTCCTCACAATATTCATAACACTAGAGTCTGATATTGTGACATCCCTACATTTGATATGGACAAAGTAAAGGTTAAGCGCTGGTGATTTACGTTGTAAGAAGCCTCAGTTCCAAAAAGCCGTTCTATAATAAGAGCAAAAATATAAAATACAATAAATACATTTGGAGGGAAAATCTTTCAACTGAACCGCAAAATTCATTTATTCCCTATTATGTCAAAATCTTGTCTTGTGGAACCAAATCTCATCTCGTCTTGTGATAATTGTGTCTGTCCCATTCCGACTGTCTGATTCAGTGCAGTTAATGGAAATCGGGAGCAGTCTTCCTGAAGATGTGAGACAGGCCTCTGCACTGACAATGCTCAAATCTAAGCTAAAAACAGTTTTGTTTAGCTGTGCATATGACTGAAAAGATTTAATTTGTACACTTCTCTTTCATGCCTTAGACTGTTTTGTGATTTCTGTCACGTCGTTGTGATTTTAATGCATGTTTTCCCTGTTGTGTGAAGCACTTTGAATTGTGTACAAACTGTGCTCTACAAATAAACTTGCCTTGCCTTGCCTTATGAACGTGATGGAAAATGTCTGCGTTGTGACATGCTTGTCTGATGGGCCGTGCTAACAAACCTCCTGGCAGTAGGACAGGACTTGGCTGTGTTCGGTGAAGCAGCCCTGGCGCCCCTGTGGGTCGGGCTCCCACTGCCCCGTCTGCGTGTTCATGTAGAGGAGCACGCGGCCGCAGTACATGGCGATCTGTGGTTGAGGCTCAGACAGACTCGGCCCGTTCACCTCGTTCATCACAAGGGCCTGGAAAGAGAAAGAAAGAGAGATCTATGTTAGAGGATGTCCCTTAGTACATCATGAAAAATATATAAAGATGTTTGCAAGCTAAACACCAAATAAAGATATGTATGTAGTATTTGGAGTTTGATATTCCTCTGCTGGGATATTTCTCCAAAAGAGTTTACTTGCTGTCAGCATAATAAACCAGTAGTACGGCTGCACACTATAGCGCAGTGCATTTATTTATTCATTTGAATTAGAACAGTGCATATTAATCAATGTATCAGCAGCCGCTTCAACATAAATATGCCGGAGTTCGCACAACAGCTAAATGTCATATAAGGCAGGTATAAACACTAAAACATTCGATTAGACAACAAAAGACATAACTCTACATTACAATAAATTAAACATTAAACCTAAAAGACAATAGAGACACTGTACGACAACACATTACAGAGAACAAACAATTATTTACAGTAAAAACAACAGCCAGAAGTTGAAAGACCAGTCATCTCTGGGTGTTTCAACCAATTTTCAAGAACTGTTTTGCCAGTGTATCAAATTGTGTATACTGCTATTATTTAAGGAAGAGAATGTCTTGTTAGTAACTAAATATCATGTCTTTTTGTTGGAGAAAAACAAAAAAACATCAACACAAATGCTATTTAATTTGTAGACCTCTACAAACACACAATTAGTTTATCAGTTCATATTTCAGTCTTTTCTCAGAGGTTAATGCTCCTGGAGTCTTTTACAGTGAGCACTCTGAACAGAATCCTTTTTAAACATTTAATCAACAAATCTAATCTAATCTAATTGCCCAAACCAGTAGTGAAAAGGTTTTTTTTTTCCAAATGATCCAGGTTTCAAATGTAAACCTGAATGACTAAAGTGTTGAACTAGGGCTTTCTAAAACCATTTTCTTTTCTACTATTTTGAATATCTCCAATTCCTCCAACTGCTCCAAACCACAGATCGTCTTACGGTTAGAGCCACACATTAGTTAGTGCTGTAAGTTGTAAGTGCTCAATGTTATCGGTTATTGTTGGCTTGGATCACACTGGACTCCGGGACTTTCCATAAAAAGAAGGTATGTAAATGACAGCTCCTCCTGCTCTGCCTCCTCTGGCCTTCTAGGATGTTGTTATTGATCACAGGATATGTTGCTCTGCTCAGGAGGCACCCATGGGACCCCACACAGAGGAACAAACAGCAGAAAGGACTGGAGTCAGGTGTTAATACAGCCTCATTGACCGGTGGGCCACTTCACTACATTAACAGGGCACAGCAGAGAACGGGAAAAAGACTAATGCGCAATCGTTTTCAATGGGGCTGCAAGATCAATCGCCAGTCGCAATCAAATCGCAGCTGGAATAGTCGCAATTACCAAACCATTGAGGCTGCAACTATTTACTACAATTACAGTTTACGGAAGTTAATAATCAACCCGGATGTTTAGATCTATATTTCAGGTTTTTGTCAAATGTTCATGCTTCCGTAAACTGTGAACTGAAGTTAAAAAAACAAACAGAAGCAAATCTTATCTCAATCTTGATATAAAATGGCAAAAACCTTCCAGGTACAAGTCAAAGAGATATCAAAATGCACAGGTCATGTTCCAACTGGTGAGCAAATCTTCTCTAGTTTCCCCAAAACTGAATGAGAAAAAGAATCTCTCTTTTGACAGGTACATTTGGGGGTTGAAAGTACATGTAATCTGAACTTTTTAACCCCGAAAACCCCTTAATGATGAAGCCTGGAGCCGTGGTGTACCGTAGCTGTATCCTTTCATGTGTCTGACAGAGATAGAGCCACCGACGACACACAAGACGTCTGACGCTGCCGAGCCAATTACAACAGTGGACTGAGCCCGGAGGGACGAGCGTGGAGCAGAAATACGTGAGGCCATCAAAGAAAAGACACTCTTACCAAGTTTGAAGGGACTCATAATCAAATTCTGTGCTGTGTCATAAATTACATAAAAAGAAGATTGAAAAGAAAACTTTGAAGGATTTGTATTATTAATATTAAGAACATGTGTGAACATGTTTCATAAGTAGTTTATCGCAGACATTATTTTGATACATTTCTAGCTATAAAAGTGAAATAACAAATAGCAGCAGGAGCTGCCCAATCAGCAACTTCAGAAGCTCAGCTAACATCTAACAGTTATCTGTTTGACTCGGAGAAGGTCAGTAGCACAAAGGAAAAACAAACTTCCGGATATTTGAGCAGATAACCTGCAGCTCCCTCTGGCCCGGCGCTCTCATTCTGCTGCTCTTCACTACTGCATTTGCAGAAAATCAATGGTGAGCGACTGCAACTGTATCGCCACGTTCTGCTAAATCAATAGTAGTCCATCAGAAGCCCGAGCTCTGACCTCCAGCTCTCCAAGGCTGCACACCCATCTACAGTCTGATGGGACCAGATTACATGTCCCTCCTGTGATAACACCAATGAGAAACACTGTTTTAAGACCACGGCTCCTCCGCCCACGAGCCAGTCACACAAAGCAACAGTACAGTTTGTGATTTACCACTGATGAGATAAAGCTCCACATACACCACGTACAACAGTTTCAATTCGGACTGTTCAAATTAAAAAACATTTTTAGTTAATGTCTGTTTAAATTCACGCAGATCTCAGTCGGATGGAAAGTAGAAGAAACATAATTGAACAAAAGCATTTTCACGCACACCTCATCCAGGCACCGTCAGAGAACGTGACCCGTCTTTGATTGTAGTTCATTATTACATTTGGAGCTTTGGTGGTGTCATTCTACAGATTGTTATAGATTCAAACCTCCTGACAGCTGAGTTTGGTCTGTCCCTGAGATGCACCACGAACTCTACTCAAGTATTTGAGTGTCATTTTGCAATAAATATACAAAATACAGTGGTCCCTCGTTCATCATGGGAGTTACGTTCTAAAAATAGTAGTTCTTTTACGATTATTATAACTGTTTTAAGGTTGCACTACACACTTTATACAGTTTTGTCGGTGCAGAACGTTTCGTCGACATTGTGGGTTAGGGTTAGAGAAAACGTACAAACGAACAGCGTTTCAGTCACACTGCCAGCGATACATTTGGCAGGCAGAACGTATTCTCTAGCTACTGTAAGAGACACGGTACGGAGGAGATTGATTGACAAGTCTACAGTCCCTTAGCCAATCAGAAGGCAGAAAACGATGCGCTGTAAAAAAAAACAAAAAACATAAAAAACTAAAAAGAACGAAAACAAATCAGTGAAACAGCGAGGCCGTGAAAGGTGAAGAGCGTTATAGCGAGGGAGCACAGTAATGAATGTGTACGCGTAGAAAACACATTAGAGAACAGTATGTCTCCTAAAACACTTATCCGGGTTAAAAGTCTAAAATGATGAACATATTGGCGAGTGTATTGACATCAGACATAATCTCCTTCTGTTTAGGATTTTCTACAGACACAAAAACTGCGTTACATTCATTCTGCAATATTCACAACAGGACAGGATTCAGAACAGATCAAAATAAGACTAAACCCTGACCATAAAGCTACAGCACAGAGTGGCTGGTTCAGTATTATGTGGTGGTAACTAGAGGCGTAGATGCAGTGGAGCCACATATCATGTCCCAGTGCTGAGGAGGCAGAGTGCTCAGGTCCTGGCAGCTGCCCACTGCAGAAAACTGCCCCATTAATAACAAACTGGTGATGTAAAGCTGCAGACATTGATTGGCTTTTTGGTCCTTTCACCGCCTGCTTTTCCTCTCGGCTTCCGTGATAGATTATCTTATAGCTTGCCAGGTTTTCTATTTAGGCTGTACTTTGGTGGCTACACAATCAAATGGGCTCCAACAAAACAATTACCAACGCTGGAAAGTACAATTGAACTTCCAAACCAGAAAAGTGTAGAAATACATAAGACACGTTTTATATATCCAATATAAGACACCATTATGACTCTGACATGTTGTGTCATGGATGTAATGTCTCAGGAAATAGACTTTTCCAATTTGATTTTGGCCTGGATAGTCGTTTTACATGTCCCAACAACTCCATCCTCCCTGGCCTAATTAAATTTTCAGCACCTGTTCCACCCTTATGTTGCAGCATGACTTCATCCCATAATGATGCAATCTCTTGGCCCTGTCAGGCAAGTGTAAGTCAGAGCTGGGAGCAGAGAGGAGGAGTCCACCAATCATTTGTCAGCCGGCGAAGTGCACACAGCGACGCGCGATGCCACAAACACACAAAGTACAGTACTTCAAAGCCGGGAGAGCAGTGCCATCACATGGTACATCGGCTTTGATACTACATAAAACGCTGCACTGATCTTCAATTCTGTTTTATCCTGCATTTGTTTCAGTAATTTGTGCAGGGTTCACACTGTTGAAGTCACTGCGGGGCCAAAGTATGTGTGCAGGTGGCATGCACAACAAAAAGACTACAAAAAGACACAGCACTGGAGTCCCCATTCAACTTCCCTCTTGTTTCTCATATAGTTTTTTGTTTGTTCAGGATAAATTCCTATTGAAGGTAAATGAAGTTCTTTGCCCAGGGATACATTGGCAGTTTGGAAAGACACGGGTCAAATAGACAAACGATGATATAAAAAACATAAAAATAATACTAATAAATACTAAAACTACTATCAAAACTAGATATATTTTAATATAATATATTTTAAGTATGAATGCCGAAAAACCTCACACAAACAGGACAAAAAATGGACCTTATCTGAAAAGTTTTAGAATGGTCTTGATCTAAAACAGAACTAATATCAGACTATGTGGTTACATTAAAGAAACGACTATTATGTGGTGTCAAAATCAGTGTTTTTTATCATCCTTAGGAACATATTTGAGAACATTTTAGCCTCCCTAAACATTCAAGCTCATTCTGCTTTTGGGTATCGCCAAGACTAATCATAACTAGTCATAACACAAACTGGTGTGCACGGCTTCACTTTGAGAGCCTCTATTTATTTGGGGTTGGGACTGACAGAATAAGAAAAACAAAGTAGTGAACAGGGATTGTCAAAAGTATCAAAAATCAGATCGTGATTGATCCTAAAACTGGTATCCAAGTATCCAAAGTATCGCAACATAAACACGACAAAATTGGAAATGTATCAGCAATAGTATAAGACCACACGATAAAATAAAGAAAGAACTATTATTTTGTGTTGAAAATGACTATATGTTTAGCGTTTTCAATTGTAGTATCGAATCGGTACTGAGCAATATCGAGCATAGTATCGAAATCGAGTTTGAAATTGCATTATCGTGACGTTCTATTGTATACGCGCCCATCCGCTGCGAAGTAGTCTTGTGCAAACCTGATTTAAATGGCTCACTGCCAGCGCCACAGCAGTGAAATTACAAAACAGAGCCCAAAGGTAAACTGTGCCCTCCTGATACTGTATCGGCTCACTGCGGCACAGATGGTGAAGTAGTGAGTCTTCCTGAGGGCACCGCCTTCGCTCCTCGCATTCTAAGCTACATTTAATCACTTCATACATCACATATTTGTTGTTTTGCTCCCAAACAAAACTCACACAAACTACCTGACACTTGGCAAGCCGAGTGCTCCTTCCTCCGGCCAGTGCTAAATGGCCAGATAGATCGGGGTGCATTCATCATTGTAATCATATTACTTAATTATTCATAGGTTCCATCAAGCCTCTTCCTGGTGTGGCCTGTCTTTATTAGCGAGATGCAGCATTAGTCTGTCGGCAGGCTCCTGATGCAGAGGGGACAGAGGAGGATGGAGCAGGTTAGCCCTGCACGTCGACACTCATTATTATACAGTATATCCCCCGCTAATGGCTAATTGAAGACATTCATTTTCGATTCATAGGAAACTGATGCACAAAGTGGAAATGACTTCATTGGGTTTTAGCAGCCTATTAGCCCGCAGCGCCATGCAGAGTTGTAAACCAATGTACGAAGCAGAATATCTCGTTTTAATATTTAATTAGCAGCCATTACGGTAGAGGCTGCTGTTTGGAGAGATGTTGGAACACGCTGCCGTCTCTAACTTTGCCTCATCAGTCAGATTACAGCAGTGCTCTGCGGGCAGCTGGCCCTATAATCACCAGGCTTTATCTAATTCTCAAACTGCAGACAATACCAACCCCCAAAATGGACTTTCATTTAGATTTCAGCAGAAATCACGATATGTGGCATTTGGATACTACATTAGAGCAGGGTACCTTTAAATTTTGTCAGGGTACAGTACTTTAGCAATACTTTTTGGTACCTTTTCATAAAAACCTAGAAGTATTAGCCTATGGTTCCGTTTTGAGTTTTCATCATTCATTTGTAGTAACACTGCCAGGAGACTTTCAAAAGTGGCTCAGGCTCCACCAGAACAAAGGAATGTTTTTGTGTCAGCACCAGTAGTACCTTTAATCATCTTTTTTGGTAGTGTACTGGTACATTTATACTGTGCCCAGCCCAAGTGGTCACTCAATCATTTAACTGCATGATAAGTTTTAATTTGCGGTTTATTTTGAAGGGGAACAAAAGGGTGGGGCGATTTGGCAAAAACAAAGGATAAGGATTGTTTTTCCTAATGTTGATTAATCGCAATTTTCTATTGAACTTCTTTTATTTATTTTTTTAACAAATACAAATGGCTTTTAACATTAACGTTCAGGAACATAAACAAAGCAGACTTTTAGCCATTTTAAACACACACGCGCGCGCACACACACACACACACACACACACACACACACACACTACTGTCTGAAAAACTAAAAAAAATCTAAATGTATCAGTATTATTACTTAATATTGGTCAACGAGTTTAGTAAAAAAATAGCATCGTTGATAGAATTAACTCAGGGACAACAAACCTTCAACAGAACTTTCAACAGATTCAACTTTTTGCTTGCGCTCGTGAATAAAGAATGCAACTCCTCTTTTCCAGCTGTCTAACTTCCTGCCATCATCTGTCACATGCACACTGAAATATTAAGGAAGGCGTTTTAGAAATGTGTTTGCCATAATTATGATAGTTGTGATGAGCAAGTCCACGCACGTCTGCCTCCTTTACACCCACAGCTAAACGAATGCTAATTTTGAGTCATCATGACGCATGGTACTGAGCGTTCTGTCCTCAAACGGCTGCAAGACACAGGATCATTGGTCAATTTGTATTTCATGTTCTTTCTGTTAGAGACAGACTGTAGAGAAAAAACATTTAATCATAGTCACATACACCATGTCAACACAGTGTATCATTATGAAGAACTCACTGTGTGCATCAGAGGCCAGTTTCATCACTGTTTATGTTTTTATAGAACGAGAACTTCAAAAAGAGCAGAGGTGTTCTGTCTCAATGTGTGCCTGTCAAACGCATAACGGGCACAGATCTGCAGATCTGACCAAGCTCAAATCAGGACTACCATCGAAGGATTTTGATATTGTGTGTGTTTTATGATGATCAGGGAACCCACTCAGACACAGCGATAAACATGCAAACCCACGACACCCAGGAGTAACTTGGGACCTTCTCGCTGTGAGGTAGATGGGCTAGCCACCGTGCTGCTTGCCCTTACCACTGAGCTAAAGCCTCATCTCACTGTCATTCTTAACAATCATTCTAACAAATATATCTTCTTCTTCTTTGGTGTTTTATGGTGGTTGGTATCCAAAGTGTCACATTACTGCCACCTACTGTAGTTGTACGTCTTCAAAGTATGTGTTTTGGGCTATAACGTAAAAAAAAACAAAAGAAGAAGAAAGAGAGAAAGAGAGAGAGAATCAAAGAGATATTCTATGTACATATGCACAACTAAACAGAACTGTTTTGAGCCTAGATTTAAACACTGTCAGAGTAAAGGCCTGTTTCACATTTTCAGGACGGCATAAACTGAAACGCTGTTTCCCCATGTTTAGTCCTGACTCTGGGCACCAGCAGGAGGCCGGTCCCTGAGGTCCTCAGGGTCCGAGATGGTTCATATGGCACTAACATGCTTCAAAGTCTATTCTCTGAGCCACAGGGAGCCAGTGCAGAGACCTGAGCACAGGACTAATGTGATTGCACTTCCTGGTTCTAATCAGGACCCGAGCAGCAGTGTTCTGGATGTACTGCAGTTGTTTTACAGCTTGTTTGGAAAGGTTGGACATAAACAAACAGTTTGAAAAAAAGTGTTATTTTGTGTTATTTCGTGTGTCATTGTGAAAAGTGTGCTGTTATGTAACATGGCTAAACCTCCCGCACACATGAGGATGCAGCCTGTTCAATCTCAGCAGTCTGAGGCAGCAATGAGATTTGAGCTGCAGAGAGATACCTTTGCGGATTGGAGGAATCAGGGGCTTAGAGGAGATTTGAGCGGGTCCGTCCTAAGCATTCTAATACAAACACAATTGAATCGGGGATTTTTCAGCAGTGCCTCAGATTTGTACAATAGGAACAACAGAAAGAAATGCATTTCCTTAAATAAACAATACAAATATTCATTTAACTGCATTTTTTTAAGGAAGGGTTACATTAATAAATAAATGTTTGTACAGCACATACGCAAACCAATGGAAAGTAATGATAATAATACGTTTTAATTATAAGCGCCTTTCAAACCCCCCAAAGGACAATGTACACAACCTTCAGTAACATTTGTTTTAAATATAATTTAACTAGAGAGTTCTAATAAAGGGCTTTTGTTTTTTACATTTTAGACATGGACGTTTTACATCACACGCCACACGACTTCTGCCCAGGGTTTAAAGAGGAGTTTGGAGAGTATGGGGGTCCTTGTTGTCTTGTCCTTGTCTCTATCTGGGTTTAATTCATTCATGTGTTCCTTCCTTCTATTATTTTTTGTCACCACTGATCCCATGGCTCCTCAGGCCTGTCAAAACATATCAGAGTCTGTTCCATTAACAGCTCCACGAGGATTTTAAATGAACCTTTAAGTTGATGAACAAGAAATTATCAGTGAGCATCTTATCATATTTTCCATTTGCCCATTGTTTATTATGTTGTTATATCATCTTATAATTAACTAGGGATTTTGAGTACCCTCGATAAATGACCTGGATTCACAGAACAGAAACAGGCAATAAATAATCACGTTTGAGTGTTTCCCTGAAGTGGGATTGGGAAGACGGCGCTGGGCCTCAGAGATGACAGAAAGCCGGGTCAAAACATTCATCTGTCTCTTTCCCTGTCTCTTATTTATGCACATAAATAAATTTGATCACATCGTGCCTACTCCCAAGGGAGCTGTCTAACAGATGAGTCCTATGTAGATGAGGCTTTGGGGTTATATATACGTAGGTACATAAATACACAGGCTGTCTGAGGCATGTGCCACACAAGGAAGACATATTGGGAACAAGATTACGATTCGAGGTATGCCAGACTTGTTGCATTCATTTGACATAGATGAGTGAAATGCAATCATTTAAGTTTGAAAATGTAACTATATAACGTAGTATTTTAAGCTTAGTCTAGGACTGTATTTGTGGCAGCGACATTACTTTTTTTTTATCTCTTTTTTATTATATTGGAAAGTGTGCATCGATTCATTGTTGTCAAGTTTTCAATGAAATATCAGTCAAATATAGATTCACCGAGGTAGGACAATCAAAAGTATAAAAATCAATCAATGCTAATTAATTTGAGCAAATATCGATAAAAAACACGTAACAGGACAAAATGACCTTTCCTGAACAGTTTCTGAATGATCTAAAGCTTTATCATAACTTGTATAAGACCACATGGTAACATAAAGAAAGTTTTTGTTTAGAAAATGACAGTATATTAAAACCTTATTTGAGCCGCCACACACTTTTTGGGTTGAAAAGATTCCACGGCACACAACCTTCTATAACACTTCTATAACAGTCCTTTTCGTGACAAAAATGTGGTAATGTCGCAAATAATGTCCGTGCCACTGTCTGTCTCTTTCAAACCAGGAGGCCATTTAGGAGGCCTTTTTTGTTAAAAAAAAGAGAATCCCTCTTTAAACACGAACGGAGGTTTACGGGTCAATTTAGCGGTGGTATATGGGGCGGGAGAAGCCCTGGCCAATCCGATGCTAATCTGGTACCCATTAGGGGTGAGGGAACTACAGCCAGTGTACAATAGGATTTGATACCCCATTACTGGATAGTTAGGTACAAAGAAGATGAGTTTCAAGCGAAACTGTAAACAGGCTATTATCATGAGGTTCCGCCCGGTGGGCAGGGCCTACACAGAGTAGGATAAATAACTGAGTTCTCTTTTCTAAAAAACAGTGTCCAAATGACTTCATCTGAATATTTTTTCTACAGTGGAAACAGTCTTGGACAAACGAGGGATTACGATGATTAGTTACTAAATAATATAATACTTTTCAATAAGCTAACAACATTTTGTTGAATTGTGACAAGAATGCCCTGAAGTAAAACTATTGCTTAGGTTTCCATGACTTCACACATCCTGTATTTCTCGTAAATTGTTGCCCACATGCCCATAACAACACACACAGTTTAGTCCCTTTACTGTATTTTCACTGTCTCAGCATCCCTTGGACACAAAGGGTGGTTGCCGTGGATACGCCGCCCACAGGAGCCAGTTACCGTAGCAACCGGTTCCCTACAGAATTTACCGCGTGTCACTCATGGCCCCCCTCTCTCTCTCGGCGCCGCTCATTATCAGCACAGCTCGCTCGCCCTGTGAACAGCTGATTAGCAATGGATTTGGATTTGAGTCAGGCGTCGTTGAACTCTGGCCTGATTTAAGGGACAAACACTTCAAAACATCAAAAACATGTTTAAGGAACAAATAGATAATCGGGGATCAGTCCAAAATGTTCTGGTCCGCCTTCTGCTTCTCCTAGAATGTCCCACAATATGACATCAAACGTAGAGGTGGAAGACATATCAAAACATTTATAATATTGCAATTGTTTTGGAGACATGCACAATTAGAATATTGAGTATACCCTAAATAAAATTACTCAAAAAATACCATAACGTGTAGTGCAGGGGTGGGCAGTTATTTTTCTTCCGAGGGCCATATTCGAATCGAGGCAAGTAGTGAAGGGCTGGACTGAGATCATTGGTGTAACAAAATCTTATAATTATAAGAATTTTTCTGTGAAATATAGGCTATTGGATCCATTCTCTCATTAATTTCATGTAAACTTTATTAAGGACACAAGTGTAGACACATGTTACATGCTACAATAGTTAAAAAATAGAAGCTAAATAATAATATAATCTAGCGGGGGGGGGGGGGCCGGATTAAAACAGGCCCGAGGGCCAAATCTGGCCCCTGCGGCCACAAATGCCCAGGTCTGGTCAAGTGTAATCCCCAAACAAGAGTATAATGTCTATTTCTGCACTTTTGTGGTTAACTTTAAGGTCCATTCCCCTATTTTAGCATATTACTGATGAATTGTTAATATCATCTGAATAATTGCGGTATACATTTTTGCAATATCGCTCCACCCCAATGTATCATTCTCCAGGAAAAGTTCAAGTTCAGGGGCCTCATTTATACGGTCGGTACACGCAAAACGAGGCGTGAAAGCGGCGAAGTGGTATTTATAAAAATGCACCACCAGCGCATCGCTGGACACACGTCTGACCTGTTAACATGCGTTCAAGTGTACGAGACCGAGGCTCCACTGTTCCTCCTCACACACACACACACACACACACACACACACATACACATATTGCACTGCAGCTCCGTGCTCGCTTCTCACGAACACATTTTGCCCTGTTCATGGGATTTTCTTTTGGATCAATACTTGCTCAAATGAGTATCTAGTTCCAGTACTATTTTTAGTATATGATTTTCAATCCATTTGACAACCTTAAAATCCTCTAAATCTAAATGATACACAGAGCTGCCACATTCATCCACCAATGAACACTTAACTGAGGTAAATTGTCTAACCCAAGGACACAACACAATGGTAGTGTAGAAAGGAGAACAAAAGGATCCAGCAACCTTCTGATTATACGTTATTTTAAAAGCCTAATTTATAAATGAACAATCACAGAAAAGTAAAGGAAGAAGAATGACGTACTAAACTACTGAACATAATGTGAAAGTATGTCTTGTCATCTATGTCATGTCCCTTGCAGTCAACATGTTTTGTTTTCAATCAGTGTAACTACATAATATTGTGTGGATCAGCGCGTGAGTCAAAGATTTGTCACGTTTATTCCACTGATCTGGACCATGATGTAACTGACCAAGTCTATAAGTTGAGCAAGTCTATTAGTTTTAAAATGTAAGGCCGTGTATTGATGAAAAGTATTGTAACAAATGGGTTTTATAATAATACGTTTTTGTGGCAATGCATGAATGGACTCTATTGCTCTTTTTATTTACTTAAACAGCATTGCCTGATACAGGAATGATATATTTGGTATATCATTGATTATAAACAGATAAAACAGTATCAAGCACTTTTTGGACACAGAAAAATATATGTTTAAACATGTTCATTTCTAATTCAATAATGATATTACAATCAAACAAATCAAACAGCCTCTTTTTATGTACAAAGAATGTAATTTTCATAACAAAATAACTGCAGTTTCTTTCATATTACCATGAAGTCTAATACTAGTTCTGAGAGATCAAGACCGTTCTAAATCTATGCAGAAAAGGCCCAAATTTCTCCTATCAAATGTATTTTTTTCCTCTTTAGATACTTGCTAAATTAGTATCTGGGTGTCGATTTCTTTTGGAGAACCCCAACTTGTATATAAAATAAACAATGTCTTTAAATATTAATTTGGTATTTTTACATTTTTAGTAGAGCTGCAAGATATATTGCTATCAAATTGAATTGCAATTTTGGCAATTAGCAAATCACAAGAACTGCAATTATTTAAGTAACATAATTTCCTCTTCAAACAACCAAATACTCCCATCTTCTGTGTAAAAGCTGTTAATCCTATTGTTTACAAACACGTTCTGATTACTCCATGTTTCTGTTTCAAATGTTCATGCTCCTGGACATGTTTAAAATAGGCACTTTGAAACAAAATCCTACTATTAAATCATGAATTGCAAATCTGATGGCAAAGCTTGTCTGAAAAATTGCAAGAAAATATTTTTGCTAAAATCGTACAGCCCTGAGCTTTTGGCGGCAAAGTAATATAATATGTACAAAACGATTCGTACTAAATTGTGAGTTTGAAAGAGTTGAGTGTTGGTGTGAGACTGACATGTCATAACTGGCTTCAGACGTCTGAGTGTAATTTTATACCAGCCTTCTCCAGCAACAACATAAAGCTGTCTGTGTAGTCTGCTGATTTGTGCTGCAGAATTGCCCAGTGGATTAAATAATACTCTTATGTGATTTCCACTGGCCTTAAAATCAATATGGACCGCCCAATCTAAAAAGACATCATCATCAAGAAATCATTGTTCTTTTTGTTTACGTTCAATAAAGTGTACTTTGTGGACAGCTTTTTGGTCTCGGATGACACGAATTACGAGTACTGTGAAAAGAAACATCACCATTTTAAAAATATTGACACCAAACAACCATTAATTCACCTTGATTCGCATTGTTTAATAGATCATCAGTTTTATGAAAACAAACCGTCTGACATAGAGGTTGGGAATGTATAGAAATTTACATCATACCGTAACTGTGGTTTTAAAGAAATGCAAAATTTGAATATCAAGTATAGCGTGTATAGTCAAAAATGTAACCAAAAAGCTGATTAAAAAACAAAATGATAAAACGTTTGGCAGTGAACTTAAAAATAAGCATATAGGGTGGTATTTCTGCACTTTTGTAATTCATTTGACAGACATTTCACATTTGTCTGATAATTAAACATCAAATATATGTGTATGGACATGTTTTAACAAATTTCTGTCGAATTGGCAAAACATTGTCTGACTATCGTTATCAGGATTCTCCCGAAAAAAAGAATGATCCATTTTTGTCAATATCTGCCACCCCAAAATAGATCAAAATAGAAATAAGCAGATAAAACTGCTGCTTCTAAGATTGTCACGATTCATATTTTACTACGATTACATGTATGTAACTTTCGAACAATTATCAGTTCACCGTATAGTATAGTAGATTGCTAATCCGTCTCAGTTTTGAACATGTAAGATAAAATGTTCTTTGTCAAGTACTTTTTGGCCTTGGACATTTTGCTCGCACCGAACAAAGAACAGACAATAGACAGTGATTCAACCATTCAGATTCCAGATGGCCTTGACAGCAGCACCTGAGACTTTCGTTCATTATCTCGACGTACAACCACCACGAAAGGCAAATAACAAGACGCAAATTCTGTGTCTAAAAACCACCAATTAGGTCTCGAGGGAAGAACGGACAAGATCAGAGCAGTTCTTCTTTCTATCCTGCATGACTATCGCCAAGTAACCTCAGCAAACCTCTCTTTCTCTCTATAGACAAGATATCAAATATTCAACAAAATTCTAATGTTGTTCTGTTCTTGTTACTGCCAGAAATGTCGACTGGTTAGAGAAGAAAAGTCAATGTGTGTGTGTGAGAGTGTGTGTGTGTGTGTGTGTGTAGGCTGTATCTTAAGGGTCAGATCATAAACAGACACATAGAAATAAAGGAGGAGGATAAATAATGAAAGCACACTTAGAAAAGGAAACAAGGGAGTAACGGGGGTGATAATGACAAAAAAGGAAAATCTCTATCTTTTTGGGATATACTGTTTTCATTTTTATTTTTAATCAACTCTTTTTGTAGCATTTTTCACCATAAACGATATAAGCAATATTAAAGGTTTTCGATATATATGTGACTGCCTGGCTTTGGTTAGAGAGCTTGGGGGGGGGGGGGGGGGGGGGGTTGGAGGGGCTGAGTGCGAGTTGTCCAAAACAAAAAAAATTGAGTTGGGAGGGGGGCTTGTGTCTGTGTCCGTTTGTGTGTGTGTGGGAGAGATGGATGAGCGAGATAAGAGACAGGCATCTTTTGTGTGCTTTGGAGGGAGGTGGGGTCGTCCTTCAGCATTAGGGCGGGCTCATATTGACAAAAAGGAATATCTTGCCAGTGTCCCAGTAATGGTATAAAACACAACAGTCTTTAAATGTGTTAGTCGAGGTTTGAATCAGACAAAGGACTGTAGGATCACCGACACAACTGCAGACAAATCATTATGTCCTTGTGTGAAATATCAACTCATTACATTTTTTTATTTTAGTCAGCTTTTTGCAGAAGTTAGATTTTACATCCCAAAGATCAGCAATAATTGGATATATTGCTCACCTCTCGTCAGCATCCACAGTTGTGTTAAAAAAGGCCTGCACAATATACTGGGAAATTATTATATCACGCAATATATACAATATTTATTTTTAAATTGTCATTACTATAATCAACATAGATAGTGAATCGCATTTTCACTTTTATTTTATTTATGTTGTTTGTGTCTTCTGGTCAAAAATAAAATGCATTTTCAAATGACTTTCCTTTTTACATAAAAGGTCAATATGTTACTTATTAGGGAAACACCTGAATTTGTCATCATGGAATTATTATCAAGCCGTTATTGATCTACACCACTTTACAGTAATGAATTATGAATTAGACTTTGATTCACTGGATACAAGTGGATTTATTATGTTTACTTATTAAAAAAAAATACATAGAACATCTAAGACGACATTTATTGGAAAGAGGTGGATGAAATAATGAGGCAGGGGTCATTCTGTGTGCATTATAGCAGTAGTTGTTTGAGTGACATTTGTGCTGCTTTACCTCCGACAGGCATCCAATGATGTGTGAGGTGAGCACTGCAGTTTAGGCTCTGTAGGAAAGTGCGTGACAAGCACCAAAATGTAGCTGACGAGCCTGAGCCAGACCTTTCTGTGTCCTTTAATAATTAATGCTCCTTCTCGTTCACAGTGCCATCTTTATAAAGCTGCAAGTGACGGATGTTCGACTGAGCTGTCTACAGAGAAACACTTATGATTAAGACTTTACATTTGCTACACCGTTTCTGCCAGACCCAAGCAAGCGTTCCTAACCCTCGTCAAGAAGAGCATCTATGTAAAACCTGTCAAATAAAACTCAGATAAATCACTACACGGCAGACAATGTCAAGAAAAAGTCAAAAGTGTTCAAAGTCAGCGCTGCGGTTGCATTGCAAGACCACTCACGTTCCCAAAACGTCTGGTCTGGTGACTGGTTTTATCTCTCAGAATTGATATGGTTGTGATTGACAGGTGGAGTAGCCAATAAGGCACATGCATGGTTTTGCCTCAGCACTTCCGTTGTAATCGCACTTCCGGTCGAGTGGGAACTTCGTTCCCTTAAGTGGAGAACAAGGAAAAAGTCTCACCGCTAAAATATACTATAAAGTAGATTGATTTGGGGAAAATGTCCAATGTTTATGTGAGTCAACACGACACCGATTCCCTTGAAAACGTAGAACTGATCTTCTCTCAAGGTCTGCAGCCTTATGTTAACTAATGCAACCAGAAGAAGGATGTCTGTTTGTTTTAAATGATGACCTTTAAACTTGTCCGAGAGCGCCATTTGAGTTGCCTGAGATGCAACGGCAGACGTGGTGACCAGACTGAGAGATCTTCTATATAGAATATGCATGTATATTGAAGTTTATGCTTTTTAACCTTGAGAAGCTTCTCAAAGCGCTGCACTCAGCCATTATTCATTCCAAACCCTCTCAGTGGTGGTAAGGTTCTTCCCTGGGGCTGGCTGAACGACATAAGTCTGTCAATCTGCGCCAACGGCCTCTTCCACCAACACCAATTATTCACTCACACCAAGGCACAAAGGGAACAAGGTGTTTTGCCCAAAGACCAACAGAAAATGTGATTTATTCTGCAGCCCTCAAGGATAAACCCTCTAAACGGACACTCATTTGTCATTTGAACAGTAGAAAATGTCATTATTCATTCGACGAGTGCTAATGGAATAGTCCTTAAAATATGCCAAGTCCATAAGTACCACACTCCTTGCTGTCACTGCTGCTTTAGATGTATACAGCACTACAGTACAGCCTCTTTCTATTAGCATGTACTTTGCCGTTCAGGCCACATCAAATTGTACACAGTGTCCATCACTTGCACACTGTTGCTCTCCCTCTGTTACAATCTTAAATAACTCGTGATGCCAGGACTTTCCCTCTCTCACCCCTAAACACACGGGACAACTGTTATCGCACACTGCAGATGTTTGGGACGAGACTGGAGGCTCCCTCAGCCGGCAGAACTAAACATGGCGCGCTTCTTTGGCATTAAACTTTATACAGAAACGCAGGTCATTATGCTTACCCAGGCACTTCTGCAGCAGAGAAGACCTTGGGCCGCAGCACTGTCATAGATCTTCCTCTCACACTTTTTTGTGTTATTTCCAACCCATATAACAGTTGTTCCTTTAATACTACCATGCTGTCATGCACTAGTCCTGGTAAAGCTCAAGACCATTCTAAACCTGTTCAGAAGAGGTCCAATTTAGTCCCACCTTGTATTGATATTTTTTCAAATTAGTATTTTTATTTCTGTTCCCGTGGGCAATGCTTTACATATAGATTGAACACTGTAGAAATGACCAACATAACAGTTGTCTAATGACATTATATTTGAAAGCCTAAACTGCAGTTGCAATTGTTTCCATGAGGAAAGAGGAAGATTTGTAACTTATTGTAGTTGTATTTAAACTTGCGCTGCAAGCTGGATAGGGGTGAGTTTGGAGTTTTAAAACTGATGAAAATCCATCAATCCCCCGACTGATACATTCCAGTACATATAACTTTTGGTGCAGAGCAGGACGCTTAGATTTTGAAACAAAAAACACTTTATTCATTTTGGACAAGTTAGCCAGGGTAACCAATGGTATAAAGCTACACATTTTGTTGATTGTGTTGGCGGCTACCTTGGCCAGGGCCTGTACGACGAACCTGGATTAGAGGGTCAGCGAGGGAACTTTTGGGTTCACTCTGGTTCAGTGGTACTACGAAGCTGAATCCATTTCTACCGGTGCAGCTCTCTATGGCAACAGGACTTGAACTCATAACCTGCTCCAGACCAGGTTAAGTTAAGAAGACGACTCTTTGACCAATTAGAGATGTGAATCCAACTGAACAAACGCGTGGCCGGTGTGAGAGGAAGAAAGCAGCGGAGTAATGAGGAAATGCCCAAGCGACAGCACATATTCTTTTCAATGCGCAAAGAGAAATATTAAATATAATATAAAATAGATGTTTAAAGGGTAGCCAACTTAATCTGCTGTTGCAAATGAAAAATAAATCTATTTTATGCATCCTTAGTCTTGAGTCCTCACAGTCCCTCGGTTTAAATAAACACATATACCGGTACTCAACTGTGATTTCTGAACGATGAAAAATTAGGACTGTTGCCATATGATTTACAATTTCAAACACAATAGTCTATCTCTTGAAAGGTGAAAAGTCCTCGAAATGTTTCTTTAAAAAAAGATGAAGCCCATGGATAGACGGATGACTAGTGGCATAAATGTTTGAGAGTCAAATCTGCTCCTGTTGGAGCCCAAAACGTCATCTAAAATGTGAGAGAACTACAGTCTAATAAAAAACATAAACATCTAGAGCTTCATATTTACATAGTTGAGTGCTGACAGCTAAAAGAAGAAAGTGATTAAACAGGAACACGACAGGTTCAACACATTTATTACAGATACAAGCTTCCAGATAATACTCTCTGAACTGAACCTTTCTCTCTTTAAATAAGCTCTCACTGAGTCTCTGTTGAGGAAATTAATTGCTGTGGGCCAAGGGAAAGGGTCCTTTATCCCCCCCTGCCCTCAGCCAACAAGCAAGCTCTTCTATCGAAGCAACATTGGAGAAACAACATTCTGATAAAAAAGATGTAAGTGCATAACCTTTATTTCAACTGAATGTTCATGAATAATTCACATCATTTTGAAAGTGCACTATAGAATTGTAAGTGGAAGTACGCTAGCAAAAAGGGAAGAATAAGTGACACAATAAAATGATAACATTCATGTCCACTGGCTCATGGCCTCTAGTACGAAGCCAAGCGAGCACACAGGAATCCATTAGTCCAACGTGATTATCTCCTGGCTCTAAAATTAATTAAGTGAGTCAAATGCAGTGAGTGTGTGTATACAGAGGTCTAGCTGTCCTGATCTTTTTACTTTCTCCTTTTTTTTTTTTTTTTAAACCAAATCCTCTGTAAACCAAATCCTCTTGTCAAGCTCGGAGAGGCAGATGGTGATGTGGATTGGGAACAGGCCTATAGCTATTACAGCACTGCAGGTAGTCGTGAGCTGCAAGCAATTTCATGACTCACTTTTTTTGTCCTGAAATCATTCCCTCCGTTCTCTCTCCAAATAGAGATCCAATTTAGGCTTGTTCTCCTCGTGTACAGATAGTGGGAATAGAGTATCTCCATGTTCTCCCTGCTTAACTTTGATAACATGTTACACAACAGTGAGGCTCAAGGGTTTTTTCTACACTTAACCTCAATCTGTAAAATTAAATAAACCCTTTTGCTTCAGCCACAAAGGTGATTGTGTATTTTGTCCAGTCCCAAGCTCAAGTAAATGGTTGTGTTTGAAAGTAAACTCAAATGCTATGCCACTTTGTTAGGCAATTTATTTACTTATTTATTTATCATGACCGTAGTCTTTTAGAGTAGTTCTAGACATGTTTCATAATGATCAGTGTAAATGTATCCAAAGTATACTTGCAGCGTTTCCCTTTCATCCATAACACAAGCGCATTTGTACAAAAACCTACAATTCATATGACATTTTGCCTTTGTCATTATGCGTGTTATTAACATTGTAACTCGCTTTACATTTTCGAAGAGAAGGGGTACTTCTTTCACAATGAGAACCCTTCATAAACTCTGTCTATCGTTAGAAGGCCAGAAATAATTGCATATTTTATAGTGTTTGCACGCAGTAAAACCACAGTGAATTTGAAAATTGGATCATCAAATTAACTCATTTCAATGAGGTGATTTATTAGAGGAGTCTGACGGTTTTATTAGGCCTAATGCGACAGCCTAATCCAGCAGAGCCACCCTTCTTCTGCTGTAATCTTCAATGTAAACCTTCTCCAGCAGGTTTCCTTGTATGAAGCTAAAGCCCATTGCTAGTGCATCGCAGTAATCCCACTAAGGCTCTTATGGAGAAGATGAATTTCACTATGAAAAAAAGGAGAGTGGGTTAGGACTGCCACAGACTTACAGAAGATCACTACTAAATAAACATCTACAAATCCTCTTAAGGGGGATGCTCCAAACAATAAAGGTGGAATAGGAAACCCTACTTTGTACCACATGACTTTGATTCGCAGTTGGTTTGAAATGTGTCCTTGCGTGTACCACATTGAAATGGAGCTCTTGCCCATCACAGACTGTAAGGTCACGGAGAGAAAAGGGGCAGAGACAGGAGCAGCTGGTGCCATATTGATCTGTCTTTCTGTAGGGGCTTTCTACTGTCCTTGCGCTTTGGCTATTGACAGATGGCAAGATAGATAACATGCTAGGATTCTCCTCATTGAAGTCACCAGTGCACAATGATATGTCAAAGTCACAACAGTGCAATAGCATACAACAAAACTATCCACACCTAATATTTCTGATTCTGATTAAATGCCTATTATAAAGGTCTGGCATTGTTGGCAGAACTTGGCACACTTTGGAAATGTATAACCCCTCCATAAAAGGAGGAACATCAAATATGGATGCAGTGAAACTACATTTGAGCTCCATCTTTCTACAGACCCAAGGCCTATAACATTTCTAATGACAAGACACAGGCCCGGGCTTGACGCAGCGTTCAAAAAGCACAGACTTTATAAAAACGCACACGACCTCCCCGTTATGCCTCGGTCAGATTTAATACGTGCGTCGCTGCGTTTGGATTGTACATTTACAAATTAAACGGTGTCCCAGATACATAGCTCAGGGTCTGACATGGACAGGGAGATGCTTCTACACCTCTGGACATTTTGCGACACGAGATGTTCAATAAATGCGTTTAAATCACATCAGCCACATCGCCGTTTATCGGTTGTTGTTTTTTTGTTTTTTTTACGCGCGTCGTTCTTGGTTGTTCTTTCTTACCTCGGCGTTGTCTCCCCACGCGCAGAAGGACAATACAGCCATCAATATAGGCACCGCAATGTGTCCCATCTTCCTCTTTCGTTGGTGTCACTCGCGTGTTCGTCCCCGGGAGTAACAATTCTCAAATAAATGACTCGATCGTGCGTCGTTTGGTTACATCAGTCGCAGTGATGGATGGTGCGTCGGCTTTCCTCGTGAGGTATCCTTTCCTGTGCCTCTGGTCACAGTGCGCGCTCTCCCTCTCTCCGATGGCACCCGCCGCTGTTTGAGTGCAAGTGGATGTTGTCTGAACCAAGCCCTGTTTCTGCGGCGATTTCGCTCACACTCACGCGTTTCTTCTGCCTTGTTTTGGCTTGGTGAAGACAGACATCTGGTGGCGAGAGGTGTGTATTACGGAAATACTCACGCTGCTCCCAAAACCGGGGACATTACTCATTGATTTAAACTCTGACAATGGAATGGAATAAAGTAAGATAGTTAAATTATATATATATATTATTTATTATTTTTACTAATTAGGCTATGTTACAGTGTAAGGTTGTCTGTCTAAGTTCTCGCGTGCCAGACGTGTGGCCTGTTTGGTTTGACAGGTGACGCGCGCGCACTTCACGCAGGTATCTGGGCGTGGTTTTGGTGTGTGACGAAGACCGCAAATTCAGGTGTTTGTAGCATTTCCCAACGTCGATCAACGTCGACTGGGGGGAAAGAAGTGATTCGTTTGTCTACAGCAGCGGCTCTTTGCAGTTCACGTTGAGGTCTGAAGACACCTGAGAACTCCTGAGAACTCCGGGGGGGGACAACGTCGGCGGACCGGGGGGTGAAACAGGAAGGTGTCGCTCGAATCCCGGAGAGCTGCTGCTGCTGCTGCTGCGCCAAAAATGCATTCCGCCAGATACGACGTAAGTTTGTCAATGTTTTATTTATTTATTTATTTAAATGGAAGTGGCTCAATTGATACACCAACTCCAAGGCATTATTGTACACAAAAAATGACAAGTACAAGAATTTTGGAACCTATGTTGGAGAGCTGTCATATATCAAAAATGGGCCTTGGCCATATTGCTAAATATTTGGTTGGAAATATTTCTCACTTAAGGGAGGCTTCTTCTACTGCTACTTGACATGCCTATTCTACTTGTTACCTAAATCCAAAGCAGGTGGAGACCAACAATGACAGTTTTCCTAGAACCGCTCCTGTGATACTTAGAAATGATCTGACACCCGTTCACCCAGCCCCAAATGAAACAGAGGAGTGGTGAAAAAATATCCTCCTTTTTTGAAACTTAATATTATTGTGCACGCAGAATCTCGACAAAGTTTAATCTTTAACTATATTAACCAGGATGAGGAATGCACCCTGTCCCAAGTTGACTTAAACCACTGCAGACACAGAAAACACTGGATTTGTTTGGATTGGCGCATGAAACAGCAGCTCGTTAAAGTTGACCCAAACCTTGTCCTCATTCAAACAAGGTCTTTATTTAATTACTCTGCTGACATCTACTTCTGCTCCGTTGATTTAATAAAAGTGAAAAAAAAAATTTTAAAAAGAAAAAAAAATGTCTGTCTGTAACACATTTCTAGTTATTTTTAGGTAAGATACATACATACACGCAAAATGGTTTGAAATGTTGTTTGCATATTTTAATTGTACTTCATTACACTTACGTACAGTGCAGGTCCAAATTTGTTTAAAGCAACTAAATTCAGCTTTAACCTGTTAATCAAGTTCATGCAAAATGCTTCAAAACATGCATTAAAAACTAGGCCTACTTTGAGTGGTATTTTTCAGACACACTTCATGCTTTTAAGTACTATTTTGGCAGCAGTACTTGAGTAGCTTAAGCATGTAACTACACACTTTCGGTACTCTTACCACCACTGGCGTACATAAGCTACTACTCATCAGCTTACAAGGGCTGTCACCTCTAAGTTGTTTAGACCATTAGTCGTTCAATTGTGTTTTAGTGGACCAAAATTTGTAAAAGTCGAATAATGATTTAGTTTAGTATTTCTATGGGACAACAGCAGAAAGAAGAAGGAATGGAGCGAGCTTGCTGAAGATTTGGGAGTGAATTATGAGTACTTGTACTTCACTGTTACTTGGTTTTGAATGAACTCCCAGGTGGTTGTATCGTTGCGAGTGCAATTTGGGTCAGATCATGGAGATACTGTGAAGGTTTGAACGCTTTTGCCAGCTTCACTGCGTTCAGTCGACTAATCGATCGGTAGGGCATGTGTTTTATAAAGAAAGTCTACTCCAGCACGACGGCTTGAAAAGTATTGTCTGCGTTTTAATTAAAACTCTACTTCAGCTGGGTCTGTTTTTTATAACTGTTCGTTCAAACCCCACCTCAGTGTCTATCCCGTCAGACTGGTTCAACTGCTCACAATCACTCGGAGCCAAATAACTGTCGCTGAATTTTCACTTATCAATGCTTATCAATGCAAAGTTATGAATGTATTCTGCTTGATATAAATGTCATAATGTTCTGCTTTGAAGGGTATCAGAAATGGAAAGTTTTGTCAGTGCTCTCTAGGAAAAGGCGTAGCATTAGCTTCTGCTGAACAGCGTCTAATGGCTTTATTAGGCCGTGATCAGGGTGACTGATAGAGACAGACCCAGGAGCACTTGCTGACCCCATCTCTAATGATTCTCTCCATTCTGGTCTATGATTGCTGTTAAAGATTCCAATTAGAAAACATGTGTGGAGGCCCGGGCTGGATAAGAATAGCCCTTAATTGCCATGAGTTATCATCTGGACTCATGTAATTGAGCCTCCATCTTAAGGGGCAGCATATCTGACAAATTGATTTAATACCAAAGTGATTTTCCATCCCTAATGGCTCTTGGGGTTCTTCACTCACAGGCTGCAGCCGCTGAATTCATTGTGTGTTGATTACTAACTGGCCTGAAACCTTTCTCTTCTAGCCGCCCACTTGAGAATGCTTGGCACACATATATTATTGACAAACTTTGCATGCTTATAATTGCTGGAGTATACACTATATGTCTTCGCCCTAATGGTTGTTCTGAATGCATGGTTGTGAGTGCAGGAGCTGTGACACAAACCGGTTACACCAGTTCAGCTGCCAAAAGGTGAAGCCACGTGTTTGGACGTGTCAGAGTTGTGAAATACTACAAAGTCCCACGATGCCTCATTGGACATTATATTATGTTCTAATGTTGGTGGAGGTCAACTGTTGATTCAGTCTTTGTAGGCGAGTAGTGCTCAGTTCAAACCTGCGTGGTCGGTGTTCCTCGAATACAATGAGTCAGCGGCAAAACAAGCTAGATTAGTCAGGGTTTTGTGATTAAAACACACTTCACTAAGGTAGAGCAATTCCAGTGGGTTTTGGATAGCTGTATGATGTGGCTTGTTTATCTTTTAAAAGGTTAAGTGCTTGGTATATAGAGCTGCCTGACAATGAAAATTGTTATTTTGCTCTAATGATAGACCAATATTTACACTTTTTGGCATATCGGCTATCAGCCTAATCAGTTATAGGCTGATATTTAGTTTGAGCTGACTAACCGCTTAAAGGAAAGACATTTGTTTCATCACTTTAGCGCAAAGAGGACATTGCACCAAATGTGATTACACTGCTCCCCTCTGGGTTAGTTGTAAAGCAGAGTTGTGGATGTCTAAAACTAATTTCTATTTATATCATTTTTCCATATTATACTTTTATCATGCAGAGCAGTGCACTGTATATGAAGTAACTCGGTTACTGTTGTCATTTCAAATAATTTATGAAAAGTCACCTACATATCAGCCCACGGGTGAGCTTGTTGGCGATCAGCAGATCTGGGTTCTAAAATATTCGTATCAGCCACAGAAAAAAACATATTGTGTTATATATTGCGACAGATTATACAATAAATGCTATTGCAAATACTTTGTCACTGACACTATAACTAAAACAGAATAAACCAAATAAACCCTTTTCTAAATGTACACACTATCATTAAAAACATGAGTTTCTTTCTCTTTGAAGTTTGTTATATTTGACGCTCTGCAGCTCAAATGTTCTTATACAAAACAGGAGTGTCCTGCTTTCATATATATTGACAATTAAGCAGATTATTAATTAACATGACAAAAAACGTTGTTATTATTATTATTATGATTATCATCCATTTTTGTAATCATCTGGAGTACCAACTGCATTGACTATTCACATTTGATTGAACTGCGGTGGAGGGGGGAAACTTCATCATGTTAATGTGATATTTTAGCATGTATACATTTTAAAAAAAGGATCTGGTATGCAGTCCCGATACTAGTTTATTTTTATCAATTCGTTTTTTGTCAACCCTATTTTAAACTCACTATTCACTCACTATTTTCCCCACATTAACTTTGTACTGTTGATGTTTGACTCTAGGGGCACAATGGCCGACATGAGCGGATCGACTTCCTAACCAATAAACAGAAGGGACGCTCAAGAAACAAGACGGCCATCGCGATCGGCATCCTGGTGGCAGTGCTCGTTGTGGCAGCTGTAGCGGCATTTCTCATTTGGCTTTTTGTCTGTAAGTGCGAGCCCTGTCACCAAACTTATTAAACAGGCTGCTTTTTAACAAGAACAGATCAAAACTGGAATAATGTTTGGACATTTTAATATGGCAACGTTGTAAGTTTCTTGACATAAGTGGTTGCATTTCTGTCTCAAGTCGGAGATAAAGTGTCTCATTTAGACTGTGTTTGAAGCTTCTGTCTTTTGAAATCACACACTCTAAATGTGTTTGGACTCCAGTATTTCCCATTAGTATTAGACGTTTTCAAAGCTTTGAGTCGCCATGAAGAAAGAAGCTGTATTTGGTGTTGCACATTTTTAACTTCCTCTGATCGTTAAACAAACATGTCCATAAACTGAGCCGTTGGACGTTCAACAAAAACCTTCTCCGTTTGTTCATTAAAAGTCAAACTCTCTCATATTTGATATGTCTAATGTTTTACAGTTAAAGAAGACTCAGCTGAGACGTTAAGCTCTCGGCGCCAAGCCTCAGTCCAAGTCTTCAGCGGTCACATGAAGCTGACGAACTATCCTTACGACCAGAAGTTAGAAGACACGACAAGCCCTGAGTTTAAGGAGGTGGCTAGAGAGCTGGAGTCTCAAGTGAGTTTTGTGTGTTGTACCACTCTAGAACCCTTTGATTTAGTATAAGCATGTGGAATTATAAAGATTATTTTATCATGAGAACTAAAAAATTTTAATCGTGAACATTTTTGAAGAGAAATTAAGCTATTTCTGGCTAATTGATTCCTGATGTGTCTTGTTCTCTGGCAGTTAAAAAAAATAAAAATTAAACATCTGCCGACATTTGGTGCAGTTTTGGACGGTTCCCCAGTTTGTTTGTCCTCCGTGCATTAGAGTTGCATTTTTGATCAAACTAATGAGTAAAAATGGAAATACAAGGGCAACTAGGCTACAAAATATAACTGAATATTTACACAATCGCTTCACAAATTATTTTATTGTCACTGTTGTTTGGTGTCAGTAATTGTGAGAAATAGTTTAAGTGTAACATTTCTGCTCACAATAATAATTGATATTTTGACTATAATGATGTCTGGCATTTATTGACATACATTTTATGTATGTCAATATGTATGTATGTATGTTTAATTAAGTTATGTATTGTAATTTAAATCCTCATACTTTTGGGTCAATGTATTGGTGATATAAAAAGGTGTAGATTGATGATCACTTTGTTTCATTAGAATGTTTTTTTTTCTATAATAATCTTATAAAGCCTCTATTCATTGGGTTTCAGAATGATGAGACTCTAGGACCATTGCCATAGTGATTAACAATTTGAAACAAACTATTATATTTCTTTTGAATGATGAAAAAGGTAAAAATGTTGCAAATAAAAAAGGGCAGAAACCCATGAAACTGATGGATGTTTACGAGATGCATTTGAAGCAATTTTGTAAAGTCAAGTGGATATTCAAGTTGTCACTGCTCGTATAAAAATAACAGGTATTCTCTCAGTAAAATCCTAAATAAGTAAGTAAATATAGATAAATAGACAGCTAATTGTGGATGTATACGCAAAAGAAAGTGTGACTGTATGCATGAATGGAACAAATCGCATCTGTGTTGTTTATGAGAAAATACTCTTGTTTGTCCTTTTAAACTGAAGACTTGCCCTCTTTTTTGAACATGTATGTTGCTTAACAATATTCCTTGTCCTTAACAGCTAAAAGGCTATTACCAGAAAGATGAACTCCTGCAGGAATATTACACCAAGTCGGTGATTACAGCTTTTAGGTGAGTAGGTTTTTTGTGTTATGTTTTTGTAGATTTAAAAGTTAGATCATTTTGATCCGCTACTAAGGAAATGATTTGGTCAATGTAGCTCACTTGCAAATTGATTGAAGTATGCAATGGTAGAAAATGGGCAAAAAATACAAGAATACTATGTGCAAATTTGAATCTAATCTAATCTAATCAAGATCCAGCTGTTTCAAAGAGTCGATGATCAGCTTCAGTATTTTTGATTGAGTGAAATCATTTGGACTATTTTTTATGTAGAGTGTTAAGCCCTGAGCAAAATACAGCAGAATTATGCTTTAATAAGTTCAATGCACCAAGATGATTAAAGATGAAAGGCTGTTTATCTGTTCATAGTGATGTTTCATTGTCCGTTGGCACCTGTTTTGTACCCGTCATATGCAAATGTAAGTATTTAACCACTCCTCGCGTCTCCTACTTTTCTCCTCCTCTCTTTCTTCTCAGTGAGGGTGTGATCGCCTACTACTGGTCTCAGTTTGACATCCCCGCCGATGACCTGGAGGTGGTCCCAGAGTTCTCGGAGGAGCGCATCCACGAGGTGCTGGAGGCTGGCGTGCTGGAGACCCGCAGCGCAGCGCCCACAGTCGTCAAGATACAAGAAATCACAGCATCACGTATGTTCCTTGTGATCTAAAAGTATGGGGTTTACGTTAGCATTAGCCCAGTTGTAGGAGAAAGAAGTGCTAGATGCTTCCTTGGAGTAACAGTAGTGTTGGTGAGCATTGAATTGTGTATTATTTCCACTTGTAATAGTTATACAATAATTTAAATGTGCTATTAAATTGCTATTAACAAATTAAACATATCATGTAAAACCATCTTTTATGAGTTTTTAAGCATGGTGTTCCTCCATCATAATCTTACTACGAGTTTTATTGATTCATGCACGTTTGAGTAATCCTGCATTCGAGAAAATGTCTGTTTTCACCTACCCCATATCTCCACCCACAGCTATGTTATAAAAGGCTACTATGACGAGGCACTTATCCATTATATAGTGCTGAACAGGAAGTCAATGAGCCTGTTTCACAATGAACAAAAATGTAAATTCAGCCTGCATATGTTATAGAGTATAACAAAAACATAATACAGTATGTCTTCTTTAACAAATGGTAGTAGAGGTGGATGGTGGTAGTTATAGTTATAGAGGCAGGAAAACCTGCCTAAGTTATAATTTATAACTCTTTACTTTGTTGTATTATTTTGCTGTTGCTTGAGTACATATAAATATCTGGGACATTACATCTGTGCTGACCTGTCTGATGACAGAGACATTTATAGACAATGTCGGATGTTCTATGTTCTCAAGCTAATATGCTGATCCGAAGGTTTGGCACATGCTCATGACCAGTTAAGACCAAACTTTTCAAAGCATACAGTTCCCCCATGTATACTGCTCACTTATGGAGATGTTACAAAGACTAGCATGCACAGACCAAATGTGGCATATAATGATGCTGATGAGGGTCCCATGATGGAGCAGTGCGAGCCAAATGTTTGTAAATGTGGATGTGCCCACCTGTCCTGCAGTGCTGCGCAGACTCACAGACTCCACAAAGACTATTATCTTTGCACTGACTAATCTGACACAAAGTTCAGTGGGGTACTTTTGCTGTATTTGTACTCACTGGCCTCTGAGCCCAAACAGAATATAATGTACCTTTTGTCTTTGTTGCACTGGTTGTCCATGTGCTGTCTTTTATGTTTTATTCTATGGACCAAGTAAGTGTAGAAATAAAGCTATTGATGATGAACCAATTTTTATAGAAATTCCATTTTGGTAAACTACACATTTAAACATCTAGAAACCAAGTCGATAGTGACCTCCAGATGCCAGAGTGGTCAGTGAAGTTTTAGTAAAACCCCAGTCTGAGTCTCTGGTGACCATTTACTATGCATATAGATATATTGTGACATTTGGATTTCAAAAGATATGAATATAGAGCTGCAAAAGGTTATTGTCGCTTCATATCACTGTTAGGATTCTATCAGCACACTATTTATAGTGCAGGAGGCTGTGCTGATAAGATGATGGCAGATGAGCCTGTCCCTGTGCTCCTGCCGTATTTGAGAGTGCACATTTTATGCTGCTTGAATCCTCTAATGATATTAGCTCAGCCTTAGCCTGGCTCGAGACAGCACTTCCTCTATTTCTGTCCCCTCAGCATTTTAGTGGCATTTGTCTATTTCCTGGCCACGCGCCGAAATGCCAGCCCCATGACTCAGGATTTTTAACTTCTCTTCAGATTTCTATTTGAGATTTGATGTCCCACATCTTTAAACAGAGATGTATTATTAAGTACGGCTGGGCAATGGTGCGACGAACATGAAAACGTCATCTGATCCCTGTGATGATATGCTATTTTGGCGAGATTGTCATATTATAATTCAGTAATTCTCTCTTCACCTTTTATATCACCACATTATAGAACGCCTGTAGTTCAACATTGAGCTGGAGCCAGGGAAATGTTATAACGGAATGTGCAGTTTAAATCAGACTTGTTTATCGGTCATATTTCTAATTACTGAGCCTATCCACATGAAACAAAAACTGGCACAGAGTTCAAGGCCTTCTCTGACAGGATAACCTCAGATTGTTGTGCCATTATTTGAAGCCAAAAATGTGATTGTTGTCAGTTAAAATTACTTTAAACCATAAGATTATTGCAGGTTTGTAGAGTTTAATCCCAAACAGTTAATGGTGAGGTTCAATGTTTTGTGAATTTGTTTTCTTTCAAAACAGTACTTTTCCCATAGAGTTACATAGACCCCGCCCACCAATTTAGAAATTGGTATTAGAAATTGGTATTATGAATTTCAAGAGCGTGAATACAACGTATATGGATGTAATGATTATAATATGATTATTCAATAACTCAAAACTAATAATTGTCAGAATTAGCAGCAACAATGAGTCATTTCAGATCATTCTTTACTCCAAAATGGTCAAACTATGTGTAGAGTGCCTAATTTTTTTTTTCTGCTTGTTGATGTGACAATATCATTACTTTTCATTCATTAAGTTTCATCTCATAAAGCCAGTGAGGAATGGTGAGCTATAAAACATTGAGAATGAAAGAAAATTAAGAATATCTGTGTTGTTTGGTCATTATGCCAATCATAGTGAATAATTGTATAATTGTGATGTTTCTTCTCACAATAATCGTTACATTCAAATTTGTTACTGTGGCAGCCCTAATGCTTAAATACTTAACCTCACAAACACCTGAACACCAAGTATTGCAATTGCGATTAGATTTGAGATTTATCATTTAATAATAGGATTCTGTTCACATTTTAAACACGTCCAGGAGAAAAGACTGAAATTGGTCTTTAAACTGACAAACTGATGCAAGAATGTTTGTATAAATCTATGAACTAGAGAGTCAGCAGTTTTTAAATTATAGGGCTTGAAAAATTGCATCCGTTGTGATTTGCTAATTTCGTCCATTTTGTATCTTTATAGCCATAAATCAAAATAGTGATAGAAAATCATGATATGAAAAAAAGATTCATATCATGATTTTCTATCACCCACTCCCAACCCCTCCAAATAAGCACCACCCACCACCTTTTTATAGCTGCTCTTTTATCGGCAAAATGCACATCCTGGATATTTCGGCCTCATGCATCAAATTCATTCAACCTTTCAAGTTTAGTGACCTTTCCTTACCTCTCTTTTTTTTTCTCCCTCCCTTTTTATGTGTGTCCAGTCACAGATCCGCGGATGGCCAGGGACCCCGGTGCCAGTGAGTACACCTTGTCCCACCTCAATCTCACACAGTGGTAATTTTCCAGCTGGCCACCTCCCAGTCGGCTTTAACGGATGGCTGTGCTGTAATGCCACTCATCTGACCAGCCGTGTGTTCACTCTCTATGAAATGTATTCATGTGTATTCTTATAGTACATGCAGTTCCTGTATATTGAGGTCTTATTTCGGTGCACATCTTTTCAGTACACACATAATTATGTATTTATTTGTTCAACCCACAATTAATATGCAAAGGACAACAGCGTAACGGCTTTTAACACCGTTATTTATGGTTTATTTTAATTTGATTTGATTCTTTTTGGACTCGTGAGATCAAATTGAGCACCTATTATAACTATTGTTGTTTGTTATTGTTTTGTGTTTGTGTAGCACTTTGGGAACTGTTTTTGTTTATAAAATGTGCTGTATAAATAAAGTGGATTTGGATAATGTGACAGTAAGCCAAAGGCCCCTAGTGTACAAAAACATGTATATTCAAATCATTGTTTGTTACTTGATGAAGAGTACACCATACAAATTACAATTGAAGGCCAGTAAGAGGAGACGGTTCCAGCTAAATACTTTTTACAACTTTGAGATTTTTGGGCTAATATTTTTAAAAATACTTTTATTAAAGTTTCATCTCTAAATTGTGTGTTTTCTTATTCACTTGCAATATCTCACCTTAAATTGAACAAATATTAAATATACATGTGTATCAACCAGATCTACTGCAAGTAATAACTTCTGATGTGATTGTTTTGTTTCAGGAGAGTGTTTCTTTACGTTCGAGGCCACCGACACTGAAACATCCTTCACCTCACCTGGATTTCCTGACTCTTATCCAGCCAAATCCAGATGTCAATGGCAGATCCGGGCCTCTGAGGAGAACGTCATTTCTGTCGATTTCCCTTTTTTCCACATTGAAGACGACTGTAGTGATGACTTTGTGTCCATCTATGACTCGCTAAGTCCAGATGACTCTCAGGCCATTACAGTGTAAGTGTCTGATGAGCCACATGAAATGGGATAAATAGGTATTTAAGCTGTTTCCTAACTTGTCCCTAGCTCTCACAAATGCTTTGGGACATTGCAAATCTTAACATGCATGCTTTTATTTTTTAATGGAATGTGCACACAAACCCAGTTGACCACCGTAACACGCCGTAACTCTCCTTGGTTAGCAATTCTGTTATGCCTTTCAGTTGTATGCAGATATGTAATCACCAAGGGCTGCCTTTACAGCAAACTGTATGGAACTATGCATGATGTCACTATTTAACAAACTACACAGCATTAAAGAAAACTCCAATGGTTAGATACCCAAGAGGTACCCACACTCCACTTGTGTCTTTCCAAAAAGTAAAATATCGTGACAAAAAATCCAGCTACATTCTTAGATCTTTGTTGACAGGGTTAAACCAACACACTTTGTCATTTATTCTGCCTTGAAGATCAGAGGGGAGAAATATCGTTGAACAATATTCTCAGAGGACTACTGCTAGAAATCACTCTGTGCATGAATGAAATGTTGCACTGGGACTTTGGAGTAAAAGCAGTTTAGATGTGTGCTGAAAAAACACCCCACCCCACTCCTTTTTACTATGTTAGCGATTACTACTTTTTCTGCTTTTCTGGCCCTGCGGCTTTTAGTACAGCACATCTCATTTTATTGTTAACATTGGAGACCTCTGTGAGATTGAGTTGGCTCAAAAAGACCTTTAAACGTGTGGTGGGTGCCAGGCTGTAGTCTACTGCGCCTCTGTGTGTGATTGCACTGTGTCAATGAGAGAGGGGTGATTTGCTTTAGAAATACAGGCCCTCATACAACATCAGCTGTAGCCCCAGGCTGTTCCTGAAACCACTGCCAAACAAATCTGAGTTACCAAGTGATGCATAACGCTTTTATAATGCTATTGAGTGATCAACTTTATCCAAGGTGACATGGAGTTTATGAGAGCCATAATATAATACAATATAATTACATTATTCTACTGGAGTTGGATGTATTGGTGCTCTTGCAGTGTCATTCACACCTCCGCAGCTCTGCCTCCAGCAGCGCTCAAACTTTTTACTAATGGAGCTCATGTTTGACTTTGAAACTACACACAGGCCATTTTCTGGGATCACTCCTATCATCCAATTTCCACCATATTTGTTGTGTTTTGATTGAATGTTAATAATACGGTTCGTTAAAAAATATATTATTTCATGCCTATTGTGGCCTTTTCTAGCAATAGAAATTGCTCAACTTTGATTGTTTAGTAGCTTGGCGTCAGACACATTGCTCAAATATTCTGTTTTCCCTCTTTATTCTTGCAGAAAGTGTGGTCAGCGACCTCCGACAAACCCACTGACAGTGCTGTCATCCGGCAACATTATGTTAATAAACATGATCACTGATGGAGAGGTCCAGCAACCAGGCTTTAAGGCAGTTTATAAAGCTCTGCCCAAGACTTCTGGTAATTACAGGAGCAATTCTACAATAAAAGCAACATTTACATGGAGATAGCAGTAACAGATTTAATTTCTAAATGAATATTTGGTTGCAATTTTTTTTATGGATGTGAATTGGTTGCTACTGTTTGGGATATTATTAGTAGTAAGTCATAGTGTGTTTATTTTTCAGTTCAGAAATGTGGCGGTGTTCTCACTGATAACAAGGGAGTGATCTCCTCTCCAGTGCACCCCAGCTTCTACCCCCCTGCCACCGACTGCAAATGGACCATCAAGGTTTGTTCCAGCGCTACTTTCCCACTGCCCTCCTCCTTCATTGGCAAAGCTCCCCCACGCCTCCCCTCCCCATCCTTATCCTGCCATGAGGGAAGTGCTGAGGCAGCAGTACAGAAGCCAAGCTGTTCAGTACCTCTTCTATCTTCATATGTCAGGCTGCTTTTACTGCTGCAGCCTTTGCCGGGCCGCAGTATGTCGTATGTAGTGTGTGTTGCAATGGTAAAATATACTTCATACATTTCAATTTTGATAGCTGTTGCATATATGATTCAGTGTGGTGGTTGTCGGGGTTACTTGCATTGTAAATAAGGCTTTGAAACACAAATCTCTCTTTGCTGCAGGTTCCCTCTGGGCAGAAAGTGCGTCTAAAATTCACTATGTTCCGCATGAAGGAGCCTGGCGTGGACGTCCGTGTTTGTCACAAAGACTATGTGGAGGCAATGGGTGTCAAGTAAGAGTCAAACGCAGTATAATTAGTTGGCAAAGCTGGTTATAAAAATGTGACACAATTGTTATTTTTTTCTGAGTCGATGCCTCATTTGCCAAAAACGAAAAACTGAAAAATATGCCATGATCACATAATAATATTTTCAGACATTATTCAATTCAATTCAATGTATTTTTGTGATAACCAAAATAACAACAGCTGTTGCCTTGAAGGGTGACAGTGAAAAACAGATTAAACAATGTTCATAGGAAATAAGCAAATGTCCCAACATCCCCTGTCCTTAGACCCTCCTCCTCGGCAAGGAAAAACTACAAAAACAGAAATAGAAACCTTAGAACCATAATGGAGAGATCCTACTCCCTCGGACGGACAGGCTGATGCGCTTCAATTTGCAGATAGACTGGAGCCAGAACCACCAGGCAGTTGAGTAGTATCCGGATCTACAGGTCAGCATCAGCAGTGTTTGAAACGGTACCACTCACCAAGTGGACTGGGAGAAGGAAAAAAAACATGTGAACAGCAATGAACCAACTACAGGTGAACTAAAATATTAAATGAAGCAGAGGATGGTGCTCAAGCTGCCATACTTCCCCCAGCATATTTGCTCCTGGGGAAGCGTAGCTTGGAAACTGTAGATTTTTATTTCTGTTCCTGACTGGCCTGACCATAAGCTATTTCAAAGAAGAACGTTTCAAGCCTGGTCTGAAATGAAGACACTGTCGACCTCTTTAACATGAACAGGAGCTGATTCCATAACACAGGAGCTTGGTAGCTAAACACACTACCTCCTACTGTAGGTTAGGGTTTAATATCATTTGAGCCAAATGTTCTAATGACATTTATTTTAAAATAGTCCTGCTTCGGACCTGCTTCGGTCCCGTTTTATAGTTTATCCATGTTTGTCTTGTAGATATGGTTTGTTTAGTCTTGGTTTAAACCTGCTCTTCCCAGGTCTGCTTTGCACTAGTCAAGTCAGGTTTCTGGTAAACACTGGGTTGGCATTTGTTTTTGTCTTGTGTTTAGTAATGTAATATTGTTAGGACTTTAATTTGCATAAAGCAAAAGTGCACATGTCCCTGGACGAGACCGCAGTCCACCTTTCATAACCCGACCCGTGGGACAAGTCGCACATCACGCACAGCGGCCTGACGAACCGTGTACTCACGCAGACCTTTCAATCCAACGATGAAGCCCGGAAAACACGTTGTCCTTCGGTGCCACGGCGCGTAATGTTCCTTGTTAACGAGCAGACTTCGAAACACGTGGAGCACACGGTCTTTACGCATGTTACATTTACACCAAATCATCAATGAAGCTGTTATTTACTGTGTCTGCAGCATCACACGTTTATGCTTTGACACAGTAGTGTTTCAGATGAACCGGGGCTCTCTGGCCCGCCGTGACCTGCGGCAGAGCTGCAGCAAAACAGAGCAGAAGCGACGCCAAAAAAATAATCAAATCGAATTATATATTTTTTATTATTGGAAACTGGCGCCTATTGGAGACTTCTGCTATAACATCTTTGACGTAGGATGGAGCCATGTAATTTATGGCTTTGAATTTTCATTTTGATTCCAAATTCGACAGGGAGCCAGTGTAGAGACTCGAGCACCAGCGTAATGTTTTCTTCTTTTAGATCCTGTTAGTAATCTTGCTGCTGCATTTTGAAGCAGTTTGAAAGCTTTTCATGGAGCTTTTAGGACACGCTGCGAGCAGGGAGTTACAGTAATCTAATCTATATGTAAGAAATGCATGGATACGTTTTCAGCATCGCTTTTAGGCTAGACCTGTTTTTTCAGGGTTAAGAAGCAGATAATTATGTGTCATCCAGAATTTTATACTTGATTGGTCTGATCAGATTTGATTGTTAAATACTATGCGTCATCTGCATAGCAGTGGAAGTTAATTCTGATAATGTTACCTAACGGCAGTATACAAAGTGTCAACATAATTGGACTGAGTACTGAACCCTGCGGCACACCTTACATTATAATCAAATTCATTGGCAGTGGTGAAAGAACTCAAATGTGGAAAACAATAAACATTACCACAACTTACTCGATTGTAAATTGAACACTAATATTTATTAATTAATAATAATAATAATAATAATAATAATAATAATAATAATAATAATAATAATAATACTCATCTTGTAATTGAGCTCATAAATATGTATTAAGTGAGAGAGGTTAACAAGTGTTTATTTATTCTGTCTCCAGTCTATACAACATTTATGCCAACTATGCATTGAAGCAAAAGTCCAATTCTTTATATAGTTCATTCACAGATTTCAGCTGCAGCTGCTGACATGCACTTTTTTCAGGTATTGTGGGGAGATGTCTTCCTTGTCGCTGACCAGTACCACCAATGAGCTCATAGTTCTGTTTCATTCAGATGAATCCTTCACTGACAAAGGCTTTAGCGCTGAGTACAGCGCCTACGATCCGGCAAACCGTGAGTTAAAATGCTGTCTACACTTAACATTTTTGGAGATGTCAAATTAAATTGTGACAGTGACAATTGTACAGGGTGTCACTAGAAATAAAGTTGCAGATTGGCTCACAGGGAGTTTCTGACTGACAGTTAAATATAGTGGTTTAGTTTGGAAATTGCAGAAGTGACAACCAAGTGACTTCATGAATCAGCTCAAATTGTGTTTGTTGGGCTCACTCACTGCTTGGGTCATTCACAGTCTGACAGCCAGACTTCATTCTGAAAAGCTGTGTTAATATCAGTTCTTAACATGTCATATTATCAGTTTATATTAGAAGTGATAACAACTTTTATTTCCTGTATCCATCATCCCAAAAGACACTGCACCATTAGTAAAAAAGAAAAAATGAAGCTTGTCTCGATACAAGTAGGTGTATATTAAAGGTGCACCATATAACTTTTCTGGTCTTCCATTTGCCTGGCTCCATTGATGTGTTATTGCTTTGCCTGGAATTTTTCACAGTATGACATTTAAGTTATTTATCTTGCATTTATTCATTCATGTTTTTATTGCAAAAAATACCTTGAAAAACCTTCTTGCTGTGAGCAGTGTCGCCTCTCCACAGATCTGATCTGTAACTTGCCCTGTTGGTGTCATCTGTTTGTCTCCATCGAGGTGGACAAGTTTCAGGCCATTCTGTGGAACGTTCATGGCACTATTAATACCTTAATATTAATAACTGAAGAAGCTACACGGTAGAACTCGGTGGAACCTACCTGGACGACTGAGAGACTATACAAACCTCCACTAGAAAAGTTACATAATGCACCTTTAGATCAGATTAACAGTGGACCCAGCATTGTGGATGATAAAGAAACTCCAGTTACGGCTCAATTCAATGCAATTCTTCTTTTATCTTTTACTTTCAGCTTGTCCTAATGAGTTTGCCTGCTTCTCTGGCCTGTGCATTTCTAAGGAACTGAAATGCGATGGCTGGAACGACTGTGGTGACATGAGCGACGAGGTCAAATGCAGTAAGTCTGTCCTTGCCACTCACTCTCACTTTGCCACTCACTTTTTTTAAAGTACATTTTGGTTACCCCATTGATTATGTTGTAAAGGCATCAATTTGTGCTATCTGTGGCCAATTATAAAACAATTTCATCAGTCGGGAACCCAGAAGGAAGAGTTGCTATTATATGTTTTGGGATGAGTTCTAAGAAGCTGTGGGGTAATAGCTTAAATACCTACTTCGCTGACCTGTTATCTTGTACATTTTATTATATTAGTAATAAGTTGTTGTTTTCAGTCTCAAACAATAATGAATGTAAAAATGTAATGACATTTTGTTCCTAGGTTGTGGGAAAGACCAGTTTGCCTGTGGCAATGGCTTATGCAAACCAAAACTCTGGATTTGTGATCGAGTCAACGACTGTGGAGATGGCAGTGACGAGAAAGCTTGCAGTAAGTATTCATGTGTCAAACGTTCTAAAAGTATTAATTGCACAACAGTAGTAGTAGTTGTACAAATTGCCCCATTGGTCGTTTTGTGGAATAATTTGTATTAGAAATAGTAGTTTTGTTATATACTATACGTCCATAGTTATGGATTCTGAGTTGTTTTTAGTTTTTCAGCACAGTGATACGCACATGTTGTCGTTTATCTCATTGGGTGTTTTATCAAAGGGGTTAATGCCTCATTGAAAAGCTCTAGTTCTGTTTTGTGAATGCTCTCAGGCTGTGAGAACAACGAGTGGCGCTGTGGGGATGGGATGTGTCTGCCTCAGGATGTTGTCTGTAACGGTAACCAAGACTGTAAAGATGGAAGTGACGAGGCCTCGTGTGAAACCTGTAAGTGCCACAGTTTAGTATTCTTAGTTATTCCAGTAGGCTGGATGTGTTAAAGCAATTATTTTAAGTGTTGACAAAGATAAAACCAAATAAATTCACATATTTGCATATGCACTTCAATGACTGAAGGCACAGCTAGTTGCTAAATGTGTACATTTTATACACTGTTTTCATCATTGCTGTATCAGTTATTATCTCTTTCCTCTCTCAACGCTCACTTGCATTTCCGTTTGATTTTCACTTCTGTGAGTAAAGAGGGATATTAGACCTCAACCTCAATCAATATGCCCCAATCAATGCAATCTGCTCTTCAATCACTTTGCATTGTGCATTCAAGCCTTACTTTGAAGCACTGCTGATTATGTGCTGTTTTACTTGGTAAACTTAGCAAATGGCATGATTTGGATTAGTAATGACTTTTTTTTTTTGGACACAGCTCCTGGTATCTGCTCAGACTACAGTTTCAAGTGTGATAATGGTGATTGTGTCAACAAGGTCAACGCTGAGTGCGACCGTGTAGATGACTGTTCTGATGAATCGGACGAGGCCTTTTGTGGTACGAAACGCTCTTTAATTCCCCATTTTAGGAAGAATCTATTTAAATCTGTGCTAATTTCTACAACAGATGAAAGTGAATCTAATCTCTTCTGTTCTATTCAAACTAGATTATGAAATGTTGTGTTGAGAAGCATGTTGGACTGTCTGTTAGAAAGAGCCCCGGGCTTCAACGGTTTAATTTATTTATTTCTTCTTTGAAAGCATTTCTTGTCATCTCTGATGTTTTTGTTTTTTCCCCGCATTGAACCCCCAGGCTGCTCTCTCTGTTCCCTTTCATTGTGATCAGCTAATATGCCAGCACTCCATATTAGTATTCAAGAGTTCTATTTTTTACATTCTGTGTCATAATGACTTAATCTCAACCTACTTTCCCCCCTCTCGAGTTGTCAATGATCAGTCATGCCCGTCTTTGACATGCACTGCTCTCATTTCCTCTGTGAATAATGGCAGACTGCGGGACTAGGCCTTATAAGCTTAACCGCATCGTTGGAGGGCAAAACGCAGAGCTGGGCGAGTGGCCATGGCAGGTCAGCCTTCACTTCAAGACCTTCGGACACGCCTGCGGAGCCTCAATCCTGTCCCCCAAGTGGCTCCTCTCAGCTTCACACTGCTTCATCACACACAGCCAAGAGTAAGTAAAACACAGTTTTAATCTTTTCCATTACCAGAGAATTGTATCTTCATAATATGATTGAAAATCCATGGTTTTACAAAGATGGAAACAATTGGGGTTCTATTATGGTTCTTTTTCCCCTGAAGTTTCCCCTGTTGGCCTCTAGGTGGCACACTGGCCATGTTGATAGAGTGTCAGCAGCTGTTATTATTTCTTAGCCGAAGACTGCACCTGAACCTCAGCCCCTGTTTATTTCAGCACTACACTGAAAATGACTGAAAATAGTAAAAATATTTCAAAATAAGGAAAAGTAGATTAATCACCAGAGCTCTGCATCAGCATTATCACCCATCTACTCGTATATATATTTATTTTATTTTGTTTTCAATCAGACCTGGTTAAAAACTGATGTGATGCGTCTGTCCCATATTGGGGTTTTGTACAGTACATTGTAGAAACACTCAACATAGTGCAAGGTCCATAAAAAGCTCTAATCATTCATGATTTTTATTGTAGGAGTTCAATTTGGGTTTAAATGTACCCTGGAAGTCTGTAGGATAACATTATTTCAGATATACACACACTCAATGTGTGTCCCCTCCTACCAATCCCTTTTTAACCCTGTGAAACTACACTAAAATATACAAAATGGTTTTCCTCAAATGTTTTGAAGCTAGATTCTCTTGAAAGGTGCGCTGCATTCAGCTGTCAGTGACCTCAGTCCTAATCATTCTCTCACTGTTTAACCTGGTTCTGTTGTAATTCTATGTGATGTTTAATGCATCACCAAACTGCCATTTGTTTTGCTTGTGATCCCAAAGACATTATCATTTGTGCTCAGATCCTCAGATTGAGACACCTGAGACACAAATATAACACCAGGTGACACTTGGTAGAACACAACAGTCTCATTAAATGCCGTAATAGTTGGTCTTAATGCCTAAAATGTCTTGGAAACAAAGATAAAATCCATAACATTTGAAGTTTTCTGTTTTGGACTTTTCATGGGTTTGAGCTTCCATTCAAAATGTATATACATTTTGAATTGTTAATCGCTATGGCAACAGTTGGAGTTTCTCCCGGGTGTACAGATGTGTTCATGTGTCTGTCCTTAGTCTTGCTTTATATATTTTTATATGGCAGAAACCGCATTCCCTCAAACTGGCAGAGCTACAGTGGCATGCAAGATCAGTACAAGCACGACGATGTACAACGTCGCTCCATCAGCCGGATCATCCCGCACCCGGATTACAACCAGATGACCTTTGACTATGACATCGCTCTGCTGGAGCTCAGTGAGCCGCTGGAGTTCACCAACAGCATCCAGCCCATCTGCTTACCCTCATCCTCCCACGTCTTCCCTGCAGGCATGTCCTGCTGGGTCACGGGCTGGGGCGCCATGCGAGAAGGAGGTAGTACATGAAGACTTATGTTGGTTCTTTATTTACACATATTTCATTATGTACTGTGTCGTTTGCTGTTGTTTTTTATATAGGGGTATCAAAAAAAAATCCCTGGATAATATCGTAGCTAAACTAGTGTCAAAAATAGATTTCTCATTTCAACAAGAATCGTTACTGAAAAACATGACATAAATTGGAGAGAATTGGACTTTACCTAGTTTTAGATTGGTCTGGTATTATTTTGTGTGGAAGATAACATACTGCGGTATTCTCTTAAAAAAGAAAAGAAAAAGATTTTTAATTCCCATTGTGGAGATTGGTATCAAGTATTGGGTTTTTTCCTCAGTTTTAAAATTTAGATAAAAAATCTTTCTAATGTGAAAACACTAGTACTGGTGGGCAATAATCCTGCGCCATTCTTCTTGTTGGACACCAGTTGTGTTTTTTTCACATAAAACAACAGACAATGAAACATTGAATGTATTATACAACATTTAAGGGCTTAATCTGACCAATAGGTTTGTCACAATTACAGAAAATATCACGTTCAACAATAATATTGAAACTAATGCCCCTGACACAATAACTGTAAAGCAGGAGAATCCCGGTAAACCCTTTAATCAATGTATTCAATTTTAAACAAAAACATGAGCTGCAACAAATACAAAGCCAAATGAAACACTTTAGTACTTAATATCTGAAATTGGTCCTAGAAATGGCTTATTTAATTATCTACATCATTTTTAAAAATCCTCAAAATAAAAAAAATCCCCACAAGCGCAAAGAAAAAGTACACACAATAAATATTCAATAATAATGTATTGAACAATAAGTCAATGTAGTGTATGTTGTGGCAGATCTATTGACCAACATACACATTGTGAAAGTAACTTTTTAAATGTTTAACTAACAAACACACACAAGTTTGTTTTTTCACTCCTAATCTTGAGCGGTTTCCTCTTTTTCTCCTCCCGCTCTGCCTCATCTTCATTTCACCGTCCTTTTTCTTGTCTTTAACGTCCCACTGATCTCTTTCCTCACTCCCATCATGCCACACTTCTTCTCCCGCTCAGCCCTCCCTCCTGTTTCCTCTCATCTTTTTCTAATCTTCTCTATTCCATTAAGCCCTTCCCATAACCATATATCAAGACAGACATGGGCTCTCTTGGGAGGCCCCTTAAACCTTCATTAGCCAACACTAATCCAGACCATTAACACCTTTTGATGTTGGTGTTGAACAGTGGAGTAACACAGCACTAGTCCTGACCCTATTGCATGGTCGGTCCACACAGGTCTGGCGGCGCAGGTGCTCCAAAAGGCCTCGGTGAAAATCATCAACGACACCGTTTGTAACACGGTGACAGAAGGACAGGTCACATCCAGAATGATGTGCAGTGGCTTCTTGTCTGGAGGAGTCGATGCATGTCAGGTGAGTGAAGTGTGGATTCTTTTTTAGACGGAAGTAATGGGTGGTGTTCATGCGTCATACTTAAATTGAGATGGAGGGCAGGTCAGAGTTTTATGAACGGCAATGGCAGCAGTAGCTCGGGGGACGGAGCGCTCGTCCAACCACTCAAAGGTCAGCGATTGGATCAAAGCATACTGTTGTTGTGCCCTTGGGCAAGACATTCCACCCACCTTGTCTGTGTAAGAATGTGGTGTGTGTGTGTGTGTGTGTGTGAGTGAGAAAATGGCGGACAGCTATCCCCGTGCGAGATGTGTCCTCTGCCATTGCCAATAGCGCATCAGGAAATGTTCTGGTGCCGGCACAAATCCCGCCCACCTGTTCTTCAGCATTTGCGCTGTTGGCAACTATGACCGAAGATATATTCAGAGTGGGGCCGATATTTAAAGGGCGTATGACAGGTTTTTATGATTTTCTAATTTTGACTTTATTTGGTGTATTTATAGCTGTAAATGATCGTTTGGCACCAATTGAGTGTGTACTTGACAGGAAGTAACATCACACTAGGGATATTCATTCCAGTCAAAGTTTGCGGTATGCAGAATTTACGCCAAAAAAACAAAATTTTTGACTCTCTCAGCAACAAAATGAAGGTGCTCTCATATAGTTTTATTTGTCAAATAAAAAAGTTGTGACCATTAGATGAGTTTTTGCCCAGTATTTTCTTGGTAATTTCCTAGTGTGATGTCATCAATTACAAACAAAGTGAAATTATAAAGCTAAAAAATGTGCCTTTTTATTTAACTCCAGAGGCGTGATTGTTGTAAGTTGAAAGGACTTCACGCCATCAGATAAATATTGCTGGTTTGTCGAGCCAATCCCAAACGAATAATGATGAGGTTCAGCGTTTGTGAATTTCTATTTTGGATATTTCAAAAATTGTAAATCTCCCGTAGAGTAGATTATGGCGTCATCAAATTCTAGAATGTTAACTCGAACTAGTGCAATTTAGATTTAATTGCGAAATATTTTGTGCAGCCCTAGAATGAACAATGCACAAAACTGTAAAGCAATCGGAGCATCTGGAAAAGGACTGCAGCAATTGTTACGTCCTGGTTTATGTTTTATACCTTCAGTTACTGAGCTAGGGATAGAGTCGACAAAAAAGAAAAATAGTGCCCTTCTGATCGATCAGTCCACTAAAGGAAACCGTGGAGTGGAACTGGCAAAAGCTCTCAAAACCTTTCCGTATCGATGAGCCAACCATGTATCTGACCCTAACTGCACTCACAAGGCTGCAACCGCGCCATTTAGGAAACCGTATATGTAACACATGTAAAAGGCAGATTACGATTCACAATTCATTCCCAAATCTTCAGATACCTCACTCAATACCTTTTTACCTACTTTCTTTATAATCTAAATAAACAAATACAATTATTTATCTGATTAATCAACTAAACGACAATAAGCCGACAGCCCCAACTGGGCCGATCCGTATGAAACAAAAACTGTCACCAGCCCTCCATCTGACTTTTTGAGGGAATGTTGTGACTAATGAACATTGTGGTGTGGTTCGTGGCGAGCTAGGGAGACTCCGGCGGCCCCCTGGTGTGTTTCGAGGAAAGCGGGAAATGGTTCCAGGCCGGGATCGTGAGCTGGGGCGAAGGCTGCGCACGACGCATGAAGCCAGGCGTCTACTCGCGCCTCACCAAGTTCCGGAAGTGGATCAAGTCCGAGACCAATATCTGAAGTGGACGCAGTGGTGAGACGGAGAAGTGCCAAAACATAGATACGGAGATGAACATTTGGTTGAAGTCTTTCCAAGGTCTATTTATTCAGCCACAGCCTTGCACTCGGATGGACCTGTTCTCAGCCACCTGACCTACGTGATTTTCGCCTCAGTTTTGTTTTTTTAAATCAATCGTCTTGTGTTCCTTCATTATTGTGAAAGGTTGTAGCTTTCAAAGGATCTGGTGCAAAATATTTACACTGTAAAAACTTTATCTGGCCTTTCTAAACAGCAGGTATAAATGCTGCACTTTGCCAGTTTGACCATTAATTCAAAATCTTCTTTTTAACAGTGAAGCCAATTTTGATATATTTTTAAACAAACATTCAATACTGTTGGTTACAAATTAGCATGTTTTTATACTAATTCAAGCTTTGTATTTAGTAAAATATCAGGAATATTTTATTTATTTTTACTTCAAAATATCAGTACATTTTAATTGAATTAACAAACTACTTCAAATAGGGATTAATCCACTCAAAAGGCAATGAATATGTTTGGAAGGAGGCCAGTATTGAAGACTTTATGGTCTATGGACGATGTAGAAATTGTATTTTACGCATTCTCTGCAGCCTAGCTTGTGGGGTTAGTTTGTGGAGGATCTGACAACATTTAAATACAAATTGGGAAGTTTAAAGAGGATTTGTTCAGTTTGAATTGGCAGGTTAGTGGTTAGATTTTTATCATGGTTCTTGGTCACAAACTTTTATTATAACCATTTTATAAGTTTACCCTTTTAAATAAATACCAAAGATTAGTCCCACATTATTTATTGAGGTGCAAAGAAAGGCTCAACTTTTACTATACAGAGGACATGTAAATGTGTAGATTCAAGACTATTTTACTATGAAATATGGCTGTATATTGAGATTGATTTGGATTTATGGGCTTTTTTAATGTGTCAAAATGCAGAATGTTCTATATAATGTGCCAGAGCAGGAATAATAAATATCCTTTATTTGATTCCTAACAGTCTAATTGCATTATCTCTGTTATTTGTCTGGGTGTCATTTTGCATCTTGTTGTGCATAATAAATGTGTGTGTTATGAGACCTTGTCGCTTCTCACAAAATCATTGTAATGAGCATGTACTCTCCTCCCCACAGCGCATACCTACTGCACAGAGGTGACACGGCAGGCTTTGACTGGAGAATAATACCTGTCTTTGTCACCGCTCTCTATTACCCGACAAGACGGGCATGTTACAGTGGGGGTTCCTCTGGCTCATCTGTCTTCATTAAAAATGCGACTCCACTGGGAGAATAGGAAAATCAACATAGACAGTGCTGCTAATTTATGTATTCATCATTGTTGCGACATGGGAGGCTTTGTTTGTTGCTGTGCCCTAAACTTAGCGAGGCTTCAGCACTCACCAAGCATCTTTCCCCAGGATTCACACCACAAAGTTGTTATCGGAAATGATTTTATTTAAATATAAATATGTGTACAAAGGTACAAGCAACAATAGCTTATTATAGCAAATAAACTTCTTAATACATTATTAAAATGATAAAAACGGATGGCAATTAGTTGAGACCCAAAAAGCATTAATTGCATTGAATGATAGATGGACGACAAACTATGAACCAAAAATAAATCAACAGATAAATGTATATAAAGATTAAATTTACAGTTTAGCAGCTTGCACACTGTACATTAAGGCTCATTAAAAATATAAAAATAAAGACAAGCGATGATCTTTGTTCTCTCACTTTAAATGTCATTGTTCTCTTGTTGGCTGCCTGCTAACAGCCTCAGACAAATGGCAGTACAGGCATTCATACAGAAATGTCCAGAAAGTGGAACAGGCCATGTGCACAAACCCACGGCTCAAACATGAAATGTTCATGAAGATAAACGCTGAAGTTTCACTAGACACATCATTTGCATGCAACAGAGAAAAAGTATGGGCTCAGTCATTTGTACACATGATATTCAGGGTAGTACTGTTTTTGTAAACATGTCAGAGAATCTGGAGTGTGTGGTACACCTTTGGACTGCCGTACTTTACCCATGAGCCTGAAGATGCTGCTTTCAGGTTTATCTCTATTCAAGATTGCCAACATTTTATTTGAATTTAAACTAATTTTTGATTGTTCCACAAAAGCAATTTCTTTGTTTCTCCATTGAATGAACGTTACAACATAGCTCCACCTCTATACAGACAGCACCTTCTTTGGGTTCTTTGACCCCTTCCTTCTATCTCCTGGTACAATACTTACATCAAATCTTTGTCTTTCCACAGAATGTCAGTTTAATCACACATTCTCTTAATTATCCAATGACCAGCACTCACCCCTCAGGCTTCACCTCTGATTGAATGAACCAAAGTTCAGTGACTGCAGCACTGGTGGTCAGTAGAGCTAGCATGTTGTGCAGAATCATGTTCTGTGGTTAGCTCACTCCTTTGTTGATGATCGACACAAATGTGCTTAGAATTCCTTTTGCATGCCAACAAAACACCAAATGGCAGACAACAGTAAATGTGTTTTTTTTTTTTCTTCTTGAATATCTTGTAGCTTGTTTCTTCATTCAAGAAATAAGAGGCCATAGCTGATGTTTAGTAAACTCTGGAATGCAGGTAAACAGCTCCCCCAGTCGATTGGCCATTCATATTGATGAGTACATAGTTGGCCCTTACACTGGCAGAATACCTCCACAGTCTGATTGAGCACGTGGAGATAACCTGATGAGGTATCACACTTATTTAGAAGCTGGACTCGAACATCACTGTCTGTTGATTGCTCTAGCTTCATCGTTGTTCCCGCAATAGAATGGGCGTGGTTATTTCATAACCAAAATGACTTCTTCCAAATGCTGTTCAAAATGTCCACAAAGGACCATCCAAGTAGAGAAAGTCCTTGAGTATGTTAGTCCACACAGCGGTTATCCACTCACTGTCTCTTGTGTTTAGTCCATCAAACATGAGTCTGCATTCGCTGTGAGGGCCGTCCATAATCAGACTGCTGGGACGACACCTGTGATGACGCATAAGAAAAACGAGATGAGCTAGACACTTTGCTAGCCTGGTCCGATTGGTCATATGCATCCACCTTCTCATAGGAGGCAGGTTTGACGTAGCTGGTGAAGGCACGGCCGTAGGGAGCGGGCAGGTAAGCCGAGCCGCTGTACACAGGGTCTGTGGGGTACATGTTTCCCTGCTGCACCGGCTGCTGCTGCTGCTGCGTGGGCTGCTGCTCGTAGGAGGAGCGGCTCACTGTGTTGGTGGCATATCGGTGGGAAAACTCGTAGATCCGGGGCTGGGTGCCGTGCTGGCCGTACACCGGGCTTGGTGATGGCAGCTGGGAGGGGGTGTAAACTGGACGAGAGTTTGGGGGAAACTCTGAAAATCCAGTGCCTCGAATGTGCCGGTCATCATGTCCACGTACATTATAGTATCCATTGGTTGGATCCTAATAGACAAACATTCAGTCAGGATATTTCTGTCAAATATGTACATTACTCTCTGCATTTGCTAAACATATAAAAGAAGCCCTCTGCACCTTAGTGTCTGAGCGCTCATCCTCCTCTTCCTCCAGTAGATCGCTGTGTTCTGTCCGGGATGTCCCTGGAGACTCGCTGCTGTTTGGAGCCTGAGGTTAGACCAAGCATACAGAAGCATTACTAAGATGAATCTCTTTTGAATAAGTGCATAGCAAAACCATTACAGTGTTCATGTCAAGGTATCGTAATCCATTATCAAAGATATCAATAAGTGAAATTTACCATGGGCTCTTTGACATCCTCCTCATCATCATTGCCTCGGGTTGCATTGTGATCACTGTGGACTATCTGTACGCGGATATCACTTTTGGAGAGACGGGTGCATCTTTTACCTATTGACATCAATTAAATATGATTTTTTAGAATATTCAATCAACACTTGGTAATCTAAAAAATGTATGTTATCGATTAGAATTGGTAGCTCATACTAACCGTTGAGCTCACCTTTGCCTGTGTGTCTGCAGCATAGAGACACCAAAGTAATGACACATATAAGTAGCACACAGCCTCCTCCAACTGCTCCACCAACGATGATCAGCATAGGCAGGGCTTCTGTAAAAAGAACAGTAATAGAATATGGTAAGTTTGAGTGACAGACTGGAACTACATACAAAAGTTCAATGGATTTGTTTTGCCAATTCCACACTCTTCGGAGGCTATATAAATTCATCTTCCATGAGCTCTGTCCTGCTCACAGCTAACATACGCTATTATGCTATTGCCGCCACTCCGACTTCACGCTGCCCGGCGATTGTCTGTAATCTCTGTGAGAGGAGGGTAATAAGGCCTGACATGCAATGAAGCAATAGACAGTAATCTAATTAGAGATTCCAGGATTCCACTGGCCATTTCTCCGGAGACCTCACTCCACCGCCTTGATGTAAATTACTGCTGAAGACCTTTTTTGGTGTCTGCCGCAACAAAGGCTCATACTACAACAGTGTATAGTATCAGTGGCTAATTCTCACATAGCCTAATGGGGCAGGGATCCTGGGTTGGGCTCAGTTACAGTGATACAGAATATGAGCGAGACCACAAACACATGCGGTTTCCTCTAATTGACTTTTGTCCCTAATCAATATCTATGTTATGGGGCAAACATATTCATTAAAGGAGCCATCTGCTGATTAAATCAAATCGATTAGAAGAATATAATTAAGATAAGCACAGGACGAGCCTGGTGCTTCCACTTAGTCTGGCTTCTTCGCCACTCTGAGTATTAGTAAAACATGTACCTTGTTCTTTTAGTGTAACTAAAGCTGTGCCGGTGCCAAATCGGTTCCACGCGGTGCAGTTGTAGCGCATCTGGAAGTCCTGCGCCAGAGTCTCGGACAGCACAAGAGTGGACACCACCCCGACACTGCTGGTGACGGTGTGCACTGAGTAACGACCGGAGGAGCCAGAGGACAGAGTCAAGTCTCCGAAGGCCCACACCTGAAGAGAGGAGCCACAGGGAAGACAATGGGGAGTTAGTCACATCTTTAAGAACAGCAGCTTACATGACTGCTTGAATAGGTGGCTGTTTATCTTGATTTCCTCACAGCATGTTCCTCTCTGCCTATGCTGACCTCCAAGCTGCTCTTTACCTGACATGGGAATACATTTACTACTCTGGTTATTTTCTGATTCCATACTTTTACTCTTACATAGGGGAGGGTGATATTGACAAGAATTAGTATCCCGATAACGAAAGTCAGACAATATCGTGTCATTCAAACAGAAATGTGTTTAATTATCAGACAAATGCCATAGTAAAATAACTATAAACCTGATATTCAAATTGTGCGTATTAACAATTGTATCTAAATTCCGTTATATTGCCAACCTCTACTCTTACATGAGTAATTATTAGTTTACTTGGGTAAATGTTTTCTTCTACAAGTGACAAAAGTTTTATTTGAATGATTTTTTTTAATTGCTTTATTTATTTTCATTTTTGTGCTCTATCCTTACAAAATACCAGATTTAGTACGTTATTCATTGTTTTGTTCTAGTACTCACATTAAATGATAAATTAGACACTCTTATTTGAGTAGTAGTTTCTCCAAATTACACTTCCTGAACCATTACTTTGTACTTCTGCTTGAGTAATTGTATTTTAAGGTAATTTCCTCTTACTTGAGTAAATGTTTTGGCATTCTCTTCCCACCTCTTCTCACAGCTCATGTTTAAGCTGCCTCCCACGTGTGCCCTGTGGGTGAGGCCTAAGGAGGGTTTGCTCGCTGCTGTATGAAATAAGGCTGCTGTGTGCTGTCTCCAGCTCGGGGCCAGTAGGGCACCTGTCTCTCACTCCTCCTCACACCCTAATTATCCTCTCTCAGCCCAGTGTATGCTCAGAGGTTCAGGGGGGTCAACCGAGTGATGCCTCTTGGGCCACTAATTGAATGCGCTTTGGCTAAAAACCTGCTGGAAACCTGTCTCCTGCTGCTCTCCTCTACACTACTGTCTTTTCAGTGCAAGTTAGAGCAATTACAGTTATGAATAAGTGTGTGTTTGTTAGTGGGTGAGATGTGAAGGTAAGGTCAGGGTTAAAACCACACTGAGTGACTTGTGTAGGTGTGATAGGGCAACGTGCAAGGCTCCCTTCATAAAGTAAATGACGGGAGAATAAAAAAAAAGAAAAAAAGAAAATGCGTCACTTACAATCTTATCAGGTGGGGGGCTGCTTCCTACTCGGCACTCCAGCTTGCCCTTGGAGTGCTTGATGGCGTGCTGTGTGGCATCTGCTGTGATGATAGGTGGGCCTGGTGTGAAGAACAAAGCGAATAGCAGAACAATGAAAACCCTATTAATATTACACAGCCGTCACACGCTAATAATTGTACTGTAGGTTTAAATAAACGCCACCAACCATTTACAGTCAGAGTAACGTCTCTTTCCGCCACTCCAATCCGGGGCACGATGGCCTTGCACGTGTAAACCCCCGCATCCTCCTGGGTCACAGCCTTCAACTGCAAGGTGTTACTGTTACTGAGCACCTGGCGAGACAAGACAAGTGCGAAGTGAAAAAAGGCGCGAGATGGCGAGAGCAAAGCTAATTCAACACACGAGGACCTCTGCGTCGGCTTTAGTGAGGTGGGCCGGCCGTTGTAACTAATGCTAGTGGTTTTGAGTTTAATTTCATTGTGAAGAGCCTTAATCAGAGCATTAAGCACTCGAACCGCAACGGAGCGATCGTGCCGCTGCGGAGATTGTTGTAATTAAACAGTGGGGACGGACGGGAGCATGGCGTGGTGTGAGTGGGCCTTAGCCTTTGGAGTAGCCACACTCACTCAGTGCTCCTTAGTTCATTGATCCTGCCATTCAATCATGCTGTGATTAATCCATTTTCCCCACACACCCCTGCGCCCCCGTCCTGTCACTGCTGCCCACATCACTCCCACTCTTCAATTTTTTTTTATTTCAGCACACTTATGAAGTAACCCAATTAATCCATTACAGTGGGACAGTGGCAGTAGGCGGATTAGAAAAAAAAAATAGCAAAAAAAAAAACTCCTGGCGTGATTTGCACAGAAAGGCTAAAAGCTTTCACTCTTAAGGCCTGACAGTATCGCTTACGCCATCTTTTTTTTACTGGGGCGTTCACTCCTCCACCACCTAAGAAATTATATTAGAAGCCCCTCTGATGTTCTCACTGATGGGACAAGCTAAGAGACTTTTATCTGATGATGTAGAGCTGCGATGGAAACATCCAATTTGCTTTTTTCTAGCAAATTGATTTAAAGCAAATGAAAGGGTCTAATTTGCTGGAACCCTGCATTAAAAGAATATCTGAGGGCAACATAACTAATGCTGAGGTTTGTAGAGGTGGAAAAAGTACAGTAAATATCAGCACTGCAAAATGATATTAACCTGGTAAAACTTGACCAAATTAATTTTCAGGGCTGGAAAGAGAACTGAAAATGTGTACACAAGTTAAAGTATAAAGCATACATGAAAAACACTACCCAAAAAATCTACAAAAGTACAGTAACACGAGTATTTGTACTTCACTTTGACATTTAAAAAACATAAAAACTGACCTTTCTCCTAAATCAGTAACTGTCAATAACAAAAATGCTTTACAACTGACTCAAAACTAAGTCTACCCATGTGCTTAATAAGATGATATGTGTCGCCGGTTACTTTCCAATTCGGCTGAAATGAATGACTGACGAATAAATGGCAATACTAAATGGCAATACTGCATGAATATGTCACAGGACAGTTTTCTGCTAGAGGCCTTGAGCCCTGAGGGAGCATGGAGAGAGGAGGTGTTGAAGCCTGAGCAACAGAAGAGTGTGAAGGGGATGTGTGAGGGATTCATGCCTGTAGGCCCGGGATCACTCTGGGGGGGAACAGTGTTACAGTGTTGAAGCCTGGTGTTGAAGGGACTCTGCTGCCAAAATAAGGCGATGACTAATGCGAGGCTGCCTTACCACATTGGAGCCTTGCTTCGTCCAGGCCAGCGTCAGAGGAGGGTTCCCGGTCCAGGCGCAAGTGAAGGCAGCGTCCATCCCCATATCCACCGACATTGGCTTGGGCTCCGAGAGGAGTTTGGGGCCGACTGGGGTGAAGCAGCACAAAGGAACAACCAATCAATACAGGTTTGGCTTTGAAAAATAGCATAAACGGAAAATCATGAAAAACCAAGCTTACACTGGACGTCCACCAGAGTGCTAACGTTGGTGTTGCCCACAGAGTTGGATACCTCGCAGGAGACGGGGTCCGTGAAGTAAGAATAGTCCACTGTCACCTCTAGGCTGTCCCCGTTTGCCTCTGTGATGGGGACTCCTCCTTTGGACCACCTGGGACACACCAATAATCACATTATACACTCGCATTAGTTCGGGGAAGGCACTTAGCCAGGCGTGACAAAGTGGCTATTAGCTGATTCATGGCTCGTGTCAATCTCAATCAAACTCTGCCAATCAAACAGGCCATTTATGCTCTCCTTCACAACAAGCACATACACATACACATCAGAGCTCAAATGTGGCTTATCTACTCCAGGCTCAACGGTATAGACACATCTGCTGGCTGGAGCATTTCCCCATGTTTACCTGTATCCAGTGATCTCTGGGTTGGCCGAGGCAGAGCAGATAAAGAGGACCTTGGCTCCTTCAGTCACTGTCTGTGGCTGGACTGATAGTGTCACTGCAGGAGGGTCTATGGTGAAAACAAAATCACTCAGTATCAAGGCAAGAGTTAGAAATACAGATATGAACAATCATTTTACAGCACAGTATGTATGTAAGCCTTTTTGCTAATTCACTGCGGTTACTCATTTCTAATGTTGGCGACTTTAGTAGTTTTTGTTTGTATGAAGTTGTCATTATATATTTTTGCATTGGTTTTACTTACATACACTCTTAATCAACATGCATTTCCATTTTGATCCTTTTCAAGTGTCCTTGGTAGGGTAAAGCTACATGGAGGCACGGCTTGTTCTGAAGCTCTGTTATTTTATTTTTTTTACACAATCTGACTAGAACAAACTGACTTGTGCAGTTAAACACGTCACTTTCAAATAACATCAGAGTCTAGCGAGCACAATAACAGTTTCCCAAATAGTGTCACTCTTTTCTTGAAAATCAAACAACTAAACATGACCATGAACAATTGTACTGATACCAGTTAAGTTTTCAGATAATCTTGAATCTGGCTGTATTTCCCAATGTGTTCATTAGACATAGGAATCTAATAGCCTTTGTAACTTGCTATTGCTAATATCAGGGCTTGCCGGGGACTGTAACAAAAAAGGGTTACTGAGGTGTACTCACGTTGGACATTGATGGTGATGGATGTTTGGCGTCCCGCGGGGGCAGCCTGGTTTAGGACCCGGCAGGTGTAGGTTCGTCCGGAGTCGCTGTCCTCCGGTACGATGGGAAGCATACTGACAGCAGACTCTCTCTTCCCATCCTCCATAAGTGTCTACAATGCAACGATAAAAACGCACTTCACAGCAACATGTCGTCTGTGTAGTTTTACAGTCTAAATACATGTCTAATACCAAGTAGCGCTGAGAATGGTTATGGCACAACATAGTCAGACGCTGTTTGAGAATGCATTTAGAAAGCTCTCAGTGACACAGTGAGTCCTATTTTTTAAGTGCAATGTATTAAAATTGCCATCTCCTTCTTTGACGTGGCTGTTAAATCATATATTTTACGATGCAGCAGGGAATATTTTGCTGGTCCCACATTTCTGAAAGTGTTCCCCGTCAGCGCTCCTTGTTTGTCATCATCTTTTAAATCTATTTACTGCTTCCAGAAATCAATACACCTAAGTGAGGAAAGGTGTAGATTCCCAAGATGTGGCTTACAGCTTCCTGACTAAAACACACATCAGTGCCAGTGCATCTAAAAGCGTGAATGCCAATCGGCGCATGGACATGCTTTTTGGGCCCACATGTTGGAGAAAAGCAAGCGCAACCTGAGCCTTCTCCCTGGACGGTCATGTCAATGAACCCTTTCCCGACCACAGCTGGACACAGAAAGCGTTTTTATGCTAGATTAAATCACATCACTTCCTGTCACCACCTCGCATGTAGAGTGCTTTCCATATCTCTCTATTGAATGTTTTGAATGTTGTTATCATGCAACACTATTTTTCCTCCACTGTTCTCCTCTGCCCACACATCCTCCTCTTTTCTCCTCCTCCTCCTCCTCCTCCTCCTCCTCCTCCTCCTCCTTCTCCTTCTCAGCACAAGCTTCCTAAATGTACCGTTTAGCGTCGTTTAGCGTGATCAGGGAGCATGAAAAATGTGACACTTTTCCCAGCCGTGGCAAGCCGTACGCTCCGTCGCATTCCCATTGTGTTTCTGCATTGTTGTGGCTGATTTCTCCTCCGCAGAAAACTCTACTGTATGAAACACTCATGCCTGTCTGAGCTTTGGCATGCTCCAGTTGTGCTCTAGTGTGGCTGCATTAGTGAGCAGGGGGATGAGCGGGGGAGGGGAGAGAGCAGTGGGACTGTGGGGGTCACAGCATACGGGAGGGGGGCTGCAGTGAGCAGGCAAATCTTGTAATAAAAAGGTGGCAAAAGCTGGGAAAAAGGTAATTTTTAATGGAACAGGACATTATGTTGCATCTTCAAGATTTATTCCACTTTTATGTTATTTCATGTCATGTTTTTTTCAATAATACATAGTACATCATTTTGTGGCCATGGAAATTGTACGGATTTTCTTTTTTTAATCCTACCTTTGCTTAATAGGTTTCAAAATGCAACAAGGCTACTGTAGTGTGACCAGTTTTGGGAAGAATAATTTGAAAATGTATTTAGTTGAAGAATACTGAATACCTGGATTGTGTAAAAAATGTATTGTGTAACATATTCAGTTCCAGGGGCTAATCAACCGTCAAATAGAGTGATAAAATATAGCAATGTGCTCTTTAGGTTTCAAGAAAGTATTTTGAACACCACCAGATTTAAGATTGTACAATGAGTGTGGCTTTTAGTCAAGTAGTAAAAAATAATAAGGATAATGTAACCTTGTTGATTTCCCATAACTCCATACTGAGAGTATAAATGATATAAGGCTGCTTTATTCTATACCTTGGAGTAAATGGCTGCCTCCATGACCTCGCCGTCCCTGTACCAGGTGATTTCAGCTGCAGGTTTGGCTCCTGAGGCTTTGCAGGTGAGGTTGTGTGGTGTGTGAGCTTTCAGGCGCACCACTGGACCACCCTCCACCACCGGGTCTGAAGGAGGAACTGCACAGAACAAAACAGAAGAAATAAACACTTAGAACAAAAACTCATTCGCTCCAGACTGGTGCACAGTTTCACTGATATTGAGCTGGAGTTGCTCTTAGCTCAGCATCAATAAATCGCTACAGCAACAAGAAAAACATATCCTAGATTTTCTCTGTTTCCGTCATAACAGGGTATGGATTAACAAACAATTGTCATTTATCAAAAAACACAAGCAAACACATATAAACCTTATTTTCTTTCTGGGGACAAACATTATTTCTCTATTTGCTCTTACTGTTGCAGAGTGATGTTTCAAGTGAATTGCTTATTTGTTCATTTATTTGCATGGTTTCGCACGCACCATTGGCAAGCCAAGCATGCCAGCCCTGATGAAGGCGCCTATCTCCCCGACCAATAAGGGAAGGCGTAAACATGGAGTTTGTGCTGGCCTTTCTCGCTCTTTCACCGAACCAATTTCACTCTGTGTATCTGAATTGTCAGAGGTCCTTCCGCTGCCGCGCTACGGACACTAATGGAATCCGAGAGCTAGGTGATTTTAATTTCCATGCCGATTCCCCTGACTGCACTCCTGCGTTGACTCCTTTGACTGTGCCGGATTGCTTTGGTGTCGTCTGGCCACATTGATTCGCACACACACTAAACAGCCCTTTTCAACCCCTATGTCCACACACAATCAGGGGGTCTAAAGCAATGCATCTGATTCATTTTTATGTGGATGTAACATTTGCAAACCAAGCTTTTATAGTGCTGTTAATGGAATTTTAAGTGGTACTATCAAGTTGTGTTCCAGCCTCCACATGGGCATCTTTGACTCATTGTGTGGGCAGTGGATGACCAGTCCGCCTCGGGACCTTTGTTTTTTGCTGTGACACTAAACTTATGAAAGGTTGGCAGCTTCAAATGATCCTACAAAGCATGTTTTCACAAACAGCTTGCTTTTCCATGGCAACCCCATCCATGGCACTCATCTCTGACTACATGAACTGGCACCTTAATGCCAACAGCTTGACTCAAGGACAACACGCTCTGCAATAAGAACTGAGAAAGTCCTCCGAGTTTACCCCTCTTTGTGCTCGTAAGCAAATTTAAACACAATTGACAGGTTTAATTAATAGATGGATGTTCCTTTACATGCCAGCAGATGCCAACAGTGCAATGCCATATCCATCTCCCAAAGGACCCTCCTCTCTTCCCCTTACCCCTCCCTCCCTGGTCGGAAGTCCCACATGAAGAAGTAGATCACTCACTTCATGTTAATGTAAAAAGCGCAGTGCAGTTGACAAATGTTGTGGCTCATTCTAAAATGTGCTAACAGTGCAAACCCTGACTTTCAAGTGATGAGGCGAGTCATTTGTGACTACAGCAATCACATTACCCCGACGTCCACACCGCTGTGATTATCACTTCTGAGGCACAGGAACAGGCCATATTTTTCCTGAATCTCTTGGCTAAGCATTAATATGAGACATTAGGGGCGTGAACAGGGAAGCGATGTTTGTTATGTTCCTCTGGTGAGTCACTGGTAAATAGTTTGTTGTTAATTGAGAAATCTAGTATTCGTTGTTGTACTGTGTATCATCATATTGTAGGAAAGATAATTAACTTAAGTCCCAACTTAAGTTTAAAATAAAACTATTATTACTATTATTACACTGAAAGTGTGGACTTGTGCCAAAACGTCCCACTTCTCAATATCATAAATCTAATGTCCTGAACCAAATACATATTTTAGCTCAGTGATGAATGCCTTTTTCTACTAAGCCACAAACCAACCAAAGAATTAGGCTACTTCTTTTAATAAGCAAAGTTTGTATCTCAAAATGAAACAGAATCTTTTTATATAAACCACATTAATCATATCAAGGGGTGGGCGATGTTGACAAAAAGGAACATCTCAATATTTTTGGGTCTATCCTGATAACGTCAGGCAATATTATGACAATCCGACAGAAATGTGTTAAAACATGTCTTAAAATGAATTGTTTGAGGTTTGGTTATCAAACAAATGTGAAATGTCTGTAAAATGCATCACAAAAGTGCAGAAATATTATCTTATGCCCTTAGTACAAAGCTTTTTCATTTTACGTTTTAATCAGCTCTTTTTGCAGCATTTTTCACTCTACACTTTTTTACACATTTGATCCACACTTATTGTACAGCACAGAGCTGTAGGTTTGCTCAGTACTCATGTGTGCTGTAATGAAGACCCTGTCCTGATTGGCTGCCTGTCCTCCACAAAGGCGTGCTGCGGTAGATCATGTTTCTTACCTAGTACAGTGAGCTTGGCACGGTGGGAGCGCAGTCCTGCCTGTGTAGCCTGACACTCATACACCGCATCATCCACCAACTCAGCCGAATCGATCAGCAAGCTGTGCTCGCCTGATAGCGAGTTGCCCATTAAGGAGTAGCGTGTCCAGCCTGCATGAAGCCAACGAGGAGAAATGCATTAGAGAGGCAAACAAACCATGATAAACATATAGGGAACTGACGCGTGCTTACAACAAGTGAGGAAACATAGACAGAAAGCTCATTATGGTGGCATTATGAGACACAACACACACAATAAAGCCAGGATGTTAAGGTCAAGAGGAAACCTCGCTGCGTCTTCTTCACTTTTGAACACATTTAAATGCCAAGATGTGACAAGAAACAATTCCTTATCTCCCCTCTTACAAGACCCTTAAAATGCTAAAGAACAAATTAAAGTTTGGTCTGTGCAGCTGCGGTCTGTCTGCACGCAGTACATTGCTCTCTCCATTCATTTGTGTAAAACCTTAACAGTTGACAGAGAAGGCAGTGTTTCTAATGAGATGTGGCATTGATCGCAACAAGACGGAGCGAGACGGGGGAAGCAATAACACCGGTGTAGTGGAGACAAATGTATCGCGTAGTACCTGGTAAATCTCGCTCTCCTCCCAGCGCCAGGCCGTCTTTGGTCCACTGCACCATCCCTCTGTAGCCCACGATGACACAGGGAAGGGTCACCGACTGGCCAGCAACTACCACCTGGTCCTGGGGCTGCTGGGAGAAGTAGGCTGCTTTGGAGGCTCCTGGAAGAAAGAGAGAAATGTGATGTGAATATATTATTGACATGTTTCTTTAATTTTTTGTTATTTAGTAATTCATAAAATTCATAAAAACATGGAAAGGTAAGACACTGCCCCAGTCAAAGAAGCAGCATGAAAGTGGAATATTGGTTTGATGGTCTTTCCTTTGTTCCATGTTAATGCTTTTAGACATTAAAGTTACACTACTTATACATGTTTAGCTTTCATTTTATCAATTAAAGGTGTTGTACTGGTACTTGGTAATGTCTCTTGCTTGTCTCGATGGACATGAATATATTTTATGCCATTCTGTAGACCATTCCCAGCAAGATGGAGAGTGAAGTTTTGAATGCTGCACCAGAAAACGCATAAGACCAAATGGGTTTTCTAAATACAATCTGTAAAATCTGTTATATTGATTTCGGAGTGCCTTGTAAGTATCTTTATTAAATATAGTTGTGAATTTGGTTTTGAACTGTATCATGGTGGAAACATATACACTTTCTTTTCAACAGTGTTATAGAAAAGTGGCTGCAAAGTTCTCTGTAAGTACAAACTGATGTTAACACAAGTTGAAATGCATAAAATAACATTTCATTGCAGATTCTAACACGCTCCGACAGGATGGCTGTGGCGAACATGTGAAAACCGTTGCTTCTTGAGTCAGCAGCGCCTCATAACTTATTTAACTACTTTTCCGACACCATATGGTTATCTGCGCGTTGGCATGAAGCAAACCGCCATCTCGGGAGGAAAATCTGCCTGTCGTTCTTGTGCTTTTTAGTAAAAATGGATGTTAAACAATCAAAACTCCATTAAAGTTCCCCCGGGATCCATCCGTTTGAGGCTGCTAGGGAAATTCAGCGGAGACACACCTGCTGCTGCTTAGGCGCTGTGTTTAAGTGCGCTTAGCTTACTGAGGCGTCTTTGCCGGATTGGTTGGTCTGGCTTCACACACAGGAACAAGGAACGCAGCATGAATACGGATCCGGCGTCTCATCTGTTTGTACCTCTATATGCTAAAGTTTGAGCATTACAAACCCCACTGGCAGGAGAAAGATGGCAGCGCTCCAGAGGTACCTAATCCACATGGGGAAGGTATAAGGAGCACATGGTTGGTTATCTAAGTGGGGTGCCTGTATGAGTCAGTTGGGGAGGACTTAAACTCTCCTTTTTTTTTTCTTTTTTTTTTTAACTTCTTTGTTGCACGGTGGAGAATGGTCGGGAAGCGGGACAGAGAAAGATAAAGAGTGTTCTATTCAGGCGGTGTTAAGCTCCCTCCCTCCTTGGCTTCTCTTGGTGGGAGCGCTTAAACAGACAGGCTTGGACCCCCCTCTCTCTCTCCTCCCTGTCCTGATCCAAGCAAAAGAAAGCTGCTGAAAAGGAGGGCAACATACGGCGGCCAGAGACGCGCTATTGTCCCCTTGTCCCACTCTTTTAATAGGCCTCTTCATTTCCAATCAATCCTGCTAAATGCAAGTTTAATAGCTTTTCAATAGGAGCTTTTCCCCCCAGAGGGTAGCTGGGATTTTCTCTCGCGCTTCTCTCACCCTTGTTCTCGTTCCCAGCTTTACTGCCTCTCCTCCTTACGCCATTCTCTCCAGTTTTCTTTGGTTTACAAAAGTGCACATAAGGGGGGGTCTTGGAAAGGTTGTTGGTGGGTTTATTCCCGACTCAATTATCCACTTCATCTTGGGGCACACCATGAACTTAACCCTGCCCCATGCTTTCTCAGCCCCCTGCGCCAAACTCCCTCTGCAAGGTGCAACGAAGCTATGTGACTCCAAAGATCTCTGATGTTTATTTAAACTGTCTCTAACCAGCTCCAAAGATGTATAAACTTTAAATAGTACATTTCATCACACACTAACTTTCAGTATATTAGCTCTCCAGTAGTGTTTTTATGTAGCCTTCCAGAAGCTTGCAAACAGGTTGACGCTATACTGTATGCGCCTTGCTCTCTGGATCAAAAGGGACCAATTTGAAAACTTGAAATGAGAAATGAACCAGGCCATTACACGTTTAGCGGAGGCTGGCATTTTCCCCCTCACAGCCAGAGAAGTGCCTTCTCTCCAGTCACAGTTAATCTTTTGGGGATTTATACACTTTTTACTCACAATAGTGTGAAACATCAATTGCAATTAAGCATCTCGCCTGGAGCATCTAAATGTTTACAATGATAATAATAACTCCGCTATGTAGCCTGATTGTTTTGATGGATTACATGCTCAGAATTGTTGTCTTTGCTTCACCCACGTGCAATTTTGCATGCTCACATATGGCAATTATCATCGCTCACAGTCTGATGCATACGTCATGTTACAAATATAAAATACCCAGTTCGCCGCGTACATCCATTGGTGCTCTTATTGAAAATGCTCTACAGAACATCTCCACTGGCTAATGACTCATGCCAGATTCCTTAATTCCTCCTTGCTGAATTAGACAATTCTTTGACGGTGTATTAGCAGCTTAATTACTGAATACATTTCTGATGGAGGGAAAGCAAGAGAGGGGAATGGAACAAAAATTAGGCTATGAAAAAGTGGAGGAGAGTAAATGGGGAAACTGTGGGTGTGAAATAGGGACGTGCCGTGCTGCAGAAAAGTACACAAACATGGCTCTGGATGCACCACAGTCCTGATATGAGCAGCACCAGTTGGCTAGGGATGAATGTCTCGAAAAAGGCTACAATCTACTTGAAATTCACATATTTTTCCCAGTACGACTTTATTTACTACACTGCTGCAGTGTGGCTCTATTTGCCATATCATTTCTGATATGAAAAGGCTAACAAACTTATGGTTAGTGTGGGCACAGGGCATAAAGTCAAGAGTAAACAGAAAGTCATGGTTTAAATGTGTGAAGACCTTGCTCAGATGTGCATGTTCCAATTGTTAATCTAAAGGTTTAAATGTATTTTTCTAATTTATGTCAAATACCCTGAAAAAAACAACCTTTAACTAAAAATTCAGGTCAAATTTCAGTCAGTCTTGTTGCATTTTTTTTGCTATTTCTCATTACAAAAATCCTCACCTTCCTTGTAGCGGGTGTATGTATTTCCTATTTCTCCGAAACAAGGTCATAACATTCGGCCGGATACATTTTAATCCGGATTTCTTAAAGTGGAATATCATTTCACGCCGACGGTGCACACGGAGCAAAGTTTGCCTAAATGTGTATGCCTTTATGCTTTATAGTGAGAGCTGAGTCTGCATGTTGGTTTAGCAAATCCAAGTGTGAGGCGTTTGCATGTGTCACTGAGCAATACACAGAACTGTTGAATCATAAATAACTATTTTACTTTGAATTGTAATTTGTAATACATACCTACATTAAGGCTTTTATTTTACTGTTTTTTTCATTTGATTGTTGTAAAATTTAAGGTTGTCTTTTGTCAATCTATTATTAGTATTGAATCTTTTCCTTAACAAATTACAAATACTCTCGTTATTTTGATTTGTAATATATATATCTACATTAATGCTTTCATTTTTGTGTCGTAGAATATAATATATATGCAATGTAATCTGTTGTGTTTCTCAGTAAAACCTATTTCTCGTACTTTTCCACATAAAACTACTGTTTCAATTATTTATAAAAGCTCAGGTCAGATTATGTATTTTTTTTTTAGTATTACAACTATAATCATGTTGTTTTTTGTCATACTTATTGTACAGGACAAAAATACGCAGAGTGAAAGAGTGGGGGGAAACATTCAGCAACCCAAAACAACCAATGGTCATGGTGCTACCAGTTTTCATTACTTTGCCAATGAGGGAAAAACATAAGAGCAGGAAAAACGCACTTGACGACAGAGTTATTTTATCCCCTCATTGACATACTAACTTCAGTCTGTCACATGGCTTGAGCTGAGTGCAAACCGGGACTTGGTCATAACCTATTAAAGAGCTTTTGCAACCGTACTAAACCCCCATCCTCTCCTCCTGCTATGCCGTCTGATTCAGCGGCATGGGCACGGATCAGGAGAAGACGGACAGATGTCAGCAATGATCCATCCACATCTGCACATCTGCCTCCAGTGAATTAGATTGAAACAGTCACTCCGCATGTGGAGCGGGGCTAGACCCAGAGAACGATTCTAGTGGCCTAGACCTTTAGACCCAAATGTGGATTTAACATGCACACGACTCATTTTCAAGTCGCTGTCATCACAATCGGATGGACTAAAACAGGCTTAAGAGTCACTTGAAACAACTTGAAATATGGTTTGGAGCGGCTGAACGATATTCTATAATAGTTTTATGTACTCGATGTCTGTTTCAGCATTCCAGTTTATATAATGGCACTTAACCATAATTAAGTCCATCCTCACCTCCTCCATCACCGGTGTGGTACGCTGGAGCCACAGCCAGGGACAAACAGAGACTACAGCGCATTGTGCGTTCTGCTGAGAAGGTGATGGCTGCAGACTTCCATCTCTGCATGACCTGTACATCTCCAGGGCTCTGGGACGAGCAGGTCGGATCACAGCTGACCCTTCTCACCCTGGACATGGACTATTTGAACCACTCCCCTCAGGCAGGAGGCTACGGTCCATCCGGACCAGAACCTCCCGCCACAAGAAAGTTTCTTTCCCTCTGTCGTTGGACTCATGAACACTTCAAAACACCTGTCACTTTAACTGCAACTATTCAACCACTCACTGCACTACAACTGTAAATTTAACAGTAAATTCTTCGTGTATATAGTAATGCCTATTTTTATTTTTATTTTATATTATAGTCATTTTAAATGGTCTCTTAATGCATGCTCTTTTTAATTTAATTTAAGTTGTTTTTATTATTGATCAGTGTTTTATGTTGCACCTTAATGCTGAGACAAGTTCCTATGTTTGTGAATTTTGTTCATTGACAATGGCAATAAACCCCTTCTGATTCTTCTGATCTTCTGATTAACGTTATAGATTCAAAACAACACTATTTTAGTCCCCATTCCCATACAATCCTGTAGGGTCTATAAATATAAGTGCGCTCAACTCGACTGGACAATTTGCTTCATGCTGGAATAATTCAAAAATGCCGGTGGTTGGTATCTGCTATTGGTGAGGCGAATCGGGTGCCCAGCTGCTGTGACTCCTCCACAATGAGAGGGGAGAAAATGAGCAGGAGAAAGAGAGAGGCAAAAACAACAACAACACAAAACAATTGGCAAAAAGTGTCAAGCTTGGAATAAACAACCCCTTTCCCCAAATGCCATCCATTGTGCCTCGTCTCGATAAGGCTTCTAAATCGGGCTGGAAAATGCGTGCACCCTTTCTCTCTGTATGGAATTATTATCCCTTTGTTTTGAGCCGGACTCTTTTGTCTTTCCTCTGCGCATGCATTTATACAAACAGATAAAGTACTGCTGAGGTAGTTGAACTAGAGTCCCATGGGAGGAACTTTGCACCCATCTCCCCGTTTGATCCGTCTACGATGCTCATTAGCGGGACTCCTTGTGAACTTTTGCGCGGTTTAAGGGGGGGCTATCTACCAACAAGCCCGTCTCTCCAACTTACAGCCAACATACATGATTATGCAGCTCTATACTTTCACGACAATCATCCCACGCTCCAACCAGCCACCCACAGTCACTATCTTTCTACCCATTCTAGGTTTTTGTGCCCAAATTGGAGTCTAACAGCTTTTAAAGAGCTGTTTGCCGTGGTATAATCCTCCAAGCCTCCCCTTTCAGCCTTTATTCCATTGTGAAAATCTTGGCTCAGACTGCAACCTTTTCTTTTTTTTTACAAACTGGACCCGCTCATCCTCGCCCTCCCTCCCACTCCTCCAACCTCCCCTCACCCCCCACCCAGGCATATTCTACTCAATCCTTCTCGATCCGTTTGCCATGATCCCCCAAATCAAGCGCACACAGGCCACCACAAGCCCTCCCTGTTACTAATTGTTGATTTGCTTTCTCTTGCCGCCTGCTTTTCTCCGACTTGATGTCAGCTGTCATCTCATGCCAGCCTTTCTTCTCTGCACTTCACTATCCACTGTCCTCATTTTTTTTTTCTTTCTGTCTCTTCCTTGTTCTCTCCCTCTCAGCAACCCCCGGTGTTAAAATCACAGGGGTTTGTGTCAGCTTGTCAACACAACACTCAGGAAAGCACGGCACAGAGAAGGAAATGGGGGGAAAAAAATAGTACGAAAGAAGCCACTACATGTTCGAGCAACCGGAAAAGTGAAGTATGGTAAAAATGGAAAAAGTGGGTTCCTGTCAGCGCCCAATTGCAAAGGGCCAGAGAGGGGATTGATGGAATGGTGTAATCAGTCTGTCTGCTTCCCTGTCACCACAAGTTTTTTTTCTTTTTCGAAGCGCACATGGGGGCAGCGTCGCATGGCTGAGCAGTGGCACGTTGAGCTGCTATCGCGGATGCGCCGGATGTGGTAATAGAGCGGCGTGTGCATACAAGCCAAGTGAAAAGGAGAAAGTGCAACAGCCTATTTGACACAGCGAATATCCTCCATGCGTATGCTTCAACCAGTCATCTGCAATACATACTCTGCTTCACAGTCCCATATCTGGAGGGGGTCTGAATGTGCACGATGTAATTCCACCACACAAGCCTCCCTTCCTCCCGTCTCCTTTTCCGAGGCCGGGAGGCAAAGGGCTGCGAGCTGACTCTGTGCGCAGACAGATAGCAAGTGACTAGGCTGGCTGGCAGGGAGACAGGGGGGGGGGGGGAAAAGGAATACATATATATGGGAGAAAAAAAACAAGGGGTGGATCGCAAGGAGGAGGAGGTGACAGTATGAAATTGTCTGTACACATCGGGACGGCGTGTTGACAAGATGTTGATTGAGCTCGTCTTGTCATTTCGTTCCCACTTACCCCCCGGTGTTTTAACTGCCAGACAGATGCAAGCTTGATCTGTGTCATGGCTCCAAACCTTTTCTGCCCAGGCCTCGCTCTCTCTTTCTCTCTTTCTCGCTTTCTCTCTGTCACTTCTTCCCTCCCAACTGTCTCCCATTCCCTGCCTTTTCATCACTATTTGGACAGACGGAAGAAGGGCTTTCAGTGCAATTTACTATGCTTTTAAATCATTAACTTGCACGCTTGTGTTTTCTGAATACCCTGCTTTCTGTGTGTTTGCGTCCGGAAGAAAGAGCAGTCATAATATGTGAGTGAATGGCAGATCGAAATAAAGACAGAATGTGAATATGAAAAACTAGATCATTTCGTTCCCACGCTGAAAAGCAAACCAAACAAATAAATGTAAATAATTGACGAAAAATCCATACAGCAATGAAAAGATAATGTGAAATTGCCGCTATGTCTTGCTTTTTCAAGAAGTGTATGAAAACAAAGGGTTCCTCTGCATAGATTTGGTGCTTAAAGCCCTGGGGTGTCAATTAATCTAGTCTGGGGATTTCAGGCCTACACTTGCTAATTGAGCCCAGTGGAGACCCCCTTGGCTTTCACAATAGGAAGTAGCATGTTTTATAATGAATACTTCTCCCTTCTTTATATTATTATATTTAATTAGAGCATAATGCAGTAAATGTATGCATCTCATTAGTGGTAAAGGGCTGTGTCTATTGTTCAGTGCTGCTGCTGTGTGATGGAGGGTCTCGTGGAGTAGCATTGATGATACACTGAAGTCACTGCTGTGCTTTTGTGCGCGCCTATAAAACTCAGTATGCTCTACTGGAGTCTCATTAGTGATGTTAATATGTGCTTTTAAACGCTCAGAGGTTAATGCCCATTGTACCTCCATCGCACTGGCTGGAGCTGCCACTAATTTGATGCATAATTCTTCTTTGTCATCAAGCCGCTGTTCTGAACGCCGCATCCAACACAAAAAACACTTTTAATTAAATCTTGCCTTTTCCACGGTCAACACAAGCCAGTTTGCAAAAGATATATCGGAGCTGTTGGGTATGCCGCAAACGCTCTGTCCCGAGAACATAACTCACGGCGATTAAACAAATTACCTGTAGTCCCCAGAGATCTATAGAACAAACAATAAGACTGTGATTCACCGTGCTGCCACCTCAGTGTGAAGACAAACACTGAACACTGGACATGTATTCATCAATGTCTGCACCAACTTCCACAGATCTGCGCACCAACTTAAAATCCCACATCAATTTTCCCTTTTCTTTGCTTCTAAAATGATAACTGAAAGCCTCCCTCACATTCAAAAGGCAGGAGGAACAAAAGCGTTACCTGCCGCTCCCAATACTGTACAAACTGCTTTGAGAAACAGAAGGGGAAAACTAATTTCCTGAAACTCCATTTCTTAAGCGTTGATTAGTAAAGGAGCATAATTAGAGTGAAATGTGAAGTAAGGCTTTTTTCAGAATGCGCTGCTTCCTCAAGAAAAATCAGGCCATGATTAACGAATTAATGATTAATGAGCGCGCTAATTAATCAATTAATTATTAAGCAAGCACTCTGAACAAGAAACAGGAAAGATGACGCCCAACAGTGGGTATAAGAGATGGTTTAGAAGTGTGTTTTGAGAAAAAAGGATTTGAAATAATCCGCTTTGTTTGTTCTGTCGGTTTGTTTTGTCTTCAGTTACAGGGAAAAGAGGGGGGTCAAGAATAAAGGAGGAGACAGATTTCTTGATAAAAAATGCTTAGGCTCATCAGCAACTTGACCTCGAAACAGCTCTGTACGTCAATCGTGCAAAACATTTTGACAAGCAACCAGTGATGTGAAAAGAGTAGACTTTCTCTTCACTGTGTCTCATTTTCTGTTGTCTTTTTTTTTCTTCTAATTTGTCTTCTAAGCTGTTATGTTAGAAGTAATGATGTCACCATATCAAATTTGAGTGTTACGATTATTGTAAGAAGAAAAATCGCATTTTTTACAAATACACTATGACCAAACAACATATTCAATCTTTAATTGCTTTCTTTCACAAGTTTTCTGAATGAAAAAGTAATGCTACATAAACAGCCAGACTTTGCATGTAGTTTGACTTTTTTGGAGATTAAACCTAAATTACTTATTGTTGCTGCTTACGATTAAATTGTGACCTGAATGACCATCGTAATAACCTTGACATCCAGTTAGAAGTTGTCAAAGGTATGGCTTTAAGCAAATTTGATAAGGTCTAAATTGTTAAGGCTGGACGAATGGGTGGGAGCATTTTTAAACTGCAGCTCGTGCGCGGTGTTCGTGTATTGAACCAGTGAGGGCCATTGTAAACTGGTGATGACACAGTGACATAATGCATGTAAAAAGAAGAGGCTGGCCGTGCGGTCCGCATTACAGTTGGTTGCATGAGACCGCATATCATTACAACCCACATTATTCAGCAGATGGTCTTAATGTGTGTCCTGACTCTTACATACTTTTATTTGGTCACAGTGATGTTTGAAGAAGTCCGTATCCCACAAAAAAAAAGTCTCCCAAAAGTGCTGAGGGTAACACTTAGCACCCCGCTCGTGTCTCATCCCTGTCTTTAAGTAGGACGCCCCATCAATCTTTGATAATGTGCCGTGTGGGCCTCTCCTGTGCGACCAGCCTGACGAGACATCACAGCTCCGACTGATGTATGAAACGCAATGCTACCACTGTAACTGTGATATACTGGACCTATTTGAGTCAAGTCTGACCTTTTTTTTTCATCAGATATTAATCGCTGCAGTGAAAGAATATACGTGTGATGCATCCCTCCCTCAGGATCGCTGCGCACCACTTTCCCTTTAAACCTTTTTACAAGTCGAATAATGGGCAGAGCAGAGGGGCTTTTCTTTTCTGTACCTAAAATCCCTGGAGCGCCAACACAACAACAGGATATGGGACGTGAATTATGACTTTATAAGCAGCCTGGTTTATTGTTTCTATTAAAATGCGGCATTACTTCATAAAGATGCATTTTCCCCATGGCACCCGGAAGCACAACCTCAAAGTGGTAGACATGAGAGAGGAATCTTTCATATCTTTTCCTGGCCTTATTAACAAGTGTGTGAGTGACAGGAGTCTCAAAAGGCGTTTCAAAAGAGGGACGGCATATAAAAAAAAGAGCTAAGGGCAAGATCACGCGTTTTCTAACTTTTTTGTTTTCAATACCACACCTACCGCACAATAGTTTCCCTCCAACGGCCAGTGGCTTGACTTGTGGTGCATTCTGTCCTATAAGCGACCGTAGCAATGCAGATTCCCCCTTTGTGCTGGAGGCAAAGTTGGCTCATTGACTGTGAAACCTTGGACATATGGTGCCTGGTGTGTTGAAATGGATCGCAGTGGAGAATGCGCCTGGGTTGGGCTAATGACCCCGTGACCTTTAGCACTTAAGCATTTACAGCGTGATGAACTTAAACACCTCATTGTGCACCAAATCTGTGGGTGTTAAAGAATGTAAAGCTGCCAATAGGAGCAGATGGAAGCAATGTGACTGTTTTAGCAATTGGACAGCACGCGCCTGATTGATTCCGTCTGACTTGCGGATGGTTAGAATGTGAGAACGAGACACAGCGGGATTTGGATGGGTTGGGGATTTCATAGAAGTGGGTTGAAAAGGATTTTGGAGTCATTTTATTGGCATTTAGAAGTGATGTTAAAAGGAAAAGTCCAGCCAAAGTCACACTAAGTAGCCTATCAAATAATTCTGAAGTATGCAAACAAAGTCTGTGAAGAGGCACCAGAGCAGGGCTGTTGACCTTCAGAAAAGAAAACGTTGGTATCTGTACAAAAGAGCGCAACGGCAGAATTTAAACAATAAAAAAAATGACTTCTGATAAGAGAAGGGGTACTTGGCACGCAGCTCCTAATTCCAGTGTTTTCTCTTACCACATTTTCAATAGCCGGGCATACAGCAACAGCATTTTCATTTTCCTGATGTGAAGATACTGAGCTGGTGTTTAAGGAGAGTTCTGTCCTGCCAGGTGTGATAACACAGTAAATAACATACAAAGACAGTAAAAGTAAACTTTATGGAAAAATCAAATTACAGTGAAGTGTGAAAACTAAGTGTGTGCAGGTCACAGGGCTGAGGGTTGGGCTGCGATAAACAGCGCATGCAGCAGCCTCTTAAGCTGATCTGGTGCGATGATCGATCATTAGACGCAACGTGGAGATAAGTCCCTCTGGCTGCCTGCTGGCTACTGCTGATCCCATATCACCCTCACAGGATACGCTATGAATCACAGGAAGTTGAGATCAATCTATATAGATTGTACCGCTTGATTACAAATGAAAAAAATCCCATTTGGCTTAGCTTCTCAAATACCTCAGAGTCTGACTGCCAAAGTGTGAACGTGTAGGTGTCTGCTCAGCTTACTTTGTGTGCATTAAATAATAGCTTCTTACTTATTCTCAGAGTGATTTCTGATATTTGTTGAGCTCTCTCTCAACAATCTGTCGTACCTTCTCTCATTTACTCTGCTCAGCCTGTCCTGCGTTTAAATCTTCCTTCTTGAGGGAGTCGTCTTTTAAATCTTAATTAAAACAGACTCTCTGAGCCCTCCGCCCTCCCAGCGGCTGGCTGAAAGCAGCTTAGAACAATCAAGAGGATGGATTAGAAGTGAGAAGAAAAGAGGAGACGCAGGAGAGGAGGGGGAAAGAACAACAACGCAGAAAAAATATTGAGAGAAGCTAGAGATGACCCCCTTCCTTCATCCTGCTGATCCTCTGCGTAGCTCTGCTGTACCACGGCCTGGAATCTGACCTGACCTATTGACATTCAGCTTCTCGGCAGATTAAGCAGCGAATGGAGCTCTGGAAAAGGGTAAACACACTGCAGGAACAATGACCAACAGGCAGCACCTTATTGGATTGTAATTAAGTGCCAGGAGATCCGGCTTGGGGCACGTTAAGTGCTGTGGGACACACGTTAGAGCAGCACAACTCCACATCACTTCGCCTCCTCAATGCCCTATTTCGTACCTATCTGCTCTATTATTATCTCCTCTATCTGTGTGGCCACGGTTCCACATGAGCCTCAGAGGAGTGTTTTCCTTTAACAAGCACCTGGTCCCCTGGAGGACACCGTTTGAGCAATAAGGAGAAAAAACAGGATGAAAAATTGAGAGAAATGATTTGATATTGAAAAGTTTGGATTATGAGAATACGAGGGGAATGTATTTTTTGTGTCCTCAAGAGCAGCACACAGCGGTACCTGATTGAGGTACCAAACCTAAAACTGGTCACAAATCTTTTCTTCCCTAATTAAGCTGTGGGCTAATTTAAGCAGGACTTTTCCGTATGTGTGAACTTTCCCACTATAGTGCCACCGATCCCCCTCGGTCTCCCCTGATTAGAGCAACACACAATGGCCACTGCGCCCTCCTGGTTTAGACCCCTGTATGGAGGCACTAATTAGAGCGATCTCATTAATGTGTTAGTGTGAAGAGAGAGAGGGCACTGGACATCATAGCCTGACATGGAACGGAGAGAATGGGAAGAAAAAACAGCTAAGCCTCGCTAGAGACAGGCCATCGCCACCTCAGCAGGCACATAAAGCAATTCATTAATTGGTGTGAAAGCGCACACATGCTGGGCCCGCAACAGACCAAACACGCACACACGTACCTCAGTTTGAGTAGACACACACTGTAATGCTATGGGTAATGCAAGAGCCAGCTGCCTGTTAGCACATTACCTGGGATCAAAGCAGGCAAAGCTCACAGAGTACTCTCTTATTTGTCAAGGCAAATTGAGGCCCACTGTTATGTTTGTCCTTTGGCAGAATAGTGGTTTTGCAAAATCGAAGGGAAGCAGTGAATCTTCTTTCCCCCATCATGTGAGCCTCTTTGAAATCCTCAGAAGACTTTGCTTTTCTCAATTCGAACTTTAGTTGTGATCCAAGCCTCGAGCTTTATTATAGGGATCCACATGACCACTGTCCATTTCCACAGAATTACAGCAACAGTCATGGCTATAAAAGGTTTTTGAATTGGACCATTGATTCTTGCAATAACCGAAAATCCTTCACCAGTTCTGATACAGGCCCTGTTCTTTTATCACATGTTCAAAGATGACGCACACAAAAACCAAAGCGGCACAAAAAAAAAGGCGCTCACAGCCCCTTTAGTCAACACAATATGAAGCCAGCTTGAATTCCTTGGGGGGTTAAACAAAGGGATTGGGTTTAAATTGGCTTTTAAAGAACTCTCCTTCACAATAGCAAAGCATAGACTGGTCTGTCACGAGGTTGTTTAGAGAGAGACAGAGCAGTTAGAGTCACAGTGAATGGTTAATCTCGAAGCGTGACGGCTCAAGAGCCTGCCACAAAAAAATACAAAAAAAAACCTAACTTCAATTGGTTCCCTATCAGGTGTCTGTCCTGTGCTCAGTCTCTGGTCAGTGGTTTAAACATGATGGTGATTGAGTGGATTCATTAAGCGCCTATTTATCTTTTCCCACAATCGTAGGTCCCTGAAAGAGCACTGACATGTTTTACACACCCACGCATCGCCCACGAGTCAACGTAGCCAGATGCACACGCAGGAACATTAAGTGGCACCAAATACAACGCAATTAAAATGTTGTTTTCCACAAAGCACAAGCACTACTGATAGGTTGCTGTTGGTCCATCAGACAGATATTCTGCTTTCGACAACCTGCTATGTGCTGTGTTCAAAGTCTAATCTAGGCTGAAGAAAATGCGCCAAATCAGTCAATGACTCAAACACACACTAGACTGCCGCCTTTACACTGCAGCAGACAGGGGAATACTTCAAAGCTGGCACCTCATTCCAAACTTTGTCTTTGATTTTGGACTATACAAGAACCCTCAAAGTACAAAAATCTGTCACCGTGACAGGATTTTTTTTTTTTTTTAATCAAATAACATATTAGCTTTTGGGTAGTTAGCAACAAGACTTTAAAAAAAGCCATATAATTTGCTAACATGCTTTTGTTTTTTGACTTGTCCCTGGGTTAAATTGGATGCAGTGGTGGAAAGTAACAAACTACAAAATTAAAAGTACTGTACTTAGTACCATTTTGAGGTAAGTATTTTTTACGTTGCTTCACTTTTGACTAGACTGAAAAGTAGAAAGTACTTTCATATGGTTTGAGTTGTTATTATATTTATTTGTCTATATATATATTTGTAATATATATATATATTTATTGTCTTCATGGTAACATTCTGCCTAAACTTTTGAGTTCAAGTCACAGCTTTAAGCAAACACAAATATATACATACATTTCACTAGAAATAATGAAATCAATTTTTAAACAGGCACGTAAAATGTATTGAATGGCTTGGGTTTGATGTAGCTTGTAATTAGACTCTCTTTCCTTGACATCCTGTACCTTTGAACATCATCGCACACCGGCAGAAAATGACTCCTCTAAGGTTGTGGCCTGTGGTGGTGCTGCGGCGCAAATTGAACCAGAGCAAAAAGCCTGTCACATGACCCTTGACCCCCCAAAAACATCCCTCTCTCGGGGTCCCTCCCGAACAAACCACAACAAGCAGTTCTGAGAATCCGCATGCTGCCTTTGATGTAACCAATCAGAGATGAGATCTGTCTCCTTCTCAGCGTCCTCGTGTCAGTCGTCCTCTCACGCTGAGCAGGTGTATTAAATGAAGCCACTCTTCGGCCACACCACAAAGTGCACTCTGAACAGGGCTTTCCTCTACACTTCTCTCATCTTTTATCCCTGCGATCACCCTACCCTCCTCCGCCTTGATTCTACTTTTAACGCACTCTCCAATGTGAAATAGAGAAGGCTTTTCAGACTCATCTACGCTTTTTGTTCCCAAACGAGCATCTCTCTCTCATCCTTTTGTCTATTTAGCTATACATCTAATTATGCCGTCTCACTTATGTAATTAGTGCAAAAATAAATGGCTTCTGTAGCTGACACTCGCCCCTCTATACCCTTCCCATTTGCAGGCTTGAAGAAAACAAATTATGGAGAACAATAGGTACAAGTGGCTTCTGCACCAAACCACATGACAAATGCAAGACCAGGTTTCTTTATCTCATCTCTCACTTTTATCGTTCCACTGCTCTTTACTCTCCCTCTCTTAGCTCTATATGTCTCTGGAAACACCCAAATACCCTCTCATTGTAGGGCTGCATCATTTGTCTTCCCTTCCTGGCACTATATTCGCACTGACATCATATTAGGCAAGGTCCTTTTCATTCTTTCATTTTTTCGCTATCTTTTTTCACTCTCCCTGTCTCCACTGGCACTCTTGCTTCTCCCTATCCCCCAGAGTCTTCTGTACTGCAAAGCAAACGCCTGGGAATTTCCAAAGCAAACAGGCAGCATCCTGTGTGCCGCAGCCCCATCTGTGGATAGTCTGAGGAGGGAACAATCGGTCCCTCTTCTCTCCTCTGCGCGTTCTCGTTCTGCCCCCTGGGAGGTGGGACGCCTGGCTGAGACGGGTGCACTGTGCTGGAACAATGGGCCGTCCGCTTTCTCCAACAGAGGTGTTAGTTTCACCTTGCAGTCCCGTCTCTCTATCTCTGAGAGGACATGGAGCGCCCTATCCAAACTTTTCCTTGATTTGGCTTGGATAGGATTATATTTTCTTTCCAACTCTCAACCCTTTTGTTATTTTTATAATACCACAAACAAAAGTATGAGCCCACATGTCCAAGTGCAGACCTCACGTTTAGCCGGAGGTGTTGAGATATCATGTTTCCATTAATCCCCTTCAGAGTCACCGCTGTTACACCTTTGTTGTTTCTTCACCTCCTCCTCACTGGAAGAGAAAGAGGCGCAGGTATGCTTTTCACCAACACAAGCATATCCATTACCTGAAACGCGCGGCTCCTGGCGTTCAATCCCTTTGACCTCTCCGCCTATAGCAGTACTTTCTTTTCCTCTGTTCTCACACCAAGCCCTTGGTATCTCCGTTAACCAGAGACGGGCCACATCTTAAGCTTCCTGTCTATCCAACAGATTAACCACAAGCCCACACACCTTTCTATTCATCCCCATTGCAGATCAATACTATTAACATGTTTTGTATTGAGGAAGCAGCAGTTAACAGCATTCGATCAATTCACTTTGACTGACACCCCTCAGCTGATTGCAAATTAGCCCTCACTTCCTCCTATACTTCCTCCTATAACTATAAGACTTTGTAGTACACATGTACAGTCCCAATGCCCCAAGACCTAATCACCTATTAGTTAGTGGTTGACTGGGTATTGCAAACAGCGCTTGCGGTTTAAATACTAAGGAGGGGGGGACATATGTCATAGGCTGTGTAATGTAGATCCTACTTGTTAAAGAGATGACATATCGTGGGAGATTGAGTTTTTATTAATTAGACAGTTGGACTTTGACTAATCCTTACAGAAAGGGCAAGCAGGCCCAGAGACACCACAGTCATCTCCACACCGCACTCCGGTCTGTGCCCTTGACATCCTGCACCGAGTGACTCACTTCAGGGGGATGGAGAAAATAAAACACATATTAATAAAGGCAGAGGGTAAAGGGAAGGTAATTTTGTTTTGACAGACGAATGGAAACACTGCGGCCCACCATTACCATGTGTTTTGGGACTTTTCAGAGATGTTGGCCTGAGGTCAATAGAGCACTACAAATTGTTTTTGGCATTGGCCTCCCACTGGACTATAGAACTATGTATTTGGGCCTCAAAACTCCTGCCAAGGACACAACAAAAGGATACACCAAAAAATGGATGACACAAACCAAACCAACAATCAACCACTGGACTGACACAGTAATAAACATTAGACAAAGGAAAAAAATAATAATTCTGACTTACTTTGAAAATGGACAAATTTGACCGACTTCTTTTCATTTGAATGATCCATGATTCTATTTCTTTAAATGTTCAGTGCTACTTGTTTCTTTTTATTTCGTTTTTTGCGTGTTCTGTTCTGTTCTGCTTTATACATTTAAAAAACGAAAAAAACAAAAAAAAAAAATCAAATGTGGAAGGAAAACCTTTACTTTCTGCAGATTTTTGTAGTGACTTGTTAAGTGCCCCTTTCACTCCACTATGAACATAAAAAAAAAAATCCTAAATGCACTGTTAGGAACATGGCTGCAGGAGATAACACAAGAACAGATATTGCTGCAGCGCTGACAATTTCAATTTGCAGTTGCTTTCTGTGTCTTGGCAAGAGATATGAAATTTTGTCTAGCGGGGTGGGAAGTGGTTGGAAAATAAAAAGTAAATGGTGGTAGCCAATATCTGCCATTTTTCTACTCTGCAGATTTCTGAAATGCTATGTCTTTCTAGGTGACTTGAGTATCAAGGGACAATAAATGCAATCCAAGGATTTCCTAAATAGCTTTGTATGAAAATGACTGTTTACCTTGGGGTGCTGTTTTAATGACATGCACCAAATTAATCCTTCCTCTTTTCTATTTTTTACAGTTGCATGCTTGCAGAAAAGAATAAACAACTTGTACATCGGGTCCCCCACCAGTCTGTATGTAGATGATACTGCCTCAGGTGCTTAAACTAGGGGGAAAGAATAGGAAGAAGAAGACTCCAGGCAGTGGCAGGAAGCTGACACAGCCCTGCATTGTCCCATTCTTTGTCATTTCCTCCAACCGGATCCTCAGAGTGCCCTCAGAGGAACACAAGGTGACAATGTGCGTGTGCAAGACAGGCAGACAGGAGAAAGCAGAAGACAAAAAGAGGAAATGACAGACTTAGGTAAAAAGAAAAAAAAGAAGGTTCAAGTAGCATCCTTGGTTGAGCTAAGGCTACTTTCCTTCTGGTGCCAAACCTCAGAAGACATCCAGTTAAATAAGTAGGAGCTGATAACAACGCTTCAGGACACAGTGCCAAGTTCTTTATCTTTGTTTACCCACATGGCAAAGCTGATTAGGAGAAGGCAATAATATGAAACGCCATTGTTTTCCATCTACTTTTAGAGCAAGTGTGTATGAACAGAATAACATTTGCTACTTTGGTGTTCAATAGTGCACCGACTTTTGTTGCAATATATAACTTTTTAAAGAATTTGACAGCCATAAAATAAGAGCATCATTTCAAGTAGGGATGCCACAATCACATTTTGGTGTTAAGATTGTTGTGAGAAGAAACATCATGGTTTAGCTATTTTTTATAATTCTTCAGACTGTGTGAAGAACAATGAAATTCATAAAACAATGTTCTAATAGATCACGATTCCTCTATTATGTGACCAGGTTTATGAAGTCAAACTTTCTGAATGATAAAGTTAATTTGACATAAACAGCCAGATAAAAAGCACTTTTCATTTACTTCATTGGGCTTTACATAACATTGTGACCTGAATAATCACAATAATCTTGGCTTCCGGTGGTGATGAATTGACCTATTGAGATTTGCAGATTGCATTTTTAATCAAAACTAACTAACTAACCTTGTGACACTGGAGACATATTTGTGTGAATTCTGACTTTCTCTAAATTAACTTCATTGCGTAGGGGTGTTCATGTTGAAATGATAAATATGAAGGCAGCCAAGTGACATTAACATGACTGGCAGTGGTTAAGTCAGCTTTGAGAGGCTTCACCGCCAATACTTTTAAACAAGGATAAATGCAAGAAGTATATTAATTGAGTCTACGCTCAGCAGAAATCCTGTCTTTAACGTATTTAAGTAGAGCGCGGCTACAATATAAATCATACCATTAGCCGCTATCCAGAGAGTGAATCTTAAAAAATCTGCTACAATGTTCAATAAAACACTCCAGCAGCTGAACTATTACTTGGCTTCCACATAGACAGGAAATCAAAGTAGGCCAAAATTCATCTATATCTTTGCCATGACTGTGTCTCCTAAATAATGCAAGACACTTCTGTTCGGGACTCGGCTCTGTTCACTTTCTGCTGTGTCGGCAACTATTGTGCACATCGTATCTTGCCGCTTGGCTGGGGTTCCTCCTTACAACTTTATGTCTCCTACCCACTTATTGCTCAAGGCTTAATATTTGAGAGGTGCGGGGAGAAAATGTAATGTTTGTTTGTGAGACAGATGGTATGCGGGGCTGTGCAAACACTTTAAAGGAAAGTATTGGAGAAAGGAATATGTTTCAATGCACAACAAATCACAAAATAACATCACAACCTCTGCCAAGGCACAGGTCCCATCTTGCAATTATATGGAAAAGGACGACGACATATCATGATTTTTTGAAGCAGACTGGACTAATCCTCAAGTTAAATACTTTTTTAAAGGTAATTGTTTGTTCTTTGGCTATGTATTTAGTCCCAAATCCCTTAACACTAATGGTTCTGCAGCATAATTAATCATTTTGTCCTTGGCCAATGACTAACCTTTCTTACTGTAATAATGTAATTAAAATAATACAGTGTTTGTGTGTCTTGAAAAACTGCATATTCCACATCCACAGCCCTGTTGGCTTTACATTTTGTGTTTTACGGTTTTATTATGGAGACATTTGTGCCACATCTGAGCTCCTTCATTAAAAACAGAGATTATTCTGCTTGGCGTAACTCATGACTCCTAACAGAAGTTCATGAAATATGCTCATCTGCCTAAAAACAAACCTCTGGGGTGATGCTTCCCCTGTGTCCGAAAACATATCAGTGCTGCACTAAGGAGATGCAAATGTGCTGTAGTGTGAGAGGAGATGACGAGGCTGATGTCACTTGTGATGCTTACATTTGTTTATGAGCAAGTAAACATGAGATCTTCCAAATGCCTCTGGCCTTTTAAACAAATACTCTCCCAAACCTGTATTCACACAACAGGGCAAAAAGACATGTGAGAAGCAGCAAGGTGGAACATTTCTGTGGCGTTACACTATATAGTGAGACACGAGAGGCAACGCGACTTAAGAGGAAAAGCAGAGAAACTTGTAATCTCCACTCGCAGCCTTTGAACTTGGCCCGATGAGAGGCAAGCGACCCAAAGCAAAAGGTTTCCAAAGAGGAGCTCACTGAAGATTACTCGGAATACTGATGCACTGTGGAATCCAATTCCTCCGGGAGCCCAGGGGACTTTGTGAGAGAGTAAATTATCAGTGTAGTATGGCGACACACAGGCCTACTTGTGGGTGAACTCTGAGCCTAACACCAACTTTAAAAGAAGACATTTTAAACTGCAGATGTGTTTGTGAATGCAGCCAATTTAGAGCATCAGTGGCTCAGTGTGCGACTGTGCCACAACAAATGAGGCCTAGGGTCTCTTAGGTTCTAATTAGGGCAGCTGTTACGTTCCCATTATGTGTGTGTGTGTAAGAGAGGGTGTGTTAGTATAGGGCGCCCATGAGACAGACCCTTCTTATCCAGCTGTTGTTAGTGCACCAGGGAGCAGAGGTCCACTGGTGTCAGATCCCACCCCCTGCGGCCCTCAAGAATGACAAACTCATGTGGAACCGCGACTAAAAAGGTAAAGCTGTGCAGACGAGAACAAATGGTTGAGTTCACTGTGCCATTTGTGAATCTGTTTTTATGTCTGAGAAAGTGCATATGATAAAAAGCAAAAGCTACAGGCAGGCCGTCTAAAACAATCACAGACTATATTATTCCCTCTTTTGTCTCTCCCTCAGAAGATCTCAAACTGTGCCCACTCTCTGCCATGCTGCATTCAAAGTGATTCATTTCTGTTCATAACTGGTTTGTTTCTGTTTCTGTTCACTTAGGAGGCTCAGCATTAATTGCACAATGCTTTTTATTTTTGCAACAAGGCATTTGCAGCACTAAATTATTTAGATTGATTAAAGCAGCTGCTCAGAAGTTTGCCTCATTATAATGGGATTATTTATACTTGATAAATATAGATGTTCTTCTTTTTTTCTTATTCACTTAGTGGTCACAGAAGACATACATCAAAAACATCCAAACAACATGCTGTTTTCCCCTATTTTTTGTGGCATTTTTAGCACATAATGTAATTATTGTAAAGTACGAATGTGACCTGGGTAGTAAAAATACAGACTGTTTTTTGATTGGCTGAGAGGTAAAACAGGTGCGGCGAGGTCCAGGGCACAAACAATAGAAAAGTGCCTCTTCTCTTTCTCTCTTAAACTCAGCCACAGCCACATGCCCGCGAGGCACAACACGCTCCGGCTCCAACACGGCACAGTGAACTCTCCGTTACGCACAGATTTGACTCATCACGACATCGTTGAACCAAACACCACGGGACGATATTTAACACAGCAATAAATACTTATGGCATTTCTATCAATCTGGCTTATTTGAGGACTCGCTTTAGTTGTGTATTTACAGTAAACCTTTATAAGAAGCAGATCCAAAGTCCGTTACAGCGAGACAATTTACCCATGGATGCTCAACAGTTAAATGTGTTAAAAGGCGTATTTGGATTTGCCTTGAGAGAGTTGAGTACAAAGTCCATCACGATTCGCCTTCTCATTCGAGTCATTAAAACTGCACGAGTGCTCATTTAAAACGTAACTTTTACTCGCTTTGTGCGCTTTGCTACAACCGCAAGAGTCAGATTACCCAAACTAGTAACCAGACTATTTCATCAAGCCCCGCAGCCTAATACCTCTAGCAAAACTCCACTTTAAAGACCATTTCCAAAGTAATAACACACCATCAGCCGTAGGTTCCAGCAGCACCGTGGCACTGCACCATATACGCGCTGCTACTCCTCTACCTCCCAACATTACTTGACGCAGCGCGCAGACTGGACAACAGCGCATCTACATCTACATCCACCCGGGGGAGGGGGGTTGGCAGGGGAGAAACATGACAAAAGACGTACCTGTGGCCATAAGGCAGAAGATAAGGTACAGCGTGAACATGTTGCGTGATGCTGCGTCCACTCGCTGACTTGTGGATGGCTTCACTCTCCGCTCCAATGCGACTGCGCTGCTGGAGTCCACCGCGGCACCACCGGCTCTCATTCGCACGGACGCTCAAAGATGCAGTCTACAGTACAATCCAGTGGAAAGAAGAAGCAAATGTCTCCGGGCACTTGGTAAAGAGTGCTATTGGGAAATCTCCATACTTTGGTGGTAACTTTCCCCCGCACGTCCGCTCCAGCGCTTGTTTGAAATCGCCACGGTCCACTCTCGAACCTGCGTGCGCATACTCTGAGCTCCGTGCAGCAGCGGTCTCTTCTCCTCTATCCACGGTGCGCAGTGAAGTTCCTCTCTCTCGCTCCCACTCCGTTGTTCGCCTCGTTTCAGCTCTACTCCTGCCAATGGGGAACGCGCGTTGACAGTCGTCTGCTAAAGAGTGCACTGAAATCTGACGGCGAAGAAGTGAAGCCCCGCTGTGTCTCTCGTGCGCGCCAGGTGGGGTGGGGGGTAGTAGTGGGGGGGGAACACAGCGAACCCCCCCCAACCCTCCTACCCGTCCCTTCTCCTCCTCCTCTGGGGTCCCACCATTGGCTGCGAGGGTGTCATGGGGAGGGCATTTACACTTTTTACAGACTTTAATGGAACGCGCAAAAGAGGAGGGTTTTCCGCGGCGCAAATAAAAGGCACGCATCATCAACAAAGTGTGATGTGATGATGGACACGAGTGGTCAGGGCTTTGTTGTGGATCGTCACCGTATTGTTACCACACTGCGGCAATCTGGAGGAAAAGCCTTTTGTGTTCAGGTGTGGGACGCGCGGATGGGCAGCCTGGTTACATTTTGGGCTTGTATAGCTTTGCTCATGGACTATTTATTCATTCTTTTTTTATTTTTTGTCATGTTTTGTCTATCATGAATATTCTTTTTTTTTCATGCAGAACATAAATCAAAAAGTGTGTAAGAAGCCAACTTGTCCAGTCTAGATGATGAAGTGTCAGAAAGGACATCTGGTTAAAAAAAAAAACAACAACAACAACAACAACAAGAAGAAAATAAAAAACACCAATTCAAAGTCTAAATCACTAAAAGCTTTGTGGCAGAAAAGAAAATGCCAAGAGAAACACAATGGACATTTTAATCAATTTCTCAAACAATATATTTTATATTCGTCGGCAGAAAGTACTGAATGTACTTTGCTTTGTCCAACAGTCTATTCATCATTATTTGAGTACACGCTGCTTTTTCTGGGCCAAAACATTATAACAAACCAATCAAGTGAATATAATTCCACACATGCTCAGCGTTTGTGTAATACCTCCAAACACCACTAGGTGAAACTGCTATCACTACAATACACATCGACTAATTCATGCATAATCCAATTAAGGTTGCAATACACATACAGCACCTAATTTAATTAAGAGACTTTTTGTGAAGAGATAAGTACTACATTTTAACTGCAGACTTTCTATTTACCTGAAAACTGTTTATTTGTCTGACTAAACAAACACTCAGACAACAGAGCTCTTCTGCTTTGAATGACTATTGAAAATGAATATCTTGTTCAATTAATTTCCAGTTTGGGGGGAATTAATTAAGGTGATTTATGTGTAAGCAGTTGCCTTAGAGCGTGGATTAGCTGCAGATGTCTTGCCAAATGGTGTAATTGTCACTTTACTCTCTCTATCCCAACACTTGAAACAAAAACATCCTGGATCAATGAATAGTAACACTGTCATCATTAGGCATGTTTATCAGATGGCTTGAAAGAGAAATGATGAAAAACAAAAGAACGAAAACAGATTGGGATGAATAAATATATTTCTGAATAAGTGTATAATAAAAATTTTTAGAAGTATTGTTGAAGATACCAAAGATGTACATACAAAATGATTGGCTTTATTAAAGATGGACCTGTACGTCTCCAGGGCTCTGGGAACATGGACATGGACTATTTGAACCACTCCCTTCAGGCAGGAGGCTACGGACCATCCGGACCAGAACCTCCCGCCACAAGAATAGTTTCTGTCCCTCTGCCGTTGGACTCATGAACACTTCTTAAACAACTGTCACTTTAACTGCAATTTAATCAATCACTTTCTGCACTACAACTGTAAATTCAACCGTAAATTCTTGTGTACATAGTAAGACTATTCATACTTTATACAATAGTAATTTACATCTGTTTCTTAATGCATGCTCTTTGGATTCATATTTGTTGTTTTTATAATTGCTCAGTGTTTTATGTTGCACCTTAATGCCAAAACAAGTTCCTATGTTTGTGAATTTTGTTCATTGACAATGGCAATAAACCCCTTCTGATCTGATCTGAGATGCAAAAGTTATAATCACCCATGAAATAAAGATTTCCACTGTTGAATCCATACTGAACTGAACCAGTCAATGAAATGAATGAAATGAACCAGTCCCTTTAAAGAAGTCTTCATACCTTTCACGTGCTCGCCTATGCATTGTGTATTTTTTATGCACAAACACATCTTTGAAATCATTCATAAAACCAATCTTTTACTGAAACTAACTTTAGTCTCACGTTGTAGTCTTACAATAGAGACATGTTTACACGATGGAAAAGGAATATTTAAGTCGGACGGGCATAATGTCTTTAGAAAAACAAGATCGGACCAATGCTTTGAGAAAGAGATGTTCTTTGTTTTGATTGAAACTTTGTGTATTTTTTACATTGACACACCCTCATTGTGCTGCCAACGACTTTTTGTGGACTACTGCATCTTGTGCTTTTAATAATAGTCTCCAAAGTTGGATAGGAGAAAAAAAATATGATACAAACAGTCTCTAGTACAATCAAGCCAGGAGGAAAAATCATTACCATGTTCCAACAAAAGCTTTTTCTGAAGAGGTTAGAACAGCGCAGTCCACCGGTGGCTCATGGCTGCTGCTTTGATGTTCTTCATTAGTTATTCAAGCGTCTATTGATTAACTAAAATAATAGACCATCATCTGGTTAATCAGTCTTTCACTTGTATATTGTGGAGAGACACGGCTTAATTTAATCTAACACAGCCCCTCTCCCACTCTTACCCCCTGCTACTCTTCACAAACACGAAAACACACACCACATGTTAAAAGTAAACCAGGTGGTAAGTGCTGCATCGGACGGTGAAAAATTCATCAAAGTGCATGGAGGAGGCTGCAGAGGAGCTTGTTTAGATTCCACACAAAAACAGCAATATTTTTCCACATTTAATTAAAGGTTACTGTGTGATTAGGGCCCACTCCTCACATGAGCCTCCACCCCCTCAACAGTAGTTCTTAAACACTGGGGGACGGCCTTCCTGTTTATTGTCTCCCTGTAATGGAAACATAAGGGTCCCCTGCTAGTAAACACATGTTGATGGGAGAAACAGCTTGCGCAGCTGGGGAGCATGGGCTCAGTTAGTGTGAGCGAACACATTGGTAAACTGCCTGTGTGTGCGCATGTGTGTGAGACGTGAAAGATATTATTTATATGTCACTATTTGGACTGTGCTGTGAGCGAGAGACAGCAGTAGAAGAAAGTACAGTGCATGCAGTCGTGTCCCAGATTGTGTGAAGGCATCAATGGGGTGACTAAAGGCAGGAGCTGGGGTGAGCAGTAAAACAGCGGGGGAACCAGTGACAGTTGTGTTGTGATAATAAAATCAACAAGCTTTGTGCTAAGTCTGTCACCAGGCTTGAGGCTGTGATTGAAATGCATGATCTCCTATGGTTCACACAGATGGAGAGAGAGGGGCACAAACATGCTAACTTTGCATAGGTTTCCTCCAATAGAATTAATTACGCCAGTCTCCGTGGTATCGAATGGAGGGCGCTCTGCTCCCTGAGCTTTTGAGTCTGTGAATAATTTATACATAAAAGGGGAGTTTTCAGCTGTGCCGGGCTTATTAATAATAAATATGGTTTGATATTTACTAAACTGTTCAGAGGGAGCAAGGGGTGACACTTAAGATGCCGTTTGCATGGAAATTGTGTAGAGGTCATAAAGAAGGCATGAACCCTCAATGTATGGAAATATGATTCGCAGTTAAATGAGAATAATTAAACTAAATATTGTCCCAGTCCCTGTTTGACCCCGGGTCAATTAAAGCGGAGGTGTCTGTCATGGCACAGATGAAGGCTGACAACTGCTCCATTGGCCGCCTGTCCGCCACTAAACTCATCAAACAGGAGTGAAGGAAAACCTATTGATACTGATGGGAAACATGCGGTTAAGGCAAAGAATTAAATATAATGCTTGCTCATTTTCTCAAGAAGAGACACTCCAAGGTTGTGTTGAGAAAACATGAGATGGAATGTGAATGTGAATGTGATGAGTGTTTGTTTTGATTCTAAACTATGTCATGTTTTTGTAAAGAATCACTAAAATACACTGTGCGGATTGAATGTAAAGTATTTCATAGTGTCTTGTGAAAAAAAAACAAAGTGGAAAACAAACAGATGGAAGCATATTGTGCTAGGATCTTGCGAGGCTTTGAATTGTACATTTTCAGTGGAACACCCTTCCAACTCCGAATTCCTACCAGGAAACTCAGAACATTTCAGAGCCTAAGGAAACCGAACATGGCTGGGACCTGCGTTTGTTGAAAGTTAAACACCCGACAGCTGCATTGTCTTCGTTGTTTCTCCTGTACTGTCCACCCTCTGGCTGTGAACCTGCTCCGGCGCTGCCTCTGAGCTGCTGCACTTATGAATCCACATTTATGCTAATGCTGCTAACATCTACATGAGGCTAATGTAAACAAAAGCAAAAATTAACTTTCACAAATTTAATAAAACAATTCCGGGTCAATGAATTAACTTAAATGGACCTGTATTTTAGCTGATTTGATTGATTGATTGATTCCTTGTTTTTATTACTTGATTGAGGCCTACTGTAATAGGCCTACCGGTAATTGTTTTTCCGACTTGACGACTGGAACACAGAAGCTCAGAGAAAACATCACTTAGTGTTCCGACCTCGGAGGACTGACAGGAACGCAGCAAAATGTTCACACTGATTAAATTTGATATCATAATTAACATAACTACCTGTAATTTCAGATTGCATTGAAGAATCTAAAACATTTTTCTGTATGTCTGTCTCATAGACTGTATATAAAAGTGGACAAAGGGACTCCATTCTGTTTGGCTGGCTAATGTAGAGCCGAGTTCCATACTTAGAAACCCAAGTGCGCGTTTCATGGCAAACACAGAGCCAATCAGGAGCGAGGTTGTAGAAGGTACTCGCCCTTCCTGACTCGGTGCTGGTTTCCACAGGCCATGCACTCATGTCATTCCCCGATTTGAGTCATTTGTCAAATTTAATTCAATCATGCTATTTGTTAGCTTGAGTATGGCATGGCTATAATGTGTGTTTTCTAAATATAATATGCAATCTTTACTTTTACTTTCCAACCATCAAGTGCACCAGAATTTATTTTAAAATTAAATGTATGTCCAAGTTCCGGTGTTTAAGTTCATTCAAGGGTCTACAGTTTACTCTGCTAACCATAGGGGTAAGATTACAGCTTTTACTGTAATCGTCCTATTGAAGGCTGGCTGATGTGTGTCACCCATAACACTTAACATCATTCATAAGGACATGCCTGTTTGCTGGTCTATCCATCTTCTCCTTTCACTGCCCATTCATTCCTCCTCTTTCCCGTTCCAATAATATGACGTCAGGGCACTGCACTGCTTGGAAATTTTTTGCAATTAAGCATTTTTCTGTACGTGTGATTGACGAGCAGAGGGGGGGGGTCATTATAGCCAAGCGGAGAGTGGTGGTGCAGCCGACCCCCCTCTCTCTTTTTCTCTCACTCACTGCAGTAGTCCAGCACACTATTCCCAGACTGGGATCAAATCCACGTCCTCTGCCCTAATATCAGAATCTGACTCTGGCCACCCATGGTTGTGTTTTTGGTCTGTAATGAAAGTCTCTCTGGGGATTGGCTACGAGGATTCTTTTCCTCTGGGGTCAAGGAGAGGTCTAGGCTTCTGGTTCATGCTGCGCTTGGAAAAGGGTGTGGATTACAGGAATGTGCCTGTTGAACCGCACAAATATATAGAAAAGATCTACAGTGTGACATTACCGTGGTCATTACTGTAGGGGCTCAGAGGTATGGGTTGACAATATGATAGCACAGGAAAGGACAGGGAGGCTGCAGTCTACTTCTGATACTTCAAGTTAATAAGAAAAATCTGCTTATCATTTAACTGAGGCTGAGGTTGTAAAATGTTAAGTTCTATTCCTACTATTATCAAAGTATAAATTATACTGTGCTTCAGCCTTTGCTTGTATAGAGAAATGTATATCCATGTCGAATAAAACTGATACATCTATTTTATTCTCAGACAGTGGACCTCTGTGCTAAACTGATCGCCCCAGGCAACCCCCAGCTAAAGCTAATTTAAAATTTTGCTTTTAGTTAAAGGGTGAGTGAGTCAGGTTCTCCTGGTCTTTGCAGGGCATTGGCCTCGCCAACTAGATAAGCCAAGAATGTGCCGTCAAAACAGACTAAACCCTCCTCAGACTCCAGCTAAACTCGTTTAAGGGCCCAGGCAGCAATGTGCAGCACGGATCCAAAAAGTAACTAAATGAATAAATTTAAGATTATTATTATTATTATTATTATTATTATTATTATTATTATTATTATTATTATTATTATTATTATTATTATTATTATTATTATTATTATTATTATTATTATTATTTTATCCCTTTCTTCTCAGGAGAGAAGAAATTAAAACCCTATCTATCGACACAATTGAGATGGACAAACTCACCAAAAAATTAGTTCTTTTGAGTCCCAGCGCCGGCATCGTCCGCTCAGGCCTGTGATTCAGTCCTCTCGTCTCGAATTTGTGGAGGAATGAGGCTGGAAACAAGTGATGTTCCAGGTGGCCAAACACTGCTTCACATGACTCACGAAGACAGACCGCCAGGCGAAGGAGTAGTTCGTTAGACGCCAAATTGTTGTGGCATTTCTGTGGAAAAGTACCAAGAAATAGAGAGGTAAACAGAGTTTGTTGTTCTCAATAGTTCGATCTTTATTTACTTGTGCACAGTAAATAAAACACTTTCCCTGACGAGATCATCTCTCCCTTCTTGACTCCAGAACAATGACAGTACACATCCTTTTATGGACAGTCACATACATTGACACATACGCACATTGTCACAACCAAATCAGCGCTAGTCAAAATGAAAACCTCAAGGTTTTGACCCACGACTGGGCCGGAGCTAAGATAATATTATATGATATGTAGATATGATATGTGATATGACATGACATTATTTGCAACCTTGATAGAAAGACATTTTCCCATTACAACAGTACATTCTCACAATGCCACAGCCATTTATAGTAATGTTAAACTAAAATAAATCAAAATAGTTCTGGAGTAAATGCTCTTATAAATTGTCCATTTCTAAAATATCCATTGAATTTAGACAATGGTCTGGATTAACCACTATTATATTTTGGGAGATGGCACTTTTTACTCAATAAATAAGTAAATAACATAAATAAATTTAAAAAAGCATAATATCACTGTAGGTTTGTCTACATTTTAATGTCAAGGTTTAATTTTCTACACCACACATCTCTTCAAGTTATCTTTCTAATAACATCATTGCTTGTATCTCCACATTCTGGTTTCAGTCTGAGTGTGATGGGGTGAGCCTGGCTCACTCATCAATGGTAAAAACAGCAGTAAACTGTCTGAAATATTCATGCACTGATGCAAAGTGCTTGTCCCTTGATGGGGCTTGCCATGTGCAACATCTGTTCCTGATGTCATGCATATCACTGTGAGCCAGAAATGCCCTGATGGCGTCCGAGGCATATTTACACTAAGCCACATCCAGACAAACAGCATTACCCTCACACAACATTTAAAGATATGAAACAACTGTGATGGGGACAGAGAATTCTTGTGATGCTTTCTCACAGTGGAGCCACTGCTGTCCGACATGGTTGTCAACAAAATACCCCTATATTCAATTTATAGGTGCATATGTAAGCAATACTGCTTTTATGTATATTTTCTACTTGAGGGTATTCATTTTAGATACCAAAGCGACCATGTTGAACAAAAAAATAAAGACAAAACAATTTAGTTTTTGCTCCCATTTTTCATGAGATGAACTCAAATACAAAAAACATTTTCTATATACACAAAATATATTTTTCTCAAATATTGTTCACAAATCTGTCTAAATCTATATTAGTGAGTGCTTCTCCTTTGCCGAGATAATCCCACCTCACAGATGTGGCATAAAATGAGACATCATGAATATTGCACAGGTGTGCCTCAGGCCGGCTACAATAAACGGCCACTCTGAAATGTTCAGTTTTATTATGCAGCACAATGCCACAGATGTCACAAGTTTTGAGGGAGTGTGCAGTTGACATGATGACAGCAGGAATGTCCACCTGAGCTGTTGAGCCTACATTGAATGTTCATTTCTCACAGGTGCATTGATGGCATTTTGAATGCACAGAGATACTGAGATCCTGAGGCCCATTGTTGTGCCATCCATCCACCATCACATCATGTTGAAGCAAAATAATGCACGGCCCCATGTTTCAAGGCTCTGTACACAACTCCTGGAAACTGAAAACATTCCAGTTCTTGCTATGTTATGAAATAAATAAATACATAAATACTCACCAGACATTCAAGAGGAGTGGGCCAACCTTCCACAATCAACTACCTGATCAAATCTATGTGAAGGAGATGTGTTGCACTGCTTGAGGTGAATGGTGGTCACACCGAATACTGACTGGTTTTCTTATATTGTGGCCAGCCTAAGGCACACCCATGCAATATTCTCGCTGTTTCATCAGCATCTGGATATTCCCCGCCTGTGAGATGGGATGGATTATTTTGGCAAATTTTGACAGATTATTTGAAAGCAATTGGTCTTTGGTGTGTATATTGTAGAACAATATTCAGTTGTAGTCATCTGGACTCTGTTTTAGAAAAAACAAAAGGTTGCGACTCTCATCCAAGAGTCATTATCTATCTGTGAAACAAGTCTGAGAACTCAGGTTTATATCCTACTCTGTGAAAGCCCTGGGACCTCCTGATAATGGGTCATTGAAACTAACTGAGATTGGCCTATTGTACACTGACTTTCCCTTCTCACTGAGTACCTGATTAGCATCCGAATGCCTCGGGCGTCTCCAGGGTTTCAGCAAACCATTACAAAACAACGGGAAGGTTGAATCTTAAACCTCCATTACAATTTAAGTTAATTTCAATGGCCCATTATCAGGAGGTCCCGCCCTGTGGGCAGGGCTTTCACAGAGTAGGATATAAACCTGAGTTCTCAGACTTGTTTCACAGATTGAGAATGACTCTTGGATGAGAGTCGAAACGTTTTGTTTTTCTAAAAAAGTTTTTCTAAAAAAGTCCAGATGACTACAACTGAATCTTTTTCTACAATGGAACACTCCTGGACGAATGAGGGATTACACCAACATTTTGTATGTATAGAAGAGTTCATCTCATGAAAAATGGGGGTAAAAAAATAGGTGCCTTTATATTTTTGTTCAGTATAGATCCATGTAATAGAACATAGCACAAAGAAGCTATCAGTCCAAGTCTAGTATATGCTTTGTGTACTTTTCTATTGTATACTGACTGAACATAATGGGGAGTATGGTCATAGGGAGTAGAATGCAAAAATGACAGTTATTGTGAGGGAATAAGTTTTTCTCCACTCACACTGGTTGGGCCACAGGAAGTAATGCCACTGCAAAAGCAATGACACAAATGCCACAGCTACAATTAAAATGCTATGTTGATATTGTGTTAATGCAAAGGTGCGAGAATCATCAGCACCTTTAAAACGCATTGCCACTTTTCACTAGCAGCAGTAAGCGGAAGGAAGGAAGAGTCACAAAAATATGTTAGCCCTCAAGATGAAAATTAGAACCACATTCTTCGCGTTTATCATTCAGCCTTAATGTGACTAAACCTTGAAATTTCATTCCACTTTTCTCAGTCAGAAGCATTTTTACTCCTTGGTCAAAACCAGGCTCCTGACAGAAAAACACCATCCCATTGTCCCCAACCGAAAAGCGGTGGCGTCCCTCTGCTCTGGGCCATCTTAGCTGTATGCTGACAATCACACGAATAGGCCCCGACTGGCTTCTTGTTTTGTGCCATGATCCCTTGCTGCTCATGCTGCTTGAGAAAATAAATAACTCTGCTCCGTTCAGCTATAAATAATGGATGACTCGTCCACTGTCACTTTTCATAGCATGTCAAGCCATGGCCCGGCCAATATTAGGGTCTGTCCTCTTCCCCTCTTCTGCCTCTGACTTCACATTTTCACATTTGTTGTTGTTCTGCTCAACTTGCCTGCACACCTCTTCAGCGGGTCGCCTGTCAGTCTTCTTCTTGCTTCAAGCGCCTGCTGGTTGCGGTAGAGTATAAAGGGGTGCTGTGGGGCAACTGAGAGGAGATGGGTGATAGACATGCAAAAATTACTGCCACAGAGGAGACAGTTTCAAATGCACCTCAACTTAGAACGTGGAGCAAAGTTCTTTTGCAAAAATTCCATCCAGAGATGATTGAACATCCCTGTATAGCCTGTGTGAAAATGCGAGTAAACACTGCTGTAGTCTAAGTATATATTAAGGATGGTTCGACGCAGATTTTTGTTGTTGAATCGATACAGATATCCAATGTCTAGTGGCCAATAACTGATATTTGCCCATACTGATATTAAGATTTTAAAATCCATGGCAAGAATCACAAATGTATGTTAAATTAACCAATCAGCCACAATTGTATTAACTAAGTCCAGAAAGATATCTCTCTGTGCTTTTTATACAGAGCGATATCAGTCTGGTCACCGCGTTCATCTCCGTGAGTTCATTTGGGTGTGATAGACGATTTGCCAATCACGGACGCACATAACATATACATATGTTATATATTGCTTGTATACAAGTCTCTCCATGGCCTAGCACCAAAGTACATCTCGGACATGTTAGTGCCATATGAACCATCTCGGACTCTGAGGACCTCAGGGACCGGCCTCCTGCTGGTGCCCAGAGTCAGGACTAAACATGGGGAATCTGCGTTTCAGTTTTATGCAGCTAAAATCTGGAACAGTCTTCCTGAGGATGTGAGACAGGCCGCTACTCTGGCAATGTTCAAATCTAAACTAAAAACTGTTTTGTTTGGTTGTGCATATGACTGAAATGCTTTTCTTTGCACTCTTCTCTTTTATGTCTTGAACTATTTGACAGATATCCTGAAAATGGCACTTTTAAATTAAGATTTTGTGATTTCTGCCATGTCTTTGTGATTTTAATACATTTTTTTCTTGTTGTGTGAAGCACTTTGACTTGCCTTGTGTAGGAATTGTGCTCTACAAATAAACTTGCCTTGCCTATACACACACACACACACACACACACACACACACACATATACACACACACACACACACACACACAAGCACACACACACATACACATGCATATATACATGTATATACATATACAAAACAGTGTGCCATGATACATGCATCCAACTGCAGAAACTATTGGTTATTTACACATACAGCTGGATCTGGGAAAATGAATGAGGAACATCTGGTTGGAGGGAACAGAGCTCTCTCTGAGAAAGACTTAGTCATTTGGCCTGAGTAACTCTAGAGCAAGGCTGTTTGGAGGAATCTGAGCGGGATGTTGTTTTAGAGGAGACACTGGGAGAGTGAAAACAGTTTGGGCTCTCTGTTAGTTCAAAAGTATCCACAAAGGCCAGTGTTGTCCACAAGTAGAAGTCAACCTATTTCCTCATCCACAGAATAATAGCATCCAATCACAGACTGCACTAGACAAACGTTGACAACCCTTCTCATTTGAGATTCACTTTGGGACAGCTGTGGCGGTGTCCCAAAAAGTGCGGACAGAGGATCCAGGCCTGGCTAATGTATGCAGTGAGTCTGTGCATCCTGCATGACAGCGACACGGGCGCTTGTCACTGGAGACATCACTTCTACTTAGTCACAGTGCTGTAGGCCAATCCATACGACTTCAGCACTGTGCAAACTCTATTAATAGTTATCTACCTTTCAGGAGTCATTATGCTGAGTGGGGGATGACAGAGAAGTATAATTGAAGAAGTCCCAAATGAGAGAAAAAGGAAACAGCGTCAGTGGAGCGTCTTTTGGAACCTAATAATATCTTGTTGTTTTTTTCTCATTGTGTCTGCATGGGCAGCTCAGAGCCAGTGACACACTTTATACGAGGCAAGCATAAAATAAGGATTGGTAATGGGAAAACGGGAGGGCTAAGCAGAAGATGGACTAAAAAAGAAGGGGGAGATGAGCAGGAGGCTTGTTTAAAAATCAAGGTCTTGAGTTGTTTAATTTTTCATCCTGCTCTAAATTAAAAATGTGAGCAGTCATCACTTATTTGTCAAATTGTCTTATAGCTTAAAGAGACCACGTCACATTGAGTTTGTGCAAGGTCAGCGCGAGTCAACAGTGAGGGGAGATGGGAGCGGATCAGGCGGAGTGCTGATCCTACCAAATGCTCTGTAAAACTACCTTGTTTAAGAGGCATTTACTCTAAATGCACTTCACAGACAGTCACTCTAAGCAGAGATGACATGATTTAAAATGGAACATCTGGAATGGCTTTGGCACACTTATTTGACATACCTTCACGGGCCGCAGTGAACAGAGCCCTGATACAAACAAAATATACCGCAGCACACTTATATCCTCTACTTAAGCCTAAAAAGCCTGTAAGTTAATATCCCTACTTTGAATCAATAGCACATTCCCTTTACTGGGCACATAAATATGCGTCTTATGTTTCCTGCGTTTATCATAACTACTCAGATTTGCCAAAACCATTTCCAGACATTCTGTAGGCAGGGTATTTTTGACATACTTCAATGCAAACCAGAGTCCATCAGACTTCTGAAGATCATTGGACTGACTTTAGCATCTATCAGTGTTTTGGCTATTTCTTATTCACTTTTGTAAGGACACGTGAATGTATAAGAATCACATTATTCAAATATTTAATAAAGCTTTAACTTTGTACTCTAGGTCCTCAGTATTTAGTTCAAATAGTTTACTAGTAGTTTAACAGTTGAAGTTCAACAAAACATAAATAGTACTAAACACATCAATATTTTGGAAGTTTAAATCTAGCAGAGAGAAGAGAATTCAAATTTTGCAAAGGCCAAATATTGGGTACATGTCTTGTTAAACATTTGTAGCATCAATTCCATAAACTCTGGTGATTAATTTGGTGATCATTATTTATTCATAAAGTGCAAAGGTAAGTCCAACTGCAAGAGGTCACAATCTTCAGTATGTTGTAGTTGTGTTACCTTGTAGTTAGACCAAGTTGAGTGAGAGAATTGTCAACCAAATCTTCAGTGCATGCTCAGAGTGGATGTAAGTGCAAATGCGGAAAAACATATACAAACGGTCCAATATTACAGATTAAGATAATAACTGTAGAAAAAGATTCAGTTGTAATCATCTGGACTCAAACAAAACGTTTCGACTCTCATCCAAGAGTCATTCTCAATCACTCAATCTCTTGGATGAGAGTCGAAACGTTTTGTTTTTCTAAAAACAGAGTCCAAATGACTACAACTGAATCTTTTTCTACAATGGAACACTCCTGGACGAATGAGGGATTTCACCAATTAAGATAAAGTATAATAAGTATAATATAATATACTCGCTCATATACAGAGGTGGGTAGAGTTGCCAAAAACAAGTCGCCACTTGGATTCAACTAAGCAAATACAGTAGGTCTGAGCAGTTACTGGATAACTGGATGGAATTAAATCTTTGAGTATTGCAGAAGCTATTGAAACTATGCCACAGCCAATGTGTGCTGTAATCAAAGATAAAGGCTTGTGCCCTTTTTTTTCCAGTGGCGACTTTTTTTGGGGACAGGCAGTGTATTGATCAAGAAGAAGTGGTGCTCCAAGAAATTACTATTAAGTAAGAGTAAACAATTTTTTGGGGAAACTATTACTCAAGTATGAGTACATAACTTTAAGAGTAACTGTCTGGATGTAACAGCTAATTTATAATTTGAAATGAATATAATTGGACTGACAAAACATTAAATAATTAACAAAATCTGGCATTTTCAAAGGAAAGACACAAAAATTTGAAAAACTAAATAATATCTGAAGAAACACAAATGTTCTAATCATTGTCCCTTGTGGGAACTCACAGTGGGAGGAGGAACAAAACTTGTACTCAAGTAAGAGCACTGTTACTTTGATAAAAATAGTACTCAAGTAGGAGTCAAAGTCTAGTATCAGAAAGTTACCCTTGAAAAAGTTACTCATGTAAATGTGAGTACTACCCACCACTGTTTTATAAAGAAATAAGTTATTTCTATTTGATAATTTTTCATCTGCAAGTAAATATCATGATTGACACCAGGCAAATGCGAAATAAATACTAATTTCTGAACGTCAGGCTGCACAATTTTAAAATATTACAAAGGAAAAGGAAACTCCAAACTGGATGTGGCTGTGTGTGTAAGCTCAGGCTCAGCCCACAGCTGCCAGCCAATGGAGAGACATCCACACAAGGGTCCCTTGTGTTTGGTGCTAAAGAGCAGCTAAGGAAGGGAGCTAAAGATCTGCTCGTGTACGTCTGCTGTGCAGGGTCAATACACGTCCTCTGCTCTAAATGAGCTCCTCAGCCTCCACTTTCACCACAGAGGGACGGAACAGTCGAATCAATGTTGGACGACTTCAAACATTGGATTCCATTTGTCCAATGTAAATTCTTTGACTTCCAGCATCCAATGACAACTACTAGTCCAGACATGTTCAAAGGATTCATTAAAATTCTTAAAAATATTTAAGAAGAAAACAGGTCCAAACAGCGAAGCAACGGAAAGCATTATTGTGGAAGTGCATAAGCCACCAAGTGTAATTCATAATGAAAAAACAGCATTGCTTTGGTAACAGACAGTTGACGGAGAATGGTTGGAAAAGAGTGAGAGCAGCAGGCAAATAATTGAATACACCAATCAGCAAACACAATAATAATATAAAGGTTTAACAGATGTCCACAAATAAAGCTTTTTGCAAGACATTTGCAAGATGAATTCATGCTTACAAATCGTTTTTGTAGGTTGTAAAAATTCATGAACTGTCTTTTTTCTCCAAATCTCTATATGGTACCAGTTACACAAAAACAAGTTAGAGTGTTTGCACCAACTCAACCGATAAGAACATTAGCCTTGTTTTGCTAGCACACATCTGGAAATGGGCTTCCTTCTGCTCCATTGCTTCAGGTTCAATCCTTTTGGATAGTGGCTCGGGATAAGCATCTGTTACATGGGGACATCTTGGGAGGAGATAGGGGCAGCCTGACAGATTGTGTTTGAGGATGAGGAAAAAGCTTGTTTTGATTCAAGAGAGTATGGTGCTGTTTTCTGTGTGTTTTTTTTCAGTTTTAGTAGATCCGGGTGAAAGTATTTCAGTTACATATATCACCGAAAATATATGTGACACCATTGGCTAGTGTTGTCCAAACAAACTATACTAATCATACTAAAAGTAGTATTGAAGCTAGTTACTAATTTGAAAAAGCATAAATACTGAAAATCACATTAATAGGGTGTAAATAGCCCTTTCCTGAATGGTCTTATGGTCTTGGTTTAAATCATAACTAATAAAGACACTACATGCATCTTAATTTGGTGTTTTTAATCACAATAGGATTTTTCTTAATATCAAAACGGAGTTCGATATTTTAGTGACAACACTGCATTAAACATGGATCTTAATGGCTCAAAATATTGGGAAATTAACTAACCCTTCTTGCTGAGAGGTGCTAGCCACTCTGCCACCGCGCAAATACATCTAAAATTCTATTCTTTATAAATCCAAAGTGTTCAAACTAAATATACACTTAAATGAGGCAAACATGTTAAAAGGCTCTAAATAAACTCTCAAGGGGGCTTAGCACTTAGCCCAGAAAAAATGTCTGGAGTCATCCCAAATGACCAAAGTCTATCCCAAATCTTTCCCTGTGAATTGTGGAGAAAAGCAATAAAATTTAAGTCAAATCTTCAAACATACAAAGCAACAAGCAACGAGATTTTTGACAAAGAACGATGACGCGAAGGGAATGAAAAATGATATAAAACATACAAGGCTGACGTGTGTTATTCACAGGATTCACCACAATATTTTACAGTCTACTTTCCAAGGAGAACAGACCCATTAAAAATCTCCTGAAGAACAAATTGTCCAGAGGAAGGATAATTTTTGGTGCGAATATATAGCCTAAAGAACTTAACATCATGATTGGTTTAAAATGATGGGTAAATGGATTAATTGTAAATTAAATAATCTTGCCAATGTAATAATACTTATAACATTTCAGTGGGGTTTTGGCATACCGCTCTGGGGCTGCTGGAGTCAAATGTAAATTGCGAGGCTGCTTTCCTGTGAGACCAGCTTTAAAGCAGTTAGTCGGTATTGTTTGGGTTACACCACTCTCTTATCAGCACTATTATTAGCTGGCCACTCGCTCCCTGCAGCCGCCTTCCTTCCAGGATTTCCTGATTACATTTTTCATCCGTGCCTCAAACCAACTTCTGAACATCCTGTGTACTTTCTCTGGCAGTCACTTTTTTCGAATGCCACATCCGCTGCATCGTTAGAAGAATAAGAAAAAAGGATGCATGGACGTCCGGTCACTGCACACTATGTGACCAAAACCTTTGCTTGCACGCTCCCTAACTACCTTACCAGTAATTTAATCATTTCCACAGAGGATGTAAGCGGCGGTAGTCCTGGAGTCTGTCAAATATAGCAAGCACACATTGTTTTCATAGCGACTTCCTAATCCATTATGAAAATGTGAAAAAACAGCGGATTTTCAACCTTACGCAAATATTAGTGTTAATATTTCACAGTTTGGATAGACTTTCCTCCCAAGTGAATCACACCTGGATCACATTTGCCAAGCAGAGACGCCGGCAGAGAATATTGCTCAGAGGTACAACTGTTCCACATAACACGAGTTGTATTAAAATGTTAAAATTATTGAATGGATTGAATTAAAACAAGTGCCTTTGGGAGAACAACAGATTAGCTTTGCAGATAGACGATCACTTGAAAGCCGAGGTATTTTAAGTTACGGAAAAGCAGATTTCTATCTCCTAAAACGTTGTCCTGAGGGTTCACTTTAAAACGGTGGGAGATATGGTGATTTACATGCATCAAAGTGCCTTACAGTCCTCCTTTGTGACTCTTGTGTTTACACGGTATAATCTAATTTCATTTTAGTCAAATAATTCTTTAAGTGAGGTCTGGCTGTACCATTTTCAGTCTGTTTTATGTTACACACGTTTCCACAGTGCACTTTTAATAACAGTGTATTTAACACACATCCCTGTGGTCCCATTCATTATTGTTGCAACACTAGCTCAAGTACCTTTGTGGAAAAGAAGAAATTGTGGTTCCCCTCAACCAAAACTTGCTCATTATTGCTCATGTGAACAGCTTGTCTGATTCATTAAGCGTTTTCCTGGACTGTGCACTCTAGAGACAAGCAAAGTATAGAGAGGAGGAAGGAGAGTGGAGGATTCTTGTGGTTTGGTCCAGACGTGCTTTAAGTGAAATATGACTGATTAGTGCAGTGTTGGCTTGACATGCCTTCACTGCAGCTGAGACCAGTTCCAGCGATGGGAGATGAGGGAGGGCTAACCACAGTCCAACCCAATGAGGTATAACTAAAGCTATAGAGTTTTTTCGTGGCAAATGCGGATGTCATCTTGTGACTGTAGAAAGAGAAGCTTTTTAACAAAAAATCATGTAATATCAGTGCCTTAAATGGAAACTGATTAAAGGCATTAAATTGACATAAAATTCTAGGTTTGAAGTTCTAATAATGCTGATAACTCTGGCTGGGGCTGTCATGACCTGTTTTCACTGAGAATTAATATTCACCTCAAAAATATGTCACTGATCTACATGTAAGGCAGAAATATATGTTTGCATGTCACTGCATGGGTGCATTCATTGATAATTATTCCGTATATCTAACATACATAAATAATAGTAGTCGACTATTCAGTGATTACTTTTGTCTATTAGTTGACAAAACGATTATTTATTTTGTATATTATTATATTATATTATATTTGACTTAATAAAAGTTGAAATATAATGACTGAAGGTTAATATTTACAAATAAACTGTCATATGGATAAAAATCTTTGGACATTTTGATTTAATAATGCCACTGTTATACAACTTTGTTATATAAGGTCTGTTTTGTATGTGTTTTAGAGTTTGTGTAGTCCAGATAACAATTAAAATTATCAAAATACAACTATAATTATTTTCTGTTGTCGACTTGTCACGATTAGTCGATTGCAGCTCTAATTATTAGCTATGAAGAGCAGCAAAATACTTTCTCACATTAGTATGTTGAACATGGACTTAGCTAAAGCACAAATACAAAAAAGTAAAACCAGCAAAGTTGTTTTAAAGAAGATGTTTTTAAGTGCGCTCCCTATTTTTGCACAAGTTCTTGAGTAAAGTTTAACAGTCTGAACATGGCTGCTAGAACTTGGTGACTACTATGGAGACGATTCCGCTAGTTTTATTATACCCCGTTGGTCCAACCTGTAGTGACCGCCACATGGTAAATATTAGAGTTGGCTGGCCTGTGCTGGAGCTAAAGTGTGGCCAGGTACATATAAACAAACAGCGGTGGTGATTGATCGTGGGTGGTGTGACACTGCATGCCCATGTTCGGCTGTGTGTGCGCTCCCGTGTTTGTGTTCGTTGAGACACACAAGCAAAAGAGATGAGCTGTATTTCCTTCTGTGGCTGACACAGAACATAATACAACATGACAGAGGCTGAGTGTTCCTCAACATCCGTTTGCACGTTTTAAACAAACATGGCATTGTGCAAATCTGACCAGGGACACTGACTGTTACCTCCCAAAGTGGGCCCAATGAGGGAGAGGAAAAGCACACAGGAACATGCTGTTTCACACTCGCTGTACTCGAGTAGACATTCATTCTTTAAATCCTACAATAATATAATTTGAACTTTGAAAGATGTTATCATCTCTCGTTGGTGGTGGATAGTGAAATAATAGGAAATAACATAGAAATCAGTGGTTGACTTTTGCTCTGTTCGGTTCAGAGTCAAATGGAAAAAATGTCAATGGGATTATTTAATGTACTGTTTGTACAATTACATTAGGTTGCAAATCCTTGTGGCATTAAAGACCTTTTTTTTTTTTTTTTTTTTTTTACACATTGTGTTGAGTTATGTGGTCTTCTTTCCTTCTATTTGCATTTATTTACATTTATTTTGATAGGGGTGTGCTTATTTTATTGTTTGTCCATCAATTTATTATTTCATTTTCTTTGGTTCTTATTTGGATAAGTATTCTTTTATGTGCTCCATGTAACTAGCTGCTTTTCTCCATGGATATATTGTTGCTTTGCGTGAATGTTCCAAAGTATGGCATTCAACAATTCTTGCATTTATTCTATGCAAATTTTTTTATTGCTAAAAATAAAATGAAAAACATGCAAGCCAAAGACTCCTTCAACATATCAAAGCTTTTAATAAAAAAAAAAAAAATAATCTGGTAATAAATGCTTTTTGTTGACCAAATCTTAAATCTCAGGTTGGTGTTATTTGGCTTAAAACTTTGTTTACTATATAGGTTTTGATGATCTTTTTTCATGTTGGAAGCACAGCTCTTACCTAGGGATACTCTATTTCCGTCGAATGACTCGCTGTTTGTTGTCTGCCAGTAAGGCCTGTACAGGGACCTCTGGCACTGCATTACATTCAATGTAATGCCTCATGCCTCATACTCTGGGTCACACCAGTACAGCAATGCTCTGATTTGTGATGTAAGTAATGTCTCAGTTAGACCCCAACAACCTTTTTCTTATGATATTAAACAGGAAAAAGATACATGTATGCACTGGATTAGATATTTAATAAATGCATGAGGTGATTCTACAACATGATTAAAAAAAACAAAAAAAGGAAAAAGAAAAGAATAAAATCTAAAAATTATTAAGACTGATTAACATTTTGGTACAAGTAAAAGACTTTAGCCACTTAAATCATCTTTGTTGGATCACCATGACAAATAGGTCCTTCTCTTTCATTAATCCTATGTGGGTTAATATGGATTTAACGCAAGACGACTAAAGGTCAGATTAAATCAATTCCTGGTAAGGCCCTGCACTGGCGAGGCTGGGGAGCACAATGAGAGGCTGTGTGATGAGCTGGTGCCATCTCATCTGTCAGCAGCCATTAACGCTCACATCAAAGTCTCAATGAAATCACAGTCTTGCTGAGAGCTATCATTATGGAGCAGTGTGAGCGAGTGCGGGGCCAAGGTTTAGATCCACGTCGATACCCCAGTGCTCAATAGGGACCGATCGCTTCTCCACACCAACTGCCACCCCTTCCACTGGGCCGCGTTCACACCTGTTCTGCCTCTAATTACGGAGGTGAAAAGAGGAGGCTTTACACCATTTTTCCTTCTCTTTTTCTAATAAGCATTTCTCCTGCTCCCTTCTACTTCAGTGGTGGTGGTCCTGGTGAAGCACTAGTGGAGCATATTGTAAAAAGTCTATCTTCATTGTTACAGAAGAGCAGTCCATCTTCTGGTCTTTGTTGTAGTTTTAATACATGCCAGTTCAAGGCTTGTCGGGGAACAATTGTTGAACTGAATCTTATTTAACAGTAATTATTAAGATGAACATGAGCAAGAAGGTTTTACCAAAATTAAATTAAATTAATTAAATTAAATACGAGAAAAGGGATACATTTTCATCGCGATAATACTATATTGTATAATTTGCATTTTGTATGAGTCTCTGCCCACATATGGCAGGACTTGACACCATGTTGGCTCTGTGTGGTCCATGCAGGAGGACAATCACTGTAATCTGCAGCTGCAGTGGAGGAAACAGTAGCTCACCAGGAGTTGAGTTCGACTGTCACAGGAGTCTCTGCTTGACAAGCTTACACTTGAAAACTCCCTGTGCTGTGAGCTACTGTCCTCTCTCTTATCTGCTCACCTCAGCCCCATCTCACACATGCACATCCGGACATCTCCTCACCATCACACAACACTGCAGCTACAACTGTCTCCCTCGGCCACCTCTGTTCCCTGCCCACTCAGAGAAGATGACATGAGTTTGATGGCCAAATTCACGGCCCTGTCTGCTGCCTGTCTCCTGAGTCTGGCCTCGGGCTTCAGGGATCTGAGTGGCTGGCATGTTTGTACTGCTGCCTGCCTTCACAAGACATTTAGAGCTGATATGTTGCTTTGTTTGTTGCTTTGTGCCATTTTTAATTAGCTCCTTGGACCAACAGTTAGACTGTGCTTCTCAGAGCCACTGTGACAAATCAGGAGTGCTGAGTAATCTGACTGAAGAGTGAAGAGAAGCTGACTTCAAAATGTCAGCTAGTGTTCGCTTCTGTTTAATAACCTCATGCTTTGTTGTGCATTTTTAGGATGTTTACACTTTGCTCTGTCCATGTGATTCTCAAGAATCTTGGACATTAAAACATTTTATGGCTAAAAAGCTTGTGGCTTGTAGCTAAAAGGTTAGAAGCTCATTATGAGGAAACAGGCTAAACCTTGGGTGCCCACGCCATTCATTTGGGGAGCCACGAGGCTCATTATCCTTTTGGAGGGACAGGTCAGGGCACCATAACCTGCCCTTGGCCAGCGCCACAGCAACAAGAGCCACAAAAACAGTGTGACGTGAGCCTGCACCAGTGTACTCCTCTGCTCTAATAGTACTTAAGAGTCAGCCGCTGATGAAGGCTCAACAACTGTCAGAGCAGTGATTGATGAACATCACACCACTGTCTCGTGCTTATGCAGATCCATGATGAAGTCCTGATACAGACACATCAAAGGATACATTTTAAACAGCTTTAACCTTCCTCACATGAATGTATTTCACCACAGTCACTCACAGTCACTCTGACAAATGTAAAAAAGCATAAATTATGATTATTTCACGACAAGACAGTGTTGCAACCTTTGTGGGACTGTTTATTATTTGTGAGGAGGTCTAATTACACACTTCTTTGCCACTATCTACTTGATATTAACTTGCAAAATTATCAAAAATATAAGTGTTTATATAGTATTCAATGTATTGGAAAATATATATTTTAGATAACTATTTGTATGAAGTTGGTTTGAGTCAATCTTGTTAAAGCAGTGATCTTGTGTTAACCTGTCTTGTGTCCTTGGGTTAAATAAATCAGTACAGGAGTTCTGTCATGGGCACCAGCTGTTTTTATCTGCTTGTTGCTATTGGAAATGATGGCACTTAGACTCAAGGGCCCTTCCTTAGCCTTGATAGAGCTGGCTATCTATTCTGAGCCTCTTGGCTTTTTCTGTACCCCGCTAACAGGATAGACCCAATCTGCCCTTATCACTAACCCCACGATGGCCCCTCTTTGAGTCTGGCTCAAGGGAAAGCAGGGAGGGAAATTGTGGTTTGGATGATGTTTATGATTCCCGCTCCTGTGCCAACCTCCTGCTCCTGAGTCCCATGGCTGGGCGATAATGGAACAGAGCTGCCCTCCACTCATCTGTATGTGTCACATGTCCTGCAGACGGCCCTTCGTTCTGGTGAATCACTGCAATAACTGGAGCACGCTCACTCTTCCCCATGGCACCGCTAGAGTTATGGTGAATGTGGGCTGCTGGAGGAGGTACAGACTGGTCAGTGCAACCTCCTTCGCCCTGAGAGAACATGGATGCCCCTCTGTACTGTTTGCTTTTAATTGAGTTGCTCACTCAGCTGCTTACCCCAGGGTACACCTCTCTGTCACTTCCTATGATTAACCTAAATATCAGCCTTCGTCGAGGATGCTGCCAGATCTGGCAAGGCCAAGATCTATGTGTTGAGACAACCACAATAAGAGCAAGCAGGAGGGTGAACACAACGCCAAAGTAAAATATGATGATGGAAGCAAAATTGAATCCAGGCACTAATGCATATCTCTAGCATATACAAGTGAGGATAAAGATAATTAAAATTCCAGGTAAAACGAGCCAATTCCCTGTCTCAGCAAAATGTATGGTATTGACGTTGCACAGTTGGTATTGAGCTGGTCCAGTGGATTTAAAATTGGCCTTTAGTCATACAGGTTCCATTAAACAGCATTGGTGTGGACCAATTTGGGCTTTTTAGCCCTGGCCTGGCTCCAGGGGATAGGCCTATAATGTTTGGGCTTTCTCTGACTTGTCTTAGCTGGGCTGCTCATTTCCACAGTAAGTAGCACAGATCAAAGGCAATGAGTGAAGATCTACACTGGGCCAATCAGACCTTTCATTTATTGGCACTCCACGAAGCCGTATAAATCACGTCAACCAGCATCGACCATGGCCTTAGTCATGAACAGCAGCCCACAACAACACATGGATTTGCTGCTGTCTTTGATCAATGAGAAGTTATTTAACAGCTTTGATAGCCGAGCATCGGAAAGAAGCATTGTTTTGCTTTTTGGGTTTCGCAGCTTTGCCTCGTGCTAATTTTTTCTTGTTTTCACTCTCACGTGCTTCCTTTTTCATGCCTGTTTTGTTTTCCAAACACTTGTGTGCGTCGACAGCCCGCTCCCTGCCAAGGCGCTCATGGAGAAGTGATGGGCATGGGGAGTCTGTGGGCCAGCAACCATGAAATAAATATGGATGGTCATAAGTGAGATGAGCGAGGATCATCTGTTTTGCCATCTGCTTGTGCGTGAGCGTGGATGTAATGACTGTAGTCCTGCCTGGCCCAGCGAGCCTCCCTTTCTGGATAGACGCTTGACAGAATTATACATTTCCTGGCTCCCTGGCAAAGTCAAACAAAAACACAGGTTTACTCAAGCATTCGCCGCATAAGCACAAACTCATAATGTATTGAGACAATTTCACCCCTCAGAGGAGACGGAGTATGGTGTAGTCCCTAGGCACAGGTAAAGAGAGGCGCTGCTGAGTGGGAGCCTGGCCCAATGTGACCATTAGGAATGACAGGCTGACAATTGCCAGGCAGGATTGGTGTTGGTGATTGTACAGCTGGCAGTGTCCAACCATCTGACAGTCTGTTACTGTCTCTGTTCGAGGAGAACAACATGGTACTTGTGTGCTCTCTGCTCAAGGCATTGTGGGAATACATCACAGAAAATAATCCAACTTCCCCTCCATCAGCCATAACTGCAGACAGGCGAGGGGTGTTCCTCAGCCCTGTTTCCACACCTCTGTGACACTTCTAGAAATTACAGCTAGACATATAATGCTAAAGGGACAGGCATTATATGTCTATACACATAAATAATTCACATATAGTGCTTGACTTTATAAACCTTATAACATTATAGTAAACATGATTTAAGGGAAAGACATTTTTTTTCAGAAATCTGAGAATACTTAAAAACTATGTTCCAAGGGATTTGGACAGAAGACAAATGCTAGGCTCTCACTTGCAACAAAACTGGTTGCTTGCTATTTATTTTTGGTGTGATAGGTTCTGGAATAATGTTGTTAAAGTATTAATTACAAGGTTGTTAGCATTTATGCTAATATCTGTACGGACTGAAATGTCAACAATTTCCATTAAGAGTCATACATAAGGAGAGCTACTTTAAAGTCTGAACCACAGAGATACAGCAAAGACTAATGTGATCGTACTTCCTGGTTGTAGTCAGGACCCGAGCAGCAGCATTTTGGATGTACTGCAGATTTATTTACAATAAAACAGTAAACTTCCTCCCTTTTTTTTCAAGCATCTCAATTATTCACCGCAATGAGTTTCCAAGTACATTTAACAACTTTCAGAGACCAGAGAGGAGTTTTGTTGTCAGTGACAGTGCTTGTTACCTTGACTGCAAACACACCAAACAGGAGTGTTGTTTTTAGTTTATTACGCTGCATAATGCCAAGCGCTGAACTTCTATTCATGAATGGATGCTTTGGTTATTAGAAGACCAATGAAAGAATGCTATAATTGACATGTCTTTAAGAACAACTTTCCATACAGCAATGATGTCTGTGATGATTAAATATAAAAATGTAAAATGTTACACATGTGTAGTTCAGGTTAACTAATGCCACTTAGAAGCCACTTTTTGTTTTGTTTTCTGCACTGTTTTATGAAACAGGCACTGACAATTGTTTGTGTTTTTTATTTTCTCTTAATGTTGTAACTGCTACTAAGAACTATAAGTACAGTATCACTGAGATTTTTTGTTTTGCACTTTATAATCTGATATTTCATAAAGTGTAAAATGTCCTTTTATGTCAAATGTATTTTCTCACAAATGGTATCTGCCTCTAAGTCATAGTATTGCTATTACCAAAAGTGGAAATAAAGTTTGTTTACTTCATTAATTTCGTTGTAAATGTCTATTTAAAATGTGTGTTTATACAGTCAATGTAAAATATTTACTTTGTACATTAAATAAACAAAAACACAGTAATATCAAATAGCCCCCCCTATATTTTGCATCACCAGCCGCCACTGGTTGTCACTGTAATATACTTGGAAAATGTATTCTGTTCTTTTTAATATCAACATGTGTCAACAGCTGATAAGAGACATGTCACATCGATCAGATCAGAAGTCCTACCACCGAAACATGACAAGTAAATAAGTGCTTTTTTGCAAAATCTGTCTGAAGAAAAACATAAGTTGACATTACTGTAATACTAACAACAACTATTAAATATAATTACATAATATTACATGAAAAAAATTGGGGACAGTCCATTTATGGCTCTTCCTCTATAAAGGCTGAGTATATGTTTATAAAAAGGGGACGCCAGCTGTTGAATTATACATATTCCTTATGGAGGGTGACACAGTAGGAGCTCTCCGAATCAATCTTGATGCTTGGATGGAATCACAGAGCGCAGAGAAAATGGCAAACATTGCTGTGGCTCAATGGCCTGATGCTCTCATAAATATGTTTTTATGGCCCTGAATGAGTTGGGGCACGGAGGTGTTTGCTGCTCATAAAGGTGGATGTGTTCCTCTACTGTATAATGCTCCGATCTGAAGGTCATAAAACACTCCTAATTTAATTAGCTTATACGCTATGAGAATCAATACAGTGTCAATTGTCACCCTGCCATGAATCAGAGCAGGAAAATAAGTTGATTGCTGACGCAGTGTTGTTTGTCCAACTGTCTTGCAACGGATGCTATTACGATATACTATATTGACCATTTGCACAACAGAGTTACAAATGCATCCAAGGCAACAGAACACTCTCAAATCAAATCCCGTCTCATTTAGTGCATTCTCGGTGGGGAAATTGAACATTCTGCTGCCTCCGATTTTTCATCCATCCTTTGGGTTAAGTGTTGTCTTGGGAACTCAGAGAAAAGCAGTTGGCTGGGGGTGGATCGGGGTGAGGCAGACTGTTAAGAGGCTCTTGAACTATAGTCTACTGTCAGTGGAGAGTGCTGAATGAGAAAACTGTCCAAGTGGAGAAAAGAGCGGCGAGAGAAGCAACAGATTCATGGCTAGGATGATTTGTTTTTCTGCTCTACACCTTTTGAAGCTGCCAGCTTGCCTTCCCAGAGAAGCTCCCTACAGTAAATCACATCAAAGTCCTGTACCATGAGCAAAGTCATTGGATGGGTTAAGGTAAAGCAGATTTAGCATTGTAGGGTCTTGTCTTCATTGTCAGTTTGTTTTTGTCCTATTTCACAATGCTATAGTTGGTGCAACAACTCTCCTAGTTGCAGTTATTCCTGTTCAGTAATGATGTTTTTCTCCCTCATCCAGTTTGAAGCTTGACCAGCTGGCACATGCTAGTGGTTTTTTCTTGTTTTATATTGAACTGGCATTTAAGCTGCAGCCAAGTCATAGTTTTTTTTTACGTCAATAGTTCCAAAAAAGTCCAAAATAAGAAATTGTATCCATTCATGCAGGTACATGGACAAAGTACACAGGTTTATGTTTGTGAATTGTATGTCATTTCATGAATAATGTTGACCCTGTTTCACATACCTTTACTGTTTTGTTCCTTCACCAAGGCACAGGGGATGACACAAATCACAGGGGGTGTAATCTAAACAGAATGGCTTTAAGATGTCAACTGCCAGTTAGTCTCAAATCTTTGAATTTGAATCACAATCTTTAGAGTGACAGGAAGATATGTGGTCCTTTGACGTTTTGGACAATGCAGAGGACTGCCTAGCTCACCACCTGTGTCCTCATTTGATAATTTAGCTCTTAACAACTAAACAAACCTCACTTTTAAACCCTGGCTTATGGTTGCGAGTTCTGCAAGTAAATAAAATAAACTTGTAGCAACAGCTATACTAGTCTTTCTATAAGGCTTGAAATAGCCAAAGATTTGGCCTTAACCTCACAGAGAAATTGGGATTAAGTTCAGCTTGATGTGGCCCATCGCTGCTGCCCAGCTTTCCACTTTCCCAGAAGCCTCGGCGGTGCTCTCACATCTTTGTGGGTCAGATCACAGAATTCCTGTCATGAAGGGCGTAGGGTCTTAGCGTCAGGGACTGTGATATCTCCTCAAACCCTCCTCGCGTCCTATTTCCTTCCTCCGATAACAGCTAATCCTGCCTCACATTAAACTGTGACCAAGATCAATTAAAACTCCGATAGTGATCTTCCTCAGCATCAGCCGCTGGTGGTTTGTGTGCGTACAGTGGCGTGTGCATGAGCGACAGAGTGTGCTAAAGGAGCTGTAACCCAGAGCCATCTTCATCCATTTTCACTTGAGTGCCAAGCCGCAGGGAAAGCTTGCCATTGATTTTCATCGCCTCTTAACAGAGATGAAAGACAATAAAAAAAACAATAACAGTGATGATCACAACACTCTGGCCATGTATGGCTTGAATGATTACCCATTTCCTAATTAGTATTCTTTTCTTTTGTTGTAATTATTTTTTACTTGGCACAGGCCTTGTTGTGGAAAATAAATTTGGCTAGCCTGATTTTTATACGTTCAGTGTTGCTCTAATTTCTGGACTGGCCCAGGGGAGATATCTCCACAAAGAGGATTCTCCCTGCCTATCGTTTTTATTTAGAAAGTTCAGTATGAGTGGGCAGTGTTTTGTGTTGCATGTTTTGTGCCAGATTCTTGTTACCGTTTCCAAAACCATTGGCATCACAGGGAGGCTGGCTGGAATGGAAGGCTTTGGTCCTGGGGTGCCAAATGTGCCTTGGCGTGTAAGAGCTGGCGGGAGGGAATGGGTAGCGGGAAGCATGGGTTGCCGTGGCGATGGGGAGGATAGGGCGGTAACATGGACAAAGTGGTGTCCCTGGTGAGCACTCGTGCCTGCCAAAGTGACTGTCATGTCTGCCACAGGGACGGCTGCTGTGGGCTTCAGGTTGTTTTGCTGTGTGCTTCAAAAAGACAGGCAGCGAACATGAAAACTCATTTCTTCCTCATCTATCCAATCTCTCACTTCTTCGCCGCCACTGCCAGTCTCTTGCTCTTGGGCTCTCCTTTTGCGTGTGCTTCCCCACGAGGGCCCATCCAAGGTGCGGCAGCATCTTTGAGCTTAGGAGGAGAGACAGTGTGCCCGCAGGCCTGCCGCGACAAAGTGCAGGAGGGACCTAAAAGGATAGAGCAAGTGTGGAAGAAGAGGTGCAGGCAGCCGCAAAGTTTTATGTCTAATTTCATATTGTGTTATCAGCCTGGAACATGCAGCTATAACTGTGGAAATGTCATCAAGCTAGCTACAAAGTACAACATCTGCAGAGTAATGTTGGCTTGTTATAGAATCAAGTGGAGAAAAGTATTCCTAATAGCTTTTGTTTTTGGTGTTTGGCCAATCAAAAATGAAAGTATAAGTAAGTTGACCATAATCATTGGTCATTCCTAAACAAAATGCATACTCCACTGTAAAAGAGACAAAGTAAGGTAAAACACATGCATCACAAGCCATAAGAGAAGGACCATCTGCTGCCATTTTTCTCCGCCTTCACTGGAGCCTGAGCTTTATCTTTAACACCGCTGTCAGCACTGTTTCAATTACATCCTGCAGCTTATGAGTATAGTGGATTAGCACACGTGGAAGGCAGTGGGTTGACTCATGGTGGTTTTAGTATACAAGCTCTTTTTGTCCGTTATTGTCTCTCTTGATCACAATGCTGTTCTTGGCCTCCGAGCCAGTTCCACCCATTTGCACCGCTTAAGGGCAAACAGTGGATGATCCAAATTCACAACAAAGCCTTACAAATATGATCTTTTTTTTTCTCTTCTATTTTTACTGATAGGAAGTACTAAGTCTATTTTTTATCTTATCAGTAAATTTACATTGTTTTTCTTTAATGCATTTTTCTTCAATGCATTGATATATTTGCACACTCCGAGCCTGTAAATGTTGTTCACTGACACCAGCCTTTCCCTAAATACTTTTTACAATAGTAAACTGCATAATGTAAAAATACAAGATCACCACTATTTCTCCTTCAAATTCTGTAAAATGCTAATTACTGCAGCTATTTCAGTTCTGCAAATAGTTAAGACCAGTAGATGTGTTTGTCTACAGTTATTTTTTATTCCCAGTTCTGAAAATCAAGCAGTAGTCAAACCGCTTTTCAACATTAAGGCACCTCACACCTATCTTCTCAAAGAATGAGCATTCAAGTCTGGTACAGCAGCCAACACAAACAAAATATTGAAAACTTTACACAAAGACACAATTGTTCGAGAGGTCAAACACATATTACTTAATTCCTTTATGTTGTTGACGACTTTTGTTATTACACCATGCAAAAGGTGCACACTGCAGCCGGCTGAAGTAGAACGAACAACATAATTCTGACTTTTTTGCAATTGGAGCCCACCACAGCCATCAGCAGAAATTATTTTACTGTGACCATAGTTAAAAAAAACAAAAAAAATCCTCTGTTGCTGCTGCCTAATGAGTTTAGTGTCATTCTTGTCCAATGTTATTGTTGTCTATGGTTGTGATCTTGAAGATCTCTGTACGTCTTTCACCCTGTAATCTGTTTTTATGTGGACTCCTAATCTTTTATATTTTTCTACTAATCCTAATTGTACTGCATATAATGTAAATATATGTTTTGTATATTGCTGGCATTTTACACTTTGCCTGGGACTATAGTTGGAAACTAGCTAAACACATTCACAGAAATGTTGATTATTGTGCACTGTCCCAGTTAAAATTAACTAATAATAATAGATCGAAAGCTCTGCGGTCCAGTACTGTTATGAATCTTAAGTGTGTGCTTTATAAATAGTTGTTGCATGGATCAGGTCAGATGTGACCATATGCAGACAAAGCCTAACAAATCTTTTGTGCTCCATATCAGCTGTTTGTGAAGTGTTTTATGATAAACATTGCTGATAAACATGACCCATTATTTGCTCCAGTGCTTCTAATTAAGCGGGTTATCCAAGTGAAGTCGACTTACAAAGAGATCTGGATAGGGGTGAACCACAAGGGGATAAGGAAATGGTGAAGTGATGAGTACTCGAGAAGCAGCCTTGGGTTAAAGAATTATAGGAATGTTAATACATATTAGACATTTTAGAGTAAAATAAAAGGCATCAAAATACAAGAGTATTTAGATTTTCTTGCAGTTTTATTTGCTTTTGAGTTAATTATGTAATTTTAATATCTTGTGTTGTTTTATAAAACGTAATAAGACAATACTTCTCTGTGGATCAATAGTTTAAATCTAAGGTTAAGGAGTAAATTGGTTTGACTGTGCATCGAGAAAAAATATATGTTTTCTAAATGTTGTTTAGACAACAATGAGAAATGTTGTTCCTGAGTTGTGACATCTGACATTTTGTCAATCCATGTTTACAAGCAATGATCAAGGTCACTAATCCGATGGCAAGGAAGCTTTAGGAAGACAACAACAAAAGTATTCACAACATCTCGCCTGTGTTTGTTCTGCGCTCGTGGCAGAGGTGCAGCCATAATAAGAATGAGTAGGATGCCTGGAGGGGAGGAATAAACAAAGCCTACTTCTCCTGTCACTTGCATTGTTTACGTTATTTGCACTGAAACGTGATGTGGAATACAACAAAAAATGGAAAATAGGTGAGCAAAAATTAAGTTTGGTCCACTACACAAACACATTTTATATTGACTCACCTAAAGAAACCAGATTACGCATATACACATTAGCAGATTTTTCATATATGATTGTAGTGGGTTCTTTTTTTGACCACAAAATGATATGGCAGAGTCAGGAATAGTGTTCGTGAATTTATTCCCAGAAGTGCAAAACAAAACGGTGCAGAACAGAAACGATAGATATTTACAGATCGGTGCAGCAGTACAATGGATAGACAGACTTTGATTGGTTCTGGAGCTAGTGCCTGCGGTGCACACAGCTCCCTCCTGGAACACACACTGCTTTGTGGTGCTAGAAGGCCCCTTTTTATAGTAGGAGGCTCCTCCCTCAAATCAATTAACAAGAAAAAAAATCGAACTTTCTCTTCAAAGAAACATTACACTGTCATAAATAATACAATGAATTCCTAAATATATGTTTACAAAAATCTCCTTATATGTGTGGAGGTTCAAAGCAACAAAAGGAAAACGAATTAATTTAACCAAAAACGGCGAGTTACATGACGTCACTTGTGACGTCACACACGTGCGCCCAACGTTGACGCAATATAATCATTAATATAATGCGGGAGTCCGGGGAGTTCGGGTTGGCCGGCCGAAACATGGAGAAGACGACGGTAACAGGGAGAGTTTTTGAATTTGAGATATGGCGAGAAAGATGGTTTAGCAGCACTCAAGTGGGCACCTGTTACTGCTACGATGGCTTTGGAGGGTCAAGGAACAGCTATTGGGCAGGTAAGAGAAACGCCGGTACATGTGTGTGTGTGTGTGTGTGTTGGCGCCATGTCGCGCTGGTCTCCCCGAGCTGGTTTACGAAGCTACTTCTCACGATGATTCAATGGACTCTTTCATTTGTCAGGACCCACTCTCTTGTATTCATTTAAAACCATGTTGTGTGTCTTTTTTTACATCTATGGAAAACCTTGACTGCTGTAATTTTATCTGGTCTAATAATCACGGATATTTATTCTGAGGCACTACCTCCCTTCTCTGATTCTGATGACGCTACACAACATCCATAAGAAAATTCCACAGGTAATCTATAGGAAAATGGTAAATCAACTGTGAATTGAAACAAAAATCTAAACCCACAATGTTACTTTATTATATTATAGTTATAAGTAGAAAAAGATTCAGTTGTAGTCATCTGGACTCTGGACTTTAGAAAAAAAACTTTTCGACTCTCATCCAAGAGTCATTCTCAATCTGTAAAACTCAGGATTATATCCTACTCTGTGAAAGCCCTGCCCACAGGGCGGGACCTCCTGATAATGGGCCAATTGAAACTAACTGAGATGGGCCAATTGACATCCTATTGTACACTGACTTTCGCTCCCTCCTCACTGAATACCTGATTATCATCCGAATGCCACCATTAAAAACAACTGGAAGGTTGAATCTCAAACCTCCATTACCTAACAGAGTCCAGATGACTACAACAGAATCTTTTTCTACAGTGGAACACTGCTGGACGAATGAGGGATTACACCGACATTATGTTTATATGGTAATTGGTCAGTTATATATACAGTACAATTGGCTCTATCCACCCCTTTTACATCAAGGGACCTTTCATCCACTCACACATTCATAAACCACACAGGCAAAGTGTCATGCCCAAGGACACAGTATGCATAAGTAGAAGTGGGGATCAAATCACCAACCTGCGGGGTTAAGGGGTGGGACAACTGCCAGCCTACTAAATTGATGAAGCAGGTTAACTAGCTGCTGATGCTACTAAACTAATGTAACCAAAACCATAACAATACTCAAGTTATGAATTACTTCTCCAATGCTTGTTTGCGTGCTAATTTCCCACTTAATCTTATATAAAGCTGCTAAAAAGTGTGTTGTATTTTTGTCTCTTTTGTGTATGATTTGTAGTTGCTTTGTAAATGAGAAAAAACAATCACCAATTCCACGGGGAAGCCCTTAACATGGAGAGCACTGCAGCCAAATCACTCATTACCTGGCCAACTCCTCACAGTGCATCTGGACCAGGCCACTTCCATGTGATGCTGCTCTACTCCCCGCTACTCAAAAAAAAAAAAAAAGGAAGAAAGAAATCTTTTGGTCTTTCAAACTTGTATCGGATGATTAGACTTGGGCTGCATCCCAGAACAGTGCTTGAGCGCAGCAGGGATTCAGTGGGGAGCATCACAGCCAATGCATAATTTCTCAAGATGGGAGGGACGCACACTGAGCCATGAGTCCCAATCCGGAGACATGTGAAAGGCTTATGGAACAGCTCAATAAGATGCCACTGAGCATTATGGCTAAAAAACAAACACTATAAACAACACATAGCTTCACTATCCTTTAGTTCTACTTCCTTCTAAATACCTATCTTAGTTATTTGTTTTTTATGTTGAGTAAATAATTGTATTTCTAATAAATACAACAACTACATTCAGTTGGATAGCATCTGATATAAATTAAGTGACTATTTTTAAATTCATTTTTTAGCCATTTCCTATTAAAACACAATGCAATCAAAACTGGCACTTGTCCCCCATCGCAGAGTATGACATCTTCACATTTTAGACTCTGAAAACAATTGCCTTCAGGTTAAAGGGTCACGAGGGTCCAAAACCTTCTATTCTTCACGGAGAAGTTGTTGTTTTGCCTGGAATGTTCCAAAAATGGCATTACAACTAACTAAAACAATTAAAAAAACACCTTTTAATTTAATGTATTAAAGATAAATATGTTAACACCATATTGTGGAATATTCGAGAAAAGTAGTAACATTCTGTATAAGGAAAGCGCATGGCAGATCCGCAGACAGAGAAAAAAAGTATTTTTTTGTAAAAATACACTGCTCCTTTGACTTAAAGTTACATGGTAATTATAGTCTTTAAGTCCTCTCTGAGTTTCATTTTCTATTCCTCTTCTGGTATCTTATCTAAATCCTGTAGTGGAGAGCAATTTTCTAAATCTAGGAAGAGAGAGAGAGAGAATGTGCGAGGGGTGTTTTTTTGGAACAACAGCAGAATGTTATGAAGATATTTGCCTCTCAATGTGCCAAATGAGGAGATTGCAGTCTCTTCATCCATTTCTAATCAACAGTGAACATGTGGGAAACTAATGGTGTTTTTCTGTTTGCAAAATGGTGCCCGCTTCACCTCAGAGTGGGACAGTACATAGGATTCAGTGGATTATAAAGCAAACTATGGCGCTGCGGGTCAAATGTACAAAATGTGCATCTTTTATTTTGAATGGTTCATGAATATTTAACAGGCAGGGTCACTTTCGAATTGAAAAAAAATGGGAAAGCGGAAATTAATAAATTGTGTTTTTGAATGGAAACCTGGGTAAAGCATTTAGTCTTGACTATAAATTACCCTGAGCGTAATCTGCCCGCACGTCTCCAGAGAGAAGGCTTAATGTGTCGCTGTTTTCATTTTCAGTCTTGTGCCTTTTGCATTGTGGATTCGGAGGTGGTTCCAGCTGGATTTAGTTGTTTAGTTGTGTTTCTGAAACTATAAAGGCATCCTTTATTCTGTCATGCTCATAAATTTAATTTCTAGTCAAGGAACATGAAACAGGAATTAAAAAACAGACTTCCTTCCGCTGAAGTTGGATGTGTGCCAGCATACTTTCAGCCAATTCCTTTTCCTCAGCGACTTGCCTTATCCAAACATTTTAACAGGGAGTGATTGCACAGCCTGTTTTGTCAAGGGTTTTAGTGAGAGCAGTGGTGTTACCATACCACCCCTCTCACAGAGGTAAACGGCAGCCAGTGATTCTCCATTGGGATCATTTTGCATGCGCTTGGAGAGGGAGCTGCTGGCCCCCCAAATGCATTCTATCACCATCACCCCGAGGGTCCACAGCCAGAGCCTCATTTAGACGTATGGAGGAGAGAAGGGCACAGAGGAGCAGGGCTTACATGGGAACAGGGAATAAAGCAGCTAAAAGGTTTGCAGAGAAATGTGTCAAGGTGGATGACACACAGGAGCGTAGACACATCACAGAAACCTGCAGACGCCATTATGAAAAGGAAACAGAAACACCTGTGTAAAGAAAGAGAAAAAATAAAACCAGAGGAAGAACATCTGAAAATACACAGCGCTCTGCTGCAGCCTCGGGCCCAAACACTTGTGCAGGAGGCTTCACAAATCACCCCAATCCCAGTATTAGCAGCACAATCACTGGACTCTGCAGGAGAACGTAATCTAAATGTTCGGGCACACGGAGGACCCCTGTGGTGCCCCAGGTCACTGATAGTCTAGTTTGGATCAGCAGTCAGGATTCAGTTTGCAATAGTCTACACTACCTTTTTAGAAGATGATGGATTTTGTTTACCTATGTCCCCAATTAACTACATTATAAAGCCACATTAAATGCACTTCTCTGAGCCCATAATGTCGATGAGATGGCGTGAGATACTTTGTATTCAGAGTGCATGCTCTCACCTGAGTCGTCCTCTCTCTCACACACAGTGGACATGCACAGGGCACATTTTCCCACTTGTGTGGCTTTCTCTACAGGCTATAGTATCTTGGGCTTTCAGCCCTGAGTATGTTTTTTTTTTTTTTCAATCATACAATAATGCCTGCTGAGCTGGCAACTAAGAATATCAAACAGCAAATGAAATTCCAGAGAGCTGTCTGCACCAACTCTGACTTGTAACATGAATTTTTCATCATTTGGTGTAGTAATATAGCCTCATTAGTGTACTCAAGCAGCCATTCAGTAAACAGAGTCATTCTTTCTGCCAAAACTGAATCTGTGCCTGTGTCAAAACCACTGCGTTCATTCAGCCCCTGGCTCCAACATTAACAGGAAAAAGACTGCACTGTAACCAGTTCTCAACTGCACACTGTTGTAACAAGAGAGAATGGACAATGAGGAGAGAAAGCTTTGCCACAATTACATATGGCAAAATGTCTACTCGTCTGGCTCTGTGAGTGCTTTTTCCAACAGAATTCCTCTTTCCAGCTCGACTGGGATCAAAGGCATCAGACAGGAGTGAGGTGTGAGGGATTTGACAGAATCAGCAACAAAATAGTGATATCTGTACAACTAGCAGTGCTGCTCTTTGAAAGCCTAAGTCACTTCAGTCTCATATATTCATTTCTTCAGCACATATTGAGCCTTCTGCAGACTCACAGCTCACATATGTCTGCTCTTTAAGGCTCTGTCTCCTGGTACAAGCACAATAACGCACAATTTTCACCTGCGTGCTTCCTATTTGATGGATAAAATCTTCATAGGTCGGTCCACAGAATCCACAGGCATGCACTAACAATCATCAATTCCCAGTTAAACATTTCTATATTCACATCACATATCATGATGATAATATTTACGAAGAGCCTGTTGTTTTGCTTTTCTGTCACTGCTTTTTTCTCACAGCAGGAAGTCATAATGTGAATGCCAGTTACTCCTTGATGAAAGAAACAAAAATAGCGGTTCTAAAAGAAATGGAGACAACTTATGAAGGATGAGACAAAATGTGTGTCTGAAATGAGTGAGCGATTTAATCAATGATTACATGACAAAGGCAGTTGGCAGGAAAGCATTTAGCGAGAAAAGTTTGGTGGCATGTTGGGAAGGAGTTCGTCTTCATGGGCAGTGAGTGACCCGTAGATCTCCCTGCGCTTTCACCTTCAATATCTTCACGAGAACTAGACTTGCTGTGTTCGGGACCAAAAAGCTGACTGCTATACACGCTCTACTATAATTTTGATAATTCAATTCAGTCTGTTTCTGATGTGGAGATTGAGAAGGGCTGAGACTTCCAAAGTGTTGATGAAGAGAGAAATGCTCTGCTGATGCTGCAGTTCTGGGTAGGATAATTAGCGGTATTGGTGTATATAAATGTAGTGGTTTGATCTAAAAACAGCAAAACAAGCTGAAAACTTTAACTTTTCTGGTGAAGCATCCACCACCAGCGTGTGCTTTTGAAGATGTTGTTGCTTATTCTGGAATGTTCCAGTATGGAATAAACTGAACTTTTGCTCAATTTGAAAAACAAAGAGCGGGAGTCCTAATTGTCTTTAGTCTGTCGTGATATTGTTATAATTTGTGTGCTGCTACATTTTCACGTTTCCCAGGTCACCCTTGAAAAAAGGTCTCTATCTCATGAGTTTCTTAGCTGGGAAAATAAATTAATAATATAATATCAATCACAGGTAATATCTGTGGAGAAGCAGCCCGCTTTAACCTCTTATATTGTATAATTTATTAAATTTTGTCTACCATATAATAATAATAATAATAATAATAATAATAATAATAATAGCAAGCTCCTGGGCAGGTAATTATAATAGTAAGCTATAACCCCCCTTATTTTCTGTCAAATAAGCCATAAAAATTATTTCTGCCTAAATTTCATTTTTAGTGATATTGGCTTCATCTTAAAAAAGAATTATTACAACCCAATATATGCTCAATCTTCTGTCTGCCAGTCCATATCTCCCAACAGCAGCTTTACTCCACTTCACATTTACACCAAAAATCGGATTTTTCATCTATGCAGCGCTTGTTCCCACTTATAATTAGAGTAAATCAGACATCAGAGGCCAGGACTACAGAGTGTCAGCTTCACAAAGAGTCCAGCTATTTGTTTGTACTCCAAAGGTTCGGGAGCAGCTTCAGTTTGAATTGGGAGAAATATTAGTCAGGCATTTCAGGGAAAATTCAGCCGGAATAATATGGGGCTTTTAATAAATTCAAAGCCATGGAGAAAAGCAGGTCACGTAGTGCACTTTTAATTTAGACAGCTGGACATGTATGGAGTATGAGCTTGGTTTGTAGTGTAGGAGATGAAATGGAGTCTTTATGAAAGAATTTACACTTGAGCTTAATTCAAATGTTTTGGTCGTATCAGCAAATCAGTGTGTTTCTAGGGCAAACATTAAGGATTTGTCTGGTGCAATCTGTTCCTCTAATATGTATGCATATATGTTTCAACAGGTCTTAATCCACATTACAAGGATTTAACAGATACATGGGGATTTGGGAAGATCAGCTTCTAAAAACAGAAAGAAAAAAATCTGCTCCTCAACATTTTTGTCATCACTTTGTAAAGGATGGGACACTTTGCAGCTATGCTCATCTAAAACATATCATGAGTTCCATATCCAGTATCGGTGTCATGTGCACTCAGAGCAGAGAGGTCTCTCGCCCCACAACACTCACAGTTTGTTTGCTGTTGTAATCATCTGCCTTAAAGGTTATGGTCTCGTAAAACCAGCCTGATGAGCTCAGTTACAAGATCTCATCCTGAAGCGTGACGTTGATAATAAAATGAAAAGAGAAACAGGTCTGTACTGTCTATGACAAAACTGTCGTACCTTCTGCTGTTGTCTGTGCAGCCTTGATCATCTCACTGCTCCTCAGTCTCTGCGTCCTTCATCCTGTCGTCGTAACTGTCTGCAATACGATTTCAGCAAGCAAGACTTATTCAGCCAATTCAGCCCCTTCTGTCTATTTCATAAACTATGCAACTATAGTGTATACACACACAAAAGCAAATAAAAATCCTGTCTTTGAACTTTTCAGAAACACCTTTATATGTACTTATACAAATTTATTATTATTAAATAAACTGTTTCTGTTTATTTTGCCACCACAACAAACTACAAAACATTGAGGTCCCATAAGCGGACCAAAGTAGACAACACTATCAAAAGTACAGAAGTTTAGGATAATTGTGTGCAGACACCATGTGTGCATACTTCTTATTGCTTCTGCCCGCTCCCTGCTCCAATATGATAAGATTTACTGGCATGTCCAAATGGGTAATCTTGTTTATTCACTGTAGCTGTTTGGAACCCAACATCACCAGGAGAATTAAAGTCTCTGCATCGCTGTGGGAGGTCAAGCAGAAAAAGGCAAATGTAGTTTCTGTATCTGAAGTCGGCCGTATGTGGCTGTTCATTAGTCTGATGATAAGTAATATTACGGTAAAAACATGTGTCTATATTTACAGCTCAATATGCAGATGCATTGTTTTTCTTACTCTTTGAAAATCCAGCTAAAACTGCAGATTCACAGATTTTATGAATATTTAACATGAAATTGGTAATTTGGGAAAGCTCTGCACTTTTTTGTCCTAGAGGCAAATCTCACATCGCTGAAATAAGGGGGCGTGGCGAGTGCATAAATATACACCCTTTGGTGGAGATCTTCAATTATAAGAGGCTTGTACCGCGCTTGCACCTCCCCCATCAATCCTTCAGCACCATTCAGATAAGCTCGGGCCGTTAGCACTTAGGCCTATAAAGAGATGGGAAGATTGATGTGCGTTATCTTGTGTGTTTTATTGCCACAAATCCTCTTTGCGGAGACATTTGACATATCGTATGATAATTTATGTCACTCCATGGACACGCTGACCTCTCCTGACCATATCAAGACTTTACACAGGTGGAAGACTAGTAAATGTCCACATAAATATACGTCGAAGGATTTAAATAATGTTTCTGATTACACAACACAATAAAATTAGTAAAATTAAGTAAATCCAAAAATTCAAATGCAACTTTAATTATTACTATTTGGTAAGGATTTTAGCTCATTATCGATAATACAGTAGGTGTCTGGTGCTTATCACAGAAACTATGGGTCCAGGATCGTCCTGGTATCCTGGGCATGATGTCGGCGAGATAACAGAAAACTTAAATTATATTATAAATTGTTAATTTATTTATATTCTTATTTATGTCTTTATACATGCATGACTTTTAACTTGATTATTGACACAAAGACGCACTTAGATCATCCAGAACATCTCCTATGACGCGCCACATAACGCTCCCACTGAGCAGATGCTACCTCTGGATCGTGATCACAGCCAAGAACACAAACAAAGGCGTGGCACCACATATGATTCACACACAAACACAGAACACTGCTGTCCGCTCCCAGGGGCCGGCTCTCCCATACATGAAGGCCTGACTCCCCGAATCAATTCAGTCGAAGAAGATACTGTGTGTATGAACCAGACATCTTGGGTGACAGCAAGCTTTTATGTGCTCACTTTCTCACTTTCCCTCTTAATAGATAAGACATGGAGATAGCCGCAGGGGAATTGGTTGTGTGTATGCAGTTTGCGGAGGTGATAGTTGGGGACTGGGCAGGTTGTATGTGATTGCATCAACTAGGATGTTGAAAGTGGATTCCTGGGTTTCAGTCGCACATCTAAAGAGGAGGCTATTGAAGTAAAACAGGTGGCGTTGCAGAGGGAGGGGGCTATTGTAATTAATGCTGCAGATGCTGCTTTCCCTAGCGCATCTGGTCACTGCTCCCGTTTTCAGAAATCTCTTCCAAATTCACTGTAAATCCCTGCCGTGCTGTTTACAACACACTGGTATATACCAACATAATGCATTACAAACTATTATTATTCAGTAATGCTTTTTTGAGAATCCTAACGGTTAATGTGACAAAGCATATTCACTCATCCTTTCTGGGCAGAAACTTGATTTGACAACTACTGGACTTACATCTAACATTAAAAATATGGCCAAAAACTACAACAAAGGACAAGCTATTTGCACTACCATCTTCTTCTGACTGAAGGTAAAGTGTTTCTCTCGGGCGAGGGGGGGTGGTACAGGTACAGCGTGCTTCCTGGAGGATGGGCTGAAACAGAGAAGCGTGGTGCGGCACTCACCAGGCTGACTCATCCTGGTGAGTAGACCCCGTTTGTCTGCTCATCTGAGGGAAAGGATAGAGACTATTCTCTTGCTAAAGACCACAGGAATCAATCAAAAAAACACTTTGGGCAAACTGGGCATATATACGAGGTACCAATAACACTGTAAGAAGGTTAAAAACTCTGTAAAGTCGATTTTGCATGATATAGGACATTTAAAGAATTGTACTGTGACATCAAGCAAAGGGTTAAACTCTTTTTTTTTTAAGCACAGAATGTGTATCCTCATAGCAACCGATTGAATAGATCTCTACATTTACAAAATCCTGTATTGTAATAGCAGAAAATATACTTTGGTATTTATATAAACCTATATAATATAAATCTACTCTCTTAAATCAGGTCTACCTTATTCATTTCTCATGGAAATTCATTCTTCTCTTCGGTTCTTCATTTCTCCCTGATTTTCATCTCGTGCCGCGTGGTTCAGTCTACCTATATAACAGAGGGCCTATTTGTGCAGTCCAAGTGAAGGGAGCTCAGTCTGCTCTGATTACAGTGTACTCAGGATTAGAGGAATATGTTCCAACATATTCAGGCTGGTATTATGCTGATATCCCCTTAACGCAGCTCCACGAACAGCACAGCCGCTTTTCTAATGCAAACGGGGAGAGCAGCAGGTGCGGTTGGACTTCAAACCCAGGCCAAATGGGACAACGGTGGGTTCAGATCAGAGACAGAGGAAGTTGTTATGGATTAATAGGCTACAGTTATAAAGCATAAAACATTGAGCAATTTAACGGGACAGAGAAATAAGAAAATGATATAGCATATGTTAACCCCATTCATTTTCTAAAATTACAACATTCAGTACTTTGAGGGAAAAGCTTGACATATTTTGATTTGCTTTCATTCACATATCAAGGGTACATTAAAATAAGGGCACAGAATTCAACAATTGCCACAATTTCCTCCTCGTATCTCCCTGTGCTTGACTAGCGACGTGCCAACCAGCAGTAGGGGGAAAAAAGCATCTTTGCATAAAATAGCAAGCGAGCAAAGTCGAAAACAGTTGGTGAGGAACTCTAAATAATCAGGGTGCTTTTGGAGATGAATGTATTAGCATAACTTAGTCCCAGCAAAGTAATCACAGTGAGGGTGAGGAGATCCCCTCCAGACTCATCTCGGCACATGCACTGACCCCAGAGACGGACGGCAGCCGGGACACGTGATATGCATCTCCAAGACCCCCACCGCTTTAGAGCTAAGTGCCTCTGGCAATGATACCATCATATGCACAAATGAACAAACTGTCAGCAAGCCCAGCTCAGCCTGTCTTTATCTGGTGTCTCACTGAGGCAGAAGCACACATTCAGAAAAGATGAAGAGTTAACAAATGAAGCCAGTGACCATGTCAGCATGGAGCCTGGACCACAGAGACGCTGCAGGAGAGAACATAATCTAGATATTATACAGCCTCTGATGGGTAAAATAGGCAGAATTTATGCATTACATTTGGTACTCCAATATTACGTGACTCTTTACATGTAGTAAACACATTTACACAAAACACTGACTAACAACAAAACGTAAATGATTATTGATTCTAATGCACATTGACAAAATTATCTTTTGTTTCCTCCTTCCTCCTTTAGCCTGTAAACATGGGAGATTACTATTGACGCTTTTATTTCTGTTTGACTTTGTAGATTCTATTTGAGAATAGATTCAAATAGTGTATTACACACTGACACTGTTCTTGCATGTTCCCAGTGGACTGTATGAAGGAATTGTATGACATACTGGGAAATCACTCACTGGACAGAGGCTGGATTGTCTTTTTGTCTTTGAGCTAACATGAAAAACAGCAACGAAGAGTATTCCCATTGAGGTCACTTGTATATGGAACTGAAAGAATAAAAGGCTAAAACAGGACATTTTTCCTTTGGAGCGGCAGACTTTGTGAATATAAAGCTCATTCAGGGCTGACAGAGGAGCTTGTGTTTCCCTGTCAGAGAAGCGTCGCTGAGGCTCCCTAAGTGGCACACATGAATGTATCTCATAAAATGCTGTCACTCCTTTTAGTTGTATGTTACATGCAGACGACTTGAATTGTGATGGATTTTGTCTTTATCTGGCTGCCTCTCATGGGCCATATGCTAACAAGGCCGTCTGAAAGAAGGCTCACTGTAGCTGTAAAATGTGGCGGTATGTTGCAAGGCTTATCTTCTAAACCCACATCACAACTGCCATTTCCTTCTTACCAGTATTGTATTTGCTGATATGGCTGCCTGTTGTCTCCTTTAATCACAAAATGTTTGAACAGCTTTAGATAAAAGAGGAAAGTGATTTCGACTTGCAGTGGCTTTTCAGGCATCACAGACTTCCCTGCGTTTGGGACCTTCCCAAATGTTTGACTGGCTCGGGAAAGGTTTAATCCAAAGCTAACATTTCACAACCACACAAGGTGGTTAGAGTTCCTACAAAAGATACTGAAGGCATGTAAAGTTAATAAGGTTTGTTTGCGCATTAGGAATGTCAAGTAAAAACTAAAATATAATAATCATGACCATTTTAGATGTTAAAATAAATATGTTTTCCCAAAAAGTAAACAAATATGTAAAGTGCTTCTGTTTATGTCACTTTACTTTATCATTCACATAGTTTGATTTCATAAAGCTGGTCAGGTTCGGGAGGAATAATGTCTATTACACAATGTAAATGAAGTGAATTAAGGATTTCATTTGTTTGATCATGGTGACAGCAATCATAAATAATCACTGAATTGTGATATATCTTGTCACAATAATTGAACACAAAATGTTTATTTTTGACAGACCTAATGCGGATATGCGACGCGACGGTTTCACACTGGTACAGGATCAATCTATTTTTCTTTGCATAAGCAGCATCTAAAACATTGAAAACATTCAGCTAGTGCTGTCCAGGCTCCTGTTCCAGCCTCAGCATCGTGAGATCAATTCAATTTGCTGATTGTCCTCCCTGCTCTTCTCCACTATTTAATGCTGCACTATATGGGCCAAAAAATCCTGTGGGGCCAAAAAATCCTGTGGGGCCAAAAAAAGAATAAGATTTTTTTTTAAAAAGAGAAAGAAGACAATTAGACAAAGAAACATTTTATTTCTACATATAGCTTTATGTTCTAACAACTAGAGATACATTGATATATCAGGGCTGCATTTTTTTGGGCATATTGGCTAAAGCAGACTAAAGGAGAAAAAACTTTGAACACCTTAGAACAGCGTTACCTTCAGTCTGTGCAAAGACTGTATCCATGGCAATGTCCATCATTGCTATAGATACAATTGTTTCGTTGAGCAGTTCACTGCATGTTAGACAGTATTTGAGTTTATAGTCAATTCAAATAATTGAATTTTGGGAAAATGATCAAAATATGCCCATATATGGCATGAAAAATATTGGCAGCAGTCATTGGCCATTGGTTGAAGTCTGGAAAATCGGAATTGGACATGAAAAAAACCCACCTTGAGCTCTAGTTCTAACTATGTAAAGCATTTTGGAGTTACCTTGAAAAGTCCTTTATAAAACTGATGTATTAATATGATTTATTTTTTTTAATTGTTATCAAGATTGTTTGAACTAAATCTAACTGTATCCGCTTGTAAAAGGGCCTAGTATATAAGGGCCTATGATATTTAGTGGGTAATGCTTATCATATGAGAAACTGTCACCAGGCCCAGTCATATTGTTTACACTAAAAGCGAGACTGTATTATCCAGATTTTCCAAATTCTGTTGTTTTTATATAAAATAGTAATCAATAAAACAAAATGACTATAACAAAGCTATAGTTTTTAATGTCTGCTGGTAATGTGTGCCCCAAATGTGTGAGTGCGTTACTACAAACAATGGATAATCTCAACCACATTTGTCCCTTTGGCTTTCAATCAATAACAACAAGTGAAAAAGCGTGCTTTGGCCATTGTGTTTTGTTTAAATGGCACTTGGAATTTGTCACATTTGGTAGTTAAACCTCTTTTGTGAGTTTTGGCTGGATCTGCGCTCAGGATGTGAAGATGAAATGATGATGAATGAAAGCAAGGACCAAATGCGGTGGTTTCAGCTACATGACAAACAACTAGTTCGACATGGTTTCAGACACAAAACCATGATTTAACATGTGACTTTCCACAAACATTGACAATTATTTATATTGCTGCAGGGCATAGAGGAAACACGTCACACAGGCTCTATGAGCGCAACATCTCTCTTGTCTCTGTTTCCTGTGCCTGAGTAAATGTCAGAGCAAGCTGCTGTGCTTCCCAGACCACGCCATGGGAGACAGACCAACCTCATCGCCGTGGCAACCCTCCTTCCAGCTCAAAGAAAAGGGATCGGGCGCAGAAGAAAGGAACTTTTATGCCTCAGAACCCCCACTAGCTTCCTCATCCCTGAGGTCCTTGTGTATTGTAGGCCAGGCCTGAACCATGTGTCCCTGCTCCCTGCCTCCCTCACACCAAAGCCCTGGAATCACCCAAAGATGAAGAGGCATTTCAATCACACATTCACAAGAAGAAATAGGTCAAGTTTGCTTGAGGTCAATAAGACAACATATTTGATTAATTCTTGATACAATACTTGAATGGGGAAGGAAAAAATGACACTGCCAACCCCATTTCCCAAAAGAGGTAAAGAAAACTTCACTTGAATTACAAGCAAGGGAGGGAAATGGCACTATTAGATTTCGCTGAATGGCTTGGAGCCATTATATTTGGTTTCCATTTATACCAGCAGGAGGCTGCCTGATACCTTTCTTCTTTAGTAATGGCTTTCTTTCCTGAGCTAACTTGTCAGCTCTAACAAGAAGTGTACTTTTTTCAGCGGTCATGACGAGAACTTGTGAAGAGCCCTGGCCAAAGACTGTCATTCAAACACACAGTAACGACTACTTTGTGACAGAACTATTGGCTGTGGCAGTAAGTCAAGGCTCAGAAATGACAGCATTTAACTATTACCTGCCCAAGGGGACAGGCTCGTGGCGACAGCACATGCAGAGAGGCGGACAGACACGAGTGTGCTGCTGCTGCTTAGGAACCATCTGGTGAAGTAAGGCTCCATATTTAACACTGGCTTAAGTCCAGCCAGTGTCTCTTGTGCTTCTGTTTAATCATGACACTTTTGTAAACGTGTCCACTGTATTTCCAATACATTTCATTCTTTTTAAAGTAAAGCCACCGCAGAACTTACGGACCTTCACCTTTGCCATGGTCACTGTCAGTTTATACGAATTTTTAAATGAAAGCTCACACGGCTGTGCACATGCTGTTAGTGTGGCTTATAACTGACTGAAGAGTTTAACTGTATTCATTTATGTGCACTTCCCAAAGGCTATAGCTGTGTCACAGGATTTCCATGTGTTAGGGATGATTGTGATTTCGTGTGTGCCTGCATTTATATTTTTTGAAGTCGTCCATGTGTACCTGACGGTCTGCCTGCGTGTGCCTGCATAATGCTATTTTCTGCTCAGCGTGCTGTACCGGTGCACGCCTGTGTTCAGGTGGCACATGACCCTGGCTCCGCTGGGAAGACCGTGTCTTTCATGTACCCTGCAACGTTCTCCCACAAATCTGGGTCAAAGGATAAGAGAATAACCCCTATCTGCTCTGGAATTTCCACACACCAACACACACTGATGACAAAAACTCTCCCTGAAATATGACTAGCGGTTAAAAGGTGGCATTGTATAGAGGACACAGTGGCAGACAACTTTTAAAAAAACATCATATGTTGCACCAGACACAATGTCCTAAATGTAGACCTTGTCATCACCGTCTGCCTTAACAACAGTACTTATTCACACTAAGATTCACAAGTCATGTCTCGTCTCGTGTCTTTGTCTGCCTCTCTCCTCCGCTTTGTTTTGTACATCTCACAGTTGACCTTGTGCACACCAGATGAGAATTTGCAAGTCGGCAAGTGAGTTGATTAGAAATGCATTGTGGCTCTCTGTCTCCTGGTATCTAGGAGTCTGTCTCTCAATTTTGTCTCCTTGAGTAAACCTTTGTAACGATGAAGGCCCTGAACTAGACTTAACTTTCTTAGGTTGAAGAAATACTATACTTATTCTAGGCATATGATTAAAACTATTGGCTATTATTGGTGTTTACAATGTCTCATGTTATGTTTTTTATTTTTTACCACTTCAACACATCAACAGTAATAATGGAGGAAAAATGCATCACAAAAGCATTATAGTTCACCATCATTTGCTCACTGAAAAGAAGCTTCTCCTATAGCCACAGCTGCCCTGGGTCTAACTAACACACTTACAGCTTCTTCAACCACCATCAATACAATTTGCACATAGACAGCATGGATGAAGTATATTTGCCAACAACAGTTGCTTATGTTGTTATTACACCTTTCTGTGGTCATCATGTATACCCCTGGAACTTTTCCACATTTTGTCACGTCACAGCCACAAACGTCAATACATTTTATTGCTATTTTTGTGAAATAGCAAAACAAAGTGGAAGGAAAATAATTCATGATTTCCAGATTTTTTTTAAATAACAAACTGAAAAGTACAGTATGTTAAAGTATTCAGCCTCCTTCCCCCGAGTACCACCACTTGCTGTCAGAAGTTGCCTGATGATTGCTGAAAGATTAAATGTCTACCTAATGATTCAATAGAGTCCACCTGTGTGTAATCTAATCTCAGAATAAATGCAGATGTTCTGTGAAGGCCACAGAAGTTTGTTTGGATAATGTTAGGAACCAAACAGCATCATCAAGTCCAAGGAACGCACCAGAAAGTTCAGGGATAAAGTAGAGAAGTTTAAAGCAGGGTTAGATTATACAAAGATTTTCCAAATTTTGAACATACAACATATTTGTTTTTTTATTTATCTTTTATTTATACAGGGGAAACCCAATGAGAGCAACTCTCTTTTTTGCGAGTACCCTGTCTACTACAAAATATAGATTAACAAACACGGGTACATGTTTTATTAAATGCCAATAAAACATTTAAGAAAACAATCATCAATAGAATTCACAAATACATAAAAACACACTTGTGCATACAATATGGGATGAAGCCATGCAAAGCAAGAGCGCCAGCACAGTGTGTTAAGCATCCTTAACTAGTACATTGAATTCATTAAAAGGCATGGAATATTTAAATTTAATTTTGTTCCACAGACAGGGAGCAAAGTTGCTGGAAGCCGTTTTTCCTGACCAATTGATGAATAGTGATGTTAAGCAATCTTGAGACAAAATACCAATTCAATTCAATTTAGCAGCAGTTGCCTTAAAGTGCGACAATGAAAACAGATGAAATAATGTCCATAGGAATTTAGCAGTGTCCCAGCATCCCCTGACCTAAGACAAATGTCCCAAAGTCCCCTGTCCTTAGATCCTTCTTCTTTTCAAACTTGCCTTTGCTTTGAAAACTAACATACTAATTAACATATTTGGGATAAAGTAGAAACCTCGAGGAGTTCCACAGTGAAGGAGAAATCAGACTCCCTCGGACAGGCAGGCGAACTGTGGAGCAGAACCAGTTCTTTGAGGCAGATGAAGAACTGTTCGGCAGATAAAGAGCCGTTCATCTGGAGTAGAGACTGTTTCTCCAGGCAGTTGAGGAGCATCCAGATCCACAGGTTCGCATGTGGCTGAAAATCCCCGAGGGAAGTGGAAGAAGGAGAAAAAGATGTGAACAGTGATGAACAATAATTAAAATTGTATCATTTATTGCAGGCAGTGGTTGCTCAAAAAAATCCAATATGAGACTACTTCACCAGCCGATCCCTGGGAGAGCAAAGTGCAATATTTGTAAACATTTTGTGAGCATGGGATCTGATGTGGGGAATCAAGCATGTGGAATATTTGAAGGTCCATTATCTTCAAATATTCCAAGAGGCTAAAATAAGCATTTAATATTATTTTGTGATGTTATGTAATAAAGTAGTGTTTGTCGTTTGTATTCTTTTTTTACTTTGTTGTTGTTGATGTGAAGCTTAAACCAAGCAACTAGTTTGTTTGTTTGTTTGTTTGTTGTGTTTGTGTGTTTGTTTGTTTGTTTGAGTGAACTACCTATTCACAAAAATACATTTGTGTAACTGGAAATGTTGCACTCAAAATACTTTAGTCATATTTTAATCGAACTTTGATTATGTAATTATTCAATACTTGTTCAATGTATGTTTTTTATTCATAAGAAAATGAACTTTGAAAATCGGCCATTGGCTGTCCAAACTTGGCCAAAAAATTGGCGTCGGCCATTGAAAAACCCATACCAGTCGACCTCTATTCACAAATGCTCTCCATCAAATCTGACTGACCTTGACCTTGACTTGACCTTACAAAGAGGAAATGGAATTTTTGTCTGTAGGTGAGCATAGACATACCCTAAAAGTAGCGCACAATAGCGCAGTTAGCGGTTAGCGCGCTCACATCACAGCAAGAAGATCCTGGGATCGAATCCCGATGGATATTTCTGTGTGGAGTTGTGCCCCGGGCCCGAGTAGGTTTCCTCCGGGTACTCCGGTTTCCCCTACCTCTAAAAACGTGTGCAATAGGCTCCTCCCTTCAGTGGGATTTAGTAACATCAGCCTGCCCAGGGACAACAGGTGGAAATTAGTTTGAGCTACAACCTGGTACGATGCATTTCTGCTGATAAAGTTAATGCCTATTGTGCACTGTCCCTGTCTCAAATACATGAATTAACTTGCAGCTGTAATTGCCGAGAAAGGCGGTTCCATAATACTTTTGCATGCTACACTTTTCAGTCTTTTTAAAAAAGAAATACATCAGGAAATCATGCATTCCTTCCACTTCACAATTGTGTGCTCCTTTGGGTTGCTCTTTCACAAAAAATGGCAATGAAATTAAAAGTTTGTAGTCGTGACATGACAAAATGTGGAAATGTTCCAGGGGTATGACTACTTTTGCCAGCCACTGAAATTATAAATCGCTTTATTGTCTGAAAATCAGTAAGTGCGCTGTTAATATGCTAGTTGTTGTTAGCTTTACCGTGACAGAAACACTTCTGAAAATTGTGAAAAACGCTCAGAAACTCATTGCAGTGTTTAACTAGGATACTAGCAATGTATTAGGAACATTTAGACTGCTGCAAACCATTTCAAATGAAGTAGTTCTGTTTTTCATGTTTTTAAGACCAGTTTACATGGCCTTAAAGGGATAGTGGTGGTTATTCAAAATTGTCAAAATGAACATCTTTCTTTGCTCTTAGGAGAGGTCCTTTCTAAAGCCATGAATAGTTCTTGCACTGGGACACTATGAGCCTCGTTGGGTTCTGCCCTGGGAGTCTGTGACTGGTAGTGGGCAGTGTGCATGAAAGAGCTGCAGCCAGACCTAGATAAAGGCTGCAGACCTCCTACCACAGTGGGAGAGGACCACTTGCAGTGCATTCTATCCACTCTGTAAAAACGCTCATAGACATCCACAATATGCCCATAACTCCATGCTGGGCCAGGGAGGCACATGTCAGGGTGATTGAGAATGCGCCATGGCACACTTTTGTCTGCATTGATGTATTCCCCTTCGCCAAATCTCAACTGACTTCTGCGTGCTGTGTCCATCTTCTCCCGTCAGCATAGCCCATTGTTGTTTAACTACATTGTGTTAAAGTGAAGAGGTAGCATATGTGTCTCTGTGTGAACCAGTATTAGTGTCAACAAGAACAACCCAAAATCTCGTTTACTGTATAACAACACTATAACATTGTGAAGCACTGCCTCCCACATGAGACATTAATTTGGCATTTATTACTTTCAAAAGCTGCAAAAGAGACATTTTGCCCTCTCTTTTTTTGTTTCTTTCAATGAAGAGCTTTTTATTCACTTGCAAGCAAAAACTAAAACTACAAACTAAAACAAAACAAAATATATGCACATATATAATATATAATATATGCCACATATATTTTGTGATTTCTTAGAAAACTGGATCAATCCATTTAAATTGATTATTCACATTTACTAATATATTGACAAGAATGCTAAAAGTTATGCTAAGAAGTTAATTTATTTTCTACAGCTTGTTCTTGTTAGTGCAGACTCCACTCAGAGAGATCATGTGATGTTGGTCTGGCCCGGAATTCAAACCCATGATCTCCACCACTGTGCATCCCAATTCAATTTCACTTTACTCTAAATAAGTCCAAGTTTCAGTAAGTTTGATTGAAGGTGGTCACACATGAGAATGATCATTTATTAGACAATATGAATGAAGAATTTCACTGTTGTTTGCTTCTGGGGTCATAATAACCGTGAATTTCAATAATTATAACACAAGCATTTGATACTGTAAGATGCTAGAATAAATTGATTTAAATGATGAAGAATAGACTATAGGTAACTGCACATTTACAGTATTAGGCTGGACCTATTGTGCATGTGTTCAGGTGCAGTGCCTTCTCTTGTTTCCAGAAGTAGCCATGAGAAGTGAAAGCATTAGACACAAAGGCATCTTGGGAAATTACCTTGTCGACAGACAGTACATTAAGAATTTTATAAGCACAAACGACAAACCTAGTTGCTCAGCCAACTTTTGTTTATTATTATTATTATTATTATTATTATTATTATTATTATTATTATTATTATTATTATTATTATTATTATTATTATTATTATTAGTTAATTTATGTTTGAGGGCTGTAAAAAGTCAAGAAACCTGCCTCAGTGCACATGGCTACATAACATGCGTAAACTAGTTAGTGTGAGCAGGCCTGCGCCACTGTTCGGCTCTATAAAGACATTACAGAGGTTAAACAAATTCTGAGTCATTATTTATGTTTTTAAAACTGCTTTAGAGCCTTCACAGTCAGCGTTAAGGTTCTCTGGGCTTTAGCGGAAGTGTTAGCAGTTACCAATAATATCTGTGAGCATTTTAGGAACTAAAATAAAGTCATTGTAAATGTAAAGTGCTCTTTTATCTGGCTTTTATCGCTCATTAACATTACTTTATTTCATTCTTTTCATTAAGTTGCAAATACCTGAGGTAAGATAATGTATTGAACAAACCTAAGGATTTCATTGTAGCTTTAATCATGAATAATTGTTAAATTGTGATGTTTTTTCTCCTAATAATTGTAACACTAAAATTTTACACAGTGACTACACATTTTGAAAACAACATGACTAATGACTACTGCAAACTTGACTATATGGCTAAATATAAATAACCAACTCTATATCCATCTCTTCAATACTATTTCTGTTTATGCTTGAGAAAGTTTTGAATGTACTGTTGGCTTTCCTATGGGAATTGCTACATGCTCTTACAGTGTTATCCATTGTTAATTGTGTGTGCATATACCGCCCCGACAATAGAATGTGCTCATGGGCGTACTTTGTATGCAAATGCAACAGCCTGTATTCAGTGCACCTGTTGAACACATCCATATTGGCACATTCCATATAATGTACGTGTATGTGGTGATTGTATTCATGCAAATGTGTGAGACTGTGAGTGGGACTCTATCCTGGTGTAAGGGAGTGAAGATTTTGTGCTGTGGTGAAGGAGCTGTGTGGAGAGTGGCAGTAAACAACCCCGCAGTAGCTACAGTTAAGTGTCAGTCTACCTACTCTTCCCCTGTCTTCCTACTTTGGCTATTATTTGTGTGCTTGAATAAACACACACAACCCTACTGCCATCCAACAGAAGAAGTCATTCATCAAACTTCCAGGATTGAACTGAGCTCATCTTTTTTTTGGTGTAAATTGATAATTGAACTGACTATCATGGCTTAATCAATAAGGGTGATCATCCCCAGCTCTGAATCAAACTGTTAATTGGTTTGTGCCATGGACGGACTAAAGAGCATGCTGTTGCAGGAGAGGCTTCACGGATTACTGCAGATAACTCACAGACGTATTTGCATTGTGTGACTTTAAGCGTTGATTGCCTTTCTGTTGTGAAATTGCTTGGGTGTGAGCGTCCACATGTGCGGGGATGGTGCTGCTGATGAATGCTGGCTCTCTCAGTGAAGAGGAGAAGCTCAGATATAGAGCGCACACAGCAGGTTATCGCTCCACTCTGATCACAATCGTTTAGATGGATGCATGCAAGTTTCTCTTCCATTACATACACTTTGTTACTTTTTACCCAATGTCCGGAAAATTCTTGGCCACCTGCAGTCAACACAGCTTTGTCTGAGCACAGAGAGAGCTCAGCATTTCAAGTACAAACAACCCAGCAGTATTGATTCAGCCCAAACCTTATTCCATTTTGTCCTCGAAAACATGCCTTTTCATTCGGTTGACTTCTATTCAAAGCTATCCAGTGAGACCTGTGTCAATGGGGAAGCTTGACTTCATTCCATCGGTCTTGAAGCCCCCCTAGGGGCTAAGCAAGGGCTGCTAGACCATGACAAGCAGGGGGCTAATAGGCCGTACAGCGATGAATAAAAGAAAAAGGGGAGTTGTGGCAAAAAACTTAAAAAGAGCAGGACAGAGCCATCTGCTTTTGTGGTGATGAGCATCAAAGCCTGAAGGAGCCCTGGTGGGTCCTCCTTTCAGATGGCCGTCCTACATATGGACTTCATATTTCACCAGGACAGACAGTCAGGAAGCTTATTGGGCCACAGTTGACACTGTTACGCTCCCCCACTGCATGGTTTCTGGCTTTGAGAAGAGCAGCAAGATTACTTTTATTTCTCCTGAGAAACGTGGCTAATAAATGACCAGGCTTGACCCAGAGGATTTGGGTCCGCGCCCCCGTCTCACTAAATGAAGGCACAGTGCACCAGGGGCTCTGTGGGTATGTTACTGAAGGAAAAAGTGCTATAGAAATGGGTCAGCGCATGGCTGTAACGACATGCTCCCAGGGTGATTAATTATTAAGGTGACTAATACTACATTTGGCTGGCAGCAACAGAGCTGGAGCCGCATTGGTGGCAACCAGAACAGTAATCAGAGCCTGGGTTTCTCATTTCTATGTGCCCCCAACACTTCCTCCACAGCCCCTACATTTCTCACACTTTTATTATTAAGGCTGTCCAGATTACCGTTTTCCCTTTGTACGCAGCTCTTGACAAACATAGCCCTCATTATCTAATTATGTCTTATATTTGGTTCCCTTCCGCTGGCTCTCTCAGGCCCTTCTCCCATCTCTCAAGGAGAGGCTCTATAGAGCACACAGACGCGTTTTGATAAGAAATGTGAAGGCCGGACACATATAATATAAGTGCTGAGGGAAACCAGCCATTCTCTTTTCTCTTTTTAGATTCTTTCTGCCTCAAGGTAGCATATGGCATTCTCGGAGACTCCTGGACTCATTGGCCTCCCACACAACACAGTGCATCCATCTCTCCCTCACTCACAACTCCTTTATGGGCTTTCCAACAGTTATTTTCTCCCATAGCCCTTTCCCCAGATACTGTGCGGCCCCATCTCTCCACATTCTATTTCACACTGCAGCCACACTTCAGTGGAGTCACTGCAGAGATGGCCCAGGTCTGGCAGAGTCATTAGTTAAATATTAGCCAGACTGTGCATTATTCCCCAGCATCTAGGGGAGGAGGACAAGAGTCATCCTCTTCCAAAACAATAGGCCATAGGGGATGGCTGCGCGGCCTCTGATATATGGGCACAAACATACTCCAAACTCTACAGATGGTGTGTTCTTTTTTAAGTCTTGCACATAAGATGAAGTACATCTTAGCCCCAGAGAGATGTATTAACCTTAACAAAGTTTCAAGCAGAAGGTGTAGCATTGATGAAGGCGAGATCACAATAAAGAGTGAAATAAAACAAAGAACAGGCACAAACTAAACCAACCTGCACAGCAGATGTAGCTCTGAGGTGAGGACATAGGTGGATGTCACAGGAACGTTGAACAGATGTTTGGTGTGTGAAAAAGTAGAGTAAGCAAATACAATAAACATTGTTGGATAATGCTTGTACGGAAAGTTGCCAAATGCAATAAGTGTCCTCCCTTTCCTCCCTACATTCTAAACATGCACAATTACACCTTGTGGTGCTGAAGACTTGCCTCACACATCCTAACAATGGCTACAAGTTCTATATACAAACTTGGTGTTGCCTGTGTACAGAGAAAAGTTCTTTGGAGTTTTTAATGAGAACACAGTCAGTATAGTATTAGTCAGAGTTTATGTCTTGCTTTCTATGTGTACACCATGTTGGTCCGTGGGAGCCACAGAGAGCACAGATGCAGGGTAGAGAGATTCTGCTGCTTGTGTGGGTCTACACTGAGACACTGAGATCATGGCTCTGGCCCGGAAGCCCCGCTCAGATCAACACTCTCTCTCGTTTCACTTGACTCTTCTTGCACTTTAGCCAAACCTCCCCTTGCTCTGTTAACTGTAGATTTTTAAAAAAAATATTATATAAATAAGATATTTAAAATTAAGAGCAACAGCATTCTAGTTCTTGACTTGCAAACAGTCAAAAAAGTGATCTTGATACTTGACTTTTTTGACACATTCTTGAACATTGACAAATATCCTCTATACTAGATCGTCCACTTTGCTTTAGTTTGTCTATTCTCTTTCATTTAGACATAGCAATCCATTTATTTTCAAACCTCTGTCTATACCTGCATATCTAGAAGTGCTACGAGAAAGCTCACACGCAACTACTTACAGGTCTGGAAGACGTTTCTTAGATGACAGGCCACGCTAAAACACATTAAAGCTTTTCATGAACTGTTGCCTCTCTGCAATATTGTGTTACAGGTGAGTAAAAGCGAATGGAGCTGTAATTGGAAACAGATTTTTTTGTAACGTTTCAACCCAAAATCCATGTGGTCTGTCTGCCTGAACCCAAAACCGCGCCGTCACCCTCCATTTCTCTGCATGTGAATGGGAACGAGAGGAAACGCAGACTCCTGTTGCCACACCCATATGCTCGCAGCCTTTGCTCTTTAGTGTCGGGCTAAAATTCCCTCCAGAGTCAACCGACTAGGCACAGGTGCAAGCAATTACTCTCATTCAGTAATGTACTCGGCGCTCTGCTCTCTGCGCTCTCCTCTCTGCGCTCTCCTGAGTCCATGTCTGGGTCCATTGGGCAGGCAACAGTGCAATTAGTTCAATTTGGTAGCGTTGATTCATCCAATAGCTGTCCCCAATGCACTTTCACACTACAATAAAACACAGTGAAATCGCCCTGATTCTCGCTCCACAGTAGAAGTTCTTCATACAGTGGATCCGCAGTGTCGACTAAAAGAGTAATGATGCAGTTGAGATTCGTTTTAAAACTGCACCACAATTACAGACACATTTCATAAAAGTCAAAAGATTAAACAAATCTCTTTTGTGAATTATGCTGACCTTCAGAATACTTTTTTTTTTAAACTTGATGATGTTTCTGTGCATTAAACTTGTTTGGGAATTTAGGTTGCAGAGTTTCAGTCCCAAAATATCAAACTCAAATCTGATTCTAAGGAAAGGGCAAGATACTTTGATTGTGCCATTCTAAAACTATTTAGAAAAGGTTAACAATTATTCTTCCTGGCCAAAAAATATATATGTGTACATACACCTATTGAATGATGACTTAAACTACTTGTTAGCAATATATAATAATTGTGATGTTATTTAATCTAATAATATTCAACATTTCAAATTCACACACGCAAAGTCACATTGTGTTCCATTCTATATGTTAAAAAAAATGTTTTGTCAGTATGTGCACCCATCTGTTTATGGGTGCAAATACGTCCAACAGACCAGGGCCTGAGCCTCTGGGTCCGCTGATACTAAACATGGTACAGTCCAAGACCCATATGGCTAACATTCACCACGCTTCTCCACACTCCCATAACCTTTAATCAATAATCCAATGGATTGCATGACAATGTCAGCTGGTGGCACTGAGGGGCCTCTCGTGTCCATGAAGGTCGATCACACTAAATCTCAAATCCGGTTCGTCAAATCCTCTGACACCCTTTTTGATCTACAAATCAAAACTCATGTCTGTAGGAATAATAGCAATGACAGTATGCAACAAATCTAAAGTCAAACAGTAGACAGTAACTAATCTGACCAATAGCTACATTTTAAAGAAGACATACCGCTAATATGTTTTTGTCCCGTGTGTCTTCATTTTCAATTTTGGACATTTCAAATCGCAGTATTGATCTAAAACTACTTAAAACAAACCAGTTTAGAAACGTCTTGTTAAAAATAGCAGATTACTCAAATTTGCATGAATCCCTCTTAATACAAGTTTGAGAGAGTAAATGAAAAGGGAAAACTGTACCTTGGCTAATGGCTCTTAAAAGTCGATTTTGTATAACATTAACTTTAAGTTTGTCTGTGTCCTTGTATAGATGTATAAGAGCTACTTTTTAACATGGTTTAGTTTGAGGTCTTTGCTCCTATTCCAGGGGTGCAGCTCTGCTTGAGTCTTTTTCATCTTGAGGGGAAAAAACTCCTCCACTGCAGATATGACCTCATATTCACTCCTGAGTTTGTTTCCAGTCCAGTATTTGAATGCAGGTCCACAATGTAAACCAGATCCATATTTGGGACACAACAGTGACTCAATTGCTATTTGACTCTATGCTCTGGGAAAGGCTTTATTATTACTGGTCTGAAGTCTGATGGGTCCATTGCAACATGGCAAAACCTGACACCGAACACTAGTCTATACAGCTACATACACAATATGGTATTTCATTTTTAATGAACTTTTTATGCAGCACCACACCTGCCTGGCACAACTTACTGTGGATCAGCCCCATGATCAAATTGCAGCCTAGGCCAGATTGTTGCATGTGACCAGGCTGACAATAAAGCCCAAAATCAATAAAACTTTTCTATCTTCAGAGCGTCAGGTTACTCACTGTGTACCAGAATTTCATAAGTGACTTGTTCACTGTGAGGGCACTGTAAACAACTGGGCATGGTGAGAACGGTGGTAGAAGATGAATATTCAATACTTTTTCCGTTATGTGTGGCCACAGAGCTAATCCTTGCATGCAATGATTAGCACAATATTTTGCTAAGCCCTTTCAAAGTAGTTGATAAACAACTTAAGCCACATTTGATTTTATTATATTGATAGCAGTAAAAGATCACACTGATTTTTAAAATCATTATTTGAAAAACCATTAAATAAACTTTTAACAGAATTTGTGCTTTTGCCTTTATGGAAAGGTCTTAACTGCATCTGCTAGAAAGAAAGGAAATCATTTATTTGATTAAATCATTCATTCATCATAGTATCTGAGATGACTATGGAGACTATCTGCATATTCTTCCAACCTTGTGGACCTTTGACATGTTATGAACATCTGCTTGCGGCGATGTACATGGGCCCACACCACCCACCAGGCCAGCCTCCCTCACCGCCTTCAGTTTAGGGATGCAAAGACACGCTCAGCCATGTTCTTTACCGTTTTCACTGTTTATGCAGCCTGCACACTCATTTAAATAACCTTGATTACTCTATCAGAGTTTAGGGTGGGAGTGTGTGCATGTGTGTGGGAGAGCCAGGTTACCGAGGTAATGTAGTGTTCCATGGCACTTTTAATTTCAGCCCATTACGACAGTATATGCAGGCCTTATTTGTTATTATATCATAAAGTCTGTGTTTATTTTAATAAGGCTTATAATGAATGGCACCATTAGAGCGCAGGATTCAGGAATGCAAAGGCGGAACAGCACTGATTGCCCATTCAGGTTTCCCAGGCTGTTTTCTTCAAGGAGGATGTCAGGGAGTAGTGGAGGGGTGATTCACTTATAATTAAAAAAGTCCAGTTGTCCCTGTGTGCACTGAAGTGCTCAGAGTCTCCCTCAGTAAAGGAACTCTTCCATGTCTAAGGTTGTTTTAATAGTATAACACGGCAAAGTAAGGCAACAGAAAGCATAATATCAGGTCCCGAATTGTTTTGTTAACTATTTGTGTCAAGATGCAATGAGGAAATGCCTTGATATTATTATATCATCTCTTGTCTTCCCAAGGGAAATATTATTTACTTAATCACTAAGAAGAGGCACAACTGTTGTCTGAATTAGTAATGTGCCCAGGGTAAGCAGCTTCTTCTCCTTTCGGTGTCTTGACTTTCTCACACTTGTGCAATTAAGCAGAATTTCTTTTGAAGTTGATTGCCCCCTTCCCTCTCATAGCTTTTGTCTGTAGTTACTCAAATGAGAGCACTGTGACCTGGTGTACGAGCCCATATTGTTCCTGCTGAGTTTATACCACTGCTATAGAACATAAACAAAGACTATTTAATTAGGTGCCTTGCACTTTATTAGTCCTTAACTCATACTTAACACACACACACACACACACACATGCACGCTTACTCATGCACACACCAGGACACACAGCTTCTCTCATATACACAGCTTAGGCTATAGTTTTTATTTATTGAATAATGAGGCTCTGGCTTGGCTTGAACAAAACATTCTAAAATTGCAGCAAACTTGTGTTCTAAGCGTGAACTTGTTGTATAGATCCTTTTGAATACTGCAGAAGGTGCTCATTAAAAACGTTTTTCTTTGTCTGTGAGTTAGAGGTGCTTTGCAAAATGGCCTTTCTTGTCAGAGTAACAAGACAAAGAAGTTAGAAGAATAAACCCATTCAAAAGGTTAAAGTACCTCCGTATTTAAACATGCTGCACATGCGCTGACATGCTTTGTGCTAAGGGCGCACTTCTAGTCCAGCTACAGGTTCTGAGCCCAGTGGACTTTATAGAGCGTCACCATGGAGACCTCCTGAAGTGGCGTGGGAGTGGTGTGGGTCGGATGGGTCAGACTCAAGGACTGTTTGGGCAAACAGAGCATGCTTCATTAGGCCTTTTGGCTCAGGGTTCATTAAAACGGCAGGAGAGGACATTCCAGGAGACTCTATTAACCAGGCCGCCCTGTGACACACTGTCAGCCCAACAGCTTTCAAACATCTTGTGTTAAACCACCATGTCCCCCTCCCCCTTCCCCCACACAGGCCTGCAGTACAATACAGGCACAGGCTTAAACACACATGCACAAACACTCTGCCACACACAATAGGCTCCATCTGTTGCAGCGTTCAACTTTCCCTGCCGCTCCTCTGGGGCTTTGGGAGAAGCACCATCACCCTGCCCGGCTCTGTGACACCACATCACACAGATACCTGAAGCAGGGCAGGGGAGGGACGGGGTGAGAGGGAACTGTTCAAGGGACCGGGCCGATGGAAAGAAAAGTATACAAAACGGGATGAAGTGCTGCCGTTTAACTTTGAGGTTAGGCTTAGATCCAAATGCCTAGTTTGAATGGAACATGCTCTGATGCGGGATTGGAGACTCAGAAGTAATGCGATTCATAATACTGCTTCATGTACCCTTATACCGTCGTGAGTGAGATATTGTATCTCTCTACTAATGTAAGTAAATGGACACACTTAAGTCAAATGAAAATGCAAGCTACAGCACTTGAGAACGACTTTGCTATCTGAGTGCCTTTAACTGTGTGCTGCAGAGCCAGGTATAACTGGATTATCCCAGTGTTTCTGTTGGCAGGCCTTATCTTCAGCTCTATGGTCGGTCAGTTCAAACTGGGCAGATTACAGTTTGCAGAGAAAAGCTTTAGCCTCGTTTGCAGCTCTGATATGTTAATTAAAGAGGATTTTCAGAAAATGGGACGACAGGATGTAAACTCCACCTTGACAAAGCCTAAAACCCATCTGTTGGAAGAGCCATAATGCGTTTGAGCCGTTTCTGTTGTGTTCAGCGGACTGTTTTTCAGTCGGGCTGGAAATTAGTACTTCACACGTCTCATCAATGTAAGATGTGAGGTCGTTTTAGCAAGTGATAATTATTTTGAAGCAAGTCTGACGTGATTTAAAGAGAACACCGGCCCATCGCGGTTGTATTTGACTGATTTCGCTGCGACATATTGAATCATTCCCACGTGCTATGTGTTTAGAACTGATATTGTGCTTTTTGATTATTACTGGCATTAAAAATGAACTGGACCAGAACAGGGAATGTTTATAGTAAATGACATATGTGTGGTGACAATGTTCAGAAGCAGAGAGAAGCCAATTTTCTAACAAATCATTAAACTTCAAAATGCTTTGGCTGTGAAATTGTCCTTTACAATTAATTAAAATTATTCTTCAATCTGAGAAAAAAATCTGTTCACTACCACAAGAAAACCGGGAAACATTCAGTGACCTTAATATTCCAGTTCTGATGCACATTCCACCAAACCAGAGCAAAACCACAAAACATAATTAACCAAAGAATCATTTGAACGCTCCATCATCCCGCACAGAGTCACATTGTAAAGAAAATACCAGGCCAACTATAGCCTGCAGTGCTATGTTGTGGCTCTTAACTCAACACAAAGCTCATATTTGACATTTAAAAAGCATATAGTCCCAGTCTGCAGAAAAAAATACCATTTAATTATACAAGCTTTAAATATCACACATTAATGTAACTCTGCAAATTACTTTTAAGTCTGTTCACGAGAGGCATAACATTTTTTTATTTTTTTTAACATTTTCTGGTCAGTCAAGTTTAATAATGATAGAATATGTAATACACATCCACTTCTGTGTGCCTTCTTCTTGTAACAAACAAACTTATTTCTATGAAGTGCCCCTGCCCTGAACGTATGAATGCTTTCGTTTTGTGCCACAGATTCATCCAATATTGTTTCAATGTAAACCTTGTTTTTCACCCCCATTTTGAGCTGGTCCAGATTTAGCTTGGTTTCATCCTGTAATCCCTCTGTTTTGTTAGTGACACAGGGAGAAGTGTCTGTGCTGTGTGGCTCAGCCCTGCCTGTCAAAGCCCATAACATCTCTTGCCAGGATCAGGTTATTGCTCGCGCTCTGTGTATCTTTATATTGAATTGCTTGTGTCAGGATGCTCTGCAATGTGTGTGTGTGTGTGTGTGTGTGTGTGTGTGTGTGGCTGCTCCTTGCAACATATGGTTGCATGTGTGGCTATGAATATGTGGATGGGACACACAACAATTGTCTTTTCTGACCTCAAATTTCAATATGGGCCTTGCATGCCCCCCCTCCAAGCCCCCCTCACACTCCGCCTGACACTCTTCTATCACCACAGAACGGTGATAGATGGGACGGTGAAGAAGACGTTAAAGTTTGTGGGCCGTGTGGGGCAGCTCAGCATGAATATAAGCCATGCACAGTGGAGGTGCGGGGGAATTGGATGCGCGTGGCAGAGGAGGGGCGTCAGCACTTTCCCCTCCCTGGCATTACAACCTCCTCAGATGGAGTCTTATTAGGTGACCCCGCTCCTCTGTCTCGCTGACCTGATAATATTGTTTCAGCGATCCTGTCCAGCCTCTGACCTCCCCACTCCACACAGGAATTTGTTAGATGAAGAGTTCAGCTTCTCGCTAAAGGTCGGACCTGTTAAGACTTCTGCTGCTTTCCTGGAGTCTATGTGATAATGTCAGTCATTTTAATGTCCGCGTAAAAAAGTCACAGTCATCATCCCACATTATCATGCCTTAATGTGGTCTGAAAAGTCCGTCATCATATTAAAAAAAGAAATAAAGCCATGTAATAAAGGTTACTGTTTATCAGGTAACAACTGGATGCTAAGCAACTAGTTTTATTTGATTTAGGACACATAAAGAACACATTTTATTGCAATATACTCATTCACTTGGTGGTGGTAAACTAGAAACATGGCTTGGGGCTTGCTCACAAAGATGTGGATACCAATTTGCGGTAGAAAGTGGCAAAAATATGAAGTATCTCCATGTAACTGACTCAAACTGCACTCAAAAGACTAGAACTGTACACAAGTACATGCAAAAAATATTTACACAGAAGCATACCAGTAAACTGATTATTACATATATATAATTTAGCATAAACTCATGATATACTCCAAAATCTCCATATCTTCTTATTTTTGTTGTTGTCTTATATAAATCCTTTTGATCCAAATAAAATACATAGCCGACTAACAATGAAAACACTTTTGACTAAATGACTCGACTAAACGACTAAAGATGCACAGCGATCACTCATTCTTCCACAAATTCAAATGATTTTCCCATAAAGAGTCACCTGTTGCCTTCTTGATACAACCTCTCTATTTATCTAGGCTTGGGACCGCCACAAGGACAACAGAGACCCAAACAAACCTTTAAATGTAGTCGTTAACTGCACAAAGGCTGCCCCAGTATCCATGTCTGTAGGCTCTCGTTAGGCAGCTGAGTTAAATGAGGGAGATTTTGGAAATAATCCTGCCCAATCTGGACCTCCCAGCTGTTTGACTTTCACTGCTCCATCCATCAGTGGATTGTGCGTACACACAAGTGGCATTGAACTCTGTCTGCGCCTGCTTCCGGACACAGAGGACAGGGAATTCCACAGGACCAGCAAAGAACACATTGAAACATTTTGTGTTTTGTTTTTCAAATTCATCACATTACAGTTTGTACGTTTTTGCCTAAAGTGCCTACTCGCTCAATGAGTAACAACATCTGAAATCCTTGAAATGGTTGATTTATGTCGTATTAGAGGTGGGAAATATATTAAAACATTTATAATATTGCAATTGCTGTTCTGAAGATATGCAAAATTATAATATCGAGTATATCGTCTATAATTAAAGCTCAAGCTCATTTACAGGCCCATATTAGCATATTCCTAATGCATTGTTAAATATATCGTCTGAATGAATAATAATAATGCAAAATATATGATTTTTTTCTCACTATCATCCACCGTACGGTAATATACTTTCAGATGTGGCTCATGTGGAATGGTTGTTTTACAAGATTTCAGCGCCTTTCACTGTTAAATCTTCTCCCTGGTCAACTGGATGCCAGATTGGCCTGGGGGAGGATAAAAAAACATGTTGACCTTGTCTTCAGATTTAGAACGCAGACGCATCACTGATATGGCAACAGTACTGGGGCAGGCAATGGAGGCTCCAATCAGATCATTAGGTTACAGGCCTGAGAGGAGAGAGCTAAAAGATGAGCCTTTTATGGAGGGAGTACCCAAGGATTACCCCAAATATGTTTTTGTATTCAATATTTTCCCACGGTCTACTGCTGTGATCTAGTTCAACAACCAATTTAAAGGAGCAATCATATGTTCCATACCAAAAACAATAGCTAGATTCATAACAAGTTGACTAGGAAAAGAGGTTTCATTGGCAACACAGAGCAGAACATAGTTGCCACATCTGCCAGTCTATGCCACATCTAGAGCTCAGTTAGAAGTTTTAGTTTCATGGTTAACATTTCTGTAGAACAAAACAGATGTAATATAAATAGTGACAAGGTGTAGATATTACTCTAACCGTAGACCAGATTCAATTTGTGAATGAAGTACGTTTCCCGTGAAGATTCTTTGTTGAGTCCAGGTCTTGACACAATGTGCACAATATCTTATAGATTTTATATACAGTATAAGATAGAAATAACCCTTGACTTGTATAACTGCTAAATAATGTGCTAAAACATGTCTTTCAGTGTAGTAGCTGAGTATCAGATAAATGTGAAATATTATTGATTACCAAAAATGTATTAAGTAATACTTGAAAAAATATCACTTTATACCCTTCTTTTGAAGTTTACATTTTGGAAAGTTATTTATTTTCCATTTTCATTTTTAATCAGCCCTTTGTAGTCATTTTTAAATTATGAACGATACACTAGATATTTAAATAGTTCATTTCTTCCTTCAAAAACAACATTTACATTATTATTGACATTTCAATAATCTTCCTGCACCTCTGTCCGTGGTATATGACCGTAGCTCACCTCTCCTCATAGAGTTTAGCGTTCCACTACACTGCGTATTGCTTTTTTTGATTAATCTCGTTCCTCCTCTGCTCCTGCTGCACTGGTTTGTCAGTAGACTTCCTGTAGGTTTTCAAAACAACTCTTCATGTCAGCCTCCCTTCCTCCTGGACTCGCCCCTCTCCCCTCTCCTATTTCCCTCCCCCATCCCACAGCCGCTTCACCGAGCCTTCCTCGCCTTCTATTCATCACTCCCACAGCCCTTTTTACAGTGTCTCTCCGTCTCCTTCCTCCATCCGTTTTGTGCGCTCCATTACCCTTGCTTGTTCGCGTCCCCTTCATCTCACCCCTTTTGCCTGTCCAACCACCTGACATGAATTCTCTTTACCCTCTTACTGTATTTCCCTGCTCCTCACCGCCTTTCTCCCTAACGCCATTCATCTTCGGCTCCTTCGTCCATCTCCCTTCCTCCCTCGCTCTGTCAGGCCGCGGCACTAGCGCTCCTCTTGCTCGGTCTGCCAGCCTGCACTCTTGCTGACAGTGCTGTTTGTGTGAACTGAGTGCTGAGGCTCCCATTGCTCCCCCCATTGCCTCTTCCTCCTCTCCTTCCACCTCCTCCCCACTTTCCTTCTGCCTCCCACCTCTATTCCCCTGCAGGCTGGGGAATTAACCTTCCAGCTCGGGGCTTAATGACTGCTGTGGGGCGAACCAGCTGCTAACACCTGGGCCACACACACCCACGTGTACTGTCAGCCCAATCAGCACAAATAATGGACTCATTGGGTTCCTCGGCGAACCCAAACTGAAAATCAAACAGTATGAGCTGGTTTGGATATTAAAGTGCATATGACAGGTTAGACAACCCATTTCACTAAAATGTAGAGAACATGATTATTTTTTGTTGTTGCCCATTTTCATCCAGTTTGACAAATTTTGGTACGTTTACAATTGTATTATTGTACTTACTGGGCATGGGCAATGGGCAGATAGGTAGAGGTAATTCCACATTGTTACCTATAGCAAAATTCTAAACAAGCACCAAAAGCCATTACATTTGCACAATAGTTATGATTTAAGAAATCATATTACCCAATGACACATTTTATTGTGTTAAATGAGTATTTAAATTGTCATAAAAATGTGTCTGCTGTAAATTGTCCCTGCATTTTTGATGAACTGTCTTATTGATGACATCACAGAAGGATTCTGTTTCAGAAATGTTTAGAAAATGTTTAGACATTTAGAAATGAGTTGGGTCTATAGTTGTGCTCTATTGGAATACAGAAGCAGTCACTGGCAGCTCTGATTGAACACAATCATAGACACAAAGGCTAAAGCGTCTACAGGAATGGAAATATCTTGCACATGTATTTCTATGAATCAAAACAAATTGCTACTATTTCTGAAAAAATATGTGTCAAATATACAAATCATTATGCCAGAGATTACAGAAAGCAAATAGTTGCTACAGTGTCTGCGTTTAACAGTATTCAGATATTAATAGTTGGTTTAATGTTTCCACAGACTAAAGCGAATGAATGCAATGTCTCACAACCTTACTTCAGCAAAAATAACCTTTCCTCTGGTTGCAATATAAAAGTATACAAATTATGGTGTTTTTGTTTTCTTTGCCTTTTTCCTCTGCTACTGTATAATGAAGGAGTTATTTTACAGTCTTTGTGACAGCAGTTGGTCCATCATTACTGTGCAATCAACCCACGGCGTCAGAGGACACCATCCACCAGGACGACTACCAGCCGAACACCACGCACCAAGCAGGCCTTGCATTGGGGATGGAAAGAGAAAAAAAGTGTCATAAAACAGACAACAACGGATCAAAGAAAACCAGAGAGCCAAGGGACAAAAGAACACACACATGACCTTTAAGTTGCCCTCAGAAGTATTCAATATGTTCCACCCTAAACAACATCTACTATTTAGTTCGTAGTATATAATAGCAAAAGCAGAAGTATTGAGCAAAAAGGAAAAGTCAAAATTTCTGTAAAACGAAATCCTTGGCCTGTCTTTATCTCAGCAGTCGAGCAGATCGACCAAGAGTAGTCTGTTAAGAAAATGCTGTTATCTCCAGTTCATTCATTATGTATGAGCATAAATGGTACAAACTCGTAGCTGTGAAGACATCCATGTTGCCGGTATATATATTTTTGGCTTTGCAGCTCAGTGCAGCAAAATGCTAAATAATGGGAACTATGAGAAAATGGAAAGTTTCTCGTTATACAACCTTACGTATCTCTCTTGTATGCTCTAAATGTATCCTGTACACATTTTAGTGCGATGGAGCCTGCATAGTGACCCTGTTGTAACACTTCCTATGCACACAGCGCTCCCTTGGTTGTCTCCCACAAGTTCTTTATAGTTTTTGCCTGTGTAAGGATTGCATGGCGTAAGGGGGAGTCCCATTGGCATTCTTTAACATCCTAGTAGCTCGCTCCTGTTCAGAGAGGCATCTGTAGATCAGCCAGACTGAAAAAGGTGCTCCCAAGCTTGCAACGCAACAGGTAAGCCTCCGTCTCTTTCATGCAAATGCTCACACCTATTCAAAGATTCTTCAGCTTTTACAAGAATGAGATAGTGGTACGACCTCACAGAATTTCTTCAGTCTCTTGGAGCACCTTAGGCAAGCATGTACGTGAGGAGAAATATCTGGCAAAGTTGAGCAAGCCAAAGGCAAATCATAGTTTCTTTGGGTCATATACTTTATCTAGTAGACAATATGATTCAGAGAAGGTCACAATGCCAGCCCTGCTAATGCTAATTTCGGCTTTGAATGAGAAAGTTGAGAGTGGGTTCAATCATTTAGTTAATGCACAAGGTTGTGTCAGTGTTGAATCGTAAGGCCAGAGTAAAGAGTACGTTTTATTAACCAGTTCAATGGGACTTGATGATGAACAAACAGAGTAGCTGGATGATGTGAAAGAAAGTATTACAAAGTAGAGTAGTGCTGAATAGTCAGGCCATGGGTGATGTCCTTGTTGTGGAAGCAGCAGGCCATGTGTCAGGAGCAAATTCCCAAAGTTTGTTAGAAAAAGGTTAGAAAAAATGTGTGGCAATGAGCCCTCATGTAATGTTGTTGGTTTTTTTCCTCAAATGGAAATACAATTTGATGAGTTATTTCATCAAAAGCTGATGAGTAAAGATAATTTATGAATTCCTTTTTCAAGAGGTTTGTTAATAGATTCCATGACACACACACACACACACACACACACAAATTAGGATACTGCGTTAGGCTCTGTATACCTAATATACAAACAAATGACACACCATGCAACTAATGGGAAAAAGAATAATAAGAAAAAGCGCAGTACTCATTGTGTGTGTTTATCTACGTGTGCATTCAAAGATACAATAAAGACGGACATTTTAACCTCAGGAAAAAAGGAATTTCCATTGAGTGAAGAGGGAAATAATTGCCCTTACTCAAAGAGTAAGCTTATATGGCTCCGTAAACACAAATGTTTTGGGAGCGAGAGAAAATAATTGAGTGCGGGTTAATTCTTATCAAAGCCTGTTGAAGTGCAACTAATCGACTGAGGGGAGATGCGTCAAAAAGCTGTTCCCTCCAATTCATTGTGTTGTCTGTTCGGATGAGAAAATATTTTGTTTTCAATTAACTGAATCACTATTATTTGTTTCACTCCTGCTACGGTTAATCTGGCGTAATTATAATCTACAGTGTGCTTTTCCATGTTGTCCATTCACTGTGCACGACTTGCCTTTATACGCTTTCGACTTCGCTATTGATCAGTTATAACGTTATATAAATCCGCATCACAATCAAAGGGAATAAACCACATACAGTATTTTTCCCGGGAAATGTCACTATTCATGAGCCAATGGACTGTCTTTGATTTAGATGAGATTCTGGATGTATTGAACTATTGCAAATGTTAATAAGTAACCAAGAAATAAAAGCCATCCTGCTGTTATTGGGGGTAAGAAGGCCAGTAGCGGGAAATATAATATTAAATGAATGTTTTGACTATTTTAAAGTAAAATACTTCACTGTCTGTTTCATTGTGTTCAGGGAATGTCTGCGTGATCATGGACAAGTCGTCACTCCAGTTTGTGTCTCTAATAGGACATCTATTCCTTTGGACGTGTGGTAAGATGCCATTTAACTTAATATTCTTAAGACTTTATGAAACTTTGTCTGCTCTAAACATTTATTATGCCATATTTCTAAACTGTTATCTGCCATATCACCCACATTTCTAATAACTACAATATTTAATCAAGTTATTAGTTTGTGCCACTTGTAGTATACATGTTCATGGTCAACTACTATAATGACCTCTTTGTAAAGTGATGTATAATGTTCTGCTGCCAAAGTAAGTATAATGCTGTGATTAAAAAAATAAAAACCAAAAATAAAACTATCCATGCTGAATCAGTTCATTATTGTTGAGGTACAAAAAAGACTTGAGTTTGTTAGTATTAGGAAAGTCACTGTGGGCTGTTGAGTATTCATTTATGTAAACTGTATGCAAATGCACTCCACTGTTTGGTTGTTTGTATGCATTCTCAGTAATGGCCACTCTTGCCCTTCATATTTGACGTGAGGTGACTGGTTCAGCCTTGATCCAGGAGCTCTGCCTCTCATTCATGTTGTCAGACGCAACAGAGCATGGACTTCACAAACAACTTGGTCATTGCCTCAATGAAGGTCAAGAATCAAACAGTCTCCTCCTCTGTGGGACATCGTTTGAACAAAAAACATAGTCAGATATTAACAACTAATTGGCCGTGCACTTTCTTTTGTCTCTCCAAGATGAATTTTTCCCTAAACCTTATGTATAATAATGATTTCTACAAGCTCTGGTGCTGGAAGCAGATGCAGTAGGTGGTCTGCTTTAAGGTTACCTTTATGCACCACCAAACGTCACCTCAGAAATTGCCTAAATGATGCCAGCCCCTTCTATGACAAACAAGGGATTAACGTGATAAGTATTAGTCTGCAGGAGGAATCAGCCACAGTGGGACAGCAGCAGCAAAGAAAAGATGCACGGCCTCTGAGCACCCCTGCTTCCCTCCTCACCAAATACAGGAGCCGCACGGCTGAGGGCTGATTTAATTCACCGTAATTACATTATTGATGCATTTTCAGGGCCATATTATGGTGGTTTGTCATCAATAAACATATCGGAGGGTAAATAACATGGTCAATCACTTATGGACACTGGTGCACATACCCATCACACAGAGCACTTCCTTTATTTCACATCTCTTCACACTAATCCCACCTTCATTCACTGCTGTCCTCATTAAACATGTCCAGGCGCTGGGGCTCAGCAGGTGTTCCGGTCGGAGCCCAGGAACCTGACGGTGCGGATGGGGGCCACAGCTGTGCTCAGGTGTGAGGTGCTGCGAGCCTCTGGGACGGTGCAGTGGGTGAAGGACGGCCTCCTCCTGGGACCTGAGAGAAGCCTGCCTGGCTTTCCACGCTACTCCATGATCGGAAACCTCAGGAGAGGTAAATGCCTTACTCTGGGGATAAATAGTACACCGAATTGGAGAGAAGATTCAGGCTAGAGGGAGAGAGATACAGAATACCAGTGTGGAAACTCGGAAAAAGAACACTTTTAGGCCATACAATGTTAACGACAAAACAAATACACTATAATTTATCATATCAAATAAAGGCAGATACATACAAACTTATGGTTAAGGTTGAACTAATAACTATAAGACAATTACAGGTGATTAGATCACCCTAGGAATAAACAGTTTTTTCAGATTGTATATTAATCTTAATACTTTGGCTTTAAGTATCTGCCAATACCCGATATCGACCAATACCATTGCAGAGACGAAAATTGCATTAATTGTCTTAAAACAAAAATAACGTGACAAAACTTATTTTACCTCAGAACAGCTTTGAATAAAAGCTCAAACACCATGAGATGTTCTGAACCAAAATGAGCCAGTAAATAGCATAAATGTTTTGGCCAACAAGGATATCGGAACCGATATTTTGAAGCCGATATCAGAATCAGTAATTTTTTCTGGATTGCCAATCAGTGAGATTCGATACCTGTATCAGTGTTGGTTCATCCCTATCAGACCATAATAAGCAGTGATCAATGGTTAAATTGGCCTATGGGAAACTGAGAGTTGCATAAGTGAGAGAAAATAACTATGCAAAAATAACATTAAATAAATAAAGCGGGGAGCATCTGGGCCGAGGCGGTGCTCTGATTGTCAACAGCCACTAAGAAGAACAGAAATTAAAGCAGACAAGTGTCAACAAATCAGTGAAAAGTAGACAGTTATAATGTGTGCCACAGAATGTAAAAAGTAATGGCCAATTAGAAGCCAAGGCAGAGTAGACGAAGATCATCTCTTCACGATCAGCCCACGACTCAACATCACTGTCACAGTACGAGGGCTCACCAACAATCAAGAGCAGCCTCTAATACACAGGACCTGTAATAATGTCTAGAAATCACAAACACACGGTGAATGGGCTGCTACAGCCATAACATATTAGTAAATTCTTAAATTATGCATGCCATATTTGACTCTATAGACGTTGCTATTATTATTATTATTTATTATTCATTGTTTTATGTTGCACCTTAACAGCGAAACAAGTTCCTATGTTTGCGAACTGTGTTCAATGACAATGGCAATAAACCTTTTTTGATTCTGATTCTGAGATGTTTATGAAGCTCACAAAGAATAGAACTTGACTGTACTAACGGGGATCCAAATGATAAAAATAAACTCTAAAAAAGGCCAGCTGAGCATACATGCAATCAGAAATAAATACATCCACTTAGGATTACAGAGAATCCAAGTGTACAATGGTGGAAGCAATCACTCCACAGAGCACTGGAAAAGCTCATTCAACATGACACTTGACTGCATTTGATACTGAACCAGCTTCCACTGATTGTCTGCATCACTCACTGATGTTTACTGATGCTTAAAAAAGCATGAAATGCTGCTTTTACACACTCAAGAGGCCAGTGTTGATTTCATCTTGCTTACAGTAGCTTTGAAAAATGACACAAAGTTACCTGAACCTTAATTTACATTTACATCTAATGAATCTCCAAGATCAAAATTCAGTTATTTATAATCATCAATAATATGCTTGGGGTTTGTTTGTTTTTTAAATCAAAATGTCTATAGTCAATCCACTGTAATATAATGTTTGGAGCAGAGTTCAGACTTTGTAGGAAGAAATTTGATAATTTCTTTGTTTTAAATAGGAATTTGTAAAAGTCTGTCTTGTTTATGTTCAGGTAATAAATACTGAAAGCCAGTATATTTGTTTTTATAAGCCAAAATCAATTTGAAAGAAAAAGGTGTGATTGATCAGTATGAGGAAAACTATAATTTTTTTTGGTCATATCATCCATCCCTGATTGTGACATGGCATTAAAAGCATCCTCCTCGTGGTCAGAGCTCAAGGGACCAGCAATTACACTGGTCAGAATGAATCTTAAATGTTGTTTTTGCATTTTAAAACCAAGTTCCCTAAAGACGTGCAGATGCGTTTCTACTGTAGGTACTCATAACTGCATATGGTCTAATGGCTGCATATTTTTCAATTAACAGTTGATATGAAAAATTCCCAAGGTTGCAGCTGTTGAGAAGCTTCGACTTGCCAGTGTTAACTCAGTGATCTGCTCCCATACACACTCCATAACACATCTTTAGCAGCTCCACAGCACTGAACATACCATTAAGGTTTTAATTAGCGGGAAAGAATTTCACACATAACCTTTCACAGCATCTACGATACCACAACACTTCTTTTTACATGTTGAGCTAGTCTGACCTTTATCAGTTATGTAAGAATATGTCCTCAGCTTTTAAGCCAACATGCTTGGCTGGCAATGAACAAGCTCATCCACAGGAAATCAGTACAGAAAGTCATCATTTCAGAAATCGCAAATGAAAACCTCACATGTGAGATAAACAATAGCTATCTCAGAAATTGACAATGCATTTTCAACATATATGTACTATTTACAGAAAGGAAAAAAGAATCAAGTCTCTGGGTGTAGCATGCAAACTTTCGTGTGAAAATTGTAGCTGGTGCTAACGATCTTGCCAGGTTTTTTTTAACACATGCAATTTAGGCCAGCACGGCCGTCAGACTGAGAAACTATTTTTTACATGTTCATCTGTGAGCCAGGAAATCAGAGAAACAACACCAAACACTGAGCAGAGACTAATCCTAACAGGTTATGGCAAGGCATCAAATAAACGAGAGCCTGCTGGCATGCAACTGTCAGAATATAGGGACAACTCGGCCTGGCATCAGTTAATAGACTTCACTGGAAATTAGATTACATTTTATTAGTCATACAGAAAATTTACTCTGATACAAATGTCCCTGATATGAGTACAGACAAGCATAGACGATAAAAAGAAATGAGAATTAGGTGTGGGAACTCATTCATACATGTTTGATCATGAAGTTTAAACTGCTATAATTGTAAAATTAGCACAAATTAATGTGTTGCATTCAATAAAGTGTTGACAAAACACTCAAATATTTTGTATATACATTTGGTCGATTTGGCATCCCATTGACTTATTTGATTTGTTTGTGTTTTCTTTGCAGGACAGTATCATCTACAAATCGAAAATGTTCAACTAGATGATGACGCCATCTTCAACTGTCAAGCAGGTCGCTCTGAAAGCAGTGAACCGATCATTTCCAACCTGGCTTGGCTCGATGTACTGAGTAAGAAAAAATATTGAAATAAAATGTGATTATCTTATTACGGTGCATATAAGACCTGGACATTAAATACATGCTTATTAGTCTCTTTCACCATGGAAAATATGTAAAATGTGAATAAATCTTGATCTGAATATATAATACAAACAGTAATAACATAAAGACAACATCGTCATTGGAAGGCCATCTTATTTAAAATGCCATGTAATGATTTCTTAACATTTTTGGAAGATAATTCAAATGAATAAAGTCAAGGAGAAATTAGCCAGGTAACTATTCAAATATTATTTACTGCTATCGCCACCATTTTCATCCTCGTTCTACAAAGCTTTAACCAGCTGTACAATACAAAGAATCCGGCAAATTCTCTGCCAGTCTTGAGCCTCATGTCTAAGCCTTGCTCAAGAAGAAATTATAACAGCCGTGATTGAAAAGTTCTTCCGCGCGCACATGAGCTGGAAAGGAGATAATTGTGCGACTACACTGGACCACCTGTTGTCATTTTATAACAACCGCTGTCTCACTCTGCCTGCCTGCCTGCTCGCCGGCTTGTGGGAGTGAGTCCATATGTGGCAGGGAAGGAACTCGATACCTTTTTCTCACACAGGCCAACACTTCATTTGCTTACACCCCCCTCGCTTCATTTTCTCCGTCACATCATTTCTCCTTTTCAGGCTAGCACTATGGCCAGTGTGGAGAGGGGTTTTGTGAAGAGGGGGAGGTGGGGGTTGCTGTGGTGATTCTAGCCACCAAAGTATTCTCCTGTTGGGAAGAGAGCAGCTTTTCCTGACATGAAAAGGGGGGGCCGTGGGAGTCTCGGCGGCTGGTGCGGGGTAACGGCCTTTTGAGGTTGCATTTGACGTTTCGTAGCATGCCGTGGGGTACACCTGCAACCACAGCAGGCCAAATTCCCACATTACTTACCTTGTAGTTTGGCTTTTGCCCACACAATGACTTTAAACAAGACTGCTGCTGTCTGCATTGTTGGAAAGGTCAAAATGTGTGGGAATTGTCTCCATATGGCATCAAGGTTTACTTGTAGTCGCATTTGTCCAGACCGCAAGTGCTTCGTATTTCAGATAATGGCCACATCAGAAGCCATGTGTCCATCCTCAGCTGGTGTTTTTGTCCGGGCATACTGAGAACATTCTCCAGCTGTTTACTCCTTGAGATGGACAGTTGCAGCTGTGTTCCTTACTTACAAAGGGATCACAAGAGTTTATGGATTGACTGAGAAGAAATGCCCCGAGCTGGAGTTCTTCTGAAGGGTCATTTGTTCCACGCCACCAGCTCAACTGATTCGAAATACGTGACTAATCGCGGGCTTGATAATGAGTTGATGAATTCAATCTCCTGTTAGTGCTGAACTGGGACTGGAAAAAAACTCTGCATCTTTTTTGAAGAGCACGGTCTCTGATGAGCTCCCCGTGGACTCCTCCATCACCGATCTACAGCTCCCGAGGCCCCCACACCCCTCGCCAGTCAAGCATGGCCGTATCCCATCAAGCCCTGCATCAAATCAAAACACTATAAACTCTTTATGATGAGATACAGTGGCGGGAGACAGGAGGGGGAGGCCGGGCCGCATATAGTGAAAACAAAACAGAGATTGCTGCTTGTTATAATTGGATTCTTGGGTCAGAGGGAGTGGTATCATGACTGGCTAATTCGAGATGGATCACCACAGGCAGTAAATAGCAGGGATGGAGGCAAAAAATGTCAATAAGCGTCGTCTAAGGCTGAACAAAGAGATGTCAGACATTTTCATTGGTGCAACATAACTCCTGTGTGTTTTTGCCTTCCTGCAGTGCTTAGATAGGGGATTACCGCAATAGGCAGATCAAGTGGCAGTGAGTAATCCATGACAACAACAACCTCTACCCCCCCACAACCCCTCTAGTGAAACTTACCCCACACTGTCGCATACCTGCCACATTCAGTTGAGGTTTTTTACCATTAGCATTTAATCCTATTAATGAAAAACTCGCAGACATGCCCGCACACATGCCTTCTGCGAATGTTCAGAAAAATCTTCATTTGATGTGTTCTGGTTTTAGCTGCTTTTAGTCACCCCTTTGCTTAAGAGAAATGAATGTATTATCAGTCCTGTTGGTTGGAGGTTATAGGACATTTTTTAAGGACCTGGGGATGTAGTGGTGCGTTTTCTTTTTTCACTGCAGTAGCTAATGAGTTTAGCACTTGAAGAGTATATAATGAGACCTCCTTTTTGCAATTCCTTGTTATGAATAATGGAGAAACTTATAAATGGGGGCGTTTTCTTTCATGTCTTTGTTCTTGGGAGGAATTCTGACAGTTGCGTAGTAATGTGACCAAATCAGAGGAGGGCATGTTAAAAACGAGTGAGCGCCGGTCGCATTACTGATTAATGGTGAAGGGGCCAACAAGGCAAAAGCTGCAAAAGTAAAACTGGACACACTAATCGGACTCCTCCTTGTTCCAAATTTGAACTCGGCATAATCTTAAAATCTTATTAAGCTAAATTTAGTAGCTCCATTTTGCTCTTGACATCTTTTGTGTAACTGTAATTGCCATTGGGAGAGGGTTGCTTTGAAATGGCAGTCTAACTGTAATTTAATGGACACAAAAACAAAAGGTAAGCGAGGCAAAGAGAGAGGCAGGCGGGAATGGGCGGTTCTTATTTCTGTCCTCGACACCTGCTCCACTTCTAACCCAGACGGAGGGGCTTTCATCGCCAGAGATCACACACCTGAGACCTACGCCGTTGTGTTGAATGCATTTGTGCAGATTTCAGAAATGTGCACTTTTCTGCCACGTGGAAAAATCAATGCCGTCTGTGTATTAAGTCTCATGAGGTCTAATCTTTTTTCCCTCCATTATATTCTTAATTTAGCATAACAAGTTTCTCACAGACTCTCATACCCTCCGGGTGTAAATCATTTCCACAAAATCAGCTTGGTATCACATTCTTTGTCAGTGCACACACCAATGTCTGTTTTGGGTCTGATTATAAAACAAATGAGTCACTGTTATGCACTTTGCGTTTAGATGCTCTAAAAATGATTTGGATCTTATAAAAAACATAAGATTAGATTAGCCTTTATTGTCCCAGAAGAGTTATGTATTCTCTGCATTTGACTCCTTCAACCCTTCAGTGGTGTCAGGAGCAGTGATCGCTGCAGCGCCCAGATTCTCCAGATTTTGGTTTTGGTCAGACCTTCACTGGAAAATGTAACCTATTGGGAATGTTTTGGCTTAATGGGGGAAACCTGATCCCAGCCAAAACCCTGCCAGACACGGAGAAACATGCAAACCACACAGAAAGGTCCGGGCGGAACCTGCTGTGAGGATTCAAACAAACAAACTTCATAAATGAAAAATAAACTGTTAATCAATCAACCTTTATTTATAGAGCCCTTTACAACACTCAACACTGACCAAAGTGCTTCACAATAAAAAATCAAGACAATACGAAACTATGCAAATACAAACTGAACAAAATAAAGTGTCACCACATTACAGAGTGTTAAAAGCAAGTCTGAATAAATGAGTTTTAAGCCTAGATTTAAAAAGGCTAAAGTCAGGGCAGTTTGTTCCAGAGTGTGGGACCAACAACAGGGAAGGCTCGATCACCCCAGTGTTTGAGTCTGGCTCTGGGGACTTCCAGCAGAAACTGATTTGTCGACCTTTGAGCCCTGCTTGGGTTTCGGGGAGACGGAAGTTCGGCCAGATAAGGAGGTGCATTTAGAGCTTTAAAAACCAAAAGTAACATTTTAAAATCAATTCTAACAGAAACGGGAAGCCAATGGAGAGCAAAAAGAACCGGGGTGATATGTTGACGTCTGGGTGTGTTGGCTTGAAAACGCCCCTCAGCGTTTTGGACAAGCTGAAAGCGGCTAAGGGTAGACTGGGAGACACCGACATGAAGTGCATTGCAATAGTCTATTCTTGAACTGATAAAAGCATGAATAGTCCTTTCAAGGTTGGTGCAATTTAAAAAAAAGTCTTCACTTTAGCTAAAAGACGTAATTGATAAAAACATGCTCTCACCACACTGTCAATTTGTTTGTCAAATTTAAAATTGTTGTCATCCATGATAACACCGACTGTAAAGAATCTTGTTTTTGACAAGTTATCAAAATCAGACAGCACAGAATCACCAAATAAAATGTACTCTGTCTTCTTATAATTCAAATAAAGGAAAGTTTGCCCTCACCACATCTTTATGTCTGCGATACAATCAGTCAGGGATTGAAGAGCATCACTTTTGTCTGGAAACACAGGAAGTAAATTTGCAAATCGTCTGCATTGCAGTGAAAAGCTGAACTGTGCCTGGCTATTATTAACCCCAGGGGCAACATATACAGAGAAAACAATATGGGGCCTAAAATAGAGCCCTGGGGCACTCCACAGACCAGCGTGGCAGCAGAGGAGGACAGGTCCCCAATCATGACAGAAAAGCTTCTGTTGGTCAAATAATACTAAAACCATGCAAGTGCAGTGCCACAGATACCAACATCATTTTTAAAGTGAGACAACAAAATTGTCGACTGTCACTCCCAAAACTCCAGCTAACTCACTCCATGCATTCTCATCTCTGCTTTGGTCCATATAAATCCTTATGATGACAGTAAAATAATAAAAATGTTAGTCGCCTATATTGACTTAGACAGCATCGGTCAATTACTCGACCAAACCAGTGGTTAACAAATGTAAAACAACAAGTACCGCCTACGAAAACAGCCTTCCGAGTACCTCTAGGTGTCTAAACTAGGACCACGGGAAAAGGTCTAAAATCAGACTATACCACTGCTTTCGAAGTTTAAAAGAAGAACAAACCCAAAAGAAGAGAACACTTAGGATTGAATTGTCTCTAAATTAGAACTGAAGGGGACTACTGTCCAATTATACTTTACATTTCATGAAAACTTAATGGGCAAAAGGAATATGCCAAATAAGCAAAGCACCAATACCAAAAATAAAAAAGACAAGCTACACACTACAGAATTTTGTCTTAGAAAATGTCTCAACAGATTGAGACCACCATATTTTTGCATGAAGAAATAGAATTCCTCACAAATCACACACAAGAAACATCTCACTTTGGAAGTTTCTTCATGAATAGAATATTTCAGATCATAGTTCCTCATCTGAACTCTAAGAGTAAGACGTGCTCGTCTATTTTGGGGTTATATGTGCATTGTAATATTAGCTCCTCAAAGCCAGAAAAAGACTGAGTGTGACTCAAAAGCTGTAAAAGCAGGTGTGAAAGGTAAAAGATGTGGCCAGGAGAGAAATAGTTATTTAACAGAATAGCGTGACTCTGAGTTGAGAGAATGCGATTTGTTACTTCCCACATGATCTACTACTGTATCTGTTGCATTAGCGTGTTCCTCCAGCTCGGGCTGATTGGGTCACGTGCTTTGGCTGAGTGGACGTGATGGATGTGGGGCAGTCGCTCCAGTCCTACCTCCACACTTCTGCAGTTTAACCGCAGTGGTCAAGAGGGATAGCAAGGAGAGAGTGTGCACTGTCCTCACTGAGCGATGATGGAGTGAACAAGAGATTAGAAGAATAGGCCGGCATTACTAATGGAAGGAAAATATGAGATACCTGCATGTCTCATTTAGAAACACATCATTATTCTTATTTTAGCATTTGTTGGCTGCTGTTCACTCTTCCTGCACAACAAGTGATGAGCTTGTGTAAAGCGTACGGCAGAGTAGATTGAGAGTGCAGGGGCTGTCAATAGATGCATGGCCCAGTCATCTTCCCAGGGAAGGGGGGAAAACAAACAAATGCATCTCATTATTGCACCGTGCGCTTCTGCAGTGCTCTGGGTAAGCCATCACAGTCCACACAGATTCAATTGCTTCTTTTAAATCAGTTTGAAGCTGCAGCCACATCTCATCTGTCTCAATACCAGACTAGAGCTAGGAAGCGCCACTGCGCACAGCAACAGCTCCTCCTTGTGGTGAGGGAGGAAATATAACTGACAGAAGTAGGTTTAATGGCAGGTTTGACTTTACGTGGTCCAGCAGATTAGACTCAGGCGTTTGTAGAGAAATGGTCACAGAATTCATGTGAAACTGTGGCTCCTGCTCTCCTACATTCACTGTCTCTCATCTGCCGTCCTCCTCCTGCAGCACTGCCCAACTCCCACGTTTCTACAGCCTTCACACTTGAATTCTGATAAAAGCAAACAAATCTGAACAGGAACATAACAAACAATCAGGTTTTGTGATACTAACTGTATTGACCTTCTCATCTTGATAAAGAGCGGCTTTCACGTCTAAAGACAGCTCTTTGATGACTAACCATTGACATATTTTCTAATTTTCTGCCAAATAGTTTTGAGTTCCTTGTGCTGAAAGCATTTTCCTCTTGCTGGAATTCCCATTTATGGTCAGATAAAAGGATAGTGGAGAAGAACAGAGGAGAAGCAAAGAGTGCTTTGATCAGTCAAGAAAGCAGATATTTAGCTTGGGGCTGATCTGAAGAGAGCAGAGCTTGTTGTTTGTTGTGATAGATTAGCATTGGTTCAGCTTCATCACTATTTCAACGCTGTATGCTCTTCATGTCCACAATTTGTATTCTAACTTGACACAACAGCAAAGCAAACTGTAGTAAATCACTCAAAAGCTGACAGCGTGACACCCAGTCGTCTGTGATAGCAGCTGCATTTTTGAACCCAAATTTAATGTGATGAATAATATGTTAGTGCTGTGACGAATATAAAACATGAACTTCTGTCCCTCTGATGCAGTTCCACCCTCCGAGCCATACTTTGAGATGGACACACTGCAGTACTGGGTGGCGGGCAGGAAGTACCCCGTCATCTGTGTTGCCCCTGATGCAAAGCCAGAGGCTGAAATCACACTTTACAAAGGTGAGTCAGAGTTTCACCTCCGCTTAATGTGATGGAGACATCCAGCCAGACACTTCTGAGGCGTAGCGGGGAGGGCTCTATTATATTATAAAATATATAAAGGTCACGGCCTGATTTCTTTAACAGAAAAACAGAGGGAAACAAGCAGGGCAGTTTGGCTCGCTGTGTGTGTGTGTGTGTGTGTGTGTGTGCGCGCGTGTGTGTGTGTGTGTGTGTGTGTGTGCGTGTGTGGTTGTGTGGACCAGGCAGTTACATGTTTTTTGTGTGAAGTGTGCTTTTTAAATAAGATTAATTATTAATATAGCAATAAGTCTGAATGATTGATAGAAAAAATATATACAGAATGAATAAATTGTTGGAAAGACAGTTGTCTGGGGCAGTGTGGGAGGAAAGATCCAGGGTCAAATGAATTTAAAACATCCATTTATATTACGACTACTCTTCTGAAACTTCTGCATTTTTTAGGGATGTTCAAATTCCGGCTTTTTGTCTTGAAATTGTAGCCAATAACAGATACTTGCCTTTACTGATGTTAAAATCCACTGCAATCCTCACACATTTTATTAAGCAATAGTAAAATTAACTTTTCACATCTGTAAAAATAATGACAAAATTTATTTATTTTGGATAGGAAATCATTTGTTGCGAAAAATATAGCCATATTTTTTTAATTTCCACTTTTATTTCCATTTTTACTTTTACAAATTGGATGCACTGGGAACTAACTGGGAGGGACACATGGGAAGACACATTGGACCGAAACCATCTGGGAAAATATTCCAATATCACATATACAGATATTGAAACCAATATAATCGCCCATCCCTACTTTCTATGCAAAATCTGAAAGAAGAAGAAAAAAGCGATGGCATACTGAATGTGGCTCCTCAGCATTACACTGTCACTAGTGTCATGATATCTGCTAAACCAGCTTTCCACATTGCCTTGTTTGTAATTCCCTTGTATTTAGCATAGAATAACAATGTTGTTTTCTGTTCACCAGTCGTTCTTGTGCTGCTTCTTGTGGGCCCTATTGTGTCTTGCAGATGGAGTGGAGCTGACAGGTGCAGAGTCTTTCACCATGTCTGGCTCAAAGGATAAGCTCCTGCACACGCGTGCCCAAGTAACGTATGTGCTCGTCCGCCTGCCAGACTCATTCTCCTCACCAACCCGCTCAATCTCCTCCCAACCCTTTCTTTGTTTTCCCCCTGCTGTCTTGTCTTAGTAAGTACAATGGATTTCTGTACACGGTAAACTGTTACTTGGCACCGTGTGACTGAATTAACTTCTGTCAAATGCACAAAATTACATTGTCGGCAAGCGAAGTGCATCTGATCCTCGCAGCTTCGGCAGGTGCCTATACATTAACCACGGCCATAGATTTCTTATTATCCCTCCTCAGCGTCAGAAATAATAACCTCATGTCATATTCTGAGATAACATTGGTTTGCGATGAGCTGCGACATTGTTCAAACCGTATTATAGAAAGGCCGAAGTCTTAAGTAATATTGATGCTCAGTCTTCTGTTCACACTGAGCGCACGCAGCAGTGGGCCATGTGTGATTGCTGCAACTGACATCGCACTGTAATTTGATGTAGAAGATATATGCGGAAAATAAACCAGGCGGGCTATAGATGTACTGGAATGCTTGTGACTATAAAGGGACTTACAGAAGCAGTTCTCTCATGCTGTGTCACCCTCTCTACTAACTTAAAACTGCAGCAATAGACTAATCCTCCAGTTAGGTACTCCTTAAAGCAGTGTTTTTCGGAATGCCTACATTTCTGATTTCTTGTGATTTTTCCCCCTGGTCGACTCCTCCCATCACTTCAGTTTTTGTGCACAAAAGACGGAACACTTTTTTTTTTGTTCAAATGATTCCACAACACTAAAATATGATCAATTTACACCATTTAGAAAAAATAAATAAAACATCTAAATTATTTTCATTGTCCCTAGGTTAGGTGTTAGGGGTTAGAATCACAGGGTCCCTCACGATTTGATGCGATGCACAATACACGGCTCATGATACCATAATATCATGATTTTGCGCTACATGCGATAATCGATATATTGCTCATAATATTCTACAATAGAGCTCTACTTTTTTAGAACCCAAAACTTTTGAACAACGTTTTTTCTTTGTTAAACCAAGGCACACAAAATGAATCAAAATTGTGAAAATGTCTCATATTTCTCTGAACAGTGCTGAACAATCATGGCAATATATCAATACAGCAGTCCACAATATCGATACTGTATCACCAAATTTAGTATCACGATATATCAATATTTCAATATTTTGGCACACCCCTAGGTCTGGTTTTATAAATTTGGCAAAGATGATTCTTTTGCTTTCTCAACTGGTTCAGACGTTGCTCAGGACTAGGGATGTAAAGAGTCTGTGGTTAATCAGGTCACAATATAACTGTAAAAATTATAATTTTGAGTATTGTAGACAGCGACATAGAGTCATTTCAGTTCATCCTGCAAAAAGTCGAACTACACATTTACTTTTTTTTATCTGGATGTTTAATGTGACAATATCATTACTTTTCCCATTAGACTTATGAAAGAAAGCAAATTAAGGATTTCAAAGTTGTTTGGTCATAGTGCCAACAATTGTGAATGATTTCTAAAATTGTGATTTTTCTTCTCAAAAAACCACTCAAATTTGATATTGTGACATCCCCACTCAGTTGACTCCAAAATATGACATTATTATCATTTGTTTTGTTTTTGTTTTTTCAAGGCAGTACCTCAAGGCACACTAGTGTTCTTGGGTGCCCTGGCAGAAAGAGAACAATTTAAAAAAAGGGGGGAGGGCTATAAAGTGGACCATAACCTCACTCCTATTCTCATTCCAGGATCACAGCTCGAAGTTCAGACAACGGACAGCAGCTGTTATGTCATGCCAAAAACTCAGCTCACTCCAGTCCTGTGCAGGCGACAATGACTATGAATGTGTACTGTGAGTGTCAACCTGTCTATTTCACCACAACCAACAACCAGCCTATTTCAAGTACACAATAATGTGAAATACTATGCAGGGGCCCGAGGGAGCCCCAAGGGTACCTAGACTTGTGCACTCAGTCTGCGTTAGTGGTCCAAAGAGAAATATTCAACCTGAAGGCAAAGTCGCACTTCACTACTTAGGGCAAAGCATCAGTGTGACTGCCTCTGGTTCTCCGGGGTCTCTAATGGTTTGAGCTCCAAAGGACAAGAACAGCAGTACAATACCCATTAAATCAAAGTGAATCATTTAGCGCAGGGTCAATTAACAAATTATGTTTAAAGAAGACACATTATGCTTTCTTTCTGTACCTAGATATCGATTATTATTCATGATTTTGTATCTACAATGACTTAAGAATTGAAATTGAATCATTGTCTTATGTTACGCTTTTCACAGTGGCATTCTGTTATTATTTTTGAGTGACATTTTTGAACCCTCAATTTATTGAGTAATCACAGTACAGTGGGCGGAGATAGGGGGCATTTTCTGAGCACTCATGCCTCACTGCCACCTCTAAGCTAAGGACAGCTTCATGGTTGTCCCATTTACAAAATGTTTCCTTAATTATGTTGAGTATGTAATGGTTTTTACTGTATATATTTTGTAATAAACCTGATGGAAAAATATATAAAAAAGATGCAGAACAAAACAGGATTACTCAAACATGCATTTTTCAATCAAATGAGTACAAGCTAATGACGAAGGAAACCATTACAACTTGGTTTAAAGCTCCGAAAATTTGCTTTAGCATAATATGTCCCCTTCAAGCGTGTTTACTGGCAGAGTTTTCATGTATTACCTTACCTATTTTTACTAAAACCTATAATTTAATAAATGTTTGAGTATTTTTTTGTAGAAGCAGAATAAAAAGTGAAACAAGAAACATATCGATTTTTTTTTTAAATTAAAAAACATCATTGTTATTATCACAAACACGGTAGATTGATATTAAAAATCTTGCAGCAGCACAATAAGATGGAATTGATAAGAGTTATAACCGCATTCAATTGGGTGTCTCCATTTCTCTTGTTGCAACGCAAACAAAAGAGGATGTTGTTACACACACAAAGCTCTTTTGATTTTACATTTTCTGTGTTGTTCAGTTAAAAAAAAGTATTGCTAGGGCTTGAGAGTGAACCCACGTGCTTTTGCCCAAGTCTAAATCATGTTGTTGATTAAAGTCAAGGAGAACGCTTTTCACCTTAGGCAAAAACTGTTCTTCCTTCCTATTGTCCCTGGGATATTATCTACAGACTGACTAGACACCTCAATGTTGTCTCTATACTCCTCCACGTAAGTGCAGATTGCATCCCTTCCTCTCTATCTCCCTCCTCTGTATAAAGCAGGGCTGTGTACTAAGTGCTAATGTTGCAGAACTCGGGACCACCGCTGCAGTCTTACTCAGCATGCCGGCCCATCAAAGCAAGCACTGTGGCCATTTTCAGCCAGCCAGATTGTTAGCAAGGTAGCAATTTGTCACACTGGTCTGGGGTCTGCAAGCCTGCTCTCCAAAACGGATTGCAGCAATAACAAAGACTCGTCCTCCTCTAATTTATTTTACTGGATATATTTTATTCAAGAAGGCTGTAATCTATTCATATTTCATGTTGCCTTATTACTGTTTGAACATCTGTTATTCTGCTTTATAGACTGGATACAGCTCGCTGCTTCCTTAATACCATATGCTCACATCCAATCCAGACCTCTTATATAGTTCTCTATGCTCTATGCTATTTACTACTTCTACATTAACACAGTTGGAGCTTCTAACTTAAAAGGGTTTAAAATAGGATCTCTAATCCCAGTTGAACCTGGGTCGCCACTGGGTCGCCACTGGGTCGCAGGTTAAGCAGCGGCTTAACCTGCCTGGAGAAGACACATACATGTTTTCTCATTATAGGCCTATGAACATGCCTGATGCTCAGATCCTCCACTAGAACCTCCGCTAGCTTTGATTCATGATTGGTTGTAAGTGCTGGGCTTTAGGTAGTTTAGTTTAGTTTAGTTTAGTTTAGTAGACCATGCACATACAGTAAACACAAGAGAGGAAATGTGTTTGTGCCAGGCTATATTAGTAATTCCTACTTGCAGTCCCTGGACAGGTTGGTGTCAAAAAATAGCATACATGCCAATAAAATATAATATATATATACAACTTACAAGTATAGTATAATACAATCACCCATCCAACCAATCCTTTTAGTAAAACTAATCCCTCAGCAGTACACTGTCGGTCACACACTTCCATACACTACTGATGTACAATTCATGTTGCTGCATTCATACAAGGCAATACTTTGTGACAGTTCAGACCAGAGAGGCCTTTAGGTTAATCCAATTTCATTTTTGGCATTAGTACTGGCAACCCAAATGAGAGACTGATGTGAGGCTCATTCCACTTTCTAATTAGATTTCCATCTTGAAAACCAAAACATCAACTACTTGTCCAATGTTTCAAGTAATTTTGCAATAAAAAAAATGAATCATTATCTGTAAGACCAATATATTATATGTCTACCTCGCATCTGAGGCGCACAGATTTGAAAGTAAAATGTACACCCCCTACATTTAGGTTTTTCCATGCCACACTGGTGGTTAATCCACTAATAGGAAAACACCCTCTTTCTCCCATCTGGGTTGTCATTATTTTTTTATATATATATTTTTGTTTCTTACACCCCTTTATGCAGTTCTTAGTCAAGTTTGTTTCTACTATGGTTCTTGACAGTTCCGCCTCAGCCTCCAGTTATTTTGGGCCTGGAGAGACAGGAAATCAGAGCTGGGACAATGCTGGTGTTGGAATGTGTGTGTCAGTCTGGAAATCCCAGAGCAAATCTTCAGTGGACTAAGGTAAAGTGCATGTAGGCCTATCAGTACAAGCTTTTGATTTTGATGGTACGCTACACATTAAAAAGCTGGTCATTAACGATTCCAGTTTTCTGATATCTTACTTGACAGGATGGGGAAGTTGTGCTGAAAACTTGGGAGGAAGATGCCGTGGCCCATATGTCCAGAAGTGTTCTCTATCTAAAAATCCGTCCAGCAGACAACCAAGCAGTGCTGAGCTGTGAGAGCGTCAATCTTGTCTCTGAAGAGCCTCTGTCCACCAGCCGCACCCTCACTGTGATCTGTGAGTGAAAAGAAGGAATAATAAAAACAACTTTCAGCATGTACATTCACTTTGCACACTGCTGACAACTTGCAAACCAAATTATGCACCTACTAAGTAATTCGAAGATCTTGATAAGTATCATCTTGTACCGTATTGAGGAAGGCTCCATGTTGGTCTAAATGAATGCTGCTGTCAACACCAATACCAATGCTCCAGATGACTACAACTGACTCTTTTTCTACACCAATACCAATGCGTATATTTTTACAGACTAATGTATAGACCCTTGAAGGTTTGTAAACAAGTGCATTCTAAACTATGGAATAAGGGTAAACGTAAAGTGAATCTTAAATAGAATTACAAATTTAAATAGAGAAACTTGGCTTTGCTTTAGAATATCACACAATATATAAAAAAAAACAAGGGTGCTTTTTGCAAATGATAACCACTCAGATACATGTGAGTGATATCAGAGCACAGTTTAAAGACACACAATTGTATTTAACATCGTAAAATCCTGTATTTTAGGGTTTACTGGAACAAATACTTAATGTTGACCCCACAATAGTTTTCCATTTTCTCTAGATATATTTCTTACTTACAAAATTATAGTTTTTGCAAAGCTAAAATAAAATTTTGAGAATAGAAAATAGTATTTTGTTTTTATTTGTTTTTCTAGACATTCCATTTTTAATCTAATGTCAGTTAATCATTGAAAATATATTATGGTTTATTTCAATTTGTCTCTCTTGGCCTCCCTAAACATTCTGATTACATAGCATTTTAAAGATATATGAATATTACTAAGCATTGGTCATTAGCATAACAATACTATTGGCAATCAAGCCACATTTAAAGAATTGTCTGTGTTTTGTACAATCTGATATATTGTTGTTGAGATAGAAAATGCCAAATGGCCATTGAGCTTTCCTTCAGAGTTTGACAGTTGTTTACATTATTCACACTATTTAATCTTGAATAAACTATGTGGACTTGGTTTAGTCATGCTCTAGTCCTGGTTTAGTCTTGGTCCAGTCCAGGTTTCATATTATTTTGATGAGATGAAGTGCTCGCACCCTTTAGATTCAATATGGCGGTGGGTAATGTTTTTGTCGTGACAGGCCCATTGCTACCAATATTTCAATAGATCTGTGATTTCTTCTTGGCTTAGCAAGAAAAGGTGTCAGTGTCAAGTCTGCAATCTGAAAGGACTTTACAAACGTAGCAATAGTAGTTGACTATTGACTTCTTTTCACCGTGAAGATCAAGTAAACTAGCGAGCGATTACAAAAGGTAATGTTACATATACTTGCGCACATTGAGTTAGTACTATCAAATTAAATGATTAAAAAAAAGACGTATACATAAGTCAAACAGAGCCAGGCTTCAGATAACCTACTTCCACATTCTTTTTCTGCAGCTTGCATAAATCCTGGCAATGGCTCGAAGCAAAGGATTATTAAACAATATGGGCATGAGGGAGAGGAATATAATAAGAGTCTTACCTCCAAAACTAATTCTTTTGCTGTTCAGCATAAATTCTAGTGCTAATATCATTAATGAAAACTAATGGTTATTATAGCAGAGGAGTCTGTTCCAGATTAGTATCACTGTGTGTGCTCTTTCACAGAAACTCAACCAGTTTTGCTCCAGCGCGCTCTCCTCAGGCTGTGCAACATACACTACATTACACTAATGTTGCTTGTTAATATTTTTTAAATCAGTATCATTTTTATTCTCTCAGCAGCAAACAGAATATTTTCTAATTATAACCTAATTTCCACTACAGAGCTAGACAGCTGAAAATATGAGCTGATAAAATGCTGATTAATGCAACTAGTGTATGCAAATTATTGCTTTGAACTGAATTATTCTCTTAACAAATATATGGCTTTTATTATTTATATATATATATATATATATATATATATATATATATATATATATATATATATATATATATATATATATATATATATATATATATATATATATATATATATATATATATATATATATATATATATATATATATATATTAAAAAAGGTGCGTGAAGTCTCTCCAGTTGGCTGCCAACCGCCTGTGCCCTGCCCTTCCTGTGATGAACTGCTTCTGCCTCACTGCGTTTTAGGCATCGGAAAGAGCTGCAGTTAGTGTATATTAAAAAGTAAGCTACTTCTGCATCGCTTGCGTGTATGGCAAATAATCACATACATTATGCCAGGGCCACTATGCAAAGTATTTACATACATGATGCTCTCTTTCTCACTGCTTCTGCCAGCGCAGTTGCCCTCCTTTGTCCCCTGAAGGGTTCACGCCCGTAGCTATTATACCGTGTCTTCTCATGCCGTTAAAATTAAACAGACTGACGAAACCATGCTGAAAACCTCAGGAGAAAACGTGTTGCCACTCAAAGTGATTTTCCACCTCAATCTTGATATTTTCTTCTTGAAAGTTTTCCAAAAATAATTGCGCCTTCACTATAAACACAATACTTAGTTGTTGAATGTGATTGTGTTTTTGTTTTTTGTGTCTTTGCCTGTCATTCAGTTGATCCTGCAAAGGTAAAACTGCTCGGGTCTTTTGTGGCCATTGAGAACGAGGAGTTGAATCTGAACTGTTTCACCACATCAAGTAATCCCCCGGTGGAAATCCGCTGGTGGCTGGGCAACAGGGAGCTCAACTCAACAGCTGTCTTTATGGAAGAGGTGGGTCCAACTCAAGATTTTACAATAATATTTAGATTTCAATTTGTAAATGACAATTGGATTATTTTGAGATTGAAATTGTGATTATGTCAGACTGTTTTTTTTCTTTCATCAGACTTGGTGACTGGCAATCATTTAAATGCCTTACAGTGAATTCGTTAAATAAGAAAGCAATGTGAAATTTGACCTCATGTGCGTCTCCATTGACTTAGTAAAATGGCTGACCATGAAAGTAGGCTGGCTACATCTCTGCACTGAATGGACAATGATAACACAAAACCATTCTGGTGCTCTTCTCTTTTGTGTGTACTAATATGATCAAAGTGAATAAAAGCTGACACAGAAGATGAGCGTTATTAAACAAGCTCTTTATTCATCTGGCAGCAGCATTTCCATTTGATCTTACACAAGGCACTCACTGTGCGTGTGTGAGCTTTAATGCATCTGAAACAGTGTGAGGTTAATGAAGACTGACGCTCCTGTCCAGTGTCTTTGTTAGACTTTCAGACTGTGGCTTTTACTGTAATCACCACAATAATAGTTTTAATAAGCAACTGTGCTGCACAGGCATGGCCACAGTCAGGCAGGTGCAAAACGACTGCAGTCAGATGAATATGTTTATTTATTATAGGCCTTTTGCAGGATTGCTTATTACAGCAACTAATTTGCCATCTGTATTTTCACAGGCCCTTCAGCAGGTTTTTTCTTCTTTGTGCATTTCTCTTCCTAGATTATAGATGCTAACTATACAATTTGCAATTGTTGCTTTGTGTTGTTTGTCTTTTTAGGGAGAAAACGGTGGGATGACAACCCTGTCCAATTTGACCTATCAGGTCTCCAAGCAAGACAATGGAATGAAGCTCTCTTGTGTGGCTTTTAACAGGGGTACCAAGGTCTCCAAAGCTCAAAATGCTGAAATTACTGTCTACTGTGAGTAGTAGTAAAATAGTAACAATCAGTATTCATATTATCATTGCTTCACACACCGCTAAAACTCTGAAAGAAAAAAACCGGAAACATTTTTGTTCGAAAACAGACCCCCCTCAAAAGGTATGGATCGAAGGCCCTTCTCAAGACTTCCCTCTCCATGCCGGAACCAAAGTGTGGCTAGTTTGTTTCTCAGCAGGAGGAAATCCACCTGGGAGCCTCCACTGGTACAAGGTCAGCGTAACACACAGTATAGAGGCTGAATGCATAGTGTGGCGATGTGGCCAAATTGTGCACATTGCTAACTGCACTCTTTCTTGCAATAGAATGGAAGGTCGGTACCCAATGCATTTAGATCAACTTTATTTGATAAAGGTGTGACTCGAGAGCTCTCTCTGGTCTTGTCTGCAAGTGATAACATGGCAGTGTATCATTGTGATGCAACAAATGAAGCAGAGAAGACTATTTCTGCCCAAATCAGGCTTCAGGTTCTTTGTGAGTTGCTATACACTTAGGGGTGGGACAAGACTCAACAAGACTAGATTACACAAGATTGGGTCCACGAGAACGAAATAAATTCTACGGTTCATTTAACTATTTTGGCCCCACATTTTTCAATACATTTTATATTTTTGCTGTTATTGTTTTTTTTTTTCATGTTAACACACAGAAAAACCCTCCTGAGAACATTCTAATCATGTGTGCACAATCTTTTGGCAATTCCATCTTGCTTGATGTTATGGCTTATGATCTTGTCCCACCCCTATTACACATGTATTATGACAAATGAAAGATGGATTAAAGTAGTTTTGTGTTTTCTTTTCAGTTCCAGCCGTATCAATGAAAATCACTGCTAACGCTGACCAGTTTTACCGGGGCCAGACTGTAACTTTAGAATGTAATTCGGGAAGCAGCAATCCCAAATCCAATATCTCCTGGAGCCTGGGCACACAAAGGTTTGGCTAATCACAGTCATCCTTTATTGGAAGTGTCTGATAGTTATCCTGCTAAATATGCAAATGTGCAAGATTGCTTATTGAACCCTACCTTGCTTCTTAATGAGATTGCTGTTGGATGTTGTTTGTGTCCTAGGTTCCAAGGGGTGGATCAGCCTCATAGGAAGGCAGAGTATGGGGGCTTTTCAGTGAGCAGTTTGCTGTCACTGAATGTGAGTTCACAGTTTCACAATCAAAGAGTAATTTGCCAGTCCCACAGTGCTAAACTACCTGAGGGGGCCAGAACCTTCTTCAAGCTCAATGTGCTTTGTAAGTACAAAGACCAAGAGATGAACGATGCATAATGATGATCTATAATGGTGCAGATGTTTGCTGTTTTACTGGTTTTATTAGTTGCACACCATCATTGTAATGTATCGCGCGTGTGTATGTGTGTGTGTTTTTTGTTTACCGGGAACCTTTGTTGTGATTTGTGGGTCTGTGGAGCTCTGTGGTCGTGTGTCCTAATTGTGCATTTGCTTTGCTGCGTGGCCATGTTTGTCTTTGATGCCATTTCACAGGCAGCAGCCAGCCACTGCTTCAAAGCATGCGACTGTGTGTGAGCATGAAGGAATGTCAGTGTGTGTTTGTGCCGAGCTGACGTTGGACAACACTACAGTCACTTATCGTTTTAAAGCATGTCCCTGTGCCATCCATGAGTCTCCACACCCCCATCATCCAACAGTCTGAAGTTGGTCACATCTAAAATTATTGTAGGATGTCCACTTCTATTGGATTGACTCTCATTATTGCCTCCCTTTGCTTTATGCTCCAACATTTGCATGTGTTTTTTCTCTCTGTCAGACCCGCCTGAATTTAGCCCGGACCAGCCAACGCAGATCCAGGTGGTGGAGAATGACATGGCAACCTTCCCACTGCTGGTCTCAGCAAACCCAGAGGAGGTCTCCTGTATTTGGAAGCACAGCAGGAAGAACCTGGTCAAAGGTGATCTAGGGCTGTGTGATGGCTCTATAAACCAGCTCCTAGTTGAGCTGAGCCAGCAAGTAAGCACTCAGCTCTGCCATTCAGGGTCTGAATAAAACATGGCAGGTTAGCTAGCATGGGACCCTGCCAAATGTGAGTCTCATTATGGCTGTAATGTATGCAGTCTAAATGAGGATTGCTGTCTCTCTGAATACAACACAGCCATTCAAAAGCTGGCTTCTCCTCCAGGCCAGTGTCACTGCAGCACAAGCTGCTTTTATTTTTTTATTTTAATGTTTATTCCTATCATTCATATATTTGTCTAAATTCATTATATCCTGAATGTATTCAAGTTGGAGCACTGTAGTGCAGAAGGTGTCTCTCACTCAGCCTATTGTTACCTTGATGTGGGAATCTAGCCAGGCCAATCAATAATGCAGGATTAGATGTCACTTAGAGACCAGTGGCCAGAGGACATGCAGTTGATGAGCGTGTAATGAATGCTTAATTTACCATTGGTCTGTGTGTGTAATGTTTTTGCACAGAGAGGGATGTGCGCTTCCAGTGGACAAATGAGTTCACCCTGGTGATCGAAAATGTGACGAGGAAAGAAGCCGGATCTTATAAAATCGAATGCACAAATGAGGAAGGTGTGAGCCACACCATGATTCTGCTGGACGTCCTGTGTAAGATTCTACAGGTCCACCACTACTCATGATAACATTTCCTCCCTTCATGCTGTAAACTTAGTTATAATTTTCATACAAATAAATTCCTTTTTAAAGTGACCTGAACTAAAACATTTAAATATGGGGCATGTTGTTCTTTAGCCCAGCTAAAGCAGAGAGAATCCACACTCTTTCTACACAGACTCTGAGTCCATCCATCTCACATGCTTCATTCATTAGGCCTCCATGCAAGGCCACGGACCCCCATAGCTGCCCCAGGCCCAGCCCGGAGCACCTGGTCCACTGCTCCTTTACTGATGATTTAATAATGGACGTGTTGAAAATGTAGGTTTGTCTGTTTCACTAAAGTCCACGGTACATGCCTAATGGATTCCACTGTGCTGATATGACTGGGCCTGACAGTTATAGATATTTATTATGTATGGAGAATTGTTGTAGCTTTTATGGGTGGCAGCGTGGCCCACTTAACAATGTCGGTCTTGGTTAAGAGGCCAATATAGTTGGAACCCACCAACCAAGAGATATGTCCCTCTTGTGTTTTCCACCGCTGTTTTTCTAGTGCGAACATAGGTTTAGACAAGTTGGCACTAATGGCCTTATTGTTCCAAAGAGATGGTGCTCTGGGGATGTATTAAAAGTTTGTAGAGGTGACAAAGGATGGTTGAAGGCTGGTAAAGCAGAGGAGTTGTGCAGTTAGAACATTGTTATGTAGAAATGCCATGTTAAAGGCATAAAGTGAGTCTGCCAGTTCGGTATATTCATATTCACATTGCACTTTCATTTGAGGGCTATGAATATTCTTACAATACAGTCTTCTATTATACATAAGTGTTAGTGTATCTGAAATGCTGAAGCCAATTAGAGCACCGTTATGGAGCAGTTCAAAGGTAAACGAGTGTAAGAGTAATTATTTCAATGCAGCGTGTCTGCTTAATGGCTCGGCAAATGATTTGGCTCACGTTGGCATGTTAACCTTTGCTTGTTCCTTAACCCTGTCCTCTTTTCTTACACTCAGATGCTCCCAGCGTTAAAGCAGAGAAACAACCTGTGTATGTGAACCTCGGGGCCACTGCAGATCTGATTTGTGTGGCAGATGCTAACCCCATTATATCTGACATGTTCTCCTGGAAATGGCTGGTGAGGGCTAAATATACACCGCACATGTACACACAAGCTGACTGAAGCATCCATCCGCTGAATTATCTTTCTTTTTACCTGGCTTCTTTTCGATTATTTTAGCCATTCACACCGTTTATCACTGGCCTCTCTAAATGCATAGGTGCACCATATTTCACCAGCCTTAACCATCCCCCTACCCCACCTCTTTCTTCTCAGCGCTCAGACCAAATCCAGAAAAATAGCTTTCATTACTGCTCCGTGACTAAAGGGCACATTCGTCAATGCTCTCTGGTCCCTGTAGCTACTGATGCCTTCTTTGGTCTCACACAGCCTCTGGCAGTATTGTGTGTCTTGCTTTTAACCTGCAAACCCCCCTCTTTTTTTCCTCTGTCTGCAATTCTCCTTGTGGACCTATGGCATTATCATTCTCCATCTTCAAACCTTGTTCCATCCTGCCCTTTTCATTGCCACCTTTAGCCATGACGGTTTGGCCGCTCACTTCTGCTCCTGATGTCCCCTTGTCTTGCTTCTGGTGTGCCCCTTGACTTCAGGAAAAGGTGCACTGGCAGTGAGGGATAACTGCTGTCCCAAGCTCATTCCCAGTCACTTTGTCTTCCACAGGGAGAAGAGGAGGTGGAGATGGGAGAGGAAATCCAGGAAGATGAATCAGGCTTGCTGACCATTCACGGCGTGACTCGAGCACATGCTGGCTTTTACCAGTGCATTGCCAATAATGGACTAGCGCCCCCTGGCAGTACAGATGTGCAACTTATAGTTCAATGTGAGTTTGCTTGTGAACTCAAAGATTTATGTCATCAACAACAGCAACAATCACATTTACCTTTTGTTGTTTGTAGTTAAACCAGTGATTCAAAAGGGACCACAGTGGAGGAAGGTGGCCAGTAGAGGAGATGGTACTACCACTGCTGAGCTGGCGTGTCGGGCAGAGGGTATCCCAAATGTTAACTTCATCTGGGAGAAAAAACAAATGCTCATGGACTTTGAGAACCCCAGGTCAGAGACCCCAAGATATCAATCATTTTGTATATTTTTTGTATTTGCAAATTTCAATGTATCATTATCACATACTGCATTTGCTTTGCTGATAAATAAATCCTCATGATTCAATAAGATGTGACTGTATATAATATCATGATTTACCTTTTCCAACTATTTTCCCCAAAAATCATATTCAAGGTATTTCATTTTCTCTGCTCTATGCTAATACCTGTTTAATGCTTCTTTGATGTGTGAAATTGGGTGACTATGTGCAATCTGCAGGACATCACAATCCCTGCTGTCTGCCACTCCGACTTTATCTCTCTCTTTCTTTGTGTCTGGTGTGGTGTGTGTGTGTGTGTCTGTGTGTGCTCTGTGTGTGTGTGTCCGTGGTGTTGTGATGTCTGTGTGTGTCTGTGTGTCTGCTCTGTCTGTGTGTGTCTGTGGTGTGTGTTGGTGGTCTGTGTGTGTCTGTGTGTGTCTGTGTGTGTCTGTGTGTGTCTGTGTGTGTCTGTGTGTCTGTGTGCATGTCTGTGTGTGTCTGTGTGTCTGTGTGTCTGTGTGTGTCTGTGTGTGTCTGTGTGTGTGTTGTGTGTGTGTGTGTGTGTGTGTGTGTGTGTCTGTGTGTGTGTGTCTGTGTGTGTGTCTGTGTGTGTCTGTGTGTGTCTGTGTGTGTGTGTGTGTGCTGTCTGTGTGTGTCTTGTGTGTGGTGTGTGTCTGTGGTGTGTGTGCTGTGTGTATGTCTGTGTGTCATTCTGTGTGTCATGTGCTGTGTGCAATGTCTGTGTGTGCATGTCTGTGTGTGTGCTGTGGTGTCTGTGTGCATTGCTGTGTGCATGTCTGTGTGTGTCTGTGTGTGTGTGTGTGTCTGTGTGTCTTTGTGCATGTCTGCTGCATGTCTGTGTGCATGTCTGTGTGCTGTGCTTGTGCTTGTCCGTGTGTGTCTCTCTGTGCATGTCTGTGTGTGTCTTGTGTGTGTCTGTGTGCATGGCATTGTGTGTGTGTCTGGTGTGCATGTCTGTGTGTGTCTGTGTGCATGGCTGTGTGTGTGTCTGTGTGCATGTCTGTGTGTGTCTGTGTGACATGTCTGTGTGCATGTCTGTGTGTGTGTGGTTGTGTGTGTGTTGTGTGTGTTGTGTGTGTCTGTGTGTCTGTCTATGTCTGTGTGTGTGCTGTCGTGTGTGTGGTCTGTGTGCTGTCTGTGTAGATATCTGTGTGTGCTGTATGCAAGTCGATGAATGTCCTGTTGAGTGTGTGCCTGTGTGCACTGTCTGTGTGGTCCTGTGTGTCTGTGTGCCGATGCATGTCTGTGTGTGTCTGTGTGTCTATCGTCTGTGGTTGTGTGTCTGTGTTCTGTGGTGGTGTCTGTGTGTGTCTGTGTGCATATCCGTGTGCATGTTCTGTGTGTCTTTGTGTGTCTATATGCAGATCGTCGGATGGTGTGCTGTGCTATTCTGTGTGCATGTCTGGTGTGTGTCTGTGTGTCTGTGTGAGCATGTCTGTGTGTGGTCTTGTTCATGTCTGTGTGTCTGTGTGTGTCTGTGTGTGTGTGTGTGGTGTGTGTGTTGTGTGCATGTCTGATGGTGTTGAGGCTGTGTGGCTCGTGTGCTGTCTGTTTTGTGCATTGTGCTGGGTGTGTGTGGTCATGCTGTGCATGTGTAAAAGATGTGTGGATAAGTTGTGTGTGTGCTGTTGTGTGTACGGCTGTGTTGTATGTGTGCATGGTTGTGCTGTTCTATGTGCATGTCTGTGCGTGTGATGTGTGTACGCTCGTGCTGTGTGCAACGTGTTTGCTGGGGTCTGTGTGTCATGTGTGATGTCGTGTGTGGCTGTTTGTTGTGTCTGTAAGTGGCATCGGATCCTGTGTAGCATGTCTGTGAAGCTTTTGACTGTGTTCTGTGTCGTCAGGTGTGCTAGGTGTGGGTGTGTCTTGATGCAATGTCTTAGTGTGTGCTATGCTGTGCATGTTGTGGTGCATGTCTGTGTTGGTGTCCTGTGATGTCTTGGCTGTGTGACATGTCTGCTGAATGTGTCTCCTCTGTGCATGTCTTGTGTTCGTGTCTGTGTTCTGTGTGCACTGTCTTAGCTGCTGACATGTCTGTGGTGTGTCTGCACTGCCATGATCTGGTGTTAGGCGCTGATTGCGTGCATAGTCTGTGTGTTTCGATCTGTGTGCGTGGTGTTTGTGGCATGATGTGTGTGTACTGTGTGGCATGTCGCATGTCTGTGTGTGTCTGCGTGCATGTCTGTGTGTGTCTGTGTGGGTCTGCGTGCATGTCTGTGTGTGTCTGTGCGGGTCTGTGTGGGTCTGCGTGCATGTCTGTGTGTGTCTGTGTGTCTGTGTGGCTGTGTGCATGTCTGTGTGTGTCTGTGTGTGTCTGTGTGTGTCTGTGTGTGTCTGTGTGTGTCTGTGGCTGCTGCAGGTATGAGGAGAGGACAGTGAGGGAGGGCTCCTTCTACACCAGCACCATTCAAGTGGTGAATGTAAGCGCTCTGCTGGACTACGCCGTCTTCAGCTGCACCGCCCGCAACCTCCTCGGAGATGACAAGCTGGACATCCAGCTCGTCAGCACAAGTATACATTTGAATCTAATACATTTGAGTATATTCAAATTGTAGATTACTAAATGGCCCAAACGGCTCATTTACTAGTAAGCCATTTAATCATTTTTTTTCTATTATGGTTTGTAAAGATTTTCTATTGCAAACTGCAAACCAAAGTAGTTACATGAACAAAGCACCTTTGTAAAATATACTAGCTCACGAGTGCCAGATTTATCATGAGTTTTTGTCCGAACCATTTACCTAACAATTTGCCCAAATATTTAGAGGATCTTTTGTAGAACTATCTGCCACCTGGTTGGGAACATACCTACTTTAAGCTGCAGCAAAATGATGACAGTAGTAGTTTAGGGCTTGTGAATGTAAGACTTATTCTTATCACGTACTTGGCAGAGGAGTACATTTCCTTTGGTTCTAATTTGGCAGCATCTCAGAATAATTGTGTGGGTACTTCTTGTCCAAGCTTTATCAGCCTTTTCCAGCAACATTACAATAGTGTAGGAGGAACATTGAACATGGAAGATTCAGTACAGTGAGTGGAGCTGTTGCTCCTGAGTGTTAGCCCTTTAAGGAACTTATTTTTCTGCAGTATCTGTACCTTATCTTTGAGCCTGTAGCACTTCTCCTCTCACTGATAATGCTGCAGCGATATGCTCAGCTCTCCAGTGTGCTCAAAATGTTGTGCCTTAAAGCGACCACTGCATCCTTGCTCCTCCACTATTATCAGCTCAGTCCGTCTCACTTAAGGCCCATAACTTGCATTGGACACAAATGTTTGCTATGAACACCATAAAATTCAATCCTGTATTCTGCCTATTTTTCCATTTTAATGCTGTGAATATCCATAATTAATCTGACACAGAGTTATTAAATTATGTATGCTCTCTTATCATTCAAATGCCAAGAGGAAAATATTTTCCTGTAGCTCGACTCGTTTTTATTTGAAGGAAATGCAATCCAAATAATATTGACCCTTTTGCCCTGAAATCTTATGAGTGGAGCTGATAGAGGGATATTTACTGTGTAAACAGAGCAGCCGCCCGGAGCTAAACTCCAGTGCAGCATCCTTCTCCTTAGTTGCCATGTGTCCATTTTTTTCAACTACTAAACATATTTCTATTTTTCCTTCCAAATTCACAGTAGTCCATTCTCCCTTTTCTCATTGAAGTGCTGCCTCTCAATCATAGGCCTGCGGAAGTTGTTTTGATCTCAATTCAAAATATTGCGATAATGGAGAGGCTTCATAAGCTATTGCCTGATGCTGGTCAGACAATGTAGAAGTTGGCATTTTGTGACAGAGCACTGTTGGGACTCCTCACTCATTTAACAAGAAAGCACAATTTTAAAAGCCTAAAAAACTAAACATTTGTATATTTTCCACAATATGGCTAAATTAAAGGAATCATGTAGAGATTTGCGACATGTTTTGACATCTTTTTGTTGATTTGGGAACTATAAAAGCTGCATTTGCACTTCTATCATTGTCTTATGATTCCAGCAGAGCGCTACAGCAGAGGGCTCACACAAAATCACGGGCCAGAGGGCCCGGTGTTATTTTACAGACTGTTCAAATAACCGCTCCATTATCTTACAGCACAAATCTTAGCCTGCAGAACCTGAAGGCTTTTCAAATAGGCACTTAGCAAGTCATGGCTTTCTGCTTTCCGTCTGCATTCAGAAAAAAGCCCACAAACACTACTGTGTTTCTTGTATTCTCAGATCACCCAGACCCTCCTTCATCTTTCCGTCTTGTCAGTGTCTCCTACAGCTCGGTCACTCTGGAATGGATTCCTGGGTTTGATGGTGGATTACCTCAAAAGTTTCGTGTAAGGTAACAATATGGCCAAGTATTTTTTCTGGTAATCATTTGTATGTTTTAGTATTGAATATTGCAATTGCAGTAACATTCTTTGTGTTAATCTGCCATTGTCAGATACCACTGGGACAATTCAGCCAGTTTCCTGTACATGGACGTGTTTCCTCCCGGAGAAGCGTCTTTTACTGTGACTGGTTTGCTCCCCAACACCACCTACAACTTCTCCATCAATGCCATCAACGCCATTGGAGAGAGTGGCTACGCAGACAACAATGCAGTACTGACCATCACCACCATGGGTCAGTTTAGAGTAGCATTAGATTGTTTGTCATGGTGTACTTAGCATAATCTTATAATGCAAACCCGTGCTTCATTCCCATTTGTTCTCATTTGTGTTTCTCGTTAGATTTCCCAGACATGGTCGGTCCCACAGACGAAGAAGCGCACAGTAAGAATCCTATCACACTTTGCCAAAAAAAAGCTCTTAAGGGAAAATTACAGTTTGCACTGTAGCTTGGTTTGGCACATCCATGTTAATATATGCATCACTTTTCAAAATGTTTGCTTATTGAGGGCAGCGGTTGTCATAGTGCCCACGTTTACCTCATCCCTTGTTCTTAATCAATAAACACAATAGAGAGAGTGCTTGGGTCTGCCATTTTTGTCTTCAATATTACTTTACTTTTCTGTTATACATTAGGCTAATATAGGATCTGTTTTTGCGGCGCAGCTTCAGGTGCAGTGCCAACATACCTGGCAGTTTTCATGGTTGTTTTCGGAGTTTTGCTGCTTGCTAATTCGCTGGGGTGCTTTTTTGGACTGAAGTGGAGAAAGAAACAAGGTCACACAGGTACGGATAATGAGCTTTTAATCTATGTGCGGTGCGACTGTTCTCTCCATCAACGCCGGCTCCAATACTATTCTGATTCTTCAGCTAAACTCTAAAGAGATTACCAGTCAACCATGATGCAATTGTCTCTCACTTTCTCCCAATCTGGCCGTGTGGGTCCATCCGTCTCCCCTGTCTCCTCTTTTTCGTCTCACTCCCTGAACTCCCTCCCTCCTGCCACATTCATCCCTCACAACTGTCACTTCAATGTTTTATACATATCTTTTATCTCATTTGCCAGCCTCACGTTCTTCCTCCATCTTTGCTTTTGTCGCTATTCATTTGCGCTTGACTCTAACTGCCACTTCTCCTTTTATCCAAGGTCTGTTTTTCATTTTTTCCTCTTTTGCTGCTATCTGTTTTTTATTTTTTTAACATTCCGCAATGTTCAAAAGTTCAAAGACAGGTCTTTTCAATTCACTGGCTCTATCTCGCGAGAAGGTTCTTATCAGTGGTAAATATTGAATTTTTCCGAGCTGGACACAAATTCAAAACATCTTATGGACAAAGACGGACACAATTGATCGAGAAGGGAATTTGCTTGGACAGAAGAGCTAAAAAAATACAATATAAAACAATTCTTGATAACAAAGAGGAAATAGAATAGGAAAAAAACAATAATTGTATATGTACTAAGTTACTAATAAGGAGCAGGTTCCTATTATACATAATGCACTTGTTTTTAAGGGATCCAGTAAATAAAATGGACTCACTAAATTATAAAATGTCTACTGAAACATATTTTTTATGTCACCAAATCTCTTAAAGCGTCCTGAATTTTAAGGCTAAATTAAGGATAAATTAAATGTAGTTTTACATGGCCTATATTCACTATTACACACTTTCACAACATAGTTCAAGTAAAATTCAAGCTCCTTTGTTGAGCACCTTCAAAGGAATTAAAAGGATGTTCAACAACAACAATTTGTGAAGTAAATAAAACCTTCACAAATTATACACATATTTTATAGATACATGCTCAAAGAAATAAAAGATCATGACAGTTAAAATACTTTACAAGTCAGTGAATTTATATATGAATGAGAACACTTCAGTACAATCTAGATGAAAAAGTACAATGTAGATAGAATATTTTTTATGCAAGTAGCAGTTTTCTTCTCTGGCTAAAATCTTCCCACAGAGTTGTATTCTTCTCCATCTCGCCTCGCTGCCACTCCCCTGCCTTTTCATTACACTGATCATTTGCAGTGTTCTGGAGATGGAGCCTTTCTCTTCTGGCCCTAATTTCCTAAGTCTGAGCCAGCTTCCCTGTGTTTCTGCTCACTCTGCAGGGGGTGTGGAAGGCACCGTGCCCGATGGAGCAAAGAAAGAAGAGGAGGGGTAAGTTAAGGCACTGCGGTAGAAGTAATAAAGAGACATACATCCAATCCACTCTGAGAAGCCCGAGACATGATCCATTGGCTGTTCCCCGGCTGCTAAAAGAGCCAAGCAGGCAAAACTACAAGCTTCTGTCAATATCAATTTATATTAGTGCCATTAAACTTGCACCACAATGCAGCAATAAACAAATATACCAAACGATGTGATGGGGGAAGTGAAAAATTATTGCATTATGATTGTTATCAAAACACAAGCGCGAATGACAAACTGATTTCCCCCCACAGATCTGTTCAGTCAACAGTAAGCAATAAGTATGAAAGTCGAGAGAAGATCAACAAGGCTGCTCAGCGCACTCTACTCATCGACTCCGGATCTGAGACAGACAGCAACTTGTATGAAAAATATGCATCGGTGAGCGAGCGGGAGGGGGAGAGAACTGGGAAAATATGCAGAGAGAGAAAATGTAGAAAAAAAAGAAGGGGGAAAGAGGTTATGGATGGGTTAAAGAGATCCTGCATAAAGGGATAGGAGAACTCTCGAGCTAAATGGATAGATAATCTAATGAAAACTCTAGCTGTTCATGACGATGGAAAAAAGATCAATATCGCGCAATTAGCATTCAGAATACATTGATCCAGGTGGAATTATTATTTAGCACTTTAAAAAGGCCAACAAGGGTTTGAACCTTGAAGAGAACTGTTGAGTGGAGCAAATGGAGGCACATAGGGGGAATTAAACCTCCTCTGAGATATGGGTTTATTGTGCCTGATAGGAAGCTATACATATCAAGCAGAACCCACCAGTAGGTCAGATTTCTGATTCTCTTTCTCTGCATTTTCGTTTTTCCATAAACTCTGGTATAGACCTTTTGCATTTTTAAAACTGTTTTATGTCATTATAGTACAATGAACAGCTCACGTTGGTGTTTCAAATTCTGTCTATAGTTTAGAATCTTTATTTTTTCAGTTTTTCTGTCCAATGCATCTGTTTTCTTCATCTTATGTTGTCATTATTCATTCATATGTCTTACTCTTACACGATCGGAAAAGTTTGTATTAGTACAGAACAGAAGGAAATGCCTTCTCAAATAAATTGTGAATATAAAAGGTAGGTTTCTCCCAGTCGTCAAGATAACACTGTTGTACTCTGCTGGGGCGCTTAGACAAACATCTTACTTCAATACTTGGTGTAATGGCGAGTGTCCAATAACTTACTGAACTATTTATATAATTTGCTTGTCTCTACCCAAACTTATTCTTGCGTTTTTTGTTAATTCAGGAAGGCCCTCATTATTACTACCCCACTGTGGATTACAGACCTCCTGCCAGCCCACACCCGGAGGAAGTGCACAGGCCGGGTAAGGACACGCACCATGGCCTGCCACGTACAAGCTATTCTACTCTTTTGTGTTAATTATGTGCATATTCTGTAGACCCTCACAGTCATTTATATGAAGAGGTAAGGGACTTGGCTCTGTACCAGGATGCACCTTCGTCTCCTCTCCCTCCCCTTCCACCTTTCCTTGACCAGAGATTGCCTCATCAAAGAAATGAATGGAAACCGTCCGCCTTTCCTCCGGTGTGTGTGAAAACTCTTTACATGTGATTTGAAGCAGTAATGCTATAAATTTGCTTGTAATACGAAATGCTTACACGCTGTATGCTTTCATCACCGGTATGACGCGCTCTTAATCTGTGTTTTAGCTTGTTCCAGAGCAAAAGGCTGTCGATGTCCGCCAGGCGCCAAAATATTCAGAACTTCCTTTTGAACTCCGAGGAGAGCTGGTGTAGTGAAAGGGTTGAGCGTTGCCCTTCAGACTTGACATTGAAGACAACATTGGATAGAAGACGTTAATTCAGTGTACTTCTTTTATTCTTTCCTTTTGAAAAGCAGTTTACCTTGAATGCATATTGTACTTGCTGTGCGTTTAAATGTTATATTTGACTTGTTGTTGGAATAATAGGCAAGGCAAGGCAAGTTTATTCTGTAGAGCACAATTCGTACACAGCAATTCAAAGTGCTTCACACAACAGGAAAAAATGCATTAAAATCACAAAGACATGGCAGAAATGTTGGAATAATTGTAAAGATTTTATCTTTCTTTTATACATTCATTATTATTGTAGGATTTTGTGTGCTTAATAAACTGCGTTTGAGACTATGTTGCGGAAGCCTGTTGGACTTTGGAACTGATGACACAGTAAGAAAAACAAGGAAATACCACTCAAGATGATTTGATGGGAACCTAAGGTCAACCAAAGCTCAACAGTCACTGGATGAGTAATGTGTGCACGCTGTCGCCAATTGTTCCCTATTCCTTTAGGGCAGTGGTCCCCAAACTACGGCCCGGGGCCGGATACGGCCCGCCTCCACATTTGACCCGGCCCCCCTGAACAATACAAGAGACGCATTATTCATGCTCATATGAGTCATAGATTCTGCTCTGACAACTGAAGCTGAACTTTACCCAAGACTGTGCACGGACAACACAAACTTTTGTCTGTGAAGAACCCAGAGAGGGTTATTGATCTCGGAAAGGTTATTCATATTGGTTATATGTGGCTTTCTGGAAAACAATACATGTTTACATTTAGGCACCCCTGCGATCGTCACACTTTTTTCTGGTTCAAACTGACCCCGGCCCCCCATCGAGAAGGAAAAGTTATGTGGCCCTTACAGGAAAAAATTTGGGACCCCTGCTTTAGGGCGTAGCCGATCATGTAAACAGGGCGTACCTTATCTTTAATAAAAGAGGAGAGCGGATGGGATGCTTTTGAGGAAGCACTGGCATCCTCTGCCCTAGGTACGAAGCATCCCTCTGCCCTAGAGTACGAAGCATCCCTCTGCCCTAGAGTTCGAAGCATCCCTCTGCCCTGAGTACGAAGCATCCTCTGCCCTGGAGTACGAAGTAGTCTGCCCGTCCGTCCTCCTCCGGAGAAACTATTTTGATTCCCTTGTCTTTCTTCTCTGTTTGTTAATATGTGGGTTTGTGTAGATTTTAGACCCATCACTTGTACATGTTATAACCTTTGAAAAGAGTTGAACAAAAAATAGGAAGGTCTTATACTCAAAGTCATCCCATTTGATAACAAAATATTGTCTTTATATTATTTTTGAATGTTATCATCTGTTCTACTGATCACATTGGCAGCCCCCTCCAGTGAAAAACCTTTTCTTTCTTTATTTGATGAGAGTGCAATTTGAAAAAGGGCTGACACACACCTCTGTTTGATTATTTGTTGTGTTCATAGCTTAAGCATAATCATGCTTTATGTTAAATGTTAGTTGACATGTATATTCAAAATAGTTAAGCTGCATGCTGCGATACAGTTTTATAAAACTTGTATGTCTCGATCACAATATTTTATTAATATTTGAATAAAACATGTAGACAATTTCTACAGGGTACCAAAACCCTTTTTTAAAATTGGTCTGTTGCTTTATATTACGACCCTCAATATTGAATTCATGTTGAATGAGAACTTGTGAGCAACGTTGCTCCCAAATAAACATGATTAGTTTTTGAGAGCGAACAGATAAAGAATATAGATAGGGATGTAAATAAATAATAACAGGGTATAAAATCTTCCAAATTCCTCCACACATTTTCATTATTGCTGCTCAACAGAGTCTTTCATTTCCTTTGTTCTCCATCATTTAGAGATCTTATTGATCAGGCAGATTGTTGCTGGAGGCTGAGGTTGTGTTACCGTGTCAAAACAAGTCACATTAAAAATAACTGTGTGGCAGCAGAACTAAGAAGTGTTTGTTTGCTCTGAACATCTGTGTAACATCTTCTTCTGAGAGGGATCACAAACTTCCTCAAAGTTTCCTGTCTCTTTCAGGTTCCTGTTGCTCGGCGATAAACTCAAAGTGAGGAGGCTCTATTAATACCCAGAGTGTGATGTGTGATGCATTGACGCACTGCTGTTGTGTCATGTACTTTGCAAAGTATTCAACACGTGCACACCTTTATGATGCAGAGACATTTCTGAATCTTCTTATTAAGGCGTCTGTTGAATGTGCCATGGTTTATAATGCTCTAAACCTTCTTTCAAAATGTCACTCAGTTTGACTGCTGTGAAATTCTTTGTCCAAGGCCAGCATTAATTATGAAATACTACATGGTTATAATTCACAAAATTCTCCTTCTTCCCTAGAAACAGAAAGCCCAGATATGTCAGTTTCAGTGAGCAGTGTTTCCTCAATTAGGCCTGCGATTCTCCATCATGGACTGTCACGGTGTGTTTGTCTCATTACTGAACGATTGTTTAAGTCCCTGTCAGGCTGACTGCTGTGTTCATAGCAAATGTCTGTTCTTGATGCATCGCTCCAGTGCAGGAGGCAGCAGCTCTAATCTACTAAACTCCAGCTTTGACAGCTCAATGCTGTACATTAGCAGCAGTTTCTCCTCACACTCATCCAGTGAACATTTTCAGATTTTAAAAATATCTATTCATCAGTATGCCGAGAAATGTAATTATCATCACCTATACTGTATATACTTAAATATAACTAATATAGTGCTGAAAATATGCTACTTCACTTAATTTCGCAATCAAAGATTTTTGTGAGCTAAAATAGAACTTTCCATCTTTGTTCCAATTTGAAGCATTTATTCTGAGTGACCTTCACCTTTCCTAAAATGCCATAGGACATTTTTTTTTTTACTTGCACAGCTGACTATTGTTAAAACGTACACAATTTTTCATAATTTTATTTGGCATTTTGTGGATGGACTAAATGAAAGAAACTGAAAGCAACCCCTGGTTTTACAGATGATTATATTGGCAGTCACTGCATGGCACTGCTGTCCTGTTGTCAGTAATGAGTATCTGATTCGGCCTCTACTTTGGCTCAGCGAGGAGCACAACAAAAATAATAGTCATGCATGAAAGAATACTGATTCAAGTTAATAAGGATGAATATTGACAGTGTAATGAAATCAAAGAACCTGTTATCCTTCTGTAATAGGTAGTGCACTTAAAGGCCAGGGGCCTTGTACAGTAAACAGTGGTCAAGATGTTCTGTGAGTGAAACAAAATCAGTTTAAATTCAGTTATTTTAAAACTACACAGGTTTATCATCAGGAATCTAGGCTGATCTGTGTGTCCCCAAAAATATATTTCCAAGGTAAGATTCACAAAACTATTTCATTGAATTAAAATATTCTGCATGGCATTCACAAAAGAGAACATTTCAGTTTTTCAGTTTTTTATCTGGCTAATTAGCTCTAGATGGAAAGTTTGGCTTGGAAAAAGACGCATGAAGAGGAAGGACTCAGAGGAGAAGAAATACCATAATAAGTCAACTTTAGATTATTGAATACATTACTACACATAGTGTTCATTTTGTGTTAAAATGAAATGAAATGACAGAATGTGAGGACAGACTGAACTCAAAGGATTCTCTCAGAAGGGACAATAGACTGCTCTGCTGCTGTGGTTAACATGCAGGCTTTGTCTGTTATAACAAACTGGGTTTGTGATTCAATATTTGGTAATGCTGCTTGGCAGGGGCATCTGGGTGAAGACTGTTATCATAAATCCCCGGTGTGGAGACCCCTGAATGTCAAGCCGACCTATGATAACAACACTTACAACTACTTACATTTCCATGGGAGAAATCAGTACTCTGTTTCGGCCTACTTAATATTCAATTTTGTATTATTTTTATTGAAAATAATAATATAATGCTACATTTTGACTAAAAAAGGTCAAGCAGTCACTATTCATTTCTAAATGACTGTGATACAGTACATGATAGTTCATCAATGTGCCACCAGAGCTGAAGTTTATGCAAATGTTTTGCTTGGGTCCTTTTTCAAACTTGAAGTAATTGAGATTAAACTATTCAGACTACATATGAAAAGTAATTTGAAAGTATTTGTCCTTTATAGAATACAACAATGCAAAGATGAACCCAGCACCATGGCAGCACAGAGGGCGTCCAGTACAAGGGCCCTGTCATGAGGCCGAGTGGGTGTCACAACAACTGTGGATGAGGAAGTAGCACTGGTGAAGCACATGGGTGGGACTGTAGTCGCAGCATGCGCCTGTGAGCCAACACCCTGCTGCTCCTCCGACGACCCACAAAGATGGATCCCAAGGTAATCTCACTCACTGCAGGGCTGGATAGATGACTAAATACCAGAGGGCTAAAAGGTTGTTTACAAGAGCTGTGGATACTGATGTGGGATGACGCAGATGGATGAGAGGACGGACAGGGAGCAGTGAGGATGTGACACAGAGGCAGCGGGTCAGGCTGGGGGGATGGAGACAACAACGCCTGAACCGCCCAAGGGGAACCAGCCTGATCTTGACATATGCTCTGGAGTGTAATGGAAATTGGCAAGACCTGCTAATGTTGCCTGCCAGTGCTTATCATGTGCTTAAACGTTCACCTGTCACAGCTCTGGGTTCATCAGCTCTGATATAGGTCAGAAAACACACATCCATTTTGCATCCAACCAAAATCTGCACTGAGTTTAACATAAATCTATTTGCTTTTAGAGTCTTTTGTAATGAGGAGGTGGAATACTGAATGCCTGGAGTCGTTCTGACACGTTCTTCAATGTCATCTGTAATTAAAAAATAATCTGTAAATAATAATGTCAGTAGTGGCAGCAAGTACAGTGAGCGTAGGAGGATTTTTAAACACTTTTATTATAATTGTTTGTTTTTTTTAAAGGAGATTAGATTGACATTTAGTTCTGCATTTTATTCAAAGGAAGCAGAAGTAACCACGTTTGCTAACCCCAATGACTCCCAACTTCCTGACTGTTGGAGTAGTGCAGTACAAAATGTAAAAAGTGAATAAACATTACATCAATCTAAATGGGAAAACTGTTACCATGCATTAAGAAACTGTTACAACTATTGTATTGTCAATTAAATGCACAATTAATTCTCTGTTAAAGTTGTGCTGTCACTTTGTGGAGGGTAGCAATAAAAATACCTGTAACTGAATAAATGCAAGATGGTAAAGTTTGATGCTGTAATGTGGAACATTCAAGCAAAGCAATACCCAGGTCACCCTTGAAGAAGAGGTTTTTTGTTTTTTTTTACCTTATTAAATAAAGGTTAATAAATAACTAAAAATGCTCATAAAACATCACCATGGAGACAAGCATGTGGCGTACCCTTCATCAGCATTACCTGCTTTTTCAGTCAGTATTTCTGCATCTAATGTTCCGGTTTTGTTCTTTTTTCCAGATTCATTTGGTCTTTCTGACTTTTTTCTTTCTCGATGTCTCCAAAGGTGAGTGCAAAGAAGGATTTTCACAGCTATAAATATTTAATTACCAGTCTGAGAAAACACACGTTGAATGCAGTTTAAAGTGTGGCTTGGGAATAAGGAGCAGCCTGTGAGCCAGTGAACTTGTATTTGCATAAAGGTGTGTGATAAATATGGAAGAGAAAGAGTTTAAATATTTATGAGGCTGACAATGCAGACAACAATTTGTTTTGTCCTCAAATTATCTGACATCTTTGAAATTATTTAAATTATAATGAGCTCTGTATCTAACTCAAATTTTACTGTTTACTTGAGTTCAATTTGGCAATTTTATTTTTTCTCAAAATCTAGGTGGTAGTCAATGTTAGACATTTGTAGTTAACAGTCTATTACTTTCTCTCTTCCCAAATAAACATTTGTGCAACCATTTTGGCAAACAGAAAATATATAGTAATACTCTAAATTAATAATCATTTTCTTTATATTTTTACTCAACTAGGTGGTATTGGTTGCTATAGTAGTTGAGCTGAGACAGACAGTTTTGAGTAAAAATGTGTTTCATATCTCGAGCTCTTTGATTTTTTGTTGTTGATTTTTTTATTATAAACGCATTTCAGGATAATCATGTAATGTTTTTAATAAATCTAGATCTAATAAGAGAAATCGTAATCGTAATTGTTAAAGCAAGATCTAGTGGTAACTTATCAAAAAAGCAATACAAAAAGTATGATAACAAATGCATTTAACACAACAGAATGCAATTTTCAACACAAAATATTAGTTTTGATACTTGTTCAATTTAATCTCTAGTTTTGATGGCAGTTTTAGTTGTAAATGTTTATTTGGATATCATTTCTTTGCCTTGTACTTGAGTATTCCACTTGAACACAGCTCTTCCTCCTCCACCTTTGGTCGTCCGATAGTGCGTTTATAAACTGTGTGGGATCGGTGATTTGGCGGCCCGTCCGCTCTAATTAGAAGGTGCTGAGAGAGTAAAACAAACAGTCTTTTTGTCCCGCCGTTTTCCGCCACAATCCGGTCTCTGTTATTGGCACAGCCTTGTCACTCATAAGACGTGACACGTGACTCCCCTGCTTGGCCAGACGCACACGCCACTCTTATTGTCTGGGTAAAAAAGCTAAACAACATAGTGCTTTGTTCTCTGTAAAGTGTATTCTGTACGGAGGAATCTGAACTTGTGTTTTTTGTTTTGTTTTTTTGTGACTAAGTGTTTTTTCCCCCTGCAGTGTCAAAAGCTCAGACTCCTACAACTTCGCGTTACAAGCAGCATGAGACCAGCCACATGAGCAGCCCAACCACAATGTCCTTTGTTTCCACTGGTATGGTCATTGTTGAGATGCCACTTATTAACTGGCTTTATGGAATATAACTTTGTCTGTGTATAAAAGGGCTTTGAGCACATATTTAGTCCGGCTTTGGCCTGTTTATTTGATACATAGTCCTCCAAATATTGACTTATTCTAATATTTTTTAGATAGATTTGATTCCTGTCCAGACACAATGATGTTAATGGTGCGCTATGTGAATTTCAGCTGTTTTTCTCCATGGAGATGTTGTGACTTTGCTTGGAATGTTACACTCTTCAGCTTACTTGCTTACTTCATTACAGGGGTTTTTGTTTCTCAAAAATTGCAAATTGAGTGAGAGCCTTAAAAAGAAAAGACTAGCTACTGTGGCCAGTGATCAAAAAGGTTAGAGTCAAGACAAGCAAGAGTATTGAAAATGGCTATTTAGTCAATGCTATGTCTATTGCAGCTCTTAACTAAAGAGTTTTGTACAGAAACGTAAATGTAGAATGCGTGACACACTTCTGACTGATCTCTGCACTTTCAGGTTGACTTAGTTTGAAGGAGTGGGTGTTTGCCCTGCTGTTATTTGCATGTGTTTTGTGACAGAACGAAAAATGGAAACCAGAGTTAGCGCAGGGTCTGACTCCTCCCATGCCACTTCCCCTGGTACAAAAACCACAAGTTTAAACAAGAACGTCACTACTCACAACACTACCACAGCAGGTAAACTAGAACAGGGCACAATACAAACCACTGTACAGTTTATACATTGTTTACCTTATTCTTTGTCCTTTTTTCATCCTATAGTTGTTCCAAGTAATAGCACAGCAAGGCCATCAACCACTACAGGTGTCCCTACATTTCTTTTTACAAACGGCCAGTGGGTGGAGCCACTGTGTCTGGCTTTAAAGACTGTAGTAGTCTTGACCTCAATATTTGTAAAGCATCTCAAGTGAATGTTTCATTTTGATCAAGTTTTTGTGAGTAGCAAAAGCACATATTTCTGCAAGATAAAAATACATTTCTTGTTTAAAAACATACATACTGAATATGTTGCTAATAATTCAACTTGTGAAAATATGTACAGATATACATATGCAGCTAGACATCAGTTTTAGTCTGTGAAATTGTTCCCACCTGATGAAATATAATAGATCTGTCCCTCTCTCTCCCTCTTCATATCACTCTCCCTCCCTCTCTCTCTCCCTCACTCTCTCTCCCCCTCTTCCTCTCTCTCCCTCCCTCTCTCCCTCCCTCTTCCTCCCTCCCTCCCTCCCTCTCTCGCTCCCTGTCTCCCTCGCTCTCATCTCTCAGCTGCACGTCCCCCGCCCGTCCCAGTGAAACCCTCCTCTGCTGTTGCCTGGGGTAAACTTGAATATCCATGTTTTCCGTAGTTCCCTTGAATGCCACAGGCGTAGTGGGTTATTGTTATCTGGGGGCAGACTGACGGTATCAGTGTTCCCTGTCCTACAAAACAAAACCCATGGCGATAAAGCTAAAACAAGATTCTCTGTCTGTGACACCTGATTGTACCGTATGCAACAATGCATTGATATTGATGTGCCCCTGCTGTGTGTCTCAACATGGATGGAGTTTTAAAATAACTTTGATATATTATTGTTATATTTTTGGGGAAACTAATACACAACTTTAAACATTTTTTCAGATCCAATGTGGGACAAAGATTTCACCTATGGTAAGATGTAAATCCCATCATGAATAAACAAGTTACATTCATGGGTTTCAGCTTTGTCGTTATAGGTGCAATTTTGGGCCACTTTTTACCGTTCAATGATATCATATTTTGTTTTTAATTTGACAATTGCTATGACAATTGTGGTCATTTTCAACACCCTGAAACCCATAGATCCAATGATAGGATAATTTGAAAAATGAAACTTGAAATAGCAGTGTGTGTGCGTATAAAGACAGTTAGAACAACACTTGAAATGTTCAACCTTAAAATGTTAGTACGCATAACTCATAACTCAGGTATGCTGTTGCATATAGATATGAATGTTTCCTCATAGATGTTTCATTGTAGATTACCACACTCTGCGTCTTGCTGGCCTGTCCTTAGCAGCAGTGCTTTTCATCATGGGGATAATGGTCGTTGGCTGTAAGTGTCACATGTGAAACTAAATTGAATTCACTTCAAATCAAAGCTTTCATTCTAACGTGGCTAACATTTACCCATTACTGGTTTATAGGTGGTAAAGTTTGTAAAATTCCCAAGTGTCATAAAAGGGCATCCAAGTAAGTGTCGCTTTTGTGTATGAGAAATGTTTGAATGCAACACACTTTGTCCACTTCAAAGTCCACTGTTTTAGCTCCAGTCCATACCACAGTGCAGTTGGCTGGAGGATGATGTATGACCAACAATTATTTTGGCTGTGTAATAACTCAACTCTGTGCTGACTGGGATTTTGTGATGATTAATAGATCACAATGATTATGATAAAGCAATTTGTTGGGCAAACCATGACAGTCAAACTGAAAACCAATCTGTAGTCCAGTGTTGTCTGATAAATATGATGGATTGCTTTAATGTGGATTCTTTCACTATTTTGTGTTTACTTTTTAGGTCGTACCAAGTGGCCCAAGCATGAGGAGGAACTATAGGAAAGCTACAGTGCTACAGTGTGCACCGGATACACTTAAGTTCAGCAATTGAGAGAATTAAACACATTTTGTTATACTCTATTAATTGATAGTTATTAAATACTTATTGAAACATGTTTTGTGTACAATGCATGTTTTTTTCTTAACATGGATTGAACATCAAGATTATAATTAGTATTTCAATAATAATCACTTGTACAACTACACAACCTGGCGCAGAACTTAAAACCAAATCTTGTTTAATGTTAGAAGCTACAAACAAATGTTACAAAATCCAACCCCATAGTTTTGTCTTTATACACAGGTTATAAATAGTTGATAGAGTAGTAACACTTCTCCCCATAAATCAATCAGAGTTTATAGTATATACATTAAGACTGGAAAAAGACATGTCTACATGCATTTAAGCTATCCACACATAGGAATACATTTGTTGAGATCATGGTGAAGTGATGAATAAAACTAGGTAGCTAACTGAATGTAATTGATTATTGTAAAAATCAAATTGAAATGGTTTCGCTTACATTTGACACATTTGTGTTACATTTATTGAAGACTTGTTGTGCTATGCTACAAGTATAAAACAGCAAACAAACATGTTACACTGAAAGAAACAAGGGTTGGTGATTTAGATTGTCCCGTGCATAAGTGTATTTAAGGCCTGGACATAGCAGAGAGAGACTTCTATGAGCACAGGGAGATACTTTGATCCAAACACGCATTCTCAGTGTTTGACTTCATTGTGATTTTTGTGTGAATAAAATGATATATCTGGCGTACTACTGAACAGGAGAAACATCCCCCCGTCAGGCATTTCCTTTATGTACAAAAGAAAGTGAGAAAGGCAGCCAGTGCCTTGAAATGAAAGCCTTTCATTAAAAGGGCATGCTTAATTTCCATTTAAATATTAAAAACTGAAAATACGTGGCATCATGTCCTATACAAGTGCGACTGCTATTTTCCCAGGAATGCCATTCAATCCATTTACGGTAATGTCACCTGAATTCAAAGCCATTCAAAATAAAAGACATAATTTTATGCTTTGCAAGGTTCGCAATCTATTCACATCTGTGTTAATGTGGGGGAAGGTTTTTGGCTGTGTGTCGCTGCAGCTCAGTCTGTGTTAATGAGCAGGGCACAGAAGATGTCAAACTAGTGAAGAGAAATCGAGCAGAGAGCTGGTCTGCCTGAGCTCAGATTGACCTGGTTTGTTTCAATACTCCAGGGCTTCTCCACAGGCAGCAAATATGGTTTTACAGCAATGGGTGTAATTCATTGTTCAGGTAGTGTAAAGGGGGCTCTGGCTGTGCCAAATTATCCCTTTGACAAAAGAAACTCTATGTCATTCACAGGCTTTGGATTCCTCAAGTAGAAACCAATTAGAGGGTTTCAATATGTTCCAAATGTCCCACGCAAAATAACATGTATCAGATGACTGGGACGAAGTACAAATCGGCAAAGGTGAAACAATAGCATGTGTTTGAGACAGAATTGAACAGGGAGCAGCAGGTTGTTGTGCAAAAAAGTCCATCCTGAGTCGAAAGTAGGCCATGACAAAGCATGTCACGCCTTATTTGCAAGTGTGTACTCCCTCATCCAGGAGCTAAACTGCCTCTTTCTTGTCCTGGTCGATAGGAACAGAGTAAATCCTACAAAGAGAACAGGTATTTAGTACAGTATATGATTAAAGAAAACTCAGTCCATTTGGGACATGTAAAAAGCAGAAGTGCTGAGGTGTTCTGGGACGTCGAGGCTTGTGGTTGTGGGCTGTGACAGGTGCAGCGTGACTGCAGAGCACACCTCATCCCCAGGTGGGACTTATAAACTGCCACTCTACTCTGTTGATCTAACAAGCCAGAGGTTGCTGTGTGATTAAGCCTCTTTTCAGCTGAGCGATCAGTCAGCACCAGCACACTCAGAGCTCACTGCAGCCCCGCGAGGCACTTGGTAAGCCTCCTGCACAAGAATTTAACCCTTGCATATTGACTTGCTTTACACTTACAATGCTTGTGCCATTTGTCAATCGGCAAAGAATCATTTGAACTCACTGACTGGGCCAACATTAACTCAATGGCCATTTTATTATTATATTATTATAAATCTACCAGGCAACCTTTTGCAGTTTAATGAATGGCTATGATTGTTCTTTATTTTTTTTATTTTTTTCAAGGATTCTGAACTTTGGAACTACTATTCAATAGATTTTTTTTCTTTTATATGCCATTAATGCAGAAGTGTGTAAAACATTTTTTATTATGCTTATGTACTATTTTGATGCTCCTTTTCAACCAAGAAATTGTGGATTTATCTTGCCTTGTTTGCCAATTGCTTCACTGTGACATTTGATGCTGTATCTAATAAAATGGCCATTGAGAGTTTATTAGCAAGCAAAGAAAAGAACCTGAGAACCTCTCCAAGAAGCCATGTCCGAGCTAGCCACTATTTAACAAACAAGTGTGTAAATTGAATAGAGAAAGTGGTTGTTTACAACTGGTTTAGGCTGTTTCACTATCTGATTACTGTTGACAGAATGTTGACATGATGCCAGGATGATGCATTCAGTGTCCCTTCAGTTTTCTGCATAGTGCTGTCATTTCAGAACACAGACAAAGGCTTAGAACAGGTTAGGTCCTGTCCCACTGGGTCTGCAACCCCAAAGGCAAAGCCTCGAGGCTGTTGTTCGAGGGCTAAGATTCAAAAGGGGTTAGTGGCCTCTGAGTATTTACAGACCGCGTGGGGGACCTCAAGCTCAGATACTAATTGCTTATCGTGTCCAGACGGGCCCAGATGGTTGGATGCTGGTTGCATGCTTTTTATCACCTGACTGTTTTGTTCTGTACTTTTCTTGCTGACAAGTGAAGTAGGGCAAATTGGCAAGGCGGCTCAAAAGCTGTTACCCACCAGACTGGTTCTGTCACCTGCAGGCTGACTGACTTAGCACAAGTACAACGTGCATACCTTTTGTACACTTTTTGTTTGTTGATTGACTAAACTAATAATATCTGAATAATGAATAGGAAAGAAATGCTCACCCTTGCTGTTGTTTGTTCCTGTGTCTTCTCACTAAGATAATGGCTGTAAAAAAAAAAAAAAAAAGTTTTGTAAAAAAAAAAAAAAAAAGTTTTTAAATAATTGAATAAAAATAAAGACATCTGAACAGGCGACTTAATTCTAATGTTTTCCCTCAAATACTCACCAATTACAGCAGCAACTGAAAGAGCCACAGCAACAGCCGCAACAACAATGATAATCATTGTTATCTGGTCTATAAAAGAGGAATAATAATGCACTTGAATGAGGAATGTTATCTTAATTCATATTTATTTTACTTTGTTTGTTAGGCAAGCAAACTCTTCACCTGATTCACCGTCTTCACCATTGTCATGACTCATAGACGTTTTCCTTTTAGGATCTTCAGGATCTTCAGGAACTAAACAGCATATTAAATAACTTTATAGTGCTTTACTTTGTCAATGCAATTGTTTTTCTGGTTTGTATGTGAGGAAAAAGTTTAGGCAGCCACAATCATTTGAAATATAGCTAAAAATAAATGAAATGTCTGCAAACATAAATGGAGCGCCTTTAAATGACACGTAATTAAAAATAAGGCTTAATGAATTGTGGTGAGTCTGGGGATAAGAGACATAGCTGACCACAGGCTGCAGACAGTAAACAGCTTTGTAATTCTCTCAAACGTCCATCAGCGCCATGATGAGGAGTGACAGGCAGAGGTGTGGGCAGAGAATGAGAATGCCAATGTCGATTAGCTGACCAGCGGGACGGCAGCGATGTCAACATGTTCATCGGGCTTTCAGCCGAAGCCACGGCCCTCTCCAGGGAGCTAATTGATTCCATTCAGACTGTAATGGTGGAGAGGAGGGCAAGGCAACAGAGACTACATTGTCCACACATCTCCTCCGACTACAAGAGCTATACACCGCTAATCTACAGACAATAATTGCCCAGGCCGTAACCTCACTGCTCTTTCTTCACAAATGCTTCCTTTCGGCCGTAATGGGAGTGCTCCTACTGCCCTGCGAGGCGCTTTTGGAACTCAAGGTAATAATAAACTTACACAAATCCTCGTCTTCAGAATCTGAAAGAGGAAAAAATCAAGTTAACACTAGCCTGCATTCATAAATATTAGTGCGTTGTTCAATTAGATTAAAAACAGTCTTCTGCTTATTCCCTGTGTTTTCAAAAGCAAATTATAATTTTTTAATTAGTAATGACTTCAATTTTGGTAGAACTAAACCAAACAAATTTAGTTGAATAAAATAAATGTTAAGTTTTAACTCAGTTGTTTTAAGGGCTCAGAAACTAGGTAATACTGACGTAAAATTCAAACCTTGAATACTATAGTGACCTGGTATTTACTAAGTAGGTTTGTCCTGTTTGTTTTTGTTCACTAGTTTGCCTAAATGAGATACTGTCCTTTTAATAGTTAGAGCAGTGCTTTTTTCTTATTATACCATTCTAAGGTAGAGCAGTGGAATGTATAGATAATAACAGGTTTCTGATTATTGATGATTTTTGGGACAATAAAATGTTACGTTCAACACAACATGATAGTACTTTCTTTAAGTTACTCAGTGATCTTATGCATAAAGCTCAAGATCAGTCTAAAACATTTCTAACCCTTATTTTTAGTATTGATACTTGCTCAAATGAAAATCACACTTCAATACTTAGTATCGATTAGTAAATGATTCTTGACACTTTTGACAACCCTATTGGGAAAATGATCAAACTCTGCTCTAAATACGGGTCCAAAAATATCGGCAGAGCTAATCAGCCATCAGCTGCTCCAGATTCTACAACATCTGTATCGGCCAAGAAAAAACACATATCTACCAAATACTGAAACTCACCATCACCGGATCCATATGACTCATCACTATCATGCTCCGAATAAGCTGTAGAAAAAGAACAGTCTGCAGTCAGCAGTTTTTAACTCAATAAAGGTAAACATAAAAATATCAGGTCCGCCCAATAATCTAAGGCAGGGGTTCTCAACCGTTTTGAAGCCAGGGACCCCTTATTGGTATGAAAAGATCCCAAGGAGCCCCTATCACCCCAATTTGAGAACCGCTGATCTAATGAAACCATTGTACCACGTGTGTCCATATAAAACATAGATAAATGAAGCTCTGATAAACAATATGCAGCCATGCCATCTCAGAAGCTAAGCAGGGGCAGGTCCGGTGAGTAGAAGGTGGTGGTTGAAGGGGCAAATGGAGTGATTGAATAATGCCCTGCAAAGCGCTTGGTGCTCGAAGTATAAATCCAATGCACTGTTTTTATTATTGTATGCAAAACACTCCCATGATTTTTCAATATTCCTACATAAGTTGAGCTGCTTAATTTGATTCGTGTTATTGAAAGTGGGATTTTGAGGTGCGTTACAGAGGACAAATAGTGTACCGATAGCGCCAGTGTTGGGAGGTGAGGAAAACATGCCAGCGAAAGGATGCGGAGAGTGTGATTAGATGTTTATCGGCGTAAAGCGTCACAGAGAGATGAGAACATACCGGTAGCAGTTGGCAGCAGCAGCAGACACAGGAGCAGCAATCGCATCATCTTCAAATGCTGCGGGGAGAAAAGACACCGAGTTAAAAATACCTGGTTTTTAATATTCACTCATTGATGTGCATGTGGAATCTTGGTTGTATTGGTTAAGAGATTGTGACAGAAGAAAGCACTCTATTATTGGAGTTTTGAGGCGCAAATCAAATGAACACAATGCCACATTCTGATTATCCTGAAGGCTTTTTATTCACTTGTATTTTACAAACAGATACACTTCTGCCAATGTCAGTGAATTAAGCAAAACATTTAAAGCTGCACTATATACTATATGCTTTTCTGGCGAAGGGTCTGCCACCTGCTTTTCTCTCGATCTCCATGGAGACAAGCAGAAAACTCCACCAGCCAAATTACCTGTCAGATCTGCGGGAAGGCGAGCCCGCTGACAGTAATAATGCATGTTTTTTTTTTAGCAAAACTAACTATAATTGAATGAATGCAAGATAAATAAATGCAATACCGTAGTGTTGAACATTCCATGCAAAGCAATAACATCTACGATGGCAGGACACATGTCTGGCCTCAATGAATGTCTCTCCCCACTCTTCATTTTCATTTTATACAATTTATCACTAGAGGTGGGCAATATATCAAAATGTAGATAATATTGTGAATGTAGTTTTTAAGATATGAAAAATTTGAATATTGAGTATATTGAAAATGCTACAAAAAGAGCATACTGGTATACTGTATATATGAAATAAAAGTTATGTTGTAACCTTTCAAACAAGACTATAGGGTGTTATTTCTTAACTTAGTGATTAATTTACAGACATTTAAATTTTTTCTGTTAATAAACCCTCAAATAATACATTTAAAGACATCTTTAAACACATTTCAGTCGAATTGACATACTATCATCTGAATGTTATCGGGACAAAAAATAGAAGAAAGAGGTATTCATTTTTGTCAATATTGCTCACTTTTTAGCAAGACATTTACCATCCCAATGTTTCAGCCAGTTTCAGAAAGTGTGCGAATGCAAATGTAGATTGTAATCTGAGGTAGATGGTGACAGAGAGGTCAGTGAATAGACACCTTATTTCCCACAGAGCTCAGCAAAAAGTCGATACTGGTCCCGTCAGCAAATTATTCCACTTTTTTTCCATTATCTTAGCAAAAATTTCCCCCAAGAGGATTAGCTGTACAGAAAGCAAATCCTAAATGCAAAGCTATTATAGTAGAAATACAACATCCTTTATCATGACAGCGTATTTCTTGCTATTGTTCATCCTCTAATTTCCTTAAGGCACCAAGCTCCAATCTGCAACGTCCCCACACTGCAAAAACACGAATCACAGATGTTTTTCCATGCTGTTAAACAAAGCCCCAGCTGTAGCAAACACAATGCTACTGTGATATTTTTAACGCGCAGCGCATGGGAACGACCCCTGCTCAGGATTTAGCAGGATTACTAAATCTGGCATAATATCAAGTACCAGACACTCATCAAGATGCTACATGCACTGAACTTCGGGCCAAATGTTTCACCTTTTTTCCTACGCCTATTGTGTCCTGGCTTCCTCTATGGTACCTGCTAATGACATCGTGGGAAGGAGGTGGCATGCATTGTTAAGATACACGGACTAAGGAAGAACAGCCTGCCCTGCTCCTCTAAACTCCTACGCACCGGTTACCAATGTACCATTTCCCTCTCTTAATATCACAGTTATGGAAGTGCTGCATGCTCCCACACACATCAAGGTATATGCAATAGACTGATAGTGCCATGGAACCACCTTACAATTTACATCCAGGAGTATTTTGAGGGATTTTTCCCTACCATTTTTGCCAATATTACTGACTAGGGCTGCCAGATTTATTGCCATTGAAAAGAAATCACAATTTGACTGGTCACAATTAGCAGGGGAGAAACAAAAAATATATTTTCAGGGCAGAACACACGTACACATACAATTATTTTCTTTTATTGTGACAAAAAAAAAAACTGTTTTATAATTTGCACGCCTAGTAATTAGCAAATTGTCTGCTAAATGTCACTCCCCTCTTCCAGCCATACAAGTACGAGTAGAGATGTCACAATATCACATGTTATGATTACTGTGAGAAAAACACCACAATTTAGCGATTATTGACGATTATTTACTGAAACCATGACCTCGAGATTCACAGAAGTGGCTGTTTTTGGCACATTAAAGTTCAGATAAAAAAAGTTCTGAACACTGAAATGCATTTTTTGGACTGAAACAAAAATAATAAAAAATGTGGCTTCCAAAATTGTCACTATTATTATTGTTACATAGTTCTTACGATTATATTGTGACCGAATAATCTTGATATCCCTTGTTACGTAGTAATTTCACATTTGGCAGTAAATTGAAATACTTCTGACTTCTGAAGAAATACAGAACGGAAACTTTTGAGGCCTGGTCTGGGGAGGTAGGCACAATTTATTACTGTCGCAAGTTCCGTGTTTCAGGGGAAGTGCAATGCATGTTAGATGTTATGATTGCTTTCACTTTATTCAACTACTGTCTTACTGTACATTAAAACACCTTTCCTTGTTGAAAAACCCATATCAGACTCTTGCGCAGCACTGTATAATCCTAATTTTCCTTGCTCAGTTTCTCAATTTTAAGACAATGCTGACCCTGTAGCGTGAAGTAGAAACAGGATTATTTTGGTGCCAAACTAGAATAACAGAATAAAAACTGTTTTAGCTGGTCCTAGAGAGAGATGTTAATCATAAAACCAAAGCTGATTGGAAGCAGAGAGTGCAGACTGTTTGGGCCTTTAGAATAGCTGCAGTAAATCTCATGACGCAAACAGCCCAAGACGCCGCAAATAAAAATCCCCTTCTGTATCCAATTTGCTTTTCAGACTCGCTTTGGGTGAAATAATAAGCTGATCCAATTTGGGAAATATTTATCAACCCAGTCCACTGCGCCTGTATCAAAACGCCTCCTGACGCTTGTATTATTTTTCAAATTGGGTAATATATTCTTGTACATTTGAATGCCGATTGAATTTCCTCTTTAACACCAGACTCAATTTGCCACGTATGATAATCGGTTCACGCAGGTTTATGATGTGCAGGTGCCAGCTGCTGTCCCCGGGCAAAAGGTTGGAGGTAAATGGTATAATAAGAGATAGAAAAAAGGGAAGTAATCTGAAAAACTTGAGAGCAATTCTTCAACAAAGCGGTTTGAAAAAGAAGTGCTGCTGCAGGGCTGTTTCATTCTCCAGATTACATTTCTCTAAACTTCTTACCTGTCAGGGCGAGGATAGGTCTTTCAAAAGCATGCATTCGTCCCAAACTACAAATGAGGGGGTATTTTGCACAACTTTGTAAAAGTTCAACCTATTTTAAAAAAAAAGGTTAGTCACTCCAGGTCTGGACACTATATCTTGCAAGATAGAAACATGCCTTTGCAGTAAGGCTGGACGGTTTAATATTCCAGTATATTACTCCAAAGTCTGAACTCTGCACCAAACAGCAAGCTTTTTACTGACTGACTGTATTGGCTGTGAACCTGTCGATCATTGAGTATTTGAAATGATTGGCTCTCGATTCAATTAAAAGTCCATTAATTGCCCAGCCCTACTTTGCAGTGGCCAGCACAATAAAAATGACACCGTAAACACCACATTTATTTACGCCCTTCTTCTAAAAAGTTGTCAAAAACTCCCACACTCTATTGCCTATTTACACGCAGCTGATGTGCGTAACAGGAAGACAGCGCAAAGACAGTTACTATTTTATCCGGGTTCTTTGCTTAGTGACACAAAGCAGCCACTGTGCACCACACTAATACAAGTGATAAAAAGGCAATAATACTAGCAGATGGCAGAATTACCAGAGTTTATATCCTGCAGCTAATGTGCATGGAAAATTGTCAAAGAAAACTGTTTTAAGAGAAAATAATCCCAGGTCATTTGCTATTCATTGCAAATACATTTTATTAAAACACAAATTTACTTAAGTTCGGTGAACAGAAAGAAATTCAATCGAAATGTTTAGTCAGTTGAGCAATCTACAGAGTTGTTTATCCAAGTAACTCTATTTCTATTTTTCTTAGCTAACGTTAATATCTTCAATAACATACTTTGCTTCGACAGTGGACCATGTTAATGACAAGGAAATGAAAAGAAAAACACAGTACCTCAGTTGTCGGAGAGCATAACAGTGCAATCTGCAGCTGATAAACAATGAAGCAGCTACTTGCAATACAAAAAGGTATGTGTGAGACCAGGCGAGCCTGAGACCAAGCAGCAAAACAACTAAGAGGATATGAGAGTGCCTGACAATCACAATAGGTCCTTGGAGACAAGTTTTATACACCATCCCCCAGATGACAAATCATTCAAAACAAGCAGTGCGTGCCTGTGAAACTTTACAAATCCCAATAGAAGAAACACCAGGATATAAAAAGGAGACAACATCCCAACTTTACACCTTTATCAGATTCAGACTGAGACTAAGCTGTTGTTTTGTTAACAAAATATTCAGACATGCCTCTTTAATCAGGTCCTATTCCACACATAGTCTGCTCTAAAAGGTAAAAAGTTAAGCATATATAGGGTTTTGGCTTCACAAAATGTTTCATTTGCAACTAAGCAAACAGATTTTTGGAAGTTGAATTTCTTCTCTAACTTGTGTTATGAGGACAAATGTGTCCTCATAAATGCATATTGACGTATAAATATTTAAGGTCGTTGACAGTTTTAAGAAAACTCACCAAGGCTCAGTGTCTCTCAAACCTTCAGTTTGGTAATAAAAACACTGACTGTGAGTGCGTGGGCCAGGCTCTGCATCTCACTGAGACTCACGGCCACCTCCTTCGGTGTGCTTCACCGGAAAACACCTTCGTTTATAGCGCTGCAGAAGCAGTTTCATGAACGCCAGCGCGCGCTCTGAAGAAGTACGCAGGTAATGGCATAGCAGCCCACTCAGCACGTGTCAAAAGTCCCCTTTTCATCTAAACGGTGACAAATTACAAGCGCTGCTTTTCAATCATAGCAGGTAATGAAATGTTTCAACCCTGTACGAGCTGCCCTGTGTGCAGACAGAGCAGCAGGTGATGACGTCATGGACCGTGAGACCCCGGCTTTGGCAGGTGCGCTAATTTACAGTGGCGCGCTGTGCGGTTTCCCCCTTTAGAAGAACACAAACCTTGTGTTATTTCGCCCTCTGAGGGCGTTTGCTGCAGTGGAACAATGCACTTGTTCCCGCGGCCCAGCTGTGCCTCGGGATTTGGTGAGTGTCATGATTTATAAACAGGTTATTTACTATGCATTAAAACACAATGGGGGCACAGATAGGTCACTGGCAAGAGGTTTGAGTATGCAGCGCATTAGTCCAAATGTTGTCCATTCAAACTCAGTGCTTTATTTGCTCTGGCTGACAGCGCATTTATTATCCTGCTTTGCTTGGCCCTCTCAAGTCTCAACACTTAGGGAGTTTTAGAAGTTGTGTTTGTCTAGTTTTGAGTAATCATCAGGGAGGGGCTAGGCTTTAGTCAAACAAAAACTCCTAATCTACACACAGTTGAACATGATTGCGGTTAATAATTGCTCTCTCGAGAAGTTTACTATATTTTCTTCTCCAACAAAACGAAATCAAAACATGTGCTTACATTTATTACTTTGGACTATAGTTTTCCTTGGCTTCTTACTTTTTTTTTTTTTTTTTTTTTGGTGGGCAAATTCACTATTTTTAGGTCTACATTTGTCTTGCATTGCCCTGATGCACAGACCTACATAGGAAATGAAAACGGCCACTTACTTTAGATAACGTGTTGGAGTTGCTGTCAGTGCTGGAATGTCGCTCCACGCCAGATCCTTGTTGTCATGAGTCTGTCAGTCCGTGCAGGTTAACACAGGTGTACTCAGGAGGAACCAGGAACTATCTGGCTGCCTATTGGCTTCAGTTTGTAATCTGACACCGTTTATCTCGGTTTTTCAAGCGTGCACTGCGCGCTCTTAGAAACGTCATACCTGTTCATAATAGACAGGTAAACAGCATACGTTGTTACGTAAAGCACTTTAGCTGCTCTTTTGTCCTATTTGTTAGGCTATTACCTATAACAGTGCTGCAAAGTGACTAAGTATGTCACTTTATTCAATTTAAACTGTGCATAGTGAACACTGTTAATTGTTCCAGTCCAATAGTTTCTTGGAGGCAAGTGAACTTCACTACTTTTAAAACTTTTTCTCAAGTAATTAATCATATTGCTGGATACTTTTACATCCTTTCTCTGCTAGTCCTGAGCTTTCCTTCCACATTAAAGCATCTCTGTGAATGGCAATCATTTCTGCTGCTGTTTGGGCATCTTTCAGAGTAGAAGTTTTAAACACCGCAGTTCTCTCCTCCAATCAGTCAAAAACACTTGTTTTCCCCTTAAGTGTCAGTGGAGACAGCAGATGTATCTCTTTTAACCATCACCTGGATCTCGGTTATATATTCGTGCAGAGGTAGGGTATAGTGGGATTATTTTATATGATATGAAGGATATATGACTTAAAAATAGTCAGGCAGTTGAGGTTTTTGTAATATAGTTTATACCCAGTGTCGTTGAAAAAGTGCAAGCAGCCCAAGTCTCTGGATGTCAACGTAAGAGAAATGTATTTACCATCAAGACCCAGGGACATGAACACTCAAGAGTGAGGGAGTATTGTCCATTTCAGGACCATGCTTCCATTGTAGGGAATATTATCATCTTGAATGAAGCAGGTCGTAGATAGATCTGTTCACAAAAAGTGTCAACGGGAATATATGAATTCTAGCTAACAAAGAGGGGTTTTTGGCTACATTATTACCAGTGACGTGCAGTGAGGTTCATGGCTATGGCACTGACTCTTTCAGAGTCGGATTTACCAATGCGAATGAACCCAAAAGCGCACCTTAAACATAATTTGATTGACAACAGACAATGAGTTGTGCTCATTTCAGCATTCTTTACACAAACATGTGACATATTTGATTTAAGGGTAAAATTAATTCCAATTGAGCCAAATCCCAGCCCATTTCAAGCCAAAATAAATAAAAGTTTATGGTTTTACGTTTACATTTTGATACGCCGGATTGTAAATAAGAAATAAATAAGTTCAAGAACGAAGAAGACAGCGCAACAGTCCACGGGCTCAGAAGCGCCCTCTGCCTTGAGGCAGGCGTATTTTTTGCCTCACCAAGTGAACTTTTACTGCTGTTTTATAAAGAATCTGCGAGCCAAAACACATTTCAGAAATACATTTCACACATTATCCAGAATATGGAAGTACAGAGCACATCGTCAGGGTGTTTTATTTGTTATATATAGAGACACATTATCTGTACAGCACAGTTTGTGAGGCATTATACTGTGCGCCGAGCGGCAAAGTGCGGGGGCTGCCTCACGTCGCCCCTCCTCCCTGTATTTGAACGGGAGTTGCGGGACATATGGAAATTCTGATATTCTTAATGGTTCCATATTGGATTCAAAGGGAAAGGGGGTTTATGATACATACCAGATGACAAATATTAACATTTCTGTTTTTTTCTCCCAAGATTGACTTGTGAGGCTCTGCCTCCCCTGAATGCACGTCACTGATTATTACCCTTTGCCTATGAAGTGGCCTATACCAATTGCAATTTTGCAATTTTGTCCTATCGTCAACCAAGATTGACTTAATGTTACTAAGTAGTAAGTAAGTAAGTAAGTAAGTAAGTAAGTAAGTAAGTAAGTAAGTAAGTAAGTAAGTCATCTTTATTTGTATAGTGCTTTTCACAGATATATAGTCACAGAGTGTTTCATACAGATACACAGTGGGGGTGTTATGAAGGTATTCTTTTTTACGACTAAAGTCCAAATGACAAGAATCCGTTCTTTTGTAGTTTGTTTTCTGTCAACGTGGCAGTTTGCAGCCATTTTCAATGCTCACACTGCTGCTTTAGATGATATCTGTCAGACAATGTTTAGGTTTGATGTAAGCATATCAAATATCAAAGTGCAGCACCGTGATGGACTAAACTAACAAGTATAGCAGTTTTTATTATTTTAGATTTGTGTTTGTTTTTTAACTTACAGCTTTACAGAGTGAAAACAAAGCTCACCATTTGACCCATCGGAGAAACTTACTCAGAGAAACAGGACTACATTCAGTTCTCTTGACAACTAAAAGCCAACTGCAGCAAATAGTCGACTAAAAAAAAGAGCTATGCATGGTGCTGGAAAAATCTCTCTATTACACTGCCTGTCGTCACAGAGAAATAGGGGCACACGCTCTAATATTTGGTAAGACCACCTTATCTTTGATTACAGCACACTTTTGCTGTGACATAGTTTCAATAAACTTCTGCAATGTTCAAAGATTCAGATCTGTAGTAGATTAGTTTCTGCTTCTCCTTAGATGTTTTCTTTGCCCGATGCCAATGATTGGACCCTTCTCAAACACACTGGCATCTTTTCTATGACCTCGGGATTTGTCTTTCCACGTGGTTGTTTCAGAAATGAGAAGCTACTCACTGCATCAGTTGGGTTTATACCGTGTTGCAGCTTAAAGACAAACAATCACGCATCAGTTAACCAGAAGGAGGCTCAGGCCTACTGCATTTGCTAATTTGAATATAAGTGGCGACTTTTTCTTTTGGACAGGCAGTGTATGAAGTATCTGAGCCGACCATCGCTGCCCTCACAAAGTCACACATCCAAATGAATCCTTCCTTTACAAAAAAATAAAAATTGGTTCAATAAGATGGCATTGATATTGACTAAGTGACCAAAGGGTTACGGCCTTTCAGAGAACTCCCATGACTTCTAGTAGAAGAAATAGCACACTGTTACGACCTCTATGCCATGGGTTTGTTTCCCAGCCTCAATCGTTTGCTCAGTGAATCGACCCCCTTTCTCCATTTTTCACACTACAACTCTTCTGTCGAATAACACTTTCGGGCCAGAGAATCTTTGTTTTTGTTTTTTAGGGAGAAGTAGTGTGTGTGGTTATACGCTTCACATTCTCCTTGTGTGGTGGCCTTGATGAGTTAAGTGTAGAAGTTCAAAATGCATAAATAAAATAAGCAGACAGCATGCAGTATGTTCTTTTTTAATGTAGAAACATGGTTGTGCATGGAATGATGGTTCTGTAATTGAACTAACAGACTTATGGTATTTTTTAACTGCAGTGGTAAAACTCGTTCATAAATATTCAAACCAATATATAATGTCAATACAACTGTGCTTGTTTTAGGCAAATGGTCTCCTGCTGCATCTTCGCTCTGCTCTGAGGAAAGGCAAAGAAAAAATTACATGTAAGTGTATTAAGACAGACTTTCTTTGGCCGCAGAGTGACATACTTGTACATGTGCTGCTGACTGTGTGGAACTGTAATGATAATCCCAATGATGACCTCATCATGCAGTCTGAATTAGATCTCCCTCAGGCAGATGCAGAGACTCTGATGATCAGCCCAGAGCAAACGAACACCTAAGGATAGTCTTCAAGATAACACTCAAGATAACACTCTTTATGGGGAAAGGAGCCCTAACCCTTTAAGATGAAGGTAAAGATGGAGCATCCCAGATCTACGGGGTAGAAACTAGAGTCTAGGGGCCAAATGAGGCCCTCAGACTGGTCCAAATAATCAAGATGAATTATGAAAGATCCTCTACAATCATAACCTCAACGACAAACATTATTGTGAGACACAATCCAGCATTAAGAGTCCTGAACAAAGGTGTGGTGGCAAAGTCAATTGTAGACATTAACATTTTTGTTCTGTATTTTTTTTGTTTCCGTTGAAATCATTAGTTGTAAAACCATTGAGGGAAAAACAGGTAAATTAGTATTGAAATATTTTAGGAATTAATTGTATATTTTACCATTGTATTTTCTGCTTTCGTTTTTGTTTGTGGCATGTTAAAACCTCTCCCTGCTCAGATGGTAATCCAATTCACAATTACTGTTGACTTTCAGCATAGAACACATAAAACACAAAACAATGAACACAACACAGAGAGCAAGTAAAGAAAATCAAGACATCCAATAAATAAAACAAAAATGATGGCACTGCAAATGAGTCTCATCTAATCCAGAGGCTGTCAAAAAGATCATAAATTAAATCCGAATGTAATTTTTTCTGGGTCCAGTCTTTGACTGTTGGTACTGTTTGAGTCATCAGTTTCTTTGTAATGGCCTTCTTTCCTGCTGCCAGGATTATGTTCCAAAGGTATCCATCCAATGTGTCCAGGGCAGGAGTTTTGAGGCCCAAAAACCGGTACATTTCTGAAATCTAGTGGGGTGGTGGTGTCAAAGACAGTCTGTAGCACTTTACTGATCTCAGTCCAATATTTTTGAACATCAGGACAGTCCCAAAAAACATGGTAATGGTTTGCATCCTGGCAACCACAGTTTCTCCAGCATTTGGAATTCCAAATTTTGACATGGCGTTAGGAAGAAACGTGTACAATTTTTTCAACAAAATTCCCTCCAAACATGTGATTTTGTGGTTCTCCATTGAGCTACATACACTTTCCCTCTCTTTGTCTGTGATTTTTTTTTTTTACTTCTCCTTCCCATTTATTTTTGTGATTCATATAGAATGGCTGTCCAAATTAATAATCATTTTTTACAATTTAGATATTATTCCCCTTGATTCACATGCCTTTATAAAAATGTCAGTCAGAGGGTTATAATCATTGTTGCTTTGTTAAATTTCTTGGTTATAATAACTCCTTAGGAAATATCCAGAAAAGTCCTGTTCCTCAAAGTCAAAGGATTCTTTTAAACTATCAAAGCATTTCATATGATTCTCTTACAATCTGGTAAAAAAAAAAAAAGTATAGCTTTTGTTATCCAGACCTTAAACCATGCAAAAACGCATGAATTCACTAGTTTAAGATTTGAACATCTTTGTTTAGTTTGTATGCTTTGATTAGCTTCTTCCATGTTGTAAACACTGATTTTATCCATGGATTCTCCACTTCCTCCCAATGACTCAACAGTCATCTGCCAGTAAGGCCTGTACAGGAACCTCCGGCGTCACAATGCATTCAATATTTATTATTCTGGGTCACACTAGTACAGCAACGCACTGATTTGAGCTAAAATAAAGTCGTTTTTAAAGCAAGGTAAGTCCCAACCTTCCTTTTCTTCTGATAGCTGTAGAGTTTTGAATCGGATACGAGGTCTTTTGCATTGCCATACAAATCTTGAGATTGTTTTTTTCCATCAACCAGTCGGCTGGGGATGGAAATTTGGGAGAGTCTGGAATAGAAAGAGAAATCTGGGCAAAACTTTTAATTTTATATTTTCAATTCTTTGACTTAGACTTGACTAAGCATGAGATAGGAGTCAATTTTTCAAGGTCTTTCTTTATAGTGGAAAAAAGATGGGCGCCCCATTTTTGATACAAATTGTAATCTCAGGACCAAGAGAACAAATAGACTGTGGTCAAAGAGACTATACATAAAACGCATCAAATTTGAGCACAGCGCCATGTAACAGCTCACAAGTCAAGTCTACATTTGCAGATCTTTGTGGTTTGCTGCTTGTGGCTGACTGTGAACGTTTTTAAAGTTGATTCAATTACTTATGCATGTCTGATGAATATGTGCAGATGTTTTGTTATCTTTTAATTACTACACATTTGCTTGCAAGATGATGGTGTAGCATGCCGTAGTATGGACTAGACCCGATTGATTGATTGATTGATTGATTGATAAACCTTGACCACCTTTTTTCCGCTTTGTCGGGTAAAGTAAAGGTAATAGCTGTAATTTTCTGCTCCTACTGGTTTACTGCTAAGTAATCTGAACCCGGGATGCCATTTGCTCACAACATATGATGTGACTTCATTTAGAAAGCCTTTTCAGCTTTAAAACTGTGCTTTGTGATATGTTATGTGAAACAATAGTGTTTTGCCACATTATGTTTAAAAATGTAGTTGTAAGAAACGTGTGATTTTGAATATAGAACAAATGGTCAAACAAAAAATAAAAACAATGCAAAAAAAGAAACGCATGAAAGCCACAGCTACAGTTTGTAAATGAACAGAGACTATACCACCAGAATTCAAAAGTAAGAGATGAGTGTTTTTTTTTGTATGGTCAGTGAGAATTCCAAGGAATTAGAATTTGCACTGACCATATCATTTTGCATAACGCACAAATAGTCCAGTCATATGCTGTGAGCATCACCATAGCAGCGGATAAACAAATGCTCAGCTGCTGTGAGTGTAGAATAGAGGGACAAGTTTCCACTTACAGAGAAATAAACAAATGCCTTGGATTGCAAACGGGCAGCAGACACATCCAAAAGAATTTCAGAATCTGATTAAAAAGGCCATCATGTGGAATCACTGATCTAGTTGTAGATTCAGTATTTATGACAACTCATTCATTTGCAACATGTTTTCTAAATGGGCTGTCCAGTCCCTGTATGACCGGAGCAGGAGCTGTGTTCGCATTGCTGGCAGTAAGTCAGACCTGTTCCCAGTGCGTGTTGGACTCCGCCAGGGCTGCCCTTTGTCACCGGTTCTGTTCATTGTTTTTATGGACAGAATTTCTAGGCGCAGTCAGGGGTCGAAGGGGGTCCGGTTTGGGGACCACAGGATCTCATCTCTGCTGTTTACAGATGATGTCCTGATGGCTCCATCAAACCTGGACCTGCAACATGCACTGGGACGGTTTGCAGCCGAGTGTGAAGCAGCTGGGATGAGAATCAGCACCTCCAAATCTGAGGCCATGGTTCTCGACCGGAAAAAGGTGGCTTGCCCTCTCCAGGTGGGTGGGGAGTCCTTGCCCCAAGTGGAGGAGTTTAAGTATCTCGGGATCTTGTTCACGAGTGAGGGAAGGATGGAGTGTGAGATTGACAGGCGGATCGGTGCAGCGTCTGCAGTGATGCGGTCGCTGCATCGGACCGTTGTGGTAAAGAAGGAGCTGAGTCGAAAGACAAAGCTCTCGATTTACCGGTCAATCTACGTTCCTCCCCTCACCTATGGTCATGAGCTTTGGGTAGTGACCGAAAGGACAAGATCGCGGATACAAGCGGTCGATATGAGTTTCCTCCGCAGGGTGGCTGGGGCGCTCCCTTAGAGATAGGGTGAGGAGCTCAGTCACACGGGAGGAGCTCGGAGTAGAGCCGCTGCTCCTCCACGTTGAGAGGAGCCAGCTGAGGTGGCTCGGGCATCTGTTCCGGATGCCTCCTGGACGCCTCCCTAGGGAGGTGTTTCGAGCATGTCCCACCGGGAGGAGGCCCCGCGGGAAGACCCAGGACACGCTGGAGGGACTATGTCTCTCCGGCTGGCCTGGGAACGAACGCCTCGGGATCCCCCCGGAGGAGTTGGAGGAAGTGTCTGGGGAAAAGGAAGTCTGGGAGTCCCTGCTTAGACTGCTGCCCCCGCGACCCGGCCCCGGATAAAGCGGAAGAAGATGGCTGGATGGATGTTTTCTAAATCTCTGCAAAAAATGTGGCTTTATAGGTTATACATTGTGAATTTATTTGTGATTCTTTGTTGCATATTTGTAACTCTGAAACAACATAACTGAAACATTTTGTTTTATTTTTTGTTGTGATTTTCCTGACAAATTGCTTAATCTTTCTTTTCTAAGCACTGTGATTTAAATCTGCCATTACCACATGCGCTGCTGGCTGCCGCTTGTCTGAATTTCTGCTTTTTCAACTATGGCTTTAATGATTTTTCACAGCTACTACGATAAGGTGATACTAAATTATTTTAAAGTACAATCTGCTTATTTTGATAGTATCAGAATTAATAATACTGCAGCTTTTGAGCTTAACTAAAGCAAATTTTGACAGATATGCATGTGCACCATTATGTTTTGGAGACGCCGTCAAGTAAAATCTATTAAGACATGCCTTATTTATTCCACCACAATAATGACTCATTAATAACTTGGCTGAACTTGCAGATGTCTCAACGGTGCAGGTGGCATGAGTAATCGTATGCTCACAGATTTATTGTTCACTTGTTTAAGAGAGAATTGAGCTAATTCCTAATTATTATGATTCATTATTGTGTGTAGATTTGTGAGAAGTCATGGGATAAGGGATGTACTGAACTGTGTAACTGTCACCACTGCCGTGTTGTGAGAGTCTCATGCCCAGAGGGAGAGCGCTGCGCCCTAAGGAGAGGTACACAGAGCTGGTTCGGCTGGGTTGGGACGCTTACTCACTAGTTGTTTATTTCCACTGTGCATTCGTCGTGTGACTTCATCTGAGTGGTTTCTTATTGATCTGGGCACAACTAAAACCATTTTCTTCCAGTAAAGTATTAATGTGTTTCTGTCTTAGCTGAAACCTGTAACTGATGTGCAATACCATACTTTCACTTCAGATTGATCAATACTGGTTCTGATCAAAATATATACCGTCAAAACCACTGCTTTACATGTCCATATCATAATTGGTTAATTTGGTTAATTAATTATAGATGACTAGTGGAGTGGTGCACACTTAGCAAAGTTGGAAAAGTTGTATTGAAAGAATTTGACTACTTTTTGAAAGTAATAAGATATCGATTCAGGTTGGTATTGTTGCCAGAAATAAATCCTCTGGTACTAAAACTATTGATACTTTGGTTGCAGTTCTCAGTTCTGTAGCAGAGACCAAAGTTCAGATCAGCAAACTATGATTTTACACATTTAATGGACAAAGTTTGAATTCCTGCCCTTTCACGCCTGTCCAAGCATAAACCTCTCTATGACATTGTCTTTTTGGAACCATCTCCTGTAACCGTGGTAATATCAGTCCACTTTAATGTGCTTTGTCTGGAAAATATTTGACACAATCAGAATCACAGATTTATTCCTCCTCAACTTCTTCTCAGGATGAACAAAGTATAATTTCTCCTGTTTGATTGTCAGTTAGACAAGTTAGAATTAGGCTGTTAAATATTTACTTTAATACATTTGAATAAATACAACTGGAACAACTAACTGTCCTTTTATCTTGAACCTTTTAGTTTGCATATTAATGACTGCTTTGTTTCTCTTTTTAGTACTGCCCTGCCCGCTAAACAGCCATTATGAGCAGCGTGGTGCAGCCTGCACCTGCTCTGTGCGCTCAGCTAAAACCCCTGTGCCCTTCCCATGTGGAGAGCTGTCAGTGTGATACAGGGTTTGTCCTGGACACTGACATTTGTGTACCTCTCTCCCAGTAAGGCTACAAAGGCAACGGTTACCATAGCAACCAGACCTTTTGGGCAGATGAAAGATGCACCAAAAACTGTTGTTTTTTTTTACCCCGCACACAAAAAGTACAGTGGCTTCTAGCAGCTACGAGTGAACCAGACTAACCAGTATTGCTAGAGTAGTAGCAGATCTCGGAAGCAAAGTGGGGATGGGGCTGGTTGGTACTTGGATTGGAGACCGCAGGAATGCCAGGTGACACAGGAAGTGGTAGTGCACGCTGTCGTTATTTCCTTGGGCAAGACACGTCACCCACTTTGCCTCCAGTGTCCAAGTATGTTGGTGTATGACAGAGAGTGTTTGTGAGAATGAATGTGGGACAATGGATGGCTACAATCCGGCATGTTCATTAACATGCACTGTCCTGACTAAATAATAAGTAGTATTAGAGTTAGATGCTTTTTGTCCCAGAAAAAGCCAACATGTGTGTTCACTGAGGTATCCCTAATAACAACTTATGTAGTAGTTTTGGGGCATAGACAGAGTACACATGTCTGGCAGGCTGATTCATTTTATATTTAGTTGAAATTCTGGTGAAGGGTCTGCCACCTGCTTGTGTCCTTGGAGATATTACTGCTTTGCTTCGAAAGTTCCACAGTACGGTATTAAACGTATCTATCCCTGCAAACACAAGCATGCCACCAGGCCAAGTTACAGGTCTGTGGCCTCATTAATACAGCCCGGTACGCACAAAACGAAGCCCAAAATGTGCGTACGCATTTTTACACTCAAGAACTGTGATCTATAAAAAAAAAAATACTTGACTTAAAAATGTGCGGACTTGCGGAGGTGCGCTGAGGTGAAATAGCGACACACATGGCAGCTTGGTCAAATTAACAAAAACGTAAATTCAGTAAAATCAACAGTAAAATGTGCTTTACCATCTTTGTGAGGGTAAGCACAATCAAATGAGTGACAGAAGCATGCACGTGCACCATCGCGCAGGAGTGTGCTCGTGCACCATCGCGCACTCAAGTCATTGTTCCTCTGTTCAGATGCCCTCCCTCAGTGTCACAGATCCTTCTCTGAGCCTCTCCTCCTCCCCTCGCCCCCCACCGCTCCCCTCGCTCTCCCCCGCTCTCACCCGCTCACTTGCCTGACGCTCGGTGCTCTCGAGGTCGGCGCTCCTCCTCCGACATCTCACGTCAAAGGATTTCATTTAGTGTCCTTAAGAGCTGTTGTTCAGTCTGGCAGTTTACTGGTACATTATTACGATTAAGGTTTAGATTGATTACTTTGCGCACCGGGGATCAGGGCAGTGTAAGATACAGTCTGATCTGCGCCCATTCGGCACAATCAGGCTCATAACGACAGATTACTGATAGAGGAGAGAGAGCAGACTTGTTTCCATTGACCATCAAATTGCTCGTGGATCCTGAGTGTTTATTTACTGTTTTTAATACGCTGCTACAGACTGCGCCCTCAGATGAGCAGCGCCTTGTGAAGGTTTCTGTTTGAAGACTCCTTTGCAAGCCTCCACCGCGAATTAGTGTTTGCGCCTCCATCTCGGAGAATTTCCTCTTTTTCAGCCTTTCCTCGTCCGTCCGTAGCACCGCGTCTCACCCTTGCTGTGTTCATTTGGTGATTTGCACAGCCATATGGTATATTAAGGCGGGCTCAGGGCGGACTCAGGCCGGTAACTCGTGAGGATTTGGCACGGCACAGACGTAAGGTGGGTTGGGATGTAGTAAGAGGGAAATGCTACAGGTGTGCTCCGCAGGTTTTTATAAATCGCCTTTTCTTTTTACGTACCGGTAATCTGTGGAGAGGCAAGCTTGCTCACATTAAAAATGCATTTCTTAGCAATAAATGCCCCTGTAATTGAATACTGTTCAATCAAATAATAAAATTGTATTTGTAGAGCACAATTACAAGGCAAGTTTATTTGTAGAGCACAATTCGTACACAAGGCAATGCAAAGTGCTTCACACAACAGGAAAAAAAATGCATTAAAATCACAAAGACATGACAGAAATCACAAACTCTTAATTTAAAAGTGCCATTTTCAGGCTATCCGTCAAATAGTTCAAGACATAAGAGAGAAGAGTGCAAAGAAAAGCATTTCAGTCATATGCACAGCCAAACAAAATAGTTTTTAGCTTAGATTTGAAAATTGCCAGAGTAGCGGCCTGTCTCACATCCTCAGGAAGACTGTTCCAGATTTTAGCTGCATAAAACTGAAACGCAGATTCCCCATGTTTAGTCCTGACTCTGGGCACCAGCAGGAGGCCGGTCCATGTTTAGTCCTGACTCTGGGCACCAGCAGGAGGCCGGTCCCTGAGGTCTCAGAGTCCGAGATGGTTCATATGGCACTAACATGTCCGAGATGTACTTTGGTGCTAGGCCATGGAGAGACTTGTATACAAGCAGAGCTGCTTTGAAATCTATCTCTCTGAGCCACAGGGAGCCAGTGCAGAGACCTGAGCACAGGACTAATGTGATCGTACTTCCTGGTTCTAGTCAAGACCCGAGCAGCAACCGTTCTGGATGTACTGCAGCTGTTTTACAGCTCGTTTGGAGAGGCCAGTGAGCAGGCCGTTACAGTAGTCTAATCTACTAGAGACAAACGCATGGATAAATCTCTCCAGGTCTGGTTTAGACACTATATCTTTTGATTGATTTTGGCAATGTTTTTTAGATGGTAAAAAGCTGCTGATGTTATTGATCTGACGTGGCTGTTAAAATTCAAGTCTGAGTCCATTATTACCCCCAGATTTCTAACTTGATTTATATGTTTTAGAGCGAGACTCTGGAGGTGACTGCTAACACTTTCTCTTTGTTTCTGTGGGCCAAAGACGATGATTTCAGTCTTGTCTGAGTTCAGCTGGAGAAACAAAAATGCAATTCAAAGTGCTTTACAACATAAGAACACAGTATAATAGTAAAAGTATTTCAGTCATATGCGCGGCCAAACAAAACTCTCTTGAGCCTGATTTAAACACCGCCGGTCTAGGGGCCTGTCTCACCACCTTTAGGAAGGCTAATCCAGACCTCTGCCACATAGAACTGGGACGCAGATTCACCGTGTCTGGTCTTGACTCTAGGCACCAGCAGGAGGCCGGTCCCTGAGATCCGCAAGAGACCGAGGTGGCTCGTATGGCACTGACATGTCCTAGATGTACTTTGGTGCTAGGCCATGGAGAGACTTATACACAATTAGAGCTGTTTTAAAGTCTATTCTCTGAGGCAGAGGGAGCCAGTGCAGAGACCTGAGCACAGGACAAATGTGATCATATTTCCTGGTTCTAGTCAGGAGCCGAGCAGCAGCGTTCTGGATGTACTGCAGCTGTTTTACAGCTCGTTTGGAGAGGCCAGTGAGCAGGCCGTTACAGTAGTCTAGTCTATTGGAGACAAATGCGTGGATAAGTCTCTCCAAGTCTGGTTTGGACACTATATTTTTGATTTTGGCAATGTTTTTGACATGGAAAAAAGCTACTGATGTGATTAACTTGATTAAGGGTCTGAGTCCATTATTACTACTAAATGTCTTACTTTATTTACAGATTTTAGAGAGAGAGACTGGAGGTGATTGCTAACACTTTCTCTTTGTTTCTGTGGGCCAAATACAATGATTTCGATCTTGTCTGAGAAAGTTGTTTTGCATCTACACACTGATCTGTTGAATGCAGTGATTGTGATAGGACACACCACTGTTTTGTATTAACTGTCCCAACGGCAGCATGTACACATTGAACAGAAGGGGTCCAAGGATTGACCCTTGGGGCACCCCACAGGTCAACACCATGCTGTCAGAGACAAAGCATTTCCTGTTTTTAAGGTAGGACTTAATTGGACAACCAATTTAAGGCCTTACTAGTGATGCCCACCCAGTCCTCTAAACTCTGTAGAAGGATGCTGTGATAGACTGTGTTGAATGCAGAACTGAGATCCAGACTAAAACAGAGGCCTTACCAGCATCAGTGCTCAGACGGATGTCATTTGTCACCTTAATGAGACCCGTCTCAGTGCTGTGATGCGATCTAGAACCAGACTGGAAGACATCAAAGGAGACACTTATTAGGAGGAACTGAATAAGCTGTTGATAAACAACTTTTAGATTTTAAAAGTCTAGTGGGCAACATGTCAAGGCAGCATGTAGAAGAACTCTTAAGCAACAGTTGAGTCAGCTACTGACTCAGTTACTGAGTCAGTAGCTGTTGAACTGTAACTGGCTGTTGAATTGTTATTTGCGCCATGGGATTGATGGTATTCTTAATGTTGTGGACATTGTGAAAATGGCAAAGTCATTGCACTTAGACATGGAAATTAGTTCCAACGGCACTTGAGCTTGAGAGTTTGTAAATCTGTTTCCTGTTCATCTCAGAGGAGACAGGAAGATGGTGCTCTCCACCAGAAATGTGGCGAGTACATCTTAATGCACCTTTAAGAAAACACTCAGACAATTACATTCACACAGATATATGGTTGGAATTTAATTCAAAGTGCGATAGGAGTACTTAGTATTATTCTTACCTCAGGTTATGATCACTTCATTTCTGACACAGGGGATATCATTGTATTCTACAGAGCATCTTTCTACAGATTTTGGGGGGAGATATGTTGTTGTGTTACTTTTAATGGCGGTTGGCAGCCGAAAAGTGCATTTACCGCCACCTACTGTAGTTGTAGTCTTCAAAGTATGTGTTTCACGCTATAGAGAAAGAGAGAGAGAGAGAGAGAAAGAAAGAGAGAAAGCAAAAAACAAGATAGAGAAAGCTGGGGGGGATATTTTATTGAGGATCCGTCTTGATGCTTTCACCCAGAGGCCTGTGGGAGGAAGTTAATGGTCCATCTCGACACTGTCATGGCAAAGCAGACCATCCAGCTTTTACCAGCACTGCATCAATGACCTGTGTTCTCATGGAGGTCTTCAGTCTGCGCTGTGCTGCACTCACAGAACCGCAAGTCATGCCTGATATGTCAGATTTAGAAAAAAAACCAAAATCATTTGTTTCACAATCAAAACCGCTCATTGTCAAGTATACAAATAGGCCTACTACTGTATTTTGTCTTTATATTCCTCACATTTTACACAATAACACAATTTGGTTATTTTTACAGTACCTTATGTTCACTGTTTTAATTGCACTCAGTGAGAGGTGACTGACAACCACTAGATGTGGGCCACGAGTGGTCAAGCCTAACTTGTGCCCTGTTTAAATGCTCTGTGCCTTGACTGACATATATTTGTATCTCCACAGTCCAGCCCTGTCCTTCAACCACCGCTTATATTATAAGTTCTGCCCCAGTTCACCTGTGCCTCAGCGTGGATAATAGCGCCACTGAGATTCCTCAAGGTTTTAAAGCAGCACTGCCTCTGTGAGGCTGGACTGGTGCACAGCAGCCTGTTGTGCACCAGTCCACTAAAGTGTGGCAAAAATGAGTGTGGTGGAATCAAAATGAGTACAGAGCAAGTGTCTGTAGGTCACACTATAGGTCATCAGTCAAACTGTCTCCCGTGCTAAGAGAACGCATAAATGTTTATCAGCTTAACCTAAAGTGGCCTCCTGCTCTGTTGAAGTTTTCCAGTTTATATTTTTTGTTTGTGTAACTTTTGAATTGTATCTTTCATGCAACAATTGGCTGGTTCAGAAATGTCTCTCAGTTAACATTTTTGTGTAGTCTGAACAAATCAGAAAACTCGTTTATTTTCTCAAGGAAAAAAAAGTGTTTGTTTTTTATGAAAACCTTGTTTAAAATAGTTCTTTCCCTTAAGTAATGGAATTCACAAAAAGCCTAAAGTACATTTTATTGTGCAGATACAATATTCATGTTAAAGCTGAGATATCACTTTTAAAATGTAATTATAGAAGCATCAGGTAAATCACTCTCCATAACACATGTCTAGAATTTACACTTCAACTGACTTCTCTTTTTGCAGATGAATAGTGTTGAGTGGGGGGTGCCCTTTGCTGACAGCACATTTGAAGTGTTCAGAGCGGCGGCAGACTGACAGTTAGCACGGCATCAGGAGTGAAAATTGAGCTGTCCTTCACGCTGTACCTCGGGTTAACTGTGCCGTGGCACTGTGCCGCCACAACCTCAGGCTTCTGCAGAAACTTGAATGGTGAGAAATCTGATGACATGGGGCTGCGCGATGGTCACCATTCTAATAGAACGGTCTCATTCATGGACAGCTGCTTTGCCTCTGGACATCACTGCAATAAGACTTGAAGACATTAGTGTTTCACATCTCCACATACGCAAAATACTTGTGACAACCTGAAGGCAGGAATTTAATCCAATGCTTAAACATAACTGTAGACTGGACTGCAATGAGTGCAATAATCATATTAGTTCTTATTGAGCTGATGCAATGACTTTACTTAAAAATAATATTATTCAAGTGGAAGTAAAAAGTAATGACCTAAATCGTTATGTAAAAAAGAAAACATTAAACATTGCAAAGATTCTGGAATTTCCAAAGATGCAAAACAAATCTTTGGATTTTTCCAGCCCAAATGCAAATTGGCCGAACAGCTACAGGGTGAAATACATTTTGTTTGTTTGTTTGTTTGTTGTTTAAACATTTCCCGATAATTGAATTATGATTGCTATTTAATGCCAATATTATATGGTCAAGTGGTTGGTGTGATGACAATATTAATTCCAAAATACATACCTTATTAAAACAGAATCGTTTTTATGCTCTATTGTGTACAATTCGGAATCAGATTCAGAAATTCCCATTGTCAGGGAACAGAATTCTTGCTTTGGCAATAAGGTGCAACATGCAACGATGAATAATAATAGTAGCAAAATATATCAAAAACAACATGAGTACTATTTTGAATTTACAAATAAGATAAAATAGACTTGGTCTGAAAATATATACAATTTACTGTCGGTCAGAATAGTGCAAAAAAATGAGCAGTGCAATGAATGGTTGTTGGTTTGAATATTTGTTAAAGTGTCAGGTGTTAAGTGTTCATGAGTTCAACGACAGAGGGAAAGAAACTGTTCTTGAGGCTCTGGTACGGATTACAACTCTACCGGGAGGTGTTGGTGCCAGAGTGATACTTGTGAAGACCAGCTGACAGAAAATAGGTCTGAGGCACCAACGAAACCAACTACAAACCAGAATTGACCTAAACAAAAATCACAAATGTATCAGCGTGAACCATGGACACAAATATCAATTACTATATAAGTCTAGACCTCTTTGAATATAACGAACTTTAGCAAAATAATTCACTAAGCACTGATACATAAAACAAACCATATATTTTGTTTTTTTCTTCTGACCGGATGAATGGGCTGCTGGTTTCCCTCCTGCACTTGCTGACAGGTGAGTCTCCAATTTACAGAGAACCAGACCATAAGTCACAGGTGGTCGTGGTTCAGAGATGAAAAACCTTTCCTTTGTGCTGTGGTTTGAGTGGAAACCCAACTTCTTATCAGGGCTATAGTGTCTGCTACACCAGTCTGGTGAGTCAATGCAAATACACCTGATTATTATTGACTTGAAATATCGCTGCATGTTTTTCCACACTAATGTGTTTGATGTTTTATTATAAATGCCATGAACACATTTTCCTATATTCCACTTGCAAATGCACGGCCCAAACGTTTCTCCCTGTTTTGAGCTTCCGGACAATTGGACACACACACTAAATTTATTTAATTTTTTTTCATCATAGAACAGCAAAGCTAATGCAAACTTTATCAGGGTGAGCAGTATTTACTTGTCCTTCTTAACATTTTTTTGCACCTTCTGTTGACACACTTGTTATGCACTGGGACTGTCCAGTGCATAACAAGTGTGTCAACATGCTGTTTTCCATGCTGCATGATTGCTTAAGCATTAGGTTGATCAGGTCTGCAGTAACCAAGCAGACCTGATCAACGTACCAAAAACATTTTATTTGAATTAGGATTAGTACTGCAATGCATGATGAGAATGAGAATCTTATTTTCTATGTGACTGCATGGCACAATCGCATGACCTGCAGAACAAAAAAGATTGGGTGGAGACCTCAGAAACCCCTTCGTCACCTGTACAGAGAGAGGACGCTGAATAACGCTAAGGACATAGTGCAGAACCTCTCTCACTGGTGATGGGCAGAGCTATACCAAATATCGATTAATCGATACTGACAGAGGTATCTAAAAGATAAGAATCTCGCTCAATCATCCTGTAGAGAAATCCTTCTGCTTGTCAGCTACAAAAACGAGTGCAGAGGGTCTCAGAGTATGTTAAACTGGACATTTATAAATTATTTATTATTGTAAGACACAAACATTACAATGATTAAAACAATTGCTAAAAGTACTCTTAAAGGGTTTATAAATATTTTTTTCAAATAAAGCTACAATTGAATTTTTTATAATATAGGACTAGTTTTGATTTACCATTCCTTGTTTTATAAAATGTAAAACTTGTACTTCCAAACGTCCGGGCCTAACAAATTACATAACAGCAGAAAGCCCTGGATTTGCTTTACAACGTACATTAGGATTTGAGAGTCTTTCTCTAATGAGTTAAAACTTAAAGATTAAACTGATTAACTCAATGTCCATTATGAAGGAGACAAATGTATGGAGAGTGAGATGCTAATGCTGGTCTTGTTGGTAATGCGTGCTGGTCTTGTTGTGCTGGTCTATGCTGTTTTTTTCAGCTGGAATGGAGGAACAGGTTCTCATATTGTGATTTGTCTGAACTTTTGAACTGACAGCTGGATTGTTTTGTCGCTTACTGTTGCATCAGTGTACCCCTGTATGTAGCCACATCACCAAAACGTTCTTGGTTGCACCGGACATTTGCAGTATTTTGCTTATCAGCTATTAGTCTAAAACAGGGCTATTCAACCTAAGGCCCGGGGGCCAAATCAGGCCCGTATAAACAATTCAATCCGGCCCACAACCCATCTTGCAAATGCTGAAAAAATAAAATGAAAATCTTGTTTACTGGTTCAATTCTGGGTTAGCACTCCATTAGACCTGGTTTGGTCTTGGGTTTAGTCCTTGTTTGATTCTGGGTTAGTCCTAGTTCAGACCTGGTTCTAATCCAGTCCTAAGTAACTATTTTTATGTATTAACTAAATGTACTGAAATTGTGCGACCCAAAATGTTGTTACAGTGGCGTGTTGCGCACTTCCGGCCCAGAGACCACGGCCCTCCGAAAAATCTGGCCCTCGGGAATATAAAATTGAATAGCCCTGGTCTAGAAGCTCCGACATAAACCAGTATTCTGTCTGGCCACTTCATAATTTAAGTAGATTAATTAGACAGTTTGTAAAAAATAAGGCACTACAATGCTCTTAAGTTTTGTGGGAGTCTATTGATAATTTCAATAGATGCATATTTTGTTATTATACTTTTACTATGTATAGCAGTCTATTGTTGAATATCAATGTCTGCCCCACAAATCGGCCTCAAAATATTGGCAGAGCTTATTGCCTTCGACTGCTCTGGATTCTAAAATATTGGTGTTGGCATCAGCTATAGAAAGAGACTACAACAGCCATTCCTTAAAATAACGGCTTTTATTGTCTTAGAACAAACCTGAAACAAACTAAGACAAAGAGCAAATTCTCAATTAACAAAAAATTTAAAATATTGTAGAAGAGCTGAGCAGGAGTCTAATGCTGAGCTTCTCGGAGTAGAAATGTCCCAGTTTCAGAAAGACAAACATCACTGCAGCTTTACAATGTTCTGGTATTTAGTGCAGGACACTTCAGATCCCTAACTAAAAGGTGTAGTGCTGCAATAATCTTGTCCCTGCTGCAGATGGGCTTGGTTCACTTTGGTTGGAGAACCAGTTCTACTACTTAAAAAAAAAGAAAAATAAACTTTCTTATATTCTATTGATTTCTATTGGCAGTTGATCAGTGTAGAATCTTTTTCCAATAAAAAATAACCGATTCAGATTTGGTCTGTGGTTACATCATAATAAAAAAAGAAAATGACCTGAAGCCACTGTTCTCATCCAGCTCATCATTAAGGGTGCATTCACCACATCAAACCCGAAATAAGGATTAGAAAAAGGGCACATCAGGATTAATAAATACATGTGTTCATCTATTTAGAGTATCCAAGAAAAAATATTACAGCAATCAGTTTACCAAATCTTCAAATATTATAAAAGATATTTGGAAAACTATCAACCAGTTACTGCAAAGAAAAAAAGGCTACAACAAAGGCGGCTCTGTCTCGTCAGATTGCTTGTTATTTCAATAACTTTTTCTCTAATATAGGTGTCAATTTGGTACCAATAGGTCAGTCAATCGACTTGACTACATCAAAAGTTCCTTTCCTTCTATGGATTGCTTTGACCCTCCTGATACTAAAGAATTATGTGAGATTATGTTCGAATAAAAAATTCAGCTCCCAGACATGATGGAGTCAGTGCTTCTTTGAATAAAGACGTGCTGAGTCCATTAAGCAAGGTCCATTATGAAGGAGACAAATGTATGGAGGATGAGATGCTGATGCTGGTCTTGCTGGTAATGTGTGCTGGTCCTGCTATGCTGGTCTATGCTGTTTTTTTCAGCTGGAATAGAGGAACAGGTTTGTCCAACCTGTCTCATATTGTGATTGGCTGCATCTTTTAGTGGCCGTAGCCTATATAAATTGATGCAGATTAAATGTGTCAATAGTGTTCATTTTTGCAGGTAAGGTGTCCTCTATAGTGTATGCGCTATAAATGTTATTAGAGAAGATTCAAGATTATTAATATTAACCATTCTTTTCTTTCAGCCATGGGTTCTATGTTGCTGCTTTGTGCTGCACTTCTTTTCTTCAGCGGTAAGTCAGTTTTGATTTCAATCCTGTAACATACTGTTAAGAAAAATTGTAAGTAAAGGATTTTACTAAGTCTAATGGAAAATCTTACCAAAGTTAGCTTTTTCTATTTAAAGAGTATTGACTGTTAAATTGCAGCTCTTTATTTCTGGCAATGTGTGTGGCCAAGTCAGGTTTCAATGTGAAGTAATTTATCCGTGTTGTCGCCTCCATCAGCTGAGTCCATTGTAAGTGCAGAAGCTGGTGCCTCTGTGAAAGAAACCTAATGTTAAACAGGTGAAGAATTCAAGGGAGCAGCACAAAGAATGGCCATCTAAATTGAAAATAGCTTTTGTTGGGAATAGCATTTACCTTCTGCCGCTATTGAGAGTGATCTATTATAGCGAGTGGGTCACACAGAAGTGTAATCTAAATCCCTCAGGCTCTGGCAGGGCCCTGAATGTTCTTTTCACAGCAAAGGCACATATTGATAATATTTCCATTATACAATTATATTGTCTGTGCAAATGACTAATGGAGTGCTGCTGTGGAGCAGTGGAGTGAGCAGTTCAAATCTCTCTAAGTGGTTATCACAAAAGGCAATCCATCCATAATATACTGGCATTCCTGCATCTGTTCACTGTGGAAGGACATTAGTCATTCACTTTTTAGTACTGTAAACCCAAAGTTATGATTTGATAATTGTTATATCATCTTTACATTTTTTTTTTGTTTCTTTCAGGCCCATGTCTGGCTGTGAGGATGAGGGAGAGATGTCAAGTAGAAAAAGATGATTTGATCAAAGGTGGCTATTTTGACTCACACGTTCAGTCCCACAATTCTCTCTTGCCATTTGAAGTTTAGGCATAACTCACTCACATATCAAATCATGTAAATCTAGTTTCTAATATTTAAAAATATAACATCATCAATATTAAATACATTTCATCCAAGTCCAGACAGAAAAACAAATTTAGAAGTAACTTTCAAGTAAATATGAATGTGTAACAAATGTATGCAAACATTTGATTGTGGCTTGTAAAAACCCTGACATTGTTATTTTTAGTTTATTTCATTATTTGCACATTTTGAGACAGGAAATGTAGTAACAGTAGATGATTCCTCAAATGCTTATATATACATACACACACACACACACACACACACACGCAAACCTGTTGTGAACACCCAATATTTTTTTTGTATTACTGTGTATTTTTTCCTTCCTTATTTAGCATCTAGATGTCCAGCCGGAAGTCAGTATGAGTTCTGTGGCAGTGCTTGCCCTGCCACCTGCTCTGATCCTGACGCGCCCTTAAAATGCAGACGCCCCTGTATTGAGACCTGCTCATGCAAGAAGGGCTTTTTGAGGAGTGGAAATAAATGTGTTCCTGCTAAAAGATGTGGCTGCTTCTACGAGGGGCGTTACGTTCCTGCTGGGAAGTCGTTTTGGGCAGACCAGAGCTGTCAGAAGTGGTGCAGATGTAATCCCAAAAGCCGAAAAGTGGAGTGCAAAAACAAAGGCTGTAGGAATGGAGAGCAGTGTCAAGTTGTAGATGGCATTAGGAAATGTGCAGCCATCTCTGTCAAAACGTGTCAGGCCACAGGTGACCCCCATTATAGGACCTTTGATGGGAGGAAGTTCGATTTCCAAGGCACCTGTGTTTACCAGCTTGCTGCACTGTGCTCCAACGATCCTGAGTTAGTGCCATTTGAAGTTAATGTGCAGAATGACCACAGAGGCAGTAAAGTTGTTTCCTACACTAAGTTAGTTGAAGTCAAGATCTACTCCCTCAGCATTGTGATTACAAAAACATATAAAGGACGTATCATGGTGAGTTTACAGCTATAAATGTATTAATACTGTTACTGAAATACTTACATTGATTGCTTTTTCAGGTAAATAATGAGTTAGTAAACCTCCCTATCAGTCTTCAAGATGGAGAAGTGAATGTGTACAAAAGTGGGTGGTACGCTGTCGTTCACACAAACTTTGGACTAAAGGTTACCTTCAACTGGGAAAGTTCTGTTTTTGTAACACTGCCCAGTGAATACATGGGAGCAGTGTGTGGCCTATGTGGCAACTACAATGGTAAACCACAGGATGATCTCATTCCCAAAAACGGTAACAATCCTGTCAAACCGGCAGACTTTGGTGCAAGCTGGAGAGTGGCAGTGATACCAGGATGTGTCAACCAATGTAAAGGAAATTGTCCAGATTGTGACAAAGCTGATATGGTTCAATATGAGAAAGAGGATTTTTGTGGCATCATCAGAGATCCTAGAGGTCCTTTCCGCGACTGCCATGCCAAAGTAGACCCTGCTGGATATTTTGAAGACTGTGCGTATGACGTCTGCATGTATAAAGGAAGAAAGGATGTGCTGTGTCAGGCTATCACAACCTACACTTCAAAGTGTCAAGAAGTAGGAGCCAAGGTCTACAGCTGGCGCACCAGTCAATTCTGTGGTAAGTTTATTTTCTTCTCAATTTTAAAGGTGCAATATGTTAAAAAATAAGAATAAGAATAAATCTAGACTTTTGAACACCAGAGGGCATATTTTTGTGCACTTTTCTATATCACCATGGCTGTATCCTTGCAGAGGCGTAGCTGCCCAACAGGTAGGAAAGGCATTAGTTTGGGGCCCCTTGATCACCAAGGATTAGGCTACAACAGGCTCATTAGTATTTACATTTCATTGACAGGTCTCTCTATTGACTGTAGTTTTATACTAACCACAATAGGTGGGATGACATCAGTAAGCCAGAAGAACTATACTAATGTTCAGGCGGCTTACCGTTTTTTATTTAAGTTCAAAGTTAAAGAGAAGAAGGGGTGGAGTCTGACTAGAAAGCAACGTCACTGCATCCATATCCCTCCATTTATGCTATTGGAGGGAGGGATCGACCTATACCACATGTAGCCCATTTATCAATCTGGAATCTCACCGAAAGCAGTCAGGAAAAGGTGGAATTGTCATGAGGAACATTTGAATCTGATTGGGCAAAGTATCACCAGAGTGGAACAAGCCGAGAACTCAAACTTGTAAAGTCCAGTCAGAGAAAAGCACAGACTTTTTCCCTGTCGTCAGATATATTAAGTGTTTAAAAAAAAAAAAAAAAAGTAAATCTGCAAAAATAGGCCAAAGTATGTCTTTCGGCGTCACTGTTTGTTTAGGTTGGTCTTTTTGACTTCGGTGATCTGTGATTGTCCTGCCACTCAGAGGCCGGCTCAAATCTAACAGCACAAGCCCGACCAGATGGATTCTCATGCATTTGTAAAACAAATATCGTGAGAATTCATCTGTCTGGTCAGGTTAGCAGGACCATACAGTAGAGGACATTTACTCACTCAATCAAATCTGCACTCATAAATAGATTAAACATTTTGTTTGTTTACAGCTATCAAATGTCCAGTCCATAGTCACTATGAGGTTTGTGCAGCTGCTTGTCCCGCTACCTGTCAGAGCATGACCCCTCCCCAGAACTGCAACGCATGGTGTAATGAGGACTGCACCTGTGATGAGGGGTACGTCCTCAGCGGAGACACCTGTGTGCCATTCTCACAGTGTGGCTGTGTCCATAAAGAACGCTACTACCACATTGACCAAGTGTTTTACCCCAATGGACAATGCGAGGAAGAATGCAAATGTGGACAAGGTGGAGAGGTACACATCATAATTATAAGATCATTCTACATAAATGTTTAAATACAGTAAAGACAAGAAAAACAAATCAATTAAGTACAAACACTTCTAAGAACTTAACCCCTTTTCCATTTTTATAAATGTTACAACTGTCGATTTTTGCTTTAAACCAATATTTTTCTCTTTTTCCTTAGGTTGAATGTAAGAAGTTCTCTTGTGGTCCTAATGAAAAGTGTGCAATAGAGAATGGTGTCCAGAAGTGTCACTCAGTTTGGAAAGGGCGTGTGTCAAGCCTCCGGTGATCCCCACTATACCTCTTTTGATGGGAGGAAATTTGACTTCCAAGGAACCTGTACCTATACCCTGTCCCAGAGCTGCGGTCTGGAGGGAACACACCTCACGCCCTTCGCAGTTCAAGTGGAGAACGAGGAGTGGACCAGGAACAGGAGGGCATCAGTCACAAAGCTTGTTGCCGTGAAAGTCTATGACACAACATTCATCATGAGAAAGAACATGCTTGAGAGTTCTGGTAAGTTCATACATTTCATACAGCAACAAGTTTACAAAAGTTTAACTTAAATTTCTTCCTGTGATTAAATTAATAAATGTGTATGTGCAATTGTTGTGACTTACTGAAATTCTTACGTCGACCTACAGATTACAGTATTAAAACTGTTGTATTCTTCTTTTTAGGTGAATGGAATTTTAAACAATCTCCCATTAAATATTTGGGAGGGTACAGTCCTGGTCTACAAGGAGGGGACACATTATGTGATTGAGACAGATTTCGGGCTGCGAGTCAGCTATGACCTCAAATACCATGTTACTGTGACAGTGCCTGGCAATTATCGCAATAAGGTCTGTGGCCTGTGTGGAAACTTCAACAGCAATCCCAAAGATGACTTTAAACTGCCTAATGAAAAACTCACTAACAATGTCAACGACTTTGGAAAATCATGGAAAGTCACCATTCCAAATGTTGTGTGTTCAAATGGCTGTGAAGGAAATAACTGTCCCAACTGTGACAGCGCACGAAAGGCTGTGTTCTCCAAGCCCACCTACTGTGGAATAATGACAGCACCACAAGGTCCTTTCTCAGAGTGCCACAGTAAACTGGACCCAAAGCCGTACTTTGATGACTGTGTCTTTGATGTCTGTGCGTCTAATGGAGAAGGAAAGGTGCTCTGTGACAGTGTAGCGGCCTACGCCTTGAACTGTCACACATGGCAGGAGTGGATGTGAAAAGCTGGAGGTCTCCCTCCTTCTGTCGTAAGTGCTATCTGTTTTAAAGTGCTGTCAACGTCAGTTTAAATAGTCTGTAATAAAACAATGTCATCATATTTTTAGCAATGAAGTGCCCAGCCAACAGCCACTATGAAGTTTGCGCAGATCCCTACTATGATGCCTGTCCTGGCCTCACAGAAATAGTGCAGTTTCCCGCCGGCTGCAGCGAGGGATGTGAATGTGACGCAGGGTTCATGTTCACTGGACAAACATGTGTCAAAGAGGCCGAGTGTGGCTGCTATGACCAGGGAAAAACTTACAAGGTACTTTCAATAATAAATTCATTTGAAAACAAATGTCAATATTAATGCTCAATATTTCTCCTTGCAATTAGCCCGTGTGAAGTGGTTTACAATGAAGACTGCACCACAAAGTGTATGTGTAATCCAACTACAGGCCTGGTTTGTGAAAATCACTCATGTCCTCGAGGCACCAAATGCACAGTAAAGAACGGCATTCAGGCATGCTACAACAACACAGGCAAGGCCCTCTCTTACAAACATGGAGGAACAGATGATAGGTGGACTTACAAGTACCTCTCTTTGTTGTAGATCCCTGCAAAGATGCAAAGTGTCGTGTTAAAGAAAAGTGTCGTGTTGAAAAGGGCGAAGCTGTGTGCGTCCCAGAGTACACCGGTGTCTGCTGGGCCTGGGGCGACCCACACTATCACACCTTTGATAACTACAACTTTGACTTCCAAGGCACATGCAGATACGTCATCTCTAAAACATGTGGAGACTTGGACGGGTCTCGTGCCCTTCTCAATCACAGAGAGAAATGACAATAGAGGAAACAAAGCTGTTTCCTATGTCCGAGAGGCGGAGGTATCTGTGTATGGATATAGTATCATTGTGCGCAAGAACCAAGTCGGCAAAGTCACTGTAAGATTTTGCTATTAGGCATTATTCAGCAAGCTTTAAATGCATTGTAGAAAAGATGAATGTGAATGTTTTTACAGGTGGACGGAGAGCTCTTAAACCTGCCAGTGCTTTTGGATGAGGAAGAGAGAGTTGTGTCTCTAGTTCAACAGGGGAATAAAGTCAAAATTGAGACGGACTTTGGTCTCACTGTCACTTACGACTATAACTCGGAACTTGTGATCAGGCTCCCGAGCTCTTACTACAACCTTGTCTGTGGTCTGTGCGGCAACTTCAATGGCAACGGCCGCGATGAGCTTCAAAATCCAGCTGGCAAATCTGTGTCCTCTATCGTCGAATGGGGCAAAAGCTGGCAAACCCCTGAGCAAGATAAGGACAGTCCGTGCTGGGGACATGTGCAAAGAAAACTGTCCAACTTGTGATGACGACCAACGTAAACTATATGAGTCTGAAGCCTTCTGCGGAGCCCTCACCACCAAAGTCAATAATGTGTTTAAGAAGTGTCATGTTAAAGTGGAGCCAGATGCTTTCATGGAAAGCTGTGTGTTTGACATGTGTCTGAATAATGGCGACAAGAAAGATGCTCTGTCAGGCTCTGGCCTCCTACAGCGCGCAATGTCGCGACGAGGGAATCATTATCAAAGGCTGGAGGAAGAAATTTGGCTGTCGTGAGTATTTTTGACTAATATGCTGTTCATTTGACGGCTAATCTTGTTATCTTAGTACTTGTTAAGGCTTAACACAAATACTGTAACACAAAACACTTGAAATGGCATTAATACTGAAAAAATCACATTAATAACACAATAAAGTCCTTTTGTGGATAGATGTAGAACGGTCTTGATCTTTATCAGATCTATTTATCAAAAAACCAAATAGTAACATTTAACAAAAAGCACTTACCCTTCAAATAAATATATCTATATTTAAATTTTTAGTAATATATTATTAATAATAATTACAATATAGTTTATAAATGTCTTTGTATAACTTTTTTGCAGCAATGAGATGTCAGCGCCACAGCCACTTTGAAGAATGCACCAGCCCATGCCAGCCTTCATGCCCCTTCCCAGAACAAAGGGAGAAATGCACTGGTGCTTGCATAGAGACATGCGTGTGCGATAAGGGTTATGTCCTCAGTGCTGGGGTCTGTGTGCCGGCCAAAACCTGTGGCTGCTCATATCAGGGCCGCTACTACAAACCAGGCCAACAGTTTTGGAAGGCCAGGCTTGTGGGCGCCTCTGTGAGTGTGACACAACTCTGGGTATGGTGATATGCAAAGACGCGTCCTGCTCTGCCAATGAGCAGTGCACAGTGGTGGACGGGGTCCGTGGCTGCACCCCCACCAGCCATGCTACCTGTACAGCCTCAGGTGACCCCCATTACCGCTCTTTTGATGGTCGCAGATTTGACTTCCAGGGCACATGTGTGTATCAGCTGGTAGCTCTGTGCTCTGAACAACCTGGTCTGGTGCCATTTAAAGTGACTGTGCAGAATGAGCACAGAGGCAACAACAAGGCCGTGTCCTTCACCAAATCTGTCACCCTCAATATCTATGGAGCCACGCTCACAATCAGCAGAGAGTTCCCCAACAAAATACTGGTGAGTGCAGAGGCATATAATTAGACTGGAACCAGACAGAAGCATTTTGAAGAGGAGAATCAGGACACTGTATTAGTTTAAGGGATAAAGAACCAGGGCACATACATACATCCAAAAGCAGAATTGTATCGAAATAATTTGCACTCAAGTTAGATTTCATAGACATTTTTCCTCCATGCAGACTTAAACTGAGACGTAGCCTAGATATTAATATAAGATTTGGCTGCATAATTATTCAATCTATAATCTCCTAAACATATTCGCTCTTTGTGTTCTCCTCAGCTTAATGGACAGCTCGAGTCTCTGCCTCTGGTGTTCAGTGATGATCTGAAGGTGTTTCGAGCTGGCATCACAGCTGTGGTGGAAACAGCTGCTGGCATCAGTCTGACCTTTGACTGGCGCACCACTGTCTCTGTGACTCTGCCCAGCAACTACCAGGGCGCTGTGTGTGGTCTGTGTGGCAACTACAATGGGAAAGCCCAGGACGATCTGACCATGCGCGATGGCCAGACTGCTGCTGATGGAGTCAAGCTGGGCGAGAGCTGGCAGGTGGCCCTTGTTCCAGGCTGTTCATCAGTCTGCCAGGGGCCATGGTGCCATGCTTGTACAGACTCCCAGAGAGAAGTGTATACGGCAAAGAAATACTGCGGCATTATTGCAGACAAGGCGGGCCCTTTTAAAGAGTGCCACAGTCAGGTCCATCCTGCCCCATATCTGGAGAACTGCGTGTTTGATGCCTGTCAGTATAATGGGCACCATAGCTCAGTATGTGATGCCATCAGTGCGTATGCATCTGCCTGTCAGAGCTCTGGAATAGCAGTCCGCTCCTGGAGAACAGAAGATTTCTGTCGTAAGTATATTTCAACTTTCAGCTTTAATGTTACAGTTCAGTGTTTTATTTGTTGCTCAAACTTTCTTCTTTGCTCTTGTCCCATAGCGATGATGTGCCCCGCTAATAGCCATTACACCCTCTGTGCCACGGGCTGCCCAGACACCTGTGCTAGCTTAACCTCAGTGACCTGCAAAAGACCCTGCGCAGAAACTTGTGAATGTGATGAGGGCTTCCTGCTGAGCGGGGAGGGGACGTGTGCGTGCCTGTTAAAGACTGTGGCTGCTCCTATGATGGACACTATTATAGAAGAGGAGACATCTTCTATCCAGAGAACGAATGTGTGGAGCAGTGCACATGTGGAGAGAACGGAGCAGTTTCATGTCAAAAAGCCAAGTGCCGTCCTGGTGAGACGTGTAGGCTCGTGAACGGTGTGAAAGGCTGCCACCCTGAGGGCCAGGCCAAGTGTGTGGCTTCTGGTGACCCACATTATATTTCCTTTGATGGACGCAAGTTTGATTTCCAGGGTACCTGCGTTTATGTTCTGGCTAAGGTTTGTGATGATGACAAAGGCCAGCTGACGTCATTCACTGTAACCCAGGGGAATGAGAAGTATGGAAATGGAAATGTGGCTGTGACAAAGTCTATTCAAGTGGTGGTGTGTATGGTTTTGTCATCTATATTCAACAAAGAGTCTCCTGGAAAGTCACTGTAAGTTAAACGTTTCCTATTTATAAAAGTATTATTATTTTTTTTAAATACACAATGTTTGTGATTATTTTGTTTAGGTGAATGATGAACTTGTCAATCTTCCCCTGTCCCTTCATGATGGGCGCATAAAAATCACTCAAGAAGGCCGCAACATCATTGTTCGAACTGACTTTGGTTTGACAGTGCTGTATGACACTGTCTATTACGTTGAAGTCATTGTGCCATCCACTTACACAGGAAATATGTGTGGCCTTTGTGGCAACTACAACAAGAACCCCAGAGATGACTTCATGCTCCCAGATGGCATACAGAGCAATAATGTTGATGAGTTTGGAAAGGCATGGGTCGTGGATCTTCCTGGATTCATGTGTGGAGGATGTGGTAGTCAGTGTCCAGTCTGTGATCAGGCCAAAGCAGCTTCATTTGGAAAGCCTGACTCCTGTGGTATCATAAGTGCACCTAATGGGCCCTTTAAAGCCTGTCACAGCAAAATAGATCCAGGAACTTACGTTTCTCACTGTGTCTTTGATGTCTGTGCGACGGATGGCAATAAGGATACTCTGTGCAACAGTGTCCTGGCATACGCCCTGGCCTGTCAGAGTGCTGGAGTTCAGATCCAATCGTGGAGGACAGACTCCTTCTGCCGTAAGAAACACAAACAAGTACGTAAAAAGGCATTTTTTTTGATCCAGTGTTTTAACTACACAAATGTTTTGCAGCTGGTTTGTGCCCAGAGAACAGCCACTATGAGCTGTGTGCTGACACCTGTGGAGTTACCTGTGCTAATCTAATGTACCCAGTCTCCTGTTCTACGGCCTGCTTTGAAGGATGTCAGTGTGACCAGGGCTTGGCTTTTGATGGGATTCAGTGTGTTTCTTTGGGCAACTGTGGATGTGAACACAACGGCAGATACCTAACGGTAACATTTATACATTAGATGTGGGGTGAAACAATGATGAACTCACACTTGGGATTAACATGTCAGTGTAATCTCTCATTAGTCCAGGAGTGTTCCATTGTAGAAAAAGATTCAGTTTTAGTCATCTGGACTTGTTTGGAAAAACAATACATTTCGACTCTCATCCAAGAGTCATTCTCAATCTGTGAAACAAGTCTGAGAACTCAGGTTTATATCCTACTCTGTGAAAGCCCTGCCCACAGGGCGGGACCCCTGATAATGGGCCATCGAATCAAATGGGATGGGCCTATTGTTCATTGACTTTGGCAAAACAAAACATTTCGACTCCCGCTTTCGAAACGTTTTTTTTTTTTCTTAAACAGAGTCCAGATGACTACAACTGAATCTTTTTCTACTTGGGATTAAATTTTTTTTTTAACAAAACACATCATCTAAATAATATTTTTTCACCTCTTAATCATGGTTATCAAATCATATTTTTTGCAATCTTTCAGATAGACAAAGGACTGGTAAAATGAAATACTAAAGCTTCTAAATTCACCTTATCCCAGATTTGGAAGATTACACTTCAAAAATCTAAAAAAAAAAAGGAACAAATGTCTGAAGACATTTCAAACCTCTAAAACAACTCTTTTGATTTGTTATCTTGCAGATGTCGTATATTTCACCTCTAACTTGCATTTGTTTACAGGTTGGTGAAACTGTTGTGGATCCACAATGTAAATCCAAATGTGTGTGCCAGGCGTCTGGGACAGTGAAATGTGAAAGATTGTCCTGTGGCTGGAGTGGATTTTGTGACGTCCACAATGGCGTCAGGGACTGCCACGTGAAACAAGGCCAATGTATCATCAACCAGGATGGCCTTCTCTCCTCCTTTGACGGCATGACTGGACCCATGGGTGCTCTGGGGGCCTTTGAGGTGGCGTCTTTGTGTGATGTCACTGCAGGGCTTTGGTTCAGGGTTGTGGTAGACGTACGGAGCTGCAAGAAAGGGACCCTTTCTGTGGACACAATTTATGTCTTCACCAAAAACACCACCATCGCAGTGAACAGTCAGCATGAAGTTTGGGTGAGAGAACAATATTGGAATTATAACACTGTCTATGGTCTTATAGTATCCTCATTGAACAGTTTGTAAAACTGTAAGGCTTAAATACATTGCATTGTTTAAGCTGCAGTATGGTAAAAAACTGGAGAGGACTACTACAATATTTTTGCCCTGAGGCGGACCGCCACATAACATTCCAAAAAAGTTCTGTTTTAGATTTAGAGATTGTGTCGCTCTATGTCAAAACACATTATTTAGATTCAGAAAACATTTTTTTGTTTGTTTGTTTTCTACTTTAATCGTTCTTCTCCAACTTCTTTCTAATGTTCAGGTAAATGGCAGAAAAGTGTCTCTTCCTAGGAAGATGGGCTTTGACATTTCCATGCACATCTCAGACAAGAGCGTTGTCATCGAGAGGGCGTCAGCTGTACAGGTCACATACTCCATCTCGCGTGAGGTCACTGTAACTGTGGACACCAGCCTCTCCTATAAAATGTGTGGGGCCTGTGGTAACTACAATCACGACTCCAAAGATGACATGACAACGGCAGATGGAAAAATCACATCGGATGTGTCTGTGGTCGTGGGTTCGTGGCGTGCGGGTGACTTTTCAAGCTGGTAAGTTTTCAGAAAAAGTACATCCTGTCTTCTTTTGATCTTAATTTTTTTACCAAACATTGCATAAAATGTTACCAAGCTTAAAATCCAATCACTGCTTATCATCCAAGGACACTTTAAACTCTTCTGGGTGCTATATAAATTTGGTTCTGTGTTTAGCCGTACGACCGTCCCCCTGAGGCTTGAGCTGGGCCTTTAAAGACATGGTCATTTCCCCCATGTCTGCAGTAAAAGAAGGCAGCAGATAGCTTTTTTGTGTCCAATGTGTTGCATGTAATGGCCAACAGATGTGCAACTTGTGATATACGTTAGGAACAGGACGTTATTAATCTAAATTTCACACGATGTCTATGTTGTTTATGTTATAATTTGGTGTTTTTTGTTCTTAAAACGATTATCAACTCAGAAAGCAGAATGAACCTCGCATGAGTCTCTCATTTGAGTCGTCAGTTTCAATGACTAAATGTAGTTAGTTTAAACCGATGCGTCCTCTCTGAGGCCTGGCCCTGCACCAATCATGATTCAGTGTAAGTGCAGCCTCTGCAGCTCAGTCAAGGAATCCTGGAGATTCTGAGCTGAACACGTGGCATGGTTTGCTCATGAGAATCAGCAAAACATGTATTTGTCCTCAATGTAGGTTAAGGCAAGGTTCAGTTTTTGTGATTGTAGTTCTTTCTTAGAAACAGAAAGAGAGCAGGTTTCATACTGTTCCTTTAGCCATTTTTTTGGAAACCACAATTAACTTTTTTTCCTTTTTTTACAGTGGCCTCTAGTGAAGAAACTATTTGGTTCAGAGGTAAAAAAAAAAAAAAAAGTATATATATATATATATATTTTGTGTGTGTGTGATTATGTCCTGATCCAACCTTGTGACATGTGTTTCTTTAAGACAGGTTAAAGAGCCATGTTTGGAAAAACATGTACAAGTTTTATATCTGCAAAGCCTGCAGGCTTCTTCTTTTATCACCTTGGTTATGGGAATATTATGGACTATCTGTTTCTTCTTATTTTGGACCAACAGCTCTATCTTGTGGTGAAAAGATTTATCATCCACATCCAGCTGAACTAAGATGAACACATTATATCTGTATAAGTGAAATCATTTGTTTTTTTTCTTTTACTGACAAATAAAGAATGTCTTACATTCCTGTCTGTTTATTGCTTTACAAACTTGATTTCAAATCATCTCCAAAACAATGTCCTTGGATTTTTTACACACTTGATTGCCAAGTGGGAAGTGTGGTGAGACCTTGAGAAGTTGTTGTAAAGAGGCTCAAAGAAATGAGGCTGTGTTTATGGTATCAGCATTACTTTTTGATAAGGAAAGGCATTTTACATTGAACATCAAACTGAACTGGACACCGGTCTGGAGGAAACTTAGCAGTTTGTTGAACCGCACTTGAATTACTGCAGTATGAATGAAGAGACCTTCTGTGAACCCTGAAGGCTGCCTCTGCTGGCTGCTCTGATGCTAAAACTACAAATCCCATCAGTGATCTTTTGCATTTTTTACCAATATTATGAGAAGGGCTGTTTGCAAAAAATATTTTACACTATGATATGGATTTAAATATATTAGACTGGCCTGAAATGAATTAATTTAAAGATAAAGAAAATCAACTAGCAAAAGTTAGACATTTGACAGAATGGTGACACAGTGCTCACCCCTTGAAACAATGTCTCAAGTTTGACTAAATGATTGTGCCTTTCTATGTGGAATTTGCATGTTCGTCCTGTGTCGTCACACGAAACATAAAACATGCAGTTAATCCTCCAGCTTCATACTCATGACCATAATCCTGTCTCAAGTTCTGGAAATGGGTCCTTGGGTAATGCACTGCAGTTCCTCTCCAGTCTAGAGACATAAAGCATGGGTCAAATGCAGACGTCAAATTATCCAATGGCGTGTATTCCTTAACTTGTAGTAAATCTCTTTGGTTTTATCTTTGCTGCAGTTTAATTAGAAAGGTGTATTGTGGCAATTACAAATACAAAATAGTGGGCGCATCATAAAGAGTCTTTGGGATGGTGCCTGGAAGCTACGAGTGAATGAAAATATACAAGCAGCAGACTGTGTGAGTAAGTGACCAGTGTGCTGTGTCAGCAGGAGCAGTTGTGCACTATGTCAGAGGGCTCCGGTGCACTGCTAAGGACCAACTAAAATCAACAGACAAATAACTCAGCCTTTGGGAAATTTTATTTAACTGTCACAACATCGAGCAATCAAACCGCGACATAAGACATTTTACTGGCTCACTATTTCGCTACTATTGTTCATATAAAAACATCAAACAAATATAAGCAGTATTTATTTATTTTATTTATACAGGGAAAACCCAATGAGAAAATGTCACTTTTTCATGGGTACCCTGTTAAAACACAACACAAAATGAACAAACACAGGATACTAAAACACAAAAATAAAATATTCAATAAAATTAACCAATACATAAAAACACATTTATACATACAATATGAGATAAAATTATATAAAACACATTTATAATAATACATTTTATTTAAAAGCGCCTTTCAGAACACCCAAGGACACTGTACAAGAGAATAAAACAGCAGAATAAAACAAAATAAAACGACAGAATAAAACAACAGAATAAAACCCACAGTACAGAACTGGATGGTGTATTTTATGCAATTTATGCATTCAATACGAGACAAAATTATATAAAATAAGTGCATTGGCACTACGGAGAGTCCTTGACCAGTTCTTTAAAATCGTTAAAAGGCATAAAATGATTTAATTTAAAAAGTTTTGTTCCACAGGAAGGGAGCAAAGTTGCTGAAAGCCTTTTTTCCTGTCTCGGTGTTAAAACGATGGGATTGTAAAATAAAAATGTCCTGAGACCTCAAACTGTGAATACCTGATCTGATGTGCAATAAACTTGATAAATAATCAGGCAAAATGAAACTAGAGCTTTCTACACAAACAAAAGGCAGTGCTGTTCTCTTTGTGCATCCGATGATTGCCATTCTACTTTAGAATATAATTGACAGTGGTGAGTTCTGTATCCTTCACCTGTAATAAACCTTAGAGCTGAATGAAAAATCGTATAATGTATAATAAATCACATTTATGGAAAGTGACATTTTCAGCTTCATTGTTCAATTGTAATGGTAATGGTGATATGTTGTAGTCTTTCTCTATTCCATGTGTGACATGAGTGGTGGATAGAAGACCTAAAATGAACAGAACCAACAACGCCACCCAGGGAATGTGGCCCTGGGACCACAATTAAAGCTACGATTGAACTAAAATAAGGCCGCGCTAGGTCTGAACAATGAAGAGAGATGGCTTTATTACAAAATACATTTGTTTTATTCAAATATCACAAGAAAAAGATTCAGTTGTAGTCATCTGTACTCTGTTTTAGAAAAACAAAACATTGTGACTCTCATCCAAGAGTCATTCTCAATCTGTGAAACAAGTCTGAGAACTCAGGTTTTATATCCTACTCTGTGTAAACCCTGCCTACAGGGCGGGACCTCCTGATAATGGGCCATTGAAACTACCTGAGATGGGCCATTGACCACCGATTGTACACTGACTTTCGCTCCCTAAGTGAGAAGGAGCGAAAATCTGTGTAACTTGAAGGTACCACCACCTTGACCTTGTCACATATGGCAAAGGCTGTGTCTCAATTCTGGGTCTGTGTCATCATCATTATATTACGGTCTGCATGCTCCGAAGGCTACGTTTGAAGGCCGTTTGCGTCACTTCCTGCACGACAAGGCCCATTCATGGATCTATTGGGTCCCATTTCATGCAGCCCACGAATGCGACCTGACAAATGTGGCCAGCGTTTCCATGGAGATTGACCATGAACAAAGGCCGTGACAAAGCACAATTTGCGGCCTTGTAGATCCCATAATCCACAGCGCCTCCCGATAGCAGAGAAAACATGTACACGCACAAGTGTCGTCATAAAATAAGGGCATAACGCTCCCAAAACTGTAAAAGAAGTGTGGTTTTAACTGTAAATTGCAACACATTTTAATGTGTTTTCTGTAACACATTAATATAAAACTGCTTAAGTTAATGAATTAGGGTGGGAGTAAAAAAGTTTTGTCTTAATAAGTGAGACCATGTGAACATAACAAGTACTTCTGATTATTAAATATATTTTCTCCAGAAACGCAGATCTCTCTATAAAGTGTTTTAAATACACATATTACCTTTCATGTATTCATTTGTCATTATAAAATCCCATTCTGAAATTAAGACGGCAAATTTTTTTTCCTTTTGTGGAAACTTCTAGATCATTTTGTTGGTCCACGGAGGCTACTCAGAAGACCAGCTGGGTCCTTCGGCGCATGCAGACCCGGAAAACAAAGCCAAAGAGAGTCAGTAGTCTACAGTGACCATGTCTTTGCAGCGCCTAACATGGTGCAATGTACTGTCTGAAGAGACCAAATGATCATAATTTGACACTTTACAGCCGGCTGAGGCCACAGTCATTAGGTTTAGAGCCAGCATTGTTTGACCCACCTAATCCCAAAGAGGAAGAACAAAAAGATAAGTAAAGACGGAAGAAACAAAACCAGAAACACTACAGGACCAAAACAAGCCAAGCTGGCGGTCCACGGCTCCATTGGAAAACGGCCCGCATCACAAGTGTGAGAGTCATACATACCCATGATTGAGCTTATAATAAGGGGGTATGTGTATAACATTTGTATTATTACTTCCTATTTTTAAATGTCTTCTTGAAAGCGGCATATGCAACGTTGTGTGAGACTGATGTGATTGGTGGAAAAGGGAATGTGAGACGGGAAGAAGCAGGAAGTGTGGTCTTTTGGAAGTGGGGAATAAAAGATATGCTGTTAAAATTATCCGGCTCCATTCTGCAGTGTTTCTCTACAGAGAATTATCAGAACATCACCACGGTCCCACAAGCTAGTGAAGCTAACAAGGCTAACATGGCTAGCAAACGTGACGAGAGCCGCAGTCCCTCCCCGCCGGGGAATCGGGTCCCACCTGCCTAGATGGAGATTCTTGCAACTTCTCTGCATTGGAAGGGGAGAGAATAAACATTTTCAACTGTTAGTTATGACGTAAAATCTTACGAGGGTAAAACACTTTCACACGCTTTCACACACAAAAACAAGCCCTCGACCTGATTGCCTGCCAGACCAAACACGGGGCGAAAGTGCACCTCGCGTGGAGCGCATGGAGTCCCACAGTCCAGCCGGAACCCAACACCAGGAGGCAGGGCCGGTTCTTGAATCTCTTCACTGGCTCCCTGTTGAGTTTAGAATCAAATTCAAACTCCTCCTCCTGACTTACAAAGCCATAAATGACCTGGCCCCATCCTACCTCAAAGACGCTATAGTACCTTATCATCCAAACGGAGCACTTCGCTCTCAAAATGCTGGACTTCTGGGGGTCCCAAGAGTCTCTAAAACCACAGTAGAAGGTAGAGTGTTTAGCTACCAAGCGCCTGTGTTGTGGAATCAGCTTCCTGTCCACGTTAAAGAGGCCGACACAGTCTCTTCATTTAAGACCAGGCTTAAAACGTTCCTCTTTGAAATCGCTTCTGGTCAGGCCAGTTTGGAACAGAAATAAAAACCTACAGTTCCCAGCTATGCTGCCCTAGGAGCAACTATACTGGGGGAAGTACGGCAGCTTGAGCACTATCCTCCGCTTCTTACTACTTTTCTAGCAAACAATATTTAATATCTAATTTCACTTGCAATTTGTTCATCGCTTTTCCTTCTTTTTCTCCCACTTTCCCGACCAAAGTGGAGCAGTCACATCGATGACCTGTGGATCCAGATGCTCCTCATCTGCCTGGAGAAACGGTCTGCCTAGAGAAACGGCCATATGAACGATTCTTCAGCCTCGAAGAATTGGTTCTCCTCCTGAGTGGGTCCAGCTCCACCGTGTATCTGCAAATTGAGGCTCGTCCGCCTGTACGTCCGAGGGAGTCGGATCTCTCCTTCACTGTGGAACTCCTACAGGTTTCTACTTTTTCTCAAAGAGGTTTGGTAGTTTTTCCTGGCCGAGAAGGAGGGTCTAAGGACACGGGATGCTGGGACATTACCAAAGTTCCTATGAACATTGTTTATTCTGTTTTTTTATTGCCCTCGAGGCAACTACTGTTGTGACTTTGGGCGTTACAAAAATACATTGAATTGAATTTACATCAGCTGGTAATGTTAGCAGCAGTTGAGGGAGTGAGGTATGTTATAAAATAATAATATATAATATAAAAGTAGCAAAATGGCAGAAGCAGTATTTTCATGACAGGGGTGGATCTTCTCTTCTCGTTCTGTTCATTCTCTGTGGGAATTAACATTTTGGCACTGTGAAGTTTTATCAGTGTTAATTGTTAATCAATCAATGCTTATGCCATTTGTTTAATTTAATGTAACTTGTTTTGTCACTTTGGCAAGAAGGAACAGTCAAGAGCAGTAAAAGATTAGTTAGGATAACTAACATTTTCAGTTAAATAGAGAATGTACATTTTAACTTGTTTGCTTACAATTATATCACTGTTATATTTGTAGTTCTGCTACTGTTTGGTCAGTTTGTACTTTACGATGAGTGCATGCTATTGCAGTCCATTCATCCATGTTAAGTGGTGATTGCTTTAATTGTCTAATATCAACACATAGTTATTAGTATTAACAGATACAGTGTGACCCTCAAGTGGTACATAGTCCATTAGGGTATTTAACAGCCTGATGTTTTAGGTAGATTTATTTTGTTATGAACACAATTTGACCCCAACTATTTTTCATAGCCAATTGTATTGCGTAATTAAGTTAACTAATGTATTAATAACTGGCTTTAGTCACTTTCTCCTGGCACAGTTTCATCACAACATTTTATAGCATTACAACCTCAACATTTTAATCTTACTTTAGCCAGCTGGACTACATTAAAATGCACCAGAATACATGAAAAAGGTTTGAAATTTCAGGGGGAGTGCAGACCCCCTGTTGAATGTGGCTGTAGATCCTTTACACCCCTACAAATATATTTGCAACATCATCTATGTGTGGTGTGTTATTTATACAGAGAGTAGGGATGATGTTAGCGGAATACCAAGTTGCGTTGTGGAGCAAGTTTCTAGTTTATGAATTATTCACTGACAATGGCAAAAAAAACTGATTCTGATGATATGGTGGGGGGCCCCCAGGGAAAATTTCAGTTAGGGCCTTAGGCTTGGGCCGGGCCTGCCAGGAGTGTGCTTCAAGAGCTGCGTCTGGCTGATATTTTAATGCCGCAGGGTTTGTTTTGGTCCTTCTTCCGGGTAGTGCGTAGGTATGTCACTGGAGCGTATTCTCTGATTGGTTGCGCGTCTGCCGCAAAAAATTTCAACATTGTCCAACTTTTCTCCGTCCGACGCTCAAATGCCCCCGACGTGCCGTGTCCGACGTTCAAAACGCAGGATTCGCGCTGCAAAAACGCTGGATTCGCAGGTTGCACGTCCACATAGACTTTGAATGTAAACCACTTTGCCGCCGCGGTCTGAACACAGTTTTTGGAGGTGGATTAGAACATTATTGGATCTGTAAATAGTGCTTCGGGTAACCTGTCGCCACGATCTGCGGCGCACAGCAACGCACAATAAAGTTTATGGAGCGAGAGACAAATTTGACCAGCGTAACTAGGAGAAAACGAGATTTATGAGCGTTTGAATGAGGAGTATTGGGCGTTCATTACCTGTCAGTGCGCAATGAGACTCAACTTGCTCTGGGATTGACTTGGTGTGAAGCTGCGGCACAGCAGCGGCACTGAGAGAAGAAGTTATTTCATACATTTGGAAAATAGATGCGTTGGAGCCGAAGGATTGGCATTTACCTGGGAATGGAGGACAGAGCGGCCACCAAACAAGGCCCGGAAGAGCGTGTGGGCAAAGCGGCAAAGAAGCAGCGAATCTAGAAGGGAGCGCTTAAGTAGTCCACCAGCTCAGCGCCACGGAGCGGCCGGTAAGAGTACCCTCAGCACAGGCCCCCCCAGGCCATCTCGCCACAGGCGGTGAAAAATCACTTCAGATGTGTCTGTGGTCGTTTGTGGTGTGCAGGTGATTATTCAAGCCGGTAAGTTTCAAGAAAAACATATCTTGTATACTTTTGATCTCAAATTTTAAATGTAAACTTTTTTTGCTCTAGCAAGACTTAATGTGACCCCTGAAATAATTTAGAATGTATAGCCCCGTGATTGGACCATTCAAACAAGTATTCTTATAAAAGCAGGAACCAAACAGGAATGGGATTTTGGCGTTTAATTGCATTTGGTCCAATTTAATTAAGAAATGGCAAAGAATCCCCCGTGGTAATTACTGATTAAAAAGCAGGTGAAGCTGACAAGCGTGGCCATCAAACGCTACCAACCTTGCAATCCAATCACTGCTTGTCATCCAAGGACACTTAAGACTCTTCTGGGTGCTATATTAAATTGAGCCCTTGTCTTTAGTTCTGTATTTAGCTGTACTTTTAGCCCCCCTGAGGCCTGAGCTGGGCCTTTAAAGACATGGTCATTTCCCATGTCTGCAGATGCAGTAAAAGAGGACAGCAAATAGCTTGTTTGTGTCTAATGTGTTGCATGTAATGACCTAAACACTCAATACTAATTACAATGTGCAACCTGTAATATACATTAGGAACAGGAAGTTTTTATTCTAAATTTCTCAAATATGACCGATATGGCCCTTGCACCAATCATGATTCAGTGTAAGTGCAGCCTCTGCAGCTCAGTCAAGGAATCCTAGAGATCCTGAGCTGAACACGTGGCATGTTTGCTCATGAGAATCAGCAAAACATGTATTTGTCCTTCATGTAGGTTAAGGCAAGGTTCAGTTTTTGTGATTGTAGTTCTTTCTTAGAAACGGAAAGAGAGCAGGTTTCATACTGTTGGATTTATTTTATTTTTTTACAGTGGCCTCTAGTGAAGAAACTATTTGGTTCAGAGGTAAAAAAAAAAAAAAAAAAAAAAGTATATTATATATATATATATATATTGTGTGTGTGTGTGATTATGTCCTGATCCAACCTTGTGACATGTGTTTCTTTAAGACAGGTTAAAGAGCCATGTTTGAAAAACATGTACAACATTTTATATCTGCAAAGCCTGCAGGCTTCTTCTTTTATCACCTTGGTTATGGGAATATTATGGACCATCTGTTTCTTCTTATTTTGGACCAACAGCTCTATCTTGTGGTGAAAAGATGTATCATCCACATCCAGCTGAACTAAGATGAACACATTATATCTGTATAAGTGAAATCATTAGTCCCAAATGTTCCTGTGTTTTTTTATAATATTTTCCACATTTGACCCATATTCAAATGGTTTTCACGGGTCACAGTTTTTCAAATATTTCGAAAATTTCAAAAGTTTTCAAAAGCTTCCCATTGTGTAAGGGGGCTATTACTTTTGGTGGAGGTTGGTCTTGTATTTTTTGAAGTATTTAAAAAAGTAGTACTTTTTCCCATTGACTTACTATGGGACTTTGACAAAATTAAAAACTTTCAAAAGACTTTCAACTTTCCACACCTCCAAACACTTTCAACATGTTCACCATTTCCAAAGTTAGTAATTACAAAGTTTTAGTACTCTTACACACATGCAGTACCTTTACACACATGCAGTACTTTTACACACATAAAGTACCTTTACAAAAATGTTTTCACAGGTCACAATTTTTCAAATATTTCAAAACTTTTCACAGTTTTCCAGTCTTCCCAGTTGTCTGAGGGGTGCTATTACTATCGATGGTGGTAGGTCTCGTATTTTTTGAAGTATTTCAAAAAAGCATTTGTACTTTTCCCCCATTCATTCCAATGGGAAATTGACAACATTACACTTTTACAAAAATGTTTTCAACTTTCCACACTTCCAAACACTTTCAACATGTTCACAGTTTACAAAAGTAGTAATTACAAAGATTTAGTACTCCTACACACATGCAGTACTTTTACACCACATGCAGCAATTTTACATGCATGAAGTACCTTTACAAATATAATTTTCACAGGTCACAATTTTTCACATATTTCTGAACTTTTCACAGTTTTCAAATCTTTCCAGTTGCATGAGGGGTGTTATTACTTTTGATGGTGGTAGGTTTTGTACTTTTTGAAGGATTTAAAAAAGTATTTGTACTTTTCCCCCATTCATTCCAATGGGAAATTGACCACATTACAGTTTTTCATCAAATTTTCAACTTTCCACACTTCCAAATGCTTTCAACACATTCACAATTGACAAAATTAGTACTTACACTGATGTAGTACTCTTACAAACATGCCAGTACTTTTACACACATGCAGTACTTTTACATAAATGCTTTTCACAGGTCACAATTTTTCAAATCTTTCAAAACTTTTCACAGTTTTCCAATCCAAACGGTCTGCCTGGATAAACGGTCTCTACTCCATATGAACGGTTCTTCATCGGCCTCGAAGAATTGATTCTCCTCCTGAGTGGGTCCAGCTCCACCGTCTATCAGAAAATTACGGCTCGTCCGCCTGTCCGTCCTAGGAGATCGGATCTCTCCTTCACTGTGGAACTCCTATAGGTTTCTACTTTTTTTTCCCACTGTAGCCCCTCGTTTTTTTTCCCACTGTAGCCCTCGAGGCAACTACAGTTGTGATTTTGGGCGTTACAAAAATAAATTGAATTGAAATGTGTAACACAGTGCTCACTCTTGAAACAATGTCTCAAGTTTGACTAAATGATTGTGCCTTTCTATGTGGAATTTGCATGTTCGTCCTGTGTCATCACACAAAACATAAAACATGCAGTTAATCCTCCAGCTTCATACTCATGACCATAAGCCTGTCTCAAATTCTGGAAATGGGTCCTTGGGTGATGACCTGCAGTACCCCTTTACTTGTGAGGGGTACTGGGGGGTAAGTTGAGGGGTAAGTTCCTCCAGTCGAGAGACATAAAGCATGGGTCAAATGCAGACGTCAAATTATCCAATAGCGACAACAGTGTATTCCTTAACTTGTAGTAAATCTCTTTGGTTTTATCTTTGCTCCAGTTTAATTAGAAAGGTGTATTGTGGCAATTACACACAAATACAAAATAGTGGGCGCATCATTAAAGAGTCTTTGGGATGGTGCTGGAAGCTACGAGTGAATGAAAATATACAAGCAGCAGACTGTGTGAGTAAGTGACCAGTGTGCTGTGTCAGCAGGAGCAGTTGTGCACTATGACAGAGGGCTCCGGTGCACTGCTAAGGACCAACTAAAAACAGACAAATAACTCAGCCTTTGGAAATTTTATTTTAACTGTCACAACATCGAGCAATCAACCGCTACATAATACATTTTATTGGCTCACTATTTCGCTACTATTCTTCATATAAAAAATCAACAAACAAACATAAGCAGTATAATGTATAATAATCACATTTATGGAAAGGGACATTTTCAGCTTCATTGTTCAATTGTAATGGTAATCTAAAAGCCAAACAAAGATTATATAAAATTAATTGTAGATTTTATGTGACACAGTTATGTAGATAATAGATAATACAAAAACTCACCTCTAGAAAATACTTCATTGTACTGCATTTAAGCTGGAAAACAATGTAGAGGGTTTAATTGGCTTTATGAAAAGTGTATGTTAGTTATAAAAGTGAAAATGAAAGATACCTCTTGGAACACCTGATTCAGTGTCAGTCCCTCTTGGTCTTCATCATGAACAAAAAACAAATGTTATCAGCATTCATACCTAAAACAACATAACTTTCCACTCTTTCACAGAAGTTACCTGGACTTGTCATTTTTTGTGCAGGTGCATTTCCGGCCTGTTGTAAACACAAGTAAAGGCATGTGATGTTATTGCCATTAAACAATTACAAACATACAACAAACTGTATTCCACTCTGTCAAATGAGAAGGAACTAAGTGTTATGCTGAGGTGGAGCCCTGGACCAATCTGAACATCCTGAACGTCCAGGCAGTCACGAGAAACTTTTAATCCTCGCCTTTCCTGGATTATGTTCAAAATTCACCATGAAAGCCAAAAAGAATTCAAAAAGTGTCATCAACTTCAAATAATAACACTTTTATAATGAAAAGCAGCGAAATTAACATCAGAAGTAATATTACGGAACAATTGACATCCTTCCACGTTACTGGACATATATCACTAGAGGGCACCAGACAACATCTATTGCAAAGAAAAAAAAAAGAAAAAATAATAATAATAATAATAATAATAATAATAATATAAGTAATAATAATAATAAAGAAATAAAAAAAGGAAACTTAAGGCACTCTTCATGTAATAAAAGTTTTAAAAGCCTTAATTTTGTCTGGGCTAAGATCGATTGCAACATCTATCGCAATATTGTTTAAAGTTTGCAGGAAACAGAAAAACAAATAAACTTTTCCATTACATTTATATTTATTTATGTGTCATTACTTATTTTATGGCTGTTACTGTAAAAAAAACATAGACCTAATGTGCATATTACTTTGTTAAATGGTTGCATTTATATAGCGCTTTTCTACCGTCAAGGCACTCAAAGCGCTTTACATCAAGGAACCAGTCACCCATTCACACCAGTGTACGCAGACACTGGGGCCGGGGAGGTTAAGTGTCTTGCCCAAGGACACAACGACAGTATTCACGAGCACGCTACCACAGAGCTACTGCCGACCCACTTTCACTAAAATGTGGTCATATAAATGTGGTAAAAAATGTGGTTATATTAGAGATTGGAGTTTCCCTTAGTGTTTTACTTCCTGGTTGGACACGAGCAACAGAGGTAACTGTTAATCCGGGACCATGCAGTGCTGCACTTGGAGACTGGCGCAGCACACTTACCCCAGTCTCCAAGTGTTGTGAGCTCGAATCCCGACTCTGACAAACTTGTCCTGTCTAAAAAAAAGCCTTTGGATCCAAAAATCTTTATTTTTTTTAAAGACAGACAAAAAACCTCATGACCATACAGCGAATAAAAGGTCAAAACAAAAAAGGAAATTGTTTTATTTGACAAATATATGACCACACCTTTTTTACATTGACAGAATGTTGAGTACCATGAGCGTGAATTGTAATAATATTTATATGTTGTCAGGTGCAAGGACAAAAAGGCAGAAGGGCAGAAGTTATAAAAGGCAAATTTCTGTGATGCACAGAGCATGACGGTGTTGAGAACTGAGCCACAGCAAAAAGCATCATTTTTCTATCCCTCAAGACATCCCAGGAACACAGGGCCGCTTGTTGTGCAGCTCTATATGAAACCAGGCCACCGTGAAGTCGCTCAATCACAAGGGTGTATGTATAGTAACACTTCAACACATGCGCATGGAGAAAATACTTACTGACAATCAGAGCAATGCCCAAGACAAAGAGGACCACCGCAAAAACCAGGCCCCCAATCCTCAACGATTCATAGTCTGAAAGAGGAAAATAAGAAGAGAGAAAGACTATGTGGCGCTCATCTGGCTTGAATGGAGCGCGACAGTTCTGCTCAGCTCTCGGGTTCCAGAGGTGAAATTCCAGAGGTGAAATTCCATTGACATTTCACCATGGACTAATAATAAAATAATAAATTAAATAATTTAATGAGCATTACATTTTTTTTGTACTATTAATTGATGGAGTGATGTGGAAGAACTGATGGATTCTATAGCAATAGTTCAGCTAACTTATTTGCACTTTTCGGATGATTTCATGTGGATAACGTTTCTCAGACATGTGTTGTACAGTATTTGTTTTTAGCATCAGGACTGTAGATGTCTCAGACTGGAAACTAGGGATGAATTTGGATAAGAGAATCATACTGCATAGGATTTTGATGTTTGCTGCCATCACTGGGTTGACGTTGTGTGCACTTTGCTATTGTGAATGTGTAGTGATTGGCATGTCATGTCCTGTTTTAGTGCGTCTTTGTGACCATTGTTTGTCCAACAGGAATTCCTCCATAAGAAGACAATAAAGGCAGATCTAATCTAATCAAATCTAAAATGCTGAATTCGATTTATTAACCTATTAACTTTATAAACTATTACAAAAAACATTTTTGCCATATTTTATGTTTTTTGGATTAAAAGATATTTGGGTCATGGACAGAAGTTACCGCATAGCTACTGAAAAGCCTATGGCTAAAATTTTACGAGAATTTTCACTTCTTGAACCCGAGCGGGCTTCAAGGTGCAGGACTGTTGCGCTGTTGAGGGTCATCTGATTGTGAGCTATACTTCAAAAAGTATCTCACTTTTAACGATGTAATAAGTTGGTTACATAATACAAAACATATTTGATTTGCTAATATTACAGTGATTAAATATATATTGAGCAGGCCAATGCACCCTTCAATAATAATTGCTATGTAAACTATTGTGATGTGGCAGGTCATGTTTAACTTTAATTGGAAAGTTTTAACACAATGAAGGACATTGAACCACACACTTAAAGATATCATGTTTGTGCAGCACTTACCATAATTAAATGCACTGTCTGTCAAAAGAGAGGAGAGAGAGAACAAATGAGCAGCAGAGCATTGACACACTTCACAGCCGGCTGAGGCCAGAGTCATTCATCCAGTCATTAAGCGGTTTAGAGCCGGAGCCTATTTATATGCTAGTTAAAATGTGAATGCAGCTTATCTTAATTGCACTTTTCTACATTCTAATAAAACGTACCATTGTCCCCGTCAGCTGCAGAAACTGTGGGAAAAGAGAAAAATATTAGTCTGGGCAAGAGTCACCAGGTATTATGGGAGCAAGTCAGCAAATTAGGGATAGGGATGATAATAATAATAATAATAATAATAATAATAATAATAATAATAATAATAATAATAATAATAATAATAAATTATTATTATTATTATTATTATGCTACATTCAAAATCTTTTCTGGTGGAGAAACAGTCACTTTCTTGTCTCCATAAAGATGTTATTGCTTTGCCTGGAATGTCCCACAGTTGAGAAAGAGTGAAAAAGGTGACACTCCCTCATAAAAGTTACACAGTGCACTTTTAAATTCTATAAGAGTTTATTAGACTGTCTTAGTTTCAATCGCAGGAGTAGTGCAATGTAATGAGCAGACAGCAGGTAGAGCCCAAATGCATCAATAATAGAGGTGTTGCTTGGTGTCAGTAATTATGAATAATCATTCAACTGTAATGTTTTTTTCTCATGATAATTGCAACACTAAAATCTGCAAACCGCATTACGATAATCAACATTCTATTATTATTTTGCATAGCCCAGATGCCTCAGACATTTTTAGACTTGAGCTGGTGACATGTAATTCTGTCTTCACTCATGACCTCAGACCTCAGACAGATTTAAATGTTGACCTCTGAGCCCATGGTCACTTTTATCCTTATATTATGTACCAATAGACTATGTGCCAATTTGACACCTCCTTGATCAAATGTTTTTGGTTCACCTGTTTCTTAAGGCCCTTTAAAGGTGCACTATGTAACTTTTCACGTGGAGGGTCCGCCACCTGCTTGTCTTCATGATATTATTGTTTTGATTACAATGTTCCACAGTGTGCCATTAAAGGTGCACTGAGTACAAAATTAACTTTTCTACATCAGCATGAGGGGCCACTGTTCTAATTTCCTTTGAAGTGTGCGTCTAAGAGAATCCACCCGCCAATGGCCCTTCTGAAGTCATGTCCCCTCCCTGTCAACTATGACAGGAGCTTGTACTGGTGGTGGCTTGCGCGTATGGTCCACGACAAAAAAAATTATAAATATAATTATGAGCACAATTATTATGAGACACATCAATGTGTTCAATAAATACTGCAAAAAGTGTATTTAATTCACCCAAAAATAAAAAATATGTTTTTGTTTTAAGGGAATTATCTATATGTCCAAGATGTTCCTCAATTTTACGTGGTACCCCTTTAAGCGTACATATCTCCATGGTGACAAGCTGTTGACAGCAGGCCAAAGTACTGGATCCTTAGGAGATCCTGGAGACGTGTATGGTCACAGTAAGAATGCATGTTTTTATTAAATTAATGAATGCAAGCTAGATAAGTATAATGCCATACAGTCGAACATTCCAGGCAATAACATCTCCATGGAGACAAGCATCACCACAATCACCACCAAAAGTTACATTGTATACAAGACAGCAACCTCTATATTAGGTTAAATAAACAAAACGACAGATTTATAATAGAACTAAAGAAAAGTCTGCTATTGAAAGGACCTGTAAGAGTTCATTTCTGACAGCTGGATACAGTGATGTAGTTTACAGAAGTCCCCTTTGACCCCACTGTTAAATATACAAATGTTAATCTCTTTTCGGAAAGGCTGAACGTGACATGTTTGGCAAATAATGGAGCTGACAAGATCCGGAAAATAATTCTTCCTTCTCTGATAAAAAAGGCCTACTTTGAGAATCTGCTTAACATCACAGATGACCCGACAAGCGCATAAAGATTAACACTTGAACTAAACATATGAATAGTTTTGACGGACTGGAAATGTATATATATTTTGACACTCCACAAAGTCAAGCCCTCTGTTGTTAAAATGGAAAATATGAATGCATAACAACTTGATAACCTCATGCTTGACATGAGGAACAGACATAAGTTAAGTTAAAGTTTATTAGAAAAAATATACAGTAAAACAAAAATGAGGCCCAGCATGTTCTGCTGCGTGCTGGGGATAAGGAGAGCTGGCAGGCAGCCATTTAGCAGCACACAGGAAATGAAGGATTTGAAACAGGAGGTTAAAAACGTCACCCCATGGCCATGCAAAGCCAAATGCAGAAGACTTACCAAACACCTCCCTGCCAAACGCCGAGCCTGTTATACAAATAGACTAGTACAACCCAGAGAGAATGCATTTGACTTTTCACCTCTTAATAAAAAGAAATTGATACCTACCAAAAGCAGGAGCTGCCCAAACGCTTATCAGCAACAACACAAGGTCCATTTTACCTGGGAACAGAGGATTCTTTTATAAAGGGGAACACAAAGTTAGTGAAGGTTACCTGATTACATTACTTGTCCTTTAAACCTCAAGCTCCAAAAGGGTTTAGATTGTTCCCATTATCATATCTCTAGTCTTTGTACATTCATACTGCCAACTTATTTAGGGACTTCTTATTTGTGTTTTATTTTGTTTTTGCTGTTTGTAATGTTGTCTCCTGTCAAGTCAGTCTTGAGTAAATCTAATCTGTACCTCAAGGTTGGTTTGAATAGTCGAGAAGTGTCCACTAAACCAGTGGTTCCAAACCTTTTTTGTCTCGAGTACCTCCTAAGCGTTGCCCCACACTCAAACTTGAGTACCGGTACTAGACAAATAATTCTATAGTAGTACAGTCGATCATTGCAATCATTTTTTCTGCCGATTGATGTCCAAACTATTCAACATTCTTAAAGAGTTAAAATTGAGTACAAACATTTTTATTTATTTTTTTTAAATTAAAATACCTCAAAAAATAAAAAGTTTAATTCATGTAAAAATTCAAAGGTTTTCTGAGGATATTTTGGTCTGTCCTTGCCATTCAAAAAATACCTGGCAGGAACAAACTAAGGTATAATATGTTCTGCCCAGACTGTGTGTAAGATGGGGACATCTATTTCCAGAGCCGCAAAATAGGGGTTGGCAGTAGTAGGGTTCACGTTGAAGACGACGGTGTTAAGTTGCAATGACTGGTTAGTGGGTCTGGATGTTATCTGCTGTCTCATTTGGTCTACATATGGAACACAGTTGGTGCATAGGACTGCACTTTACCAAATGGAGCGGGTGGTTGAGGCTCAAGGCATAACCAATAGGGGCTTGTCCCAATGTCTGTTCCCTTATACTCCCGTTTACGGCTAAGACAACGTCAGCTTTTGTACAAAATTGGTAACTCTGTGCTAACATAAACGATCTATTTTACTTTATTGTTTTGCATTAACCACGATTTGTGCATGGGAAGACGTGTGTGTGTGTGTGTGTGTGTGTGTGTGTGTGTCAAGTCTGAATCGGAAAAGGTTTATCTACATCAAGCAGCATTAAGATTAAGATACAGGAACAGGAAGCAATCTAATAATGTTTGTTTGTTTGTTTGTTTGTTAGGAGTTTGCAGAAGGGCAGGCACGAATGATCCAGCTCTGGACTAAAGCCAATAAGAACAGAACAAGCTGAGGCAATAGCAATGTGCTCTCAAATAAATGATGTCAGAGCTGCATGAAGTTTAATATGACCGTAATCGTGCTAAGTTCTGCATAAACAGAAGCACCTGACTTTGCTTGGTTTGACGTAAAGAAATGATGGAAGAAGACGCAAAGGCTACAGTGTTGGCATTGTGGCAACATTTAGCTCAAGTCTGGGGGTCGTTTTGTGGAAATCTCCTTGCCGTGCAGAACATCTGTGGAATGAAGAACAGCCTTGAGAAAAATACTGTGTAGGCTATTAAGCGAACACGCAAATGCAAAATCGGCAGAACCCCGCAGGAAATGTTTGTTTCACCAAATGAAAAAAGTTCAGCTAAACTGTGGCCATGCGTAAAAGCGCAGCACAACAACTCGCGTCTGTTTCTCCCGACGGTGGGGACGTCGGTTCAAAGAAAGTTTATAGTTAGACTGCAACTTTTTATTTCAATTCTCAGTTTTTTAAAGATATTTGACGAAAGCATGACGTTTGTGTGGTAGGAATTGTAGACAACTTACCGCTTCTGCTTCTTCAGATAACAACTCCTTTGCAAAAGTTTCTTTCACTTTGGCAAGATAGTGAAAGTTGCCTTCACAATTACTACGCAAATAACTATTTTGCTGTCAGGCACTCAGCTGGGATTCCTCGGGACTGTGCAATAAAGTGAAGTCTGCTGCTTCTTCTTGTAACTTCTTGGTGGACTCTCTTAGGAATGAGGATGGGGGGTGGGGTTGTCTGGTTCTGTTACTCCAGAAAAATACCATGGTTAGACGTAAACAACCCAGTGTGAGCTTATTTTCAAGATATCATTTGATATCAATGTTGGAAGAAGTACTCAATTTTGTAAGTAAAAGTACAGAAACAGGAAAAAATGCTCAAGTAAAAGTAAAGTGGCACATAGAAAATCTACCTCAGTAAACGTTTAAAGTTTAAAAAATAATTTCATAGATAGATTCAAGATTTTGAAAACTATTAAAGCATCAAATGCAGTGATTTTGATTTAGCTGATTTTTGGTCAACAATAATAATTCCAATCAATTTCTTAATTTTTCTTGTGAATTTAGAATTTTTGTTTGCTCAAAGCTGGGGCTTGAACTCGAAACCTATAAGCAGAATGTCACCTTTGATGTGCTAAAAAATTTAATAAATGAAAACTCCTTAAACCATACAAAAAAGTACTTTCAGTCCAGCTTAAAAATTAAGTGGCGTAAAATACAGATGCCAACACATTTTACTTAAGTTCAGTACTTTTACTTTTGTTCTTTGTTACTTTCCAAAGTAAGTAGGCCTTTGCTTATTCAAGGTTATGCAATAATACTGCTTAACTTGATATTAAATGTCTTTTCTTTTTTATCAAATCTAAGGAAAGTGCCAGTGAGGTTGTTGAAAGCAATAGTAGCATAAACACTGTCCTTTCAAGGCCATTCTATCGCAGCCTCATTTCTCTGCGCCCTGGTAAAACAACTTCTCAAAAAAACAATAAGCAGACCGGAATGTGAGATGTTCTTTATTTGTCAGTATAAGAAAAACGCCAAAAATGTAGACACATATATCTTTGTCCAGTCAGCTGAATGTGGACGATAGTACCCTCACCACAATGTGGAGCTGTTGGTCCAAAATAAGCGAAGAGAAAAAGATAATACAGTCCCATAACCAAGGTGATAGGAGAAGATTGTAGGCTGTGTAGTTATCCTGCATATAAGAAGAATAATTAGTTAAAAGGCTGGTTAAGGACATTATCAAAATATGCAGGATAAAGGGTTTTGTTGTTGGTTTTTTTACCTCTAAACTCAATAATTTTCTTCATGTGCAAGAACTAGAGGCCACTGTGAAAACAACAAATAACAAGTTAAATTCTTGTTCACTCAGCCACACAAAAAAATTCTAAAAGTTTAAATCTCAATTTGATATAGCACCCAGAAGAGTTTTAAGTGTCCTTGATGACAAGCACTGATCGAATTGCAAACTTGGTAACATTTGATACAATGTTTGGTCAAAAATTCAGATAAAAAGACAGGATGTACTTTCACTGAAAACTTACCAGCTCGAAAAGTCGCCCGCACGCCACGAACCCACGACCACAGACACATCCGATGTGATTTTTCCATCTGCTGTCGTCATGTCATCTTTGGAGTCGTGATTGTAGTTACCACAGGCCCCACACATTTTATAGCAGAGGCTGGTGTCCACAGTTACAGTGACCTCACGCGAGTATGTGACCCGAAGAGCCAACTCCCTCTCGATGACAACGCTCCTGTCTGAGATGTGCACGGATATGTCACAGCTCACTTTTAGAGGTAGAGACTCTTTTTTGCCATTTACCTGAACAAAAGAGAAAAGTTAGAGGGGGAAAAACAGTTTAAAATAGAAGATACCAAATATTTCCGAATCTAAATGATACATTTTGTTGTAAGAATCTCTAAATCTCACCAAATGATAATTATTTTGTGCTGTTACTATTGTTATTGTAATACAACAACAAAAAATGTGCATTTTACAAACTGTACAAGTACTGGAGGATCCTACAAGGCCTTGGAAATTGTGACAATTCCAATATTGTTCTCTCACCCAAACTTCATGCTGACTGTTCACTGCGATGGTGGTGTTTTTGGTGAAGACATAAATTGTGTCCACAGAAAGGGTCCCTTTCTTGCAGCTCCGTACGTGTAAACGTCTACCACAACCCTGAACCAAAGCCCTGCAGTGACATCACACAAGGAGGCCACCTCAAAGGCCCCGGAGCACCCATGGGCCAGTCATGCCGTCAAAGGAGGAGAGAAGGCCATCCTGGTTGATGATACATTGGCCTTGTTTCACGTGGCAGTCCCTGACGCCATTGTGGACGTCACAAACTTTTCCGTTGTCACAGGACAATCTTTCACATTTCACTGTCCCAGACGCCTGGCACACACATTTGGACTTACATTGTGGATCCACAACAGTTTCACCAACCTGTAAACAAATGCAAGTTAGAGGTGAAATATACGACATCTGCAAGATAACAAATCAAAAGAGTTGTTTTAGAGGTTTGAAATGTCTTCAAAAATCTACAAAAAAGGAACAAATGTCTGAAGTGTAATCTTCCAAATCTGGGATAGGGTGAATTTTGAAGCTTTAGTATTTCATTTACCAGTCCCTTGTCTAGCTGAAAGATTGCAAAAAATATGATTTATAACCATGATTAAGAGCTGAAAAAATATTATTTAGATGATGGGTTTTGTAAAAAAAAAAAAATGTTAATCCCAAGTGTGAGTTCATCATTGTTTCACCCCACATCTAATGTATAAATGTTACCGTTAGGTATCTGCCGTTGTGTTCACATCCACAGTTGCCCAAAGAAACACACTCAGTCCCATCAAAAACCAAGCCCTGGTCACACTGACGATCCTTCAAAGCAGGCCGTAGAACAGGAGACTGGGTACATTAGATTAGCACAGGTAACTCCACAGGTGTCAGCACACAGCTCATAGTGGCTGTTCTCTGGCCACAAACCAGCTGCAAAACATTTGTGAAGTTAAAACACTGGATCAAAAAAACTCCTTTTTACGTACTTGTTTGTGTTTCTTACGGCAGAAGGAGTCTGTCCTCCACGATTGGATCTGAACTCCAGCACTCTGACAGGCCAGGGCGTATGCCAGGACACTGTTGCACAGAGTATCCTTATTGCCATCCGTCGCACAGACATCAAAGACACAGTGAGAAACGTAAGTTCCTGGATCTATTTTGCTGTGACAGGCTTTAAAGGGCCCATTAGGTGCACTTATGATACCACAGGAGTCAGGCTTTCCAAATGAAGCTGCTTTGGCCTGATCACAGACTGGACACTGACTACCACATCCTCCACACATGAATCCAGGAAGATCCACGACCCATGCCTTTCCAAACTCATCAACATTATTGTTCTGTCTGCCTTTTGGGAGCATGAAGTCATCTTTGGGGTTCTTGTTGTAGTTGCCACAAAGGCCACACATATTTCCTGCGTAAGTGGATGGCACAATGACTTCAACGTAATAGACAGTGTCATACAGCACTGTCAAACCAAAGTCAGTTCGAACAATGATGTTGCGGCCTTCTTGAGTGATTTTTATGCGCCCATCATGAAGGGACAGGGGAAGATTGACAAGTTCATCATTCACCTAAACAAAATAATCACAAAACATTGTGTATTTAAAAAAAATAATAATACTTTTATAAATAGGAAACGTTTAACTTACAATGACTTTCCAGGAGACTCTTTGTTGAATATAGATGACAAAACCATAGACCACACACTTGAATAGACTTTGTCACAGCCACATTTCCCTTTCCATACTTCTCATTCCCCTGGGTTACAGTGAATGACGTCAGCTGGCCTTTGTCATCATCACAAACCTTAGCCAGAACATAAACGCAGGTACCCTGGAAATCAAACTTGCGTCCATCAAAGGAAATATAATGTGGGTCACCAGAAGCCACACACTTGGCCTGGCCCTCAGGGTGGCAGCCTTTCACACCGTTCACGAGCCTACACGTCTCACCAGGACGGCACTTGGCTTTTTGACATGAAACTGCTCCGTTCTCTCCACATGTGCACTGCTCCACACATTCGTTCTCTGGATAGAAGATGTCTCCTCTTCTATAATAGTGTCCATCATAGGAGCAGCCACAGTCTTTAACAGGCACGCACACGTCCCCGCTCAGCAGGAAGCCCTCATCACATTCACAAGTTTCTGCGCAGGGTCTTTTGCAGGTCACTGAGGTTAAGCTAGCACAGGTGTCTGGGCAGCCCGTGGCACAGAGGGTGTAATGGCTATTAGCGGGGCACATCATCGCTATGGGACAAGAGCAAAGAAGAAAGTTTGAGCAACAAATAAAACACTGAACTGTAACATTAGAGCTGAAAGTTGAAATATACTTACGACAGAAATCTTCTGTTCTCCAGGAGCGGACTGCTATTCCAGAGCTCTGACAGGCAGATGCATACGCACTGATGGCATCACATACTGAGCTATGGTGCCCATTATACTGACAGGCATCAAACACGCAGTTCTCCAGATATGGGGCAGGATCGACCTGACTGTGGCACTCTTTAAAAGGGCCCGCCTTGTCTGCAATAATGCCGCAGTATTTCTTTGCCGTATACACTTCTCTCTGGGAGTCTGTACAAGCATGGCACCATGGCCCCTGGCAGACTGATGAACAGCCTGGAACAAGGGCCACCTGCCAGCTCTCGCCCAGCTTGACTCCATCAGCAGCAGTCTGGCCATCGCGCATGGTCAGATCGTCCTGGGCTTTCCCATTGTAGTTGCCACACAGACCACACACAGCGCCCTGGTAGTTGCTGGGCAGAGTCACAGAGACAGTGGTGCGCCAGTCAAAGGTCAGACTGATGCCAGCAGCTGTTTCCACCACAGCTGTGATGCCAGCTCGAAACACCTTCAGATCATCACTGAACACCAGAGGCAGAGACTCGAGCTGTCCATTAAGCTGAGAGAGAACACAAAGAGCGAATATGTTTAGGAGATTATAGATTGAATAATTATGCAGCCAAATCTTATATTAATATCTGGCTACGTCTCAGTTTAAGTCTGCATGGAGGAAAAATGTCTATGAAATCTAACTTGATGAGTGCAAATTATTTCGATACAATTCTGCTTTTGGATGTATGTATGTGCCCTGGTTCTTTATCCCTTAAACTAATACAGTGTCCTGATTCTCCTCTTCAAAATGCTTCTGTCTGGTTCCAGTCTAATTATATGCCTCTGCACTCACCAGGATTTTGTTGGGGAACTCTCTGCTGATTGTGAGCGTGGCTCCATAGATATTGAGGGTGACAGATTTGGTGAAGGACACGGCCTTGTTGTTGCCTCTGTGCTCATTCTGCACAGTCACTTTAAATGGCACCAGACCAGGTTGTTCAGAGCACAGAGCTACCAGCTGATACACACATGTGCCCTGGAAGTCAAATCTGCGACCATCAAAAGAGCGGTAATTGGGGGTCACCTGAGGCTGTACAGGTAGCATGGCTGGTGGGGGTGCAGCCACGGACCCCGTCCACCACTGTGCACTGCTCATTGGCAGAGCAGGACGCGAGTCTTTGCATATCACCATACCCAGAGTTGTGTCACACTCACAGAGGCGCCCACAAGCCTGGCCTTCCCAAAACTGTTGGCCTGTTTTGTAGTAGCGGCCCTGATATGAGCAGCCACAGGTTTTGGCCGGCACCACAGACCCCAGCACTGAGGACATAACCCTTATCGCACACACATGTCTCTATGCAAGCACCAGTGCATTTCTCCCTTTGTTCTGGAAGGGGCATGAAGGCTGGCATGGGCTGGTGCATTCTTCAAAGTGGCTGTGGCGCTGACAGTTCAGTGCTGCAAAAAAGTTATACAAAGACATTTATAACTATATTGTAATTATTATTAATAATATATTACTGAAAATGTAAAGATAGATATATTTATTTGAAGGGTAAGTGCTTTTTGTTAAATGTTACTATTTGGTTTTTTGATAAATAGATCTGATAAAGATCAAGACCGTTCTACATCTATCCACAAAAGGACTTTATTGTGTTATTAATGTGATTTTTTCAGTATTAATGCCATGTCAAGTGTTTTGTGTTATTTGTGTTTGTGTTGAACCTTAACATTTTCAAAAAGTACCAAAATAACAAGATTATGCCGTCAAATGAACAGCATATTAGTCAAAAATACTCACGACAGCCAAATTTCTTCCTCCAGCCTTTGATAATGATTCCCTCGTCGCGACATTGCGCGCTGTAGGAGGCCAGAGCCTGACAGAGCATCTTCTTGTCGCCATTATTCAGACACATGTCAAACACACAGCTTTTCATGAAAGCATCTGGGTCCACTTTAACATGACACTTCTTAAACACATTATTGACTTTGGTGGTGAGGGCTCCGCAGAAGGCTTCAGACTCATATAGTTTACGTTGGTCGTCATCACAAGTTGGACAGTTTTCTTTGCACATGTCCCAGCACGGACTGTCCTTATCTTGCTCAGGGGTTTGCCAGCTTTTGCCCCATTCGACGATAGAGGACACAGATTTGCCAGCTGGATTTTGAAGCTCATCGCGGCCGTTGCCATTGAAGTTGCCGCACAGACCACAGACAAGGTTGTAGTAAGAAGCTCGGGAGCCTGATCACAAGTTCCCAGTTATAGTCGTAAGTGACAGTGAGACCAAAGTCCGTCTCAATTTTGACTTTATTCCCCTGTTGAACTAGAGACACAACTCTCTCTTCCTCATCCAAAAGCACTGGCAGGTTTAAGAGCTCTCCGTCCACCTGTAAAAACATTCACATTCATCTTTTCTACAATGCATTTAAAGCTTGCTGAATAATGCCTGATAGCAAAATCTTACAGTGACTTTGCCGACTTGGTTCTTGCGCACAATGATACTATATCCATACACAGATACCTCAGCCTCTCGGACATAGGAAACAGCTTTGTTTCCTCTATTGTCATTTCTCTCTGTGATTGAGAAGGGCACGAGACCGTCCAAGTCTCCACATGTTTTAGAGAATGACGTATCTGCATGTGCCTTGGAAGTCGAAGTTGTAGTTATCAAAGGTGTGATAGTGTGGGTCGCCCCAGGCCCAGCAGACACACGGTGTACTCTGGGACGCACACAGCTTCGCCCTTTTCAACACGACACTTTTCTTTAACACGCACTTTGCATCTTTGCAGGGATCTACAACAAAGAGAGGTACTTGTAAGTCCACCTATCATCTGTTCCTCCATGTTTGTAAGAGAGGGCCTTGCCTGTGTTGTAGCATGCCTGAATGCCGTTCTTTACTGTGCATTTGGTGCCTTGAGGACATGAGTGATTTTCACAAACCAGGCCTGTAGTTGGATTACACATACACTTTGTGGTGCAGTCTTCATTGTAAACCACTTCAACCGGGCTAATTGCAAGGAGAAATATTGAGCATTAATATTGACATTTGTTTTCAAATGAATTTATTATTGAAAGTACCTTGTAAGTTTTTCCCTGGTCATAGCAGCCACACTCGGCCTCTTTGACACATGTTTGTCCAGTGAACATGAACCCTGCATCACATTCACATCCCTCGCTGCAGCCGGCGGGAAACTGCACTATTTCTGTGAGGCCAGGACAGGCATCATAGTAGGGATCTGCGCAAGCTTCATAGTGGCTGTTGGCTGGGCACTTCATTGCTAAAAATATGATGACATTGTTTTATTACAGACTATTTAAACTGATGTTGACAGCACTTTAAAACAGATAGCACTTACGACAGAAGGAGGAGAGACCTCCAGCTTTTCACATCCACTCCTGCCATTGTGACAGTTCAAGGCGTAGGCCGCTACACTGTCACAGAGCACCTTTCCTTCTCCATTAGACGCACAGACATCAAAGACACAGTCATCAAAGTACGGCTTTGGTCCAGTTTACTGTGGCACTCTGAGAAAGGACCTTGTGGTGCTGTCATTATTCCACAGTAGGTGGGCTTGGAGAACACAGCCTTTCGTGCGCTGTCACAGTTGGGACAGTTACTTCCTTCACAGCCATTTGAACACACAACATTTGAATGTGACTTTCCATGATTTTCCAAAGTTGTTGACATTGTTAGTGAGTTTTTCATTAGGCAGTTTAAAGTCATCTTTGGGATTGCTGTTGAAGTTTCCACACAGGCCACAGACCTTATTGCGATAATTGCCAGGCACTGTCACAGTAACATGGTATTTGAGGTCATAGCTGACTCGCAGCCCGAAATCTGTCTCAATCACCATAATGTGTCCCCTCCTTGTAGACCAGGACTGTACCCTCCCTAATATTTAATGGGAGATTTGTAAAAATTCCATTCACCTAAAAAGCAATACAAAATAAATCAAATATAAAGAGCAGAATACAACAGTTTGAACATTGTAGTATTCTTTAGGTCGATGTAGGAATTTCAGTAAGTCACAAGAATTGCACTTACAGATTTTTATTTATTTATTCACAGGAAGCAATTTAACTTCAATGTTTGTAAACTTGTTGCTGTATGAAAATGTATGAACTTACCAGAACTCCAAACATGTTATTTCTCATGATGAATGTTGTGTCATAGACTTTCACGGCAACAAGCTTTGTGACGGTATACCCTCCTGTTCCTGGTCCACTCCTTCGTTCTCCACTTGAACTGCGAAGGGCGTGAGGTGGTTTCCCTCCAGACCGCAGCTCTGGGACAGGGTATAGGTACAGGTTCCTTGGAAGTCAAATTTCCTCCCATCAAAAGAGGTATAGTGGGGATCACCGGAGGCTTGACACACGCCCTTTCCAACTGGGTGACACTTCTGGACACCATTCTCTATTGCACACTTTTCATTAGGACCACAAGAGAACTTCTTACATTCAACCTAAGGAAAAACAGAAAAATATTGGTTTAAAGCAAAAATCAACACTTAAAATATACACAAGTGGAAAAAGGGTTAAGTTCTTCAAAGTGTTTTTACTGTATTTAAATGTTGATATATAATTATCATAGAATTATGATGTACCTCTCCATCCTGTCCACATTTGCATTCTTCCTCACATTGTCCATTGGGGTAAAACACTTGGCCAATGGTGTAGTAGCGTTCTTCATGGACACAACCGCACTCCGTGGCTTCCACACAGGAATCTCCGCTGAGGACGTACCCCTCATCACAGGTGCACCCCTCACTACACAATTCCTTGCAGGTCCTGGTAGGGGTCATGCTTTCGCAAGTAGTGGGACAAGCATCTGCACACATCTCGTAGTGACTATGGACAGGACATTTGATAGCTGTAAACAAACAAATAAATAAATATTAAAGTTAAGCTAGTATGACCTAAATGGTCCTGGGCTCTCTGTATGATAATGAGGGATCACGCCACATATGGCCCTTCTGATGTCATGCTGCCTCCCTGCACACTGCACGAGGAGCCTGCACGAGGAGCCTGCACTGCCTTGACGTAGTTATAGCTTCCTCTGAGGCTCATGCGCTCAAATTGAACTTACCTTTGTCAGCTTTCACACACTGCCCCTCTCCCACCCGCAGCATCTGATTGAAAAACCACATAGCCACAAACGCCACAATAATCAAAGCATCATTTTCATTTCCTAGACTATTCGTAGTTCTAGTTCCCAGTCAGTGTATCAAGTGTATCTGAGATTTGAACTTGCTGATCCGCAGGCAGATTCTCTACCACCACACTAAGCAGTACAGGCTCCTATCACACTTTATAGAGAGGCTGTATGACTTAAGAAGGGCCACTTGTGGTATGAGTGGGTAATTCAATATCATAAATAGAGGGACTTGGACACACACCTATAAGAAAACCAGAACAGTGGCCCCTAGTGTGTGTTTAGAAAATTGCTCAAAAACGATGTCCTCAGTTCAAAAGTAGAATTGATTAGTTATTAGAAAAATAGATTTATTACTGTTATTGACTTCTTTTTAACAAAAAAAAAAAAACATTGTACACCTTTAATAATGAGATGCAAACAAACTTACCACAGAATTGACTGGTGCGCCAGCTGTAGACCTTGGCTCCTACTTCTTGACACTCAGAAGTGTAGGTTGTGATAGCCTGACACAGCACATCCTTTCTTCCTTTATACAGGCAGACGTCATACGCACAGTCTTCAAAAAAGCCAGCAGGGTCTACTTTGGCATGGCAGTCGCGGAAAGGACCTCTAGGATCTCTGATGATGCCACAAAAATCTTCTTTCTCATATTGAACCATATCAGTTATGTCACAATCCGGACAAGTTCCTTTACATCCGTCGACACATCCTGGTATCACTGCCACTCTCCAGCTTGCACCAAAGTCTGCCGGTTTGACAGGATTGTTACCGTTTTTGGGAATGAGATCATCCTGTGGTTTACCATTGTAGTTGCCACATAGGTTGCCCACATAGGCCACACACTGCTCCCATGTATTCACTGGGCAGTGTTACAAAAACAGAAATTTTCCCAGTTGAAGGTAACCTTTAGTCCAAAGTTTGTGTGAACGACAGCGTACCACCCACTTTTGTACACATTCACTTCTCCATCTTGAAGACTGATAGGGAGGTTTACTAACTCATTATTTACCTGAAAAAGCAATCAATGTAAGTATTTCAGTAACAATATTAATACATTTATAGCTGTAAACTCACCATGATACGTCCTTTATATGTTTTTGTAATCACAATGCTGAGGGAGTAGATCTTGACTTCAACTAAAACTTTGAGTGTAGGAAACAACTTTACTGCCTCTGTGGTCATTCTGCACATTAACTTCAAATGGCACTAACTCAGGATCGTTGGAGCACAGTGCAGCAAGCTGGTAAACACAGGTGCCTTGGAAATTGAACTTCCTCCCATCAAAGGTCCTATAATGGGGGTCACCTGTGGCCTGACACGTTTTGACAGAGATGGCTGCACATTTCCTAATGCCATCTACAACTTTACACTGCTCTCCATTCCTACAGCCTTTGTTTTTGCACTCCACTTTTCGGCTTTTGGGATTACAACTGCACCACTTCTGACAGCCCTGGTCTGCCCAAAACGACTCCCCGGCGGGAACGTAACGCCCCTCGTAGCTGCAGCCACATTTTTGAGCAGGAACACATTTATTTCCACTCCTCAAAAAGCCCTTCTTGCATGAGCAGGTCTCAATACAGGGGCGTTTGCATTTTGAGGGCGCATCAGGATCAGAGCAGGTGGCAGGGCAAGCACTGCCACAGAACTCATACTGACTTCCGGCTGGACATCTAGATGCTAAATAAGGAAGGAAAAAATACACAGTAATTAAAATTATTCAGAAATCAAAAATAGTTTGTTCACATCAGGTTTATTTGTTTTTAAATGACTCACGGCATCTGGCCATTTTTCTCCAAGCCTGGATCACAATTCCTGCACTTTGACAAGCATCGGCGTAGGTTTCGAGAGCTTTGCAGAGGAAAGATCGCAGACCCCTGGCCATGCAGATGTCATATTTACAGTTTTCAAAGTAGGCTTGTGGGTCAATGACACTATGGCATTTGCTGAATGGGCCATTTTTGACCTTTGTGATTAGCCCACAGTATAAGTCTCCTTCCCATCTCTTCATTAGCCTGTGCTCACATGTCTCACATTTGCCCACACAGTCATCTTTGCACAAAGCCCCTTGCACCAGCCCCGGTACCTTCCAGCTGCTGCCGAAAGCAACCACGCCCCCTGCCTGGCTGCCTGAAGGTGTGGTAAAGTCATCACTGGGCTTTCCGTTGAAGTTTCCACAAAGGCCACATGTTTTTCCACTGTAAGAGACGGACAGGGAGAGCACCAGAGAGTGATCCCAGTCGTAACGCACACTCAGACCAAAGTCAGTCTCAATGACCACAGAACGACCACACTGAGAAAGGACCAGTTTGTTGCTATTCAGAGCGACAGGCAATGCCCAACGAGTGTTATCAATCTAGAAGAGAGAAAAAAACAAAAACATGTATTTCGTTTACAGTAAAACATTTTATAATAGTGTTGAATGCAATATCTTACCCTGACATAACCAGTCTCAGAGCGGGCCACCATTATTGTTGTGTCATACACCTTTACTATGACCAGGCCAACGTATGACACTTTAACATTGCCTCGGTTTTCATTTTGAGCAAGAACCTCAAACGCTGGAAGATTGCCACTTGCGCCACAGTTTTTAGCTATGACATATGTGCAGGTGCCCATGAAGTCAAAGCGTCGCCCATCAAATGTGCGGTAATGCGGATCCCCCATTGCCCAGCAGGTGCCAGGTAATTTGGGCTTTGTCACACACGAGGGATAGCCATCATCCATCTTACACGCTTCATCGGCACTACAGGTAACCTTGTCGCAAGAAAGAGATCCCCCTTCAGAACCTAAGGGAAGAAAAAAATATATATTACTTACTATTAATTGTACCAAGTCTTTTTCAAAACTTGAAAACCTTTGAATCATCTGCTGTTATGTTCACTCCTACCCTCATAACTTTTTGGGTATACTTTGTGATACAATCATATTTTCTTGAATGTTAGTTCTGCCTGGACAGAGTTCCAATCTATAACAATATTGATTATATACACCACATTATTATAATTTGTTTTAATATTGGAAACTTTAGGGTGCATGTGGTCCGGACCAAAGAAGTGAACTCTGGTCCGGTTGGAAAGGTCGGTCTCGGTCCGACTGAATCAAACTCTGGCGCGATTCGATGCGAACCGAACCAGCTCAGAGGAAGATACAATGTCCTCAATCAAACTGTATCCACTTCAATTTGGATTGTGAATGCAACTTTAAATTGGGTGTACAAAAAGGGGTTTCTGTGCGAGTGAGTTATGTGTAAACTTCAACTGGCGAGAGAGAATGGTGGGGCTGAATGTGTGATTTGATATAATAAGCTCCCGCTCTTTCAAGGAATAAATAAATTACCTGCTTTAATACATTGTCCTGGTGCACCGTATCCATTCATCTGGGCCACCCCGATGCTGTACAGACCAAACGAGGGGCCGGTGCTTGAAACTGTTGGGCCGGAACCATCTTTTGCCAGGCTATAGGATATCTTGGCCCATGAAAATTCTGTTCCTTCAACTCTTCTCCACTGAACATCTCTGGGCACCACTCCATCAACTTTGATGTCTAACATTTCCTTAGTTTTTGCCACAATCAAAGCCTGGTTATCAAACCCGTTTTGACCCTTGAGTCCATACGCAGAACAGAAGAGATTTGTGGGCATTATGTTTGTCAGAAATGGGTCCAAGTATTGTCTACGGCTGATAGTAACACCATTGAAGAACAGGAGGACTTGGATGGGATGGTTAGCTTCAATGGCCAGTGTTGTTGGGGGTTTATAGGTGATTTCCTTTGAATCTCCTTTATTCATACTAAAAACATCTTTCTTTTGGCCATTTTGGACAGTGATGCGAGTACTCTGTGATGCCTGGATATAGACACTGTCAAATTTCTTCTGGAAGCTCAGCGGGGGTATGACGAAGTTTGCACCCCATTTGCTAACTGGCAGCAGCTGCTCATAGACATGGTTACATTTGGCGAAGCGCCAGGTACAAGAGTGACCTGAGAAAACGGCAACTGGTTTTGTGGCGGTAATTTGTGTACCAGAGAGGTCGGCCGTGCTCTGAAACTGCACACTTTCAAAAGGCTTAAGATCTACCTGCAATTGACTGCCTCTCCTGTACACACGCCTCCCGAATCTAAGGTCACCTGTAAGACTGATTTCTACTCTGTTGAACTCCTTCCCGTTTGTCACTGCAAACTCCTTATAGGTGCCACGAGGACTTCCAGCAGGAGTAAAGAGGAAATATTCAGTGCCCCATTCAGTAGAAGGCAAAATTACAGAGGTATCAGTAGTATACAGCTTGTTGTTGAGGGAGGATACAGTGACTTGCGCAGAAGCTTCAATGCGGACTGTGTTGGAGGACTTCGAAGTGCCGTGCAGTTCTACATTTCTGGGCAGGGAAATGGTGACCCCCTTTCCAGCCTTTAGAGCCTTCTCTTCCCGAAACTTTAAAGAGGGCACGTGAACAGTAACTTTACTGTCGGTGTCAACAGCAGTGATGTGCAGTTGGAAGCTCGGGGTGTCATAGTTTGGTAGATAATTCTGCAAAAAAGAGAGGGCAAACTCCTTCCCTGCCCACATAGCCTGGCATGGGCCTGAAAGAAACAAAAAGCAACTATAATCCCAACATATGTTTTCAGGGAAAAAGAAAACATTACATAACATCATGTGCTAAATAGTGAACAGATGCAGGGATGCCAGTGTATTATGGATGGATTGCTTTTTTGTGATAACCACAGATTTGAACTGCTCCACAGCAGCACTCCATTAGTCATTTGCACAGACAATATACTTGTATAATTATGATATTATCAATATGTGCCTTTGCTGTGAAAAGAACATTCAGGGCCCTGCCAGAGCCTGAGGGATTTAGATTACACTTCTGTGTGACCCACTCGCTATAATAGATCACTCGAGCCTGAGGGATTTAGATTACACTTCTGTGTGACCCACTCGCTATAATAGATCACTCTCAATAGCGGCAGAAGGTAAATGCTATTCCCAACAAAAGCTATTTTCAATTTAGATAGCCATTCTTTGTGCTGCTCCCTTGAATTCTTCACCTGTTTAACATTAGGTTTCTTTCACAGACGCACCAGCTTCTGCACTTACAATGGACTCAGCTGATGGAGGCGACAACACGGATAAATTACTTCACATTGAACCATGACTTGGCCACACACATTGCCAGAAATAAAGAGCTGCAATTTATCAGTCAAAACTCTTTAAATAGAAAAAGGTAAGCGTTGGTGATATTCCTCATTAGTTTTAAGATGGTTTGTAAGAATTTACCTACATATTTATGACATAAATTAATCTTAATAAAGTTCAACATGAATCAGAAACGACATTTTCAACACAATGAACTTACAGTTTTGGAAAAGCAGTGCAGCACAAAGCAGCAACAGGGAACCCATGGCTGAAAGACAATTTCCAAATGTTAGTTAGTATTAATTCAATTTGAATTCTCTAATTACATTTATTGCGCCCTTCTTACCTGCTAAGATGCACACTATTGAGAAATTCAGTATGCATCAAGCTATATAAGATACTGCCACAAAAAGGTGTGACCTATCACGTTAGGTTGGACAAACCCACTACAAATGGGGGCTGAACGTGGGAATGAACGGCAGGTTCGTCTGTGTGTTTACAAAAGAATAAGGACTATACCAATTATCAACACACCCATTTGAGTCAATCTCATGACACAAACGATGTTGGGAATCTGAATGTACTAATGGGTGCAAAATATGAAGTTGTATTTAGCATATGTATATTCCCATAAGACTTGGTTTGAGATAAAAATGCACAAGAAATAAGGTCAATTTGAACATTTATAATTTTGATACATCTTAATATCATGTCAACGGCCAAGTCCCACAACATTGCTAGGCGGGTCGTGTTTTTCTTACATTCGGTGGTGCTATGCACATTGGTGTAACCAAATATTGTAATCTAGTTTATATTGGGTGAGGCAAAACTGTGATAAAAACATACTGTTCAAAGTTGCACAATACTGAGATGTTGAATAATTTGAAAAGAAAAAAGGGTTGAGGCACACAAGAGATTTAGGTATTTTCTTACATTTTCCTAAATCCCTCAAGTGCCTCAGCGTTTTTAAGATTTTCAATTATTCTAATCTTAAATCTGAAGAGCACCTTTGAAAACACAAGTTTTCCAGTAGCTTTTAACTTTTTGTGATCCTGTTGAAGACTTTATCTATGTGTGATTCTCATTCTCATCATGCATTGCAGTGCTAATCCTAATTCAAATAATATGTTTTTGGTGCGCTTGTTCAATGGGAGGGTTACTGCAGACCTTATCAACCTAATGCTTAAGCAATCATGCAGCATGGAAAACGTCTGCTTTTCATCATATAGAAATAACAAGTGTGTCAGCAGAAGGTGCAAAATTATGTTAAGAAGGACAAGTAAATACGGCTCACCCTGACAAAGTTTGCATTAGCTTTTGTGCACTATGATTAAAAAAAATATATTTAGTGTGCATTTCCAATTGGGCAGAAACTTTGGGCGGTGCATTTACAAGTCAAGATACTGAATTGTGGATTTAGCTTAGGTGTGTCCGATAATCATCCAATAAGATTAGTGTGGAAAAATATGAGGTGAATTGGTTAACAGTCAATAATAGGTGTAATTGCATTGACTCCCCCGACTGATGTAGCAGAGACTGATAAGAAGTTAATTGGGTTTCAATTCCACTCAAACCACAGCACAAAATGGTCTGGTCTGGTTCTCTGTAAATTGGAGACTCACCTGTCGGCAAGTGCAGGAAGGACGTCAGCAGTCCATTCATCTGGTGAGAAGACTGAAACAACATGATCTGCTTCATGCACCAGTGCTTAGTGAATTACTTTGCTCATATTTCTGTCACCAGTGATCCTTTCATTGTTATTAATGTGACCATGATCCATACTGAACTGTGATTTTAGGTGCCTTCGACTTGTTTTCTTTCAAGCTGGTTTTCAGGCGCGTCACCTTGGCGCTGACATCTCAGAATACACAATACTTAACGAGCATATACAAGTAAGTTTTATTAAGGTTATGTATTTTGGAATTATTGTCATCACATTAATCACTTGAGATTAAGTAGCAAGCTGTTTACATGACAAACAAAATATATCAAGTTCAAGTTTGTTTGATTTTTTTATATATTGCTAACTATCCCAAACCTAAATTACTTTGTGATGATATTGCTAAACTTCTAAGTGTCGATGTGTACATGTGTGGGAAATTGTACACTTTTATCCAGACCCATCTACAATTCCTTAGTTCTAATCCGAACAAATGCCTCTGTATTGTCAGATATATTGCAGACTTATTTGATTAGTTCTCTAATTGCTGTCTTTTTTTTCTGCGTACTTTTTTAACAGGTTGTCACAAGTATTTTGCGCCTTCTGCAGCACCTCACCTGTCAGACAATCCTACACCACATAACTCAGTCACTCCACACCATCATCCAGTTCGTACTGTGGGTTTTATCTTGTTATTCTGTTGTTTATTCATCTTGTACAGTGTCCTTGGGTGTTCTGAAAGGCGCTTTTAAATAAAATGTATTATTATTATATTATTATTATCGCGCAGCCCCATGTCATCAGATTTCTCACCATTCAAGTTTCTGCAGAAGCCTGAGGTGTTGTAACAGTGCCACGGCACAGTTAACCCGAGGTACAGCGTGAAGGACAGCTCAATTCTCACTCACTGAAGTGCTAACTGTCGCTCTGAACACTTCACTTGTGCTGTCAGCAAAGGGCACATTTTAAAAGTGATTTCTTAGTGAAGCTTTAACATGAATATTATATCTGCCCAATATTGGGCCTTTTGGGAATACCATTTACATAAGGGAAAGAGCAAGCGTTTATAAACAAGAGAAGAAAATAAATTCAAAAATGTTTTCAAGATGTGACAATTTGTCCTTGCTCAGATTGCTTTTCAATTCAAAAATGTCGTCACTAGCTCACAACCGAGGGAAATGTTTGAAATAGCAAATTGTTGCATGAAAGATAATTCAAAAGTTAATTCAAAAGTTATTCAAACAGTTTGACCGATGACCTTCAGGGCGCCATACAGACTCTTCGTGCTCTGTACTCACTTTGATAAAACGCAAGCTGCTGTGAACCAGTCCAGCCTAATATATGCAGTGCTACTTTAAAATATTGAGGAGGCGCTATTATACACGCTGAGGCACAGGTGAGCTGGGGCAGAACCTATAATATAAGCGGTGGTTGAAGGACAGGGCTGGACTGTGGAGCTACAAATATATGTCAGTCAAGGCACAGAGCATTTAAACAGGGCACAAGTTTGGCTTGACCAGTGATGGATTAGACGGTTTAGACTAAAAGCTTAGTTGGTGTGAAACATCTTTAAGGATTCCAAACTGTTCCAAACAATCTTTGATTTTGAACAAATGGAGATTGCCTATTTGGCTGAGTGGTTATCACACACGCATAATAGCGAGAAGGCCGTGGACTCTACTCCCGGGCCAGACTGGGCCTTTCTCTGCACAGTTTGTTGTTTTCTGTCTGGGTGGATTTCCTCCAGGTGCTCCGGTTTCCCCCATCAACCCGAAACATGGACTATAGGTAAAATCCTCCACTTCCAGCTACAGTCCTGAGTGAGCTGAACTCAAGCTGGACGGCAGCTGCTCTCTGCTGCTGTCAGGTTTTCTGCCAATGCCTGATCTCGTCAGGGCGTTTGAGGAAATGTCATTGTGTACTTAGGCAAGACACTTTATCCACAGAGTGCATTGAAGGTGGAAAAGTACTGTATAAATACACTGTAATATTGATAGAAACAGGTTGCCCCAAGTGGCGTTGAAGATTGGGTCAAATACAGAGAATGAATTTCCCCCTCAATTATAAATGTATTATAAAAGGGATTATAAATGTATCAGGTGCAGAACATCTCTGTTTTATGAACTTAATGTCTCTGTCCGTTGCCCCACCACATAAGGTGATGTTTTTTATACCGCACATACAGAGATGACAATAGCATATGTAGCCCATATCTACTTAACAGTCAGGTCAGGGGGCTTGTATCCTGCAGTGAGAAATAAACTCATATTTACGGCTGATGTTTTCATATGTACAAAGTTGTCCATCACTTTGGTTTTATTATATTTTCATCACTCCAGTCACTCGACTTACCTTCTGATAATGGAATGTATTATTAGCATTGAAATGTAGAAAAGTGCAATTAAGATAAGCGGGGTTCACATTTTAACTTGGTACTGGCTCTAAACCGCTCAATGACTAGATGAATTCCCTTATGATGAATGATGATGAATTATGCTCTGCTGCTCATGTGTTCTCTCTCTCTTCTCTTCTCACAGACCGTGCATTGCATCATAGTAGGTGCTACACAGACACTGTATACCACTGACTCTTTCTGTGCCATAGAACAGAGAAACATATCGCCACCCTCTTAAAATAATAGCCTTTATGACATTTTATAAGCATTTTCAGGAAACAAACTGCTCTACCATTTAAAACGTGATAATGTTTCATTCAAAAAGTGAATGCAATAGATAGAAAAAATTATTTAGATGGAACAAAATGACTTAGACCCATTTCTAAACATGCCTTGGGACTAAAGCCCATTTTTATGGCACACTCGCTATGACCTGGCGTAGGCACTCAAATTAGGCTTTTTCGTTTTTCCCTTTTTTTTTTTTTTAACAAAATCTCAAATTAAATGATGTAAACATTTTAGTTAAATTGGTACTTTAGCCCGTCACTTTAACCTCTTACGTCTCTTATGCTTAGTCCAACATCCCATGTTATTCCAGTTTGTCCTCTATCTTATTAAAGAAAACTCTCAAGCTGCTTGATATGTTGTACATAAAAATAAAGCTGTAACCCTCTTAGTTCCAGTCAAATCAATCATTCTGAGAAACATCTGGGTCAGCTTGTACTCCAAACGCACAAATAAAAAATTACCCTAAAATAAAATGAAAAATGAATAGGGCTTTTGTATGGATTCCGTCTGAACTTTTTTGCTTTATTACAAGTCAGTAAAACTATCTTTTATTGAATTTACCTTGAACTTTAAAAAGAGAATCATCAAATCCCAACAGATGCTCATTTTAGTGTCAATCCCTCCAGACACCAGCTTTACTGATTCATATATTTATCAAAGAAAATCTAGGCAGGATTTAAAATCTGATTTCCTCTGTGCAGAGTTTGTCTCTACCTATAATTAGAGTAAAACAGACATCAGAGTCCAAAACTACAGAGTCTCAGCTTCACAAAGGCTCCAGCCGATGGTTGTGCTCCAGAGGGTTCAGGAACAGCTTCAGTTTTAAATCGGGGTCATTTTTTCAGGCGTTTTTTGAAAAATAGGCCCGAAGCATTAGGGATTAAAGCGCCTGGTTATTTGGCGCCCTCTAGTGTTAAACATCCAGTAAGATACTCTGACTGTGATTTCTCTCCTTCTCTCTAAAGCCCATGGGGTTTTGGAGAGGTATTATTTGAAGTTGATGACACTTTTTGAACTCATTAATGGCTTTCATGTGTGAGTTTTGAGCGCAAAGGATGTAACATTTCTCATGCCTGGTCGTTTAGGTTGGTGCACTCATATGGCAGAGTGGAATGCATTTTGTTGTAAGTTGTCATTTATATATATATATATATATATATATATATATATATATATATATATATATATATATATATATATATATATATATATATATATAGGCCAGACAAAGACATAGATCCAAGGTGGTAGGCTGTGCAAAGATGCCCTGGACAATCCAGCACATAACTGGCATGGGGTGTAAGATGCTGGTCAGGGAAAGCATACAATGGAGCGTCATAACCAAGTGGCTGCATGGTGAATCAGCTTCCTGGTGCCAAGTGGTCATCAGCGCACTTGGGGCGGGGACCCCCAAACTGGAGGAGTGGGAATACAACAGATCCTGGAAAAACGTCAAACATCTCAGTCAAGAAAAGTGCAGTTACTAGGAGCAGCAAAGATACAGCACAGAACCCTCAAGCTCCCAGGCCTCTGGTAGAGGACCCGATCTTTAGAAAAAGGAATGATCGCGGATTATAGATTTGAAGCAAAATAATAGGCTCCGGGGATTGGCAGGAGTAGTACACATAAAACATGATAAATTGTAGCAAAAGATTGATTGATTTTTTTCAACAATTGGAACACTCCTACACCCGACATAAAAATGTGATAAGAAAGTGTGACCTTGTAGATGAGTTATATGATTGTCTGTTGTTGTTTTTAGCCGTTCTTTGCAGTGCACCGGAAGCCCTCTGTCATAGTGCACAACTGCTCCTGCTGACACAGCACACTGGTCACTTACTCACACACAGTCCTACTGCTTGTAATATAACTTTTATTTGGCTAGTAGTTTCAGGCAGCACCCAGCCACAATCCCAAGACTACTTCTTTATGAAGCACTCTCAACTATTTTGTATTGAAGTGTATTTGACCGGTATTTGACCAATGACCCGGAGGGGCAAAAATATATCACCAAATCTTCTCATTTGGGTGATTACAAGTTGGGGAATACACTGCGTCCAGGTCTATGATAATGACTTCTTTCTGCCTTTGACCCATGCCTCTGAGTTAGCCCGTCACTAACAAGTGGGCAACCGCTGTAGCCCCCCTAGGATTTATTTCCAAATATCATCGAGACAGGATATGGCATGAAGCTGGAGTGATTAACTCTGCATGTTCTAGGTTTAACGGGGAGGCATGCGCCACGCGGGAACAAAGGGGTTGAAAAAAAAAACATGGTTTTTGAGCTATCAGAGCTTTCCGATCCCGATTCAACCACGGTGCCAGAAACGAGGCGACACCTCTATTTGTACAGGAACTGGAAAACACTTGTAATTTGACGGCCTGACGCACGTTTGAACCACAACTTGCACTGCATTCAGGAGGAAGCTCCTGATTGGTTGATGCACCGAGAATTTGGAAATGAAAGTTTAGATTTCTTTTATTTTGCACTCACTGTGTGTGTGTCTCTTCTCTCTCTCTCTCTCTTCTCTCTCTCTCTCTCTCTCTCTCGCCTCTCTCTCTCTCTCTTTCTTTCTTTCTGTCTCTTCTTTCTCTCTCTCTCTCTCTTTCTTTTCTGTCTCTCTCTCTCTCTCTCCTCTTTTTCTTTCTTCCTGTCTCTCCTCTCTCTCTCTCTCTCTCTCTCTTCTTCTTTCTGTCTCTCTCTCTCTCTCTCTCTCTCTTTCTCTCTCTTTCTTTTCTGTCTCGTCTCTTCTCTCTCTCTCTCTCTCGTCTCTTTCTTTCTGTCTCTCTCTCATCTCTCTCTCTCTCTCACCTCTCTCTCTCCTCTCTCCTTCTCTCTCTCTTCTCACTCTTCTCTCTCCTCTTTCTGTCTCTCTTTCTCTTCTCTCATCTCTGTTTCTCTGTCTCTCTCAACTCTCTCCCTGGTCTCTCTTTTTCTCTAAAATTTAGTAAAAAACTAAAAAATAACAAGCTTGTTACTAAAAATGGCCCTATAATACAGGAAATTGTATAACCCCCTTAGGATTGTAATTTGTGCAATGTATATAAAATGAAATACAAAATTATACTCCAGAAATAGTCACCTTAAGGTTGTATTACAGACATCAAATCCCTACTTATTTATTTCGAAGGGGGATGGGGGAACATGGGTGCACCACAGAACATTTCTGCTTAGGGAACCCAAATGGCTAGCAGCGGCCCTGTGGACAAACTTTTGTTGATTCAAGGTATACTCGAGCACCATATTTTTATATGAAGCCTTATAATTATAAATTATTATAATCTTCCTTGTAGATTATATCCAAACATCTTAATTTATATTGGATCAGTCTAATATCTTTAGGTCGATCTCATTATTGCAGTTGTAAGATCATAAAGCAGCCAGCAGAGGGAGCCTTCCGTGTTCACAGAGGGTCTCAGTACACTGCTTTATTCCGTCTCCATTCTCACTGCAGTAAGTCAAGTGCGGTCAACCTGTTAAGTTTCTTCAAGACCAGGATCCTGAGATCATCTCTACCGTGCAGCTATGGCCACTACAGGTTCGTCTCACTTACTGCTATAGTAAATGTTTAATGTAAGCAAAAATGTGTTGTCGATGGTAATTGGAGATAGAGTAGCGTTGGGGAGTATCAAATTTTGCTGCAAAAATGTGTTGCTTTGTGAACTATACAGAAGTAAGCCTTTATGTTTATTGTTGATATAAATCTAGAGACAGATCTTTAGATTGCTTCCTCGAGCAGGTAAACGAGAAGTCAGCAACATGTAAACTGCAGTATTGAGACTTTAGTGGGTGTAGGTCCTTCACCAAACTACAACTAGAACCATTTATGTTGGAAAAACCCTAGGACCCTTTATATAGCATTTTTATATTAGTTTATATTGTTCTGATACTGGTCTTGCTGATTATGGCTCTAACCCACTTCACCTCAGTGCATCTTTTTCTGCTGAGCCAAGATGCTGCATTGAGTTGCTCACTGGGGAAAAGACTGAGCAGAGTTATGAGCCAAGGCTGCAGAGCACAGGGGCTGCAACGCCTTTATTCCCCACATGGCTATTTGAAAGCTTCTCTGCAGTCTGCTGTCTTTTGTCTAATGTTGTTATACTCTCCTCATCTTTGCAGAATCAATGTTTACAAACCGCAGCGACTTTGACTATGGTAAGCCTGTTTGAAAATATTTGTTTTGTTGAGCTAAATCATAATTTTGTGGGGGGAATTCAATAAGAAATATGAATTTGATGGAACACTTATATATATATATATATATATATATATATATATATATATATATATATATATATATATATATATATTTGAAGGTGCACTATGTAACCTTTGACCACCACCTGCTTGTCTTCACGGAGATGTTCCTGCAATGTCCAACTCTATGGCATTTTCTCCATGGAGACAAGCAGGTTACACCACCGGGCCAAGTTACATGTCAGATCTGCAGAGTAGCGACCTCGCCCCCAATAAGAATGGATGTTTCTCAAGGAAATTTTAGCAATAAAAACACCAATAATTGAATAAATGCAAGATGGAAAAATAGATAGAAGGTTAGTGCGATACTGCAAGCATTCTGGTGAATTCACTCATTTGTCCAGGAGCGATCCATCGTAGAGAAAAGACAATGTTTTACAAATCGAGACGCTTCGACTTCCATCCAGAAATCATTTTCAATCGAACGAGGCCTGTCCAGTTTTTCAGGAGGTTGATACATTTTCTTAGACCAGCTCCTTAGATTGAAAATTACTTTACAGATGAATAACATGTCCATGATGATAGGAGTCTCCACCACCAGAAATGTTACATAGTGCACCTTTAAATTGATTATTTATATCCCAACAATTATATCTCAATACAACACATGTTATTATATATGCAAACAACAGTAAATAACCACCCATTGTTTTGAAACTTGTCTATAATCGTTTTACTTTGCTCTATACCAAGTTATATGGATGTTTCTGAACAGTAACAAGTTTATTCTAATTTTGATGTCTGTTGCAGATTATGATACATTACGAACCACAGGACTCATCCTTGCCATAGTGATGTTTGTTAGTGGCATTTTAATAGCTATAAGTAAGTCAAATACTCACTCTTTTACAAGTATGCAAATGTTGGAAGAGTTAATATATTACATTGTTCTCCAAACAGGTAAAAAAATCACAAAATGTGTAAGGCCCTCATCCAAGTAAGACATGTGCAAGGCAAAATGGATAAACTGGCTGCATGCAGAATTTTGAGTTTGGGATATGCATTTAATCTTCTCCTACATCTTTCCAAATTTCCAAATTACAATGTACTAAAACAATCCTCCCCAAAACCCACTTCCAACACATAAAGGTCTTCTTAGTGACATCAATGAATCTGTTCTTTTTGTGTTGGTAGTAAGTGTAACCCTGTGAGCTGACTGCATGCCGCTTGTCTGGCAAAACACGACCTGCTGTTTGAAGACACAACAATGCATCATGGTCCCTCAGAATGCAGGAAAAAATTCAATTTTTCTTTGAATAACTGTTCTTTGTTTTATCATTTCAGCTCATCTGGCTTCCCAAGCGCAAAGACAGAAGGTGGGTGTTTGCGTATTTGCAAATGTGACTAAAACTAGCAGATTTTACGTTGGTTTTTTTCGTTGCAGTTCCGCCTCAGACTGTATGAAGTCGAAAAGTTGCAAACTTGTCTCCACAGGGTCAGCGCTGGAGAATACGCACATTGTCTATGGCTTTTCCACACCAGCTCTTGCTCAGTCACTTCTGTATCAGGGACTAGTGTGCTGCTGAATGCAATGTTAAAGTCATGGATGTGTGAGCGTATGAGTTTTATTTTGAGACATTTTCACAAGGAACTGTATAGGATAAAAGCATGTAGTATCTTATATTAGATGTAGCCATTTGTCTGTTGTTGTTTTGATCATTTATTTACATTATTATTCAAATGATTATTCCAACAATGTTATAAACTATATATGGATTACTGTTGTGTAGAATAAAGCACTCTTTTAATTTGGATTACTATTTTGAGCTATGATAATATTATTACATATATTTAAATTAGTTTTGTGTGTGCCTTTAGTAAAGATTGTGTTGTGGTGGAAATAAATATGGTTTATCAGACACAGAATTTCAGAAGGTGACACATATGTGTAAAAATATCTCACTCTGACTGTTTGTGTAGGTGGGGAAAATGTGTTTGAAAAATAAATCATTATTTTAAATGGGCAAACCAGTGTTTGACATCATGTTAAAATCTGAAAGAATAATCCACACATCAAAGCATTATGGAACTCAAGGTGTGTTTATATAGCTGACTCATAACAGAAAAGTACAGTTCAAAAATGTGTCACAAGACTTACTCCAAATACTTATTTTACACAGTAAATTATATTTTTCAGTGGAAGTACTGAAAATACCTGTTACATATAAGTATGATACATACAGAAACATTCTGAATGTGACCTATAAGTCACACCGATCTGAACTCAAGTCAAAACTATGACTGAAGATGGAATTTTGATATAAACAAATGAGTTTGAGGAACATAGTCCCAGAATTAACGATTTCACAGAAATCAATAAATGGGAGTGTGGTCTTTCAGCAAAAAAGCAGCACTTCAATAGAAGCTTTATAAGTCCAATGTTTACAATCTTTATATCAGATGAAAAAATAAAATACCGGTTAATTGGTCAATATCAGCAACAAATATATAGTCATAATGTCTAAATAAAATACAATACATAAATATGTAAATATTGCTAGACTATTAGTAATGTATGCTAAAGCACTACTTGTTTAATCCAATGTGAATTAAAGTCTGTGCTTTTTGCAAAAACAGACCAAGGACTCCCAAAAATCTCTCTTCCCAACATAGAAAGTGTGTGTTGGATTAAAATGAGAAGCTCATTCCGTGTCCTGTAAGGACAATACACGGCGCCGAGAAGAAGTGTTGCGTCTCTTCAACAAGACTTTGAGCTGTGAAAGAACAGGAGTGATTGAATGAACAAGACTCTACAGATGAATCTCACAAATGTAGCTCAGCTCACCTGCTCTCCCACAGGTCCGCTCTGCAGCAGGTGCGCCGCCTGGTCGTTTTCCAGGTTTCGGATGCTGGGGTCAGCTCCTCGACTCAGCAGCAGCAGCATGATCTCCCTCTGATGACGGTTACCATGAAGACCAGCCGCCATGTGTAGCACTGTGTGTCCGTGGGCCTACAGCACAGAAGAGCAGAAGTTTACAAGGGCTGATGACAGTGTTAACAGACATAACATGCTTTACTATGACTCACGTGGGACTTACTTTCATATTGACAAACGCTTTCATATTGGCCAGAGGATTGCTGAGCAGAAAACGAACCAGATCAACGTTCCCCTCCTTCACAGCTAAGTGCAACACTGTCTTATTACTCTTAATTTCCTGAAAAGAGACAAGACAAACAAATGTATACAGACAGACATTCAGTTTCAAGTGGGTGTGGAGATTTTTGATCTTTACTGTAGATTAGAGTGTAAAACCCCAGGCAAGGTTGCTATTGTACTGTTGGAGGTTGCTATTGTGTAGCAATGAAGTAATTTCCCCTATAAATGAAGAAAGAGTGTACCTGGCTGAGTAGAGACGCCCCAGCATCGAGTAGCATGTTAACACAAGCCAGTTTCTCTGCAGCAGTTTGATGCCTTACATCTGACAGCCCGCCCGCATATATGGCTTTCATCGTCACACAGTGAGACAGGGCTGCACAGTGCAAGGGTGTCATGCCTGAAGCAAACAGAATTATGCATAAGTATTCAAATCTGACCAATCTTTCCATACAGTTGCTGCATGAAGCTAAATTTACCCTCAAAGTTGCGCGCCTCCAGGTTAGCAGGTCTTAACAGTAGTGCCTGACATGGACAAAAACATCTGTAACGTTTCATTTACACGAGTTACACCCAAATCGTTTGTTATCTTACCTGCAGCACCACATTGTATCCATAGTGGGCCGCCAGATGAAGAGCTGTCTGTCCATTTACATCGCATGCATTAATATCTGCCCCCAATGACAGAAGATCATGTACAATCTCTGGATTATTGGCTGCCACTGCCACCAGTAAAGCTGTCTACAAATACATGCAAATTAAACACTTTAGTCATAATGGTTTAAATGTAAAATATAATTTGGACACTGACCTTGCCCTTATGTTCTTTTGCATCCAGCTTTCCCAGTGAGCTCAGTTTCTCTGCAGCAGCATAGGCACATTCCCGAAGGCCTTTGGCAGTGTAGATGTGAAGGATGCTAAAAGAAAAACAACATGCAACTGTGAACTAAATCTTCAATTGTTATACATTCATACTGTACATATATATTTATTAGAAGCATATTCTCAAAATACTTATTGTGTGACCCTTTTCTTTGCACTAGTGGAGACTTTTTGTTATTTTTGTATTACAATAATGTTCTAGTTGTAGAATGTCAAATAAATGACTTCTGACTCATTATAGATACTAAGTCACGTGTGTGTCTGTGCGTTATGCAATTTATTTCAGTGGTACGTTTAGAAAATGGCTTTGGGATGATTATTCTGCTCTAGGGATAATCTGCTGTGATATTTTCTGTAGCAATATTTGTCCTGAGTCTCTTTTTATTACAGCTATAATCACTAAATGCATTCATTCTAATGGCTGAGAAAAGCTCTATGTCAGTCTACTCACGTGTCCCCATCATCGTCCTGCTCAGTGGTCCTGCTATCGTTCATCCCAGTGATGAACATCCTGGCATCATGCAGTTTTTTGAAATCCAGTGAAGTGCCAAAACTCATTACTGAATTCTGGCTGGAATCCATCCCTCCTAGGACAGACCATGACGAACTTAAGCTGGGATCTGTCTCCAAGGACCCCTGCTGAAAATATTACATTATCAATGAAGGGCAGCCATAAATATAGTAATATGTCAGTAATAATGTATATAATTTTACATAATGTTGAGGCTGTGTGTTGCCAAAGGTTTGGAAATGGGACGGTGTGCAATATCCTGTGGTGGCTGGCAGATTGTAGGAGGTGGAGTAGCTTGGTCCCGGTTGTGACGAAGGGTAAGTGAACAGTAACTCTTCTGCTGGGGTCCACATCTGAGAACTCACTGCCATGTCTGAATCTACGTTTGAGCCACCTAGAACAAAGCGAAGAGAATTATTAACACTGCATACAAACACATGTCATATTTGTTCATTGTGCAAGACATTAACAACCATAATCACCATAAATGTGTGATTTATTGGGGAATTTTGGACATCCTTCTTTTAATAGTAGCCATTCACTTAAATACTAGGGGCTTAAATACTTCAAACCCCATAACAAGTGGTTAATCTTTACATACTTCATCTACAGACAGGGACGAAACCACCAATCAGAGATGGGCAGAAAGAGTAGCCAAAATGTGTACTCAAGTAAGAGTAACATTACTTTAAAATATTCTTACTCAAGTGGAAGTAAAAAAGTAGTGACCTAAATAATTACTCAAGTAAGAGTAAAGGGGTATTTGTTGAAACTAGTACTTGAGTACTGAGAAACAGATTGAGGTAAAATATGATTTATGAGTAAATGTAATTAGACAAAACATTAAATGATGCATAGATTCTGGTAATATCTTTTTGGATTACACCGATGACACATGTTATACTAAAACAAGCTTGTAAATGTTGTAAAAGTTTAGGTATTGCACAAAACATGAATGGCCAGCAAATTTAATATATCCAAATACACCATTCCAATATATCGTTTTTTCCTCCCATCTCGCCTTCATCGCTCCTTCTAAGTAGTGTTGAAGAGTTAAGTATTTACCTGGACAATTTGAAGGTTCACCGGCAGATAGCTAAAAACACAAACATAAAAGTCATCAAGTGTTACCACTGTTGTAAAGCTCAGTTGTTTGCTTGGTGTCTCACTGTAAAGTTTGAAGGAACAAGACTGGCGTGGGAGCAAGAAGGCGGCACTGACGATGTTTCCCTCTTCCTCTTCTGCTCCAGGAGTTTCTTCACAGTGGGCTGAGTGCACGGCTTCTCCTTTGACGCTGAGGAAAAAGACAAACTATACCAATAAACATATTTAGAAATTGAATACAGCAATGGCATGGATTTGAAATGCCGCTTTGCATTTAGACAGTAAAAGTGTCCGTGTACGTTCACTGGAGTAACTCCTCGTACATTTTTACTTGTCTGAGTTACTCCTAATTGACAAAAGCTGTATATTGACGATATCTGAAAATGTGTGCTTCTTTTACAGCTCCTTCAGTTAAGAGTTACTGGTAGTTTAAAATATATATATATATGGTTATATATTATAATATATATATATATAATAATATATATATATATATATATATATTATATATATATATATTTTTTTTTTTTTTTTCTTTATTTTTTTTTTTTGATATGACCGTTCGTTGAATATTTGATATTGTTCACATTATGTCCTCCAAATTATAAATCAGATGTTACGTCACTTATATTTACTGTCAGTATTAGTAGTAGTATTTTTCCCCAAATACTTTTTTACTCTTACTTGAGTAATTTCTTGAACCACTACTGCATGAGTAACTTTACTCTGGCTTGAGTACATTTTTTGGCTGCTTTGACTTCTGTTTAGAGGAATTAACTTCATTTGGGGGTTCTTATTACTTGATAATGAATGTGACAATTAGGATTGATGATGATATATTATATTAATATTATTATATTAATGTTTTGGACAATTTGATCTCTTGGCTGGTCAGCTGCTTGTCTCTAACGGAAATAATTTGTCCTTGGGGATGAATAAAAGTAATGGTGATTCTGATTTAAAGGTGCAATATGTATATTTTCTGGTGGAGAGTGGCCAACACTTTGTCTTCATGGAGATGTTATTGCTTTGCCTGGAATAATTATGGGTGTTTTTCTTTTTCAAAACCTTGAAGAACATGTTTCTATCATCTTCTCATCTCCATGGACACAGATAAGTTTAATGTTACATATATCAGGGGTTCTTAAACTTTTTTTTACGTCAAGGCCATAATTTTCTGCCCAAAATAACCTGGGGCTCATACTCATATTAAATTTATTGTATTTTAACAATTTTGTGGCCCTCAAGGAGGTGCTCGCAGACTTTGGGCCCTGGCCCTATGGCTAGGAATAGGTGATAAATATCATATATCATATCAAATGTCCTGACATCTCCATGGAGACAAGTAGGTTGCTCCTCTAGAGTACATCTTTAAATGTTTAACTTTAGAAACCTTTTTAAAACCTACTCCAGCATGGCAAGAGTTTAAGTTTAATAAAGCAGATACAAAAATATCCTGATGATAAAAATAGCACTTCCAGGTAAAGGAAATGAATAATCTTACAAAACAGAATTCTAGTATTTCCACCTGATGAGATATGACCACATCGTCAAAGTCAAAGATAAGGTTTATTTCCACTGAGAGAATGGAATCAGCACCAAAGCTGTCCCTCCATTAGGAAGACAGATTCTGTGGCTGCATAATCTACAAATACATTAGAAAAACCTTGTGCCATGGGATTACCATCGCTCATTTTCTGTGACACCTTCCTGCCGCTCTCCGTTACGTTCACACACAAACCAAACCACATCTTCCTGTCTTTTCTGAAACAGACTTGTCACTCTGGTCACGTGACGATGTCTTTTGCTTTCTCTTGCTGTCAGAAGCAGCGCCGAAGAGGACACGAGAAGAATGTAATTTACTATAGGTGATTTCTGCTTTCACTATTAGCAAACACACCCAAAGTGACGGACAGTTCAGATGCTTTTCAAAAACATATGCAAATAAAACAAATGAGGCCAGTTAATGTTTAGATTCCAGACATAAATTTGTCCATATACTTTCGTTTTTAATCAGTATCAATATCTGCTCAAATGAGTTTTAGTTTTAGATTTAGTATTAGATTGAATATGAATCTGTATTTTTCGCTTGAAAAATATTGCCTCCGCTTAAGTCAAAACCCCCAAACAAACTCTCAATGAGAAAAGGTCACAATCAAAATGACTTTAGTGAAATAGGAGCCACAAAAGGTTACCCAGTTTTGATCTTTGAAAGCAAATGTCACTTTGACTCAGATGATGTAATTCATGTCACTTTTTTTGGATCAGCTGAATGAGGTGAAAGTGAGGAAATGTCTGTGTCTGAGTTGGTGCTTGGCTGGGCTCTTGAAACACAATTTTATGACTCTTTATATTTAATTAAATTACCAGTCTTCTCTGATGTTACATTTTGAACTAAACTTTAGTCTACTATGTGTCACCAAGAACTTTTGTTGGAATATATTTTTTCAACATTAAAAACAAAGCTCTCATTTAGTGTTTTGTGTGATTAAATATTTTCTCTCAGCACAAATTTGAGTCAAATCCATGTATACAATATATTGTATACATGGATTTATTTATTTAGAGATAGTTTATGTCATTCTAATGATGCGACATATTTAACACAGGGTAGCGTAAAATGGGGAGAGAGAGGTTTGAGACATTCGGCAGACAGTCGAGGCTGGAATGTGAACCTACGTGCAGAGGTTGTAACAACCACATGTGCAACACCTTTAACCACTATACCACCAGCGAGCACATATTTTTTCCCCCATTTCTAATATAACAGAAAAGCAATAAAGCTAAAGTAGGCTATATCCTTACGTCACTAAGAATACAACACATAATAATATATACGACATATTTATTTCAATTTGTATTCCTTGCCATCGACTTTAAAATATAGGGTTATCAAACACCAATATTGGCAATTGGGAAAAAAATCTATAGGCTATCTGACCAATAACATTCTATTTTAGTAAGTAGTTTAATACTTTAAATTGAGTAACTTTTGTCTTTCTAAATATACTGGGTCTTCCTCCACTGTGAGCTGGGTCACTCTGCTGTGCTACATTCAAATTGACCTGTGGAAAGCCCTGGATTTGACTCATGTGCGTGGGAGGCTGGGGATTCCGACGACCTTTCTCTTTTGGCTCTCTCCTGAGAGACACTAGTGTGCCACTAGCGACTGCTAGCTTCCTCTTTTGGTGTTCAACAGAGACAGCAAAGTAAGCAATGTGTGATCAGTAAAGTGTATAATGATGTCAAAATACACCATGTTTAAGCATTAGGCAAAAGGGAAGTGAAAACAAGAGAAAATGGGCGGGGGCAACAGAGGGTTTCCCCAAGTGATAACCTCCTGGATTCACCCATAAAGCAAGCCTATGCAAATTAGACCTATCTTGTGTAATATTGTGTACAAAGAATTTATACCTATAGCCTATCATGTTTAATACATTAAAAAACATGATACTGATTCATGTTATTATATGGAATACTCTTATTCCATATAAACTAGTAATAACATGATCTTAGCCTATTTCATAACGTAGTGTACAATTTCAAATAGTACAAAACTTTTAAAAAGTAGGAAAAACAAACATGGTCCTATAGTGTAATAAATGAGTTTATGAATGGGCTAAATAAATTGAATATGCATTCATGTTAACTTGCCAACATTAACCTAACATTGAAATAAATTAGAATATTCCAGGTCAAAGTTGTGAAGTTAAATGTTTTCAAAGCATCAATAGCAGGATCACAAATGAGTTAATTAGACTTCCAAATCCTCGCGAGAAGAAGCGCTATTTGCAGGTGTGATACTCACGTTTCTCAAAGTGCATGTCAGAAGCAGTTTCTCCGTCGGACTCTACAGTTCGTCTGCTTTGGTGAATCGATGTTTGTCTCTGGACTTGTTTCCACCTCAGTCTGAGCCCTGGTGGTCCTGGTGGTCCTGGTTTGTCGTTGCTGCGGTACGTGAGTGTCGGTGTCAGAGGTCCGAGGTCGTCCTGTCGCTTTTGCCTGAATGAATTTGAATCATGACTGTAGCTTGTATACACAGAGCACGTTGTTGTCGTCCCGCCCCTTGCGCCGCCCCCACTGGCTGTGCCCGCCCCCCGCTGCCCTGCGCCCGCCCCTCAGAGGGGAAGCCTCTCCGTCACAACCGAAACTCTTATGAGGAACTAACTGAGGCTACATAATAGACTATTGTTATCCTGAGATGACCAAATGTCTTCTTTTCTTGTCTTTTCTTTTCAGGCCGGAATGGCTTGCTTTCCTTCTTCCTAACTTTCTGGATCATCAATAAAAGTAACTAAAAAGACTAAAAACCTGTATGTACAATAACGCCTTTGCACAAAGTGGCTTTGTGGGTTTTATAGGCTGAGTAATAAGAGGCATAACTAAAATATTTGTATGTTTGTCCCAGAGTAAAACGTCATAGACTAGAGAGGATATATGTCACTTTTCTGAACCAAAGAGTCAATACAGTGTAAATTGGCAGCCCCCATACATTTGCAAAGGCTTGTAGTATTAGAATCACCCCAACATTGAGGTCTATAGACCTATGTCATATCCCTATTTTCTTTCACTGTACGTTTAATATTTAGAGTGAAAGGCTAAATGTTATCCAGAACTGGAATCTATTGGGTCCTATTTTTTGTCGGGGAGTGTTACTGTCGGTTCTGACTCAGCAATGGGTGGATCCATTCAGAGCCTGCTGCACCAAACTGAAACAAGACCTTCTAACGTGTAATTAAAATTATTTACCTATATTTTTTTATAATGTTATTATTTTTGTATTATTTCATTGGTGCTTTCCATTAAACACCACAATTGCGAGATCATGTCCTGTGTTCCACCACAGTGTACGTCACAACAAAGTATGACAACTATAAAAGAAAATATAGTTTTTATGTGCTATACTTGATTTGAAGAAAACAATACTATACGATGAACATATTTTACCTGTGCTGTAACAAAGACACATAATGTAGACCAGGGCTATTCAACTTAAGGCCCGCCAAACGATCTGATCCGGCCCGTGACCCATCTCCCAAATATTAAAACTTTTTTTTTTCTTGTTTTCTGGTTTAATTCTCAGTTAGTGGAAGTTTAAACCTGGTTTGACACTAGCTTGGTCCTTATTTACTTCTGCTTTAGACCTGATTTGGACCTAGTTAAGACCTGGTTTGATTCTGGGTTAGTCTTGGTTCCGACCTGGTTTGTAGCCTATCCGGCCCAAAGGCCACGGCCCCCGAGAAATCTGGCACTCAGGAAAATTAAGTTGAATAGCCCTGATGTAGACTAATGTATTATGTGAGCAAAAGTGTGTCAGGTGTTGACTGGAAGTCTTATAACTGATGGTTTGAATTCCACTCAATTCATTCTGCCATTGTGTCCTTGGGCAAGTCATCTCGACTGTGTGAATGTGTAAGCCTGATTTGTGATTGGTGATGAGTGGAGCAGATGGTTGGCACTTTGGCCCCTTCATTTCTGTCATTCAGCCACAGCAGGACTTTGGGTATCTTGGAATTATATGAATCCATGACACTATTATAAACAAAAGGGTGGTGTTCTTCTGAATAATTTCTATTGTATAAATTAAAATGTTACACAGGGCAGTGGACAATGCAGTAAGATTATTATCGTGTCAAATTATGTGAAATGGCTCCCTCTGCTGGTATGCCAGCAAACTCAAAGACATTTGATAATACAAGTGGCTCTGCAGCAACAGAAAAAAATAGAGCAAACTCGTCTCTGTGCACTTACACAGATGGTTTCCAATAGGACCACCAAAGCAGTAGGCGGTACACCAGCTTTTATTTTAAAGTGAAAGCTTTTCTGAAACTGTCTCATTGTTTCCAAAGACCAAGTGGACCCAACGCGGTATGAAGACTCTATTTCTCTTCCACATTTAGATGTAGACCAATAACTGTTTTGTAACTAAAGACACATTTGTTTGGATGACATTCTATTTCTTTGTGGAATATTCACTTTCATTGTAAAACCTTTTTAGCCAAATCAATTATATTCATTAAATATAAATCTTTTTATTGCCAGTATTTTGGGCAACAATAGTTTTTACAATATACCAAAAGAATTTACTTGAAAATATTTATTAATAGTTCTGGCCGGTGGTGGAGTAGTTAAGGCAGCAGCACACATGCCAGGCTCCATGTACAGCCGGCCGCAGTGTCGTGAAGTCGAATCCCGGCTCCGACAATTTACTGCATGTCCTCCCTTTTCTCTCTTCCCGAGTTCAAGGTCAGCTGTCCTGTCTAATAAAGTTCACGGGCCAAAAAATCTTTTTAAAATATAGATATATTTAATAATGTTTGTTTTTACAGACACATTTTGTAATGGTTTGATCTGTCTTTTAGTGAATTCATTGGATTGTGTTTTTTTTAATGATGGCTACAAACCATTTCTACGCTCTTCTGTTGTCAATTTGCAGTAAGTCTTCATCTTTTTTCCTTTTCACCATTTTTAAGGTGGTCGTGCACAGGAAACCGAAACCACACTAAATGTTAACAGGATGGAAACAAATGTGTTGCTGCATAAACTGATATTTTCTGTTTCATTTCTTGCAGACATGGCTGTGGCCCTCTCAGGTATGTGTATAAAAAGTGAATATTGACTAAATCACTACTACCTCTCCCTTCTCTCACTGTTTGTGTGTGGCAGAGAGCCCTGTGTCGTGTTATAGGATTGAACCTGGAACAGTTACAGGCGTCATCTGTGTGGACATTATAGTGACTCTTTTACTAGTCACTGTGACTTACCGTTGGGCCCGAAATCAGCAGCAAAGGACTGAGAGGGGTAACGCCTTTTGTATGTCTAAAATTAGTACAAATATATACTATGTTAAGGAGTCTTTCTTTTACAACTTTTCCATAGCTGAGAAAGTGTACATGAATGTCCGGGCAAAATGCAAGACCTAAAGTCACCACGAATGCTGCAAAAATGTAAAATGGTTTACTCTGTAGTTACTCTTACTGTTATAATATTGTCCTCATACTTTTAAATGTGCTTGTGTGATGTTTTATTATGGATTGTTTTGCTTAATTACAACATATTCTGCTTCATATGTGATTAAAAACTTATAATAAAATGTTTTCACAAATCTGTTGTTTTTCAAACTTACTTACATTTACTTCAGTAACTTTGTAAAAAAAAAAATACTTTTCAGAGTTCTTTTCTGACCCCATACTTACTGCAGTAATACGTATTGTAGTAATATTGGGTTTTAAGTACTTGAGTAAAGGTTTTGGTTAGAACAGTTGTGCTTCTTACATTTTACCTTCAGCTATCCGCAGAAACGTGTCTGTCAAATTACACTCACTCATAAATCATAAATCAGATTTAAATATTTTTTACATAATCTTCTACTCAGTCCTCAAGTTTCTCTAACTATAGCCACCTTTCAAAGACGGTCTAATTTGATGTTGTAAAATGCTTTATGTTACCACTGTTGTTTTGAATGTTTGCACCGAAATCAGACATACAGAGGCCTATGCAAAGGGGACGGAAGAAGCAATGATTTAAAATTTCCAACCCTGACTCACAACCACTCATAACAAAACACCGCAAAGCTAGCTTCTTTTCAGTTTTTAAGATACAATAGTCTACAATATAACATTCTGGCATAAGGTATCCAGATTAGTTTTTTAATAATGTAGGATGCGTCTGTGTGCAGTGGTCACTTTAATCTTTTATTTAATGGGACAACCAGTGGAGAAGTTTATGCTATAGTTCTGATTGTAGTATACTTTTTGGTGATCATAACCTCTTTCACCAGTTCACTTTCATTTCTCTGAGGGCTGTGGTCATTTGTCAGCTGTAAACTACAGTGCACAAGGAAATGCTGTTTTCTGAGAAACGGGTCACAGCTGCGATTAAAAGTGCAGGTTTTAAGAACAGACACAAAAATGTATAAAAAACATGAAAAAACAGTTATTAGTTGTTCTCATTTAAAGGCTCGAGTGATGTGATGAGCTAGGACCTCTCACATGAATATGACACATGAAAAAAGAACACTTCCTTTTTACCAAACTCCCCTTTCTGCTAAAATGGTCACATGATTTCACGCCTCTCGCCATTGCTGCTGGTGGACAGTTCACCAGTTCCTGCTTGTCTACCATCAAGACCAAGGGACAAGAACATTTGGAATTATTCATCTCCTACTGCATACGCTGCACAAGGATGTTTCCTGACACCTTGTGCATTGGTTCCATATTTGGTAAGTAGTGTATTTACTCATATTAAAGTCATATTTTAACAAGCAGATTTGTAAAAGTCAGCTTCATTTTTGTCCATAACAGGGAGCACAGATGAACAACAAGGTAGACATTCATCTTTTCATAAACTTTAATAATGTCATTATTTTCCGGTATAGTCTCTAACGTGTATGTTTTTGGCAGAGTGTGGCACCTGTTACCACATCAATATGGCTGTGATCATAGGCATTGTCATATGTGATATTTTGCTGACCATCTTCATAACTGTATCGGTCATTATTTTGGTGAGATCACACAACAGCAGACAACGGGAGTTTAATGATGGTACGTATGCTGTATTACTTTGTCAGTCAGAGGTACCACTAGTGAAAATTGTTGGATGGAAATGAGTTTTATCATGTAGTATCGCTTTAACAGCAAGAACATTACCGTCTTCTGAATCAAAAGAAATGTCCACAGAAGTCACCGAATCGCCCTATCAGGTAATAAAAAAATAAATAAAAAAAAACACTGCCTACATCACTTGGACTATGAACATAACAGATTCATTTATTCTTGCCTTTGTTTTACAGGAGTTACAAGGAGTCCAGTCGGATGTGTACAGCGAGCTTGACACCTTTAGGGAGTAAAACTGTGGAGATAAATTCTATATATTGCACAAAGGTACAGTTATAGCATTATGTGGAAGAGATAAGCAAGTGAAATGTATTATCTTATTTTGAGATTATTGTGTCTTGACAATTGGGTGGGCCTCAATGTCAATCAAGAGTGGTCGAAAGGAATACATAACTGCTTCCTGTGTACCAAGCTGTCTACTTTATAGGCATTTGTCATAATGTTTGATCAGTTTATATTGAATCACAACATACTCTGGGTGTGTGATGAAGAAGCTATGCTAGAAATACATTCATCTATTTTATTTTATTTATTATGAATCTACACTATGGTAAACATTAGATTACAGACACTTTCAATATCTATGTAAATCACATATTCAACAGATGTTACAATTAAATATTGTAATTGCATATTTTAAGTATCCTGACTTTTTTACAGTTAGTTTGGCTTGTTTTAATGCAATTTCTTTTTATATAAATTACATGGTGTTTAAAAAAGTCACAAAGGATCTGTTGAGTCTAAAAAGGATGAAAAAGTCCCAAGCGCGAGGATGTGGATTCAGCTTCCGGTGAGTCAACAGATGTTTCATTATGGGGAAGAATGGAACAATCTTTGGAAAAAGAAAAACAGTGTTATCGTGATTTACAAATTAAATCTCAGTAAACTTTAAGGTGGATAGAATAGCTAAATAATTTACCAAAGTAAGGGTAATGCTACTTTAAAATCATATTTTTAAAGTAGAAGTATAAAGCAGCGACCCAAATATTTACTCAAAAGTAAAAAAAAAAAAAGGATTTGGTGAAATTAATATTTGATTACAGTTTGGACGTGAAATATATGCAAAATCTTATGATTTCTGAGTTTATGTAAAACAAACATCAGACATTAAATACTGACTAAATACTTTTTTCCCCCCAAAGAACAGACACATAAACACACAAACTATTTTGGTGCTGCCCGGTGGTTGAGTGGTTATGGCACAGCACACATAGGCCAAGCTCTCAGTGCAGCCGGCCGCAGTGTCGTGAGTTTGAGTCCTGACTCTAACATTTAATGCATGTCCTCCCTTCTCTCTCTCATCCCCCATTTCACACAACTTTCCTGTTAATAAAGCCTACGGGCACAAAAAGTAAAAACAAAATCTGAAGATAAACTGTAAATTCAATTCAATTTATTTTTGTAACGTCCAAAATCACAACAGCCGTTGTTTCGAGGGGCGACAGTGAAAAACAGAATAAACAGCATGTCCCAGCATCCCGTGTCCTTAGACAGATGTCCCAAGCTCCCCTGTCCTTAGACCCTCCTTCTCAGCCAGGAAAAACTACCAAACCTCTTTGAGAAAAAGTTGAAACCTGTAGGAGTTCCACAGTGAAGGAGAGAGCCGACTCCCTCGGACGGACAGGCGGACGTAAGCAGTGCAAATATTCAAATCATTTAATTTTGTCAACATTTTGTCACTTTACAATTTCAGTAGAAAGAGTAACCAAAACAATTATTCAAGTAAATGTATGGTTACTTTAAAAATATTACTGAAGTAAAAGTAAAAGTATGTTGTCAGAAAAATGCCTTTCTTTTTATTTTTTACCTTTATTTAACCAGGTAAGAACTCATTGAGATCAAGACCTCTTTTTCAAGGATGACACCTAAGAACAAATAAAAACAGAGTTTACATTTAAAAGCACAAACACTTTTTATAGGATTCTCTTTCTTTGTTTTTTAAAATCGAAAACCCCTAAGCGAGACCAGTTCTCCCAACCTCCAAAGTCCACTTGAAGGGAGTTCCATGCTGCAGGAGTAGGAAAACACTCTCTTTCCCCAGTCAGTCCTTACACTAAGACAAGCTGTACATATCACGTGAGTGCAAGGCATAACCCTCCACCCTCACACGTAGAAAGGTGCACATTTACATATTACTTTGCATTGTCATTTGGACAATATTTTTCAAATCAAGAAGTGTCAATTTTCATCCGAAAGTCATTTGAGAGGCAGTTGAGAATGAGGGCTTTCACCGACATTTATACACTGAAAACTTCCAATGTGCGAACCTCGTGCACTCAAAGAAGCCCACACAGCCTTAGCATAGAGTTCACAGTGGTGGGTGAGACATTTTGCAGTTGCATTTATACAGTGAGCATTGCTATAAACCAATAGAGGCATAAAAGTGGCCGATACCTGACCTTTACTAATTTCAAGGGTAAAACAGGCTTTATTACGATAAAAAAAAAAAAAAAAAAAAAGCTTTACCCTGAAGATAATCTTTAAAAGGCAGCTTTTGGTCTTGTATGTAACCAAGGTATTTATAATTTGATACAAACTCAATAGAGTTTCCCTGATAGGTCTTCTGTTAACGCTCGTCCATGAAAAAATACCGTAGCTTTAGTTTTTCTGAATTCAGCCCTAACTTCAGGAATTTCAACCTAGACTGCCCCACGAAGAAATCTGGCTGTAAAGACTTGATGGTCCGTTGAGCAACAGTAAAGTACTGTATCATCTGCATAATAAGGGTACTTGACATTCGCCAGATCAACACATTAATATGATATAGATTATTAATATAAATACAATTGGGCCAAAAATGAAGCTCTGAGGTTCTCCTTTGAACTCAGTCAAAAAATAAGAAGCCCCTGCTTATTACCTCGGAGTAAACTATAGTCTTATCAAAAAGGTTTAATACTTACAATGCAGGCTACTGTATTTTATGGTTTTGTAGATGCATATGTATTAGTGGATACTGGCTTAGTGGTCACTGACACAGATGGTAGGTTTTCTGCAAAATAACACAAAGAATAATTTATATAGGAATTAAAATGACGTTAACACAATCTTGAACACCAGTCTTACCCTCTTGATTTGTTTCTGAACTAATTTCTTCGGATGTATCTAATAAAAAACAACCTGTTAAAATGGAATTGCAAAATGATGACATGATTTTGTTTTTGCCCTTACCATCATCCTCTAGGTCATCATCTGTATCATAGTTTGTATCTGAGCTGGTGTTGGCTCCTTCTGGTTTGGTTTCCTCTGCACTGTCGTCCTCCACAGACATGCTTTGGCTGGGCTCCTCTGTATCCAACACTACACTACTTGCAATAGCTATTTTCTGTTTCCTGGTACCAATTTCTTCTTCACTATTAAGATTGTTTTTTTGTTTATTCTGTGTATCTGCTTGCTCCTTGCTGACTTGTTCAGTATTTGGTGATGTTTCGCTTGTTGTCTGCTCCTCACTTACCTGTTGAGCATCCAGTTTAGTTCTGTGGTTTTGCAGTTCTTCACTCGCAATTTGTGAAATCCCAGTCTCCCTCTGCTCTCCACTGACTGCCTGGCTAATTGCTGTGTCTACTTGTTCTGTGCTTGTTTTTTGGGTATTTGGTGAAATTTTGTCTGATGTTATCTCCTCACTCGCCTGAGGGATTTTTGACAAAACTTCATTTTGCTCTCCACTTGTCTCTTGGTCAAGCCCAGGATCTGCTTGTTCAATGCTTGTCGGTTGTATCTTTGGTGCGATGTCATCTTCCGTCTGCTCATCACTTTCTTGTTGAGTATTTGGTGAAACTTTCTGTGGTCTTTGTTCTCCACTTCCCTGTTTATTGTTGTACAAAATGTCTGCTTGCTCAAAACTTTCTGCCTGAATCTTTGGAGAAACCCTGTCTTTTGCTTGTTCTTCACTTGCTTGTTTTGCATCCAGCAAGGTCTTGCTTCCAACTTGCTCCTCACTGACTCCTTGAGTATTCCACACTGCCCTGCGTACTGCCAATTCCTGGGTTTCATGTGGATGATTTTGTGGGATCCCATGCACACTTTGCTCTGCACTGTGAACCTGGACTACTGTGGCCGAGCCGGTGTCTGAAGTTGTGTTGTTAGTGCTTACTATTGCTTGATTCACCAAACCAGCTTGAAAAATTATGATCTCATGGCTTGAGGGATCTAGAAAAAGTTATTTTAAAAAGTAATTTGCATACAGCATGTTAATTTATGCTCTGGGACATCAAGTCTGATTAAACCTAGTAAAATAATGTTGGTCTAGGTTTATTTGAACAGCTTACATATTACAAAAATAGGCACGTTACCTTTCACTGGAACTGTTCCAACCAAACTGTGCCACACCAATGTCACAAACAACAGACAACAGATGAAGCTGAAATGGAAAAATAAAACTATACGTTGACCAAAAAGATTAGGTGAAAAGGTTAGGTGATGTATCAAAAATATTAATATTGATAATACTGCATTTATTGTTCTTTAGTTATGCAAAATTAGAATTTTGAGTATTCAAAATTACACCGAAAAGAGCAGACAAGGTTATAAAGTTTTTCTGAACTTTTAAGGTTTGATTTTAAGTTCATTGACGTTTTGTGCTCGACTTGAACCTCAACCAAGATTTTTACAGGCTGATTTTATCACATTCTGCTAATGCATCTGTTATAGCGTTCGTACAAAAATAATGGCAATATATATAGTACTATATGTATACTGACTTACGGCAGTACACAAACGCCTATATAGTATATATATATATATATATATATATATAATATATATATATATATATATAATATATATATATATTATATATATATATATATATATATATATAGTATATATATTTATTCATATAACATTGAGTTCTATTAATTTTTGTTCAATATCGCACAGCCTAGGGTAAATATGATTAATTTATAGGAAAAATATTATTACTTACATAGTCATTGTTGGAGGTGGCCTCTTGGTCAAACAGCAGAGCAGTGATTTCAGGCAACTACTCCTGCAGCACGCTTTTGTACCTCCACTAGGTCTTGCCAGAGTTAATTATAGTTTGTGATGATGGATCAGATTTGGTTGTGGTCAAAGACTGTTGTGTGTGTGTGAGACAGGTTGACTTCAGCCGCTGCTCGGTTTACAGTCACAGGCCTATTCTCTATTTCTGTTCACTTTTGAAACACTCACCTGGACAAGATTGAATGGACTTTTGTCTCTTTGTCTGGTAATTACAGGTGTCTATGGTTTTCTAGAAACAGGAGCCTTAAAATCTGGACACTGCTCCTAAGAAGTAGGTAAAAGGGATGAAATAACTAACTGCAAATACTCACATGTCTGTAATTGATTAGGCCTAGAGTTTTAGGTAGCCTAATTGTAGTTCGACTTTTTTTTTTAAAAGTAGTCTATAGCCTAATTCTAGGCATGTATGCCTAATAAACCCTATGCGATTTAAAATCATAGAAACTACTGAGTACAGCACAAGTCCCAATTGTCCCTATCCATTGTCTGTTGTCTTACCTCTGTATTTGCTCCTTTCTATAGCCTACTGACACACTTATAACCGCACTGCATTAAAACACATGATTTCATTGTTAGTCAATTAATCTTTGTATAGGCCTAATAGACTGATGTAAAATATTATTGAATTTGCCTTTAAAAGTAGTATTAGGCAAAGTAGACAACCACTTTGTGTAGGCTATGAGAGCCTGTTTTTCTTGCTTAACCTGCTTTTTGTGTGTACTTATTACATGCAGTAGCCTACTTGAACTATGTAACTGTACTTGATTACACATTTTCAGAAGACTACTATTTCCACCACTGTCAAAGAGTAACGGTTATTTAGACTACTCAATTCGTCATTGTCTAGTCGTCCAGTGGGGATTAAAAGTATAGGGTATGGACTTTAACCCAAACGTTAAGTAGTAAATAAATGATACAATGGAATTAAGCTTCATTAGGCCACTCACATCAGTTTTCACTTGCCCGAGTGGGCTAAAAGCCTACAGACCTAAATAAAATATTTTCTAGAGTCAGATCCCATTTCCCTTTGGAGTATGCTGTAAAATAACTCCAGCGCACTTGGATCCATTTTGAACTTTTCCACTCGACCTGTTGGCTGCAGCAGGTTTGAGTCGCTCCATGAAGAGGAAAAGCACAGCGCCCTCTGTCGGTGAGGCTCTTTGCACTAAGCTCTTGATCCCAAGCTTCGCCATATTTGACGTCCTAACAACGGTGAGAGGTAATCGAGTTATTTAATCTCAAATCGACGCCTTTCTTGATCCATTGTTTGGTTTTTATGTGTGTAGGGAAGTAAAGAACGTGTTACCCAGCTGCATTGGCATTTCGCTGCCAGCTCAGAGTGTTTGTTTGATGTTTTTTCAAGGCGTTGTCAGCCTCGCCAGTAGCAAGCTATTCACACTCGTAGCTACTAGCTTAGCACACATTTCAGATAATTATTTCAAACCAATTTCTTTAACTAAAAGCTGATGAATATAACTGTCGATACAAAATGCATTAACTATTTGTTGTGCAAGTCATGGGTGTTTTATCTACTATTCAAGTACTATATTGTACCCCACAACTACCTGACTTTCCACCCGGCTTTTTTCCTCTGCTAGCCGATGCTAATGCTAGTTTCTACAGCCCATATTCTACTGAAAGCGCTAACGAAAGGCTAATGCTAACTAGATAGCAGTCTAACCAGTGATTGGTTGAACTACTTGGTGGCAATTATTAGCTTCCGACTCATGTAACCCGAGCTGGTAATATTTTATTTTGGTTTGTTGCAATGAATGTTGTAAACTGTCCCTTCACTGGGTTGCTACACTGAACTAAAATGATCGAACCGTATTTTGTAATTACATACGCTGGCACAGTGTCTGGGATAGTTAGGCTAGCACATTGCTGCATTGATTTTAATCAACCTACATTCTGTCCTTTTGATTCAACAGGAAACACTGCTGTTGTGTAGCTCCCAGTAATGACTGCATTGAGCCCTGTACCTCCTGATTAGACTGGTTGGATGCCCCCATTATCATTCAGGTTTCTCTATTTCACACCACCATATTTAGACACAACTACATCACAGAGACTTGTTTTCATATGTGTATTCTAGTATACTAATAGATAAATTGACATAGTGGAGCATCATTTTGTATCATTAAATTATTATTATTATTCAATTGTAATTACCTACATATGAACATACAATAGGGCCACTGGAATATGTTTAGTGTATAATTGCAATATGTTTGCCTGTGTAGCTTCCTGACAACAAAGGCATCTCTACAACTATTATAAAAGCATCCGCAGCTCTCATCATCCTGGAGGCCAATTTCCAGGTAATTAAATTTTACTATCTCAAATATGTTTATTTGTATACATAAATTTGTAAATACATTTAACTGTTAATTCTATTTCCTTTTAGGAGAATTAGAGACCTTTGTGCGTAGAATATGTCTGGACCTGTTCCAAGCCGCTCTCGAGTTTACCCTGATGTAAACACACAGAGACCTCGGGAATACTGGGACTACGAGTCCCATGTCGTTGAGTGGGGGTACGAACAAAATTTAGTTCATTTTTTATTTGTTTCTTTGTCAGCAAAGAAACAAACTCCTTTGTTATATCACTTCGCAGAAACCAAGATGACTATCAGCTCGTCAGAAAACTGGGTAGAGGCAAATATAGTGAAGTGTTTGAAGCCATAAATATCACAAACAATGAAAAAGTGGTTGTTAAAATACTAAAGGTAAGTGATTTAAAAGATTTCAATGCTTGTATCAATGTCTCGCCGACTTATTTTATTCTGTTTTATTTTGTAGCCCGTCAAGAAAAAGAAAATCAAGAGAGAAATAAAAATCCTTGAAAATCTGAGGGGTGGGCCAAATATCATCTCACTGTTAGATATAGTCAAGGATCCTGTGGTACGTTTACCTTTTTAAAATAACAATTACTAAGCTCTACTTTTTTAAAAATGTTGTCGTAAACGTGTTTTCTATTTTAGTCCCGAACCCCTGCCCTTGTCTTCGAACATGTGAACAACACAGACTTTAAGGTAAGTATATTTCCTTATAAACTTTAGACACTTTTTCCTTTTCTTCACTGTAACTAATTTAACCTGTATCTCTTTTAGCAATTGTATCAAACCCTTTCTGACTTTGATATACGGTTCTACATGTATGAAATACTTAAGGTAGGAAATGAGTGCTCTAAATGTGTCATTTTGTATCCATTTAGATGGAGCTAAATAATAATTTATCCTCTTTGTTCTTTCTTGGTAAAGGCCTTGGATTACTGCCACAGTATGGGAATTATGCACAGAGATGTTAAGCCACACAATGTAATGATTGATCACGAACACAGAAAGGTACTGTCTTTTTAACAAAACAAGTAGTTTGTTGTCAGGTTCTAGACTGGTGATGTCATGCTCTCAGTTTAGGGCAGGATGCTGTTTTCTGCATTGATTAATGCTCAGTTTAGTCATTTATTCATGTTTTATATGTGTTCAAGTAATCCTTTCAACTGCACAAAAATTGCTAATTTGAGCAATATTGATAGTAACTGTCTCCCATCTCATTTAAACATAACCTGCCTATAGAACGTAATGTAATCTGAAAAAAACTTTTATTGCTTCCAGCTCCGTCTAATTGACTGGGGATTGGCAGAATTCTACCATCCAAACCAAGAATACAACGTGAGAGTGGCATCCAGGTACTTCAAAGGACCGGAGCTGTTGGTAGATTACCAGGTAAGCGTTGTTCTTGTTTATGTTACTGCTTTTCAAAAGTATAGAAATTCAGATTTATGAATTGATATTAAAACTAGTATAAAAGCTAGATGCTTGAAGTATTGATGCTAAAAATTTGACAAAATGTGACCTTTCCGTTTCGGTTTTAGGACAGAACGGGCTTGAGAGTTATCAGAACTAGTATAAAACCACAATGTTTGATAAAGCAAGTACAATTATTTAGTGTTGAAAATGTCTAAAAACCATAAATTATCATTGTTATCGAAATTGGTATTGAGAATAGAGTACATTTCTTAGTATCGAATTGAGTTTTAAATTTTAGTATCTTGATTGCACTAGCGAAACATCAGATGTCATATTCCCCAGTGTTGTTTTGCAGATGTACGATTACAGCCTGGACATGTGGAGTTTGGGATGCATGTTGGCCAGCATGATCTTCAGAAAGGAGCCGTTCTTTCATGGCCATGACAACTATGATCAGGTGTAGAACCAAAACCTAAGCCGTACGTAATGTTAAGACAGTGCTTTTGTTTGTCTAATACTGCATTTTTCCTTTAGCTTGTGCGAATTGCAAAAGTACTTGGCACAGAGGATCTGTACGACTATATTGACAAGTACAACATTGAATTGGATCCACGGTTCAATGACATCTTGGGCAGGTAATAATAATATGCAACTTGTTAATTTAGCCAAAATATAAATCCTGCATGGAATAACATTTTTGATATTTTTTTTCCAGACATTCACGTAAAAGGTGGGAAAGGTTTGTCCACAGTGAAAATCAACATCTGGTTAGCACAGAAGCTCTAGACTTCCTGGACAAACTGCTGCGCTACGACCATCAAGCCCGCCTCACAGCCAGAGAAGCCATGGATCATCCCTACTTTTGTCAGTACACGCATTATTCTGTACATGTTACCTGCAATAATTTGGTAATGTCATACAGTCATGTTCTGGTTTGCAGATCCCATTGTCAAAGATCAGGGAAGAGGGGCCACTCCTGGAGGCATGGCTGCCAGTTCCACGCCAGTCAGCTCCTCAAGTATGATGGCTGGTGAGTTCTGAAAGCAAACTGAATCGGCAGTTGCCTTAAACTTCCCTAATGTGCACTGCGGCTTTGTCTCTTGCAGGCATAACTTCGATGTCCTCTGCTCAGCCAATGGCTAACATTGCTGGATCCCCGGTCATCTCTGCCCCCAACACTCTGGCCACACAGGTCCCTGCAGCCACTGGAGCTCAGCCCTGAAGCCTCTTCCTGTGTCTGTGTGCTCATGGCCATGCCTGCCTAGACCCACTTTGGTCTAGGGCCATGGCTCCCCTTTTTATGTTGAAAATAACAAAGATTTAAATTGCTTTTCACATTCAGTTATTTTGACACCTGGACTTGACAGAAATGTATTGTTGCGCCTGTCAGGATTATTAGAATTCATTTGGGTGTGTATTTGACAATGCTATTGTCGAGAAATTCTAATAAGATGTAGACATGAAGAGAATGGATAATAAAATTTATTTTGTATGTTCCAAATATACAGTCTTGCTTGAAACTGTTTGATGGGGATCCTGCTGTAATTACACTGTGAACCTAAACACAACTTCACAAACTGAGTCCGGAGTGTGTTGTGCCCTTGCCACAGTGTTCAGTGGTTGCACACGATGTGACAATGCAGCAGATGTTGGTGTTTTGAAGTTGTTCGATGCTGTCATTCATTAATTGGACTTTGTAGATATTCTACAGTTACTGTCAGGTTGCATGCACCCAATGCTGACTATCACAGGGTCAATAGTTTGCCAATTTTAGGTTTCTTTCACTTCTGTATGTGTATGTATGTGTTCATGTTTGTTTTTTATGAAGTCTCTTACACATGATTTTGATTACATAGACAATTTTGTAACTTTTGTTTTATGTTGGAAAGACTCATCAACTTCAAAAGCAACTTCAAAAATAAACAATTTAAACAGGGTTTTGCAGGAAGGACATGTTATTGCGTACCCTCTGTCTGCGCACCCCAAATAAGTTAAAAGCAACATTTGACTGTTTACAAGACAAACTCTTGGTGTTTGTGGAGATCTGAGTTGTGTTTCGGGGCACTCAAAATATTTTAACCAGCCTGTGTGAATGAACATTTCTGACAGTATTGTGGTTTTGCAGATGTACCTGAGCCAGAGGAACTTGCATATGCAAAATACTTTTTTTTTTTACACATTTGGTGCATAAAAGTGGTGTGCAGAGTGAATACAATAAAGTCCATTATGTGGAAGCAACAGCCCTGATTCAAATATAGAGCTTGTTTGCTGAGAGTGGAAGTGTAATTCTGGACCATTTGTAAGCTTACAACATTGATTACTTAAATAATACATTCATATATTATACGTTATACAATCCAAACATATTTTTATGGGAATAACCATACGAACAAAAAGACAGAAATTAGTTCACTTAAATTTGGTTATATACATGGGTGGAAGTTCTGGTTTTTGTTGCGATAAGGGGTCCTTGAAATACCTTCAGGCCGATAAGAGTCCACGGCCTCATAAAGTCTGAGAACCGTTGTTCCTAGAGCATATCATTGTTAACTACATTTTTTGTTGATGTTGTTGTTGTTGTATTTGATCCTTTATAGTCATGATGGTTAATCATAATCATGTATTGTACTTTGTTTTAGCTTTTTTTAAAGGAAAACAGTCTAGTGTTTTTAGTCCGGCAGTTGTGAAGGCAGCACAAGGCTTTGGCACACCTCTGTGAGTCTAGGGTGAGTCCAGTTCATGCTACAGTTGCAGCGACAGTTTATTCAGATTTAAACTAAGAATTTACAATTTTTTTTTGTTTTGAAAATGGGAAAAGTTGCCTTTATTTCGCTTTTTATTGCTGCCATAGCGGTGTTTCTTGGAGAAAGAATTGTAAATCTAAGGTAATGCAAAAAGACTCGTGCACTAGTATTTTAGACATCAAGTTTGCTTGAGTCACATTTTCACATCTATTACTGCAGGAAAAGGGCGCTAGCCACTCGGGAACTTGAGCAGAACCATCTTCCCAACTGTGTTTTGCTTCCAAATCTGAGTAAGTAAGCTGCAATGCAACTTGGACCTCCTGGTCAGTGTATGGTTCGTTCTTTTTTCCGTTTTGAACCCAAATCCAAAAAAGACAAAACAAAATTCCGTTACAAAAAACAAAACAACATTTCACTAAAAATAAAATCAAAAGTTGTCAATTCGAGTGCGTAAAGCCATCTCCAAGCGAGATCCAATCCAGGGGGCGCCAAAGTGGCCAACCATGATTTAGGCCAATGTTTATTAAGGACACAATTACAGACACGTGATTCATATATCTATCTCTAGATGAATGAATAAAGTAAGCGTCCTGAAATTGAAGTCATATCATTGTGTGGTTAACTGCCGACTTAAAAGCATTATTTACAACAAACAAAACATTTTACTTTGCAGAGTTCTCCATTCATCCTGAGTAATAACATAAGTCAGGTGTTTGAGGCTGATAATTAGCCCACAGCAAACGGCGTCTCTGGTACATAGAGGCCATTGTTCGAAACCTAATGTGTGTGTGTTGTAACCGTCTTTAAGTAAAAATGTCAATCACAATATAATCAAATGATCCTCTGGTCATTGCCCATTTAAAGCTGACATTTTGTAGCCACTGTATGGACTTTAAATCAATCAGTCAGTCGTAAAGACATAGTAGCAGTAGTTCACCTGGCATGGTGCTGTTCATGGGAATCAGAGGTTGTGTCTCAAACCTCACTTACGACCGAAACAAATTTTAACACTAAAACACATTGGTCCGCAACTTTTATTAGCAATTTTTAGCTGTCTGTACGATTTATGAACCATTTTTTCCCCCACAGGCTCCAAGTAGCCAAACTAAACATATTTAGCATGCGGGGACTGTGGCCATGGTCATCAATATTTATTTGATAACATTTGCCTTTAAAATAACACTGAGCTTTAATTCTGTAGTTTGTCTGTAAATATCTGAAAAGTATCTGGACACGATCCCCAGTTCTTCTGACCAGCCAAAAGTTGTGCATTTGAGGACCACTGTGTTTTAACCTTCTGATGTGATTAAGTGAGGCTCAAACACACAACTAATGACTCCCATGTCCAGCACCATGCCAGATGAGCTGTGTAACAGTTTATTTAAAGTCTATACAATGGATAGAAAATGTCAGCGTTCTAAACATGAGCAATAACCAAAGGATAATTTGATTACATTTTGTTCATTTATTTTTGCATTACAAGATTACAATAACACACAAAGGTCCTGAACAATGGCCTCTATGTACCAGAGACAGACACCGATCGCTGTGAGCTAATTATCAGCCTCAAACACCTGACTTATGTTACATTAGGATGACTAGAGCAATCTGCCATGCAAAATTACATGTTTATTTTTAATTTTTTATAATTAATGCTTTTAAGTGTGCAATGAACCACACAATGATATAACTACTTCATGATTCTTACTTTTTCATTAATCTAGAGCAGGGCTATTCAACTTAATTTTCCAGAGGGCTAGATTTTTCGGAGGGCCAAGGCCTTTGGCCGGAGTTGTACAACATGCCACTACTGTAACGACGTTTTGGGTCGCACAAAATATCCCCAACACAGTATCAATAACTGATAGATTAGATTTTTGTGAGAAACAACATACAAAATGCTTTACCAACATTGCTTTGCAAAATTGCCCATCAAGTACTGAACCAGAATTAAACTAGGACTAGACTAGTGCCAACCAGGTCTGAACCAGGACTAACCTGGAATCAAAACAGGTCTAAAGCAGAATTAAAAAACTAAACCAAGACCAAACCAGGTCTAAACTAGTGCAAACCCACAATTAAACCAGTAAATGAGATTTTATTATTTTTTGATACTTGGACGATGGGTCGTGGACCGGATTAAATCGCTTGGAGGGCCTGATTTTGGCCTTATGTTGAATAGCCCTCTGTAATTGTGTCCTTTTTATAAACACTGGCCAAAGTCATGGTTGCCCAGTTTTCCCTATTTTGGTCACCGTTTTGGCCACTTTGACGCCCCCTCGAACTAGCAATATTATTGGCCAACAAAGTGGTTAACCATTGGCCACTTTTGGATCTTGGCGCTGCTGCAAATTAATTTCAACGTGCTCTTTACCGCAGTGTGTGAATCTGAAATCGAAATATTAAACAAACAAAACTGAAGTGCTAATTTTTAATTTTTTGTGTAATTTGGTTTAAAGTACGGCAATCAGTAAAATGTTTTAATTATTATATATTTTTTTAATTTCGATTCAAAACAAACTAAATACTGAATCATACACAGATTGTCTTCGCTCATTGAAAAGTGACTTCTAAAAGTGTAACTTCAACTCTTATCAGATCATGGCTCCGAGGACATCACGATACTGGGGAATGGCCTGGCCTTTATCAGCTCGGTATGTTCAGACTTTCACAGCTACGGCAGAAACCAATTAATCAACCAACCACCAATTCGCCCTGCTACACTGACCGCCGAGCACTGCGGTCGTGGATCCAGAAGATGCGCGGATCTGTGGAAAGAATCCGCAAGAGGTCTATCTTTGTCGGAGGGTCTGGGGCGCTTCCTGGTCATTAGGCGTGGGTTCCCCTAATCTCCCGTGAATCTGCGTGGCGTTCGTCAAAAACTAACCGCCGTGGAACGGAGTTGGTGTAACAAGCAATCTGCAAGTGACCCGCACGTTCCCGAACTGCACACGGACCGGAGTCAGTGTACACAGTGTACACCTGGATTGACAGGCAGATCGGTCACAGCGTCTGCAGTGATGTGGTCGCTGTATCGGACTGTTGTGGTGAAGAAGGAGCTGAGTCAAAAGGCAAAGATTTACCGGTTAAAGCTTTGGGTAATGACTGAAAGGACAAGATTGCAGATACAAGCAGTCATAATTAGTTTCCTCTACAGAGTGGCAGGGCGCTCCCTTAGAGAGGGTGAGAAGCTCAGTCGCACGGGAGGAGCCAGCTGAGGAGACTACTGTCCTCCCTTGAACCTCTGAGCACCCGACCACACTCTGCTCCCCCTGATTCTGAAGCTCCAGTACTCTGGAAAGCACGTGGAGGCAGGAGGAACTATCAAACTAAAATGGCTCCTACAATCAACACTGAATGGTTTGCGCAAGAGCTAAAAGAAATTTCAAAAACTGAAATACAAAAGTCAATGAACAAAATTCACAAACATAGGAACTTGTTTCGGCATTAAGGTGCAACATAAAACACTGAACAATAATAAAAACAACATATATGAAATCAGTAGTTAAAGTGGCAGGTGTTTAGAAGTGTTCATGAGTCCAACGGCAGAGGGGAAGAAACTGTTCTGGTCCGGATGGACCGTAGCCTCCTGCCTGAGGGGAGTGGTTCAGATAGTCCATGTCCAGAGTGAGAAGGGTCAGCTGTGATCCGTACAGGTCCTGCAGAGATGGAAGTCTGCAGCCGATCACCTTCTCAGCAGAACGCACAATGCGCTGTAGTCTCTGTTTGTCCCTGGCTGTGGCTCCAGCGTACCACACACGGGTTGAATGAGAGGACGGAGCTGTAGTCTCTGTTTGTCCCTGGCTGTGGCTCCAGCGTACCACACGGTGATGGAGGAGGTGAGGATGGACTCAATGATGGCCGAGTAAAACTGCACCATCATCTGCGCTGGCAGCTTGGTTTTTCCTCAGCTGCTGCAGGAAGTACATCAGAATCAGAATCAGAATGAGTTTATTGCCATTGTCAATGAACAAAATTCACCAACATAGGAACTTGTCTCGGCCTTAAGGTGCAACATAAAACACTGAGCAATAATAAAACAACATCCTCTGCTGGGCCTATTGTTCATATATGTTCATCCATATGTCATAAAAAACATAATAATTTACAACATCCATATTACAGTTCTTCTCTGTATGAAGTACCGGTAAATATTTTAAGCAAAATCTTATTAATTTCTTGGGTTTAAATCCACTATTGAATTTAAACATTTTGGCAAAGTTTAACTTGTACATTTTTGATATTTTAAAATATTCATCCAATACTGTTCCAAGGCCAATTAACCAACCCATGCAATGTCTGGATATTAAGTCACTTTCCATCTCTCTCTTAAATTGTTATCTCTTAAGGAGGAGTCAGAAGCTTTGTCCTGGAGAGTAGATGTGTTTGTTCTTTTGTTGATTCTCAAAGAGAGGTTGATCATGAACAGGGAAGGCTATTTTAGGTCCACGCACTGGTCCCTGTTTGGTAACCAGATCTTTCTAAGTGTGCACTGTCCAGAAGGACAAGGAAATCACCCCGAGGCCACAGAATTGTCTTTCTCCTCAAGCCTTGGTGAATTTTTAGATTTTGCAGGTTGAGCCTCAAGCTCGCACACCTTTTCATAATCATTGTCCAGATTTTGAGTTTAAAACTTGACAATATTGAATTGAAATTCAGATATATTTACATTCATTTAACTATGAATGAAATGTTTAGTATATTGTTTATTGTAAAGATTCTACAAAGCGAACTAATCAAAGTGTAAACTTTCAAATAAGGCTGACATGTTTGCACTTTATTGATTAAATTGATAGTCTTTCCACATTTGTCTGATGCTTAAACCCAGACATGTTCTGTTGGATTGACTTTATATTGTCTGACTATCGTTATCAGGACACTCCATTGCACCAGCCATCCTCACAGTGCAGCCACCCGTTTGTTTCACTTATAAACTGGGATAGGTTGTGAAGTTTTCATAAATTCTGTGCTCATGTTCAGAAAGTGAGTTCCACAGCCTTTCATTTTCAGCTGCAGTCATTTACCAGTTCTTGAAAAATAGAGCATTTTAACTTTTGATATTGCAATTAAATGAATGTGTATTTCTTCCACATGGCCCAGTTAAATTAATTTATTAAAGAAAACAACCAAACAAATCACAGAGTTTGAAGTCCTGGGGGATGTAGACGTGTCCAGTGCAGGCGTCTCCACTCCTGCTACTTCACCAAGCTCCATATGTTTGTCCAAAGCAGCAGAGAGCTTAGTAACTTTCTATAATATTGTTCCAACGAATCCAAATGCTTCCATTGATCTTCTTGACTAATGTAATGGCAGTACACCCAATGCAAACCAACACAGTTTCTGCTTAAACTTAAATTCTAATTCTAATGCTTTAAACTCATTTATTCTGTGTATCCGCAGAACATGGATACATATGTGAACAATTCATTCACCTATCACACGTTAGTAATAAAGAATTGTCTCCCATTTAGCCACACCTTTATAAAAATAGATAGAGTATGGTGTCTGAAAACTACTCCGAGATGACGTCCCAACGTACTTTAATAGACACTAAATCATCCATAACGTTCTATTCTTGTACAATTTTTATCCCCCAGGGTCTGAGGTTCCCCGGCTTGCCAAGCGCAGACAATGTGGTGGGAAAAATATACATCTTGGACCTTAATGAACCGAGAATTAAACCAGTAGAGTTGCGCATGCCGAGGAACTTTGATTTGGAGGCATTCAACCCCCATGGCATAAGTGTATACGCCGATCCAAATGGTAAATACCGTATTTTCTGCACTATAAGGCGCTCTGGATTGTAAGGCGTCTATTTTTGAACTTTGTCCATATATAAGGCGCACCGGACGATAAGGCGCATTAAGCTAAACAAAACAGTCCCAACCTTGTTCAAATGGAAACACGTTCTGACACAGTCTGATACGCTAAATCAAACGTTAGCATATTCACAGTAACTCAAAATGGCTCAGGTAAACACGTAAAAAAAAACGGTCAGATACCGGTGAATCAAACGTTAGCGTATTCACAGTACGGCAACTCAAAATGGCTCAGTATAACACGTAAAAAAACACAGTCAGATACTGCTAAATCAAACGTTAGCGTATTCACAGTAACTCAAAATGGCTCAGGTATAACACGTAAAAAAACACAGTCAGATACCGCTAAATCAAACGTTAGCGTATTCACAGTAACTCAAAATGGCTCAGGTATAACACGTAAAAAAAACAGAGTCAGATACCGTAAATCAAACGTTAGCGTATTCACAGTAACTCAAAATGGCTCAGGTATAACACGTAAAAAAAACACAGTCAGATACCGGTGAATCAAACGTTAGCGTATTCATAGTACGGCAACTCAAAAATGGCTCAGGTATAACACGTAAAAAAACACAGTCAGATACTGCTAAATCAAACGTTAGCGTATTCACAGTAACTCAAAATGGCTCAGGTATAACACGTAAAAAAACACAGTCAGATACCGCTAAATCAAACGTTAGCGTATTCACAGTAACTCAAAATGGCTCAGGTATAACACGTAAAAAAACACAGTCAGATACTGCTAAATCAAACGTTAGCGTATTCACATAACTCAAAATGGCTCAGGTATAACACGTAAAAAAACACAGTCAGATACCGCTAAATCAAACGTTGGCGTATTCACAGTAACTCAAAATGGCTCAGGTACAACACGTTAAAAAAAAAACAGTCAGATACCGCTAAATTAAACGTTGGCGTATTCACAATAACTCAAAATTGTTCAGTTAACACTATATCACGTAAAATAAAACATAATACACTCACTTTTTCAGTTTATTCCTCGTCCACAAATCCTTCAAATTCCTTATACACACACTGTAATGTTATGGTGAAGCACAGTTATTACTCCGCGACGCTCCTCGCTACGTAACCGTAATGCTGGAAGTGGTGCGGCTTTGTAGTTTACCAAAGTTGTGATAAAACATTTTGACGGATTTTTGAGCACAGTGTACCACATAAAATCGGTTCGAGATTCAGTAAGCACAACCAGAATTAATCCATATATAAGGCGCTCTGGGTTATAAGGCGCACTGTCATTTTTTGAGAAAAATAAATGTTTTTAAGTGCGCCTTATAGTGCGGAAAATACGGTAATTGTGTTGTGCATCCAGAAAAAATACAAATTTGGTTTGTCTCTTTTCCTTGATTGCTGTGAACTTTGTGTCTTTGCAGATGGCACAGTTTATCTGTTTGTGGTCAGTCACCCAGAGCACAAAACCCAAATAGAGTTGTTTAAATTTATGGAGGAGGACTACTCTCTTGTATACTTGAAATCAATCAAACATGAACTTCTGCACAGGTAACTAACACCATATCTGCCACTAGAATGGCAAGATTAGTTGGTTAATTGATAGTCGTAATTAATCTGGTCAGAATAAAATAAAATGAAGCTAATTTGAGTCATTTTAATTTTGAACTATTAACCAAAGAAATTCAATCTATGCTCCAAAAAAGTAAACCAAAATCACATACTAGAGTAATAGTTGTGTATTAGTGTTTTGGTCATGGTGTCAACAATCGTGAATAATCGTGAAATCGTGATGTTAATTCACGTAACTCTGAGCTCCAATAAAGTAAATACGATCTCTTCTTTCTAGTGTCAATGATATTGTCGCTGTTGGAGTGGAAAGCTTCTACGCGACCAATGATCACTATTTTGAGAATGAGTTTCTGAAAGGCATTGTAGAGGTGATTCTGTCTCAGCCCTGGACCAACGTTGTATACTACAGTCCCAAAGAAGTCAAAGTGGTCTCTGACGGATATTACATGGCAAATGGCATCAATGTTTCACCAGACCAAAAGTAATAACTGAAGATTTTTAGTAAATTGCAAACACAAAGTAACTAAACACTAATATGTTTTACTGATTACAGGCATGTGTATGTCGCTGATTTATTCGATCACAACGTGCATGTTTTGAGGAGGAAGGAAGATAATGGGTTGGTGTTTGTAAAAGTAAGTACCTATTGCACTCCAAAACCAAAGTATAGTTTATACACTCCTGGTCCAAAAGGCCCCGCTTGGATAACCAATTAATGGAAAGCAGTCTCCAACTGGATAATTATGGCACGACCAGCCTTGTTAAGTTCCCAGCTGACTGATCTTGCTTTGATTCTCGATGATGTTTAGGTTTGGACTACGTCATGTGCTCCTGAAACACTCATAATTGAATCCAATAATACTGGCATTATAATCTTGGACTCCTGGCTGTGTAGTCATGTATAACATAGTTGTTACAAGAATAAGCAAAGGTTTACCCCAGATTTGCAATGACATGATTTAATTTATATTATATTAATTATTATTTTTATACTCTCCAAATCTAATTATTATAAGAGCTAAAAGATGTATTAAAATTATATAAACGGCAAAACCATCTTATTTCTTTCTGATCATGGTCCCTCAGATTACTCACATCAGATTTATTGGTTCGCATTTCATTTAAATAATGTCTAAGGTCTAGAAGTCAGATAATCAGATTTTATGGTGTGCATGTGAACATACAGTGCGTGTAGCCAGTGGCTTTGTTTAACAAGAGCTATTGATTACATGCACAACTTTGCTGTTTATGTAATGTAACTTCAGAGTGTGGCTGTGGGATCTCTTTGCGACAACCTTGAGGTGGACCCCAAAACAGGAGATGTATGGTCAGGTTGTCACCCCAATGCATGGATGCTCTTTCTTTATGACCCCAAAAACCCACCGGGTTCAGAGGTGAGTTTTATTTTTTTTTCTCCTATGGCCTTGAAGGAACACTGAATTTCCCTTTTTCCCTTAGGTTATCCAAATCCAAAATATTCACTCGGATGACCCAGTGGTGAAACAGGTGTACGCTGATGATGGTAAAGTCCTCCAGGGCTCGTCTGTCGCAGCTCCTTATGGAAACAAGCTGCTCATCGGCACAGTGTTTCATAAAGCATTGATCTGTGATCTGATGTAGTGCACATTAGTTATCAAACGCTAAATCAAGGTTACTCAGGTAAAGGATTAACATTTTGAAGTTCTACCACTACATAAAATGAACAGCCAACAGACGTAGGTTTGTAAGATTGGTTGAGTGAGTGTGCTTCTCAAAATTATGAAAAACTATTGGTTTGGAGCCTACAATCTTGTTTCTTGGGGTTTGGATGTTGTTGGCTGTTCTTTAATAGCACATAATGAGCTACTGTGACTGTTCACTTCTACAAATGTTGTGTAGTTAAAAACGTGTCCACTTCTTGGAGAATGTTTTAAAATTTGTGTTTTTGTAATTGACACATTTTAGATTATAAATATGATGAAATGGTGTGGTTTTTTTTTGAGTAAATAAAATGATCATTAATATAAAATGGTTTCCATTATTTACTTATGGCCATATAAGTAACTTCATAGCACAGAATTGAAATGCTAAAGGTGAGATCGACTGCATTTAGTGAGTGCGTAAAACGCTGTTACCTACTGTCTGGAACTGTGGTACTTAATTAAAATGCACAATTACTGTATAGTTAAAACATAAAAAAGGCAGCTTTATTTCTTCAGAGAATTTTAAGGCACTGTTGAAAATAATGTTTTAAATACAAGTTTAAGTGTATGTCTCTTCAGTAACATGCAAGCAGCATCGTCAAACAGTAACCATAACCATAAAAGATTTGAAATGTCTGGTGAAAAAAAATGGAGCAGCCTACAAGTGGTACCAAACAAATTACACTGCTTTGGTTTATTATCAATCAAATCACTGCCATGTCCACCTGCCTTCTACTATTGTGTCACCCTTTCTCTTCATTAAGTAACAACTCCGTTTCAGCAACTGTACTGATAGTAAACCTTGACTCCCTGTTACTGGGAGATTGTTTACTCTGTGTCTGTGAGGGCTCTGTATTCGATGGCACTGTAAAAAATATGCCCTCGTTTTCCGTATCTGATTCTTTGTTATTTAATTCTTTATTTTCACCATCTCCCTTGATGTCCTTGTAGCCCTCTTTTTTTGCTCTTGCAGACTGTGGCACATTAAGAAGCAGCTCACTAATGCTCTTCCTGCGTTTATGTCGTGGAGACTCCTCAAGAGGCTGGATGTCCAAAATGTCACTGCAACTTTTGGAACGATTTATGTTCTCTGGAGGTTTGGATTTCTTTGCTTCAATTGCAATCTGCCTCATAACAGTGTTATAGTCATCCTCATTGGTTTCAGACAAAAAGTTGAAGATATCTATGACGGTCGGCCTAATTTCTGAGGCTTGATTTTCTTCTTCTTTCTCCTCTTCATAGTGGAGGCGATGTCGATGTCTGCGTTTCCTAAACACTTGGTGGGCCTTTACGACCATATGCACGTTCCAGCTGAAGAAGAGAGAGAGCCAGGCCAGCCCCATGTAGATCCACAGCTCGGCCAACACTCGGTACAGCCGGGGGTACTGGATGTTAGGATTGACACCTGCAACATAATCTCCAAAGCCCACTGTGGTGAGTGTGATGAAAGAGAAGTACAGGCCTTCCAGATAAGTCCATCCTTCCATTGACATGAACACAAACGGAGGGATCACCAGATGAACGATAAGGCCCCAGAGCAGAAAGCACACTGTGCAGGTCAACTGAACCCTTTTCTGCAACAGAGTCAACAGAGACAATGCACACTTTAAGAATGCATAGATTTGCAGTTATTATTTCATTACAATATTTATTATTTACCATTTAAAACAATAACCCAGTATCACTTTTTGCAAACAAACAAAAAATAAATATTAACAGTAAATAGGCATTTCATATCAATCTGTTGTTGTAACAATAGTTTAATTATATAAATACAAAATAATATTCGGACTGTTGTAATTGTAATATAACAGAGACTTACCACTGAAACCCCTTTGCGGATGAGGACTTGGGACAGACGTCTGGCCCGGTCTCCAAAGAAGGAGCCCAGCTGACTGATCCAGACCAGGCACAGAGGGATTCCACACAAACCGTACAATATGCAGAACACACGGCCATGCTCAGTTTTTGGGGCAACATTTCCATAACCTGCATCAAGAGAAGGGGAGGAGATGGGGAGGGGACAGTGTTGTCAGAGTAAATATGTAGGCAATTACAAAAGGCTATAAATTGAAACAATGGTGTAGGAAGATAAAATTCCTTGAATGGTTACCTATAGTGGTAACAATAGTAGCAGCAAATATGACTGAGTTTCCCCAGTCCCATGTATTCCGGTGCTTGTCCCCTGTGATGGCCACACCTTGCCCGGCAGCCTCTGCAACTATCTGTACAAGTAAAGAAACCATATTCACTTTCTTGGTTGAAGTATTATGTCCTGAAAACAGAGCAACAAAATGACACAGCTCATTCAGACTTAAGGGGTGTAGGGGCATGCGCATACCTCTGCACAACACTTAACTTGTATTAAACATGTAACGTCACAGTAATTACACGTGTATCCGCTGTGGCACGAGGACCTGGGTCTTTGTTTTCACCTCTGTACCAGGAAAACTGGTTTTGCTGTTTTCAGAAGGCTAGAAATGAATGTTCTGAACAGTTTAAAGAACTGCCTGCCGTAGCCACTACAGCCAAAGCATAGACTGTTTGGAGTGTCCGTGTTATTTAAGGTTTTAGGATTACACCAGTGTTACATTTTGTAAACCCCAAAGTTTGACGTTTCTGATGCAAGATGGCAAACTCCCATGAATCCAATTGTGATTGTCTTAAAGTTATGATTTACACATACCTCCAAAATGTCATCTAGGGCTTCTTCAGTCAAACAATCGTATTTTCTAAGGATATGTTTCTTGTCAAGCAGATACTTGTCTTTGGCTGAAATCCAGTTTGGCTCTTCTAGAATCTGAAAAATTGCGGCACCAATGGATAGATAAAAAATGATACATGCCGTCAAAAATGGACCTTTATCGGCCATAGTCTCACTTCAATCATAACGTTTGTTTCGAGGAGCTCATTCCCGCTGTGGGCTGGCGTCAGGCGCGACGCTGCTTCTTCCTGGTAAAATGGGAGGTTGAGGTTAAGGTTGGAAGCGCTGAAGTATCTGTGTTTCTGCGTGTTTACTTCACTGAACAACTGGTCGAAGTTTTTTAGGAACAGATCTTAAACGTTAAGTGTGTAATAATAGACCTTGCTTAAAAAAAAATAGGCGTTTCTGCATACTATAAGCGTTTTATAGGCATGATACTCAAACTATTTGTTCTGAATTTTTGTGTCATAACTTAAAAGGCTTGGCCCATAGTCTTCCTTAAAATAAAAAAAAGCCATATACTACTATATAGCCAGCTTCGTCCATTGTTGGCTGTGGGGCACTGTGTTTACAAACGGCTGTGAAGCATGTGCTTGTGTTGCTGACCGTTGGCCTTATCTACAAGCGGAGACACCAGAAGTGTGCCGTGACTAATCACACAGAAGGGTGTTTCCTCGGCACACTTCTCGATAAAGACAAAAAGGGTCCCCCCTGGCCCTGTGTCATGTGTCTGTGTCCACGTGAAAACTGTTTAGTATTTATATAAATGATGGGGCTGTGACATTTGGAGGACGTATGGGACAGTGTGTGCCTTGCAGATGGTACCCAGCTGACACGAGGAGCCTCGTGGGAATTCAAGGGAATTATTTTCTCCAATTAAAATGAAGGGCTTTCATGGTTAATATTGCATCAGAATAATTAAAGGGTGAAATAGGCCTTCACATGTTCTGTTACTCTCGCCTGGAAAGAAAACATTGCATTGTTGCTGTGGCTCAATGGCACCTCCTGGTGGACACAGTGGGTCGTGGTAGACTGGATAATAGCCTAAATAAAATTATGAGTATGGTTAAAATGACGTGATTTGACCATAATGATTACCTATTCCCTAATGCCTTTTGTAGTGAGCACAACCACAGGTGTAGATCACCTGTTCAAGCTTAAGCCTTTGAAGAAAAGGTGATTAAGGTCAAATCCATTAACAGCATTGGTCCACTGTCTGGGTCCATATTGTAAGGGCTACGTTTTTACACTTTGCGTATGTGTAACCAATAGAGTATTTGATAGAAGACGTTGCCAGATTTGTTTGGACCGTTTTGCAGTGTTGGAAGGCGGGGGACTGACCGGGTCCCACCCAACACCCAAGTGCTTCGTCACTGTAGCTGCGTCACTGCGTCAGTCGGAAACCTGCCGATTACCTGCAACTTCAGGATGAGAGCGCCACAGCGAGAAATGCCATCAAACTAAAGAAGAATCACTGGTTGGCTGCTGTAGACACAGGTAAGAAGTAATTCTGAACTAAATGTGACATGAACATTTTGCATTTCAGTGGCAAATCCCTTAGTTTCTGATTTCACGACAACGCACTTGGCAGGATTATTTCCATCGCGTGTAGGCTGTATCAGGGCTATTCCTGTTACCACATCACAACATGTAATGACTTAACTAATAAATGTTTTATAGCAATGTTCTAAACTGTTAGTAGGCTGTACATCCACTGTCACAGTTTATTACAATGTTCCAAAACAAAACAAAACATTTCTGTTGGTAGGCTGTCCTGCGTGCGTTTCTGTCGTTGCATTCATGCTAACACGAGAGGAACTATTTTGCTTTTAAATTAGTATAAAGGAAACTTGTTTTTATTCTACCATTGTCACAATGTTTTCATTTGTTAATGCTCAGTTAATGATATAAATATATATCATTGTAATTGTGTTATTGTTATTGACCCATTCTGTGTCTTGTGTTCCCTGACCCGGTCACATCTTCTGCTGCTGCTGTGGCCTTCATGGACATGATGTGAGTATCTGACTTTATTTGGGGGGGCTATGGGTTGCTGGGGTGCGGCATTTCACTACTGACCATAGGTTTCATCCCACAATATTCTTATATTATTAAATATGCTGTGTGGTAAAAAAAGATATGTTTTACACTCAATTGCAAGGGCACATATATTTTGTACTGATACAAACTCTTAAGTCTCAGCTATTTTTGGGAGGAGTTGATGAACTGCAGCTTCTTAGGTTTTATCTCCTCCAAACACATGCTCCCAGCATGCATTGCTCTTGTCTGCTCCACTATCAGTAACCTTAAGGGAGATCTTACTGCACATGTTAAACTATGCCTCCAAATGCTATGTACTGTATCACGTGGTGAGTCAATTATCTTTTGGCTGTTTCCTTTCTTAGACCCCAAAAGTGTTTGTTTCTCCAGCAGGTGGCAGTGTAGACCAAATTAAGTTTCCTATTTTAGAACGGATGATCAAACACAATGTAGCACGAGCTTATGTGGCCCAGAATGTCCACCTTGATTTGCTCAGTCTTGTGAGAGCCCCTCGGCTTGGGACCGTATGCTAAAGAGATTCTTTCACAAATGACATCACGAGAGTGTGCTGGATCTTCTGTTGTGATCTTCTGTTGTGATCTTCTATTGTGATCTTCTGTTGTGATCTTCTGTGTGGCCTATGACAGATAAAGCCTATAATGACTTGATGTGTAGATGTTTGTCTTAAATGTTAAACTAAACAGTTTGATATTCTTTTAATTATCAGTAGAATTTTTATAAATATAAAAAAAGAACATAAGATGTATGTTTGTAAAAAAAACCAAAAAAAAAAACAAGAGCACAATAGCATGGTTGGAGTAAAAACAGAACATGGAGTGGTTCATAAATTCTTCATAACATAATGCAGGACTATGAATATTTATGCAGTTACCAGCTATTCTGCAGCATGCCCTGTTCTGTGTGCACGAGGCAGCTGCCAGGGCTAGCATTTTCTTAAAATTCCCATAAAAAAAATAACAATTAAAAAAAATTCATGAGAGAATTTAAATGAGAAATGTCTTGTAGATCTGTGTTGAAAATCTAAAGCAAAATGAATTGAATGGCAGCAGTGGGGCTGTTATATAATCACTGAGGGATGGAGCCAGAGAGGGATAAAGATGTTCCAAACAAACATAACCCTGTGCACTCAGCTGGAGTAATGCTCTGTGCTGTGGCGTGTTTTCGCCTCTGCTTTTGAACAAATGAGGAAGAGTGATGAAGAGAGGGCAGAGACGTGCGTCAGTTGTTGGGTGTGTCTGTGTTCAGTCTGCCCCTGTCCCCGGGGACTGGAGCTCTCCTCTGGGGTCTAGCCTCACACCTGCTCCAGCAGTAGGCACAGGGCAGGGGCTCCTAGGCAACTGGCACCTCCTCAATCTTCCTCCACATGGACCTGTACTTTGTCATGACAAAAAGGATCCAAATGCAACTCCTTTCTGAGTGCAGTCTAGAGCGATGGTAAATGTTTAACGTTGCCAGTGCTAGCAGTCTGTATCTCGCCTGATGTGTGCTCTGTGATCAAAGTCTAAAGCAAAAAATGTGAATCGACTGTTACAGTAGTACATTGGGCTAGAGTCTCATGGAATCTGCACCAGGCTGTTACGAGTGCAAGTCTTTTTTTGGAGATATCTTGTAGACTGGTAAGAATAATTGTAAAACTACTCAACTTGGTCTGTGAGTATGTGTTTACACTTTTCTGTGGAGAAACGAATGAACCTGCTGCTGTGGTTAATGTGGTTGTAATGAGGTCAGACAGATGGGTGGACCCCAAATCAGGGTTCATAAACAGCCCACAAGCATGCATGTGGAAACACTATTTGATTACATTATAGAAATGATTAGAAAGTGGTTGTGTTGGACCACTTTTATAACTTAACGTGGCTTTTCCTTTGGCCCATGAAGAGTTTTGAGGTCGTCCAGTCTTTGCCATGACTGCTGATGATTTACACTAAATGGTAAATGAATATCGCTCTTCTACCTCAAACGGGCTCAGCCATAATAAAAAAGTTGCTGTTGGCTCTAGGCTTTCACAGGTCTAGGGCCTAGTTGTAGAGAAGCTCCTGCAGCTCTTGGACGTGTCCTGCTCCGCACGCGGTTGTGAGGCGTGTTCGTGTGCTGAGCCTCGCGACAGGCTCCGCCCCTTTACAAGCGTCAGACACCTTCAGCACAACAAAGCATGTGCGGCTCCGCTACGCTGTGACGACTCTGAACCGACGGAATACGCCTTTTTGGCAGATTGTTTTGCTTTTTTTCCTTCCACTTTGATGCAAATCATAAAATAGGTAAGATGAATTTATGGCTCATGTTCTCCCTGTGCAGAAAATGCTGTTTATTTTGTTTTGCGGCTCTTTCGGCGCCATTTTCATTCACAGATTGTTTAAATGCCCTGGCACACTCGCGCACCCAATCCAGCCTCTTGTGGTTTTGCGGTTTATTTGAAAAAGTTATATTTTTTTGCTGGTTAACTACATTTGACTGCTAAGTAGCCTACAGAATAAATCAGAATTTACAATATAGTTTAACCAGGCTCAACAACACAAAAGCATTCTCTTGCGTCCTCATCAATCACAAGTTGTCGTTGAATTTTTCCTCTGATTGGTCCAAATACATCGCTTGTTGTAACCGAGAATGGGAAAGGTCTACTTTCTACACACCGAGTTACACAGAGCCGTGTTTCATACACCATTTGAAATGGCTTAATTTTAATCTAATGAAACACTGGCTCCATCGTTGCGACTTGACTGAAAATAAAAAGGCAGCCTAGTTCGTCTAGTTTCAGGCCACGCACTCACCAACAGCGGATTGTTTTACAAAATGATGCCATCAAACTTTAAAACAATGTCTTCATACCAAAGGCCCGCGGGAGCGTTTAATTATTAGTGCACACTGTTTGTTAAAGTTTGGGCTGCTTCATGTTTAAGACAATATCTTGATTTATGGTTAAAATCTCCAGAATGTCGTGCTGTGCATCTGAGAATCTCATCCAATAAGCCTCATCTCCATTGACACCGCTGTGCTGTATATAGATAATCTTTTATGGAGAGCCCAGATATGACGTTGAAAGAATGAGTTGGAAATGGAGCAGGTCTTAAGTAAACATTACACTGTGGTTAGACCTGAGACCTGGGCCCTCCTGCTGAATCAGAGTGTTGACAGTCCGAGGTGTGGAGGAGTTGCTGAAAGAGGATGTTTTGGATGTTTGTTGCTGCTGCAAGAGTGAGGTCACCAAGGTCCCAAAGGAGCTGGCTGCTGCTAATCCTCTTTTGGGAGTTATGATGCATTCATGCAGCGACACATCACTACTCTATTTGGTACAAGGCTCCTATGTCCCTGTGCACTTTTCACTATCAAAACCGATCTAACCAGGGAGCCACAAGACAACAAACCATCATGCATACATGCATATCGTTACATAATATTAATGTCATAATTTCATGTTAGCCCATTATTTCATATTTTTACATAGATACATTTAAGAAAATATTTTGTAATGGCTCTTGTCTCGTCTCCTGATAACATTTTTCTTTGCAGTTTGTTGCAAGCAGCGAGATAGTATTACTCCAATTGGCTTTGGCTGTGAGGATATTGGAAATGGGTTTTGAATTGCTTTCAGGCCGACCGCAGTAAATCAATGAAGCTACTTCATTCTTTTCCCTTGTCGGTTCATGTTTCAGCACTGAGCTCTCAGACCATCTGCGTGTATTGATCGGTCCAATTCTTGATTTGGAATAGTTTTACAAACCTGTCCGACGTATCCCTGGTTCCCCAACCAGGGGTACGAGACCACTTACCAGGAAACACTTGGAATGGTTTCACATTTTCAAATAATGTGAAACTGAATAGTATTGGAATAAAACATCTTTGTTGTAAATTAAATCTTTTAGATTGTTTTTGGAGGATTTTAGACCTCAGTATCATTAAAACAAGAAATATAAATGTAAGAATTTACAATATACAACTAATACAAGCAAACAAATTTAATGGCTTTTTTTTAGTGGTCCCAGGATTGCATGTACTCTGAGTATGAGATCAAATTTAGGATTGTTCGAGACAAGAAAGGTTGGGAACCACTGATGTAAGGCATAAACCTATTTTTTTTTTTATGTTGTTGTTTTTACCGATATTTTAAATGCACTTGAACATTGAACATGTATGAACATATGTTTCATTCAAATTACAGATGCTTATGACGAAGTTGCTGGGCAGGATTTATGTTAGCCATGCTCATGTTAGCTTGTGCTTTAGCCTGTGCTTTGGCATGTGTGTTTGTTTATTTAGGGAGGTTAATATGGCTGAGGACTGATACCAGCCCTGAGTTAATTTCTGTTGATTTGAAGCCAGGTGGGCGGAGCACCCCATAAACCCATGAATCAGCACAGGCTCCCAAACAGAGCAGCAGATGCACAAGTGAAGGGAGAGCCGGGGTAGATACTGCAGGCAGGTACATGAAGATAATCTCACTTGGGGCCTGATTAACTCTAAACTCCTTCTAATTCCTTAATCCTACTCTCTGTATCCAGGAACCGTGGTTTCTGTATGTCCTCTTAGTGTTCGACAAGGTTACACTATTTCAGGTGTTGTTTTACTCCACTGGGATTGAAAGAACAACTCGTGAATTGGCCCAAAACAAATGTACCACATCAGCTGTAGCAGAGAGCATAGATTTAACATGCAGATGGGGCTGTGCACATGTGCGCGTATGCACAGTGCTCTGTGCACAAAAATAGATGTGAGCTGTAAATGCTAACTAATGAGACCATGTATCCTGGGCACAAGAACTATTTTTATACCACACCTCCTCCCTGTGTTCTGTGCTGGCTCATTCACTCCTTCATCACTACATTTTATGCTCTTTCACAGCAGCATCGCTGATGATCTCTTTTGCCAACAACAGACTTGGGGTGCATTTGATCACAATTAATTCGGGTTGTGGTACGCATTTCAATTTAATGTTGATTTAAAACAAGCCTGTAATGTATCCGTTAATTTTGCTTGGTAATTCTTTCTCTGCTATATTTACTAATGATGCGGGCCGGCCCTGCTCAGATGGCAGCTAGCAGAGATGTTCGATGAAAACACAAAATGGAGGAGGCAGCAGACACAACCTCAGCTGGTCCATTAAGGGCATGTCTGTTTTCTGACAATCACAATTGAGATGACAGAGCATTAAACGGCCCAGAGGAGCCCATGGGCACTGAGGCATGCCCGTGTGTGTGTGTGTGTGCTGACCCAGGGAACAGACCTATGGGGGGTCTGTGGGGGGGAAGGGTACGCTGGATTATTTCAAGAGTCGCACAGTTATTGGTCACTGGACACAAACAATGGGAGGGCTAAAGAGGATTTGGTTTGTGAGTATACCCCCCCCTCCTCCTCCTGCTGTCCCGCGCGACCAGTGGGAAGTGTAGAGTGAGGAGGCCAAGCTTCACCCTTTGGGAAAACCCTGTACATCTGGAAGATTGGCCTGGCTGTCTGTGTCTGTGGCCCCTCCCCCACCGCATGACAGCCAGGAGACTTGAACTACTTATGGAAGGGCAAATGCACCCATATTAGTCACCAATTAAATCAGGTCTCATTCATGAGCGATGCTACTATTGCAGAGCTGTAATCAAGTGGTGCAACTGAAGCCACAACAGTCTGTCCCGGGACCAGAGTCGGTGAGTCTCTGATATTGGTTATTTTTGGTTCTGCGGCTCCTTATTCAAATAATGGCTTGATGCAACTTGTCTCCTGTATTTATCTCTTGAGGGTGCCTCAGATAACCTGTGAAGGTTGGGTAGTGAGCTGAGCAACGTGGCATGCTGGGAAATGTGAGTTTGAGCAGTGCTAATGGGCAGCTTGGGAGGAGAATGCCCCCTTTGTGTGCGTGGACTTTAATGAGTCTCTCATTGACAGTGTTGTGGGTTTGCTGTCATGCGTCAGTGTAGACCAAGACAAACCCCTATTGTTATTACTTCGACAATGTTTTTTACATTTGATGCGTCTTTATTACATGGAATATTTATGAGAATTTAACAGACACTTATCTTTTATTGGCTTAAGTCCTTTAAGTTATTATGTACGATTATAATTGCTTTTATTAAATATCTTATATTTTTAAAAATATTATTTACAAAAAATTCTATAATGTACAATGACATCAAGCCTGTTGAGTGTTAATCAGTAATCTTTGAATAGACAGTATTCTTATTTTCAAGTTCTTTTTATACAGGGGTACCCTGTGGTCACAGAACGCACATAAAACAAGTTCAGAATATCAAAATAAAATGTCAGTAAAACCATCAATAAAACAATTCAATAAGTTAAATACAATAAAATATTGACTAAAATAATGCGAAGCCAAGTGTTAACCGGTAGTCTTTTAAAAAGTCTCCCGGTTAACACTTGACTAACAGGCTTGACACTATTGTACATTTACAAAGAAATTGATGAATTAAAGAAATCATAATTTACACCTGCACTACTAGTATATTGTGTTTAATTAAATAAATCTCCTACTGTTGCTCACTTACTAGTACTACCATCCTGTTTGTGTGTGGTAGTGTTACTCAGTTTGACCTTTCTTCATCTGTCTCCTCCAGTGGCTGCCATGACGACAGAGGCGAGTGCTCTGAGTGAAGCGGACACTGAGGGGAAGCAGACGGCCAGTCCCACCGAACCTGAACCAGAGAACAAACAGAACCCAGACCCAGAGGAGGGGGAGACCTCTGCTGTCAAGGCCCAGGAGAAGGCCTCTGAGCCTGGGCAGGCAGAGGCAGCAGTCACCCCAGAGGAGGAGCAGCTGAAACCTCGCACCAGGACCTCAGCCGGCAAAGGCTTGTCCAAACTCTTCTCCAATTTCCTTAAGCGGCGCTCGCAGTGCTCAGAGGGAGAAGAATTTGAGGTAGAGAAAGCCAAGGAGGACAAGGCTGACAAAGAGGAAAAAGCTGAGAAAGTAGAAGAAAAACCAGCAGAAGAAAAGAGCGAGGAGAAGGAAACCAAAACACAGGAGGCAGCAGCTGAGGTGAATGTGGAAAAGAAGGAAGAAAAGGTAGAACCCCCAGCCAACAAGAAAAAAGAGGAGGAAAAGACTGAAAAGAAAGGCAGTAAGAAAAAGAAAAAAGAGGTCAAGAAAAAAGTTGACGACAAGACAAAAAAACCTGACGAAAAGGAAAAAGCGGAAGATGCAGAAGTTAAAAAAGAGGATAAGGTAAAAACGGAGGAGGAAAAAGTAAAAACAGAGGAGGAAAAAGTAAAACAAGAGGAACTGAAGGAAGAAACCAAGGAGGCTACAGCTGCTGAAAAAGTAGAGGAAAAAGTTCAGCCAAAAGCAGACGCTAAAGAAGACACTCCTGCTAAAGAGGAAATAAAGAAATGTGATGGCAAAAAGGAGATAAAAATTGACAAAAAAGAGGCTAAGAAAAAAGAAAAAGAGGAAAAGGAAAGGAAGAGGGAAGAAGAGAAAGCAAAGAAAAAAGAGGAAGAGAAGGCACGTGAGGCAGAGAAAGCAAGAAAGAAAGAACAAGAGAAGAGCAAAAAGAAAGAGGAGGAGAAGGCAAAGGAAGCCAAAAAGAAAGAGGAGAAGGTTAAAGAGGAGAAAAAGAAAGAGGAAAATATAAATGAAGAGAAAAAAGAGGAAAAGGTAAAGGAGGACAAAAAGACAGAAGAGGAAACAAAGAAGAAAGAAGAGGAAGAAACAAAAGAGGAAAGTAAAAAGAAGGAAGAAGTGGCAAAAAAGAAACCAGAGGAGAAACCAAAAGAAGAATCTGTGAAGAAGGAAGAGAAGTCAAAAGAGGAGGCGAAGAAGGAAGAGAAGTCAAAAGAGGAGGTGAAGAAAGAAGGAAAGAAAGGAAGGAAAAGAGAAGTCCCAAGAGGAGGTGAAGAAGCCGGTGAAGGACGAACAGAAAACCGACAAACCAAAGAAAGAAGAAGAAAAGGGGAAGAAAAAGGACAAGGGCAAGAAGGGTAAAAAGGGGTCTGCAGTAGAACAGGTCAAAGCGCCCATCGCTGATCCAGAACCTGAGCTCAAAGCGGAACCGGAGAACGAGCCGGCTCCGGACCAGCGCTCCGTCGGCAGTGCAGAGGTGAGATCTACTGTGTATAGTACTATATACACTCGGATTTGTTAATATTACACATATAAATGTCAATGTGTGGGACTTTTATCTTTTTATTACGGATCACTTCGGCATCTTCACACTTGTGTCCTCTTAAATCTGGGGTGTCCATACTATGAAACTATTGAAATGCGGCCGTCAGACACACTTTTGTTGGTCCTCAGTCTTCCTGGTGAATAGGCGTAAATTATCTTAAGTTGTTCTTTTTTACCATTTTTAGTAACTTTAGGGTTAGGGTTAGGGTTAGGGTTATTTACAATGGGATATTGATAGCCCATTACAGGGCTGTTGGTAAACAAAGAGTGTAGTCTCAAGTGAAACCGAAAAAGAAAACTCCCTTTATGAGGAGGTCCCACCCTGTGGGCAGGGCTTACATAGAGGAGGACATAAAACCTGAGTTCCCAGACTGGAGTCACAGGTTGAGAATGACTCTTGAATGAAAGTCGAAACGTTTTGTTTTTCTAAAAACAGAGTCCAGATGACTACAACTGAATCTTTTTCTACAAAGCTTCTGTACCAAATATTAACACCGACATACAAATACATTATTTAAAAATCATACAATGCGATTTCTGGATATATTTTTGATTCTGTCTCTCAAAGTGGAAATTCACCTACGATGAAAATATCAGACCCTCCATAATTTCTGTGGGGGAATTTGTAAAATCACAGGGTGCTTAAATACTTATTTTCCTCACTGTAAGGATGAGCAATATTGCCCAAATGTTTTTAAATTATATATACACACACACACACACACACACACACACACACTCTGTATAAAATGATATATTTTGGTCAACAATACCATTTTATTGTCTTATTTATTATTATGGCAATCTACCAGAAATGTGCTGAAACATGCCTGTAAATCAACCATGTTTTTAGGGACTGTTTGATGTTTTGCTCACCTCCTTTTATAATGTAAGTGCGCTTGACAATCTTGTAAGTTTTGTGTGAAAAAGACACTAGTTATTATTTGTCTTTTGCCTTATGAACTATGACCCAACCAATTCCCCTAAATGTATATTATTCTTTAGCAAGCTCCAGGGGAAAACAAAGAAGATCACGAAGTGGAGACGAAGCCAGAGGCAGAAGAATTGAAGGAAGACGGTGAAAAAAAAGAGTCTTCACAAAAAGCAGAAGAGAAAACATCAAAGGGAGAGAAAAAATCTAAACAAGAGGCAAAAAAACCTACAAAAAACAAGGAAACTGAAGACGCGAAAGACGCAAAAGGCTCCAAAGGCAGACAGAAGACTATGCAGTGCAAAGTCACATTACTGGACGACGCTCTGTTTGAGTGTGAGCTTGATGTAAGGGGATTCCACTGTGACATTATTCCGTGTTTCTTTCATTGTCTCTGGACTTGACATTTATTTTTGTTTGTACAGAAACATGCCAAAGGCCAGGAGCTGTTTATTAAGGTGTGTGACCACCTCAATCTATTGGAGAAAGATTACTTTGGCCTTGCACACTGGGGATCTTCATCTAGCATGGTAAACCGCTTGTTTTAATATATTTGAGTAATCACCTGTCATTATAGTAGTTAATATGTCCAGCTGTATGTGTAACTTCATTTGCTTTGCTTTAGGCATGGGTTGACCTCACAAAAGAGCTTCGGAAACAGGCCACAGGAGGCATTTATGAGTTTACTTTCAACGTAAAGTTCTACCCCCCAGACCCAGCCCAGCTCACTGAGGATCTCACCAGGTAAATGTATCTTCACTGAGGCCTTCTGTTTGTCTCCTTTGTACCCTAGTTGTATAGTAATTCCATGCTGATGATTTTGTTCCTGCGTAGGTATTGTCTCTGTCTCCAGCTGAGGAAAGACATCCTGCGCGGGGTCCTGCCCTGCTCCTTTGTGACGCTGTCGTTACTGGGCTCCTACACAGCTCAATCTGAGCTTGGAGAGTATGACCCCGAGGTACATGGGACAGACTATGTGAAGGATTTGAACCTGGCTCCTGGACAGACTAAAGAGTTGGAGGACAAGGTCATTGAGCTACACCGCACATACAGGTAAGACTTGACATGTGTATTAGGGATGAGACCAAATCTAGTACCACAAGAGCTCACAAAATAAAATTGCCACACGGTTGTGCAGACATGTGTTTATTTTTGGCTTGAACAAAAAAGGGTTAAGTGCTGCTGAGTTATGTTAAGTTGCCATAATAAAAATGTAAAAATGCATTCTACAAAGGAGGCAGAACAAAAACATAAAATATAATAAATGAAAATGATTATGTCAAAATAGTTTACTGAACTGCACAATTTATTATATATTAATCCAAAATTGGTTAAATCCGGTTCTCGTGAACCCACACTCGTGTGTTGTCTTGTGGGAAATGTGTGTCGCCCCATCCTTTGTAGTTACTGTATTATAATATAACTCTGTTTCAGGTCCATGAGTCCAGCCCAAGCAGACTTGTTGTTCCTAGAAAATGCCAAGAAACTTGCCATGTATGGAGTGGACCTTCACCAAGCTAAGGTGTGCGCGTGTGCATTATGCAAATTACATTATACGAGGTTGCTGAAATATTTTATCTGTTTAAAAAAAATTAAATAAAATACATTACATTACATAGACATGAACATAATATCATAAAATAATGTCTTCCCCCTGGTGGCTCTTTTCTGTTATTGCATTGAATGTGATTGCAGAAGTTTAAGTTAAACAGAATAATCTTCTAACCTCCTTTTTGCTTTAGGATCTTGAAGGTGTTGACATCACACTAGGTGTTTGTGCCAGTGGACTCATGGTTTACAAAGACAAACTCAGGATTAATCGTTTTCCTTGGCCTAAAGTGCTCAAGATTTCCTACAAACGAAGCAGCTTCTTCATCAAGATCAGGGCATCAGAGGTACATTACCTTTCTCCCGTCTTAAATTATTTCAACATTAATCTAATTCTGGTTAAGACTGTAGTCAACTAAAGAAGTTCTTGGTAGTCGAAAGCGTGTATCAAAAAATAATAAACTAAAAGTTTGTATTGTTCTCAGAACTATACAGAGAAGTACTCATATAGTGAAAAGTCAATTAAGCTATTCATTCACTCCCAAAACCCCAGCAAAACTCACTCAATGCATTCTCCTTTCTGCAGCTGTTCTTATGAATCTCTATTGTCTTAACAAAATAATAGTCGAGTAATGAAAGTTTGGATAAACTAAGGCACCATTGACTAAATAATCTAAAGCTGCGATCCCCAACCTTTTTCCTTGCAAGGACCAGTACAATCGCTTTATTTTTATTTATTTATATATATATATATATTTTTTTTCAGGGACCTGTTGAACGGGACAGGGCGTGAATGTGTACAAACTCGTCTATAACTTAATTTAAAATGCTTATTACCCATGTTGGCTGCTTATTAGATTAATTGGCTCAATTTTCATGGTAAAACACACATAGAATATAGGGACATAGCAACAGTCTATAAATCAAAAATAATAATACATAGGTTACATTTGCCTCTGGGGACTGGTAGCAGATGGCCCGCGGCCCAGTTGGGGACCCCTGATCTAAAGGACTACAGCCCTTATTTTGATGTTAAAAAAGTAAAAGTTAAAAAGTATAGCTCTTTTGTGATTTATATATTTTTGACTGTTTTTGACACTTTGTCCTTTTGATTTGCAGCAAGAACAATACGAGAGCACCATTGGTTTCAAACTGCCAAATTACAAAGCCTCAAAGAAACTGTGGAAAGTTTGTGTGGAGCATCACACCTTCTTCAGGTAAAGCCCTGCTCTCTGTCACTTCAGTGGCTTATTGCCCACCTGACACCACAGGTAATCAGACCTGAGGTTAAGATGATTGGCTTATACAGCTTAACTATACGATGTAGTGTGTAGTGGTTTGTTGATGTTTTGTTGTTGCATAAATGGGTTGAAATAAAGTAATTTCATGTTTTATTTTCTCAGAGTTCCGACTGTGGAGCCTCCTTCCTCTCGGCGTTTCCTCGTGTTAGGTTCAAAGTTTCGTTACAGTGGTCGCACTCAGACTCAGACCCGCCAGGCCAGCTCTATGATCGACCGGCCTGCTCCTCGCTTCACACGCTCTGCCAGCAAGAGGCTGTCCCGCAACCTGGATGGAGGTATGTGGCATGTGTGGATGCGAGTGATCCTGTGAAAGCTCCATGTTTGATGTGTGCTCTGTCGCGTTTGCGCACTTTGTCCATCAGCCAGGTGTGAGGTTGATGACTGGTCTGACTATCTGCTGTCCACCAGAGTCCAGTGTCCCTTTAGAATCTCAGGTACTGAGGTTCTGTGGAGCATTAACAAACTTACACCATCATTCACTGCTTTGTGTGGTCTCATAACAGTCGTTGCTCAGCTGCTGCTTTGTCTTCAATGCTTGTGCTCATCATTTGTGGGCAACATTATCATGACGTAATCTTCTGAGTGCGATCTTGTCTTTGTATGAATTTGTGCTTGCAGTACCATTTTAAACCTCTTTTTTCTGGTTGTTGTGTGGGGCATAGTCTGCATGCCTTTGTCATGCTATCTCATGTGAGCCCAGGAGGCTTCAGAAAACTGCATTGACGCTTTTATGACTGCTCTGCTTGTGCGTGTTGAAAAATATGATGCCTTTTGCAAGCGTTGCTCTAACATACATTTGCTGGATTTAAATAGTCTGGTAAATGCTGCACCAGCTTCATTATATAATGTCTTGATGACATGATTTGTCCACAGTCACAGAGCAGTGTGTCCAGACTGACCTCGAAGTCAGTCGGCCGTGGCCTGAGTTGCTGCAGCCAGAACGCGTGAAGGATGAGTGGTCTGCTCTGCTCCATCGACACCCTCCTTTTCCTCTTACACCAACCTTTGCTATGGTTAAACAGTCAGGTATTTTTCAATGGCCGCTGCCAGTAAAAATTCCATAACTTATTTTATGTTTGCATCAGTCAAAATTCGTATTAATATATTCTCATTCTGTCTTTACCTCGATTTTGTCAGTGGAACTTAACTTGTCAAAGATGAGCTCTATAGAAAGACTGTTCCAACCAGTGCCAAAGCAGACAGACGACTGGTTTTTGTACTTTGACCGGAGTAGTGTGTTGAAAGGGGGCAGTATCTCATGTAAGCGTGTGGGAACACATTTTAGTTCATTACAAACGGCACATTATAATCTTCTACCCACAACTTTGCTTCTTCTAGACCAGCTCCAGCAGAAGGAAAAGCTTTCTGTAGAAGTGACCACTGAGGAAGTAATTGAGAGAATGCAGGAAACCATCGCTATGGTGGAACCACTGAAGGAAGTGGGTGTGTTAGAAAGACGCCTGAAAGAAGTCAGAGATTTAGAGGAAAGACTTCAACAAGTGGATGAGCTGCAGGAGAGGCTTCAGGAGGTCATCGAGGAGGAGTTAGGAAAAGAGGAGGTGGCTAGGCTCAGGGACGAAGAGCAAGATTCAGAAACACTAGTAACAACAATTATAAGAACATTAGAGACTACAGAGGGGGAGCAGGATGAGTTGGAAGATGACATAAAGAGGGTGTTTCTTAAAGGTTTGCTGTCTGAAGAAGAGGAGGCCAAGCTTCAGCAAAATCTAATAAAGACTACAGATAAGAATGAAGTCATTCAAAGTTTGAGAGAAAAACTTGGTCAGATAGAAAAGGAGTGGAGAGAGGATGTGGATAATGAGCTTAGTCTGTCAGATGTTGGCACCACTGCTGTTGTATCATACCAGATGGAGAAAAGGACTAGGAAAAGGGTAACAATTGTTGATGAAACGACTGAAATGAAGGATGCGACACCAAAAGTGAAACTTGAGACTAAATCCATATTGAGCAGAACAGACATTCTTGAGAACAGGGCTTGCAGGTCTAGAACGTCAAGCCGATCTGAAGACGTCTGGTTTAAACTTTTTGATCGTCTTCCATACAAGGCTCTTTACAAGCCAGGTACAGTATGCCGTAGTTTAGCCACTGCAACTAACCCATTTCTCATCATTCCTCTCAAACATACAAATTGTTTTTGCCAGTAGTGGTTGCTTCTATGGAAAGTGTGCAAACTGATGCAGATAATGTCTCAGCAAAGCCTCTTATTTTGGAGAAAGTGGAAGTTTTCATTGAAGAGATGAAAATTGAAGCTGGGGAGAGGTTTGAGCGGACGCCTCTGGCTACACTGTCCCCAGTACTGAGAATGGATGATTGGTTTGTCTTCTTTGATGTTGTTCCAAGACATGTACCTCGTAAACAAACAGGTACAGAGTTTGCTTCACCGCTTTACTGTCAATCAATTGCATTTACATAAATCTTTTGAGAAGGTTTTAAAGCATGGCATGGATGTTTTCTTGCACTAGCTACAACTCTGTTAAGCGTTGTTGAGGTCGAGACAGAAGATAATATTTTCGCTGATGTGCCAAGAGATAAACTTATCGAAGAAGTGGTTGAAAGTGACAATTTGAAAGTTCAAAATGAAGCTGTAGTTTTGCCAGGGGCTGTGATGAAAACAGAAGATGACTGGTTTGTTCTGTTTGATCCTTCTCCAAAAGTTGTGCAATACGTGCAACCAGGTACTACACATTTTCTTCTACAAATTTTTGCTTTGATTCTTAATGTGTTCTCCTAATCATATTATTTCATTATTAATCAGTAAAAAAAATAGTCAAGCGTGATGATGACTACCACAAAGAAGAGATCATTTATTCTGAGAAAATAATATCCTCAGAGATGGCTGTGGTAGAGGAGATCATAACTGTGAAAAAGGAGTTGTCCAGGGTTAAACCACCTGAGCAGAAAATCATCAAACCAGTCTCACAAAGGGGGGATGACTGGTTTATTTTGTTTGATGTCCCCGCCAAAACGTCTCCATACAGGCCACAAGGTTTTTTGTGTGCTACTATTTCATTTGCTCTTTAAATTAGTCACTGGTTCTAATCCTGCTTCGTTTCTCAGTGGTGGCAGTGGCTTCTTATGGTCAGGATTATGTTGAAGAAGCAAGTACACTGACACGGATGACAAAGATTTCCGTTAAAGAAATGACTGAGGAGAAAAAGGTCATTGTCGGTCCGCTCTCAAAAGCGAGGATTTCACAAACTTTCAGAGGGGTTGAAGATGATTGGTTTGTCCTGTTCTTTGCTGCACCAAAAGAAACTCTTTATAAACCTAAAGGTACTTAACTTCCTTAACTTCAGTTTTCAGACACAAAGTATTGGTTATAAATGATCTAAAGGGGTATTTGCTCACAAACACGACAGTTTGGTCAGTTTCCATTTTCAGGGATTTTGTGCTATATTTGGCTCTTGTTGGTAGATTACATAATATTAGATAAGGAATAAAAAGGATCAGTGGCTAATGGAAAAGTGCATTTGCCTATGTGGTGGATGTTTTTGCAGTTAAACTGTTTTGGTCAAAGTTAATATTTTTTATTTGTAGCTTAAAAACCTTTTCACAGTGCTGCATGTTTGCTTGCAAGAACTTACCGGTAACATGTTCATATGTGTATGTGTGACCAGCCGCTCAAATAATTCCAAAACCCGAGCCTAAGGTTGAAGTTAAAGTGGTAGAGAAGAAAGCTGAGGCAATGCAGATAAAACCAAGGCCCTCACAGCCGCTGCCACAAAGAGACGACGACTGGTTTGGTTTGTTTGAGCCCAGATCAAGGTTAATCCTCCCAACAGGTACATATGTGTGCCCTTACAATACCATTAGTGATGTGACAATAACTATCATATCTTATTAACTACATTATTATTGGTCTGTGTAGTTCCCTTTTTGGCGTGCCGCTCTATCAAACAGTGGATTTGCTCTTTACATCTTACAATTCAATAGATTGCAATCCTGTCCACAATATTCTTGCAATATATTCAGTATTAAGCTTGTCACAATAGCAAATGTTGCCGTGCGATATATTGCTACATCAGATAAAACTGAATCTAGTTTATGCCATTTACACAATAACTCTAAAGCTGAAGAATCCCTGCAAAGCCTTTTCTAAATGTTTAATATCACAGTTAGTACGTTTCTGTAATAATACTATTCGACCATCTACAGCTCAAACGACAGAAGAATATTTAAAATTCCCCACTAGGGACTAGTGCAAAGAAAATTCACACAATAAATATTGAGCCCCCCACCCCCCCCCAAAAAAAAAAAATCAAAGCTTTTATTTATTCAGCAATAGGTTGATTTGGTAACTATCGTGACAAGCCTATTTGCAAAATCAAAATTTCCGGTATTGTTGCATCTCTAATAAGATAAGTTTATTTATTGCTTCACACATTTGTCCCTGATGATATCTAATCTATGGCGCTAGTGCTTCCTGTTAAACCTCTGCCGGATACAAGACAAATTTTGGGTGCTGAATTGGGAACGGCTGAGACTCAGAAGTTGATAATTGGTGTGGACAAAAGACTAGATGAGACACGTTTGTTTCAGAGAAGACCTCGCCCAATCAGAGCCAAGTCTGAAAGGGGGATAACGGACGATTGGTTTGTCTTTTTTGACATCATTCGTTACGAGCCTGTTGGCAAGCCAAGAGGTACTGCGAATTTTCTCAACGTTAATTCAAACTTGACAATTGGTTTCATGGGTCATTAAAAAGGCTCCTTTGTGTTAGCTGCCGTCAGAGAGATGGCTGCTGTTTTGCCAAAACCAATTTATGATGATGTGAAACCACTTAAGACTGTAACAAGGATTAAAACATCACAACCAAGAAAGATCGATGATTGCTGGTTTGTCCTACTGGATGTTGCACCTAAAATAAAAGGTAGTTTTTAATGAGTGAGTTGTTGTGATTTGCTGTAGATACTTATTTCTGTGTTTGTGGCCCACAGCTGTGGCTAAATCAGTTGGTGTTTCTCTTGAAGTAAAACCAACCAAAAGAGTAGTGACCAAAGTACAAAGAGTGCAGCAGGCTGTTACAGTAACAGAGATGAGGTGGCAAAGGGCAGGCGTGGAACGAAAAAGACCACCTGCGGAAATGAGAAGGGTGGATGATGATTGGTACATGCTTCTGGACAAAGTCGATAAAGCCCCAGGTATAGTCAGGTTATCACATGGTACTGGTAAGATTGTCCATTTCTGTTCCTTGTAATTTATTCCAATACTTGTGCTATAGTATCTATGCCTGCTCGTGTCCGGTTTACCACCAAAGAAAGCAACATTTACACTAAAACAAAGCTCACCATTTCTGAGACTCGTTCGCGGTTTGAGAGGCGGATCCTTGAGGAAAGACGTCCTCCCCCTCGGAGAAACGATGACTGGTTTGTTCTGTTTGAACGTGGCCTCAAGAAGTCAGGTATTGGAGTGTTTTGATCACTAACGGTTTTGTGACTGCGCTTCTAATAATACGAGCTTTGAGCCAGAGTGGAAAACTGTGTGGCTATGGCAGTAACTTTTCTCACCAAGGCTAGTACATAAACACATTTTTACTTTTTGTGTAAAAGCTTTTAGGAGATCTTTTTGCTTTTTTCAACCTACTATTTTGCTTTTACCTTAAACTTGCTGTTTGGGTACTGGTTTGTTGCACAATGCACGGTTTCTGCTTGATTGTTCATTAAACCTGTTTAAGGATCCCTTTTAAGGGACAGTATTTGATAAATGTAACTCCTGCCATCACGTAAGTATGAACACTATCTTTAAAAAAAGTTTGTTTTACTAACTCTAGAGTCTTGGTTGCGTTAAATATGGTTCTGTAAATGTAATATCTCGCTTTTTATTCCAATGTGTAAATGTTCTTGTTTGGTTTCCAGTGGTGATCCCACAGCGAGGCGCTCGTCCCGTCAGTGCCCCGGTGTTCTCTCAGGCCGCTCTGGCTGAAGCCGGGATCCCCATGGCCCCTCTCGACCAGCCCCAAACCTCCACCCCCATCAAGGGGGGCCACCAGGATGAGAGGCGACTGGAGGTCACTGTGGAGACGGAAGAGATCTCTAAAATGGAGACACTGTCTGAGGTCAAGGTATGAACCTAATCAATCATTCTTACCTTTTTAACCTAAAGCACTTTTTCATCACAGCAAAGCAGAATATTTCTTCATTGACACTATTATCGTATATTTTATTTCATGCATTTTACGCAGTTTTTAAATTTTTATTTTTATTTTTTAATGAATAGGACCAAATGAGACCTTTCCTGAATAGTTAATGAGACCACATGGTAATATTATTGAAACTATCATTACATTTTGTTGCACAAAGTGTATTATTGTGGAATCAACCTTTTGCATCTAGCCTTTTCCTTAGTGGCCAAATAAGTTTGAAATTTGTTCATCACTTGGGGTGGGCAATATTGACAAATATTTTTTTGGAAGTATCCTTATAATAATATTCAGGGGATATTATCTCAATCCAACAGAAACGGGGCTTTTACATTAGTTAAGGTTTAATTATCAGACACATGTGTCTCTACAATTTATCACAAAAGTGCAGAAATATGACCTTATACCCTGATTTGAAAGTTTACAGCATAACTTTTTTCATTTTAACTTTCAATCAGCTGTTTTTGTTGCATTTTGTTTTACTATAAACCAGGGCTATTCAACATCAGGCGTGGGGGCCAAATCAGGCCGTCGAAGTGATTTAATCTGTCCCACGACCCAGCTTCCAAATATTAAAACAAAACAAAAAATATTGTTTACTGGTTTAGATCTGGTTTGGTCTTTGTTTAGTACTGGTTTAACTCGGCTTTAGACCTGTTTTGTTTCAGGGTTAGTCCTGGTTCAGACCTGGTTGGGTTACTCTAGTTCTAGTTTAATTCTTGTTCAAGGCATTTTTGCAAAGCGTTGTTTTTTATTTCTCACAAAAATCTAATCCATCAGTAATTATTTATTGTATTATCTCACTTTATTGAAACGGTGTTGGGGATATTTGGTGCGACCCAAATTACAGTAGTTACAGTGGCATGTCGTGCACCTCCGGCCCAGAGGCCCTGGTCCTCTGAAAAATCTGGCCCTCAGGAAAATTAAGTTGAATAGCGCTGCTATTAAACAATAAAGCATATCTTCAAAACAAGAATGTACCGTATTAGCTGAATTCCGATATATTGCCAGCCTCTAATCATGACGATACTGTTTAGAAATGTCATACTGGTCTTAATATTGTCTTTTTAGCTACTTTGTCCAAATAATTCCCCTCATAAGTTCATATAGTTTGTCTAAGTGATCAGTAAGGTATCGATATCTTATTTCTTGAGAATGTGAACTGTGTGTGTGCTCTGTAGCCAATATGGAGGGGCCGTAGAGAAGTAAATTCAGCCTTGATAACCAGCGTCAATGGGGACCTAAAGGTTAGTTTGCGCGTGTGGCCTGGTGCATAGGTCTGTAGAGACTTTGGCTTTGCTGTGTCACAACAATATGAAAGCCAAATGCAGAGGATTTTAACGCGTGTCCCTTTGTCATCCCGCGGTAGAACCAGAGAGAAGTGGCGAGCTCGGAGATGGTGCGATTGAGAAAGGTCAGCATCTCAGAGATGTGTGGCAGCTTTTGTCTCCAGACCATGATCCCACTTCCATTTTCAGTATTTTCATGCGCTTCCATACATCTAAGGCTTAAGTGACATCACTTGCAGTGTATTTGTAAGACAATATGAATACATTACCAGTCATGATCAGCTGTAACTGTAATAGAAGTATAGTTATAAAGATTACAAGGCAAAACGTGTTTCCTCATTTCTTACTGCTGTAAAACCTGGAATGCAGTAGCATGATCCACCACACAAGACTCACTCTGGGCATGGTGTTAGTTTCTGCTTTTTTGGTTTTTGTCATGTTGCCATTTCATTTCTTAATAGTAATTTAAATATTTCAGCTGGTTCAGTACTTCTCTGGCTCATTTGCTGACATTAGCACGGTCTACTCTTTGCATGTTTTTCATCATTACTGTTGTTCTATTAACATTGTAGCTTTGTTTCTAGATTGCATGTCTGTTAGGTCACTTTGATTCTGACCCTGTAGAAAAGTGAACCAAACCCACTCGTTTTTTTCTTTTCATTTTCACAGAAAAGGGCAAAGAGAATTGAGGGTGACTCAATTTATATCAGACATAGCATTTTAATGTTGGAGGTTTGTATCTCTTCTGGAAATGTCTGTAGCTGTTTGGATTTGATTTAGCTTCTCGCTCACTGGCTGCTCTATAATCTCACGCTTTGCATGCTTTGCAGTGGCTTTGTAAATAACATGTTAATTGTGTTTCAGGAGAGTCCTCGGATTATGGGTCAATTAGGTGTTTATTTTACATACAAAGAATCAGGACAGATTTTATTTATCACGGAATATTGATCACTTCAACTTTTTTACTGAATGTTTTAATTGATCACCAGTATTCTCCTGTCTCTGCTTTTGCTTCCAAATGCAAATGTTTGGCTTTGATTGATTTGATATGAACTATTGATTGATTAATTTTAAGGGTTTAATCCAGTAATTTAATGGTCTGTAACAAACGTGCTTTTATTCTTCTGTACATATCACTAAAGTGTGTGTGTTTGTGTAGTGTGTGTGTGTGTGTGTGTGTGCGTGTGCCCTTTTTCATTTTTGCCATGTCTGTCTCTGTAATCATCACCTGCTCTAGGACTTACAGCCTGTGCACAAGATACTTTTTGATATAATATGACTTCAAATTGCTAACGATATTCTAGAGGGCAATGCGCTTTGTCATCACTTCCCTAAAATCATTTAATAAATTGCCAATAACCTGCTTCAGCTTAAAATATCAGACATTACCGGAATGCTTTCATAATTAATATATGTTCATCTTCTCTTCCATTTTCCCCTTTACTTCACCTTCCACTCGTCACATCATGACCTCTCTTAACCTCTCCACCACCTCACATGGCACTGTGGTTTGTGTAGGAGTTTGACAAACCTCAGGAGGACCTGCTCCGACACCATGCCAGCATCAGTGAGCTCAAGAGGAACTTCATGGAGGCGCTTCCTGAGTCTCGACCCAGCGAGTGGGACAAGCGTCTGTCCACACACTCTCCTTTCCGCACTCTGGGGGTCAATGGTCAGCCTCTGCCTGGCGCCGACGGGGTAAGTCTCACTCGTGTCGGCACATCACGCTTTCCATTTTAGTCTACAGTTTCTACTTAAAGATGAGCTGTGTTACTTTCTAGTGGGGGGATCTCCATGGAGATGTTGTTGTTTTTCCTGGAATGTTCTACAGTAATGTCTTCTTACTATGAGCAAGGTTTCCTCTCCACAGGTCTGACCTGTAATTTAACCTAAAGGTGTCACCTGCTAGATAGGTTAAATGCCATACAGTGGATATTCCAGGCAAAGCGTTAACACAGTGGTCACCAAACTGTTAATCCCGATCTACAGGTCTATCTGACAAATAAAAATAACAATAAATTAGAATATACATCTCTAGGTAGATCTTTGGGCTTTGCTCAATCTAAAAATGGCTTGTGAGCCAAAAAAGGTTGGGGACCGGTGCGTTAACATCTTCATGGAGTCTCGCAGGTGCTGAAATCTCCACCAAAAAGGGTTTAGTGCTCCTTTTAATAAGTTAATAATTATACTGCTTCTTTAGTAAATTGTATGCCAATTATCCTTGTCTTTTATGATGTCAGTAAGCATGCCATATTTGGATGTACATGTGCCGTTTTCTATTTAATAGTCAGACCGAAGCATATTGATTGTGTGTGTGCATGACACGTACAAAGCATAAATTCTGGTTTGCAAAGCATGAATAAAGATGCATCTGGACTTACACTGCCTGTCCAAAAAAGGGGGGCATACGCTCTAGTATTTGGTAGGACCACCTTACCTTTGATTACAGCACACGTTTGCTGTGGCATAGTTTCAATAGGCGTCTGCAATATTCAACCATGTATTTCCATCCAGTGTTGCATTATTTTTCACCAGTTGATCTTGTATTGATGATGGAGAGAGTGACCACTGCACCCTTCTCAAACACACTGGCATATTTTCCATGACCATGGGATTTGTCTTTCCACATGGCTGTTTCAGAAATGAGAAGCCACTCACTGCATCATTTGGGTTTAAATATCGTGTTGCAGCTGAATGATCATCACCCATGCAGCAGTCATCCAGTAGGAGGCTCAAATCTACTGTATTTGCTTCGTCGAATCCAAGTGGGGACTTTTTTGGACAGGCAGTGTATTAACCTGACCACACTGCAGTCTGTGTGGGAGGCATCACATACTGTATGTCCCATGTCTCTGACCCCGGTACACTCTGCATGACTGACCGGATCTGACCAGACCGACTCAGACCAAACCAGGCAAGAGCTCCTGCTGCATGACATTGAGGGACATTTGGACTTGTGCATGTTCGGACCTGTCCTTTTTCCTCTGCTGCTCCTCCTCCTCTGATCCCTCCATGTTTTCTGTTCTAGAACATTTCCTCTTGAGATTAACAAGAGACAAGACATCATTCACAGCTGATATTTCCCACTTTAATTTTTAACTTGGAAGCAGTCAGTCAATGTGCTTTGAATTCAACTTAAGAAAATAGCCGTATTCACCCAATGGCATGGTATTAACCGAAGATGAAAACAATTAGCAAAGCAGTGGCCTCGGAGCACACCATATTGTCCAAGTCTTCTGTGTATCTCACATTGATCTTTGCCTCACTGTGCGCTGCGTCTAACAGACAAATCGTTTAACACCTGTGGATGAACTTCTGTCTTCTCATGACAACTCAGGTCATCAGAAGGACTGCATGTTAAAATGCATGTCTCAAACCCTTTCCATGCTTTGTACAGCAAGTAACCATCAATATGATGTTATCCATGCTCAAGATTAAAAAGCAGTTATTGTTGAAGAGTTGTAGTTCACTGTCAGCCATTTCAAAAGTCCTCCCTGTCATCTCTTCTCCCCCGCCTCAGTTTGTCACCCGCCTCCCTCGCGGCCCCCTGCTCGACTTCTACTCCAAGCGCAGCTGAGGGGCCGACAGCCGCGGAGACCCCACTCAGGTGTGAGCCGCGGACCTCACCTTGTCTTCTACCCATCAACCACTCGCTTCTTCTTCCGCTTCTATCCCTCCTTCGCTCTGCAGCATCACTGTCGCATCCTCACCTCCACTCATCCTCTGCTCATCTTCAGAAGCTGCCTTTTACCTGGATTGACTCACCAAGTTTCCCTCTGTTCTGCTCTGTTCACTTTTTCTCCTTCTACAAAGACTTTTGGACTGAAACTATACTGTACGTGTTTGTTGGACTAAATCAAATTTTTTCTGGCTAATCTGTGTTTTTAATCATTTTTTTTTTTTACACAATTTGTCATCTTTTTAAAAAAAAATTAAATGATTCATAGTGTAGTGTTTCTGAATGTTTTGTATTTACAGTATTGTGAAGTGTTATAATAATAACTTGGGCAGCTTCTTATATTTGTACTTTGTTGCATGACAAACAATTACCGAATAATAAAAGACATTTCGTATATATAGAAGATTAAAGTTTACAGAAACATTTATTTTGGGTCATTTTCAACAAAGTCAAAAATATCATAATCTCCTACATTGACATTACTTCACATAAATGGGAATCTGTGGGCCTATAGTCTACATACACCAGTAAAGCTGTCATGACTGTCTCAAGAGTGTTTATGGATGTATTTTGTTCACATTATAGGCAGTTACTGTATCTTGTATTTGTCTTGTTTTAGAGTGTTTGTGATAGCCCTCAGTGCAGTGAGTCTAGGACCAACACTGCACATGAGGAAACAAGATGTGCGTTGAGCTTTTCGGGAACGTCCAGTCCTACTATGAGCCGCACGAGTGAGACTGACTGGCCGGAGGATCAGGAGTTATGCGATCAAGATGTGGTTGTAGTTTTTGAAACATCTCTGGTGCCGGTTGTGGAGGTGGAAATGGCCCGGCTGCCTTGCCCCCTTCATGAGTGTAAAGATTTAGACGCAGCACAGATGAAGGAGCACCAAGAGTCACATTCGGGACAGGAGGACCGCTCTGGGACAGTAGTTGGATCATCTCCTGTCTCTTATTTCAGGAGTGTTGGTCCCAAGGTCATGCGCTGCTTCAAGGTAGCCTCCAGTGTCTCAGTGATTCTGTCTCTTTTTGGCCCTTCATTAATCATGGATTCCACTCTTGAACACACCTTTGCAGCAGCTCTTTCAGCTCCTAACAGCATGAAGGTCATAGCACTCTTGGTTTGGATAACAGTCCCATAGGATGCTGCACAGGTGTGTGCAAAATACTTGGTGATGGGCAACTCTTTTTTTGGCACATTGACTTTGACCTTCCTCTCTTTTTCTAAATCACTGAATGCTTGAACAATATCATTCCCTGTCCTCTTTGTTAATTGTCTTGATTTGCCTGTAGTTTGGGGGGGGGGGGATGATCTGGTGAAAGGCTCTATTATAATTATTGATCAGAGGGAGTAGCTTGCATGGTGTGATCCAGTTTGCTGAGAGGTCTGTTAAACAGAGCCACTCAATGGGCTTTGCTCCCATCCACAGCCCCCCATTGGTGCAGACGCAGACAGTCACCATCACAGCAGAATCCTCCTTATCCAGTGGCATCTCCACCACAAGAGGTCCCTATCGTCCCAACCCATTCCATCACCTATGAGTCTTCAAAGGTAGGGGCTTTAGCACCTGCTCGGCCCAGATCTGTACCAGCGCAGGCACATGGTCATGTTCACTCTATGCAGGCCGATGCTCCCACTGTTAGCAGAAAGAGGAAAGCCCATTGTAAAGATAATAATGTAGTATTTACCTCTCTCACAGGTCGATGGGACAGACGAAGACAAAGAGGGTTCGTCTGAGTCCAGCTCCAAAACCGTGACATCAGAAATGACCAGCGGCACCACGGTCACCACCACCACCACTCACATCTCAAAGGCATGAGTGCAAAACACATATCATTGGCCTGATTTGGAACCTTGCCCGATTCGTCCAGATACATTGCGGCAAGCGCTGGAGTTGCTAATAGTAACCATACTTGAGACAAACCTCATTTTTGAGATTTGTTTTATCAAATACGCTCTTGGAATAGAAACTGTTTTACTGATAAATACTTTCCTCCAAGTCTGTTCAAATGACGTATTTGAACTGTGATAAACAGAACAAAACTGAGTTAAGTTTGACTTAAGATGTAAAAAGCTTTCTTGGATGATGATGAGCTAGAACTATCAGTTTTTTTTTTCTCGGTGCCCATAGAAAGAACTACATAAAATAATATTTTTTTTTGAAAATCAAATTTCATTTAAACTGAGCACTAATAAACATGTTATTGCAAGAGTTAATCCGATTTTATGAAGTATGTGCTAAATCAGACAGAGTTCCAAATCTGTGACTGGTGAAATGACTGGTTTGAGGTTATACGGGTTTTGTATTGGCACTAACTTTACTGCTCCCCGTCTAGGTTGTGAAAAGCGGCTCATCTGAGACTCGTGTTGAGAAAAGAATTGTCATAACTGCTGACTCTGACATTGAAGAGAAGGTATTTACATTGTTTTACAGTGTAAAGGAGAAACAATGCACATTGATTTTAATACATTTATTATTCTACAGGGAAAAGGATCTGGAGCCTCTGCGTTGTAACTGGGTCATGTTTCTTTCTACACATTTTCTTCCATCGTTTTTCATCAGTGCATCGCACAACACTGTGGCTCAGCTCTGCGCGCACACATATCAAATATCTCCCATAATTATTGTTGTAGACAAGTTGTAGATGTTTTGTTTTGGTTCTTTTTTTATTAGAAGACATTTTATCTGTTTTCTTAATTCAGCAGCATTTCCAGTTGAGTGATGTAATTTTTTTTGCTTTTACAAGATTTTTATGTAGTTGTTTTTACACACTTTTTTTAAACAAACCACTTCCTTTGTAGTTTTAGACCACATTATCCGCATTTATACTCTTGTTAAACATTCAAGGGAATTTATGTTGTTTACATGTCTAATAGTTTAGGTTTTCAGAAATACATTTTAAGTGACATACCTCGCAACACAATGTGAACAATTCTGTGCCCAAAGTGGGCTTTGTTCCAGCTCAGGTACAAAAGCAGATCTAATTAATTTCTTCCTTGACCAGCCAAGAACCGGTAGCTTAATCATTATTGTAAAGTTTAAATTAAAAATTGTTCTATTTTGAAATATTTCTCTATTTTATAGAATTACTGCTTTTTATAGTGTTTGTACAAATTAAGGTTTTTAAGTTATACATAACCATTTCCTCATGAATTGTGGGTTTACTGTTGTGTTGCGTAAGTATAATTTGGGATCATAATTTTTTTTTGAAACATTGTCTTGCTTTGGTCTTGTTTGCTCTTGTGAACTCTCATACATAGCCTGTTCTTTTTACTAAACATATCTTACACTGGTATGTTTCCCTCCTCTTCATGTTGACAAAAGTACATCTGGTTGGATTTATTATCACTGGACTTTGTATCTCAGGTTTTGTTACAGACCCTCTCACGATTGTATGAAGAATGTGTGAAGCTTTTAGAGTGTGGCTTTTTCCTAGAAACATGTTTTTTATGTGATTTGTAAAGCAGAAGCTGTGTGATTTAACGTAATGCATTTTTCAACATAAGCACGGCTCTTGTGACTGAACACCATTTTAAAATGTATTTCATTCTGAATCAAATTGTAAAGCCTTGTACCACAGTCTACGTAGATCACGTCACTTGCTGTTTTCTGTACTTCTGCTGTAGAAGAAAAACGTACCACGCTTACAAAATATCAATCCTTTGTCATAGCATATTAGCCAGATTTGAATCCCCACACAAGCCATTTGTATTGTAGCTATTTGAAAATTGAATCAGTAGTTTACACTTAAATGTTTTTAGAATATGAAATATTGTTGGATTGTGATTTATCCTTGTCTTTTTATGGAGAAGAATAAAACGTGCATTTTGCATTTACCTGAATGAATAGAATTTATTTAAATATTTTTTTCCGTGAATGACATGTAAATGATATTGTGACATTGATTGATTGTGGGCAGCTGGTTCCATTATAGCAATGGCATATTGAGGCATGGACACTCAAAACCGAACTGTTTACAGGCTTTATTATAATACAGTATAATATCTGTTTCAACAATAAGTAAACATGAGCGTCCACTGACAACACTGACACCTAGCGGTTGCTTTTGACTGGGCTCTTAAAACTTGAGGCAGCCTGGAGTTGAAGCTGATAGGCCATTGGGTGAATTTTGAAACCATATAGTCTGAAAGAAAAGAAAATGCATAACATTTCAGATAAAAGATAAAAATGACACTTTGCACTAAATAATTATACAAGAACGTGAACACACACCTTGGCACAAACTGGTTGGCTGGTCGCTTTGGACGATACTCTGGGTGCACCATATACAGCATGTGGGGGAACCCGGTGCCAAAATAAGCTCCGTCTGTGTGGTGGTGTTTGGAGGACTTGGGTGTGTACACATCCATGCACTTTGGACAGTAAAGCTTTACCATTGCTTCTCCAGGGATGTCTGACAATCCTGAATAAAAAAAAAAATGTATTCTGTTAATCCAGATTCGTAAATGCGTGCATGCTTGGGGGGGGGAGTCCAAAAATATAAATGAACATACCGATGGGTAACATAGTTTGATTTTCACAATAGACTCTCGGGCAATGTCCAAAATCACCCTGTTGATACTTTTCCAGCTGTGAAAAAAGTCATAGTCAAGTAAAATAAAATAAACCTGCTTTGAATTCTGTTATGACCTACCATTTGCGCGATGCCTCTGTTTGTGAGGATGTACCGCGCATGTATAAGACCATAAAGCATTTCTGCTGCTTGCTCTATCAAGTCACTTTGGTTTGGGTTGTCTTCAAGTTCTTCATCTGCAAAACAAGCAAACAGTTTTGTTAACACTTATAATATTCTGTAATAAGTTAATAGTTGAATTCTCACCTGGTTCTAAATCAAGGATCATGTCCAGAGCCTGTCGATAGTGTGGCACCTGCTCATTCAAACCTGTCAGATTAAACTTGTCCTGAATGTAGTCTTCGTCGACCTTAAAAGAAAATTACGAACGTTAATGTATTATTTATGAATCTCACTGGCACTATGTTAGTTATCTGAGCGTTTGTTGCACTTAACTGTTGGTGCTGGAAAGTAGCTAAATACCAAAAAGTACATATTCAGTATAGCAAGTAAAGTCACTCAAATTGAGGAACTGTAATTTGGTTACTCTTTCATTTCAAAGTAATACATTGCAGTGTTTGATTGAAGCCTACTTGGCATGAACAAACTGCACAGTATTAAATGAGAAAAATGGAAAACACAGCTCTTGTTCTGTGTTCATACAATTATTTTCTTCTCTAATCACTGAAAAACAAGCAAAAAAAATAAAGCCGTTTAATCCTATGATTTTATGTTCTACACTATTATATAATGCGACTCAAAGTTAAAAGTACTCCAAGAGTTTGGAAACCCGTACTCTGATTGGACCGTGTTACTTAATATAACAAAGTACATTTTATTGCAGGTATTCTGTAAAATAAATAATAAATTTCAAATAATTCTTCCGATCACTGTTTACTGATGTAGTGACGCATGGTATTGACTTGTTTCGACTTGTTTTGACATGTATATTACAGGCGTATTATGAAAACGTATAAAACATATGACATTGTGTGGTTGAATGTCTTTGGATTGATATGAGAGAAAGGGATTGGGCCGAACCTCACAGAAGAACTCGTTTCCCCTGAGGCCACAGAACCAGGAGATCCAGGACACCTCCTCTGAGCTGCTCATCCTCCTGGACAATGATAAAAAATGTCAAAAATGTAGGTCTTTTGTGTGTAAGTCTCAATGTAGCACAGGGCTTTATATCTAGCTTTGTTAAACGCGTGTCTACATTCACTCGTCTCTTCAGGATTAGCAGGATAGGCAAGCTTTTAGGCTAACATGCTAACACTATGACTGTGTTGCTAACGGTGCAAACGCATTGTTTTATAGTCTAACTAAAGCCTTTTTTTAAACACAACGAACAATGCGTAATGTTGGCATATGACGGTGACAATTTATTACCTTAAATGTTAAAATGAGGTCATATATCAACTTCAACTAGCTTCGCTTCCGCATCCAAACGACGAACAGCGGCGTTTCCGGCCATTTCCGGTTGTTTCAGAATAATATTTACATTTATTATTATTATTATTATTATTAGTAGTAGTAGTAGTAGTATTAGTAGTAGTAGTAGTAGTAGTAGTAGTAGTAGTAGTAGTAGTAGTAGTAGTAGTAGTAGTAGTAGTAGTAGTAGTAGTAGTAGTAGTAGTAGTAGTAGTAGTAGTAGTAGTAGTAGTAGTAGTAGTATAATTATTAACAGTAGTATAATTATTAGCAGTATGTTTAGTTGTAGTAGTATTGTTTTTTTTTTCTCAGATATGTTATTCTAAGTCATCACTCATGTAATCATTTTTAATCAGTATAAATATTGTTTATTATTTAAGCATTTTAACATTGTAGATACCAGAAATAAAAAAAGGTTTACTGTAGAAAAAAACAGTGACCAGAAACTGTGTAGGCATACAGAGACTATCCTACTTGCTATGCCAGTTCATAGACTGCATGTCTATTTTCAGCTCTTATGATATACTTAATTTTACAACGAGAAGCAGCAATAAGCTGAATTGCAACATTTCTCTGGTTTGATCTCATATAACTGTTTATTCTTTTTCAAGGCAGGTCAGAGAAGGTTTTCCGACAAGGTGGACCTGATTCTTTCTGTTCCTGCTCCTTTCCCATGCCTTCAAACATCAGGATCCTGCAGACAACATTTGAAGTTATTGTGGCATCAAGGCATTCAAGGTAACTCAGCATTTTTAAGGGCTTTAAACTTCACAAATCATCAAGGCTATTAACCATACTCACAACTTTAAAATAGCATTCTTCTTCCCCAGCATCATGTTGAGGAAGTCGTGGTAGCATATGGTGTCCTTTGATGACCCCCCAACCACTTCTGACATCATCTTCTTCAGTTCTAAGTGTGTCTTGGCCAATCCGAGTTTCTCAAGCATCCGTTTTAAACCCATTAGGTCTGCAAAGATGGGGCAATAAAGGAAAGTTCGTGAACAATCAGAAATAATATTTTAACAACTTCAACTAATCTATATTTTACTACCTATTTCGCCTTTGTCATTGAGGTCAAACTCCATGTATTTCTCTAATATTAAAAAAATAATCATACATTTAATCTTTGTTAAGAAATATTATCATGATCAATGTTCACAACAAGACAAACTTTTAAACAGTTCCAGTTTTGAAGCGAGTTCTTCCTCTTCTGCATATTTTTCATCAGATAGAAAAGCCTTGAATACATAGAATAGATAGAAAACATGTTAATAGGCCTCTATAGCTTTGTATGTATTTGTGCAACGTTATAAAGTGATGCAGTAATTAAAAAATTCCGCTCACCTCATTGATAGAGTTCAGTTTTTCTTCTTGTTTAGATTTGAGCTGACCAAATGTCTTACCGCCTGCACAGATACAACAATACAAAACTCTCTGGTAGGGTTTGTGTGTGAATAAAAACAAATAAAACAAAAAAATACATAAACTGACCTTGATGTGTGTTCATTTTATGCCGAACTGCGGTGCAGTGAAAACCCCTGTGCGAGAACTGCCCTGAGAGTGTTAAAGTGAGCAGAAGAGGAAGTCCTTATTTAATCAGCCACAGTTTACACGCAGTAACATGCACCTACACTAGAATAAAAGCAAGGTGAAATGCTGCAGCATCTGTTATTACAAATCTTTACTAACTCCTTCTACAGTTAATGAGAATTAATCAAAACAATTGTTATTCTCAAAGTGTGCTAAATTTAGCACCCACTGAGACATTTTTTATTTAACGACTTTTCTAATGAAACACACTATTTTGGTTTCCATCAGCTATAATAGGCTAACAGTTCAAATACAAAAATGCTTACAAATACATTACCATTTCTGTCTTATTCTGTTGTCTTTACTGTAAACTTTTATGAATAGTTATTTTAATATTTAGGATTCTTACTAAATGACACATGTGAAGATCATCACACATGCTTCCCCACAGGGGCGCTATTGCGCTTATATTATTTGGCAAAACACCTTTCAAGGACAAATCTTGGAGAACTGAGAGTAGGTGGGGACATGAACAGGACAATACAAAATATACCGCACCTTAAAAGAAATGTTGAGTATTTCATGAATGAGTACACTTTTCATACAGGTTCCAAATATGGCTCATTTTGACATTCTATTCTTGCAATTGGTTTTCTTTGTTGTCCAGTCTGACTGCAGAGGTAAGTACATTTGAATTGTTTTTAAATTATTGACATGGAATGTATGGACAGTGTCTAACCAACTGTATGTATTGATTTCTTGTATGCCAGATAACACAATCATTTCCGCATATGTAGATGAAGATGTATCTTTTGATTGCTTTCATCCAAAACCTTTGGATACACATAGCTGCTCCAGGTTAAAATTTACTGAAATATCATCAATTGGCTCAAAAGTTATTTTTGCTTGGCCTGAGACCCCTGAGCTTCCTAATGCTGAACGTATAAAATTGGTGACAAACAAAGACAGACCAAATGTTCTCTCACTGACTAAAGTACAAATATCGGATGGCGGTGAATATAGCTGTGAAATCTGGAGTGGCTGGAAGTGCATTCTTGCCAAAAACTTTACTTTGAAAATAAAAGGTAGGCTGAACTTTATCAGTGCGTTCTGATTTTAAAATGTCTCCCTATAACACATATTCCACCTGTACATTAATCAGCTTGCCAAAGCCAGGTGAAGACAGTACCATTTGGATCCATTGTTAATTTGGACTGTTCAGTGGGGAACCAAGCCAGAGTCAATAATCAGTCCTGGTTTATGCTGAAGTCTGGCAACCCAGGTACCCTCCCCAACAGGTTTCAAGTGAATGGGTCGACCATATCACTCAAATCAGCATTGGATTCTGACAGTGGATGGTACCGATGTCAGTACAGGCTTGGAGACAATCAACAGCGCTGCATGGATATCAATCTTCAAGTGCAATGTGAGGCTTTTTAACTTTCTATAAATATGCAATAATCTACTGTCCATTTACTAACTAGTTTTTGCCTTTATAAATCCAGTGAAATTCACAACTAAAGCAACTCAAGGTCAGTTTGACCATACATTAATATCAATACAACATCATTTGTTATAGGATAAACATGTCTCTGTCCTGTACAGTGCCAACACATATCCAGAATACTCAGATCCTTCATGATGACAGTGGGGAAGGTTTTTCTGCAGTAAACACAGTTGTGGTGTTGGCCGGAGTTGTCATCCTTGCTGCGTTGGTAGGAGCTGGACTTTACTGGAAACATAAAAACAATAAAGTCCCACAGGAGACACCAGAATATGAAGGTCAAGCTTGGCCTCTCGTCTGCACTTTTTGACCTAAAACGGTTATGGATTGACAGGGTCTTTGTCTCATTTCAGATTGTGAAGACTGTAATGTGACATATGAAGTTGTTGCAGATGGTGAGTATAAATAACATTTTACTTTCATTTTTAAAAACACCTTTGTATGTAAACATCAATGAATCTAAATGTTCAGTTGAGTAAGCCCATTGCAAGTACAAATGATACTGATTTTCCACATAATGTTAGATTATATACAATGTAGAATCAAACACACTGAAAAGCTGATGTACATTTTTTACTTTACATCAGTATATTTACATTCACCTGTACACAATGTTTGACATTTTAGAGTTTTCCACCAGCCAACCCAATTTCCAAGACCAGGACGTGCAGATTTGCACTTGTGAGTAACTCAAAGGTAACCTTTTAAATACAAGTTTTCATTTCTAATTGTTTCTCTTTTTTGCTGCAGTTTAACTCATTTGATCCATTGCTGTCCTGTGGGAGACGTTGCTAGTTCACAGCCTGCAGTAGATTATAGAAACTATCATTTGAGGTGACGACTTCTCTTTGGCTCTGGAGTTCATGGTCATGCACCTCCTCATAAACAGAGGTCTAAAAAACAATTATTGGTCAAATATATTAGCTTGATTTCCTTTTTTTTCTCCCCATGTTTTATTCTTACCAGGCCAATATTTGTTTGTAGATTTTCTGTAAAAAATAAATAAAAATAAACCAGACTTAAGTCCAAAGTTTTCATTTTGTTAATGTAATTGTACCAAACAACTGTACCTTGATCCTTGTTGTGCTTCCTCTTTCGGTACAACAACACTATAGCAGCAATGCACAATAAGGCTATAGGAACAGCTATCCAAGCAAGGCCAAGCAAAGCTGTAGGCAGATTTTGTACTTTTATGCAGTGATATATTTTTCACATATCAATCATGACAAGATAGGCCCTTTTTAATTTTGAATAATTTTAATAAAACTTCTCATTTGTTTGACAGGACGATACTTATGTTGAAATATTTTTCCTATTTATGTGTCGTCAGCAGGTAGGGCCAAATTGGATCATCAAGCTGCTAAATCATGTTTTTCAGCGCCTATGGAAAGTTGAAAAATCAGACAAGCTGCCATCATTTGAAATGGCCTGATTTGTAATAATTTGATTTGCATTGTCACTATGTAACTCCTGATGGAGGATTCACCACTTATCACATGGAGATGTTATTGCTTTGACTAGATTAGAATGTTCCGCAGCATGGCATTAAACCTGTCTATCTAACATTTATTCAATCACAGGTGTTTTTATTGCTCAAGTACACATTCTTTCTGTGCGCAGTGTCACCTCTCCATAGATTTGAGCTGTAATGTGACCTGATGCATCACCTGCTTGTCTCCATTGCAATAGACAACTTTAATGCCATACTTTGGACCATTCCAGGGAATGCAAAAATATAACAACAAGCAGGTGGCGGACCCTCCTCCAAAAAGTTAGATTGTGCATCTCAGGTTAACGTAGTTAACGTGATTATATTTAAGATTTTTCTCAAAAATGTGTTTGATTTCCCCCCCAGTTTGACAGAGCTAATTCCACAGCTGTTAACGAGCAATCATATTTTAAACAAGGGCCAAAATCCATATGAATTACACATTAGTTGTGATTTGACAACACCATTATTTCAAAAATTATTGTTTAAACCATCAGAAAAATGTGTTGCGTGTAAATTTTAAATGAAACGTTGCTTATTGATGACGTAAACAGAGGGATTCTGTTTTAGAACTACTTCCTTTTATTTTTTTACTTTTCTTCACAAACTGTCATGTGACTGATCTAAAGCTATGATACATACTGTATTTACCTTATGTTTTATGCCACCAAACAAAGTAATAATAAAAAAGCACTTTAACTTACGATTGCTATCACGCCACTTTTTTGTTGCCACTCGAACACCTTCTCTAAGTACTGAGCACACAATGTCATCAGGGCCCAAATGAACCATTGGGATGGACAGTTTGTAGATGAGACTCCTGTTTACTTTTAATAAACCAGTTGTTATGTATGGAGTATAATCTTGAGACCAAGTTAGGCTGAAGTCTTCATCACATGTAGTATTGGCACAGGTTAGCACACAGCTCAGTGTGACATTGTTTCCTTTTGGATCCGTCTCTGAAATGACTGCAGAGAAAAATGTGTAAAAAATATATAAATATATGAGTCGTTTACAGTGAAGGCAATAATTTGAACTCACTGTCAACTGTATGGAGCCAGATTGTTTTGAGTTTCCCTTCATCTACACACTGGTACTTCCCTGAATTTGAAGCATGAACATTTCTTATTAACGCAGTTGAACCCGTATTTGAGAAAGAGGCCCGAGTTTGGCCTTTTTCAGTCGAAACAAGGGAGGAAGTGTTAGAACAAGTGAAAGATACTGACTGACTCACTGCTGCGAACACTTCCTCTATACCATCTGTGAAAAATAGAGCACAAGTTACCATAAAGTACTAAATATATGCATGAAAGTATAACACATTTATACCTAACCTGTCACTTTTGTGAGGTAAGAGGTCATGGCAGTTGCTGAGCCATTCAGAGAGACTTGACATTTCCATTGTCTGAGATGGTCAGTCTTCTTAGGTTTAATGTGAAGTTTCGAGAAGCAGTTGGAAAAGTTCTCAATTCGAAACCGCTCCCCTTTGAGCAGTGTATTGTCCTCTGCAAGCCACTTGACTTGTAGCCCAGTCCTGTTGCAAGGTCTTATGAGTCCATCATAATGGTTTATGTAACAATGGAGCTCAAGTTTGCCATTGTTATTTTCTTTAACTGACAAAATACAAAATTGTATATAAAAAGTTGTTTTTGTAGTTTCAAGTCTACATTATACTTACTATCAAGGAACTGAAGGTCAACACTTGAGTTCTTGTTGCTATTATAACATGTGTAAATGGTGGCGTTATTGTTCTCCATGTAACTGATGTGCAGAGAACAGTCTGTGCGCAAAGTAATGTTTGGAACCATCACCCGTCCATCTTTCACAAGCTCAGGGCGAGAGTGAGCTTTGGTCCACGAGACGGAGGAGCACCATGACCCACGGCTCACAGCGCATGGTAAAGTCACACTGTCTCCCAATGTGGCAAACATAACCACATCTACAAAACACAACACTCATTAAAAACAGAGTGTACACATACGCATAATAACATCACACTTTTAAAGCCGAATCATGTTTAGATTAAATCCAGGATAGACCTCTCTGGCTCATCAGAAATCACTTTCTTAACAAGGCTTTAGTTATTGTAGTTTAATTGAAAGCTGATTTGAATAATTTGCATCAACTACTAGAGCAAAAGTTGTTTGGTATTGTCAGTAGTAGCAAATGTTTTAAGGGAAACTGATCTGAGAGCTGCCATAAGAGGTGGAGCTTACATCTAAACATCCACACAACAATCAATTTGCAGGGTATACTTGGGAATAAGATTTATTCCCCCCCCAACAGTTTATTGTCATATTCAAAAGGTATATTAAGATAGTCTTTTATAGTACAGACTAGAAGTAACTGTCACGTTACTGGCACAGCTTTATATTTCACAACTGTCTTACCCAGTTCCTTGATATTAATATCACAAGTTACTCGCTGTCACCTATATCTATGCGCTCTGTACTATTGTATGTGCTTACCTTTTGACTGAAAAGCCATTCCTCTCAGAAAAGGAAATAGAAGTCCAATACAAAATAAAAAAATCATCTTGACATGCTTGTGGTCAGCCACTTCTGTTTCAGTTTAATAGGACAAAAATGAGTGACCACAAATGGTTAAAACATAGTTCAGGAAATGACTCATATCATGATGCTAGGACTCATTTCTCTTGACACAGCCAACTCAAATTAACAAGGCTATAGGAACGACTATCAAGGCCATGTACAACTGTAGGCAGGTTTTTCCATGCAGTAAAACATAATTTGTTGCATCAATAAAACCCTTCAAATGGATTATATTAAGAACACATTTATCACTCTTACAAAACACATTTATTTAAATATACTATTAATTTGTGACAAAATATGAAATAATGAAATTGATCTCGCCCTATAAATTTGTACAAAAATGTTTTTCTACAATTTATATTTCGTTTAAGCAGTGAAATGATGGGTGAGCTTAACAAGGGCAAAATTGGGTTGGCTGGCCGCTAATCATGTTTTTTTGATCTTTAACCCTTATATTGTGTTGCGGGTCAATTTGACCCATTTCAGTTTTTGTGTTGACCGAAGTACTGGTTATCCTTTTTTTTTCTTCCTAAAATGTTGTGACTTTTTCTCATCTTGGGTCATGAACTTGTCTGTAAAATCTTGACTGTTTGATGTGTAGTACAATGTCTGTGCAGACTTTGTATACAAAGATGATGTTGCGGGTCATTTTGACCCAGACTATTTAATATGGGTAAATAGCTGTTCAGATCAAAAATGAACAACCAAAAATGAGCTCCAGAAGGTTTACAGTTGAAGAAATTTTGGCACATATATAGAACTTGGATAGTGATATAGGAGGAGAATTCAAGACAGAGGATCTTCCAGAGACCAAGGACAATGTTATTGATGACCCAGATTGTCAATTTTCCTCCGATGAAGAGTATTCAGAGGATGAGTCTGCTGTTATCTCTCCATAAGCTGAAAACCAAGAAATACACCAATCATCATCCACAGAGAATACATGGACATCTAAAGATGGTAAGATAAAATGGTCAACATCACCACACCAAAGTCGAGGTGGACTGTCATCTGTCAATGTCATCAAAATGACTCCCGATCCTACAAGATTTTCTGTCATACGACGAGTTCATGATATTCAATCAGCATTTCAGCTCTTTGTATCCCCACCAATAGAGAAGATTATACTCTACATGACTGTCCATGACTGGACAAGAGAAATGGAAGCCACTGAATCAGGCTGCATTGCATGCTTATATCGGAGTTCTGGTATTAGCTGGAGTGCACAGGTCAAAAGGAGAAGCAACAGAAAGTCTGGAACGAAATGGAAGGCCAATCTTTCGAGCCACAGTGTCTCTAGAGACATTCCACATGATATCTTGTTTGATCCGATTTGACAACCGCGACTCCAGAGCTGGTCGACGTGAAAAAGCCGCTATCAGAGATGTGTGGAATAAATGGGTCAAAATTCGGCCTTTGTTGTACAATCAATGTTACTGTTGATGAGCGCCTTGTTCCATTCAAGGGACGCTGTCCTTTCAAGCCCGCTAAATATGACATCTTAGTATGACATGGAATATGCAAGTATACACAGGAAAGCTACCTGGAGAAGCCCCTGAGAAGAATCATCGGGTGCGTGTCGTGCTGGAGATGAGTGAAGGGCTGCAAGGTCACAACATCACATGTCACGACTTCTTTACATCCTACCGCCTTAGAGAAGAACTTCAGAAGAGAAATCTGACTATGTTGGGAACAGTCAGAAGAAACAAGCCAGAACTTCCCAAAGAAATTCTGAAGGTGCAGGGCAGACCTCTGCATTGCTCAATATCTGCTTTCAGCAACATTTGTTTCATACTGCCCAAGACAAACAATGTTCTTGTAATGAGCACAATGCACACTGATGCATCTCTGACACAAGAGAAGACATGAAGCCACGGATGATCATGGATCTACAATCTGGGCAAAGTCACAGCAACATACAGCTGCCAGCTCAAGACTGCCCGTTGGCCCTTGTGATTTTCCTCAACATTGTTCTTAAATATAGTGTTGAAAAAAAAAAAAAAAGTTATTGTATGTCTCTTTTCTAAATGTTCATAAAATCTCAAGTAAAGATGTTGTTGGTTTAACCTGTTTTTTTACTGTTTTGCCTGACTTTACACAGTATGGTTCAAATGACCCGCAACATAATCAATGTAATTTTTTTTCAACATAATACAAGGGTTAATGTACGTACAAAAAAGTAAATACGCTATTATGCCCTTTTAATCGCTTTGACACTAATGTCTAAACTGTGGCACAAATTCCAAAATTTTCCACTCAGGGATGGAACACTCTACTTATATTGTACTTATATCCATTTCGAACCGTAACTCTCAAATCAACGATACACCTTTGGCAGATAATCAATTGTGACACGTTCTCTGCATGTTCTACAGTCTGTCCACCTAAAAACTGCAAACTCTGATCCACACGGCAGGGCACACGGCAGGGCAAACGGCAGGGCACACGACATAACACACGACAGGGCACACAGGAGAACACACGACAGGGCAAAGTGGAGAACACCCGACAGGACACACGACAGGGCACACGACAGGACACACGACAGGGCACACGACAGACACACGGCAGGGCACACGAGCAGGACACACGACAGGGGACACACGACAGGAGCACACGACAGGGCACACGAGACATAACTCACGACAGGGCACACGACAGAACACACGACAGGGCACACGCCGCAGAACACGCGACAGGGCACACGGCAGAACACACGACAGGGCACACGACAGGGCAAACGACAGGGCACACGACAGGGCACACGACATAACACACGACAGGGCACACAGGAGAACACACGGACAGGGACACACGACAGGGCACATGACAGGACACACGACAGGGCACACGACATAACTCACAGCAGGGCACACGACAGAACACACGACACGAGGAGCACACGTGCAGAAGCACACGACAGGGCACAACGACAGAACACAGATCAGGGCACGACGGCAGAACACCGACAGGGCACAACGGCAGAACACACGACAGGGCACACGACAGGGGCAAAACGACAGGGCACACGAAGGCACACGACAGGGACACGACAGGGAACACAGGAGAACAACGACAGGACACACGACAGGGGTACACGTCGACAAGACACACGACAGGGCACACGACAGGGAACACAGGAGAAACACGACAGGAAAACGACAGGGCACACGACAAGACACACGACAGGGCACACGACATAACACACGACAGGGACATGACGACGGGTACACGACAGGGGCACACGACAGGGCACACGACAGGGCACACGACAGGACACACGACAGGGCACACGACAGGACACACGACAGGGCACACGACAGGCACACGACATAACACATGACAGGGCACACAAAGGGCAACACAGGGCACACGACAGGCACACGACAGGGCACACGACAGACGGCACACGACAGGAAGCACACGACAGGGCATACGACATAACACACGACAGGCACACGACAAGCACACGACAGGACTCCATGACAGGGCACACGACAGGGCACACGTCAGAACACACGACAGGGCACACGACAGGGCAATGAAATAGCCACAAAGCGCAGACGACTTCAACAGGCAATCCGATAGGGCACGAGGTAACACGACAGGGCACACAAGTCACACGACAGGCACACGACGGTACACCGCATAACACATGAAGGGCACACACATAACACCGAAGGGAACAAGATACACACAACAGGCAACACAAGTGCAACAGCAGGCACACACAGGGCAATACTCAACATTACAGGCACACGAACAGGAAATCACACGGACACGACGACTAGGGACACACGACAGGGCCACAATAACACTGACAGTGGACACACTATTAACAACGAAAGGTCATTACGACTATACACGACAGGGCAACACCACAGAACAGGGCACCGACAGGGACACGACATAACACACGACAGGGCACATGACAGGGCAACGACAGGGCACATGACAGGGCACACGACAGGGCACACGACATACACCATGACAGGGCAACACAACAGGGCGCACGAATCAGGATCACACAGGGCACAACGACAGGGCACACGACAGGGCACACGACAGGGCACTACGTCAGAACAACACGACACAGGGCACACGACAAGGCACACGAACAGGGCACACGACAGGGCACAACGAAGGGACACGACAGGGCACATCTAGACGACATAACACATGACAGGGCACACGCACACGACAGGGCACACGACAGGGCACACGACAGGGCACACGACAGGGCACATACACGACAGGGCACACGACTTAACACATGACAGGGCACACGACAGGTGGGCACACGTCAGAGCACAACGACAGGGCCACGACAGGGCACGACGTCCAGAACACACAACAGGGCACACGACAGGGCACCGACAGGGCACACGAATAAACATGACAGGGCACAGCGACAGTTAACCTGACAGGGCTACACGTATTTCAGGCACACGACAGGGACACGACAGGGCACCGGTACATTTAACACACGACAGCACACGACAGGCACGTCAGAGCATCAGACAGGGCACTTCGCACAGGCCTATCACGACAGGAGCTACAGACAGGGACCGAACAGGCAACACGTAGACACACAACAGGGCCATCGACAGGGCACACGACAGGCACACGACAGGCGGCACACGACAGGGCAACACGACTACACATGACAGGGCACACGACAGGGCACAACGACAGGGCACACACGGCACACGGACAGGGCACACGACAGGGCACACGACAACACATGACAGGGCACACGCAGGCACGCAGAGCAACTTTTGACAGGGCACACAGGGCCTAACACAGACAGGCACACGAACAACAGCAGGCCGAGGCACGACAGGCACCACGACAGAGCAGGCACGACAGGGAAGCGCACACGACAGACCGACAACAACGACAGGGCACACAGGGCACACGACAGGCACACGACAGGGCACACGACAGGGCACACAGGGTACAGAACACATCAGACTAGGCACACGCACACGACAGGCACACGACAGGGCACACGACGGGCACACACACAGGGACAGGGCACACGACAGGGCACAACGCAACACAACAGGGCACCGACAGGGCACACGACAGGGCACACGACAGGCACACGACAGGCACACACAGGGCACACGACAGGGCACACACGACAGGCACACGACAGGGCACACGACAGCACACGAACACACGACAGGGCACACGACAGGGCACACGCAGAACACGACAGGCACAACGACAGGCACACGACAGCAGCACACACAGGCACACGACAGGCACACGACAGGGCACACGACAAAGCACAGACAGGGCCACAGACAGGGCACACGACAGGGCACACGACAGGGCACACACAGGCACACGAAACACATAACACACACGACAGGGCACACGACAGGCACACGAACAGCGCACACGACAGGGCACACGACAGGGCACGACAGGGCACACGACAGGGCACACGACAGGGCACACGACAGGGCACACGACATAACACATGACAGGACACACGACAGGGCACACGAAAGGGCACACGACAGAGACCAAAGGAGTCCAACAATAGAGAGAGTAGAAAGCACAACATAAAGACTTCTGTTGTGAAAACAGAGTCAATGCTTTTGATTCAGAGACTTCATTGTCCAAGCCTGAAACAATTTTGAGATCTGGTACTGAAATATAATTATTTTTTGTTGAATAAATGATTTATGTAATATTTTATGCATATTTGCAGCATAAACCTCACTCTCAAACCAACAGAAACAGTGTGATTGATGGTCCTTTAGGTCTCTGACTCCCTCACACACACACACACACACACACACACATCTAGAAGTGTTGTAGCTTTCTCTGGGCTTGATGTCTTGATGACGGTGAGATACGTTTATAAATCTGATTCTGTTTGTATTTTGACCACAATGTGTCCTTTTTACAAGTCTTTTAAGTTCTGTTCTGTAAAGTTCGATTCTTCAAACAAGCAAAGTGTGCTATAGTTTTGCCAGATTTATGAAATGTGCTGCCCGGTGGTCGAGTGGTTAAGGCGGCAGCACAGATGCCAGGCTCCACGTGCAACCGGCCGCAGTGTCGCCTATGGGCAAAAAAAATCCTTAAAAAAAAGAAAAGTTTCATAAAATGTGACAAAGTGATTGAAAAAAAATAAATTATATTGTCACATTAAAAGTACAATATCACCGCCTGGACAATGTTTTAAGTTTTAAGATCAGGTTTTGGCTCACACCCAAGAGATTTCTCAATTCTCAAAGCAAAATAATCTGAAAGCTGGTTTTATACTGCCATAAGGGGAGGAGCTTCCATATAAACATTGGTCTCATCTCATCCCACAAATTCATGATCCACATTCTTAAACACTCTTGACACAGCAAACCCAAAGTACCATCTCATTATCCTTAACTGACAACAAAAACAAAGTGCAAAATATCATTTATTTAGTAGTTCGGTTTAAAATGATTAGGTGGACTTTTAAACATCAAAGTACTTACTTACAAATACACATGTGCACACTAGATGGCGCTATGATCTACAATCTCCCAGGGCGGACAGCTCAAGACTGACATGTGGTTGAGAGAAAATGTAGAGATATATATTCTTCTATTTTATGTTGTTCAGACATGCCACTTCTCTGTAACTAAATTATATGACAGGGACAGAAGGTGGGCTGTACTAAGTTACATTTACTTGAGTAACTTTTCCAAGAAATTGTATTTATTGGAGTAATTTCCTGACACCATACTTTTTTACTCCTGGTGAGTTATATTTTTATTGAGTAAAAGTTTCTCTTCCCGCTGCTGTACAAGGGACAAAGGCTTTATGTTTTCAATGTTCAATATTTGAACATTAGTGTGTCTTGTACTGCTCCTTCAGATGTGATGTTTTGAGCATTAAGTTATTGTTTTGTCTTTCGAATATCATTAACTTCAAATTATAAATCAGATGTTACTCTGCTACTCTTACTTGAGTAATAGTTTCCCCAAATGCTTTTTTACGCTTACCTGAATGATTTCTTGGACCACTACTTTGTACTTTTTCTTGAGTAATATCATTATGAAGTAACTTTACTCTCACTTGAGTACAGTTTTGGCATACACTACCCACCTCTGCAGGAATGTAACTTGATAGTACTACATCATTTTAGTTCAAATGTGCCAGTCTTGGCAGTGCTATGGCTTTGAACGGGTTGGTTTTCAGCACAACACTGGCCACGCCTTTCAGGTCTGGTGCAGGGACCTTGTCAGGAAGAACAAACTGAAAGTCTCTCAGCAGGTACGCAGTGAAGAGGAACAGCTCCATTTTGGCCACAGACTCCCCCAAGCAGAGACGTGCCCCTCCTCCAAAAGGGACCAGGGCACGAGTGGAACCCCCTCCCTCCAGGAAGCGCTCTAAAGCAGAAAAAGGTTGATGTCATAGTACGCTCGGAGGAACAGCCTGCTGCGATTAGTCATTCAAAGTGATGAAGTTAGTGGAGTTACGAGTTAAGGTTAGGAAAACAATTCTGGTTATGCAAAAGTTAGGAAAAGTTAAAGTCAAGGTAAGAAAAACACTTTACCTGGTCTGAAGCTGTAAGGGTCTGGCCAAACTGCAGGGTCGTGGTGAGCACCAAAGAGGTTTGGAATGATCACTGTGTTTTTCGGGATGAAATAACCCGCAATACTACCAACAGAGAATTTTTATTAGGGAGTGTTGGGTTGCTTGTTGAAAAATGTGCTCTTAGCATTGTGTGATAATTTATTTGTTATGGCTATCTTACTTGTCAATACTCCTGATACATAAATACGTTGTGTCACTACTTAAGTGAAAAACTGTATATTACCATAAACCCTTACAATAGGCCGTGATTTTCAACCCAAAATAATAGTACTTTATTATATATTACTCATCTTATACTCTTATATACTTTCTCGCTTTCTCTTGCTCAATGTGTATCTGATTTTGGATCCTTTTGACAACCCTATTTCTTTGGAATATATTGTCTTGATATTCTAATTTTGTATATCTCCAAACAACAATTGTAACATAAATCATTTTTATATACCCCTACCTACTGTAATCTACATACCATCTCCACCTAGCAGCAGTTAGCTTTATATTTGTGTACCAGCTGTAGTCTGAGTACCTGCTGTCCCTGATGGCCCTGTGAGGCACTGCTAAAGGAGCGACTGGTCGAAGCCTGAGCACCTCGTGGACCAGAGCGTTGAGGACAGGGAGTCTGTGTCTGTCGCTGTATTTGGGATACTGTCCGTCCAGCACGGTGCACAGCTCCTCATACACTCTGCTCTGCACCTGTACAACACAAATGTTTACTGTGATTTCCATTTCTTTTGATGCATTTCATTTGTGGTTTGGACCTGCCTCTGGTCTGTGCAGAAGGAAGGCTATGGTCCAGTTAAGCCAGGCTGCAGTGGTCTCAGTCCCTCCAATAAGAAGGTCCACAGTGGCCATGTGGACGTGAGTGTCTGTGAGCGTCTGTGGACACACACAGTAACACTCGCAAGCTACACATAATAAATACATTTAATAAATACAATGTCTTCAGAAGAAGATATCACTCTGTGTCTCTGACTCATTTAGGTTTGCAGTGATACAAGGCTGTGAATGGTTAAAAATCACTACTAGAAATAGGTTTCTTTAATATAATACTTAATTATGTCGAGCGGCGCCCTGTAGTAGCCCAACTGAATTTATAGTTATTACATATCATATCATTTGTGAGAAATTATCCTTATCCTCCCTATATATTGGGATCAAAATACTGGCAGAGCTTATTGGTCATCGGCCGCCCTAGATTCTGAAACATCAGCATCGGCCATGAAAACATATTGGTCCACCTCTAATAGTTGACCACTAAAATAATTGTAAGTTGCAGGACAGGTCAAAGTGCAGTTTTTTATTTGAATAATCACAATTATTATTCGTGATCAGTTTTGGATTTATTAAGCCCCAGGATTTCAGCCAAAAAAATAGACTTAAATAAATGTAATTACTTAATTACAGGTGTTTTTATAGTACTGAAAAAACCACTCTTGCTGTGAACGGACAGCAAGAGTCAACCTCTGGTTGAGGATCTGCCACCTACTTGTCTTCATGAAGATGTTCTTACCTTGCCTCTAACAGTTCAAAGAAAGGATCAAAACGGCTCTATCTCCATGGAAACTGTTCTAAAGTTTGGTTTTAACTTCTCATGAAGTAATGCAGGTAGCGAGCCGGCTACCAGGAATCACAAGCTGCTGCTTTAATCCTGTTTTAGCAATTGCCAATTTTGTTTTTGTTTAAAAAATTGGGAGGAAAAAAAATCTTTATTTACAAAATCAGACAGAACTCCAGAAAAAAGAATATGCGTGTAGGGCCGCCCTGGAAAGAGCATGAGGAAAAAAAATCCAAGCAAGACTGTAACTACGAAGACCATTGAGGAACTGGGAGGACTAAAACGTCAACACAAAGAAAAGGTCCAGATGATGGAGGAAATCTTTAGGACATCCATTCAAGAGGAGCATCGAGATGCAGAAGACAACCTCAAGAAACTCAAATTTGAGATGTTGGACACAAACATCTGTCTTTTTTTTTAAAGAAAAAACTAGATTAAAAAACTGTCTGAGACCATTGAAGAGCTAGAAGGACGTCAACACCAGCTTCAGGCCATGAAAACAATGATGGACCAGGTGAGTCTTCAATCTGAAACCAGGCCAATGGTCAGGAGGAGGACAGAAGTCTCATGAGACCTAACCAGCCTCCACAAATCCAGACCGTGCACACAACACTGCAGCCAAACTGAGAACAAAAAGAGATGGCCAACACCTGAGGAGCAGAAGGAGCAGAAGGAGAGCAGACAGATCTTTACCAGGCACACCAGAATCGTCCTCAACGATAAACACTAAAGCCTTCCACCAGTTATTCACACATGACAGAGAAACACTTTCAACTGTCATTTGTCTAACAGATCACCATTCTTGATGATAATGTTACTGTGACATAAACATCCAGAAATTACTTATTTTTGCTTCTAAATTTTTCAAAATGGCTATATTTGCATTAGGGCTGTGCAATTAATTGAATTTCAATTAAATGTATAATTACATATATGTAAATGATGAAAAATAAAAAAATGCAAAAATGTATATTAATTGCTCTAATCATATTAAAAAAATTAAGTAATCCAGATTATTAACATTCATAAATTAATACACTATGGAATCCCTGATGCTCAAAATGAGTAGGTGATAAGCATCAATGTTAGCAGCTTAAGTTCATCATTTTCATACATTTTGACACATTTTTCTTCAAATCTGCAACTACCCAACAACAGAATGTTTGCATGTACTAAAAATGTAATAGTTTCACACTTCCAAAGATTATATCTTGATTTAGTCGTCAATACTCAAGCTATTTCACAAATTCATGTCACAGATTTTGCACACAAAGTAATCCAAAATGCTTTACAGAACAAGAAAAGCAAACAAACAAAAACCTTCAAATATAGGGGCAATGGGCTGCTTACAAGCATAACAGTAAAAAAAAATAAAAAATCACCAGCAAATTCTAATTCTGTCTTTAAATTGTCATCATTAACATCATTAATGCACTTCGAGATGGTGCTTACCGTGTTTTGTTCAAGTCCATGCAGTAATGAGCCAGTGATGGCGTCTTCATTTTTCTTTTCTAGGGACTACACAGCAGGACCAAATGACACTGAACAAACACTGACATCAATATTTGTAAAGAACAATATATATCTACCAACTTTAAAATCATTGAGATGTTTTTGTATAATGTCATCTCTCCGCACCACCTCTTTCAGAAGACGAGCAAACACTGGATTTGGTAGTTTCTGTAAAAAACACATATCTTCTTGAATTGTGATCATATACAATACAGCTGTGAGTATTTGAAAGAGTTTCTGTTTACTCTGAGCAGTGGGAAAGAATCCAAGGCCGAGATCCAGGATGAGCCCCACAGCGTCACAATCTCGCTCAGGCAGCTGTGCAACTGCTGCAGCTCAGGTGAACTTTTGTCATACTGGACAAAGACAGAAAAGGACACACGAAACCATATTTAGATTTATTTATTACCGTGTAAATGAAGTAACAGACACACTGAAAAAAGATGTGCATTGTGCCGCTTACTTCTTTTCCAAAAGCCAGAGTAGTGATAATGTTACTTGCGGCCACTGTGAAATCCTTTGACAGATCCACAGCTGCGCCTTTGTAGTCCATTAATACCTTGAAAAAGTAATACATTTATTTAATAATGCCATATCAACGTACTAGGTGCTGGAGAATTGTTGTTGCCAGGTGGCCCATCATGTGTTTTGGGACTGAGATAAACAAAGTAATGCAGACTGTTTTTGACATTGCCATCCCACACATGATGTATTTGGGCCTCAAAACTCTATTATTTTTGTAATTTGGTCATGTTCTGTTTTGTGGGGTTTTCCATTTTGAGTTATATACTTAAAAATGATTGTAATTTTGACATTTTTCCATTTACCTTTCTTAGTTGCAGTGCATGTCTCTCTATGAGTTCGTGCAGAGATTTCTGACAGCATCTCTGCAGTGCGCTGTGAACCAGGCGTCGATGTGCCCTCCACACCTCAGTGTAGTCACCCAGAGAGATGGAGCACCCTCCACCAGACACTATGTTTCCTGTGGCAAATAAACACTAGAATTAAGAATGTTCATCACCTAAACTTCAACTGTCACTAAAACTTAAGTAACATTAACCACTACAAATACCACCACTATTATAGATTTTGGAGCTACTGCTTAATACGCAACCCTCAGGACCTAGGATACTACTATGCAATATCTTTTACATTTATTTGATCAACATTGTAACTTCTTTCACATATTTTACGTGCTTTACCTACGAAGCAGATCATTTAGATAAAAAAAAATGTTATTTCTTTTTTTAAGTGTCTGTCCTGGCCCCTGACAACAAAGAGGAACCCACCTGTGTAAGAGTGTGGTCTTCCTGCAAAATCTGACCATTTCTTCACCAGCGCTTCTCTGATGACTTCACTGCTGCTCAGAACCACAATAGCTTCAAGAGGAGGAGAAAGTCTTTTAGGTACATCTTGTAATGAGTAGTGAAAATGCACAAATGTAGCTTCTATTACTGGTGTTTCCACATCTGAGGCGGTAGATGCTTCCATAGCGCTGTGCCAGGTGGGTCAGGTGCATAGGCAGGTGATCATGAGAGAACTCCATCATATTCCCAATGAGAAAATAGCTTGGGGGTCCAGGGAGAGAGAGTGATGGGGAACCACACACAAACTGGGTAACATATTGGAGTAGGCTTGGTTTAGCTGCAAAGAAATAATTATGATTGTGTATACTGTATAAACCTCTAAACCATGCACAAATGTGTTTAAAACTTACCCCTGTTGCGTTCTGCATTTGTAGGCTTTTGTCTCTCATTAAAAACAAAAATTAGTGCTATCACAAAAAATACCAACAAAACCAGAGCTCCCACACTGAACACACTCAGCATTGTCATCCTTAAGAAAACTGGCCACAGCACCGTGAGCCCGTTTTATATCGTATATCTATTGTTTTGTTTCCTTGACCTCGGAGTGTTTTGTTTGAAGATTAAATCAGGACTGCATGTAATCGGTGTCCAGTAAACATGGACAGGGAGGGCTGAAGGATAAGATAACACTGTTATTTATCTTATCAAAATATGCTCTTTTCACAGGAAAATGCGTGCTGTTTTCAGTGTGCAACAACAAAAACCAGCATTTGCATACAGCAGGTCTTTTCCACTGGCCTTGAATGTAGATTATTGGCCCACACGGTTCACTCACGTCAAAAGCCATCATGGTAGGTTAATATTGCATTATTGAACCTTCGTGAAAAAATATAGCCTCCGTGTATATTTAACCAGCAAGAGATGAACAGATTCAACGAAGAGAGACTTGAATTTAGGCTCTAATGGGATTAACTTGATATGGTGATCACGTCTTTCTCTGTCTAGACGTCTTGAAGTCTGGCCGAGCTCGCTGTGACCAGGCTGTTACTGTCTTTCTGGGCTTCAAGATTCCTTTTACCTCACTTGGCCAAAGGAGGCTAGTTGGCTAACTTTTATAATTCATTCCATTCTAGCCTTACCTTTAATACTTGTTGGAGTCCAAAATGTAAATTATTAGAAGTGCGTATTCTGGATCCAAGTAAGATTCAGCCTACTTCCTCTGCAGACTCTATGAAATAATTATAGGCTAAGAAATCACAAGGCCAGTGTTTCTCAAACTGTGGTAAGTGTACCCCTGGCGGTACTCGGATTCTTCTGGTGGTAACCTTAATGCAGTTATAGATTTTACATAAGGCCCCTATCACATAACATTTTAGCCAAAAAATATGCTGATACAAAAGTTTTTATGTTTTCATTTTGTTATGTTTGTGATGCGCTGGAAAACACTTGTCCTTTCTGTGAGTGGGCTTGCATCTCCACAAACCTGATTTGTCCTGAGGAGCCTCTTCATGCTTGTCTCCATGGAAATTGATGTTCCTTTGGCTATTCCAAAGCATGATTATCTATATCTGTACTGAGAATGTTCCAATGTATGCTTTTAACTTTGGAATCACGCAGGTGATGTGCCACCTCCAGAAAGTTACACAGTGTTGCTTTGATTTAGACTGACTTTATCTACATTTTGTCCTCCTTTAGGCTAGTCCCTGTATGAACTATATGTAACGGTTGTCCCATTTGAGACCTGGTTCAGCTGTTATCTTGTTAAAGATGTGGTGGCACCCGAAAGGCAAAACATCTTGGCGTAAAAAGTTTGACGACCATAAAATTCAAATCAGGCTATAGAATTTGGCCTTATGAATAATGTAAACAAAGAATTAGACCCACAATGGCACATTTATTCAATTGGAGTGAGACAGTGCATACTTAAATACAGTAGTGAAGTACCATTGCAGCACACTTGAAGGTGTTAGGAGTACATTGGAGTAGGCCAGTTATCTTGTTTTCCTGGCGTGCGTGTAAACGTAGTGACTGAAGTACGATGAAACTAAATGGGTTTTTCACAACAAATCACATAAACAGTTGAAACAAGGAGACAAATAGGATGGAAAACTCTTAAAATTCAACTTTCTCTGGGACAAAGTGAGTGTTGTTAGCCTTGTGTGGCCGGAAAAATTGTGGAGGGTCTGAATTTCATCTCAGTGAATGGAATGGAGGAGTCCTTGCCTTTCCAGTCAATCCACACTATTCCCTGTTTAGAAAAGCAAGTAAAATATGAATAACATAATTAAGCAATATGTCCACAAACAAATGATTATTGTCCACGAACAAATTATCCTTTATCTGAAGGAGAGAGACGTACCTGATTGTTGCTGTTGATGCCATACAGACCGTTGAGGTTAGTTTTGTAACAGTTCTTGTACCACCATCCGCCCATATAGGCCCTTGCGCAATGGATGCCCAAAGGATCTGGGTCCTTGTCCCGGGCTGAGAATGGGCGGCCATTGTGATACCGCATAGAGTCCCCTAATGGATGAATACAATTTAGACATAGGGGCAAAATTGATAATAATGTGATAAAATGACATGTTTGAGCATAGGCCACTTGTTCACCTGCTGAACCTGTGTATCCAGATAATGTCAGAGTGTAGTTCCTCTCCTCTGAGCCGATAGAGAAGTTTTTATAGTAAGCATACGCAGTGTCATTTCCCGATCTCATATCCACTCTCAGACTGACGGGGCCAACGCTGGTCAGGTTGTGAAGCAGTCTATTTCCTGTTCGCGCACACAGTATATTCATCAATCTACAGAACAGTTTATGTTTGATTAAGAGTTGATTTTGCACATAAAACTCTGTACCAAGCCAGAACTCTTCACTGATGTTTCCAAAACCAGTGCTGTATTCGTTCCAGGTTCTGTAGAAGTCGGTCTTTCCATTCATTCTCCTTTGGAAAACCTAAAATATGTCTTGTTAATGAATGTTGTGATTTGAAATGGGTTTAGATTTGGGCTGTTTCTCTTACCGTCCATCCACCCCCATCCGTCTCCATGTCACAGTACACTCGTACTGCCGGACCCTCTCTGCCGTGTGGGTAAATGTCCAGCTCTCCAGACTCATAAGCCTCATTCAACATCTCCTGGGAGCATTCAGTAGGAAAAGGGACGCGAAGTTTTCCTATAAAGATTCAAAATGGTCAAAAATTCAGATATCCGGAAATGTTTTGGTCTTTGGCACATTCTTCCAAATCTAGCAGCTTGAGTATAATTACAGAACTATAACTTGGTGGAATGGCCCTCTTGTCTCTGGTGATTGTTGTTGCTTTGCATGGAATGTTCCATAATATGGCAATAAACTTACTTTTAATTAATCAATTACATGTCTATTTATTGTTAAAAATATCTTGAAAAACATACATTCTTACTTCTTTACTTGTTGGTGCCATATGCTTGTTTAATACCATACTGTGGAACATTTCAGGTAAAGCAAACCTCTTAAGAGAAAAGCTGGTGACGGAAAAGTTGCATTGTGCACTTTTAAGTTGATGGAACAATGATGTTTGAGGTGCAGTTTTTCTTGTTTCTCTTACACACTCCAGAACTGTACCTGTGGTGAATTCTGCTGTGACAATGGAAGTGTAGTGCCCATCTCGTTCACCTTGCACCAACAGCGTATAGTGAGACATTGGAATCAGGCCTGTCAGCTTGTATTCAGTGACAGTTGGGTCCAAAATGATCTCCTGATGAAATACAAACAGTTACAAACATTAGCAAAAATCACTGATTTGTGTCTGAAAACCTTCATACATTGAGAAGAGGGCAGTCTTTACCTTTGTCTCCTTTCCCACCAGCTGGTATGTAATTCTGTAGCTTCGATAAAAAGTTGAAAATTTCCATGTTACGACGGCATGGCGTGCACCCACATCACTGGGCCTGACCCCTGCCATGCACGGAATTGTACATTGTACATTACATACAGAAAATAAAAAGTAAACTATAGTTGTAATTGTTGTAAAATCACCAGTAGCAGTAGTAAATGTGGTTGACACACTGGGACTCAGATGGTTGTCTTTCTGACTGAAGATCTTGACTGAGTACAGAGTTCCTCGTTGCAAGCCCTTCAGCTGGTGTTCAATGGTGTTTTGAGAAAGCATCACTGTTACTGTCACATTTGGAGCTGCGATGAGACAAATATGAAATAAATGTTGTTACTCCTTTTCTTTAGGTTGGTCAAGTGTTGATTCTCACTTTTGGTTGACTCGTAACTGACGATGAAGCGATCGACTTTGCCCAAACTTGGCGTCCACTTTAGGAGAGCCTTTGTGTCGGAAACTTCTACAGCCTGGAACTGTGTTGGTGGAGCAGGCACTGTGGAGGAGACAGCACAAGGTTAGTTTTGTTTAGCTTCTTATAACAAACGTTGCAACATGCTTTAAATGGATTTACCTGTTGTGATAAGTGTGGTGTGGGGATCACTCTGAACTCTTCCAGATGTAGTATACACAGTGACGATGTAGGAAGTACCAGCAGACAACTTCGAAAGGGTGAAAGTGGTATGTTCTGTACCGACAGTCACTGAATGGCTTTCCCCTATCAAAAAATACCAGTTTATTCTTTTCTATTTACAAGAGGTAAAAGGAGTACTCCAATCTATGCTTTATTACCAACAGGGCTATTGCTACAACTATTGCCCCCTTTAAAGGTGCCCTGTATAACTTTTCTGGTCATAGGCCTGCTACCTGCTTGCCTCCATGGAGATATTAGTGATTTTATTTAAGTTACAGGTCTGATCTGTGGAGAGGTGTCCCCCGCTCATAGTAAATACGCACAATATAAATACACGTTTATTCATTGGCTCTCATACCAGAACAGTTATGCAGTGCCTCTTTAAGTTGTAATTCCAGTGACATTATAAGTAAGACCAGAATATCCTATATATAAAATATCCTAATGTTATTTGGAGAGACGGTCATTTTGTGATTCAGTGCTTTTCTGTTTCATGCAACTCTATGTTTAAACACAGAAACTTTTCCTATTGGTCAGAGTGAGTGACAGGTGGATTTAACCAATCACAGTGAAGCATGAAGCAACCGATGGCTTTATTCATTCATTCATTCATTTTCTACCGCTTGTTCCTGTTAGGGGTCGCGGGTGACTGGAGCCTATCCCAGTGCCTTTGGGCCTTAGGCGGGGTACACGACATGAATAGTGAGGAAATCGAAATTGTGATCTTGATTTTATGGGGAACCGCCCACCCCTGTGCCATAGTGTCTGAGTACAGTTTCTACACTTTTAACTTTGTTAATCAATTAACAAAAAAAGCACATATCATTTTTAAAGTATTTTTTGCTTGTTTACAAACCTGTGATGATGTTGATATATGAAATTCTGTAGCCAGTGAATATGCCCTTTGGTTTATTCCAAGACAAAGTAAAAGAAGTCTCAGTGAGATCACCAAACAACACCTCCTCGAGCGGCTCTGGGCCTGGAGAAAGAAAAGAGATCTCTCAAACTCTCAACATGTTTCCATCTAGAATTTAAAATTACCTGTCATAGCTGTTACTTTGTGCATTTTGGATCGTCTCTCCATTCCTGAACCGTAGATGTACAGGACATACCGTGTGTTAGCCCGCAGGTTACTAAATTCTACTGAACGCGTGTTACCAGGGACAACCATAGAGATCCTCCTGCCTTCTGCTTTATTTCTTGTTGCCGGCACTTTACCAGAAGATGTTCCATTGATGGCGATTTCGGTTTGCACCTGTACCTCAGCGATGTCCTCAGCTGTTTTGTCTTTTTCATGGACTTCCTCTTCTTCAAGCTCTCTAATCGCCGGTTCGTGGCGGACCACTGTAAAATTCTTGAACATGCCGTGTGGGGCAGACCAGGTGAGGATAAAGCTATAAGAGGAAACATTGGAGACCCTTACCAACCCTAGCCCTCCTGATTTTGGCAGCTGATCATTTCCTGTGTCACTCTTGTTTTGCTGAAGTCCAGTCTCCTCTGTTGATTGCACAGTTGTCACATTCACAATATACCTACTCTTTTGATTGGCCTTTGTGGTCTTGCTTGCATATGCTCGTTTGTCATCACTTGGCTTTTCCTTTTGGCCTTGCTGGGTAGAAGACTTCTCTGTGGTGGATTGCTCCACTCGGGTTTTGCTTGTTTCTGTTGCAGATTTTGTTGTGTTATTGATCTTTTTTGTTACAATTTGTGTGACATTGGTGCGAGGATCATCTTTGAGTTTGTCAGATTTAGAAGTAATTCTATCTGCAGATTCTTCAACCTTGACTTCTCGATCTTGACTGGTACTTTTCGGAACCATGGCTACCCGCTTATCTGTGCGCACCTCTTGCTTCTTCACATTATTCAACACTATCTGAGTGTTTGTAGGGTTCATATTATTAACAGCGGTGTCTATTTTTGTTTGCACTTTACTAGTTCCTTCCTTGGCTGTGGAGTCCGATTCTTTGACATCTTCCTTCTTCACCTTTTTTTGGGATGTGTCTTTTGTGCTACCATCCTTTTTAATCAACATGGAGCCAATTTCTCCTGTAGTCTTGGGCTTTTCTTTGACAACTTCTGCAGCACAAACATAATCATTTTAAATTACTTTATCTATTTGATATCTGATATTGAACTATATTACTATTTAATAACAAATTCTATAATTCCAACATGTAGCAGCTACTGCTGTATCTGCACTGTATTATGTGATAGGGAAAATGTGTATTAGAATGTCTGAATGACTGAGAATATCAGTATTGTTGCGCTGTAAATTATACACTTTGCCCCCCTACCCCCTTCCTTTTTAAGGACTGCAGATGGAAATGGAAATGGAAGCTTTCATAGCTATAATCTGATATGAGCATCTTTGCCATCTGGTATTATGTAACTGTACGTTGTCCTGTTAAATAAATAAATACAAAATACATTCACAATATCTTTGCACAATTTATGTTTCCTACTTACTGCTACAGTCTGTTCCAGTGAACCCTTGTAGGCAAATACATTTCCCTGTCTCACAGTTGCCATTGCCACTACAGTGATTGGGACAACTTGCAGAACAGGCACCTACAAAACACCAGAGAGCCATCTTAAATTAAAATACATATAGGCACATCATATCTGTATGTTTACAAAGTATCCTTACATTTCACTTTTAGGGATGACATTTCTTTTTCCAGTAGAGCCACTCGATTCTCAAGTGCAGCCATCTTGGCCTCACACCCGCCCTTGCAGCTGGTGGGGACCAAACTGATCTTGTGCGTCATCACCAGAGGAGCTCCCGGCTTCAGCTCCATCTCCTCGTCTTTTTTGCCGCCGGTCTCGCAGCCGTCGCTGATGACCACCTTGATTGGTGGTGTGGGGGCTACACTAGGCTTGGAAGTTTTGATGACAAGTGTCTGATTCGCTGAGAGTTGATCCTTACCTTGTGCAGCTTGGGTAGGAGCTTTAGTCGGTGCTAGTTTCACAGTATGACTTGTGGAGGTGGGTTTCTCTTTGGAGCTCTTGTCTGCGCTGGGTGATGCCGGTTTAACTGATGCAGATGGATTTACTGTGGTCACTGTTTTTTCTTTGGAGGTTTTAGCAGCACTACCTGAACCGGTTTTGTTTGAAGTTGCCTGAACCTGCTGGACTGTTGTAGTGGCAGCCTTCTTTGCAATAGTCACATTACTAGAAGTATGTTTTGTTGTGACTGTAGCTGCAGGTTGAACTTTCTCTTTGGTTGGCTTTGCCAGAGCGACCTGAGCAGTTTTTGGTGTTCTTGAGGGGATAGTCTTCTCTTTAGCTGCTTTTGCTTCAGTTGTAGTTTGATTTGCAGAGGCCTGAGGTTTGTTTTTGTTGGGTTTGACTGTTGCAGCGTAGGACACAGATTTAGTTGATGCACTCTGGGTTACTGACACTTTGTCCTTAGTGTTTTTTACACTTCTTCCTGACGCTGCCTTTGCTGTTGTCCTCAGGACATTTGTAGCTCCAGTTGGGGCAGGGTTGTCTCTGCTGGTCTTAGCCTCAGCAGCATCCTGAGGTTTGGTTGGGGCTGTCTGGTTGACTGAAGCTGAGTGCTTGACTTTGTTGGACCCACTGGAGGCAGGGGCTGTCTTTGAGGGCGCTGCCGGAGTGGTTTGAATCACTGGTGGGCTGGGCTTAGATTTGGCGGGTCCTGCATTGCTGGTCATTGGGGGGTTTGGGGTGGTAGTGGGAGAAGGTAAGACTGTCTGATTGACCGCGTTTGGCTTAGGGGCAGAGCGAGCAGCCGCTTTGGCAGCAGCTACAGTGGTTTTTGGTTTTAGTAAGGTAAGACCTGCATTTGCTCTGCTCCCTTCACTTCCCATAGAGTCCCTCCTGTCACTGGTTGGGCTTTCAAAGGAGGGAAGTGGGGTGAGGAGTAGGAAAAGTCCAAGAGTAAACAGCATTTTCAGGCAGCAGCTTCGCCTTTCTATATGTGCAGTTTATGTAGATGTACTTTCGCTCGCCCTGGTTTCCTTCCTGAAAACTACAAACAAACAAAAGTACATCCTATGAGAACAAGCAATGGCTGTAGTAGACTGCTAGGATTTAGTGGCGTGCTGAAAAAACTGTAAAATAACTGAACGTGCACAGGAAGGAAAAGGTGTTAAAAAAAGTGCGTGACATGGAAAGAACAGCAACAGAGCGTCAGTGTGCAGGACTGTGGCACTCTGTACATCTCATGAGGTTACATAATTCCTCAACCTACACTGTGCCTACTAGTATTGACCACAAAAAATAAAAAATAATATTATATTAATGATAACATGAAGAACATAGTTTACATATAATATCCCACTTAAAACTACACCTGCACACTTAATATCATCCCAATGTCCAAAAAGTTTACCAAATACAAATAAATTAAGAAAGGATTGTGTTGAATCATAAAGACTTACCTGAATAATTATGTTGTCCTGTTTTATGATTGTCTTTGAGCAAGAGAGTCCATCTGAATGAAAAATCTCCCCAGGCTCTGTAGATGGTGTCTGGAGAAAGAAGTGAGAGAAAGAGCTTGTACTAAAAAGGAGGGGAGAGATATACGTTTGCTCGAACTTAAGGACCCCCTCCTTCGCCCCAAGTGGTCCCACTCTACACCGCTGCGGAAAATGTTTGCACAGGACTTCCAAAAAGAGTGGCATTTTACACCAATTTATATTTGTAAAACCAGTACATAACCAAATTGTATTATATAGCTTTAAATAAAGATAAAATCATCAATAAAGTAGCTTAATGAATGAATGTAACTGTGGCATGGTTTATTCTCCATGACTGTAACATGCAATTTTGATCTTTACATTTTGAATCTATTTTTTTGGCTGTTACTTTACTTTGCTTTAGTTTATTTATTTATTTGAATGGGACAGCATGTATTAATGAACAGCTAATGCTGTAAATAAACCTGATTTAGCTCAAAGATAATTTGTACTTAACGATAACAATTTAAAACACAGATTCAAATAAGTGAATATTTCTGGACACAAAAAACTTCTTTTAAGGAGAGAATTGCTGAGAGAATTGATTCAATCGACGAGATGCATTTGTGTTCAAATATGTATTTTTCCTCAAAATTCAAGGCGTTTTTGAAATGTGCAATACTGTCATATCTATTTAATGGAGATTATTTCCTTGTCTGTCTGGTGCTGGTGCCCAGCCCGTAGTGTGTTAGTATAGGCAGGCGCAGACAGGCAGATTGATGCAGTCTTTGGGTGAATAAAGGCTCGATGTGAGAATCATGATTCAGCTGGAACACATAGTACATAACAGGGCAGGTATTCAGGCCGCACTCTTGGGGACAGGAACCGCGCACTATATGAATTGGCCACTTGTTGGAGGTAATGAGATGTAACTACGTGGGAGTTATGTAAGTGACCAAGTATCCACCAGATTTAAGCGAGCTCTGTCAAGGCCCTGCGGCCCTGACCAGTTGACCACCCACCATCCTGCCTTTTGTAAACCACATGAAGATGTGAGGGCTTTGGAGTTACTACAGCTCCAGCAGCATGCACGCAAACTTTACTCACTGCAAGTATTACATCTGAAATGTTAAGATTCATGAGAGCATTTACACCCATGTTCATTTATTAGCTCAAAGATGACAATGTGTAAAGCTACCAAACAAAGCATTTATTTTTATTTAGTTTTTGGATTGTAATTAGACTGGACAGTGTAGAGTGAAATGGGGGTGTAGAGTAAAGACAGTGATCAAAATGTCAGAGCAGACTGGTGTATGTGCTGCTGTTAAGACTACCAGGCAAACATGACCTTTTTAATATTTTGAATACATTTCAGACCTAATAACTGCTGCTATGAATTTAAATAACCACAACTAGAAGTTTTTAAAAAATGTATTAATTAAAATTGAATAAGCTTGTACCATTATTGTTTTTCCTCACTCATGGATGGCACAGCAGTTAAGACTCTAACCTCATAGCATGAAGGTTCTTGTCTCATTTACTGTGTTGAGTTTGCATGTTCTCATTCTGTTGGCCAAAGTTATACCTCCAGGTGTACAAGTGTTTCTACCGCCAAAACACTAACAGTTCAACCAATTTATTAACTTATGTTTTATCACATTAGAAATGACACTATTCTTTGACTATTGTAACCTTTTCTTTGTACAGTTTCATCTTCTGACTGCACGAGATCATATATCACCAAATGTAGAGATATAAGTTGTTGGTTGTTTATACATTTTCTATATAAGTAAATAAGTAAATATGCAGTATATTTGGTAGATACCGTAGATCTGACATGCTGCAGACTCTACAAACATCTGTATAGGGGCTGTATGATGTTCTCTTCAGGATGCAGACGATAGACTAGACTTTGAGTGGTGGAAGTTATATTTGCAAATACATATATTTAGACCTACAGTAAGTGCACCCTAAAAAGGCCAGCTCAGCAGACAGTAAACAGAGAAATAATGAGTAGTGGGTAAATTATTTAGATTAAATACTGTTTTTAGACTGGGCTGAAGGACGGGACATGCTGTTCTTTGCTGTTTGAAGCAGCACCTTCTATAGTTTGTGATGAGTCCTGAAGAATGTTTTGTGTGTTGAATTGTCAATATTATGTAAAATGTATATCCAAATGACTGAATTGTGAACAATATGTAAAAAGTATATTCAAATTACCAAACTGGAATATTGTTTACAGATATTCAAATATTTTCAGATAAATACTCAAGAATAATATTTCGTTTCTTTTGATAGTTGCTTGTAGTAGCACTTCAGTTTTAGTCACACTAATATACAAGAAGCAAGTACAGCAACATTAATATTATTAAGAGTCTACTTGCAGTGTTGGGAACTAAATACTTTACATGTAACGAAAGTACTAATTTTGAGTAACTGTATTCAGGTACATTATAATATATTCAAATCAATGTGAAACAATTCCAAGTATTCAGAAAACAATACTCTGATTAGACTATGTAACAAGATGCATTTTACAGCAAGTATTCATTCTTCTGTAACGACATACATTTTCAAAGTATTCCTCCCTGTCTAATTATTTGCTCATTGTAATGTCAACTCTTAATTCAACAATGTTCAAATATGTACACATGTTTCCTTGATGATATCTTATCGGTTGTGACAGCTTTTCTACATGGGCTTGATATGTACAACTGTATTCTGTTATCTTACCTGATTAACATGTGTCTATAGCCATAATTGTCTCAGTTGTGTTGGAAATTTTACAATCCACAACCTATTCAGTTCACGAAGCACATATTCCCGAGGATGGTGTTAACTGCTCGCTAATTGTGAGACAAATTTTGGTCTTCACGTCACACGTTTGAATGAAAGGATACAGCTGTGTTACAAATAAGATCCCTTTTTCAGTCACAATGTTTCTGTTGGCAGCTGACATGGATTATGTCCGTAGTCCAAGTCAGGCCTATATATTTGGCCCTTATTGATTTATATTTAATGTACTGTCTAATAACAAATCCTATGACACTGCGGCCATTGATACGGTTGTGATTGAAGTGACGGCCAGTACTCCCTGTGTTGCTTACATTAGACCAGGCCACAGAGATTAGAATAATATAAGTGCATAAACCCTCACTTGTTCCACTCCTCCACCCTCTGGTCCCCCTCATCTTAACCTCCATCCACTCGCCCGCCCCATCTTTCCTCACCGTCAACTCATCATACGCTGCATAATGACCCCTGTCTTCATGCACATGTTAATAATTGCACATAAAGTATTTTTTGATCATCTTCAGTCAGTGTAAATACTTTTCGTTAATTAGTGCTCGACCACTCCAAGACCTAGTCTCCACTTCCTCACTTAGCAGAAGTTGAAGAAGAAGGAGGAGGGGGAGGAATGAGGGGGCTGTGTGGAGTACAGAGCACCCTCTCAGGTCCCTTTTGAAAAAAACAACCCTAAAAAAAAATACCTGCAGAAATACCAATGCTGCACACTAAAGTGAATAGTCATAGTATTTAGATAAGTTTGGCTGTTTACATGAGCTTTTTTCTCTGGTTCTGTATGATTCCATGTATTAACAAGCTGTCTTCACCATTAAGTTCAAATCATGACATTCATTTTAATCGTAATAGAGTATTAATAATAGTAATAATAATAGTTATAGTAAAGCAGTAATATTTCCTTTATTTGATAGGGATGGTACATGTAAATTACAGTGTAATTATGCCAGATTAAAGCAAAGATGCAAATTTTTTTCAATACAAAACAAATACACAACATTAATGTTGCTGATGGGTACATTTTGAAGCGCGGATGCAGTTGTTTCTTGGTAAAATAAAATAATGTTTTCTTTACTGCTTGCATGAGTTAGTCTTAAAGTCTTCCACAAATGTATTGAAGTCATTGTAGGCAGCATTATGAGCAGTCCTTCCACTATCCAATGGTTTCGGTTCAACCCAAGTGTTTACGTCCAAGAGATATTGTTTCCTACAAGGTGAGAGAATGAGAGATTATTGGAGATTAATATTGTTAATTTGACCTAACACTGATTATACTTACTGCCCGCTGGAGTCGGTAGTGGTGCCATCTTTTCCCATAATGAGGTACTCGGTTCCCACTTCTAATCTGCCTTTACACTGCAGTCTCTTGGCAAACATTCGTTGAGAGCCAATCTTCACAAAACGATCACCATCTAAAAAAACAAAATGAAATACTATTAACATTTGTCCGAGACGTATCGGCAAATCTATTTTACTCACAGATTTTTAACACATTAGTGACAGTGGTTCTATATAGTTCAAAGTTGTTTTTCTCAGAACTCGCCGAGACATTCACCATGTATGCTAAATGAACAGAAGACAAAAACCTTTGTTATGACAGTGTTATTGAAAGGGTCTGATTGAAAATGTGCTGACCATAATCAACAAGAGGGTAGAAGCAGGCGAACTCTTGGCGGTCTTTCATTTCGATTGGACTGTCTTTTTCAGCGTGCTTGAATGTATTTTGTAGCTTGTGACAAGGCCCTTTGACAGAGTCAATATATATCATTAATTTAAGTTAAAAAAAAAAGACTTCTATATTGTATTTCAAAGTTTAACAGACGTTCTGCGCACTGGCACACTTCCTCTGAACACAGTTTGGAGATCACCTTGCTCCTCCGTGGAGCAGAGTAGAAAACTGTGCACTTCTGTCCTGCACCAGAGAATCAGTATGTGTTATGAGTGTTAGGACTATATATATAATACAAATCAGGCACTTACTTGGTTCGTAATAATCATACACAACTGCGGGTGCAGGCTGTAGAAGGCCAACTGTGTACAACTGTTTAGCGTCAAACTTAAAGCATTGCTTTTGTTCCATGAGCTGTAAAGAAGTGTGATTGTTTTAAGTGCCTTTTAAAGTGGTAAACAAGTTGTAGCTTTACCTGATTCAGGTAGATCAGGACTTTTCCGTGAGACAGTTCATAGTGAGAGATGTACTGTTCAGGGGGAGCTTTAAGCTATGGACAAAAATAGTATGATATAATTTATGTATCTTATTCTCTCAGATTTTTTTTATTTTAGCTGTAGTTATTATTGTATTATACAGGAAGGAACAGAGATACTTACAACCTCCAGGTCTTCTACTTCAGCCTCAAACCCACTCAGGAGCGCAAGGTCGACAATAGCCATTCCTGAGAGCTTATAGCCCGGACTAAGCCTACAAACAAAAAGTACATTTTTCAATACAATTCAACTGAATATCACATATAGCATATCATTTCATAACTACTATACTAACGTGACACAAATTTCATAAGTGACATATTGATCTTCAACTTGGCCATTGTCTATGTCTCTTCGCCTGCGCGTGCGAATATCAAACCACTCAATGGCTGAACGAGGCACACGGGCGTCATCACTTTGTTCTGTATTGTCGTAGTCATAGTAATAATAATTCTCTTGGATTGCAGCTGTGGAGTCAGGAGTCAGAATCAGTGCCTTGTTTAGGTTTGTGGTGTTTAGGTTCAAAGTCTCTTACCAGTGTACCTGACTTTCCCCTCCACTTTAACTTCAATAGAAAAGTTACTACAAACGTCTTTGGGCTCCATCAGGTGGAAAACTTTTAAAACCTACACAGAAAATATATGATTGTCTTTTGTTTGAATTCAAGTCAAGTCTTCTTTCTACTTATACCTTTTATTTCCTCTATCAGACCAGTGTTTGTTGTCAAACCTTGACATGTTTCGACTGCTTGTTTGCTGTCATCCTGTTAAAGAGGCAATAGAAATCCAGAAATGTGCTCCTAGTACACTAAACTGGTGGATATTGTTCTAAAGCAGTCGGACTGCAGAGGGTGCTGTCGTCCTCCCCCTCCCTGAAGGAAGACCGTAACAAAGAGTGTAAATCAGCCACAAAGAAACCTCCCTGCTACAAGCAGTCAAAACAACAAACACTGATCTGATATAGGAAATAAAAGGTATCTATAATCGAAAAGGACCAAATGAACCTTTTCGTGGTGCTTTCTATTGAACTCACTTTAACTTTGGCTTTTCCGTGTCCTTTGAACTCTGCTGTAATTTCACTCCCAACAAAGCGCTTTGGCAAACAATAAAAGTAGAGTTATTATATGCTATTCTAGACAATTGTTTTTTAATATTTTACCTGAACTTGATACCTTTAAATCTTTTTCCACCTTTTCTTTGTTTTCCAATTGTAACTTTTCAACATGGCTTTTCCCTCGGACAGTAAATGACGCCTGTACTTTTGCTTCAGATCTGGCTGGTCTCATCAGTTCATATTCTGAAAGCGCCTCCAATGCTACTAAAGTATCCTAAAAAGACATACAACTCACTCAGACCCTCTGTAATGAACCAAAACAACTGTCATTTGTATTTTCCTTGCACCTGTGATGAGTAGAAGCCACCGAAGAAATTTTCTTGCATTGTTAACCAATGTGCTAATTTATGTGCCTGTTGAACTTTATTGAGGGCAACTGCAGTCAGCAAGGCATATGCGGATGTTTCCACAGTGACTGCAGCCATGTCTGTTTAAAATAACACATTTAACACAGCAGTTTAAAATGATGATTATACTTTATACACTGTAGGTGATTCTGATACTACCTGTAGCTTCAAATTTTGCCCAGTCAATTGTGCGGTTGATCTGCTGTGCATGACCTTCATGCAGTGAGAGGGAGTATGCCGTGATGGCAACAGCTAATGGATGTTGAAGTTGGTTAAAGTTTGGCCAAAGATAATGCATTGCTTTTGAAATGACAGCCACCTGTATGAGATTATCAGGATTCATCATCAGTATTTGTCATCATTCTGCATCAGTTTACCTTCTGTAAGCATTACCATACCGTAGAACTCCTGTCTTGTTCTTCCAATAATTCAAGAGAGTGGGTAAGTGCCAGAGCCGCGAAAGCTGTCATGGCTGCCGTGCTATCTACCCCTGTCTGAAAGAAAATAAAAATGTTACGAAGGTTTTCAGACTATGCTATTTCTAAGACACATGCTTGTAATTTAAATTTACCAAGATGTTTCTGTGCAGAACGGGATTTGCATTGCCAAATGAGCCATCAGTTTCCTGTTTAGAGCTCAAGTATCTGACTCCTTCTGTGAGTTCCTGTGCTAGTGAGTTTATATTCTTTCTACCCTCTGGTCCAAAAGTGTACAGCTGCCGTTTCCCCAACATCGATAGCACTTTCAATACATGGGAGGTTAACCTGTAAAACAGCAAAATATTTTGGACATAAACTGTATTGCACATTAAAATAATCATTACAAAACTTACCAGATGCTGGGTGCGTGCGATGGCCATGACCCATAAGCCCCTGGTTTCTTGTTTTCGACTAGTAAATGCATATATCTATCCACACCTGTAAAGGGGAAATTATGTTGAATATATGGACTGGGTAGTAGATGTCACATAATTTGATGAAAAAGATTGTCACCCAACTGATCAATAAATGAATAGACATACAAAAAAAAAGTTTGTCCAAATGTATCAGGTCATTTAATTTTAATACAATTTCCTCAGCAACTCAAGATGTAACACATAATTTGTATTGCTCCGTGAGATGCTTCAATAGATTGATTTCATTTTACCTTTTCCAATAAAATTAAGTGCTTTATCTCGGGCTCCAGAAGGCATGTTGAACCACTGGTCACTCATATCCAGGTAGCGCACAGCCACAGTTGTCGGAACGAGATTCCTGGACGTCTGCTCCAAACAGCCATTAGGCAAGTTAATGAGCTTAGCAACTTTCTCTGGGTTAAGAAGGTTCCTCACACGTGAACTGCTAAATCCCTCCTCTGGCAAAGACAAATATTAATTAAGAAATCCTAAGTTTAAAGAGTCATTTATACATAGAGTAAAGGACATACCCTCCATTGTAATGAAAATGTTAGAGGACGAACCAGGAACTGCGTCATTGGGTAACTTTGCATCAAATGTTGTACGGCGTACATCATCAGTCCCTTTGACAATACAAAACAAATTATTGAATTAATGAATCAAGGCAAAAAGCACAAAACACAACTAAACATACACACACACAAAAAAAAATCACCAACCATACAACTCTATTATTGTTGTTATTTCTTCAGTCTTTTCAAATCCCTCTGTCTACAAAAAATACAAAACTGTTTAAAACTGCTCCACACACAGGTCAGTGCTTCAATGAGTCAAATCAATATGTCCAGTTTATGTACTTATGCTCTTTGAGAATAACAGACAGACAGAAGAGGAAGTCACATTTTGGGTTGATGGGGAAACTGTCGCCTGGAGGAAACCCACCCACACACAGGAAGAGACATGCAAACTCGGCACAGAAAGACCTGGAAGCTGGTCCAGCCCTAGCTCTTTTGGCGCTCTATAGGCAAGATTTCTGATGATGGCCCCATGCCCCAATAATACATATTTAATTTTGGATACTTTTGCCAAGACCTTTGTTGGCATCAGTTCAATAACAGAGGCTCCCTGAATAGTATTCTGAATGGCTTCTGGAGCAAGTATTTTGAAAGCAAGCATATTTGAGCAAAATATATTTATTTTATTGTAATCTAGTTTAAGGTTAAGGTATATTAGATCAACAATTCTAAATGAAATTTCTGTCATTTAGTCATAGGCCTACATCTTGATTGTAGGCTTCTTCTCTCCAAGATTCAGATGTGCCATTATTTATTATAACAACTTGTAGTACAGTTGGGGTTAACCTGAGTTCTAAACATGGTCTATATCATCTAAGTACTGTTTCAGTGATTTGAGTCCAGCCTAAATCTTCTGTTCAGGCTCCTACTCTCATGTTTTGTTACTTCTATAGTCTAAGAATCCACTTGAAATTTAAAGAGAAAGGCCTTGCTGCAGATCTGCATGGTAATTCGTGCTATTTAATCTAGAAATTTACTGGTTCATCAGCTGTTTATGCTGTATTTTGTGAATCAGAGGCACAGGGGAAAGTCTAGACCAACTTAGAAGTCTGGAACTGCGGACTGAACTGAGTGGAGAAAAGAAAGAAAAATAAAGTAAAGAAAGGCTGGTAGAAAAGGACTAGGACAGGACCAAACCAGGTCTACATCGGGTGTAAACTGGGCTCCAACCCGAAAAAAACCCCATGGCACAAAGATTTTTTTTTTCTTTTTACATATATATATTTTGTAACTTACCATTACATTCAAAGGTTTCTCAATGGCATCTACTTCATTCTCCTTATTGATGTCATACAGACGTATTGTTATAGGTATGGAGCCACTTTTCATTGGAACAGCAGAAAATATCACGGCTTGTGAAGAGTGTGGGTCCACGGTGATGTTTACAAATGACAACGAGGTGGCTGAGCCTGGAGAACAAAGGCCTTCACTCTGTGCCATGTGCACGGCCACCTGTTTGAACAGATAATATTAAATATGTCCTGCCACCTGCATGAACAGACAACATGCAATCCTATGGACACATGCACTAGGGCTCTGCAATCTTCATTTACTTTGTCAACTGAAGATCAAAGATGGCAATGATCAACTTAGATCTTTTTGATCAAGAGCCATCTACAGCCAGTAAAAGTGTCAGTACAAGTATGTTCGTTAAGTTCAAAGTTTGAAGGAATCAATCAAGGTTAAGGTATACTTTGTTATCCCTGTACAAAAAACCCTCTGCATTTGACCCCTTCAGTGCTGCTAAAAGAAAAGCATGTGCTTTGTCATCTGTTATAACAGAACAAACGTAAATACAAGCTGCTTTTTGACCTCATTGTAATTCACTTACATGAAGGACATCACTATTGTAGTTGTAAATGACTGGAGAAATATACATTTGCTCGTACTTCTTGACTGAAGCAGGAAGTCTCAAAGACACAAAGACATTTTTAAACACTCTCAGCAGAGATGGTTTCGCGACACACAAACCTGTATCCAATCAGACAAAGTAGAGTTAACAAAGAGCTGGAGTTTAAGGTGTTCAAAGATGTTAATTTAGCTGTAATATCAAAGGATAATGTATAATATCTGTGATAAAATTGTCTAGGAATAATATAATACATGATTTTAATGATGTTATACTTCAACTTCTGTCATGGTTACTGTGACACTGCCCTCTGATTAGAATGGTAAGAGTAAGAAAGGGGCTGTCACCTGATGCTTTTGACAAAGTGACGACCTGAATCTCCCATGTGGTAATAGAATCAGGCAAACCTATGGAATGGCTTTTAAAGATAAAAATATTACAGAAATGATCCCACTGCTTTATGTACACGCTATTATCAAACTGTTTACATGAATGTTTCTGCCTTACCTTTTTTTCCCCTCCACGGTAAATGTCGTAAAAGCAAATGAAGAGGAGAACATTTTCCTTATGAATGAACTTTCCATGTTCATGAAATGCTCTTCGATCTCAATTAAACTTGCAGCTTTAATAGAAAGGACAGAGCTCTTGTTACTAGGCTTATAAAATGTTTACGATTGGACACATATAAAGTGATGTAATGAGCCGGACAGAGGTCTCACTTCTGCCCAGTCCTTTCTTAGCCTCTTCTTTGTTCTTCTGCTCCCTCAGACGCTGGCCCTCGATACAGCAATCACGGAAGGCCTCAGCACACTTGGGGTCACTTGGGGTCATTTTTAAGACCCTCGTAGCCCTCTCGTCACACGTAAACTGCATGGGAATAAGGAGGAATCCACGTGCACAACAATTTTGCAAAGTCTCTCCGTCATACTTGGATTCTGGAAACAAAATACTTTTTAACTTGTTGTGATGAAATATTTCTTGATAAACCACATATACTATATACTTAATGCCATCATCTCTTGTTCAAGGTCCACAGAGCGCTTTCCGTCGTGCTATGGAATCGCAAGCCGAAGCTAAAAGTAGGATGAAAAGTTTCATTTATTTAGTTTTTTTGCAGAGACATATCTGTACATTGTCTCAATCAATTGTACATTTTCTCCAAAATGCTTTTTCATTGTTTGTACAAACTGCCAAGCCAGCATCTACCAGAACAGACCCAGGGTCTGGTCCCCCACCATATGAACAGCCGAGGTCATAGGCCTCCATTGAGGAGTACATCTGTTGAACCAAAAAACGTTTACTTTCTCTGTTTAGCCTACAGTTAGAAGAACTGATTTGGAAAGTGGAGTTACCTGCTCTGGAGTGAGTTTGTTGTCTGCATTAAGACTGTTGAAAGCGGTGTCCACTGCCAGCAGAGCCACTGTGGCTTGTTGACCGCTTAAATCAATATCTAGTTTGGACAAACGTTGTGGTTCAAATGGTCCCATTGGTGTTACCTAAAACAGTAATAATAACCATAGCCAATTGCTCACTCACACAGCATTCATACACACAAGATGCTGACCAAGCCCGTGTTTTCTGATGTATGAAACTGAAACTATGATGATGCAATTGTTTTCTTACCTTCACCCTTTCCTCACAATTGCCTTTGACAGCCAGCCACACTGAGTCGCTAATGATGTCATTGTTTTGACTGTAGAAGTAGCCAATCAGTCGGAGGGATGGCACCATGTGCTCTGTTATCTGCAGATTAAGTATGCTTTCTTCTCTCATTTCCACACTGGACACATCGTTTTGGAGTTGGACAATAGATCCTCGACTCATCACCTACAGCACATAGTTTTCTGTCATGAATACAGACTGTCACGGCTCTGTAACTGAGGCCGGTCCTACCAGGAAGTGTATGACCCCGTTCTTCGGAGCGTTTTTAGTCCTGAACACCACTCGTAGGGTCTCCCCCACACTGTACTGTTTATAGTTTACAGCAATGTACAGGTAAGTATCTTCTGGAGATACAGCGGCACGTATCTCTTTAGATTCAGAGCTGTCACCTACAGACACCTATTAGAAAAGGGAAAATGAAACTTTAATTAAAAAAATTAAATTGTATGTTTTGTTGTTTAACAAACCATATGTCTGCTTACTGTAAGAGTCACTGCATTAGTGGACTTAGCATTAAATTCATAAAACACTGCCCCCTGCTGGTTAGTTTCCGTTTCCCCAGTTTCTTCCATTAATGTAATTGTTACTGGCACTTTCTCTGCAGGAGAGCCATCTGGCAGATGAACCAACACCTAAAACACAAGCACACACATAAAATAATCAAGCATAACATAAACTTTTTTTTTCAAGATTTTCCCGTGCCATCCTATGGTTCAGACTTACTGCCACATTAATTGGAAATCCAGGTATGAAATGAGAGCGAGTTCTTGAAAGGTCAATCTTGTATTTATGAGACACTACAGGTATAGATATTTGTCTCTCTTGTATTTCACCATCTGCAGAGACAAACAGTTCATAGATTGACCAATCAGACTGAATAAAATGTGGTAGTAATATTTAACAAGCTGTGTTACTTTGCGTGTTTGTGACAAGTACTCCCAAATACAGCAGTTTTCCACAAGCCTCTAATTTCGCCAATGTTAGGTTCATCTGTTTTTGTACCATTTGATTTAAATTTACAGTATTCACTGAAACTGATGCTGTTCCATCCTTGACCTGCACAAAAGTAGTTTATTCTTTTACAAAAGTTAACAAAGAGCTTTAAAAATGTGTCAAATTTGTGTTGCTGTAGTGTCTCACAGAACCCATCTGCTCCATGCCCCTAATGAACGTTGGCTTCTCTTCGGATCCTTTGTTAATCACTCCAAACTGGCAGTGGTAGGCCCCGTTCACTGAGTTTCCATATGAATAGCTGAAACATAACCGGACATGCAAGAATTTCTTTTATGTCAAATATACTGTATATTATTGCTTTAATGTGAGGATGAGCAATGTCCCTTTTGCAGTCTTTGTAGTTGTTGTCTTTAATGTCTGCATTTTATGTAACGCAGTGTGTGTAAAAACGTAATCCCCTTGGGGACAATATAGGTCTATCTATCTATATATATTGGCTCCATCTGTGATATCAGTGTTTTCCCAAATATTGGTTTGATATTGAAGATTGAAGAACTGTAATGTCCTTTTTTCTCATTCCCAGTTTGTCCTCAGAGCATCAGATTTGTTTTAAATAAAACAGCAAAGGCAAATGTGGCTGAATGTTTACATCGCCGTGTAACAAATAATCTTATATCCCATGCAGATAAATACTTTGAAAAATGAAAAATGAATTTGTGACCTTTACTGTGATTTCATGGGCCTCTAGCTTGATTTTAAAATCTTAATATTGATATTAGCAGCATGACAAATGGCAGATATATGGTCTTATAATCCACAATCTACTTTGATGGTTACTGATCCACATTGCATCTTTCTTTCACTATGTATTCTGTTTCTGTTCTTTTTTTTCTTTTTCTTCAATATATTGACACATAATGTAATGCATTTTCCCCAAAATATTACCTTGCCAAGATTCTGAAGTTTATTTCTTCATTAGCATTTGCTAAAATGTACTTATCCTCCATTTGAATGTTCACCTCAAAACTTGGCATCACTGCAAAAAATATGTAAAACAGAATACGATTTTTTTTATATTATGAAAGTAAACAATAAAGATTACAACTTACCAAACATTTGAACTTTAAATTCTTTGGAAACGGCCTGAGCTGCATCTCCTTCATAGTGTGCCACGATCCTCCATATGCCTGTCCTTTAAAAACACACACTGTTAACTGTGTCAAGCTGGGTTCATGATTTTATTACACTACACATACTTAGCCACGTCTGGGATGACAAAAGAATTTTCAAAAAGGCCTCCCTTTGTAGTGTATAGTGTTTTCATTGCTCTGTTACCAACAGCATTCTGCAAAAATGATTAATTTTGAAATAAAGTTTTCTGTGTGATATATATATATATATATATATATATATATATATATATATATATATATATATATATATATATATATATATATATATATATATATATATATATATATATATATATATATATATATATATATATATATATATATATATATATATATATATATCTCCACAGTAGAGAAAAGATACTTACATACAATGCCAGGTGAAACACTTCATTTGATGGCCTGAATGTGTGGTCAAGAGTGAATATCCTAAATTGCACTATAGGAGTGAAAGTAACTCAACATAAATGAAACTGTCCTTGTTGAAGTGATGGTGCATAAACTGTACCTGTGTCCGTGGGCTTGTAAAGGGGCTGGTTTGTCTGAATAAAGATGTAGCCTCTGTGTCGGGAGAGCAAGACCCTGGTTTTCTGTCTGGTGATGGAGGGGCTGTCTGCCACCAGCATGACATACTTAGGTCTCACTTGCAGATTGGAGAGTAAAGTACTGTCTATCTGTCAACATTGTTTAAAATACTATCAATATCATCATTTAAAGTGTCAAATGTATTGTAGCGTGTCCTACCATCAGCTCTACTATTTTCCCCTGCTCCTCCTTCTCACACTCAACTGTCTCTTCTTTAGACAAAATTGTGTTGGATATCTCATGCTCCAAGTAGATTTTGATTTTTTCATTTAGATGATTTTTGCCCGTCTGTACAAAGACTTTCTCGTTAACTCCCTCATGGAACACATTCGGAGCGGAGATGAAGAATCTGCATAAAATAAACATTTTTCAGTACTTCTGATCTAAGTATGTAATGTGCATGCATGAGCGTGTGCTACCTGTCACCAGGTGAAGCGTCCACCGCCAGGCTCAGCAGCAGAGTGACGAGGACCAGGCGCATCATTGTTCCCTGTTTGTGTCCTCTGATACTTTAGTTCTGCGCAGGGCTTTATGTAAGTGCAGGCTGTATTTCCCAATCCCCTCAAACTCTGCCCCTTTTCTGTTCCTTCAAGCGCTTTATACTCACTTTAAAAATGTCTCAATTTCATTATACATTTTAAAAGCAAAAGACAATGTGTGTGCTATGAGCTTTTAACATGTAAGATATGTTATTGATAAGGTGCACCACTGAGTATTAGAGCATAATAATATTTTGGAGCATAATAATATTGCACAATAAGTGAGCCTTTTTGGCAGCTGCTTAACTTCTCTTTATTTCCCCAAAAGCATGTGATTTACAAGAAATCACGTCTACACAGAAGGGAGGATAGGGGGCACTGTTAAGGGTTTTTTCTCAAAATGCTTTGGCAAAATCCATTTACACACATATCACGCATACACACATTTAAATTTTGGCTATATTTAAATAAGATTTTTTTATAACTTGATTGTACATATAACAGTCATCCATCTCCTACTTATTCTTGTAAGGGGTGACTGAAGCCTTCAGTGACTATGAGCCTTTATTTCTTTTTGGCAGGGAAATTGCACAGTAAAAATATTGCACAGAAGGGCTGTGCTACACACAAACAACCATAAGGAGCTGCGTTAATAGAACTAAATAGAAAACTCTGCATGTGAGCACTCAGTGCCACTAGGGGCAGCCTCGGGAGCAGTGGGTGACCAGAGAGTAGACACATCTCCAGTTGTTGAGCTGTTTGGTCAGCACTATATGTGGTTTGGCTATGAACTTGGGATTTGTCAGAATCTAAATTATTTTTATTCATCCTTAAGCGAAAATTCTGTGTCAACAATTCTAATTCCTCATATCTCAAAGAATTTTAATGGTGGATTTTGCTAGTAACCGTTATTTTTTGACATACAATCCCGAGCTCTAATGTGCATGTTTGGGTTCATCCTCATTTCATGCTAACACTGTTTTGTCTAATAGATCTATGTTTCACTGACGGCAGGTGAATATGGACCAGTGGATTCACTCTGTCACTGCATTCAACAGATCAGTGTGTGGATGCAAAACAACTTTCTCCAGCTGAACTCAGACAAGACTGAAATCATCGTCTTTGGCCCACAGAAACAAAGAGAAATTGTTAACTGTCACCTCCAGAGTCTCGCTCTAAAACCTACACATCAAGTTAGAAATCTGGGGGTAATAATGGACTCAGATTTGAATTTTAACAGCCACGTCAGATCAAATCACATCAGCAGCTTTTTTACCATCTAAAAAACATTGCCAAAATCAAAAGTATAGTGTCTAAACCAGACCTGGAGAGACTTATCCATGCGTTTGTCTCTAGTAGATTAGACTACTGTAACGGCCTGCTCACTGGCCTCTCCAAACGAGCTGTAAAACAGCTGCAGTACATCCAGAACGCCGCTGCTCGGGTCCTGACTAGAACCAGGAAGTACGATCACATTAGTCCTGTGCTCAGGTCTCTGCACTGGCTCCCTGTGGCTCAGAGAATAGACTTCAAAGCAGCTCTGCTTGTATACAAGTCTCTCCATGGCCTAGCACCAAAAGTACATCTCGGACATGTTAGTGCCATATGAACCATCTCGGACTCTGAGGACCTCAGGGACCGGCCTCCTGCTGGTGCCCAGAGTCAGGACTAAACATGGGGAATCTGCATTTCAGTTTTATGCAGCTAAAATCTGGAACAGTCTTCCTGAGGATGTGAGACAGGCCGCTACTCTGGCAATGTTCAAATCTAAACTAAAAACTGTTTTGTTTGGCTGTGCATATGACTGAAATGCTTTTCTTTGCACTCTTCTCTTTTATGTCTTGAACTAAGATTGTGATTTCTGCCATGTCTTTGTGATTTTAATGCATTTTTTCCTGTTGTGTGAAGCACTTTGAATTGCCTTGTGTACGAATTGTGCTCTACAAATAAACTTGCCTTGCCTTGTCTTGCCTAATAGCCAAAAATCCGTAAAAAAAAAAAAAAAAGAAACATGGCCTTACAAACAAATACATATTATGCAGCAAATGTTTCATAATTTAAATACTTTAATGACACTTTTTTCACCAATTACATGCAATCAAATCAAAGAACAGATGATCAGTCTTTCTCTATCACTGAAAATGAAATGACAGACCAATTTTTATCAACGTTTTGTAATTTTCTTATCCACTAAGAAAATGCCCAAAAGTCTGGCTCTACATTGGAGGAATTGTGTGGAGAATGTGTTTTATTGAGTTATAATATGTTTTGGTATTGTGGCTGCTTTTAGAGAAAATTACAGAGCAGATGTTTGACAATATGACTGATACAAATGTCTGATTTAGGGGAAGTTCACTTGATTCTTCTTCTTCTTGGAAAAATATTTATTTTGGTGCAAACAAACAGGAAACTGCAGAATTTATTTCTCTTTTTACATTTTGTAGATCATTGCTATGTATTTTATACGCTCTTAAAAGGAAGACATAATCAACTAAATCAATAGGAAAACTGGATTTAGTTCTATGCAGAACTTCAACAGAAATTTCAACTGTCCTGTTTTAGCCATGTCCATTTCACTTGAGAAAAAATAAAATAGAAATAAAAAAAAATAAAAAAAAATAATAATAATAATAATAAAAATACATGAATACAAGCAATTAATAAATAGATAAATACATACATACATAAAAAAACACCAAAATGAAGAAATTATTTTTCTTTTAAAAAGAACAAAAACAAGGAAATGCAAAACAAAAGTCAAACAAGCAAAAAGATTGCATGACATTTCTGTAAATGCAGCATAAATCTATACTTTTGAACTTGGGCAGGGTGTGTAAAATTCTAGCAATAAACAGCAATAACAATAACAAAAGGTTATTACATAATAAATAAAAGAGAAGGCAACATAAAGATTGAAGTTATAGCAGCAGCATCACATTCTCATTCAGTGAATTTTAGTGAAGTTAAAGTTATAATTTTTTTCTGTTACATTTACATTGCTCATAATTTCCTCTGGTGAAGAATTGGGCCTTTGTATAAAATAGTTTCCAATAGAAGCCAGTGAGAACCAGGGGCCTGATGTCCATCCACAACTCCTCCTGAAGAAGGAGAGATTAAACAAGAATTGCGTTGCGTTTGGACAATCAGCTCCTGAGTCACTATCAGGCCAAAAGATTCAGTTCTGGGGAAAATCCTGTAAAACCAAAAATATTAAATTATTATTTTTACGATCATGTGGAGGAATGTCAAAATCCATCAAAAAATACTTCCCTCAAATGTTTCCCAAAAATAACATGTATTACTTACTTTATGCACAAATGATCATTTGTAGCAATGCTCCCAGGAATGTCACATGTACAATGTAGAGGAAAAAAGATCTAGATAAAGGTCTAAAGTTTAGTCCACAGTTGATGCGTCCGTCCTCAAGCGCTGCTCAGTTCAGTTTGTCTTGTCCACTTGCTCTGCTCTGTCTCTACCCTCGATCCATCTCATTTCATGCAGGAGTGGGGTTACCTAAGCGACCCGGCCTCAATGGAGAAAATCTCTTTTTCTACAATTAACTGTGAAAGTGACAGAAGGAAAAGGAGGGAGGGCTGTCCACTCTGAGAAGAAAAGAGGAGCATGGGAAAGGCTGCAGTGCGCATGGCAGGTACGCAGACACCCAATTCAAAACTAATATTTGCTAAAGCAGCAGTTTGGATGTTGGAAATAAAGTTGGTGCCTTGCAGCCTCACTTGATTTGAAAATGTTGTTATTTTTTCATTTGAATGTTGCAATAAAATACTATTATTACATGTGTACATTTCTAGCACAAAGTTTGATTCATCCCCTGCTATAGCTTGTTGTATTCAATTTATAGTAAGAATTGGCCACATTAGATTGCATTACAACACTGGTACACTGATCCCTCTTTAAGTGAATTATATCCACCAACTCAAAATGCAGTGGGAGTGACCAGCAAGTTTCCATGGAGAGGTGTACACAAAAGGGTGTGGCGTGGGAATGTCCCCAAAGGTTAGGAGTAAGGGTGAAAAGGTCAAAGGTCGGAGGCAGCTGGACAGCACACAAGAGGAGATGAGGGTGAGAAAGAGGGCGGGGGAGCAGGCCCTGCGAGCCACCGGCCGGACCCAGGGACTTTAACATTGAACTGATGGGAGACAGGCTGACCAATGAGAGGCCGGCTGACAGGCAGGCCCGGCGATGACACTCATGTGTAATGGTCCGTGGTAATTGACAAGTGACAGGCCTTTATTGTGGATGCAGGAGCGGTCATCAATATGCAGCTGCGGATTACAAGCTTTGCGTTCTTTTTCAATTACTTACATAAAGTTTAGTGTTTAGAGTTCCTACCATCCGTGTCTTAAATTCTTAGACTATAAGTAAAAACCATGCCTTTAAATGATCTTAAAGGTGCCATTTAAGGGTTTAGAAATCTGAGTAAATTAGTGGCTCCCTCCTAACTGACAAATGAATCTTGTATAAACAGTTTACCGGTAAGTAGAACAATACACTTAAAACCAAGATTCACAAAAAGCTTTCCCTTTATTTAGAAACATAAACAAATGTAGAAACACATAATATACCAGGGAACCAAGAAAACTTTCAACATCCCTCCTTTCAAAAAACTAAAATCAACTACAGTCTGTTGAAATTGTACATTGCTGTAATAGGACATAAAAGGAGCACAAATATAGAATGCTGAGAAATTTTGATTAATCAATAATTATGGTATATATAATCATGAACTGAACTGAAGTAAGTACTAAAAATAGTAATCGTTTTGGAAGCAGAAATAAATTTTAAACCTAATGGTTTAGTGCTGCTTATGTCAGTTTGATTGATTGGGTGGGAATGGTAAGATATTAGACAATGTGAATAAAATGGAAAGAAGGTTTTTACTGTTGTTTGGACATGAAATCAATAACTGTGAATAACTGTGCCATTCCTAAGCATGAATCTACAAAATAAATGCAAATGTTTCCTGTTCATACATACATGTTACATAAGTACATAAGTTAATCTTGACAAGACAACAGTCAGCCCTGTGGTCCATGGCGTCCTGGGGAGGTCAGGTCATGAAGTCAGTCTGAGCCCAGGACACATACTGTTACTATGGGGGGCCCGCTGGAGGGGTCAACATGTAAATAGTAACCCCGAGTGAAAAGCGTAGAGCAGATCAATGTTCTCACGTCACTCTTGCTCTTGCTGCCCGTGACTGTGAATGTGCACGCCTACACTCCACATGATGTGTTCATATTCATTTAAACTCAGCCATAACAGCAGGCAGAGCAGCTGTACTGGAACAATGCAGTGACGTCATCAGTGGAAAATATGCAGCTCATACTATGTCAAAACTGCAATTGTATATTTTCCAACACAGAAACACTACAGAAGCTTCTTGACAGTGTATTGAAATTCTTCAGGTATTTTCCCTTGGCTATTTCCTTCAACCAGTGCATGCATAACAGATGAAATTCAACTTCTCGGTCTGTGGCAGGCCGACCCACTGCTGCCTCCCAGTGGCCTGAATGGCTCCAGTAACGCCACAGCTGTAAGTTCCCTCATAGCCCTGTTGAGGAGCCCAGTTCTGGTAGCATCCGCTGCTTGACTTGGTCCAGAACCAGATTTTTGAGCCGCAGGTGTATTTGAGGCCGATCCACACGTGAGGCGTTGTGGAATTTTTCACCATTTCTGCGACTTTCATTTGAATATTTTCAGTGGAGATGTGGATAAGATCTATATAATTCCTCCTGCAGTAGGCTATAGCTTCTACCCATGTAAGGTTTTGTCGAATTAAAACCAAGTTCCCTGTAAGTGAACAGAGTATATTATTATATAATATTAGTGCTTCAGATATAATAAGTGGGGATAATGGTGATGCATATAATTTACTGGCTAATTTATTAAATTGTCTGCATGTATTTTATACCAGTTCAGTTCATTTGCAAAAACAGATGTTTCCTTTTAGAAAATGTGCCAGCCATTTAAAAAAATCTTTATGATGCCATCTTCTACGCATATTATTGTAACATAGCTGAAGGGATTTGTTCATATTCATCACATTTGCATTGCACTAAAATAGTAAAGTTTAACCCTTCAAACTGTTTAAAAAGATGTTTTTGTTAAACTTCTGGGTGACACTTTTTTTTTTTTCAAACACATGTGTTTATGTATCGTTTATTTTGGATGAATACATTATTTTATACAATACAGTACAATACAATATTATATCTTTTTCATATCAAATATTTTATAGCAAGTGTAATGTTGACTACTCTACCTGTGGCATGTAAAGGAACTAAAGCCAATTACAAGTGTCTATACTGTATTTCAGTTATTGTAGTGTGCCTGCGGTGCTTTTTTTATCCATGGGTTATCATGGTTTCATGACATAAAAATGTATGATTCAGAACAAAATATTATATATATTTTAAACGGGCTAAAGTCCTCAAAATATCACCTATAAACAGGACGCTAAAACCCAAGAATAGTGGTGAAATGAGGATGTATGAGGAGTTAATATGCATTTTCTTTCAAATGAGAACCAGTAATTGAAATATGTCAGATTACACCAATGGGCTGCCATAGACCCAAATATAACCTACCTGGTGTGTTTCTATGAGGCGCCAATGTTACTGGCTGAGTCGTGTTTGATGACGCTGATGCTCCCTGTGTTGTGGGGCCGGCTGTTGAGGAAACATTTGTAGAGTTTTTATCAAGAGTGAAATGAAAAGTCGCTATGGTGCCTTCAGATGTTATGTTGTAGCGAGTGCTTAGGTATATCACTTTTGTTGAGCCTTGGGTAGTTGTTTGCATGGTAAATGCTGGAAGAGAGCCACAAAACATCTTAATTTAATATAATAATCAATTCAAATGTGGCAGAATATAATCATAACTTACCTCCTTGACAAATAAATTTCCTTTTGCCTGGGCATTTCAGATCATTCCATTTTCCAGAGTTTTTGAAAACAGAAGAAACGCAATCCTGTCCCTCCAGATAGTTAGGCTGAGATTTGGCCCAGTAACGAAAAGAGGAGTTGCTTCCATCAGACCACTTCCATGGGTCTTTGAAGAGGCCGATCCATGCATTTTGAGACATATTACTCACGGCTGCATTCTCCTCTGCAGACAGTATGCTAACCAAATCTGTAGATAGGTCCCTGCAGTAGATTTGTGCGTTCCGCCATGATTTACTGTCAGCAACAAAAATGTGACTGCCTTCGTCACCTGTCAAAGAACTTCACTTATAAAAGCTGTTTTGCATTTGTTGAATTTGAGTGTGTGCTGTTGTTTTGTTTTTTTTAACTTACTGTGACATACAAAGCTCCTTTTGGTGTTACAGTCGCTCTCAAACCACTTGCCATTTTCATCCATAGCCGCACATGCATCCTGATCATTTCCTTGAGGAGTTCCTTCCTTCCAGTTTGTAAAATCCAGAGGGTGAGCAGGCAAAGACCAATGCCACGTTTGTTTGTCTGCTATTTCGAGTCCTATCCAGGCTCTAGTGGCATTGCCTGACACCAAATTAATCAACTCATTCATTTCTGAAAAGTTGTGGATTGTAGCCAAATCTGTGTATATTTCTCTACAGTAACTTTTGGCATCTTCATAGCTCTTTGTCATATTAATTAGATGGAATATAGAAGAGCCAAGTGACAATACGCAGAATCCTGTAAAAAATATCAAACGGTTAACAATAACCAACATTTTCTAGGAGTGATAGTCTATCATAAAGAACCAATATACCTTACCTGAGATGAAACGCAGATAAATAGACTTGCTATTTAACAGCATAATGCAGCAAATACTAAATACTAAGTAAACAGTTCCTGTAGCATGTCAGTCTGGGAGCGTAATGGATGGGTAAGAATGCTACTGAGCTTGTTAACAGTCAGAACAATCACCTGTTTTTCAGGTCCACCCCCCCTCCCTTCATGGTGCAAAACACACATGCCAAACATGCATGTGTATATTTCAAACGTGCACTCTTATGAACAGTAAATATTTAGTGCATTTTGTCACTTGCAAAGAGATTGGTAATCTCAATGGGACTTTCCTGGTTAAGTAAAGGTTTAAATAAAAAATACAAAAGTGCAAGCCGTGTAAATTAGTCAAAACTGTGATACCAGGGCACATGGATATTCCATTATCATCAAAAAGACAAAAACATTGGCAAAAGAAATCGATAGGCATATGTTATAAAGTCTGATGTTTATTTGAAACCTAATACAACAAATAACCAGAACGATTCAAAATAGTTTCTTATCTGTATATAGCCTACGGTTGCCTACGTAAATTTTATTTGGCACCTGTTTTCCTGTGGTCTAATATGGGTCTGATTATGTATAGAGGTGCACCAAAACTAGGCTTTTTAAATTGTATTTATTAACCTTAATTTGACCAGATGTGAACCCATTGAACTCTTTCTGAGGTCGAGATCTCTTTTTCAAGGGAGAAAATATAACAGCACACAATTTAAACAAGCATAGTTCAGGTACAGCACTAATGAATTTGAAAAGATAAAAGTCTGTAGATGTGTCATTACCAGAGTTTTATATATATATATATATATATATATATATATATATATATATAATGTTAGCTGTAGATGTGTCATTACCAGAGTTTTATATATATATATATATATATATATATATATATATATATATAATGTTAGCTATATTATGTTGATTTTACATATTTTAATTTCCATTGTAGTTACAGCATGATTGGGCTGTACAAGTGACAACTGACAATATTTTAGGAGGGGAAGAATGTACTAGAAATGGCATGATACTGGAAATTAGATGTTGAGTTCTTTAGTTGGGCGGGTTTGTCAACGCCGTCAGTCTAAAATGTCAACTCAAATCAAAATGTAATTCCACTTGACGCTTTAGATTTATTTATGCTGTAATGTATATATATATATTATTTGTAACTTAAACCATGAAATGGTTTGAGGATTTCCTCCCCCCATAAGCTTTAGTAGAGAGGTTCTACAGCGTGAAACTTGGGTGAAATGCTGCCAGTTGTCAGAGACGTATTGGATCTCGGCGCTTGCAGGCTGCTCATACGTGCACTTTCCATTTGGCCACCGAGCTGCACTATTTAACCCATTTCGAGTTCAAGTTTTTCCTTTATATTACAATTACTTTTTGTTCCATTTGCGAACTGCTAATGACCTCACTAAAGGTTAGAATCACTCCAGTATAGTTTGTATAAATCTATAATGGATTGACAGAGTTGACATTTTCCAGCTGTGACTGCAAGAATTTTGACATTGTTAGTCTTACATCTTAAAAAGTTTAAAAGTTAACGCATTAGGTAGAGCTGCTTTCAGCACGTACAGGCTTACAAATGGGGCACTCGGTTTTTTGTTTTTTTGTTTTTTCATTTTAGTTTTTTTTAACCTTTCAATGTCTATTAAAAACTTTCTATTCAATCTAATGACATTTTCCTGAACTATATTTCCATGAATAAACAGAGCACTCTATGTGTTCATTTTGATGTGATTTGATAAATATATGTTTGTGTGTGTGTGTGTGTGTGTATGCATAGGCCTATACACATTTTATATGATTTACATAATGTCTGTACATGCCTACTAATCACGTAGTGTATGATCATGGATGTATCAAAAATCGTGCAGGATTTAGCTGTGATGTGTCATGTGACTTTGGGGTGGTCCCTCAGACATTTTGGCTCAGTCTGGCTCTGAGCCATCATGGCCTGTAAACAACAACAGCCCTCAGTGAAGCGGACTGCCTGTGAGTGCTAGCCGTCCGAGGCTCGGTCTACACGGCAACAACCGAGATTAAAATGTGTCGGAGGCTTTTTCGGTAAATTAGAACATCGTTTTAAGGACGATTAAATATTTTTGCATCGAAAGCGTATTAAAACGATCGACCTTAGACGATCGACCTTGTTAGCTAACGTTAGCTACATTTAAACGCTAGCCAATTAGCTCCGTGAACAAATGTAGCTAACAAGTGATTTGCGCCTATAAATAAAACTATTTCTACTGTATCTTGTAATAATATACGGTCTTGTGTATTGGTATGTGACGGATTGCCACGCTTTGCTGTTTTAGTAGTCTTAAATATAATCACTGTCGTACAACATCATAGCCAAATGGCTTGTGACCAAGCTAACACAAGCTACTGGAGCCAAACGCCATCCCAGTTTGCGTGAACAATTTTTTTATTAGACTGTGTTATATTTGCGCTGTAGGTACATTGACGTTTTTCTGGCGCTCACATGGATTGCTACAGTTAAATGTTTGATTTGATCCCAACATGTTTGTGTCTGATCCACAAAGCTACGGATTTGATCAAAAGGTAGCGTTACCTTTTGATCGGCATTTATTTCATATTGAGGGTGTTTCAATATGAAACAAATGCTGGTTCAAGCGTCGGTTTAATTCAGAGTAAGAACAATTTCAGTTCCACTGTTGACGTATTATTATGATGTATTATTTTCTTGTTGTGAATGTGTCTCTGACTCGGAATTAATACATTAACACTAATTGGATTAAGCTTGAGTTAACCCTGAAGTGACAGGGTTTTAGCCTTCCAAACGTCCTTTTAAATTTAATTTATTTCAGTAAACGCTACTATTAGCCACTTAGTTATTGAAAGTCTTATTTTTGTTTTATCACTAATAAAAACAAATGCACCAATGTCTTGAAACTGCTTCCTTTTTCCTTCCAGTTGAAAACCTTCAGACGGGCTCTTGCTCTCCCGTAGTGTCCCAGCCATGTCCTCACAGCAGAACAGCTCAGGGTCCAACAGCCCCACCAACCTCCTTGGTTCTCCTTTCTCAGTCATAAGTCCCACGCTGAATTCACCCCTGGTATCACCCTCTTTAGGATTTGGACCTATCAGCAACTATCAGGTACAATTAATTAATTATTGTTGTTGTTATTATTCTTGTTGTTATTTATTATTACATGTTTTATGTTGTTTGCTCTTAAATATTGAACTTGTGAATTGATGTTTTGCTTTCCCAGCTCGGTTCTTCAGCTTCTGCATCAGGGATGCACTCCATCAGCAGCTCAGAGGATGTTAAACCTCCTTTTGGCCTGCGTCCTGGTCCACCTCACAGTCCTGGGATCATGATGTCCCAGAAACGCCTTTGTGTCATCTGTGGAGACCGTTCCTCTGGTCAGTTATTACACACTTCAAAAGAACCAATTCTTTCAAATTCCCATTACATTGTTCTTTTTGTTTATTTTCAGGCAAGCACTATGGAGTGTATAGCTGTGAAGGCTGTAAAGGCTTTTTCAAGAGGACTGTGCGCAAAGATCTGAGTTACACTTGCAGGGATAATAAAGAGTGCCTGGTAGATAAACGCCAGCGGAACCGATGCCAATACTGCCGCTACCAGAAGTGCCTTGCCATGGGCATGAAGAGGGAAGGTATAAGACCAATATTCTGCATTTCTCCTTGTGCAATACACAGAAGTACTGTTTAAATCACGTTGTCCAAAAATCAGGTTTTTTTCTAGACAACTAATGGAAACGCACTATGTGCTTTTGCCATGACAAAATTATTTAATTCTTTTTTTTTGTTTTGAACTGTTTTAACCGCAGCGGTTCAGGAGGAGCGCCAGAGGAACCGTGAGCGTGAAGGAGAGTTTGAGTTCAGTATGTCTGTGAATGAGGAGATGCCCGTGGAGAAAATCCTGGAGGCAGAGACTGCCGTGGAACACAAAACAGAGCTTCACTCTGATGCAGGCTCCTCTGTAAGTATTTATGGTGCTTAATTTGGGTCAATATATTAGATTATGATGACTGCATATTTTTCTGTTTGTAGCCGCATGATGCTGTGACCAACATCTGCCAGACAGCAGACAAACAGCTGTATGCCCTGGTTGAGTGGGCAAAAAGAATTCCCCATTTTTCTGAGCTGCCGCTTGATGACCAGGTCATTCTTCTTCGTGCAGGTGAAATAATGATTCCACAGGCAGTAGTGTCAGATTTTGAATGCCTTTTATTTATTTTTTACTAGTTTGTGCTTTTTGTTCTCTTGACAATAAATTAGCATCCATACATGTTTTTGGCTCAATGCAAGTACAAATGTTTCGATTTGTCAAAAATTAGACGTCGATTGTGATAAGACATTTTATGTTTTGTAATTCCAGGTTGGAATGAGCTCCTCATTGCCTCGTTTTCCCACCGGTCCATTGCTCTTAAAGATGGAGTTGTTCTTACCTCCGAGCTGCAGCGCGACAGTGCACAGAGTGGTGGAGTTGGAGCCATTTTTGACCGGTAAGGTACAAAGTTTACTCAAACCAATCCAATGTCTATTTGTAGTTTCTCTGAGCAACTTCTTTACCACAGGGAGAGCGTGCAGAGTGCTGAAGTTGGTGCCATATTTGACAGGTATTTTTCACCATCTCAAAAGCTTGATATTGTTGTTTTAGTTGAACATTTTACTGACGCTTTCTTATATACCAGGGTTCTCACTGAGCTTGTCAATAAAATGAGAGATATGCAAATGGACAAGACAGAGCTGGGCTGCCTCAGAGCAATTGTTCTCTTCAACCCAGGTGAAGATATTGAGACGAGTAAAATGTATTACATGTTCATAGAATGAATGTTAAAAAAAAATAATCTTGTGTGCAGATGCTAAAGGACTTACCAACACCAGCGAGGTAGAGCTCCTGAGGGAAAAGGTCTATGCATCATTGGAGGCCTACTGCAAACAGAAGTATCCAGAGCAGCAGGGAAGGTGAATGCCCTGCATATCAAACCTGTGTTCATGTTGGCATTTCTTCATTTCTTCTGTGTTTTTGTTTGCAGGTTTGCAAAGCTACTTCTTCGACTGCCTGCACTACGATCTATTGGCTTGAAGTGTTTGGAGCATCTTTTCTTCTTCAAGCTGATTGGCGACACACCTATCGACACTTTCCTAATGGAAATGCTTGAAGCTCCCCATCAGTTGTCTTAGGTTGAAACAGATGCTTACTGTGGGTAGGATTAGATGGCTGAAGTCTGGGAAGCTGGAGTGGGACTGGAGTGGCACTTTAAGTTCCTTGAACATTTGTCAGTGTGTCTCACTGCTGTCTGGGTTACACTTTTGTAGTGCATCACAGATTTGCTCTTCAGATCAAACCCAAGGCTTAGCATAATCTACAATCTGGTGCTATAACCTTATGCGCAACTATGCTTACAAAAGTATTTTTTAAAAACATCGTAACAAATTTCCTTCATTAAAAAGAGCAGAAATTTGGAATTACTTTTTTATAAACATTTTTAGGTGCGTCAAAATTGAGTTTTGGTTATTGTGACTGAACGAAACTACAAAACCTATTTTTAAAGCTGAACGTAACCAGATAAGTAAATATGCATGAAAAAGCAGTCTACTTTGTAATTTAAACCTAGATTTTAACCAAACATAAGCTGTGATCTGTAGGAATGTGCAGCTCAGTTTACAGCAGATGAAAGAACCATGCTAACAGTGACCAGTCAATCACTCATTTTGTCAAATGCAGCTTGTCTTGATCATGGATCATCAGCTTTATGTCTGGTAATATTACACAGTTAGATGTTTACTTCGCTGTTTCTCAATCTAATCACTTTATGGCTAATTAGACTGCACTGCACACTTGCTACTTTCTATTTGTAAAACATTCTTAAAGAAACACTTGGTCACTAAATGATGTGAGTGTTTTGCCTTTTGGTGCTATTTCAGGATATATAATTTGACATCCAGATGCATAGAGCAAAATGCACTATGAACCAAAACTATACAAGAAAATATGCAAAAATAAGAATCCCTTTGTTAATTTTTGTTGAAATGTAGCAATATAAATTTGTAAAAAGCTTTCTGCCTGTGAGTCTTTCAGGGGTTTTCCAAATCCAATCATGTCTGGTGGAAAGGGAATTTCAGTTTTATAATGCTCTCTACACCTCTAAGGTACTGTGCAAACATAATTGTTCAGGGACATTGTAGATGTGAAACTGATAAAAAATGATTAGGAGATAAAATATATTTTAAACCCTTGCCCTTGGTTTTAGTTAGTGTAAAGCAGAACATGTCTTGGATTGCACTGGATTTGCTGAGACAGTTTCAGCTAATTTTCTTTTGTGTGCTTTTTTTCATGCTCAGTTGTATTTCCTACTTTTGGGCCCTTTAGGTAGCTGTCTTGTTCATCATTATGTTTCTACAATTTATTAAAGCAAATCATAATCACCTTTAGATCCATAACACCTGTGGACAAATAGGAATTTCAAACACAAGGTCTTTGTGACAGCCACACGTCAACACGAGCTGTTCTGATAAACCTGTCATCGACCTCCATTTGCTCAAGTGACTTGAAGCATGGGTTGTATGGACTAAAAATAAAGAGGCTAAACTTTTACTGTGTTCCTTGTTCTTTTTGCATAGTTCAAAATTATACAGTACTTTCAATTTGTCTGAAAAATAAAATCATTTTTTTATTAAATCTTAATTTTGTGAGCTTGTATGTTTCAGTGGTCAGCAAATCCAGAAATCTTATTGTCAAACCTTAGTGAAGTGTGTAATGAAATAAAACACTGAGGTGTTCCTCAAAAGTGGCTTTGCTTTTATTAACACATTTTAAACCGTGCATGGCTTGGTTTGCATAAATTAGATTTAAAATAATACTGCTTTTAGTAATATACACTATTCTACAAGTGGACCAAAAAGGAAAATTACAAAACATTGTAGTTACAGGTACATAATTTTAAAGCAAGTCTCCCTTTCGCATATCACGAAACGTCAGTTTGTCTTCAGTGATTTCAGTTCTGTGTGACATGCTACACATAAACTCTAAGGTGCTGAATAGTAATTGTTGATGTAGTTTAAAATTGTTGTTTCCATTGCAATTTTAACTTGCTCAAGACCAATTAAGATAACGTTAGGAAGCAAAGAATTCAGACGTCACCATGATCATCTTTACTTGCACTGAGCTGCTGTCACAGTGAGGTTGGGTAGCTACACTCCCCGAACTTTTACATTTGTTAAAAGAGAAAAACTCGTTTGTCATTATAAATGATCAGTGGTGCCTCTAAAATAGCACGACACCTTAAGTGGACCACTTTATTCAAAATGTTATTGTAAGGCGAAAGCTTGTGTTATAAATAAAGCTGCTGAAGTAAACAATGAGAGGACGTGATTAAACCATCCAAATGAATTACAGCGACACCCACATGCCCCCACAGACTCCAGATGAATTCTCCCTGAAAACAAAATAAATATCTGCTTATAAGAGGATTTCTGAAATATGCAGCCGAATGCTGTATGATTGTAATAATCTTTGTGTAGTGCGCGGCTGTCTAACAGCTGAACTTTTAAACATTTTACATTTGTTTCATTACAGATGCCCACTGTTTTTTGCAATTTACTTTATCTACATATTGTTTACACCATTGGTTATAGGTGAAAGAAAATGGGATCAATTTGAAGCCTTTCATTAATATCCAGTGCACATTTTACTTTCTGAGCACCGTTTTTCAGAAACACAAAACTTCTACAGTAGTAAAAAGAAAAACAGAAAGTTCAAATGGAGGTCCATCAATTACATACTGTACCAACAATGCCTTACTAAAGATACAAAGCTGAAGCCGTCCAACCATTCAGTCATCTGAATATTAAATGAGGCCAAGTGACCACTAAATTCTCAAAAAGATTGCGTTCTCTTTCCTGGATGATTGTGAGTGCAGATAATATCCAGCTATTGCAAAGCTTAGTGCTTTTGAAGGCAGCTGCGTTTTGGTGCCCATCAAAGTCAAGACGTTTTATCCACTCAGAGTTTTGCAGTGTAAACATGACACAGAGATGAGAGACCAACTTCTCGATGCTGGGGCCATCGCAAGCTAAACCTGTAGAGTGCGTAGTGGAGCGCAACAGAGGAGTCCTACATGTGAGGTCCTGCTCACACCTGCAGCTCCGAGCTCGACAAACCAAGAGCAGTGGCTTCTTCTGTTGTCAAACCATCCCTCAATGTCCTTCTCACTGCAAGGTAAATACAAATGACATCAGACAATTTTGTCATAAACTAGTTAGAAAATAAAAAAAATGCAAAGTATATCTTACATGACTTTCGATTAGCTCGTGAGCGCCTCCTCTCTCGGGGCAGGGTCCTCTGGCTTGGCCCCTGTGTGGCTGACCTCACTATTCTCTCCATGATCTCATCTGCTGTGTCATCCGGGCAGTTCACTGGGTCATCATTAGTGGTGCACCAAGGGGGAACACGCCCTGATACAAATTTACATGTGTAAGAGGACAGTTAGGCTACATGTGCAATGAGAAAAGACGAGTGACCATTTCAAAAGCAGTAAGAAAGAAGAGGCAAGAGAATATTATAGTTCATGATTCAATTCAATAACATTTATTTTTGTAACACCCGAAATCACGACAGTGGTTGACTTGAAGGGTGACAGTGAGAGCAGATTAAACTATGTTCATAGTTTAATGTTCCAGCGATATGCACGTGCATTTACTTGAGTAACTTTGTGAAGAAATTGTACTCAGAGAGTGATGCAATCTTTATGATAAAATTATGAGGAGACTGTTTTTTGGTTCTTTTATTTTTTTTCCTTTTTGGACATTAAATCAGTACTTAAATGTGCCCTGTGCAACATTTGAGGTAAGAGGTCCACAATCTGTTGAGAAATGATTGCACGGGATGTTCCACAGTATGCCATTAAACCTATTTATCTTGCATTTACTCAATTCATTAAACACATTTATGGAGATACTTTAATGTTTTACTGTGGATCATCTCCAGGCAAATCGATGGCATCTCCATGGAGACGGACCCTTCAATACAAAAGTTGCTTAGTCCAGCAATTATTCCTTCCACTAATTTGAGTAACTTCAACGAGAGTAATATAGTTTTAAAATAATAGTACCTCTACACAGTACAGTTTTTACCTGTCCTAATCACCTTTGTAATGGAAAACAGATACATTTTTATTTCCTACAAAATTGGTGTGAATGGATGGGGGACAAAAGTGGCAAAGGTGGTCACCCTAAACCAGACTCATAACTTATTTTCACGCGGTAGTTCTGTTTCATAAGGGACCAGTATCAAAATTCCCAAGAACTACAAATAATTGTCTTTTGTGAATATTTATGGCTCTTTATGAAGCATGTGCTCACTGACCTTTGGTGCCATGGGCCCGGGTGCGTGAGCGGAGGCCTGGCAGAGTGGTGGGGCTGCTGTCTCCTCCTTGTGAGCCGTTCCTCAGCACAGCCTTCATGTTCTCGTGTTCAGCCACATTTTCTGCAAACTCCAGGCCCTGAGGCTGGCTCTCCTGGGGGTCCGACGAGGTACTGCCAAATTTACCACTCTGCAATGGACAGACACATTGGCACGTCATGAAGACTAGATGGCCTTCGGTTTCAAATGTTTTTTTTTTCCCATTGACTTTTCATCACAACACGGTTACGAATACACGGGTGTACACAAAAGTGCTTTCATACAAATGTGTTGTATTAGTAATTCCAAAAGGGGAAGTATCGCTCCCTCTTCAAGCTTAAGTCAACACTAAGACGCCATGCCCAAGTTCTCTGCCCCAAAGCCTTTAACTTCCTCATTCGCAACATGTTACACACTCAAATCTGTCAGTCTTAACAAAGAGAAACAATACTCTGTTAAAAAAAAAACATCAACGCAATGTTAGATGCTGCAAAGGCTTTCATGCGTTTGTTCAATTGTATCATACCTCACTATCATCGTCATCCTCACTCTACAAAAGGCAAAACATCCTGTAAATGAACTTTCAATGCAAGCTCTCAAAGCACTGAACTTTATCACTTGTGGTTATACATAAATCTAGCTTCAATTCATACATATTATTTTGTGACCATAAGAAGGCTGCTGCCTGTGGAACAAAAGTTTGACCAAATGTCTTGTTTAAAAGGCTCAGATGTGGTTGGTGTTATTCTCTCTCTATACGTCCAGAGGTTTGAATTTTCACACAGTGATTGAATTAGTGTCCCTTTGAAGAGAAAGGGGCCACCGCTAAGGTTTGCTGCGAAGTCCAACCACCTCCTCTGGGTTTAAAGGATTTTAATCAGGCATCCAAGTGTTTTCTCTGGCCTTTATGAGCCTGCTACAACTACAGAATAGGATACACTGAAAACAACTGGCTGTTTGTTGATACAGTAACCTATACATTTGAATACCAAGAAGTGAAGTTGATGTCATTAGGAATATATAAGGAATCTTCATAAAACAAAGGCACTGGGCTCTTTGAGCAGGATCCGCGGGGTGCCTGGGGAGTGTTCACATTAAAACAAAGCACAAACTAGACTAAGATGGAGGATGAGGAAAGAGGAGTTGTTCATGTGGCCCACAGCACTTACATCTGTGATCATTTTCCCTCGAGTCTTGTTCCTCTCCCTGTGGTTGGCTCGTTTCTGTTTTTGCTGCAGGACGCGCTCTCTCGTGGTGCGGTACTCCAGGGCAAATTCACTCAGGATTTTACTAAAGCGGTGGATGCTGACCTCTCGGATGCCATAGACAGGATGACCCAAGAAAAGCAAGAACGCATGGAACCTGGAGAAAACCGAACACAGCCCTTTTTAATCAAAACCACATTCTGAACAATCATCCTCTTATGTCATACAGTAGTTATGGTCATACCTATTGATTATCCTTCTGTGTACAACCTTCAGGATAATGATCCTCTCTGCAAAGTCTTTCAAGAAATCTGACATTTTTTGCTTCAATGCAGCTTTCATCTCGTGTTTAGAGATGACCTTCAGATGATCCCATGATGCTTTGCAGCGTCGTTCCATCTGAGCCAGATTGTCTTGTAACTGATCAAAGTCCACCTGTGGAGACAACAGGTCATGACAGGTCATGAGCGTACAGTGAGTTTTTGTACAGTATATAATCTGTAACTCCTTCCTCATGTTGAATGATCTTTATCTCCAATCTCATACATGGATCAGCCATAGCATTAAGAACAATGCCTAATGCCACTCCTTTATGCACAGTGCATAACAATATTTGCTTTTCAAACATCTCTCAAATTTTTCGGAATAAATATTCCATCCATCCGCAAATCAAAAAGTGTACTATTATTTAAATCATATTTTCTATAAAACGTTCTAATATAACATCTGGTCTTGGACAAAAAACACAACTCCTCCAGTTCCAAATACACATGAGTAAAGTGTGAACTCCAATTGCAGCCTGCACGAAACCAGTGGTCGCTTTGGTCACTGAGAGCAGGACTAAGACTTTTGAGCTGCAGAAAGAGCACATAAAAACACATGACCAAAGTTTGAGAGTTTTGATGGTAAACTTGCATAACTCTCTTATGGATTTTGTGAGTTGTTTTGCAAATGTAAATGTGTGTCAAAGTGAAACAAAAAAACTGTACAAATGTTCAAGCTACCTTTGTGAGGCGCGTGATGGCTCCTATCTCTGAGTAGAGGTCGGTGCTGTCAGGAAACTTCTCAACCACGATGGCGCAGGCGTGGTGCAGCAGAGACTGTTTGTGAACCGTGTCCTTCACCTCTGGAACTTTCTCCAAGTAATTTAACTCAAAGCCCTTTGCCTGCAGAAGCATGTGCACACAAAATGAGTCACAAAGAAGTACAGGAAACAACCAATGCCTAACGTGCAGTAATTACAGCGCATTTCCTTTACGGCATATAAGAAGAGCGCCTTCAATGTGGAGTGGATTTCTGGATTTATTAAGCCTGATTCATCAAAAACCACAATCTACTCTCAAAGCCGACTGACTGATTGTTCTGCTTACCACTGTGCGCCTAAAAACCACAACAAATATAATCCGAACAAAATCTCCCTTGTTCCTTTGCCAGTTTTAAATGGCTTACCATGAAAGACAAATGCAAACACTACTTATGGGAAGTAGTTGTTTTGATGTTGGAGACGAATGCTTTTCTTGTGCATGTTTAGCTATCGGTATTGTATGTACAGCGTATAGGACAAAATAACAAGAGCGTTCAGAGAGAAACCACAAAATGTACTGAGACATAGTGAGGTTGACTATAGAAGGACAGTGAGGCAGCACATACTTCTGCACAAAGTGTTGCCAAATAAATACGTTGGCACAAGAACATTGGGGGTCGAGGGAGGAGGTGGAAGTGGAGTTGACGAAATAGAAAAAGAAAAAAAAAAAGTTATCGGTGGAGGAAATGATCAGAAGTATTCAATTACATACAAATCTACTTCATTAAAGTATTGATGTACCCATTCAAAATGTACTTGAGAATAAAGAGTAAAATACAGTGATCTTGATTTTGTTGCTTTGAACTCAAAACCCCTTGGGAGGATAACACCATGAACATGCTAAAAATAACCCATCAGCCATTGCAGCAGGACTTTTAACAGCAAGTATATATACATTTTCCACCTTAAAAAAAAAATCAAAAAAATCAGTCCAGTTTTAAACACATTGTCTGCTCAATGATGTAGTAAAGTGAAAATAATCTACTGTAAAATGTACTGATACTTTTGTACTATCACATACTGCCCTTTATGCCCAGAGCAAGACTCACATTTGTGCCGTTCAGGAAGTTGCCGATCGCGAGCAGCGTGGTTAGAATATAACGGAGTGTCTTGTTTTTCTCTAACTGGTCCATTCCTTCTTTGAGATCCTGAAGAGGCTCTGCAACTTCCTAAAAAGAAATTAAATCAAATATTAACAACAGATGTAGGCTATTTTTTGTCTACTTAACAATGCAATGGACTTCTGCCTATATGATTTATGCATAGCTCGCCTAGCCCTTTGCAGTTTTAGTACTAACACTTAAGAGATAAATAAAATAAAACCATTAGGAGCCTACCTCTCTAATCTCACAAAGGAGGCATATATAAATCTGAATTAAGAGCTACAGGTTACTCAGAGGCCATCTTATGTATGTCTTATGTAAGCAGCAGAGGCCATGCCATTCAAACAGACAGGAGCTCTGTGTGTGTGACCTTCTCCATCAGCTCGTAGTCCATCTTGAAGGCCCACAGCTGCAGCCGGGCGCTCAGCTCTGTGATGGAGGACAGGGTCAGGAGGAACTGCTCTGCGCTGCCCAGGGGAACGTCCGGGTTCATCAGCTGGGCCTCCTGGATCTTATGCTTCTCCTCCTCCGTCGGGATCATGGTCAGGATTTTCTACATGAAGTACAAAGTCATGAACAAAGAAAAAGAAAGGGAGGCTTCTGGGAGTGTTCCGTCCAAATATCAAGAATTTATTTTACGTAATATGTCGAAGGAAATACGTTTCCAGCTGTGTTTATCTCAAATGTTGCAGGCCTTCATGCAAACCTGTGTGACAGGTGAACTCCTAACCTCGCACTAGATTTCTGTGTGCTGGGATTATAGATTGGTGAGAAAATGTCTCACAACTGCCATCACAAGACATGTTCTAGAACATCTAAGATGCAACACGAATCACTACTGTGTAGGGTATATGTCGTAATGGAAACGCACAACTGTATCTCATTATTTTAAATCAGTCAGACAGACGGTCAATGTACAATAAAATAACAAGACAGGCTTTCTATAATTCCACCCAGACCAGACAAATTTGTAACTGTAAATGTTATGTGGTATTTTAGTGTAGGATATTTAGAGTATTACAATGATTCAAGATCAAAATACCTCAATGCCTTCTTTGTTGAGAGCATATTCATCAAAGTTGAGGATTGCAGTTTTGATTGTCCGAGGAGGAGGTAAAACTGTCAATCCAATGTTTATGGCGTTGCTTCGTTTTGAGTCTAAAACAATAATTTCTTGTCGTTTTCCATCAACAGCAGCTTTCTAAGAAAACACAAAAAAGGTTTAATTATATGAATAAATTGGACTTGAGTTGCATTATGTTAAGTTAATAGATTGTCATCAATTCTACCATAAAATGTTTTCAAACATCTCTTTCAATCTTTGCTATAAAATGGCATTGCTTGGGAAAAATGTGAAGCCAAAGATGAAAAAGGTTTAAGTTGTGAAATGACTAATAATGTAAAAATAAACATTTAATGGCATGTTGATGGGAGCTTACTTTAGTGACAGGCAGCTCCTTGGACTTGGACTCAAATAGCTGCTCCAGTTTGGACGTGTCCAGTTTGATGGGATCTAGTTTGGACCAGAGTGAGTCTTTACAGAATTTATGGCTCTTGCTCTGCCAGTCCACAGGCCGGACTTCATTCCAGAAAAGACGAATAGTCTTCTTCTTCTTCTGGAAGACAGGCACATCCCCGCGGCAGAGCTGCGGTGAGGGAGGAGGGATGGGGGCCATGAACGGAGGAGGTGGGGGCATCATTTTACCAAAGATGGGAGGAGGAGGGGGACACCCGAACAGGGGTGGAGGAGGGGGCAGTGCATCGTGGTGCAGAGGAGAAGGTGCACCTGACCTCATTATATTGTCCATATCTAAAATGTCCATGTCATCCTCGTCCCCCAGGTCTGTGAAATCCATCTCTTTGATGCACAGCTCTCGGGGCGTGGCCAGGAGCTGGTCCCAGATGTGGTCCGAATCTTTTTTGGGAGGTAAAACAGCTGGGACAGTGGTCACTTTCTCTTGAGTTTGCTGTGGTTCTTTTAGAGTCTCCACATCTGTGGGGCAACCCAGTCCCTTGATCAGATCTCCAAACCTCTCTGCTACAGCTCGGACAGAGCCATGGTTGTCCCGATGCCCCACGTCTCCTTTTCTCGCAGCCTCCTCTCGGGCCTGTTTCTGGGCCTCAAGTGTGGAGATCCTGCTGAGCAGGCTGCCCACTGAGGACACCCCTGTGTCTTTTTCACATTTACTACTCTCTTTCTCAATTGTCTCAGAGTTGTCTTCATTGTTGTTGTCTGTTGTTTGGGTATAAAGCATATCCAGCATGAAACGTTTATTATTTAGGATTTTGTCACAGTTGCCATTCACATCTTGAACATCTTCATCATCACACTGAATCAGCTGACCTGCAACAATGGAAATAGGAACTGTAAATGTGTAGAATATAATGCACTTTAACATGGAAAGTAATAACCTTAGTGTAAACGCAGTGTATTATATGACTATCATATTTGTACCTGCTGCAATGTCTCGGCTCAGTCTGTCCTCGCGCTCCTCTCTCTCCAGTGTGCTGCTGGTGGAGGAGATGCTGGATGCTGAACAGTTGTCTTTTTCATTCACTTCCTCATTCTGTCGTTCCTTCTCGCTCAGGAGAACACTGTCCTCCTCGTCTCTCTCCACCTGCTGCTCTTTCTCACACTCGTCCAACTCCACGTCCACATTTGTCTCCGCCAACTCCACGACGTGCACTTTTCCCTCCAGCTCCTCCAAAGTCTGTGTCTGCTCCTCTGGCTTTGTCTCCCCACTTGTCTCCCCACTTGTCTCCCCACTTGTCTCCCCACTTGTCTCCTCACTTGTCTCCCCACTTGTCTCCCCACTTCTCCCCACTTGTCTCCCCACTTGTCTCCCCACTTGTCTCCCCACTTGTCTCCCCACTTGTCTCTTCACTAGATGAACGCTCTACAGTAGGGCTCTGGTCACACTGTCTCTCATATTCGGCCCTCTCTCTGGCACTCCCTCTCTGCGATGTGTATGTGTCCCCAGCTGTGGGGGAACTCTGTGTTACTCTTAACTCAACCACTGGACACTGGCTTCTGGTCTGTAGGTCCAGACTTGGCTCTGAGGCATGCTCCGGGTCTGCAGGAGAAATCAAAACAAAGTTCACAGGAACAATCTTTGTACAGCACTATTTCAACACATGCACATGATCTGATCCAGCAGAAACAGATTGATGAAGTAAAACAGCTTTAAATTACTTCCTGTAATACTGATGGAAGTATAAGCAAGGAAATCATTTGAAGCAATCACTCATGTTTACTTTAATTGATTGTCCTTTTAACTTCTTTTCTTTAAAAACATGGATAAACAAAAAACAGAGGTTAATATTTCTTGCTAACTATATTTCAAAAGTGTGTGTGTTTTTTTGTTTTTTTTTCGTTGAAACCTGCATTAGACTCAGTATAAGATGTACCTGGTGTGGGGCTGGCTGTTGTAGATGTGTTTTCTTGTGAGATGATGGATGGGGTGGTACTGCGAGATGCAGAGCCTGATCTAGGACTTAAACACAAAGTGATCTCTGTTCTGCCTCTGAAGGGCCGAGGGTGCTCTCGCTCAAACTCCTCTGCAGCAAGTCGCTCCACGACCTTATACCTGTTGGAAGATGTAAACATTTAGATGTTCTGTGTAGTTGTTGTCTCAATAACAAATGTGCATTTTAAAGCTGAGCACTGCTGAAGAACATTCTTCTAGTATTAGATGAATAAAGGTTCTGTTGTCACCATTCATACTCTGATATTGGCTCACTGAATGGAAAAACAAAACCTCGCCGCAACATCTGGCACATGGAGCATACCAGTTTTCAGTTGGATAATTTGTCTACATTTTCTGCTAATGAGTTACTGTGAGAAGCATGAAAGGACAGATTCTGCAAACACATTTAAAAATGAGAAATTCACCAATACAAGCAGGCCAAATCACTTTTAACACTTGTCTTGTTAACCTCTGCGCTGTGAAGAGGCAGTCTGTCTCCTATGATTTGGTCAAAGGGGGGTGCAGGACATTTTACATCTGTAACCAATTACAAAATGGTGCAAAAGCATTTTTAAAGCACCCAGGTTTTTATCTGTATATTTTCACACCTTTAAAATGATTATTAGTTTAGTGTTTTTCCAGGTCATTATGAACCCACCTCTCCTCTCTGGCTTGTCTGGCCTCTTCCCTTTTGTCCACATGATCCCGACTGCAACATAAAGTAGAACCAGTAAGCTTTGTTTATGTCTACACATGTTATTACATATAAAAAGTTCAAATAAGGCAAACAATAAAAAAGTTTGTTTTTTTTGTTGTTTTTTTTTAATTAAAAAGCTTTATTCAAGTTTTGTGGATGTGTAAAGCCAAACTCACTTGAAGCGATTTCTTTCTTCCCTCTCAATCTTCAACAGGCGCTCTTCTCGTTCTTGGCGTCTCTTCTCTCGCTCCGAAGCCAGAGACTCCTGGTGCTGTCTGTACGATGAAGTAAGCAAACCTCCTAGAGCCGCTCTGCATGCCAAAGACACAGGGATATATTTGACAGCTAAAGTAACTGGAAGTAATAGGTCTGTGTTTGATTTAAATACAGTATGTGCGGGTATTGGATAGAGGAGGCCTTTATAGAAAGACTTTGCAAGATTTAATTTAAAAGTGTAAACTGTGTATGGTATGTCAAGCTATAAAAGGAACACCGACCTGTCAGTATTGGAGTCTGTCGAAGAGGAGGATGCACTGGCGAGGCGGTTGACCGGTGATTGGGGAGTCTGCTGTTTGCTGCTATTTATCCTTCAACAAGACAAACTACATTTAAGCACATGATCGACCAAATAAAACCAATGAAGACATAAAAAACAGGTGCTTTCATATGTCAGTGATATCAGCTGAAGGAATTTGCTTCGGGAATTCAGATGCTGGATGATAAAGAGCACGCCTAAAAAGCAGTCTTCAATATAACGTACATCTAAAGCGAACAGTGCAGATATATTTTAAGGACAAATACAATCACAGGAGGTCAAGAGCTGAGTACAATTTGTGGTGGTCCCAAGCTTGAACAAATTGGAATGGGAAGGATAATGTATTGCAATCTGGTATACAATGAATACGCAAATCACAGTCCAACACTAAAATAATATGGGGAACGACCGTTTTCAAATGAGCAAAATGGAGTTCAAGCGTGGGTGGGGATTCCTGGTTTCCAGAAGTAACATTTTTTGACAGATTTTTCCAAAAAGTTAAAAAGCAGAACTTTTTTGGTATGGGCATCAGTTACCCATACCACAATCACTTCCAACAAAGAACATATTTATAACTTGAAAATATAGCAAAATGTAGTACCTTTGAGGTTTATATAGCAATATATATTTATTTTTGGCAAAAGTCTATGGGTAAAATAAAGTCAGGAACACAAGATCCCTGCCCACTAAAAGCATAATATGTATAGCAGTTAAACAACAAGATAGTTAGACCTTATGTGAGTTGTGTCCATGTCTAGAGATCTATCCTTACCTTTCGGCCCAGCAGGGCTTTCTAGGTGTTAAAGGTGTGCTAGAGTTGTTTGCGTGAGATGTTTCTGTCACACTGAAGATGAAAAGCAGAGTTAGAAAAACAGATCCAACATCCCAAAGATAAACGTATAATGAGTTAGTCACACAGAGAAGACAGTGAGAGGTCAGAGGGACACTGTAATAACCACACCATTTGGAAAAGTATCAAATTAACTGTTTGATTTGTATTTTAAGTTTTTAACCAACTAAAAGCAAATATGTGCTGAGACCTTTTTTTGATATTTGTATTAGGGTCATTTTATGGGATGAAATAAAGGAGTTAGGTTGACCACAATATTTGATGATGTGCAAAGCTTTGTGCAGTGCAGCAAAAAGCAAAGATGAATTAAGTTGTTTTTAAAGACACACACCAAAGACTATAGTTCCTCTGTTTAGGTGCGACGGACACAAGAGTGGGGGTCCTGGTCTGGACTTCAGGAAGACTTGGACTGGGCACGAGCTGGGCCATACACTTAAAGCTCAGACACATGCTAGCTGCAGCCACACTGCAGGACAAAGTACAAGAGACAAGGAGGCCAAACTGGGAGAATGAACGGTTTTTCAAGTGGTAAATTAACTTCTGATTTATTCAAAGGTTTCCATACTGCTGATTTATATTTTTTAATATACAAAAACATCTCTGAATTATATGACCAGCATGTGAATAGTCAATTTAGTTTAATAATTGAGAATAAAAATATCAATGAAATATGAAAATGACATTTTGGCTCGTCATATTGATCAATTGGATTGAACTTTTTCTAATTAAAAATGATTAAACATGGCTTTCATGCGAAAACTTTAAATCAGTGCAACTTGCAAAAAAATCTAATTCATTTTTCCAAAGTCCGAATTCCTCCGAAAAAACCCCTGATCATTGACGATTTTAAGCTATTTGATCTTGATTTGATTAAAATGTTATTAATCGCACGGCCCTCATGTAACATCAGCTCATTTTATTGCCCTAAAGTATAGTAATTTATACAATTTGATAGTTAAAAACACTGCTAAATCCTCAGTTTAAATTCACATATTTTTGCAGATAAACTCTTCAATTTCCAATAATTCTTTTTTCTGGCACTAGTTGCTCAGTCTGCTTCAAAATTAAGCTTTATGAATAGCTTCAGCATAGCCAAAGCCAGAGAGCTGTCCAAACTATTTAAAAAGAACAACACTGCATTATAGGAAACCTTTTAAATAAATGACAATGACATTAGGGGAGACTTTAATGGAAAACTACAGTATCAGGGAACACAATTGACCCAAAATACCTGTGTGCACCCTGACTACTGGACTCAATGACTGGATGACTTTCAGCATCTGCATCTGCATCTTCCTCCTCCTCCTCCTCCTCCTCATCATCATCCTCCTCCTCCTCCTCATCATCCTCCCCCTCCTCTTCCTCCTCTCTGGGGTTGAGAGGAGTGGTAGAGGATCAGCGGTAGTGAACAGAGATTAAGATAGACAACATGAACATGGAGCAGACAACAGAAAGACGTGGACACTTAAAACATGCACAAGGCTCGAAAAAGTTAGTAAATGAACAAACATGCTTTAGAAATGGTTAAAGATGCACTAATGTAATTTTCCAGCTTGTCTCCATAGAGATGTTATTGCTGTGCTTGGAATGCCCCACAGTATGGCATTAAACCTAGCTTACATAATCATTCGTTTTATTGAAAAAAAAAAAATACATTGAAAAAGCGAACAATATCTTGGAAAACATACATTCTAACTGCGAGCGGAGTTGCCTTTCCATGACAGAATGAAATACTGTGAAACATTACAGTCAAAGCGATAACATCTCCATGGAGACATGCAGGTGGCAGATCCTCCACCAGAAAAGTTACATAGTGGACATTTAATGGACAAAGACGATAAAAATCAAATGGATGTCAATTTCATCACCAAAATGACAGCTAGTTCTAACATGTAGGAGGCACGCTGTGTGTATGTTGCACTGTTCTGGTCGCTTTCTAAACTTCCCTGGATTCAATTAACAATAGAGAGACGAGTGACCTTCAAAGTCGGCTGTAAATTCTTATAGTGAACCGGAACAACCTACTCAGGTTTCAGATGACCAGCTGGGTTCGATTGACTTTACTGGTAAGTGTGCTGCTACTTAGGTAAGAAATGCACAAAAACAAATAGTGATAGCATAGTATGATGGCTAAGATGAACATCTTTGAGTACCTCGAATCAATAATATGTATACCAACTGACAATATTAAATTAACGCTCTCTCACACAAACTTACCCAAGATAACACACACATTGTAACTAGTTTGTGTTATTGTTCACCATTTCTCCACATGTTAGCAGATGATATACTGTATTAGTTCATTTGTCAAGTTAAGAATGGTAATAAAGTTAAAGAATGGTCATATATTTTAATGACTAATATTATAAAAGTCCATGATAATATTGGTATCATGTAGGCTAATTCCAATGTTAGTTTGACAACAATGTCTCAAACTAAAATTGTATATACTAAACATTATATTGTTGTTTCAGTTTCATATATGCTACTTTCTGTGATATACTGTGTTATGGATGTGTCAGTTGAGCTATTTTCTTGTGAAACTGAGTACTACTCTATGGACCTCAAAATAATGACTAATGTTTTCAGAAGAGAGTTTAGATTGCTCAAACTCATTTTGTTGATCTGTCCTCCCTCACCTCTCACTGATGTCCTCCACCCTGGGACCACCGAAAGACAAGAAGCCGGTCCCGTGCGTGTAGGGGCTGCAGGGCGATGCTGGGGCCGAGGCGTGTCCTCTGTTGTTTTGGAGTGAATGTCTGCGGCTGCGTCGCCGCTCTAGGCCCCGCCCCTCTGAAGTGCACCCCACACTGGCCCGTCTGCGATCCTTACGGCCACTCGGGGGTAACTGGGTCTCCTCATCACCGTCCTCATGCCTTAGGACCATCTGGGAAACAAGCGTGAAGAAACAGTAGAACAATAGAATAATACACATTTTAAAATAGAATTGGTATCATTTTTTTAAAAATGTCAGTTGTAATAAAGATGGGTCACACTCTAGAGCACAGTAACAGCATGGCTGTAGGATGGAACTATGATCACAGGGATAATTTACGTTGCACATCAAGATTAATGATCTCATTGTTTGATGAGATTTGGAGATTGGCTCATTCACAGGATTCACAGCATTGTGGTTTGGGCGGAAGTGAAAGGTGAAGCGACCAAACCAAAACAACACATTCCAGCATACGTGCTTCGGCCTATTTTAGTAGAAATACGGAATCGTGGATTTGTGGACGGGAAAGATGTATGGTTATTTTTTTCTTAACTAGATTCAACAAAAAACAACAAAAGTGATTTCTCTGCTTGTTCTGCTCTTGCAATGCTCTGCCAAGTGTGAATTACTTTTGTTCCGTCTTCTCCCGATCGCTTTCAGCAAGATTGATCATGTGTAGAACTCAAATCTACACAGAAAATCTTAAACTTGTTCCCTGGTAATTTACTGTCTTCATATTGAGTTAGGATGACTCATATTACCATCAAATTAAGTATCGGTAGAATGAATAATCTCTGCAATAGAATCATGTAATAATATTTCCATGTGTAAGTAACAATTCATTAAATAATTACACTTTATGTTCCATGCTATCCTACTGCAATACTAGTTCAAATAGCTGTACAAACAGAAGATGGCGAACCTCATAAATGTTGAACTGCTCCACCAGGTCGATGTCTGTGCCCTTCCTGCTCAGGTGTCTCTGGGCCAGAGCCTCGAGGCCCTGCTCCTCCAGACTGTCCACCACGTTGTAGTATGAGTCCTGGTCTGGGAGCCCTGCCAGAGTCTACCAAGATGATGTACACAAACAGGAAATTATTGTTATCTAAATGGGAAAATCTCAATCTTTTGTTGCTTTTTAAAATAATAAGCGAATTGTTGTATCATTGCCAAAAACATGGTTTAATATTATAATTGAAGAAGGTTCATCTCAAATTCCATTGTTCATTGTTTTATATGTATCACATATTTATTTGCTATTTGTAACAGCATTGTTTACAGTTGATAACATGCAAAATTCTGACACTATACACATTGCTGATTTTTTTAAATAATTTTTATAATGAACAAAAACAAACTATTATTGATTAACTTTAATGAGTCTGTACAATAATAATGTTAATAATAATATTATTAAATAAAGCCTTCATAGATAGACAAATAAAACAGCATTTGTATACTGACCTTATTGATTAGTGTCATGGCATAGACCAGCAGTTCTGTATCCACTCCATCCTTCTCATCCAAGATCTCCATTATATTTGACCAAAACTTTGTTCCTATGGCGGCACAAGACACTCACATTATAATGAGCTAATAGTGTTTCCCAGCTTGCTAAGTCATCTCGTCGCTCCGGACTCTCTCTTTCACTTTCACTGGAAAAAAGGTGGTGGAAAAAGCTGAGGCGACTTGATCTCCAAAAAGAAAGAAGCCCGACAGGGTCGAGTCCATTTCCTTCACTCTGGGAGACAATGTATCAGGTTCACTCATGCAACATGAGACCAGAGAAGGGATGAGACGGATGAGACCCCCAGTACTGTCAGTGTGCATAGTGTGGAGCAGGTAGGGACATGAGTAACTGAGAAAGCAATACAGTGTGGTGGGACATTTAATCTGAGTAGTGAAAACTGAGACAGTCATTTGAACACTGGAATCTCTGAATATCTAATCCAGTAGTAAGATTACATTGTATTTCATTGTGAAGTACTGGTAAATTAATTGAATATTCATAGACAGCATTATTATTAGTTTCATAACAGTTTGAGCATTTATTTTCTTTAGAGGCAAATCTAATAATGACTGTGTCCTCCATTCCATAATTATTTGGAACTACCAAATCTTTTTAGTCTTATTTTGGACCCTGTTTTGTCTCATTTTAGACCATGTTTATTCATCCTTTAGGCCTTATACAGCCCAGGTTTTGATGTGGTGGTATTGGGAATGCCAGATATTATATTATGTGGTGCTTGGTTTGTTTGAGAACCACTATCTTAAGTAAAGGGAGAGAGAACTACAATTTGCTGCTTCTATTGCTGCATTTCTGCTGGTTTGTTCCTGGGTTAAGTCCAGTTTAGTCCAGACGTCAACTTGATTGTCTTGCTATAGCTCTTTTTTAGCCCAGGTTTAGTTCCGGGTTTTGTCCCAGTTTTGACACAATTTTGAGTGTGAATGCAGCTAACAAAAATATACAGCTAGAACTGCTACTTTTACTTACCTCTTTTTGCATCCACAGTGTTCACAGCCTGGATGAGTAGAGCAGCATTGGACTCAGTGTACTCCACAAACACCAGCAGTAGTTTAAGAGCAGTTTTCACCACCAGGCGGAACTGCACAAGAAAACGTAAATTGTTTAAGTATTTTAAGATGTATATACAACATTTGAAATTGATTAGCATTTGCAAAGAAAACATTCTGTAGTAAGAGGATTTTGAGCAATAATAATAATAATAATTCAATATAATTAAAACAAGAAAATATAATTGCAATAATTGAAAAGTATATCTGTGTACATCAATAGTAAACAGATTTGTTTGCCTAGTACCCACGTTATTTAACAAGAGGTATTGATAATAACTGATTCATTTTCCCCCTTTTAATTAAAATGCATTAGTTGTGAATTTGTACCAGTGATTAAACATACTATGCATCAATAGCACTTGATTTCAGACTGATTTACTAATTGGCAGTACTACAATCTGACCAGAAGAGGGCTGAGGTGACCACTTAATAGCTGTAACTTACTAAGCTATTTAGTTTAACTGTTCTTATTGTGGCTTATAGTTAAATGCATTTACCTTTGATCCGACGAGGGAGTAGAGCCACTCAACGGTTTCGTTGTGAGCAATGAGTCCATTCATCCCGTCCACGTACAGCATAAGCTGCCCCAGAGCTGCAGGACAACAGAGAAAGTATTAGATAGATTTTTTAAATGTATAAATACAAAAATATGACTCTACAGGTATCATGGTACAAGAATTACACTTTCCAGTCATCATTCATCTGAGGCACGAACACAAAAGAAGGGAAAGTATTTGAGCTGACGACTTCCCAGGACGTGAACATCACTTGAGTAACAGGATACATAAATAAGATATATAATAAGAGCTCTGGGATCTCACTAGGGGGCAGTGAAAGTGTGCAGACATGGGGGGAGGGGGACACGCACCACCACACAGAGGTGAAATATGGACTGGCTTCTCAATGACTTTATATGAACGTTTCGAGCAGCTTGGTCAGCGGGGTATTGGAAAGTACACCATGAGGTAGAAATAGAACAAGACAAATATAATAAAACAGATCCTAGGTTAAAAATAGTTGCAGCATATTTTGACTGTGGCTGTGTCAGTAAGAAATATTTTCACTTTTCTTAAATAGCATTAAAACGTTAATGTGGTGGAGATAAGTCAGGATTCCTAGGTGTAGCTTCTGTATTTACGTTGGAGGAATGTGTGGATGTCAGTGAGCTTCGTAATATATACATCCACCAAATCCTTTAAATGAAATAGGTTTCAGTGGCAACTTTATTGTTTGTACAGGTAATAATCCACTTTGGTTATGGAACCTGGAATGTCCTGAGTCTCCTCGACCTAGACTTTAACATTTGTATTAAAACATAACATTTATTAAACTGAAGAATGACGGCCCTCTGACATCACTGCTGCAGTCTGTGGTTGACCGCATGAGCTACAAAGTGCTCCATGAAATTCTGCATAAGCATTAGTTGCGAAAGCAGAGAAATGTGGTGATCACAGTAAAGCTGAGGTTCAAAAATACTACCATTATTTGTATTAGCGTGTGTTATGTGGATTTGATTTAATTGAATGTTAATGTATTATTTGTTGGTATCGTGCTAATAATTTGTTCAATGGTAACAGATATTGGTCTCTTCTAAATAACTTTAAAAAATTGTGTTTTAAAGGTGCTCTGTGTAACTTTTCTGGTGGAGGGTCTGCAACCTGCTTGTCTCCACGGAGATATTGTTGCTTTGTCATCAATTTTCCACAGTATAGCAAAAAACATATCTATCTTGCATTTATTCCATTGAGGTGTCACCTGCTCTATACTGTGGAACGTTCTAGGCAAAGCAATAACATCATGGTGTAACTTCCTAACAAAAATGGTGCACACGTTTAAATGTCCAGTGCTTTGACATCTTAGCACAGTCTTTATCTAGAAGTCCAGTGTACGTGTTTCAACTCGTGGCTCTGGCAAAAACAGTTTGGGCAAACACAGCTTTTATCTCGGCGCTGCACCTGTGGCTCGCACTGATGTCGAGCGGCACGAGGAATGCCCACAGAAAACATCAGTGAGGAGATAGGTGTCTGTAATGAGCCTTTTAAGAGCACCATTATACCAGTCTACCACGTTTGAATGTTCAGCTGCTGACAGACAAGACGTTTGTTCCCGCTCCCCCCCGTCATCCTCAACGCAATGACTTTGGGATCACTCTGACATGTTTGCATAAGACATTTTTAAAGATATTGCTGATAGGTAGAGATGACTTTATACAGGCGACTCCCAGCCAAGTCAAATAAACTTGCACTGGAAGCCTGTATCATGTGTAGATTTAATATAGTGGACAGTTGAGATACGGCGAGGATACGATCCTCTAAACAATTATGGCCAGACCGCATAGTCATTATCCATTTACTCAAAAGTGCTGCTTCATAAAAATGCCTCTCAAGTACAGTTTAGCTGAAGAAACAGTTTAATTCCCAGATATTTTGTTTGCAATGCTGAAAACAAAAAAAACAAAAAACGATTTACTGGACTTCATTATGTGCAATGTTGTGCTATGAAAAAGCTTTAGGAAATGTTTAATGGCGTTTAAACAGCCACGTTTGTGAACCATTGTTTCCATAAACTTGTGGTCAAATTAGTCATGCAAAAATGTATTCTACGCTACCTTGACCGGGACATTATAAAATAATCTAAATCTCGGGCGGTAAACAGTGTCCAGACCTAGGGATTTGTTTTAAATTCTCCCAAAGACACTCATCAATAACTCTGAAAGAAGGTTAATAGGAAGAACATGTGAGTGCTGAGGCTGCACAGGGCAAAGGCTGGTGCCGGGCCAAAAATGTGCGTGGGCCTCCATTCAAGTAATCAAGATCAACTGTGCACCATACCTCACACACAGTACAACAATAACAGGGCTAAGTCGCTCCGAATGGATGTCACGTAAATGAGATGCTGGCAAACAATGAGCCGCCTTCAAAGAGCAGTGATTAGAATTTAAATGTAAAGCCATTATGAGCGAAGGGGAACGCGGAGGAGGAGGAAAGATTAAGGCCTGAAAAAGAAACTTGGAAGTGTTCAATGAGCGGTCTGGGCGTCTGGAGAGCACTCTCACACTCAGATTAAAGATTCAAACTGAGATGGCCTACAAGCTGAACTGCACGCGATTGTTACCGCGAGTGCAACAAAACCTGTTACTTCAACTCAGGGGAGTCCAAACTTTTTTCATAAAGGTATTGAAACTTAAATGAAAGAGGGCCACAGACGAAAATGTTACGATTCCACTAAACCCTTGTCTATTCTTGGCCTTTATTTCAATACCAAATGTAGAAGTGAACCAGTTTGACCCCAGTGACCTGATAAAGTTCATTTTTAAAAGACTTGCTAACTTCTTCTTTATAATTCTTGCCATCCGGGTTAAAGAGTGGAATAAACACAAAGCATGCTGCAGAGAGGAAATTCTGGAGGATGTAAAGCTGAAACAGGGGCAGATGGGCTGGTGGTTTGTTCAGGGTCTTTTGTGAAACCACAGCTATTGCCTTCAGAGGAATGTGCCGGAAGGGCTGCTCCCTGACCACTGCAGAGGTGAGAAGTGTGAACGGCCGCCTGCAACTCATTTAAACCCTAGAGCTGGAGCCTGGGATAAAGCTGGAATATTTGTGGTGCTGGTCTAATTAGCTTATCTGAGTACCGGTACATTTTATATACAATCCTCGACTGGCATGTGTTGCTGCCAGTCACCTACAGCTCCTCCAACCGCCACCAATCGCTAACTCTACTGCGGCTGAGTTCTTGCCACGGACACTAGTACGCACAGATCAGAGCTGGGATGAGTCACAAAACGTTGGGTTTTTGGATAAATTCTCTTGGAGCTGTAGTACATGATTTTCAAACCGTGAAAATAGGATGTAGGGTTCTGCAGTCGAGTTGTCTAAGCTGCAGCATACTTGCCAGCCTTTGTGCTCACACAATTTGCTCAACAAATAATGGCTATAGGTCATAGAAGAAAATAAGATGCAGGTATTTCAACTGTAAACTCGTTCATAGCACTCACAAAGCCTTTGGCACATAAAGAACATTTTGGACACATCCACAGCTTAAGAACAGCTTTCTTCAGACGGAGAAGTGAAGCAGGGTCGACCACCAACGCTCAGCCAATTTGCTAAAATGTTTTACAAATAGAGACGACAGCGTGCCACGGTCAGAACTGCTGTTACTCATGTACAAGAGATCGTTTCGTATTGCAGCTTTAACCATGGAGCCACTTTCACTTCAGAATTTATATTACAATTGTAGTTGAAACTTTGATGTTTTATTCATTCATGAAAAGTATGTTTTTGTGTGTGCGTGTATTTGTCTTTTTATTGCAGTTTATGACGATGTTTTGATAATGAAATTTAGATTAGTTTTTGCTATTCTTTAAGTTTGAGACAATTATTCAGGCAGATCTGTAACTGATTCTTACAGTGGACAAAACCATCCTCAGATTCTCCCTGACACACCCGTCGCTCCCTACAGACCCGTTTATTTTGTTGGATTTCATCAAAACTGGGTCAAGCTGCTCCATTTGTTTAAGATGGGCTTTGAGAGATGATCCAAATCCTCTTCTCTTAGTCTGTGCTTATCTTGTTAAGTTCAGAGTGGCTCACGGTTCAGAGTGGGCTTCCCTGAGCGTATACACATGCAGAACACCGCGTTAAGTCAGGTGAAATATTTGAAATAGCTTTACTGTACAGAGCATATAGAAATAGTAAATGTGTAAACTGTTTGGATAGCTGTGTCTGGAAGGGTTTACAGATTTCTTCAGTACACAGCATTTTCTTTGTTGACCAGAGTTAAGGTTCAAAAGGGGAAATTTGGAAAGATAATTGTTTTTGTGGCACGTTTACTGGTTGCACCGACACTGGAAAATGTCATGAATTTAATTATCGATTCACTGCCTTCTGATACTGACATCCACTCAGTAAATTATGCAGAATAAACTTTAAACTTTAAGCTTTTAACCTTGTTACAGCTGTGTTTCCAAATCATTAGTCACTCAAAGTAAAATTTTGATTGACTCCTGCATTTTAATAATCATGTATTGTAACTGAGGCTCAAGTGCTCAGAAAATGCATGTTTCCACCAACAATCCCCCCCATACTCCCAAAAGAAAAAAAACAACACAATAATCTACCCCCTATTCTCCCCCACATCCCTGTGCTTAGTTGTGATTATTTGTGGTGGTTCAAAAATGCCATGTAGCCACTTAAAATATAACAACACGTAAATGACAAATTCCCTGCTTGTTACAGTGAAATTATGTCACGAAGAAGGATGATCAATTCTGCAGTTCTGTGTCCTTTCAAGATGAAATTCTCCAGAATTCATTTCAATTTTACAATGTTGCAATGTTGAAAAGTTACTGTAATGGGTGCATGACTAATATGATAACATGTTAAAGTAGTTTTAAAGAAACTAACCTGGTATCACTTGACATCAGCCGATTTTCCAGACCCAAGTATCGATATTCTAATTACATTTACCTCAGAATAGAAGATTGTTGAGGTCTAAGCACATTCGTTACCCATGCAATACTATCAATTCCAGAATAAGATAATTTTGTGCTTAAATCATTTCCCCCCTTTTTGACTATTGTTTTGGAACATTGGAACAGAATTCTTTGCTTTGTAGATTTCCATAAATCATTTCTACACCATTTCTACACTTCACATGTATGAATAGTTATACATGTGTTTGCCTTTGCGAGTGACTGCGTAATGCATGGCCATATTCTGTACAGTCGCCATGGCTTTCTGCATGCAGAATTATTCTGTACAGTTGCCATGGCAATGATGTCACACACCAACATTCCGCGACATCACCAACATTCCTCCACTCTAAGAGATAGGGAAAAATCCCAAATTTGAAGAATCACAGCCGACCCTTCTCACCCTGGACATGGACTATTTGAGCCACTCCCCTGAGGCAGGAGGCTACGGTCCATCCGGACCAGAACCTCCTACCACAAGAATAGCTTCTTTCCCTCTGCCGTTGGACTCATGAACACTTCTTAGCACCTGCCACTTTAACTGCAATTCAATCAATCACTCACTGCACTGTCACTTTCTGCACTACAACTGTAAATTGTACATTCTTGTGTACATAGTAATGCCTATTTTTATTTCATACATAGTAATTTCAAATCTAATGCATGCCCTTTTGATTTCAGATATGTTGTTTTTATTATTGCTCTGTTTTATGTCACACGCTGAAACAAGTTCCTATGTTTGTGAATTATGTTCGCTGACAATGGCAATAAACCTTTTTCTGATTTTGATTCTGAAAAAATGACAAGACCGAAGAATACCAAAAGCATTAGCAATCATCACATGAGAAATATCTACAAACTGAACCTTGAATGACAAAAATTGGACAAGAAATGCGACCTGTGCGAACCGTCAAAAAACAGGAACAAAATGGAAAATAGTGAAACTAGACGCCATACTTTGCAATGGCAGGAAGCCTGTGACTGCAGCGAGTGACTGCAGAATTTTTGGAAAACAGCATGCCTGTTATGGAGAAGACAGACATGCTCAGACATGTCATGTACAGTTGCCATAACGATAATGTCACAAAGCACCGACATTCCGCAACATCACCAACATTCCGCCACTCCAAGAGTAAGGGAAAAATTCCAAGTTTGAAGACAAATCCCGAAAAAATGACAAGAACGAGTAATACCGAAAGCAATAGCAATCATCACACGAGAAATATCTACAAACTGAACCTTGAATGACAAAAATCGGACAAGAAACGCAACCTGTGAAAACCATAAAAAAAACGGGAACAAAAAAAATTAAAAAACACAAGAACAATAAGTGCCTGCATTCCATTGCAGTCACTCAATTAGTGCACTGATTTATTGTTGGCCTACTTCATAAAGTCAACTTTATTACGGGGGTAAATTACCGCTCTCTTACTGAACATAAACAAGATGAGACAATTTCACGTTTAGCTAATGACCCAGGCTATTAGAGTCAGACACAGGGGCTCTGCCAGTCATGCCCCACCACCAAAACGACAGCCAAAATAACTGCACATATCTGCGTACAGTAAACCAACAGGAGAGAGGAGGCGCCTGCCAGCATCTGACATGGTTTACAGAGGAAGGCAGCGCAAACAAACTCCCCACAGACAGCCAAATAAAACTATGAACAATGGAGCAGCTGATGAGAGGAGCTGCTGGGGCCTGTAGTAAACTGTCCCTGTGTGAAGCCCTCATCAGCAGCAATCATTTACAGAGGAGAGGATTTTAAGACATTTAAATAGGGCTGTTGTTGACAAAGAAATTCTTGGTCGACAGTGAATGGATTAGTTCAAATAAAAGGGAGCATGTGGAGCTGGCAAAAGCTCTCAAATCCATCGAGTATCTCTATGACCGGACCAAATATCTGATCCACATTGCTCTCTCAAGACTACAAGCTCACAGGATTTTGTGCAATAAAAACAATTTATTCAGAAAAGTATTGGTTAACTTGGTATTTGCGTATCCATAATGGCAGAATACACTCACAATTTACTCCAGAATCCTTCTAATCCGAATCAAATACAAATTGTGGTTGACGATCAGTGCGTCTGTTCAGCACTTTGGTCAACTGTAGTTGTTTTGAAATGTGCAACAGACTTGACTAAGTCTCCACCAACCAATAAATAACTAAACGATTAAAGACCTAAAGCTGTACATTCATAGATGGTGCACAGCACAAAACTATAAAGATAGGGAAATAATTAGCACTACTATTCAGAAGTAACTTTTTCACTATTAATAAAGAACACTACAAAGCCATTGCTATAGCTATACATTTTGTTTCTTGTTTCCACTTATTGCATTAGCGAAAAACTTGCAATATAGGACTAAGTATGGCTGCCTAGGCGGTGTTATTATTAGTCATTGTTTTATGTTGCGCCATAGCACCAAAGCAAGTTCCAAGTATTTTTGGTTGAATTGTATGTAAATGTATGAAAATGGAATCTGATTCCGAATTTATTGTGCAGTGCAGTCCTAGAAAAGGTTTAATAAAAAGAAACATTTTCTAGCTCAAATTAAACTAAACGATAACAAAAAACATTTATTTTTTTCTATTGGTATTTCCTGAAAAGATATGAAATTATACTAACTAATAACAGTCATTTTTTCTTTTGATTTGGTCTTCCATCCAGCCAAATACAATCAAAATCAAAGTTAAATCCTGTAACTAATCAAATCTGAGCGTGTCCCGTGAGTGAGTGGTGGTGTTCCACTGCCCTGCTCACGCTCTCATTCCGAGGAGCAAGGGCGGATGTAGGTCAGGCAGGTGGGGCTGGATTGGGTTCAGATAGGTCTGTTCACGTGAGGAGATCCCAAAATCTGTGAGTCTGAGGGGGCACAGGGCGGGTCGTGTCTCGTCACCCAGACCAAACCAAAAACATGACAACACGTGAAGCTTTCAGTTCACTCAAAGGTCGTCTGGCACAGGGGCATTTTCAACTCTAGAAATGTGCCGCAATTAAGCACGTGCCAGAAGAAAGTATTTTGTAATGTGTACTCTTAAGCCACGGATTATGACTTTTATGATGCAAAACATAGTCCAGTGTACAGGCCAATAAAATGTTGCCAAAGTTATATTTGATAAATGGAGGTAAGACGATAGAGACACTATAAAACCTGTACGGAAAACAATAAAGTCACATTACAGCGCTTTATGCAGCAACGTTTTCACATTTTAGGACATTTTATTTGTTCAACTGTTTTAATTACGACTGTTTTGATTCCAATTACTTCTACTACTATATGCAAATCTGTACTACTACAAAGGGTAGAAAAAAACTGTTGCTGAGTCCAACGTTGTCGTGATAATGTTTTGGCTTTGGGTTGTTTTGTCATGTTAAGAAGAAAATAATGAATGAGCAGCTTTTTAGCAACACAAAAGGGCATTTTAGTGTTTCAAACCAAGAGAAATGTGTAAACATATCTTTAACCTTGTTAACTCCTTAGTTTACAACAGCACTTTATTATTTTTATTTTTAATCAATCAGCTACTTTTATACCATTTGTTTTAACAATCATAAACAATGTACTCGATATTCAAATGCTGCATATCTTCCAACCAAGTGTAGAAATATAGTGTTTTATATAAGCTGACGCGGGATGGAAAACATTCTTTATTTTTGTTACTTTATATCCCCAATCTAGTACATCTCATGTCACCGATGTCAAATATTTCTTAAGCTTACTTTTAAAATATGTTTTTCCCACCTGAGAAGGGCACGGTCCAGATCTGAAAACATCAGCGTTTTCCCATGAGATCTTACTACATACCAGGCATCACATTTCTCCCACTACACAAGTCTTTGTGGAGAACTCTTTCTCACAGCTGAACATGTGTCAGCAGTTCCTTTGTTGACCGTATCGGTGTTTCGGTTTGCCGTAGGATTTCCACTCCTCATTCACTTCCCCTTGTCTCCTTCTACCCTCTACTTGCTCACACAAACAAGGAAGTCACAGCACCTGTACTAAACCAGATTCTACAAATATAGCCCAGACAGGAGTGGAGCGTTTATCCAGACTATTGGCCAAAGCAGACGGCAACACACTGTTTCCTATGCTAGCGTCCAACTTGCACTGTTAACTGTTAGCGGGCCTGGCTTTTCACTTAACAAAAGTAGGAGTTCTGTTACACAGCTCTGACTTTTAAAGAACGTGTCCACAATGGCGGCAATAAAGTCCTCTTTTCAAATGTAACGCAATACGACTTTGCGACTAGCACTTTGTTCAGCCGGACTCTTTTAAAAGTGCAATTCGTATATTGATGTGTAACGTTTTACGCCTCGACACACAAAAGACGACCACAGAGATAGACAACAATGGGGTCTTGTGTACTTGGGTACTGCATAAAGGGGGCTAAAGCGTGCTAATGTTACCAGACACTAAAAATCTAACTGAGATTGGTCATGGGGCCAAAAAGTCATCAATATATCTCTGCTTGCGGGTTCAAGAAGAAATCCGGAGGTCCAGGTGGTTAACTTATGGCAATATAATGGTCAGGTTATTGGAAACAGTCTGACCAAAGCAGGGGAGAGGAAGAGATAACAGCCCAAATGATATATGACCATGAGTTATTCAAAGCAGTTAAGAGTCTTCACAATGTAACTCCATTTTGCTTTCATCTGCCTGCAATACATCAGTGCATTTTGCCATGTATGTAATTGTATTGAAAAAGAACGGTTACACGTTTCGAGATAAAGTTGTGCAAATGTTTTCTTTAAAGGGGCTCTGTATGTATCTTTCCTGGTGGAGGGTATGCCATCTGCTTGTCTCCATGGAGATGCTATTGGTTTGCATGGAATATACCACAATATGACATAAAAGTAGCGCCATTAGATGTTATAATTGATTAAACAACATTATCACAATGGATCCGACTTGCTCTTCTCCATGGAGATAGAGAAGTTTCATGCCATTCTGAGGAGCATTCACAGCAAAGCCATAACTTCTTCAGGGAGACAGATGATGGCAGATGGTGGACCCTCTACCAGAAAATGTACATATAATTTCCTGTATCTGCTTACATTTCTTCTATTTACAATTTATTCAATAAAAGTTGAAAAAAATGTTTTAGACTTAATTCAAAGTCATCAAAACTCATTACCACACAGATAAATCCATATAATACTACACAGTCTCAAAATGATGTACCTTTTCTAATCCAAATACTAATACTAATACCAAGCATGCAAAAATGTTTAGTACATATTTCAATTAAACATGGAATGTTCATTTGCCTAGTAGGAAATGTCATAATATTACTTTAATCTTTTTTAGTTTCAGAGTTGTTTAAAATGTTCCCATGTATTGCCCTAAATATACTTTTTTAAATATTACTTTTGGTTAAATGGAAATGAGAACAGTCTTTATGTGGTTCAAGATATTTCATTATGTTTTCTTACAATTCTTCAAATCTTCAAAACAGGTCATAAAAGTTTTAGATTTTTGTGCGTGTGTCTTTTCCTTACATATACAATAAACAACTGTGCGATTCTGTAATGTGAGGTACTTAACAAAAACTCTTTAATTTGGAGAGTCTTGAAGATGGTGCGTGTTGTGTAAACAGACAGAAATGGCGCGGCCTTTCCAAAGCACCAACAGAGAAGTGTAGCTCAAAACAAAGCTTATAGAGAGGAATGTCAGGAGATTTCAAAGAGGGCATAATTACTTCAAGTCAACTGCAATTGGTCTGCCTTTAATCCACGCGGCTCACAATTTTACAGCCGCCCATTAAAACCTGGTTGTAGTTGTTAGTTTTGGTAAACATTGGAAAGTGGAGACTGATCCACCAAAAACGTGTTGTGAACGTCTTTTAGCTTGTTCCTGTGTTGTTCATCTAACTGAAGCGGGAGTACGATGCTTAAACTATTCTGACCTTTTGCACAAGCTGTTTTCATTTAACGGCTGAGGCAACCCCTGCAGTCTGTCAGCAGCGTTTAGTTATTATGGCTACTGGTGTTGAAAAAAGGGTAAAAATGTATATGGACAACACACAGCTGACTACAAGGAGTAAAATGTGGATTAAAAAAAAAAAAAAGCAAGCATGTTGTTGCCAGATTGGACATACGTTTAATGTCTTTCACAGATGAGCTGTCATATCTGATCAAATATTGAACTGGTTGAAGTGTGCTTTGAGTCATTGTGGGTTTATATTGTTTAAATGGCAAAAAAAATATATAATTTGTAATTCACCTTATTCCTGAAGTTGGTCAGAGCACCACCATCCTCCTCCGGTTGTATTAGTGGGCTACCGACCGCGAGAGAATCGGTTCATTGTTGACTTATTGGTGCACGTGAACATTGGACATTTTACACAAATCCATCTACTTTATAGCATATTTTAGCAGCAAGACTTGTTCCTCTCCACTTCATGAATGGCGTTCCCGCTCAACCGGAAGTGCCATTTTAACGGAAGTGCCGATCCGTGGCAAAAAGAGGCAAAAGTGGGCGGGGCGTATAACTGTAGTCGACTGATTTGCTCAGCTTTGTACACTTTTGTCATGTCTTCGTGCCTTGGGCTACTGTTCTTCACGGAAGCCCTGAGATGCAAGCAAAAATATCAATAATCATGGCCCAGTTTTCTAATTTTAAAATATTTTTCTCCACTTTGAGGTTGCAGGTACAAAAAAAAATAAACAGTGAGTCTGCAAGAAGAAAAAAATGGCAGTGGGGCTGCTGAAAAGAAAAAAGTTCGTCTAGCAGATCCACTGTTTATTTTATGTCTTTATTTTTTACCTGCAAGCTCAAGTGGAGGAGAGGAAACATATTTTAAACAAAGAAAATTGGTCACCATTTATTTTTTCTTTTCTTTTTTTTTTTGCTTGCCTTTGACAATTCCTTTGACAATTCCTGCCTGTTTTGCAACCACATTTTAGACCAAATTTAAATAAACATTACAAATTGATTCTAGAATATTGATAATTTGCCTATGTCCTTAAGTACTGAGATGTGTTGCTTCTATAAGTTTCAAAATAAGTGGATTTTGATTAAATAACTATTAAACTAATGGTTATAACACATGATATATTGTTTGTGTTCCTTCATGAACAAACCTTTATGCTTTTTGTTCATTTGCGTATATTTACAAAGTCTTCCAATCTTCCAATCTTTTAGAATAACACTTACATTCATTAAATTGTGAAAGAAATTCTAATATTTTGACTCGCGATGTTATGTTTTACGTTCTACTTCCCTGTGTTTATCCACATGTGCCCCTCCAGATGGCACGTTGCCCCTAAAGGAATGACCTCAGCACCATTTAGCCTGATGGTTTGATAGAGGCACACATTGGCCTCCCACGGGCCCCTCCGATGGGCCGAGTCCAGGCCTGGAAGTGCTGTGGTCCAGGTGTGAGGGGCCCGCTACGGGGGATAAGCACCCGCCTTCTACCCACATAATGATGGAGCACTAACTGGGGCCAAAGAGAAAATTTGTTCAAAATGTTTCTCAGAAATGTTTTTGGAAATCAAATATTACTAATGTATGGAAAGAGGGGCTAAACCAGGCTCAAACTAGGACTCAAGTATTACTAAAAAAAACAGAATTCGACAAAAATGAACAAAACCTAAAGACCTTCAAAATTCCCGAATGGAGGCGACTGGTGTCATGAAGTACACCAAAAAAAAAAAATCAATATTTAACTGGAATCAGATCTTTAGAACAACCAAAAAAATAACCAACAATTTTGAATTTCCAGGGTAGAAATGTCAGTTTGTTTGCTTTTCTATTACGAAATGCTATTTTCGAGCCTCCAAATGTATAATTTGTGGTAAGGTATGTAATATATCTGTAGGTAAAATGAAAAACTCAGGTCAGCGTTTCTGTAAGTATTTTTCCAGTAAAACCTAGCTCTGATAAGTGGTTTTCATTCGTCAAAACCACTTTGATTTCATATTTTATTATTTTCGTATTTCATATTTTGAGGTTAATGCCAGTTTCTCCTTTGAAATCACATTATGCTCCTTAACCTTTGCCTCCGTTCCATAATTGTTGAATGCTTTTGTTTTATTGTTTTATTAAAGGGTCTATCGGTATATTAAACAGGTCTAAGCATCTCTTACAAAGGTAATGGTTTAGATAAGATACAGTATTAAGTTTGGACAAAAGTACAAAAACCTGTGAGAAACTGTGGTGTGGGATTATGTTTGTAAACTTTAGAAATGTCATAGACGGGATCATGTGTAAAATCGATATTGGATATATTTGTCATATGATTGATTTTTCAACATAAAAGCAAGTGAAAATGTCATGTCCAGAACTGTATAACGCAGAGCAGACACTTGGGCTCAAAAAGCACATTCCAATTTGCTTTTTCTAAACTGCCCCAAACATGAAAGACATTACAGTGAAAACTCCCACATGTGAAGCACCCAAGACAATTCCACCTCTGAGTTTCTCTGCGTACACGTGTGAAAGCGAGAGGGTCTAATTTACTCCACCTTTGGGAATCGTCACAGCATCGGTCTCCCCTTTTGGAAGTCGTCAGCGCTACAGCAGCCAGATCTCTATACACTCCTGACACGTCCATCTGCGCTCCAGCATCGAGCTCCACGGCTCACGGGACGAGTGATCTACTACAGCCCGTTTCCTCAGCTGCTCCGCTCACAATTAGGTCAAGAGTTGAAACAGGTTTAGCAAAGGGCTTCTGGGGGAGATTTGATCTAATTGGAGTATGTGGTTTGCAGACGCGCTGATGAGGAAGCACGTGCAGGAATTATTTGTTTAGTGGAGTAGCACACAAAGGGGGATTTTTTTTTTTTTACCAGCAAGTGACAGTTTTGAGATAGCCTGTGATCTTTTGATATTTTCTTCTCAAGGGAAAATGAAAGGGTGGGGTCTAAATAGGTTCCAATCATTTCTATAGGATACAATGTCTTTACTTGTCTGAGTTTTTTTACTCCAACAAAGTAAAACTAGATTAGTACAAGATATAGTATCATATTTCTATTCCAAAAAATGTGTTACTTTGTTTTTTGAAGTACGTTTTTGAAGTAAATTTATTCATTTTGTGTTTTTTCTACCAAAGAGCATTGTGTAAAAGCCTGTCGCTAGTAATAAAGTATCTTATTTCTCGTCAACTCCAAAAGCAGCGCTCTGATTGGCTGTGCTTTGGTGTACCCCTTCAGTTTCACTATGCATGCGAATATTAACAATGTCCCAAAGTGTTTGTGAGCGCTACAAACAAGTCAGACAGATTTTAACACTTCTGGTTTTTCTGTGTGAAAATCAGGCACCCCAGCTTTAACAGGCGTTTTAGAAGAATTAAAAATATATATATTTCTGATGCTTTTTGCATTCTACTGCTGCCATTCTTGTACGTTGCAATGGGATAAATAAGGTTATCCTAAGAACATTACTAATGAATGTTCGAATGAATGCAAAGGATTATACCATATCAGAACGTCGTTTCTTGTACAAAAAGGTTGGACTTTGTTAAAAACAATTGTGAATTATGAACAAATAGTTATTTAATTATAAAAAAAACAGAAAACATGAATTTATATAGAATTTGAGAAACAATGACTGAACAGATTAAAATGATTGGTGTACAAAATTAGTATAACAGCAGCAATCCTGATGTTTTATGTAAAGGTGAAGAGGTAGAAGAGGGGGAAATTAGTTTTATGATCTGCAATATCCTGCCTGTATTTTATTAGCCACTTCAGTATGTTTGACCTGCCCCTCACAGCAGGTTGTGGAAGGGAGACTTTCGAGCAAACACTTGAACTGCACTTAAACCTACTCAACACACTCCCACTGCCTCCACCCGCGACCTTTCACCTCATCATCGGGGACAGATCAATTAGACAGTTGTTAGACTTCGCTGAACTTCCAGAAAATCCAGGTCACTAAATTTTCATCTTGTTTATACGTGAGGGTGAGAACGAAGGATCATCAATTTACATGGTGTATATAAGCAGCACATGTGGTCCAGGGAGAAGTGAACGGAAACCATGGGGCTGATTAATGACCTCCCCGATTGGCCCGTGCTCGGAATTCGATGTGTGAGAAAAGGCGGACGTACCCCTGAGGATGTAGTTCTGGTAGTTCTGGTCGGCTTCAGCGCCCACTTTTATCAAACACGCGAGTCCTTCTGCCACCACGAACTCATGGACCAGGTCTTTGTCGTCCTGCAAAATAAAGGAAGTTTCTGAGCAGAGAAACTGGGTTTGGTTGTTTACTTTTTTAAAGGTGCACAGTGTAACTTTTCTGGCTTTTCTCCATAAAGATGTACTTACTTTTCCTGGGATGTTACACAAAATGGAATAAAACTGATCTTGAATTTTTTTTCAATTACAGGTTTTGCTCAAAAACACCTTGTAAAACATTCATACAAGGGCTGCATGATTTGGGGTAAAAAGGAAAGAAAAGAAAAGAGAATTGCGATTTTTCAATTAGTTTTAACAATGATTTAACAATAGGATTCACATGTAAATGAATCCAGGAGAATTGACAAAAAGACTGAAATAGGGCTGACAAAATAAACACATGTATTTCAGTTTGTTTGTACAGATCTAAACTACAGTTTGCAGTTTTTATGAAGAATAAGTACTTAGTTGTTTGTGGAAGAAATGTAAACATTTTAAATTAAAAAAATTACAGTACGATCATTTTGATAAATTGTAGCATTTGTGATTTGCCAATCGCATTCTTTTAATTGTGATTCAAGTGCAATTGAATCGACATGAATTAATGGACGTGAAGTGACAGTGAGGTCGACTCTCCACTGATCTGACCTGTCATTTAGCTTGGTGGTGTCTCCTGCTTGTTCTAGGTGCTGTTCTAGGCAAAAAAATAACACCTGAATGGAGAGAAGCAGATGGCGGACACTCGGCCAAAACAAAGTTACATATTCATATTCACCTTTAGTTTGACTGTTAAAAAAGTTCTTAATGGACTTTTGCGAAACATAAAAGATTAGTAATAGACTAGGGAAGAATTGGCCTAACAGATCCAGGACATTATTATAGTCTCAACTATAGTCTGAAAGTAATTCAGTCATTTGGAAAGAGCTTAATTCTCGGATTGCAAGATAAGAGTCAATGCCTTTTCCTCTGTATAATAATTATGATTTCCGCAACATACTATATGTAAATAAAGCACTATTTCAGCAGCTACAATTTAAGGTCTTTCTGTTACAAGGTGTCGATTAGAAAACCATCTGCCTCCCCCATTTCCGTCAGTAGCTTTGTAATTTAAAACAACATAGAGGTTTCTACAATCATATGAACTGTACAGTAGGTTTTGGATGCACAGTAATAGACTCTGTGGGGAGCCTGAACTTCTGCCTGTCTCTAAAGCACATGAACATGTTGCTATAGACTTGTGATGGAAACTCCAGTCATTTGGCAAAGTTATAAAATCACAAGATAAAATATAGAAACGATAGCTTGGAGACTAATACATACACCAAACACTTCTTCAAGTCAACTGAGGACGCATGATTTCATTTTCATATGTGATGCAGTTACTCTTTAGCTTTACGCATTAAAGTAAGTTGCAAAAAAGTTAAAGTGCAATTCAACCATGGTAACTGAATGTGTTGTCTTTTAATAAGGGAGAATATGTTGTTTTTTGTCAAAGTATGAACAGAGAAGGAAATGAATAATGCGGTTAAAGCTAACTCTAAAATCTGAATTGCTGTTATAAGTATCCAATTTCTTTGGTAAGTTTGAGCAAATATTTCCTGCCAATTTGGTTTATTTTTGCTCAAAATTAAATCTAACATACAAGCCTCCACACTTCCCTCCCTTCGCCAGGTAATCCAAGCACTACTGAGTTCCCATGTCCTTTTGTGTGTCTGCAGGCTAAAATCTGACTATCTGCAAATCTGATAGTTGAGTGAGTGCAAATGAGTCAAAAAGCAGAGTGTAAAAATAGACATTAACATAAAGGACCAAATCTGTGTCGAAGTAAATCAATCATTACCTGAAATATCTGCTTGAGGGAAAACAGGGCTCGACGAAGGTCACGGCCAGTGGAAATGTACAGCTTTTCTGCAAATAGAAAAAAGTCACATTTGTAATTCTTAAGGTCCAACCATCAGGTGCTGCCAGTATTTTGGCAAAACCTTTTTATATAGTCCTATTAAGTAACGGTTAAAACAAACTTTACAAATCAAGTGATAATTTCTGCACTATTGTGGTTTATCAGCCACACTGAACTTTTTAAAAGGTTTTGTAGCATATAAAATAATCTTATCAACAGCCACATTAGGGTTGCCAAAAAATAAAAAATAACCCCAGATATTAGTATTGGTATTACTAGTATTGAAACAAGGTTGATTATGTATCGATAATGAAAAAAAAAAGCATATATTTTATTAACTAGGTAAGAACCCATTAAGCTCGAGTCCTCTTTTTCAAGGGTCACCTTGCCCAATTTGAATATTTTCTGAATGGTTGTAGAATAGTCTTAGATCTAAATCAGCCACTGTCATAGCGATTAATAGTTTAAAACAAAATACTATATATTTTTAATGGGAAAAATCCTAATTATCATTGTGGTAACAAAATCAGTATCAAGTCTCATCCTTAGTATCAAAATGCAGTATCAGAATCAAGACAATACAGCCACAATACAAAATACCTATCTACCAAATGATCTCAACCCAGTCAATTGTTATTTTAGTGCAACTATAATAATGACCACAAGGTGTCAGTGCTGAGCCCAGAGTTTTGCTGGTTCATCACTGCTGCCTGACTCTGACTCAGCAGAAGCTCTGGTGGCACTGCAGCCCTACAGCCTCACACTGCAGCAGCTCTGTTGTTCTGTTACTGCTGCACCACTAGTCTGAGAACCCAAGCACATGCACAATAAACTCGTATGTCTTGGCCCTCATCAGCATATCAATGGCAAACACGTCTAGTGTCAGGAAGCTGGTCGTCTTTACAAACAGCTGGTGTTAATTCTATTCATAAGTGTGAGAAACATAGACAAGTGTGCACTCTCGGGATCAGGGGGAACAGGCCTCTATTCATTATTGTTATTGGCCTCCTCGCTAAAGAGAGAAAATCTTCCTTCTGATGAGCTGAGAAAGAGGAGGAGGGATATGACGGCTGAGCGCTTCTGCAGCAAACTGCCTTCATCATAAAGCAGAGTGGTATGTGGTCTTTGAGTTAGGATCTGCATAAAAACAATATACGCTCAGCAAGACAAGGAGAGTGTTAAATTGCATATTCAGATGCTTGGTCTGTTGCTCTATTGTTGATTAATTTCCTCACAATTAGAGAAACCATTTCATCTGCATATTTTTGTGTAATCATAATATTTTTGGTATGTTAACCTGCATGTGGCGTGAAGCCAAAGTCATCTGACCAGTTCGCTGGAGAAATCACCATTAAGCTAAATATTGTGATCGTCGTATTGTCACAAGTCTCATTATAATACCGTGGGCTGTCACAATAAATTGAATTATAAGCTTGAAATGTGTCTTGTCTCCAAAGTAAAAAAGTGTCTAGTTAAGTTATTAGTTAAGGTTTAAGTATCAGATAAAGGACAGTAACTTTACCAATAAAAGTTCAGACATAATACAAACCCTTAGTTGAAAGATCACAACATTGTTCCATTTTCATTTTAAATCAGCTCTTTTTGCATAATTGAGTGACTGCGATGTAATGCAGGCACTTATTGTTCTTGTGTTTTTTATTATTTCACTATTTTCCATTTTTTTTCCAGTTTTTTGACGGTTTGCACAGGTTGCATTCCTTGGTTGGTATTCATCTTCAAACTTGGGATTTTTGCCTCTCTTAGAGTGGCGGAATGTTGGTGCTTTGTGTCATCATCGCCATGGCAACTGTACAGAATAATTCTGCAGGCAGGAAGCCATGGCAACTATACAGAATATGGCCATGCATTACGCAATCACTCGCAATGGCTTCCTGCCATTGCTAAGCACAGCGTCTAGTTTTCAGATAGTTCTTTATTATATGTATGAGAAAACCTTAATTTAACAATGACATATCTTAAAAAGAGCTTTCACAATATTGTCAACAATTTAATATAATGCCCACTTCCCCGGGAATTTCCAGTAGATACGTATCTCCAAAATGTACCAACGTGCCAAATGTACAACTTTGATAACATTTGCATTGGCACATGACTTCTCCCTTCCTTTTGTTCAAGCTGTGTCTGACTACCAACAGCGTAGCGTAAAAAACACACACAAAAACGTTGACAACCCGGCAAGGCGCTGGCAGCAGCATCCGCCATGAATAAATCCACACAGGTCCAGAGGTTTTAAGATGGGAAACGTGCAATATTGTTGATTTATGCCATTATAAATAACAGGAAGGAACTGTGAGGCAGCTGGAACTCCCAAGCGGAGACGTCAAATTTGCCAAGTTGGGATCATCATTCAAACCTCCAGTGAAAACAGACCGAATACTGTTGTTGTACGACTCCTTGATTTTATTAACGACCTACATTTTCTTATACACTGTTTCCTGATGTCTAATGTCATAACGATGAATTATGGTGACTCCTAAGTGTTATGTGCATTTTTCATTTAGAGAACATGTAGCGCGAGCACACCAAGATGGTTTGCGCCCGGGCCCAGAATTTTGTGCTACTCTCTCAATTACAGATTAAACAGAAAAGTAAATACTGATTATACTCATAACAATTATTACAACTATCTATTCACAGTACTAGAACATAACATTTTACGGGGAGTGAAAGTTCAGTTATATTATGTTGTTTTGGTTAGTCAGAAAAGGAAAACAAGTTAAACAAAAAACACTTAAACTAGCACTGTATCGAAACTAGATACTAAATTGAATAGGTTTGATACAGAAGAAAAGAACACGCAGGCCTACATACTGTAAATAGACAAAATTTGGACTTTTCAAGAATAGTTTTAGAATGGAACTAGTATAAGAGCATATGATAATAATAGCGACTACTATTATTTTGTTTTGAAATATATATTGTGATATCCGAAACAAGTTAAATGATATATCGCAACTAATTATCATTATTGAGATAATCGGCAACTAATTTAGAAATCGAATAATTGTCATCTGGACTATACACAGACTCCATAACGTGCCATGTGCTGAGAGAAGAGGTTTTATAACTCAGACAAAGCAAGAATGACTTCAAAAACACATAGGAAACGTGCAGTTCGTCACATTAGCTTCATCTGGGTCAAATCTAGTAAAAAGATGATATTTAGGGGTTTAAACAACTAATTCATTAATCCAAAGAATAGAATAATCATAATCTTGCAGCCCTTTTTGACTTTGAAATGTTAGTATGATGACAAAACAAGAACGGTAATCTATTGAGAAATGCACCAGTAGAACCAGGACCACAGTTTGAGAACCACTGCTCTACAACAAGGATGACTAACATTATACAACGGTTGACTCTTCACTGCTCTTACTTGACACTACACTTACTTGAGTTCAAAGCTACTTAATGACTGCACCGCACGCTCTAGGTCACGCTAAGGTCATTTGTGTTTGTGGGGACCTCAAGATGATGAGTTAGATTATAGCGAGGGTCTCCTAACAGCCCTTCTGCTCGCTGATCAGTGGTGTGGAAAGACAGTGGGATACTCTCCAGGTTAGTCATTGTACCTTAGAGTAACAAACACGCGGTGATTTGTAGTGGTCCAAATACTTCCTTTTCTCTGCAGGCTTTACAAAGTGATGGATGGTTAGACGCTGCCAGAGAAGCTGATCAAAGTGGCCAGATCAGAGTGTGCTGCGACAGTGATGCATCTGTGTGTTTGTGTGCAGGCACTTTTAGACCCTTACACGTGAAGCTCGCAGGATTATAGAGCTAATCTGGCAAGTGTTGTGGGTTTTTTCGTCCAGAAAGTACAATCCTAGCCAAGACCGTGACTTAATGTAACCTCAAATGTTGTGTGCGTTTTAATCAGCACCAAGACGGCTGTTGAATATGCTAATGTACTTTTTATGAAGTAATCAAAACAGGGAATACTTCAAATGTATCACTTTCTTAAAACGAGCAACAAAATGATGAAGCTGCCAAATAATTCAAATAAAGATTGATAAAGCAGGCAGCAATATAACTTGGAATTAGCATTGTAAAATAAAAATCCATACCCTTAATCAATATATAGAAACTAAATAACAATATGAGCAAGTACAAATACTAACAAAACTAACAGAAATGGAACAATTTTGACATTTCCTGACGAAAGCAGTGTAAGAGCACATAATAATATTTAAGAAAAGGAAACTGCTACTGTTTGATGCTGAAAGAAACATTCTAATGTCTAAATCATTTTTGTATTTATTATTATAATTATTATTATTATTATTATTATTATTATTATTATCATCATTATTATTATTACTATTATTATTATCTTTGTCATATTGTTATTAATTGAGTTTGATATTTTTAGTGACACAAATACTGTATTTTGTCACCCTAAGCACCAACTCTGCCACAAAAAAAGAGAGCCGTTTGGGCCGACGGGCACCATAAAGTTTATTCCTGGACATAATTTCAAACGTAAGAACGTACAGTCCCTACAAGTGTCTGTTGATGCTCCACAAACTGATGTTTCTCCCAGAGGTAAGAATTTAATGAGAAAGATTAGTTCCATACTGTTTGGCACACATATACTGTGTATCAATTTCCTAATTAAGGAAAGAAACCAAAGCCTCCCTCATCTGCAGAGCAACCACTAAAACCATCTTTTCACCACGTGTCTTGTGTTTGTTAGAGCAGAAAGTGAAGAGTTCTTTGACCATAGAAAGACTGTAATGAAGTACAGTTTTCAGTTACTAAAGGCAGCATTCACATTATCTGGTCCTAAAATGTTTTTGTGGACTTGGTTTGGTCCTGTTCTAGTCCTTGTTTAGCCTTGATTTAGTCCAGGTTTAGTCCCAATTTTGATTGTGTGAACTTGGTCAAATCCCAATGGAGAAGAAATCCAAAGCCCAAGGTATTGATATCATGCCTGAAAAAGAAAGATTGGTGCATCACTACCTTAAAGCAAATTGATGTGCAAAAACATGCAATCCAAGCAAGAGGCAGATGAACTGCACCAATGGCCCAAAGTGGTCATTCCAAGACCAAAGAGAATGGCCAATGAAAGTGTTTGATGATTTGAATTCCATGGAATAAAAAAGTATTTGACATCAATGGCTATACATCTAAAATGAACCACTGAACCCTACACATTTTCATTTCTGGTTAATGCTATTCTAAACACACAAACACAAATATAATTAAAGCTGGGGTACCTGAGTAAGTTTTGTTTTTCCTCTATAGAGTATATTATAAAAGCAGCACTTAGAAGCAGACAGCGCACAACGGTCTTATTTTGTCACTAATAATAAATAATCTTACTGTATCTATTGCAAACCCAGAAGAGAAGGCCGTAAGCAGCACCGGGCCTGACTGCATGTGAATATTATTATATGTGCCAAAGAGAGCATTTTAAATTTCCCTTTACATCATACATCTTTTTACATTTGACCTAGTACTTTAATTTTTTTGTGTGGAATACTATCAACAAAAATGAGCAGTACATCATGCTTAAAATAAACATGCATTACAGTGTGCTGCACCAATTCAATTTGATATTTCAACAACAGGTCACTTCAAAACACCAGGACAAAACCCTGAAGTATTCAGATAAGAACAAGTATGTGTTTTCAGTGTCATGCCCACATTGAGGATTCTGCTGACAAAATGCTGTCGGTAAAATGACTCAACAAGGTGAAAATGTTGGCGGGGTTTTTTATTCATGCACCTATGGGAGCAGCTGTTTCTCCTCTTAAACCCCAACACAGTCACGTTTTCTTAACTGGAACAGAAATCAGAAGGTCCCATAATTATGTTCATAAAAGTCACTGTGGAATCTGAATAATGATCAGGAATGTGCCCCTCTGAACTGTGCAGGGGTGAAACTACACCTGTGTGGAAAAGGTAGGTCAGTTTTAGTTCCTCCGACAAAAATGTGGGTTTGTTAAAAATTTCACACATATTTTCAACAAATATCTCTAAATTGAATGCAGTTAACAAATCATCACCTTAGAGTTTGACGATGACTCTTCCCTGCTCACTTTGACACTTTCCATCCTTGAAAACATCCGCGATTACAATTTACTCATCTTTTCACATGTCGAATTTCCATAAAGTGTGTGCAGTAAAAAAAGATGACTACCACTCAGAGCAACATAAAAAGCCACATCCAAAGCTCAGCGGGGGAAACCACAGAGACCCCACTGGGCAGGACAGACCAGAGCACGCCGCTGTAAATCCAAAGTGTTGTTTTAGCAGCAGCTATACGCAGTGGTATAGCAGTGTGTATGGAGAAAGTTTGTATTAGACTTACAATAATAAGTTACAGTATTAAGCTATTTTTAAAAAAACACTTCGAGGCTGCTGTGTCATATTCCCAGTGCAGAGGCAGGCGGGTCGTACATGGAGGTGGGAGAAATAGCAGAATCATATTGGAACTGTAATTTTGAAGATATACAAAACTAAAATATCGAGGAAGGAAGGAATGTGCTTTGGTGTTATAGTGCAAACATCGTTAGAAAAGACAATCCCAAAGAATAGTGAGAAATTAATTTTAGTCAATATTGCCCACCTACAGCTGAACAGCATATGCTCTGGCGGATGGGCCATATAGGAAAAAACAAACTTGTGAACAAGCTCTTCCTCCACCATGTAATTTAACCAATCACAGTGACGGTGAGGAGCTGCATATGGCTTTAATTACCTCTTAATGAAATATATAAAGACACTAACTACATGGATCGTTATAATATCAAAATTGGGATAGAGGATGTAGAAAAACATGATAAGATTTAATGTTGTATCACCCACCTTCTAGGGCTGGTACCTCACGATGCATATATATCCCGATACACGGTCCACAATATGATACGTGTCCTCGTACATGGATATCCATTAAAACCGGGTTTAAAAGATTATTAAAATTATGTTTCGATTGATTGATTTGATTGCTGTAGTATTGGAATTTCCTGTTCACAATGCCCTTAATATCCGAATATATTTGTTATATGTTATAAGTAACCTTTTCAGCTCAGCCAGTCTTACGCCGGGTGTACACTGACTCGGTCCGGGGCCAGACTTAGGTCTATCTTTGTTGGAGACCGAAGTGGTCTGGTGCAGCTTACAGGTCATTAGACGAGTGTTCTCTCGTGGCGTTTGTCAAAAATGAACCGCAGTGGACAGGAGTTTGTGGAACAGGGAATCGGCAAAGAGACCCGCATGAGTCCCGAACCGCACCAGCACTGGATTCAGTGTACACGAGGAGTCAATGTATGTAGTTTATCACAATACGCATCTCCGTATCGTTGCGAGTTTTGCCAAAAAATCAGTCACAATAACATTGCCATAACAATATTTTGAGTAGAGCCCTGACCTACACATTTTAAAAGGTGCATTTGCAAATCAGTAGTATTAATAGTTTTGCAGTAGTAGTAGTAGTAGTAGCAGCAGAAGCAGTAAAAGTATAGATTTTAGTTGTAACAGTATTGCAGTTGAAACAGGGTACTTCCTCTGCAGAATGATAGAAGTAAACTTTTTTCTTCACAGATGCATTAGTGCTTTTTTTCTACTTGAGTAACATCACATTATATAATTTTGCATATGATAAAAGTTAACCTGGTTATTGAAGGGCAAAGTGACACGCTACAGCAGACTGTACTACTGTGTACGCTGTACAGACACTACTCTGCATAGCCAGTGCAGACTGTACTATCCAGTACTCTCTACAGCAGGGGTGTCCAAATTTTTTTTTACAGAGGGCCGTTATTTTAAAACTTATACGGAGCAGAGGGCCCAGATAACCGACAATGAAGTGAATCATTCAAAATGTTGCATTTGGCCTCCACCCTCCACACCTTTAATAAGACTTGGAACATTAATATTAAGTTGGTATAACATCCAAATGCTTGAATTTTAGCCGGAAGCCTTAGGGCAGGGGTGCTATATTGGCCCAAACAACAAAAATGTTTACTTTTTACAGTAAAATTGGAAAGATTCAAACATTTTGATGTTATATCAACCTAATATTAATGTTCCAAGTCTTATTAAAGGTGTGGAGGCTCATCAAAACAATGTCAAATGTAAAATTTGATCTTATTCACTTCATTGACATATCATCTGTGGCCCTGTGTTCTGTATAGGTTTCAAAATGCAGCCCTCTGTGAAAAAAGTTTGGACACCCCTGCCTTAGGGCCAACAAAAATTGGTCCGAGGGCCGCATTTGGCCCCTGGGCCATAGTTTGGACATGCCTGCTCTACAGACACGACTCTGCATAGCCAGCACCACTAAAACACTACTGGAATTAACTTAAGTTTTTCCTGTTTCTTTATGAGCTATGCATAATGGCTGTCTGGACTCCACAACAACAACAGAACTGTTCCTCTTTAGTTTGTTAAATAACCCTGTTCTTAAATTTATGAAGCGAAAGCACGAGTAATTAAACTTAGGACCTCCCAACTTGGGCCTTTAGCGTGCTACTTTTTGCTCTCCTTTTTATTTTTCCATGGACAAAACATAAAGTGAGTGATGGGTCAATAAAAGCAGACTATTGCGCTCAGGTTGAAATCATTATAGGGGAATGCAGGTAAGAATGAGATCACTTTCAGTGTGTTTGGGTTTGCACTCGCGATTATGGAACAGAGAGGACATGCACCGCACACCGGAGGGAACATACGGACACTAGCACACAGTTTAGAGACACGACAGGGCAGAACAGACATTAATTAATTTGTTCCTGGGGTCTGGAGTTGATTCAAACATTTTTGGAAGTGGTGATGGGAGGCAGATGTAGAGATGGTTTAGATTAGAGAGAGAGAGAGGCCACACAGACTGAAGAAGAAGCCGCTGATGTTGGGAGGGGCCTCACAGGAAGCATAATGGTGGACAGTGTCAAACATGCAAGCAAACAAGGCAGGGGGCACGATCATATTTACAACTAGGAGCAATTCACAACAGACCTCCAACCAGACGTAATACGATTTTTCATTTCTAGACTAAACTTAGGCCTTGTAGTTGATATCAGATTGGCTCCAGTCTACTATAGTAAAACAAGTCCAAATTTGAGAAGTAATTTGACTGTAGGATAATTCTTCCTACTTAAAGTATCTAGTTTGAGTAAAGAAATGTCAACATTTTTACTTACCCCCTTGGGAAGGCCTGATCTTGCATCTGTAAGCCCTTTATAAGACGAATGCATTATAAAAATGTACTTCAGTCATGTCAGTTAGCAGCCATATTTCCATATTATTAGGATGTCTTGGATCCAGATCTCTTTTTTGTAAAAACCAGTTTTGAGTAGAGCAGGGCGAGCCACATATATTTTTTTCACCAAAATGTTCGATTCAATTAAATAATTTATTTTGAAAAATAAAATGAACCTGTCTTTCAGTATTGATTTCACAAACTTAAACCAGACATCATTTTAATCAGTGCCATAATTTAACCATAAAAATAGTCCAATGTCTGACCTCTGCTCCAAACCACAGGATTGGCTGTGGACCGCTTGATTAAAAACACAGGACGTGACTGAATCTCAGTCTCGATAAAATAGCCTAACCCTATTATGAGGGTTCCTTTACTCTTTATTATGGATAGTCTGATATACAATAACATCGCAAGTATAAATGTTCAAAATCAGCTGAACAGAGTTTTTAGTTATGCTGTAAACCTTCCTCGGTGAAAATACCGTTAGACGTATCAGCATGCCGACATACTGACTTGATTACATGTCCTGACGTGGCACCTGGGTTTTGTCTGCCCATCGTGAGTGCTGTGCCAAACTCTCTCAGGAGCAGAGCTGAGATTGAATTTCTCTCCAATGACATGCTTCTCTGACAAAGCTACACCTGATACTGGGCATAACACCGTCCAAACATGCAATAGACATCAGATCTAACCCACAATACATTTTTCTTCAAGTGATATATAAAGATTAGGGTTGTCGAGTCGATGCCCAGAGTCTAATCAATATCAAAACAAGTATTGAAACTAGATCCTCAAATTGGTACTGAAAAAATGTACTTAATTAAATAGGACAAAACTGGACCTTTCCTGAATAGTTTCAGTTTGCTCTTGAGCTATTTCACAACACATAAGACCACAATACAACACAGATACTAGTAATATTTTTTGTTGACAATTACAAGAGTTCTATTGTTACAAAGCTAATAACGCAAGAAATATTTATAAATGTATACGTGATTTTAGTCAATTGCGGCTCAGAAGGCACGAAAAGCATTTGTCCTTCAAGATCCTATCTGATGCTGTCAAGGAGGAAAGTGGAATTTGCAGAATGTTGGACCAGATCGGAGCGGGACAGCGAGGCCAACCTGAGGACAGACCTATCTTTATGAGAGTCATTCCTGAGCTACAGCAGGTGGAGGGAGCCCCATGCATCCCATACCGTAATATCAATGAGAGCAGACAGGGATTTTCTCTATGTAATTGTGTGTGTTTGACCCCCCCTTAGCCACGGTGCGAGGCCTCCACACACACATGCTCGCCGACTGACACAGATATGTAGCGGAGCAGAGAGGGCCGTCATGGTGTGGGAACAGAGAGGGTCTGGACACAGGCATGAATGAACCAAACAAGGGACGAGGCGGCGAAAGGAGGTTGCAAAGTTGACACAGCATTGCAAAGTAAATTAAAATCAAAGTAAAACGTGTAAAAGGTTTGCAGTCCTGATTTCTATGCATATAGTTCAAGTTTGTAGTTCAAGTGATGCTAAAAACAATAACTTCCTTGATTATCGCCAGATACTATTCCGTGTCAAACTAGTATCAAACCTAGATACTCATTTGAACAAGAATCTATATTTTATTTTAAACATGAAAATCACATAAACTGGACACAATTCTGCCTTTTCTTGAACAGTTTAAGAATATTCTTGAACTAGTACAGGACATCATGGTGACATAAAGAGAAAGTACAATTATTCTGGAACTATTGTGTTGAAAATACCCGTCTCAGGGAGTCGGATCTCTCCTTCACTGTGGAACTCCACAAGGTTTCTACTTTTTCCCAAAGAGTTTTGGTAGTTTGTCCTTGCTGAGAAGGACGATCCAAGGACAGGGGAGCTTGGGACATTTGTCTAAGGACACAGTATGCTGGGACATTGCCAAGTCCCTATGAACATTGTTTAATCTATTCTCACTGTCGCCACATTTTTGGCATTACAAAAATGAATGGAATTGAATTGAAAATGTCAGTCTGTTGTATTAAAACCTGACCTATAAAAAGAGCATTTTTAACTATCGCTGTGGCATCGAAATCAGTCCTTAGACTGAAAGCATTTTTCTTGACTAAATAAATTTGGCGGATTAGAGCTGTTTTCCAAAAATATAGGCTCTTTAAAAGACCAGGTGTTTCTTGATGAAGTCAAATCCACTCATGTCTAGAGCAAGTTTCCAAATTAGCTCGACTTGTTTAACACATGTGAACATTTGTGGTTATTTTTATCTTTTCACCTCTCATAAAAACAGCAAGGCCAAGTAATTTTCTGAACTGCAAGTTCATGATACAGCAAATCATTATTGAAAGGGCAAAATACTGATTAAATACAAATACTGGGTTCTTGTAGCCAGAAATCAATTTGGGATTAATGGCTAAAACCCTTCTTCAATGTTGCTTGTTATAACAGAAAAGGCACAGCTCAGATTTCTGACATGCATCAACAGATTGAGCACCCTTTCACTTCAGAAGATTACAAGTGCTAGTCTTGGCATTGTTTTTTATCTTTGGAATATAGAGCATAATATCTGTGCTTTCCAAGAGTTACAAGTTACCAATTGGCACTCAGTATCCCATTCATTTCGTGCCAAAGCATCATGAACAAATTACTTTGCAATTTGTAAATGAGGGGAATACATTTGTAAAGTGTAAAACTATTACCACTAAACCTGAACGCACTGTACAAAATCTCCCAACACTCATTCCTCGACTGTTAACAGCTCATACTGTTATATTTAATGTGGAGCCACCTCTGGCAAACTGGAAAACCTGCATTTCAATTTCCTTTCAACCAGTGAATGTTTATAATTTGATCTAACATAAAAAAGATGTTGGCTTTATGAGTGAAACTAGCAAGTGCGTTTTATTATAACTTGCGTCGTATTGTGTTGACAAGTGTATTATGGGTTATCAGGGCAGTGTTGGCGATACATGAAAGAATCGTCACGTCATGTTGTTGCACCCTGGCACTGCCTCTCTGGTCGGGTGTGACTTGATGTAAGTGTTGACAGGTGCGAGAGACACAGAGAGGGCTGGTCACGAGATAGAAGTCATGGGTGTCGACCAGAGGCGTTAAAAAAGGGATTTTTTAGGTGTGAAAAAGCATGACAAGAATTGCCCAAAGACAGAACACATAGTGCCCACCAGAACGGATTATAAGGGCCCATATTTCCGTACAACAACACACAGTTCAGACAATATTAAGTCAAACCAAAAGAGATGTCTTTAAAATGTCTTTAAACATAATTGTTGAGGTTTAATGTTTTTATTGCCATTGTCAGTCAAAAAAATTCACAAACATAGGAACTTGCTTTGGCGTTAAGGTGCAACATACAACAATGAACAATAATAAAAAGCAATATATATCAAATCAATTAAGGCATTGCTGTTTAAGAGCTCTTCACAGGTGTAAGAGCACGCTAACACACAATTTACGCACAAAAACAGACAAAACAAAGCACACCAAAACGCCAGCGCCATCTTGGTTATATTTAATAAGAAATACCCTTTATATGAAAGTTGAAGTCATTGTTTGTATTTTTTTTTTATCAGCTCTTCTTGTAGCAAAAATAAACAATATACATATGTGAGGCCCAGACTTTATTTCTTAGAGTAAATGCTTTATCAAGCCACAAACCCATTTACTTCTTTACTGATCCTTTGAGGTCAATATTGTTATTACACTTGAGATGTCCTTAACCCTCACTAAAATAATAATTAAAAATAAATTATATATACACATAGAGAGATATAGATATATACACACACATATATATTATATATATATATATATATATATATATATATATATATATATATATATATATATATATATATATATATATATATACTCTTATTTTCTAGCAACTTTGCACAGCTTTGGCTATGGGAACCCACTTGTCTAGTGAATATAATCTATTGTCTGTGTTTGAGAAATCTAACCTCACAGTTCAAAAAGACTCAAGTGTTTTATTCTCGTGGATCACATTTTTCTCACTCTTGTTATAGCTGGCAGATAAACCGTGTAATATTTACCTGGCAGGAATCAGAGTACATGATAATACTTGTTGGCAGACTGTTTTTTCCTTCTTGGCCTTGAGTGTATTTTCACAAATGAGTGTTTATTATTAAGATTTACTTTAGATTGACATATTTTTTACTGTTGCAAAGCTGTGGCCAGAGAGTCATATGTCTAATTGATCAAACTCACACTCACCGCAAGAGACATTAATCCATACTAGAAAGAAAGGAGATACAGAAATTCTATAAATCTAATTTTAAAAAAGAAATAACTTTGTGATTGATGAGACAGGCCAATGTTACAGGGAAACAAAAATGCACAAAAAATGTAGGTTACTGATTCAATTTTTTCACTTGGACACAAACCTCATTGTAGATCCGTCTCGAGGGAGATCAGAGAGATTACTATTTCGGAAATATACTGATACAATTTCAAAGAAAAAACTAAAATTAAGTTTATAAAGGAAGCATCAGGACTGGCACAAAAAGTATGCCAACTAACTTCTGACTCACCCCAAACTGTTGAACAATATAATACCTTCATCGACTGTAACATTTCCAAAAACAGCTACAATTGAGAAAGTAAACAACCCAATGTGATGAGAACAAAAGGGAAAATGAATGCCTTGAGCTCGTTGGCTTTAAATAAGTAGTTTTCAGTAAACATGTCTGGGCAGTAAAACTCACAAGGACATTTTTGAGCACCTCTATTGGGATTCAGTCATGCGTCCCCAAAACATGACAGTGTGAGGCGGCACACCTACAGCACCCTCACTTTCTAATGGGATCAAAGGGCAGTTTGGCTCAAGATCAAGCCACTTCTGGCAAGACAGAATGTTAATTACTCTTTATTGAGCCACTGCCGGACATAAACAAGAGGCCGGAGATTCTAACGTGGCACAAATGATGGAAAATTGTCCAAAATCAAGGCGGAAGAAACATCAGTTTATCATTTTTAACATTCTGATTTAGGGTAAGCAGCGGTGATTTGCGATAAGGGATGTCACGGAATCACATTTTAATATTACGATTATTGTTATTAATTAATTTCCTTTAATCATCTCCATTCCTCTAGTCTGTGACCAGACTTTATGAAATCTTTTTTACTTTTTTGGAGTGTAGATTGAAATGTAAAATTGTCACGACTATTGTGTTTTAGTTTGTACGATTATATTGTGACGTGAATAATCATGATTTACGACAAACTAAATAATAATTCTATTACCTTACTAATTCCAGCTAGGCCTGTCACAATAACACATTTGCGATATATTGCTACAGAAATGATCAATACAACAATAATATCGTAACATACCACAAATGTATATCAACAATTTCCCCACAATAGCACAGAAAATGCACACACGGTAAATATTGAGCTTCCCAAAAATATTGCGCTATTATTTATCGAAAGTCAAGTCGATATAGTCGTGACTGGCCTAACTGCAGCCTTTTTAAACCTTTATTTAACCAGGAGAAAAAACTCATTGCGTGCAAGTGCCCTGGCCAAGAGGCAGCAGCACAATAAAACCACAATATCTCACAACATTTCACATACACTCACAGGCAATCATCTATCTCAGGGAATCTAAAAGCCTTTTTCCCTCGCTCTGTGCAGTGCTTTTACAGGAAGGTTATTCTTCTGTCCTTATGGGCTCTGGTTTAATGATGGATACAGTGAACTTAAACCATGTCTTTAACAGGTTTAACTGTCTTCACCACACAGGTCCCAGAGTCACAAAGCCAAGCAAACAAGGTGAGGAAGACCTTCTTGTGTTATGTTCACCGCGGGATGTCCAGTTCACGCACGGCCACCTCTAAAGCGAGTCAGGCAAAGAGAAACACATCTTTCAATCATGTTGGCGTATCAAATGTTAATGGTAATCTAAAGATGGAACAGAATTTAAATTGGTTGAATTGGTTGGTTTCTTGTAAAATTAGAGGACCAGTAGTGGAAGAAGTACTCAGTCTTGTCACTTAAGTAAAAGTACAGATACAGGAGAGAAAAAAACACAGTAAAAGTATAAAATTTTTAAAAAGTTAAAATATTGAAGTGCCCCTTTAAAAATGTACAGTACCTTTAGTGTAAAAAGTTAAAGTTAAAATAGTCTGGATACAAAATGGTGCTGATTTTTGTTCAACAAAAACAACTGAATCAATTTCTCAATATTTTCTAGCTGTTTTTTTGTGTGTATAATATTGTGAAAATGAAAAATAACCCCTAGACGCTCTCTAACAATAGAGAAAAAAACGTTTTACTTTTAAATCCAGTAGACATAGACCGTAATTGGGAAGTAGAAAGAAGAGATACTTGTTCTCAAATGTAATGAAGTAAAAGTAAAAGTATCTGCTGTAAAATTGACCAAAAAATAATAATTTAACTGAAGTACAGTATTTTTTACATTTGTACTTTCCACCGCTGCAGAGGGCGTTTACTGTAAATGTAAAGAAACTGAAGTCTTTCTCAAACAAACGCTCTTGCTGATGACTGGCAGGTTCCTCTGGGTGGACTGTCCTTGGCCCATGTCAGTGTGAGTGTGACCAGACACACCATAACACCCTAACAAAGAGGGCACCGGCTCCACTCCGCTCCACCGTCTGTCCAGTGTCCACCTGGTGCCAGTTTCACCAAAAACCCCTCCGACAGCTGCTTGTGGTTAGACCCAATCACAGCGCTCCGCAGAGCCCGGCTGTGATTGACAGCTCTACCTGGTTGTTAATGTGAACATGCGTGCACATTTGATCTAATACTGCATGTTTAAAGTATACGTTTATATGACGCAGAGGGATCAAAAGGAAAAAAGAAAGGTTCATACGTGTTTGAATGGAGTGGAGGAATGCAGATCTATTATTTTTTATTATCGCACGAGCGTTGAGACATAACAGAGCTAAAAGTAGGTCTGACCCACATTTACAGGCGCTTACTGACAACAATGAAAAGGAGAAGGTATTTACTGAAAAGAGGGAGGACCTTGTAAAATTTGGGCAAACCTTTTAACAGTGCAGCTTAAGTACAGATGATAAAAGTGAGTGCGTGTGACTTGCTTGATCATCACGTTGTCTGTGCTACATACGTTTACTGTACACATGCAAATATTAAACCCATTTGAATATTTATTACATTTTTCATGGTTTAAAACTTTTGCTAGTCAATTTGAAACTCACAATCCCTCCTGTATCTTTGCATACGTACACATTTATGTCTTGAACAAAGCCACCAATGCTGTCTTGCTTGACTCTGATCTCGTTCAGATAAAACCAGCAGCTGGATTCCATAAAGCTGCAGGCCTCTGTGTGTGTGTAGGGAAAGCCTCTGCAGTAGACAACACAACTGTGCATGGTCTAAAAACGACCTGATTAGAAAAGAAGAGGGAGAGTATACCACACGATTAGATACTGACAAACAAAGACTGGGTTTGGAAACAGAACAATGGCGGCGGGTGAATGAATGCTGTCATTTGCATAATATTGATGTCCGAAGAGGAAGGAGAACCACATTTAGGCTACGACAGTCAAACAGCACTAATGAAATTCAAAGGCAGATGGGTCTGTTTATTTACATTAGGCTAATGGCGGAGCTATTTTCATTCATCTCGTGGGTAGTATCTGACAAGTACGGCCACAGGCAACGTTTTTTTCTCTACTTTACATAGGTTTGGGGTAAACACAATCGTTTTTTTAATCAGATGTATTGTTAGCGACGCAAAAACATTGGTGTTACATCCATATGAATTAAGGATGTAAACTGTTTTTTTTAAATATTGAATTGCAATTTTTCTGAAGATTTTAAATACTGTATATCTTTCAAATCTAGATTCAGTTCAAATTTCACAGTGCACATTTTAGAAATGCTAAACCATGCAAAAATCCCATACCATTTTTTTTTGTAAAGGACTTCTATTACCTATATAATAATTGCAGCCTTTGTGATTTGATAATAGCTCCAAATCAAATTGCAATTTTGATTTTATTGCAATATTGTACAGTACAGAAACTTTGAGTGAATGTGTAGTCCAAATATAGTGGAGTGAGTTCAGTAATATAAAACAGGTCAACGTTATTACTTACATATAAAGCCTTTAACGTATTTTTTCACTTCTGTCAGCCATATGTTCCTTTGTGGGAATGTTAGTGAGCAGTAGGTGTTTTCCAAAAGATAATCAAGTTTCTCTGGACAGACCAACACTGTCTTTATCAAATAAGAGTAATACATTTTAATAGCTTTTGAAACAATGTCTAAACAGGCTTGGGATACAGTGTGATAAGCTAAATACACAAAACAGAAGGGATATGTTTTCCCACCAGTGAAGCATGTCCGTGCCACTGCTTTTCCGCTTCACAGAATCACCTTTGACCTCCATGATATCAATAGCTCCGGAGCGGAATAATCAAGAACTAATTGCGTTCTTAAAGAAAATACACCAACACTGGACATTCACTAGAGAGCAACCCGTTTCCAGAGCCATTTGTTACCATCAAGTTGTTCAGCCTGACCCCTCGATCACATCGTGGGCATGTTACAAGCATAAGTGAAACGCAGTGATTTACTTGTTAAACTTGACGGCTAATAGAGACCTCAATGGTGTATTTTCTTCCATTTTGCCTGTGTTAAATGGGGATCTACATTTTGTTGAATGGTCAATTACATCATGTCCGCGCAGTTTGAATGTCTGCGTTTAAAAAGGGCGCAGACTTGAATGTGATCTGAAACTGGAGCAGGGTCGATAGCATTCCTCTGACGACTGGCTTTGAACTTAACAGTGAGGCGGAATGACTTGTGCCCAGGCTTGGTATTATTGTAGACCATGCAAAGTATTAAAACTACAACTGCCAACTTTCCATCGCCCCATACAGACACCAAAGGGCACATTTTAGTCATAACAATGTCAGCATTTAACCATAATATTGAATGTTCAAACACTATAACTACACAAATCTAAATTATTGCTTGTGTACGATTGTGAAATATACCTGCCAGCAGTGCTTAATTTGTAAATCAGACGTTCCCGGAACAAAATATGGCTTTGGGACCGGGGTCCAAACAAGGTCAAAACTTTACTGTAACGTTTTAAACAACATAAAGTATATAATATTTGTTGGGGTGCTTTTTTTTATGCATGTATCGCAGAGAGATTTTTATGACTAAAGGCACAGCCGCACCTGCCACAGCAGCTGATCCACACAGGATGCCCTCCCACACGCTCACTCCTCGTACCTGATCAGGTTTAATGTGTTTCTTCAAAAATACCTGTTACTGTTACTGCTTGTGATTGGTCACACTTACAGTCATTCTCCATTTTAACCAATCGCAGTCTCTAATTCCTCGTCTCGGGCTGTGTACTGCTGTGTAAACAACCTTTTGCAGTTTTTCTGAGTGAGATGAGAGTGCAATGCCAAATCTGCGACTTGGAAGAGATGAGAGACAACACACGGCTCACATTTGCACATATGTTGGCTTTGTTTGTTTAAAACACTCATTTCTGTATTTATATTATGCAAGATTTGTAACATAAAGGTGTAATATTTTGTAATATCAAGTAAAGTTACCGGATCAAGGAAGACAGTTGCCAGATCCTGTTATTTGGCTTTAATTAAGCTTGATCAGGACTACATTAGCTGGAGGATTTGACCTAATGAGCATGTTTTGAGTACAGTAGAGTAGCAGAACAACAATTGGTGCGGTTGCTATACAATTTGCCAAAGGAATGATGTTTTCCCATCACTATCCTGCTGCTCTGTTTAATGATGGTAATTCTATGCCACAAGGGAGTAATGGATAAGCCGATTTTGGTCTGAACAAAGGCTGCAAGATATATTGCAATCAAATCTAACTGCAATTGAGTAACAGCATTATCTCTGCAAACTAAATATACTGTAAATTACCTGCAAACACTATGATCTAAATTAAACTTTCGTGTTCTGTTTTTTGATCGTTAATGTGCTTTATATGAACTGTATTGTGGCATTTTTACTTTGAGATTGGACCCCAGGAAGAGTAGTCTCTGCAGCTTTAGAGCCCTACTGGGGATCCTTAAATAAACAAATAAACATTCATATTTTAAATCTTATCTAAAAACAAAAATCACAAACAAGAATTCAGAAAGATCTCAATTTTCTGTCTGACAGTTAGTTAGTCTCTGTTTGTTGGCGTATTATTAGTAAGTATCAGTAAAAATAGTAATTAATCCTTAAATTTATGGACATAAAAGAGATAACAATAAAGATTTCAAAGGTATATAACTGGAGAAGGTTTTCCAGCTTCCAGAATTGCGAGATAGGGCGAAAGGTACTTTTTCCTGTCACTTTTTCAGGTACAATTTATTTGTTATGGTGAACTGATTACCACAGCATTCTTCTTCCATGATGTCTGGGTCCAAATGCAGTAAAGCTGGTGTTTGCTCTGTGGGAGAGCTAGTCTGTAGTTAACATGTTGTTTTTAGCCCGTCATAATGTCTTCCATGTCTGGGCCATTTGTCGCTGGTTTGACTGGGCCACATCAGAAGAGACGGAAGAGGAGACGCGGCTGTTCCCTGATCTGCACCAGACGAGCTGTCCAAACTGTAATTAGCGCGCTTATGTTGAGACGTCTTTGAAATAGTGGCCAATTCAAATATGCAAATATGGCATGCACTACAAAGAAAGTCAGAATTAGAAGTGTGAAAGTTAGGGAATAAATGCTTTGTCTATTGAGCCACAATTTTGCCAAAAGCGACAAGTTTTTAGTGATGAAAATCAAGTAAACGTGTTCATTTGTGGATGATCATACACACAAAAAATTTATATATTACACATGTTTGTGAGTTACATAGTGCCCCTTTAACTTCATTACTTTAAATTGTGACTTCTTATTCGAAATGTAGTTGATTTGGAGGCACCAACACATGCCTGACAGGAGGAATACATTTTAAAAATAGTCAAACTGGGCGAATGACTGCCTTGTGATTCCCCCAGCGGATGGAAACTAACCTAAATGTCCACTTCGGCAATTTGCAACCACAACAGAACAACAAACAAAAGATTTGAAATGAGTAAGAAATTGTACATCCTTTTCCCTGCTTCAAATTGACATTTCAAAACCTCAAAACAACACCAATAAACTCCCATAGAGTTGAGCAGATGTGCATATGTGTTCACTTTGTGTCGAGCCCAAGGCCAATTTGAAGGAGATTTCTCAGTCGTTTCCAGCCTATACCACTCAATCACAAAATGGCAGGTGTATCCTTACATTTCAAATTGTTACCTCTTAAAACACCTAATCAGAAACTTGTATTGAACTTATATATAGTGAGTCCAAATGCTTAAAGGATTAGACTTTTGATTGGAAGTAGCAGTCTTGGGTGTGGAATCTGGTTTTGTGTTCAACCACAGTGGCTCCGGACTTTTCCACACAGCTGTACTAGTTCATATGACTCCAGCTACAATAAAAGGCCTGTTTTAACACAACCAGCCATGGGACACGCTCATCTGATTCCACTGACCCATATTTTGTACAGTGTTTTGTAGTTACAGAGCAACAAAACAATAGGGGGTTTGGGGCGGAGGATGGAATTCTGAAAACATTTGATTGTCCCAATAGCAAAAATAACATCATATTTCCAGCTATGAAAATTGGCTAAAACCTGTCAATGTCAAGTATCATGCTTTCTGTTCAACATTTTGTTTTACAACTTATTTATTTTGACAGTTTTCTTCGGGATGATGATATCCTTGATGGTTTCAACTTGCATACCAATAACACATTTTAATTAAATATGCACCGTGTAACTTTTCAGATGGAGGGTCCACCACCTGCTTGCCACCAGGCCAAATAGCAATACACATCTAATATAGACAAGTTTAATCTCATACTCTGAAACATTTCAGGGACAATGAAATCTCTATGGAGACAAGCAGACAATAAGTGCTCGCCAACAGTGCAGTGGATAAGGGCATTGTACATGTGTGTTTGCTGCCGCTGCGGTTTGCCTCAACCATTTGCCGAATGTCTTTACCTCTCCCTATTCCACGCTGAAGCTGTCCTGTCAAAGAAAGCCCTTGGGCCAGACAAAGATGTAGACAATATGATAAAGGAAAATGTTATTTCAATTGGTAATAGCCACATGAACTTAACGTTGCGCCTCTGCTGAGTAAATGTTCACTTTTGCCTTTCTCTGTAGTCAGATAAAAGGTTATAATTATAGGGGATCCACAAGCTTAAATCACAACATTAAAGCCTTGAAGTTCTAAATAACACTCATAAAGGTAAGGTCTGTTATGTTTCTGGCAAGTTTTGACAAGACCTTTCACAACTGTCCCTTGAAAGCTGTAGAGAAAGGTAGAAAGTATGGACTTGATGTCAACATAAAAGACGAGCAGTTTATGACGCATGGTCTAAAATGACTTTCACAAAGATGATATTCACAGCTGTGCATTCGTTTGGAAAGCGCATGGCCCCTTCCAAGGCTAATATGTCGCAAATATTCCATGCACAGCCAAATTTACATGATCTCACTATTGAATCAAGTAACCTTCATTCCAAATAGAACATACAGTACTCACAGCATATTTTTACCATATCTTGCAATGATGACCTATCCTCAAGGGAACTTCTTTTCAAGTTTAATCTAGAATATATTGAATTTCTAAGTAATGCTTTGTCGATATACATGTTTTCATTGCCAAATTACAAAAAAGTCCATGTTACAACTACGATGTTTGGGTATGAATTAATTCAATTTCATTTTGTCAAAGGATTAACCAACCTGTATAGTGCTTTTGTTACTAAAACATAGTCATTTCCCATTTCATACACTTCTTCACCTCTCTTCTTCATAAACTCAAGAGAAATGCAGTGTGATAAATTGTTTACACCATTACTTTTCAAATGGAGCTGTGAACCTAAACTTTGCCAGACATGAGGTCGGCAACTGACAAGAAATATGAGGTGTTAAGGGTTCAGGTGCACCTTTTGATATTTTGAACATGTCCAAATATGGTTAAAACCTCATCAATAAAACTAAACAAATTCCTTAACAACAGAGTGGATTCCAACACTTTCACGGTCTGCTCCTCTCGTGCACGTGCTGAGAATCGGGTTTCACAAACTTTTATTTCATTGTGTGTGTGGCGTATGGAAGCCGACTCCAACTGCAAACCAAACCTATGAGTGTAAATAAAGTTACCTGAACCTGAACCTCCTCAGACAATTAAGATGATTTGAAGGGAAGCTGAGGTAATCGATAATAGAACCAGATGATAATGAGGTCATTTTTCATCAGTTCAGACAGCCCTCTTTCCTTATACTCTGTCATTTTGCTGAACTGAGCATGTACATCGTGCAAAAACAACCTTATTTTTCTCTTATCCCATAAAGTGAATGCACTGGAGCGTGGCACAGTGCAGAACAAAATTACTGAAGTAAAACACACTCGATCTTTTGAATCAGAACAGTTTGTCAAGTCTAGACAGTGACTTGATGTTACATAAAAGACGATAACATAAGTTTGTACAAGACAGTCATTTTTTACTGGTGGTATTATTAGAGCTCAAAATATTTGTACTGTGTCAGGGCTTCAGCTTATAAAGACAACAGTGTGCAGAAGCTTTTCAGGAGAGAAGCTGCCAGGGCTCGCGACGATTCTTCTGCCCCATACGTGGTGTTTATAAAACTTCCACTTGGCGCAGAACTTTTCTTCTCTCTGAGCAAATTGAGACCCTCCCATATGCTCTGTGCAAAGTCTGGAGACACGGGGAAAAGACGACAATCGTGGAGAAGTGCAACGCAAAGAGAATTCGCTGAACCTGTGAATGGATTTATGAAACACTCCCTCAGATGGATGAGTGAGGTTTGGTTTAATGAAACACTGAGACAGCACGTCGCCTTTGACTTCACGTACCTCGCGCTGGTGTTTAAATGGGCTCAAATGATCCAACCTGAACCAAGCCCGTGTACGATACTGTCCGAACATGACCCAACCAATCTACAGTACTGCAGTACAGTAAATAGTTATACTACTTTATAGCTAAAATACAGTAGCACATTCCACAAACCAGTGTCAATTTTGTGCCATTTCAAATTTGGAAAAAGAAAGTGTCAGTCTAAAACCCCATTCGAATGGAGGATTTTTTTGGTCTGCAGGCTCCGACAGGACAGCCCAGAAATGGGAATGAAAGAGAAGGGAGGACACACAGCAAACCGTCAGAGTTGAGACTCGAACCCACGACACCGCGGCCGGCTGCACACGGAGCCCTGCACATGTGCTGTCACCCCAACCAATCGGCCACCGGGCAGCACCAAATGAATACATTTTCATAGATACATAAATCATTGCACACAGGCTTATAGTAGAAGATCACTTGCTCTGGTGACTCTGAATATGGCAAAGGGAATTGAATTATAAGCAAAACAACAATCAAAACAACACATGAGATAATATATTCTTTTGGAAGAGGCAATAAATCTCCTGCTATACTTAGCCCGTGTTCCTAAACTAAATGGCTGCTGAATGGTGGTGCAGGTGGCTTCAGCCAGATGTAAGCAAGATACAAAATAGAGCTGTCTGCACCTGGTAAAAAAAACACTCAATCTGGCACAATCTAAATAGATCTTAATGAATCACTAGCTGCAGAGATTCCAGTGTAAGGTCACACTAAATATAAGCACAAGCCCATGTGCAAGCCCATAGGATAAATATACACAGGGTAAATGTGTGTAAGTGCGTAAGCCTTCGACCAACATGACTAGACTACAATATTCACTAATTATCAGTGCTTATCTGACGAGCACAGCTGATGTTATATTTTAACATTACAGGCATGCCACGTGACACTTGAAAGCCGATGATAAGGATAATAGTCATGCTCAAAAGCTGCCGTTTTGGATTACAAATGATTTCCTCCACTGCCAAACCACAAATAGCCCAGGTCAGTTTCAATTTGATAAAGATATCAAAGTGGAGAAAGGAAAAAGACATGCCAATAAATATACATGTGCAACAAGAAGGGCATCTGGCATAGTAACGATGTCAAAGCGCTTTACTGTGTGTTACTCTTGTCTAAACAAGATGCTACTGCTTTGCCTAGAATGTTCCACAGTATGGCATTAAATGTATCTTTTCCATAGTTAGTTAGTGCAAGTGAAAGTAACTCACTGTCAAATGAAACATTTAGACTTTATTGATTGACAAGGGAAATTACTTTAAAAAGCAAGAAAATGATGATGTTATACATGCGTTTGACTGTGATCACAATGTCACAGCATCATGTCATGTTTCATGTATTATATTGTAAAATAACCATTTCTAAAGCCAATTTGATGAGGATATATCTCTTCCACAAAGACTTTTGAAATGGTCCTATTCTGGCCATTATATTCAAAGCCTCTATTTGTCAACTCAGGAAATAACCATGCTGTTTTGATGGCACAAACATCCTTTAGGAACTTTCTGCAGGAGGGCTAATTTGTCATGCTCCTCCACAATATAGAATACAAGAGAGCTTCCAGTCTCCTGCTGTTATTGGGGCTTCAATATGAGGAGAAAAAATGAGTCGAATATAGACAGAAAGAATGACATGAATTCCTGCATTAAGTGGATGAGGCCCGACTTGCTCTGAGACTTAAATTACACTATGGCCTACTGCCCATGAAGCTCTTTGTCCCACATTCCCTCCAGCGCATGACAAAAACATAGTGTGTGAGATACAGACGCTGGCACAGAAATCATACAAGATGCGCCATTTGAGCAAACGCTTGGATTATTCAAAGCTGTCGATCAGCACAATGTCTTGATCTTTCTTTAGCGAGTTAGCTGACACTGGACGCGGCTTGTGCTTTTCTGTGGACTCAACACTTTCCAAAGATAACATGTGCCAAAGATTTCCCCTCATGGGCAGTCAGGACAGATGAGGACCAGACCATGCATGGTGGGATGAGGCTGATGGGGTTTATAGTTACCTGAGAAACAGAAGGAGCACATGTGGGGAAAAGTTGCTGTCTTTCTTAAGTGCTGAGCCTGGCCTTGGTTGATGTGCAAAGTAATTTAAAGAGCCTGTACCTATTTTTTTTTTTTCCATGTAGTTGAGCATCATTTCTGCATCTAATTATAGAGCGTTTTATTCTCAGGAACAGGACGTGCGTTGCTGGCATGCAAGTTGTTGTTGGCTTTACCTTGACGGCAAAACTCGACACCAGAGCAAGAGAAAGTTGTGAAAACAATAAACGCAGTGAATATTTAGGCAGCTCGGAGCATGTGCGAGTGTGAGGAATATCTTTGGACCGCAGCAAACTGTTTGAAATGAACTAGTTACGTTTTTCATGTTTTTCTTTAGACAGTAAAAAACAGGTAGGCTACAGTGCAAGTACAAGTATAAAAACACTAAAACTAAAGGTATGTTTTTACATTACGACTCTGCTCCATCATTCCAAAACATAAAATGAAAAATAAATCCTTAATTATTCTTGATTATTAACCATTTAGCTTGTTAACTAATTGTATAGGTTAATCGCTATATTCATAAAAATGGCTTAACCCTCATCTATGTTTTACTACCTGGCCCTGACACTTACTGTACATACATATAGTCAGCGAGTATTCATTTGCCAAAACCATTTTAAAATTCCACTTTTTCCTCCATTTTAAAATGAATGCCCAAAACATGGTTTAGTAGCAAATCACTACAAATTTGTACCATAAAAACCTTCCAAGTTAAATATGTCTGGGAAAAGCATTAAAACAACACTATTTCCATCTGATACTCCGTTTAATGTTTGACTTTGAACCAATTAATGAAACAAAAAAACGTAATCCTTTACCAAACACGATCATTACCTCACCCAAAAATGTTCTAGCAGCGAGCAGTGACTGCGTTGGCAAGCTCGTGCAGTGGTCTGTTAAAGAGATTTGCTTACTAACCCCAGCCCCGCGCCCACCGGCAGTTGACTGAATGATATGATGTTCTGACTTTAAATTATGGGAGCTCGAAATGTGTGCAGTCTCCATAAATCATTGGACGGTGACAGGAGGTGGTCCCCTGGCTCACTCAGCCCACCCCCACAGGCTGACCTCCGGGGGCAGCGGCTTCCCTCCAGCGTCAACCCAAACAAAAGTGCTCCCATAGACGCATGTATAGAGGTCGCTCCAAGCAATGCCTTTCATCCTCGAGCGTTTACAGGATCAGAACATATATGGCCATCAAAGAGCCACGGACAGACAGAAAGGAGGAAAGTAACACAGATAGAAATGGCCTTTTTGACCTCTTCATATTGGTGTGGGATAATCCTTAGAGAGCAGTGAAGAGGGGGTCTCCAGGTGGTCCGCAGGTTAGGCGGCGTTAACCCCAGTTGACCCCAGATCACTGCTGTCGTAAAGAAGTAGGTGATCTACCAAGGGCCTGTCGAGGAAACTAGAACAATGTGGCACGTCTGTCATGTAAAACAAACAGGGGCAGAGGCTTGGGCTGCATGGGAACCGAGCAGGTTGGCAGCAGAATTTGTCCCTTGAATTTTAAGTACGACTGACATGGTACAAAAAAACTGCTGTGAATGTGAAGTTTTGGGAATGCTTTACAACTCAACCACTGTAACTTCATTGCGTGTGAAAGTATTCATTTACAGTATTATATTAGATATCTACATATATGTCAGCTTTTTTTTCTCTTTTTTTCTTTTTACATTCCAGGGGTCAACAACAAAACATGTTGGATGCCCCCCTAATCCAACACTTTCACCAAGACTCTTACAAAGGGATGGGGCAATAAACAATAATATTGTTAATTTAATTTGGTACCACAATTATAATAATACAAAAACTGTGTGTGTAATTTTCAAAACAAAAGAATAGTACTTTCTTTATGTACCATGCGGTCTTATACTAGTTCTGATAAAGCTCAAGATCATTATAAAACTGTTCAGGAAAGGTCAGATTTGGTCTTTTTTTCTAGTATCGATACTTGTTCAAATTAGCATCTAGTTTTGATACTAGTTTTAGTATCGATTAGAGTCTGTTTTTTGATACTTTTTTGGACAACCCTTCTGGAAAAAGCTACTTGACCCATAATCCTATAATCATTGATATTTTCACATATAACCAAGGTTCCATAATAGCTGTTAGAACACAGAACTTAGTCATTATTAGAAATGAATGTCTTTATAACCCAAGTAGATGACGTGCAAAGTCATTTTAGTATATTTCCACAATTAATGTGATATTATTGTTAATCACAATTACAGGATTTTGGCCATGATAACTGGGACTACGTTCTTATATCGTTCCATGCCACTTGAGCGACTGATGTGACTACAACAAGCTTGTGGGACAAATAAAGGTGATCTTATCTTATCTTTATAAAGTCTGAAAACATATGGATCTATTTAAAGCTTTGTTCACACATTTGTTCTAACTGTCAAAGTATAAGTTATCAACCCCTCCAAAACCATGATCAAATTTATGCAGAGCCCATTTTCAAAACCTGGCTTCTATTACTGAATAAAACTTTGAAGATTTCTTTGTTGTTTCTGTGATCTGGTGAGGTAAAATGATAGTGTCTGTCTTCAGGCCTTTGCTGGTTGGCTGTAGCTCAACTTTAAACACCTCAAAATACTGCAAAACAAACACCTCAGACGGCAGAACGTGGCTCCTGTGTCCCCTATGTATGAGGTAGTCCAGGAATGTCTGTAGTCTGCAACAGCTGAGAGGTCAGAGGTCACACACACAGGCCTATTTTGACTGGCCATCAGTGCGGGACAGCGTTTAAACCAGGTAAAAGAAGAATACACAAGCTCGGAGAATATTTTAAAAAGTATACTTGGAGGTTTGACTGTGGGCCAACACATCTGCTGCCGTGGTTCTGCTCAGCTGCACCAGTGGAAACTCGAAGATGGAGCTCGTCTGTGGCTTAGGATGACACACAGACAACAAAATATGCACTTATTGCAATCTGAATATCCACTGCAAGGTTTAGTGTCAGAAATCATATGGTTTAACTTGGAAAATAAAAGTAAAAGCATAAACTCAAATATAACCTCATTTTGATGAAACTTTAAATTCCAAAGTATGTCATTGATTTGTATTTTTGTTTTTTACGTTTCAAAACATGAGGATTAAAGGCTTTCATGCTTTCAGCGCTAAACAAGAGCTTTACATGTTCAAACATCCACAACTGACAATAGGGACAAACAGTATAACACTTTAAGTGAAAGACAGGCTTTGACAGAATGTAAACCACAACAATGACTGTTCAACGACTTAAGAAGTGTTACAGACTACAACTACAGAAACGTTTTTTGTCCTTTTCATGTTAAAATGCAGACTAAGCAAAAGCAGATTGACTTTTTTTTGCTCTCGCCACATCTTTAGAATTGGTAAACCCCTGCCTAAACTACGTTACAACCAAATTTAGTCTACAATTTGACAGATTATGTACAAACTAAAAATACTTCAGAGCCATGGGAACATTTTAGATTTATATTCCCACCTGAGTGAATTATTCGGTTCAACTGCGCTGTGGCCATTGATATCAGATACTTTTATACTGCATTTCTCCTTGGCGACATCTAACAATGGTTGCCCAATCATCTTGCTACGCTGCGTTCCTCATCAGATCCTTGAGTGAGTTTCAAGTGGAGATTCTACCGGCCCTTCAAATCCCTCATTTCACTCTTTCTAAACTGGTTGATAAGAAGGTATGACAAAAGCCTGCCTGACTATTGAACTCACTGAATTGTTACAAAGTGCTTAACGTATCCTCTTCTTTCCCTACAGCTTTTCCCTTCAGGGGTCATAAATATTCTGTCCACTAATGCGCATTGATTTGTGAAAGGTCTTCCTGACACAACTCTTTCCATACATATCCAAGCTTTCAAGTATACACCAAAATACTCAACTTCAATATCGCATGTTGCATTCAAACGCGCAAATGTAATCTTTTAGTTTGTCATCACTGCTTGTCTGTTTCATATTGCACATTTTAGCCTTTCTGAAAGATACATCATAGCGTCCTAAAAGAAAAGAAAAGATAAATTTAACTTTCGTCTTCAATGGAATTACATCACCTCTAAAAATTAGCAAGTTGTCCCTCGGCCTCGAAAATGCTCGCAGCCAATGAAATCAAACCTGATATTTACAATGGATCTGAATGTGAAACAGCAGCCTTGATATGTGCAGTCATTCCTAAAGCCTTCGTCACCACCGCTCTCTGGGTGGTTATAATGCTTTGCTCCACATCAATTCAACCCCTGCCAAATGGCCCTGGGTCAGTTTGCCTTACGCTTGCATTGGCGGTTTGCCAGTTAGAAGCGATAAAGCGTAAAAGAGGGCGGCTACAGGTGTTCAAGAGTGGTCCAACACCTGATATGAGGACAAAAACCTGGATTTCCCTGAATTAAATGACGACTATTTACCCAAAACAGTAGACAATATACTTGGAATCCAATCTCAACACCTGTTAATGACAACACCACATATACACTCAATCAAAGTCAAGCCGTACTAGTAAAATGACTCAGAGTTAACCAGCTGTGGCAACACTTCCTGAAAGCAGTAATAACAACGTGGACAGAGCGAACACCGGGTGACTGACAGTTACAGCAACGGCCCAAAAAGTAACTCGATTTAATGACGCATTTCACAGACTCTCCAAGTAGATCCGGAGAGAGCGATTTCCTTACAACGGCGCTGACATGAAAGTGAAACAGGGAAGAAAAGAAGCCAGCATGACATGTGCAGAAGGAGGTGGGATTCTGTGGCACACTGGGACTTGGAGCGGGGCCAAAGGGGTCTGCGCTGGGGTCAGTGGGGCTTTCTCCTATGCGCTTGCCACACATGCTGCCCTGGCCGGTACTGTGTCTATGCAGGCGTAAATGGTTCAGACATTTTTTTGTGTATTTATTTTTTTTACTTGAGTTGTACAATATGACAAATAGAAATCTCTACAAACAACAGAATACAAGTAGAATATGCCAAGGTGTAAGTGCCTACTCTTGCTTCCAAATGTAGTTATTACAATATTAACAAGACAAAGTATAACGTATGTAAATATATTCTTCTTGTTTCATTTTGATGTAATTATGGTATTCTGTCATTGGGATAAAACATGGAGATGACATAGGTACAATCTGTGTAATTTAATCGGAATCGCACTTTGAGTTGGCGCAATTATCATTAGCAAAGGCTGCAATTTGGATAAAAGTACCTCTGCAAAGAACAAAAGATCCTGTCTTTTAATAGAAAGATTGCACCAATAAATGTGAGTGAATGTGTGAATGCTAAGCCTGCATGTGTGTTAAGTGTGTGTGGGATGAGACTGTGAGACTTAACGTTTCACTGAACCAACAATCAATCAATCAGTACACTTTTTTATTCAACTGTGATTATTACATCAACCTGTCCTGGGACTAAAGGTATAAACTGGCATTTTTGCTTAAATCTGGCACATAATATGTTTTCTTTTTGTAAGGTTAATCTTTTTTTGTATGTGATCGCGTTGTCTCTGATCAAATAAATAAATGCATTCATCTTATTGGACCTGTAGTTTAGACTAGAGGCAGGTCCAGACAGAAATAACCGAGGGTGAATTTGAGTTTCAAAGGGGTACAAAGATAATACTGTCATTATTTAATCTGCCTAAAATGAGGAGCCAAAGCCTTTTCAAGCCTTTTACACCCCTATCGACCTTGACCTTGTTTAGACTTCTACAAACGTGTTCTGAAATGTATTGGATTCTTGTATTAGTTCATCAGTTCATTTATCAGTCTTCTGTCAAACGTTAAAGCTCCTGGAGTTGTTTCCAATGTGCACGTTGAACAGAATTATACCTTTTAAACATAAATCGCGTATCAAATCGCCATCGCAATACTTGTCAGAACAATCAGTATTAAGACCTTTTTCCAAAATTGTGCAGCACTATCATTAATTTAAATGAGTCATCTTTAATCCAAGACTGCAAATACAGAGAATAATATCTATTTATTTGTTGTAAATACATATACATATACCGTATACAAGGCCTCTACTGTGTAAAGAAAACTATTAAACTACTAAAGTGTCATCATCTTTCAGCTTTTTCATCTTCCTCGAATTGAAACTGCCGTGGACCCATGTGTACATATGAAACAAACAACACTCCGCGGACATCAGTAAATGTTAGCGGGAGTAAAAACAAAGACAAATGCCTTCCTCTGCTCGGTCAGATGTTTAGAGTCAGTGGCTACTGAGGTTACACACCTGTCCAGTTCACTCACAAAGACTCACATGAGGCGCTGCGTTCACATCCGCCGCGCTAACTCTACAGCCATGAAAGATACTACAACAAATACTTCAAAGATGGGTACAGTGAACATCCACCAATGAAGAAGTCAGTAGTAAAGAGCTCATGGTGTATTCAAACACTGCATCTCGTAAACAGATCAAAATCCAGAGCACCTTTTGTTTTGGATGGCTGTACTTATGGCCATACTGAAACCAGATGGGCCCTTAATACGAGCAAGTTCTTACATGTGGATGAAGTGTACACTGTATGTACATGGCTGCATGTGAAAGCGCTTACAAGAATTATGATTATTGCAGTAGAGAAAGGGGGTAAGGACGGAGCAAACATGGAAAGCCAATCATTTTGACTGTAAAAGCAGGCAAAACCGTAATTATGATGAGTGCTGTGGCTGTAAAAGATATTCAAAAGTGCTGACAGAATATTAATAAGTCTCGACTTTCTCCACTCTGGTCTACTCTACTCAAATGATAAAATGAAAAATAAAAAGGACCCTTGAAATACTGTCACTGGTTTAATTCCTTTCTGTAAACTCCTGTGTCTTCTTGTAGTTGCGAATGTCTATCTGTATTGTGCTGCTGCAAAAGTGTCTGCAAAAACACACAAGTCACAGCTAAGCGTTGGTGTTGGGGGCAAACACTCCATCCAGCCGTCCATTTACTGCAAATATCGTACAACTGATCTCGTTTTTGCATATCTGTTTTCTCATTGTGCAGCCCTGACGATAACTTAACAAAACCAAAAAAGTCGGCCATGAGGCGCAGACGTGAAGCGAGTGAGTGGGCTAGCTGTAAATTCTGACAGGTCCTCTCGGATGTCTCCTTCCTGACCTGGTGCTGTTTGGATTGGCCCCCCACTGTGACTTTAAGCCTGTGATCCCATTTTAGGTGTGCTTGAGTGAAGTGAGAAGGAGAAAGAGTATCTCACGGGAGCCATATGATCTGAATGTGTTTAATTATTCCTCATTCCTCAGTGACAGAACATGACAGGACACCTAATATGTCTGCTTTGATGGGCCGCACTCTCCAAGAATGTAATACTAATCTGACTGTTTTAAAGGTGCAAGGGTATGTTGAGATGTTAGTCCATTCCTCAAACATCCAGGTTCAAAACATATAAAGGTAAATACCAAGACATTTCCCTTATTCCCTGAGCTGTAATTTCAAAGTTGAAAAAGTCATTGGGGTTAAAAGAAGCTGAGGCAAAAGTCACAAGACCAATAATTGAGAGAACGACTAAATCAGAATGGCAGATTTCCTTATTGTGTTGCCAGATGCTGTCAATCAGAATTTGATAGAGGAGGAAGAGATTTTTATCGAAAAATGGATAATATCACATTTTTTGTTTACATAAAATTGTTCACATATTTTCAGTACTTTTGTTGTTTATTTTACTGTCTAGTCACATTTGTGTGAGACTTAAGAACTGTACGCACCAAAACGACCTCCACCGCCAAACAAGGACTCAAAGCAACGCACTGTGTGTCGTCCCACTGGAACCAATATTCAAACAAGTCCGAGCCAGGGGTAACTTTTGTGCGCAGATACATCTCATATACAGTAACAGACTCATTTGAGATTCAACTTTAATTCATTGGGCTTGAAATTCACAAAATCCACAAGGAAACTTCTTAAAAGAGGGAACAGTTTGCGTCTCCAGTTTTCCTCCATCAGGACGCGCTGCTGTCTGTGCCCCAGATGAAACCTCATGACTAATCAGAGCGCTCCTTTCTGAAAGTCGTCCGCCGCTGATTACACAAGCTGTAATTTGTTCCTGCGCGGTCCAACAAGACAAAACTGCGTCCTTCGAGGGCCGATGACGCGCTCCAGATCAAACAGAAACACTCACGGCAGAGTCATACCTTTCGCCAGCTTCATACGGGCGACGGGTGGATTGGTCTGTTTTGGGCTTTAAACGTCAACCAAGACTTTTACAGGCACATTTAAGCACTTTTATGAAAGATTGTCAAAATATCATCCGCACATTGTCATTGAGATATTACTTAATTTGAAAGTCAGTATTTATCACAGAATCAATACAAAGTTGCCGCTCGCACAGCAAAGATGTAACACTGACACACTGACACACTGGACTTACTGGGGGACTGGCAAAGGGCTTTAGAAAACCACTCTAATCCACAGGTGATCTGATCTCCTTAAAACATGGTCCCAACCCCCTCCCCATCTGGGCCTGCTGCCCCCTGTAAACACACACCAGTCACACTTCCACAGACTAGAGCAGGAGCCCAAACAATAATCAGTCTTAAAAGTCTTCCTTTTTCACAACCACAAAACTTTGAGCTGTCAACCTGGAGATTAAAACTAGCAATTTAACTAAATTATAGCCACAGAAAGGGCCACAAGTCAGTCCCGGCATAGCAGTGAATCACGGCCGAGAGCACAGATTATAAAAATTGTAAAAGACGAGGCAGATAATCCACTCAGAATGTGTCACCTCTTATTAAAGCCGTCACTCCTCTCCTGGGATCCCAGCGTCGACAGATGAACCTGCCTTTAAAGGCCACAGCGCGGTGGAGAGGTGCTAATGTGAGGAGTCACTGTAGGTACCATTGTGCCCATTTTTTACGTATAATAACTGTGAATATTACACATATTTTGCTTGTTTGTTTATGCAATGACCATGACAAGTCAACTATAAAAAATAATTGTAGTCATAATCGTAATCATTATCTGGACTATACAACACACATCCAAAATGTTTTTAGAACAAAGACAGTGGCATTCTTAAATAAAATGTCCAAAAGAAAAAAAAAATCCGAATTTCATCAATAATACACTTTAATCGTAACTATCTAGAAGTCTTCAGTCACCGTATTTCAACTTTTATTTGGTAAATAATGTATTTAAAAAGTCTCAATAAACAACTGAAATAATCGTTTGACTAGTCGACTAATCAAAAAAATAACTGCTGACTAATCAACTACCAAAATAATCATTAGTTGCATCCCTTCCTTGGATCTTCAAATATTATGTCGAGAGATATAGAACATGTTTTGAGTGAGTTGGATAAGATATTGAATAAGTACAGCACTTTTATACTGTAGGTATTCTTGTTTTAATGTCATTCTGCATTATATAGATTACATTTCAGTCAACGATGTAAACACTTCAGTTGTCAGCCTTACAATTCATCTTAGTTTAGGTTCAGCTTTTAAAATCAAACTTTAAAAACTTCAGAAAAGTGTGTAGGAGTGTGAAGCCGTATGTGCGTGGAGTGATACAAAACAGCTCCATAAATCAGGCCTGTGGCAGCACTTTCTCTGCAGACTCAGCGCACACATCTGACGCCGTCGTATGTATCGTAAGATCCTTGTGTTTTTGAACACTAATGACTATGATTATAAAAGCATGGCTAAGGTTTGAGCCTTGGTTTAGCCTGACACAGACACACAGCGCAGAGACACTGGCTGAGACACACAACGAGACACAACGCAAAGGTTATTGTAAGGGTCCACATTGACAAAACATTGTGCATCCGCCTTCCTGCATTCCTACAAACCCTACAGTCAAACATTGCAACACATAACAAACGTATGAAGGCGAAACAAATGTGAAAGTTATGGATCAAAACGCACTGACAATCCATGGGTTCACTTTAGGGACGCTGTTGTATTTATGAAGTCGATTCATTCAGACTTGCCACAGACACACTGTTTATCATTGCGAGATTAAAACACAACCTCTTCTAATAAAATTGAGCCGCCAAGCCCATTCACTCAGATACAATTAGGCTCAAATGTTGGAACAAGTTACTGTGTTATGTTGTTGCAGAGAGGACATAGCACAGACTAAATAAATCAAGGAGCCACTCGGGAAGTCGCAACAGGTGGCCGTCAACTTAGAGGGTCATCATCCACTTAGGCCCGGGCCACAGTCTGTCTGCCTCTGCCCAGGATTCACTAAGCAGGCCCAGGTAACAGCAGGGGCACTGACTGTAGGAGTCCTCACAACGAGTTCAGCGGCAGGATCAGACATCAGTGGGATCTGCTCTAGTCCATTGAACATCTGTGATTTATTTACCATTTACAATTTACTCCGACACGGCTACAATACATGGCAAAATACATGTGACGATTTTCTTAGAACGTAGATCACAATTCTTTAGTAAAACCATGTGCTGTGTCTGAAAGAGGGCTGAAAGTTTAATTGCAATTGAATTGAAAACGCAATGTGAATGGACGCAGTTTTTGAAGTACCATATTCCCTCCACAAACAATAAGTCTTCTTCTGCATAAAAATTGCTAACCCTGTAGTTTAGATCTGTACAAACAATTTATGATGTGGGTTTTTTTTATGTGTTTGTTAGTTCAAACACCTATTTCAATCTTTTTGTCAGTTCTCCTGCACATGTTTAAAATGTGAACTTTGAAGATCGTATTATTATTAAAATAATAGTCAGAAAAATCACAATAATACAAGAGATACAAGAGAAGTTCTGAATTTTTATTGTCATTTTGTCCAGTCCAAAGAGGTGGGAGATGTATCGAAGCATTGATAATATTGAAATTGTTGTTCAAGAAATAACGTCTCGTGTAATCGTCCAAATAAAAGCTATAAAATAATATGTCTTCACTATTGTGGTTCATTTTAGCGTCCATTCACATTTTATGCTGACTTGAACCTCAACCAAGATTATAGCCACACAATTTACAGCCACATTTTAGCACATTCCTGATTCTTTGTCAAAATATTATCAAGATTATACAAATATATTCATTTTTGCCAGTATAGCCCACCCAATCAAAACAATTTCTAGCTTGACTACAACACTGGTGGACAATATCTATTCAAAGTGGCCCAAGACAGCAACACTAAAGGATACTTGCTGATGTATTCATGTTTGTGCACATTAAACACAAACACAAAATGCTTGTAGAAAATTCTCTTGTAGTACTGGTTCTGGTGAATAACGAAAACGATTAAAAAGAAAAAAAAGAAAAAACAAAGAAATCAGAGAGTTTAGAGCTAATAGCTTTTCCAGACGGTGGGTTATTTTTGCACTTGCGGGGGCACAGTTTTCCTCATGTTCTGCGAGATCATACAGTGCATAAAACCAAAATGAAATTACTGTAGATTTTGTCTCTAACTTTAGTGTGTCGTGCACTTTGTTTATCACTCAGACATCCAAAGTAAACGGAGAGGAGACTGACACGTCTGTTAGTGACGGATAAGCCATTTTGGGCCTAATGTTATTAAAGCTGGACTGGTATTGACTGTGTGTCGTGTGTGTCAGCACATGTGGCCCGGGAGCACGCTGCATATGGTTTCACTCAGCTCTTTGCACTAGTTCCCTCACATTACTCAGAGACACCGGGAGGCCCAATAAAACCAAGTGACAGAACACAGTAACTCCGAAACATAAAGAAACGTGTTTAAGGCATCTGCTTACTGCCTCCACTCTTGTTTCAGACGGCTGATCAAAGGCTGCTTGACCTCACAAACAGAGATTTACGTGCCACTGTGTAACTGGTTCGAGTTGAAATAAATCACCATATTAAACATTGCTCAGTGTAAGTGGTGGTCATTTTGTTGCTCACCGATGCAGGCGTGGACTCTGACGGACAGCTGGGTCCGGAGAATAATGCTGTGCTTCTTTCCTCTCCTGAAAAAGAAACAAACTTCAGTTGAAAATTTGATACGTTCAGAGTGAGGATATTGTTTTAGATCGGAATCTGATTAAATTCAAGTTAATTTTGACTAAAGTGCTTCACCTAAAAGGAGGTTAAAGGACAGTGCATACATAATAACACTGTACAAAGGGAAGAACAAAAAACTCAAATACAGATAAAATACCATAGATATATTACTTCATTAGAGATGAGCATAAAGGACAACATTTCTAAATCTCTGCATTCACACAGACTGATAACACGTAACTATGAAGTTGTGGGTAAATTGGCATAATATATATTTTTTAAACTGTTTATGAGCAGTTCATGGCAAGTTGCGGTTGGTTACCCTCTTCTATCATATATTTCTACTAAAGTCAAGGCCAGTGCTACAATTAGTAACACTAAAGGGACTATAGCGTGGCTTGTATCTCTGACCATGCATCTGACCCGAACTATGCACAATAATGACTCTGCAGACAGAGAAATACTAATACACTCCGAACTCTAGCTCCTCCTGCTGTACATATAAATCCTTATAATCCCAATAAAATAATTATTGACTCATTAAAATCTGGATCGACTAAGACACCATGGGCCAATTAGTTGACTAATGGACTACAGCTCTAACGATAAGGAACTACAAAGGCTTGAGTCTATGAAGGATGGGAGTGGCTCAGAGGTCGGCTCCGCCTCGTTGAATGAATAAAGACGTGCCGAGACCTTGTGACCTCCTGTCAACAGCTTACAAAGACGTCAACACAACAAAAAACAAAAGTGACAACAGTGACAACGCTGTTAAAGTCTCCAATGGAAACAGCACCAAGTCACTTTTCTGGTGGAGGAAACGCCGCCTTTTTGGCTCCATGCCAGTGTTATGTCCCACAGTATGGCATTAAAGCCATCTATCTTAAAAGGAGACAAGTAGGTGACGCCTCTACAGGTGGCCCCTACACCCTATGGGTGAGCAATATTGACAAAAATTATGAATGTTTTGGCGTATCGCGATAACAATTTTCAGACAGAATTATGTCGGTCCAACAGAAATGTGTTAAAACACGTTATTAAACATAATAGTTGCTGTTTAAGCATCAGACAAATATAAAATGTCTGTAAAAAATGAATCAAAAAAGTGCAGAAATATAACCTTATAATCTTGTTTGAAAGTTAACAACATAACTTTTTTCATTTTTAAGCAGCTCTTTTTGCAGCATTTGTATATCATTATGCTCGATGCAAAACATCATCATATCATAAACATGCACTTCCTTTAACTGCACCTTCAAGTTCGAAATCTTTGTCTTTAATCCCGCCACTACTACTGTCCTGTTACTAAAGCTGGCACACTTCGCTCTTGACAGCTCAGTAGGTTGAGTTGTGTAACAGTTTTAATTGGACTTTCTGACAAATAGGCTTTTATTCCCTTATTACAAAAGCTGTATGTGTCGGGCTGGATCAGGTCCAACAGAAGGCTCTCTGACTTTGTACCACTGTAAGACAGCTCGCACTATCAGTAGCAGACCATTAGCATAACACTGACGTCGCACCATTCTCCTCCACAGTTCATCATGCAGCAGATATCGTGACAGGGAAATTTGATATGTCCACTGTTATCAAATGTATAATGCACCAACAAGCTGAGGTGACACCGACATGGGTATTATATGTCAGTGTAGTTATTATATGTCGAAATGAGACGGCAGATTGGGAAGAAAATGGGTAACCAAAGATATGCACCAAAATTCCTGCGTTATTTCTCCATCGCTACAACATTCTCCCTGTGATTAATCCAGACCTGAGTCTTCACATGCCAACGTAGCCAAGGACACGAGTTACATCACTACTGTACTAATTACTGTAGATGGGTCAGCGTGCCCTAAACAAGCTCATTATAATACTATATTAACCATGTAACGTTTGTGATGGAGGGTCTGTCACCTGCTTTGCCTGTTATTCAATTCCATATACAGTAGATTGGCATTACATTTATATATATTTTAATTATTCAATTACAGGTGTTTATATTGATATTAAATACATTGAAAAACAAGTATTCTTACTGCTAGTGAGGTCGCCGCTCCACAGATCTGACCAGTGATTTAAAGTAAAAGTAGAAAATGAAAAGTACTTGAGTGAATTTTTTAAGTATCTGTACTTTACTTAAGTAGCTCTGTACTTTCTACCCCTGAATATTTTTAACTGGACTGAAAAGTAGAAAGTACATCAGCTTTGAGCAAAGAAAAATATATAAATAAAATTGACCAGAAATACAGTCTTATTAATTCAGTCGCTGCGGAAAATCAGAACAAATCTTTATCAAGATATTTGACTCTTAACAAAGTTTCAAAATCTGTGTGAAATACTTACTTTTTTTAACTTTTTACTTTAAAAGTACATTTTAAAACGGATTTTTTTTATTTTAAAACTTCAAGACTTTTACTTAAGTCTTTTATGCTCCTTTATCTGTACTTTTACTTACAAAAGTACTTCTTCCACCTCTGGATCTAACTTGGTGGTCGGGCATCCAATTACTTTCAACTTTATATTTTACCTGTACATGTAGCTTTCTCATGTAGAGTAAAACCTACTGTACTTGAACATTTTTGAATAACTTTTCATTTAGTATTTGTTTAGCAAGATCAAGAGTCTTCTTGTGTCTTCTTTGACCTGTCTGTTTTTCCCAAACCACCAGCTGGTCCTGCAGTTGTCCGGAGGAGACACATAAATGACAGCACAGGAAAACTGTTTATGGAAATGATTAACTTTGAAAATGTCTCATGGTCTAATGTAAATGATTTGTTGAACTCTATTACATCTAGTGTTTTGAATGTTCTCGACACCATTGCCCCTATGAAGGCTAAAATTGTCAAATATAAGCAGAAGGCGCCATGGAGAAATGATGATTCGGTCAGGGCACAGAAAAGGGAGTGCCGCCGGGCCGAACAAAAATGGCGCAAGTCGAAGCTCCAAGTTCAGAAAGAGATTTACAGAGAGAAGTTGTACATGTACAACCTCATTTTATGTAGAACTAGGGAAGGATATTTTCTGAAATAATTGGAAGCTGCAGTAACAACTCACGTGTCCTGTTTACCACAGTAAACAGATTAACAAACCCTCCAGCTCAGCTGCCGTTAGAACTCATTTCCACATCCAAGTGTAATGAGTTTGCATTATTCTTTAATGACAAAGTTCAGGGCATTAAAAATGCTATAAATTCTACAAAGCAAAAAATAACCCTCAAAAACACACTTAGAGCTGACTCACTTTGCACCTGTAACTGACAAAACTGTCCAGGAGATCATCACCAGTCTGAGTTCATCTACATGCTGCCTCGATGTGTGACCTCCAGATTTCTAAAGTCTGTGCTGAACAGTTTGTTAGCACCACTCACTCACATAGTTAACATGCCGCTTCAATCTGGAACATTCCCAATGTCTTTGAAAACTGCGGTCATAAAGCCTCTCCTAAAGAAGAGCAGTCTTGATGCCGCAGTACTGAGTAATTACCGGCCCATCTCTAATCTGCCATTTTGGGGCAAAGTCCTTGAAAAGGTTGTTTACCAACAGCTCACTGATTTCCTCTTAATAAACAACTCATTTGATGTTTTCCAGTCAGGTTTTAGACCTCATCACAGCACTGAGACTGCTCTTGTCAAGGTGACAAATGAAAAATCCACCTGAACACTGACGCGGGCAAAGCCTCAGTCTTAATTCTATTAGATCTGAGTGCTGCTTTTGACACTGTCGATCATGGGACCCTCTTACAGAGGCAAGAGGACTGGGTGGGCATCACCGGCACTGCGCTAAACTGGTTAAAGTCCTATCTGGAAGACAGGAAGTTCTTTGTCGAAATTGGTAACTGTGTCTCAGACCAGATGCCCTGACCTGTGGGGTGCCCAAGGGTCAATCCTGGGACCCCTTCTGTTCAACCTCTACATGCTGCCGTTAGGTCAGTTGATACGCAGCGAGAATGTGTCCAATCACAATTATGCAGACGACAGTCAGATCTATGTTTCACTGACGGCAGGTGAATATGGACCAGTGGATTCACTCTGTCACTGCAACAGATCAGTGTGTGGATGCAAAACAACTTTCTCCAGCTGAACTCAGACAAGACTGAAATCATCGTCTTTGGCCCACAGAAACAAAGAGAAAGTGTTAACAGTCACCTCCAGAGTCTCGCTCTAAAACCTACAAATCAAGTTAGAAATCTGGGGGTAATAATGGACTCAGATTTGAATTTTAACAGCCACGTCAAATCAATAACATCAGCAGCTTTTTACCATCTAAAAAAACATTGCCAAAATCAAAAGTATAGTGTCTAAAGCAGACCTGGAGAGACTTATCCATGCGTTTGTCTCTAGTAGATTAGACTACTGTAACGGCCTGCTCACTGGCCTCTCCAAACGAGCTGTAAAACAGCTGCAGTACATCCAGAACGCTGCTGCTCGGGTCCTGACTAGAACCAGGAAGTACGATCACATTAGTCCTGTGCTCAGGTCTCTGCACTGGCTCCCTGTGGCTCAGAGAATAGACTTCAAAGCAGCTCTGCTTGTATACAAGTCTCTCCATGGCCTAGCACCAAAGTACATCTCGGACATGTTAGTGCCATATGAACCATCTCGGACTCTGAGGACCTCAGGGACCGGCCTCCTGCTGGTGCCCAGAGTCAGGACTAAACATGGGGAATCTGCGTTTCAGTTTTATGCAGCTAAAATCTGGAACAGTCTTCCTGAGGATGTGAGACAGGCCGCTACTCTGGCAATGTTCAAATCTAAACTAAAAACTGTTTTGTTTGGCTGTGCATATGACTGAAATGATTTTCTTTGCACTCTTCTCTTTTATGTCTTGAACTATTTGACGGATAGCCTGAAAATGGCAGTTTTAAATTAAGATTTTGTGATTTCTGATTTTGTGATCTTAATGCATTTTTTTCCTGTTGTGTTAAGCACTTTGAATTGCCTTGTGTACGAATTGTGCTCTACAAATAAACTTGTCTTGGCTTGCCTTGCATTGTTTGTGGCAGTGAATGATGCTGTTTAAGTTCAAGTGAGATTGAATAATAATAATAATAACATGTTCAAACAATAAAAGCATGGTCTTGGGCACATGATTCACTAACTTTTCCAGGCGCAGGGCTCATACTATTTGATTTGCACTGATCCATAAATAGAAAAGATTCCCGCACACCGTCTTGCACGGAAAATGTGAATTTATTTGGACATAAACATCGTTTCGGCACAAGGCCTTCATCAGGCAAATGGAGGATGAGCATCTTAAATAGGGTGTGGCCCGTACTGAGTCAAAATATAGATCAGCAGCTTTTTCCAGGGAAAGACTCAAAACAATGCCAATCTCTATGAAAAGACAGTGATCATAGTAGTATATGACAAAAATAATCCGGTTTTGTTCCCATAATTTCTCTCAAGTGTACTGCATGCCTCGTACAGTAAATCCTAAAGCAACAGTGACTGTACCAGTGGACGTCTGCCAGCACTGCACTCTCTGGCTTTGTCTAAGACAGCCATCCTGATCCTGTGTATAAAACTACACAAATGAGGGACCACAGAAAGTGAACACAAATAAACTAAAGCCTAACTACAGTTTACAGAGCAATTAATAGTAGACAAGAAGGCCCCACTAAGAGCCATTGAATCAGCATTTTCTTGGTGAACACCTCTTGCCAGCGAGGCAGCATCAAGGGGGCACGAAAGAAGATGGAAAATTAGGCTCACGATTTACCAAAACGTTTTATTTCCCTCAGTAGGGCTCATTCATTAACCATTTACCAGCAGCACTAAGACAACCGGTAACCAATTAAACTCAGCTATTCAATTCTGTTAATAATACACTTAAACTGCTGGGCACACAGATACAGTGTGTTTTGCCTCCTAAAACGTTAAGCCCTGTGATGTTTGACAACTCCTCTGGTTCTTTTCAAATGCACTTTCCGTTCTTCTCCCCCAAAATGAAAGTCTGGTGCCTCGGTAACAATGTCCAAGTGGGTCAGAAAGATGAAAATACTGAAAACTGTCCAGGGCACGAATATAACAACCCAAAATACTTGTGGTCTGCAGTGAAGGCGCTTTAATATAGACTTCTAACTGGTTGTCAGAAAACATCAAGGACACTCAATAAAGAATGAAGAGCATATTTGACACAATGGCTGCTGGCTTTCTTGCATGTTTTTCACGTCGTACCAAAGCAGAGGAATTTGAAAAAGTGTCTTCTGTAGTGCCAGCTGGACATTTCACATGCGTACTCAATTAGGCAGTCAATAACATGTGATCTTCTAAAGACAAGCCGGGGGATATGTGTCCTTGAGGATTTGACTAATGACATGTCAATCAATGCCAAGTGAAAGCAATACCCAAGCAAAAGGTACAACTTCACACATGTATATACTGTAGATGTATGATAATTTCCTTGTGCAAATCTAACTTTTTGTGAATATTCTCATCTGGCTAACACTCCCTCGTCTGTAAATGGTGCCAAATTGTGTGTGTGAAAAGTGACACAGCGCAATAAAAGGTTTGTAAATTCATACTCCAGAAAAGAACTGAGAACTGTGGTGAGCAAGTCTGTTTTTGAGTTAAAGATAAGTCATCGCTAACTTAAGATAAGAAATCTACTTATAACCTCACTTTGAAAGTATCAAATTTTCAACTGAAGTTTGTTCCTTTTTCAGGAGAGGAGAGAAGCAAAGCATTATTCTTTGGACCAGTCAGAATCCACGCCTGCATCGGTGAGCTTTACTTTTTGTTAAAAATAATAGCCTCTTGTGGTTAAATTAACTCTGAACTAGAAAAGTCTATTTGCACTATTGGAACAATTAATGTCCAACGAAAACATGTTTAAATCGAGATGCCGTCATTTCAACATTGTTAGCCTGTTATTTGTGCAATAGGATTAGTGCGTTGGAGGAGATTTTGTGTAAATTGATTTAAATGTATTGCTAATTGACTGACTGGTTTGTTTACAGTCCTTAACATATGTGACAGTCTGTTAGTACATTAACAAATACAAAAATATAAATTTAAAGGGGCTGTACGCAACTTATTTTGTGTAATAAAGCAAGTGTGTTTGCTTGTTTTGCTTTAGTATATAAGGGTGAGAATTGTTTTTAGGGTCAAAATGAGATGGCTGTGCGCTGTATGCATCTAATTATAAATAATTTTGATCTGCTGCGAACCAGGAAGTAAGGCTTGTGTGCTGTGCTGTGCATCCTAGTTGTTGTTTGCAGAGGTGTGATGGTGCTGAAAGTTCACGGTGAATAATTAGTGTGCTGGGAAGGTGTTAAGAAGGTGAGGAAGTTGGCAAACAGCTGAAAATGAACTAGTTCTGTTTTTCACAAGTTTAAGACGGTAAACAAATTGGTACAGTGCTCTTTAACTGTTCAAAATGATTGTTTGAGCTGCATTTGACTCAAAGTTAGAATGTAAACCTGGACAGACCTTCAGCCGGCTAACGTGGTGTGGAAGTGATTACGGCCCTTAAGCTCTTATGACATGGATCTCTTCTGGCTCTGTGGCGGTCTGTCAGTGGATTACACTATAATCTGATTGTACAGACACCAGGTATGACACAGGCACCTCAGGAATGTAATCTGTCATTAATATCAATTACTAGTGCAGCCCATGGCCAGTGATCAGGAGAAGGCAGGAACGCAGACCGCTCATAATATGTTTTCCTGTGGATCAGGGATGAGATTACAGAAAAACCCAGGAGACCACCACTTGAATAACATGGTTCAAAATGTGATGGAAGTATGACTGCTGTGGACAGTTTTGTAAAAAAGAGCCAAACATCAAAGAATTATGTGTTTGGACCTTACATCCTTGGGAAATCATATTTGAGGTAAATCACTGGTATTTTCCTGTTTTTGTTTTGTTTGTTTGTTTGTTTTTGAGGGTCAGCCTTCCATTTTGATCCCCCCCCTACCAACCTCCTTTATTTCCAGTTGATTTTAGTCGTGAGAGGATCATACTTTCCTATTGGATGATTTGCAAAAACAAAAAACATTAATTGAGCAAAATAGTGTGATGTGTTACTAATAGTATTAGGGTATAATATTTAAGTACCCACATTCTGCAAAAAAAATAAGTCCTCTCTTTTCTCCAGGTGCATAAAAGAGAGAGTAGGCCTGTCACGACACATTGCTTCCATCTTGATAAACAATATTATTGAGCCTGGTATTTTATACAGCTAATGCAATCATTCTAGGCAATATTCTCTACTTGCATCTGGAAAAATTATAACAATCAAAGAACTTTTTAACTTAAATAAATTGCCGCAACAACTGTACACAATAAACTTTCAGTCCAGTCTGAGAGAACATATTGTATTGCTTTTTTAAAAAGTTGATTTGAGGTCAAATGTAAAGTTGACATATGAAAGGGAGTTCAAACTTGGAACATTGTTTTATTAGATGTTTTAATGGCATTTTTATCAAGATATCGTGTGTTTCTTTGTTTTACTTTAGATTTTTTTATTTGACAGGGTACCAATGTAAAGGAGAGGTTCTTTCATTTGGTTTTCCCCTGTATAAATTAATGGGGGAAAAAAAAAAAAAAAGGCCCATTGAGAAATCATATTCACAGTTTCCACTCAAAGTCATCTTGAACAAATTAATTCGAACAGATTTTTTTTGAAACACACAACATTACAGGATTCATCTGTCTAATGTCTGGTCTCATCTGCTTCTGTCAGACCCAAACCTGCGAGCCACATTTGAAGTAAACTACGAGCAGACCTGTGCCTATGTCCAGCACCTAAACACAACACTGAGCCACAGTTAAGCACTTTGTCAGGAACAAGATCACGATTTCGCCCAGCCCTAAGTGCATGTATAGTGCTTATGTGACCGCCACTAGGCATGTCACAATATCAAGTTTTAGTGTTACAGTCATTCTGAAAAGATTTTACAATTTATTCACCATTATTGACAAATGACAGAGAAATACTTTCAACTGTCACCATTCTGGATGATAATGTTACAGTGACATAAAGACCAAGACAAAAGAATTACCGAGTTTTCCGGACTTTTTAGCCGCTCCTCTATATAAGCCGCAGTTTGCTCATTTTTAAAAAAACGATTAATAAAACAATACATCTGAGGCCGACCTTTTGTTATAGGCCGAGAACTCTTTCTTGCTTTGGGCATGCGCATGAGCTCGTCCCGCTGTCCACCCCAGCGTCACCGTACATTTCATTGATGTTAAGCTTGCGTCAGCCGCGCGCGTTTCCTAGCAGATCGATGGCCTTACACTTAAAATGGCTTCATACGAGACTTCTCTCGTTTGGGTCTCCATAAATGATGAGGGGCAAGAATTTAAAAATAATTTATAGTTTGGGGGTATTTTTGTTCGTGTCCGTGGTTCTAGCTATTTGCTACTGAATAAAAATAGCAACATCTTCTTTCTTGCTTAAGCTTTTTGTAGTTTTGAGTTCTATTTCGGTTAGTTCCCCTAGGTGAAAGAAAAAAACCACGGAAAGCCTGCGCCTTAAATAAGCCGCATGAGCTCAAAACATCTGACAAAAGTAGCGCTTATGGTCCGCAAAATACGGGGTAGCTTTACATCTAGTTTAGACATTGATTCATCAGTGTTGCAATGTGCAGCAATGTTGTTTTCTTGAGTGGTGAAACTTGCTCACGGATTGAGTTACCTTTCTACTTGTAGAGTACGTTTACAACATTTCTTTCAGATACCTCACTCCTTTAATTTCATTTGTTTGATCTCGCCAATTTAGTTGCTGATGCCCCACCTTCTCTTCAAGCAAATAATCATCTAACAAACGTGATTATTGTTTTTTCCATAATTAAACAGCCCTAGCAAACAAGTACTTACTACAAACTTCAAGTTCATAAACTTATGGACTGACAAATAGGGCTTGGAAATATGGATCGTGAGCTAATCCCAGTGATGATATGCTGTTTTTTGATTGTTATATCTTGACCCAGTGTTTCTCTGTTTATGATCAAACACAGACACTTTTTCCCACACACACCCACTATAGGTCAGCCCCTGCAAGCTCTGAGAGAGTGTTGTCACAATACTAAAATGTACTCTATTTCCATACTAAGGAAAAGGCTCGATATTCTCTGTATGTCATATACACAGTATGACTACTACAGCTAAAAGATTACTGTCAAAAATCCTTCTAAATTTCGATAAAGAGGGCACCCAAAAGTTACTTACTATGTTGTTTTAAAATAACAACTTGAAATGCAAACCATTTTATTAGCTCCATAATCATCACATCAACCATACGGAGCCCGAGGGGGTCTAATCTCGAGCACACCAGCGCCAGAATCTACCACCAAACACAACTGCCCTATTTCTACAGAATAATTGGCTAACCACCTTCACCCCAGCCTCGGTAGAAAAGCCTGTATGGGTTTAATGACACACATCCATACCTGCCTGTGCCAGCTGGCAGCCGGCACGGCCCGACGAGAGAAGAAGTGGACTCTAACCTCAATAAGCACCTCACAATTTCACATGGAGAAGAAAGGACACATCTCCACTGTCCAATAGAAACATCATATCCAGAGAACAACTTATGAATTCCAAGTTGGACAAATAAATCTTTACGCGTTTGTGGTACAGCCAACGAGACGCACTCATGCCAGCTTCAGGGAATGAGAATTCAAAATAAAAATGGTGATATGTGAGATCACTGTACATGCGAAAAACATGTGGGGTTAATAAAACAATTGGCGCGCACATACGTATGAAAGTAAAACATTTTAAGGCTTTCTTTTCTTGATCCAGATCCACTTATGTGAGGTCTAAATCAGACTATAAGCAATTTACCCAAGTCTGACGCGACGGCTGTGGTTGGGCTGCATCTAATGAGGACGCAGCAGTGAGAGGAGAGTGATTACTTATGAGATATGTCTACACCCCAGAAGTGGCCGCATGACTTCACTGTTGCTTCAAGGCCAGGTATTTCAAGGGTCACCAGTGAACACATGCCATGGAAATGCAACAATTGGTGAGAATGTAGGGCACCATTCCTTTCATAAGGCTGACAAAAATATCAGTCTTTTTTAATTGACTTGTTGAGTGCTTGTACAAAGGTTACTTATAGTGTTAATAACCACCATGCCGACATACCAACATTCGTCAGCGTGTTTTAAATAATAGTAATCTGTTTATCATCATCATTTTTCTCTTTTTTTCTTTTATATGTTTAGCGTGAAATGTGGAGGAGAGAGAAGGGAGGACATGCAGTAAGCGATCAGAGCCGGGATTCAAACTCACGACGACTATCAATCTTATTTCATTGTATGAATTATTTCCTTACCCTCGGTCTTCCTGAAACCCTTCCAGTTCATCTCGCTGCTCTGCCAGGGTCGACTCCAAATCAAGGTAGCTTCCATTATGGGACAACTGCAGGGCGCAGTCATCGGGCTAAAAATACAGAGAATAAATGTTAAAACAGAGCCCTATTAAACCAACTAAAGAGACCTAATTAACATACACGACAATAACATACATCAATATCAGTTAGAAATGGAGGAGTGTTTTGTGGTCATGTGGTAGAATTTAAAGAATGTTTAAAATGTAAAATGTATGTGAAAAAGACGTGTTTTATTGTCATTTAGCCCACTTTATGTACTGTCTCTTACGACTGATAAATTATAGCATGCCATGTATTAAGTTACTTGTGAGTTATTTTATATGGAAGAATTACAAAAGTCCATCCCAGTTTCTCCAATATCAAAAAACAATTCACTTTTAGCAAAACACTGACAGACTAATAAGCCTGCACTACTAATTACTGTGACCGTGCAAATCCAGGCTGAGTGACACAAATAAAAGTCCTTAAATCCAGGAAACCGATTATCAGGAGACGCAGCTCTCATGGCTGTGCTCTGCTCAGGACATGAACCCAGCATCTTTGTGAAGGCCAAGTCCAAAGACCAGACCACAAGTCTCTCACACTGAGGTCTGGCCTCTCCCTTCAACCACCATACTGTGGTGCACTGACCGGGTGGTAGTCAGAGATCAGAATAAAAATAAACAACACACCATTTACAATTGATATTCTTGTTCAAAATACATCAATAATCTGTTGACAAGAAAATGTCACCAATAGCAGCATTTCTCAGCTCGTCTGGGATTGTGATAAACCTATTTGTTGGTCTGTTTAGGATTGAATTTGCACTTTTAATCACACTGTACATGTAGAGGAGCAGTGGCTCTACTCCAAGCTCTCTGTATGTCTTTGGTCCCTGCCTCTAGCCAAGCCAAAAAAGGATGCCCTCGGTACTGCCTCCTTTTAAAACCAAAAATAAGCAGTGCCAAATAATTAATAGTTTTTGTTTCTGTGCTGTGTACATTATGTGTCCATTAAAAACACTACCAAACAGCATTAATTATGTTTAACTTTAATTCAATGAACCCAGAGGCATAAGCGTATCCCTGAATGCAGTGTGATGTAGCATATGGGCCCTCTGCTGAGACAACACTTAGATGCACTGACCAGCAAAACCTCAGCTCTGCATAACAATGTGCAAAAGAATTTAAAGGAGTCCCAAAAGGCACCAAGAAGGAACCTGTACTTTACAGCGTTTAGCATAACTTCTCATTATGGGACTCTGTAATTCCTGATGGAGAGAAATACAAGAAAACACAGCAAACAAAGATGGTTAAAGAGAGTCCACTCCCAGAGCTTTCTCCCATCCTTGAATTTACATTGCAGAAGCCTCAAGACCACTAAGCCAAAAGCTGCAGACACAGGCCAAGTTTATTCATTTAAATGTGAATGTCAAACTGAAATGTATGCAATAAAGTATATAAATATTGAATACCAGTATCCAATTGATAAATTGTGCAAATAGTTATAACACTAATAACACGATAAACAATAGAAGAGAAACACAATGATTTATTGTTTGTTTATATGGTCCAAACAGTGATGCTTAGTAATGCTTGTTGATACTTACTAACGTGTTATTCTACAGTTCAAACAAGTGGAACATTCAGGCGACCAGTGTCTGATAGGTCAAACGCACAAAAACATTGCTGTAACAATAAAACTAACATCCCCTCTCTAAACCCCAGCCTCCTCCACAGTGAAACTGACAGCGACAGACCAGGCAGAGCATGCGTAAGCTGTTTGGACTCCCTCTGCACCATGTGTTAGCAGGGAGCTATTTATACTGGGCTGACCTGGGCATCCACTGAGACAGCCCTGAGACACCGGGTTTGTTGTTAGTGGCATTTAGAGGGTCACACTAAAGTCACAGCTGCTCAGAATTTTAATTTGTCAGTCCAAACTACATGGAGGTGATCAAGTGTCGCTTTTACTGTGAAAAGCTCATGGAAAAATTCAGACCTTGTCATTTCTAAGGTGCTGGAGATTCACTGCTAAACCTGGTCTGGCCTGAACCTGGTTGTGTTTGTGTTTTTAATTCCACCCATTTCTTCCCCAAACAGTAGTAAGTGCTACCATCCCGCCCTGCTGCTATGTCTGAGTGGCCACCAGAATAGAAGCCAGGCTTGTGGTGATCCACAACATCCTGAGGCTGCCGTGACTTATCCAGCTAACTAAACTAAGGACACTGCACCACAGATGAGATGAAATGAAGTAAGAGCTCAGTGACGCTGATAAATAGTAAAACAAAACAAAAAATGGATTAGGAAACAACTTTGCATCACACACTTCAAAACATTTAAAGTGAAAACTCATCTTCCAAATGTTTCACTTTGGCATTTGCATAGACACAAGAGCTCATATAGAAACTGACACTTATTATTATTATCACAACAAATTATCTAATTTCTTAATATGTTATTACATCTACTGTTGTTATTATTATGGTCTAGTAACAATTTGTATTAGCCACATCAGCAACCTCAACTTTAATGCATACCAATGGACAACTTGAGAGCCAAAAATAAATAAATAACATTTTAATCAAATACATTGATGATTATGCATACCTTCTGTGGTGCCTTGAGCAGTCTGTGGACTCCAGAGACCTGATTGATCAGAGGGATGTCCTCCCTGAAGGTATACAGAGGTGGTCTGGTCGGCTCGGGGAAATTGGTGCTGTTGAATGGATCAGTATCATCTAAGAACTGGACCCTGCTCACAAAAGTCGCCATACTGTCTCCATGCACCGTCAGACCATCAGAATATCCAATACGCCAGACAGACTCAGCTCCTGCAGAAGCACAACCGTGCAGCCCGGGTTATCCTTGGACTTTCTCCATTGGTTCAACGCAGTGCACGATCCTGCAGACAGTGACTACAACAGTTCAAAACAATGGCCTGTCAAACCTAGCGCAGAGCAAGTGAAGTGAGAGCGCACACGCACGCTGCCGCAGTGTCCAAGGGCATCGCGGGCGGAGCGGATGGGCTCTGCAGACGGGACAGCTACACTTGGCGCCTGCACTGAGAGCGATGTGTGAGCAGCAGCGCGCTCCTCTCGCTCAAACTCAGCCAAGGGACCAGGAGCCAGAGCTCGGCCGGCGGAGGGGCTCAGATTACACGCGCACTGGCGGCCTCTTGTGGCGCAACAGGGGAGTGCGCCGAGTGCTGAGTCTGCTGACACTGGACTGTGACTTCAGCCCCAATTCAAGAGCCAGGCTACTGGATAAACATTCATTCATTCATTCATTTTCTACCGCTTGTGCCCATTAGGGGTCGCGGGTGACTGGAGCCTATCCCAGTGCCTTTGGGCCTTAGGCGGGGTACACCCTGGACAGCGGCCAGCTCGTCGCAGGGTTAACACAGAGACATAGACACGCAGAGAAACATTCACTTGGGCCAATTTACAGTTGCCAATTTACCTAACACATGTCTTTGGACGGTGGGAGGAAGCCGGAGAACCGGGAGAGAACCCACAGTGGCATTAGGCTACAATTCTGATGCAGCTAAAATCATAAAATCAGGGAGATCTTGTGAGACAAGCCCCTACTCTGAAATCTAGTGTTGAAATCCAGGCTCAAAACAGTTCCATGATTAGTGTGGGGATTTTAGTGCATATTTTCTTGTTATGTAAAGCACTTTGAATTACTTAGTGTACAAATTGTGCGCTACAAATAAGCCATGCCATGCTGTACAATATGAACATGCAAGAGAAATTAGGCCTATTTCTTATTTTATTTAACAGAGATTTTTTAGATACAATAGATAGAGAAATGATTAATAAAATTGACTTTTGGGGAAGAAAAAAAACAAAACAAAAAACTGAACTTAATTTTCCCGAGGGCCAGATTTTTGGAGGGTCAAGACCTCTGGGCCGGAAGTCCATTACTGTAACAAAATATCCCCAACACCGTTTCAGTAAATGTTGTTAATATAATTAAATAACTTTTTGTGAGAAATAACAAACAAAATGCTTTTCCAACATTGCTTTGCAAAATTGCCAATTCAATGCTGAATTAGAATTAAACTAGGACTAGACTAGTACTAACCAAATCTGAACTAATCCAGAATCATAAGAGGTCTAAAGCAGAATTAAACAGGGACTAAACCAAAACCAAACTAGGTCTAAACTATCAAAACTAGTGCTAACCCAGAATTAAACCAGTAAACAAGATTTATTATCATTATTTTTAATATTTGGAAGATGGGTCATGGGTTGATTTGGCCCCCGGGCCTTATGTTGAATAGCCCTGATATAGTGCATCCAGAAATTGAATGCTGCAGACATGTTTCTGTACCTTTCTCCAGACTGTGCCTTGATACAATCCTGTTTCTGGGGTCTACAGACCATTTTTTGGACTTCCTGTCTTGGTTTGTGCAGTTAACACTGCACTGTCAGGTGTGTACTTTTTCAAATCATGTCCAATCAACTGAATTTACCACAGTTAGACTCCAATCAAGTTGGAGAAGCATCTCAAGGATGATCAGTGGAAAAAGGATGTACCTGAGCTCATTGTTGAGTGTCATGGCAAACGCCGTGAATACTTATGTACATGTGCTTTTTTTTTTCTTTGCTCTTTTTTCTTTTTTTTAGTACTCACTTAGTCATTATGGGGTATTATTTGCTTTTTTTGAAGCAAATAATGAATCGAATACATTTTGGAATAAGGCTATAAGATGTGAATACATACTAGATGCACTGTATGTGCTTTGGACTTTTCATAAAACTGCTCTTGTCTTACTCAGCAAAAGTTCTACAGACCCCATGCCTGAAGCCAATAACATGTGGCACTAAAAGTTGTCAATCTATTACAGAGATCCTTCAGCTGGGACAGTGAGCACCTCTTGTAGTAGAGCGATACCCTTAAAGAATATGAAGCTTCAGCTCCCAAATCCAGGCTTGGAGGACAGAATCTTGTCCTATGAACAACTGGAGCGCCTGGAGAAGGAGGAGGCAGGCGACCGACCCAAGTGGGACAACAAGGCGCAGTACATGCTGACCTGCGTGGGCTTCTGCGTCGGGCTCGGAAATGTGTGGCGCTTCCCCTATCTCTGCCAGAGTCATGGAGGAGGTATATCATTATCATTATCAATATCATAATTTTTGTGTAGCCAAAATTGTTCTCAAACTGTACTTTTACTTGAATTATATTATTTTGAAGTAATTTAACACTAAGTAGAGGTAAAAAAAAAAACTTAAGAATACGATGCTCAACAAAATCTAATTGTAAGAGTTACGTAACAACGTCGAGACGTAACAACTGACTAATAATTTGAAGTTAATGTAATTTGGAATAATCTGGTGTATTTCAAAGTAAATGGAAATGTAATTAATTACTACACACTTTGGTTTTGTTGAAAGGTTTAAAAAATAAAAATAAAAGATCAAACATTTAGAAATGGATAAATATAGCTTGCAGGTTATCCATTGACAAGGACCCTTAATGATTGACTTGTATGTGACGGTCTTCAGGAATGTTGTATTTGCACTGAAGCACAGCACGCTTTCTTTTACACCGTAGGAGCGTTTATGATTCCATTTTTGATTCTGCTGGTCCTGGAGGGAGTCCCACTTCTGCATCTGGAGTTTGCAATCGGTCAACGTCTAAGAAGAGCCAGTTTAGGAATGTGGACATCTATTAATCCCTATCTAACTGGCATTGGTATGTTGACCTTTCTCAGGAAAAAGGACACAAATACAATATGAAAAAACATGATGGATAACTTCTTCAAAATGATTTTCAGGTATTGCATCTATGGGTGTGTCTCTAACAATCAGTCTGTACTATAACACAATCATTGCCTGGATTCTGTGGTACCTGTTCAATTCTTTTCAAGATAATCTGCCTTGGAGTCAGTGCCCGATTAACTCAAACCTAACAGGTAACAGAATATAGTGAGTGCAATGTCAAACAAACTGCAAGGGGAAATGTGCACTTGATATTTGACAGGTCCAGTAGCTGAGTGTGAGAGGAGCTCCTCTGTGGACTACTTCTGGTACAGAGAGACCCTGAACACAACTGCAGACATCGAAAAGGACGGTGGGCTGCAGTGGTGGATGGTGCTGTGCCACATCTGTGCATGGGCTGTGCTCTACCTGTGCGTCATACGAGGAATAGAGACGACTGGAAAAGTATTGCATATTCAAACCTAATGACAATGGAAGTAATTTACCCAAACTATAAGACCTGTGACTGTGTTCTTAGGCTGTGTATGTGACTTCAACTCTGCCTTATGTTGTGCTGACAATCTTTCTGATCCGAGGACTAACACTGAAGGGATCCTTGAATGGAATAAAGTTCCTCTTTACCCCAGAGGTAAGTTGTACACAAGAAACATACTTTACACTGGAGTATTTGGAAAACTATTTAAAAAAGGCCCCAAAAAAACATCTTGATTCTGTGATTCTATTAGATGTTTATCTAGCAGAGTCACTGTCAACATCGGTCAACAACATATTTTGACGTGACATATTTCCAAATATATCATTTGATTTCCCTCTAGCTCTCAGAGCTGTCAAAACCATCCACGTGGCTTGATGCGGGTGCACAAGTTTTCTACTCTTTCTCGTTGGCGTTCGGTGGGCTCATTTCTTTCTCCAGCTACAACTCAGTGCAGTGAGTTTTATTTATTTCAGATATTTACACCATGAACAGTCAAATCTTGACATATATCAACCTTTTCTTGTTAGTAACAACTGCGAACAGGACGCAGTGATTATCTCCATCATCAATGGCCTCACCTCTGTTTACGCGGCAACTGTGATTTATTCAATTATAGGCTTCAGAGCCACCCACCGATTTGACAGCTGTTTAAGCGGGTACTTTCTATCTTTTGTGGCTTCTATAAAAATGCTGTATTGTATAATTTGAGATCAAACTGTTACGTGTGCATGTGTCTGTTTTAGGAATATATTGGCCATAATAAATGCATTTGATCTATCTGAGGGTGAAATCACTACCGGTAACTACACAGAAGCAGTTCAGTATCTCAATACAACAAATCCTGATGGCATTCAAGCTCTAGATCTCAAGACCTGTGACCTGAACACGTTTCTTAGTGAGGTAAAATGTCTGCATGTATGTGAACACTCTCTTCAAACATTGTCAAAATGATCTTGCCCCCATGTTGTAGGGAGTTGAAGGCACAGGGCTGGCGTTCATTGTCTTTACTGAAGCCATCACTCAGATGCCGATATCCCCCCTGTGGTCTGTGCTGTTCTTCATCATGCTCTTCTGCCTCGGACTGTCCTCCATGTTTGGAAACGTTGAGGGAGTTTTAGTGCCACTCCAAGATCTGAAGGTTTTTCCTAAGACGTGGCCAAAAGAGGCTGTAACTGGTAACATAATGCCACTTTCACATTTCTAGTTAAGACATTTTTTTTGTCACAACAAATCATCAGCCTCCATCGAACAGCATCTTCTTTATTGTCTCTCACAGCATCTGACTTCATGTAACTAATTCTTCCCAAATACTTCTGTACTTTTCCTTCAGCCTCTTACCTGATGGCAACCAAAACAGTAAATGGTATCTATTATACACGGCAATATTAACATTAATAATAGTTCAATATGATCTAGAAATAGATGAATAACTCTTCCTGTACGACGAAAACAAAACTAATCTGATTTTATCTCCTAAACACCCAATTTCAACTGTCACTGATTCTTCTGTTCTCAGCACCAAGATTCATTCCTCAGAGCCACCGTTTGTCAACTTTTGGGGTTCCTAATTTTTTCAGGTCAGGGACACAAACCATACAACCAACAAGCGTCTCCCACAGCAAAACGATAAGACAATATATTAGATATATGTATATAAGATAATATATTTGTTCTGCGTCTAACAAAATTGTACAGAAGAAAAATAAAATAGATTAAGTACTTTCCAATTAAAAAAAAAAAAATAACAATTGAAATAATCCTCAAAAACAACCCCCCAAAACCCCTAGTCTAGAACTTTATAAAGTTGCTCTCTCATCTACTGAACAACATCTGCATTGTTTGTATTATTTTACATGTAATTTGATTTACCTTGTGTAATATATGTCTAACCCTATGTTGTGCCATCAGGTGTAACGTGCCTATTCTGCTGCTTAGTGGGTCTAATCTTTATCCAAGGCTCTGGAAACTACTGGCTGTCTCTTTTTGACACTTATGGAGGATCCATCCCACTGCTGGTGGTGGCATTCAGTGAGATGTTCTCTATTGTGTACATTTATGGCATAGACAGGTAAATAAGCACACATCTGACTGCCAATCACTTTTACTATCTTAATTTAATTTGTCTTTTGTTCTACTCCAGGTTCAATGACGATATCGAGTTTATGATTGGGCACAAACCCAACTTCTTCTGGCAAATAACTTGGAGATTTATCAGCCCAGTCATTATGTTCTTAATCTTGGTGTTTTACTTTGTCACTAAAGTTTCAGAAAAGCTTCTCTACAAAACATGGGACCCTGAATCGGTAAACTATTTTCTGATTCCTCTGTATTGGACATTGTATAAGTGTAATATGTATTCCTTTTTGCTCACAGGACAAATTCCCAACCCTGGTTGAAAAGACGTACCCATCGTGGATCTATGTCGTCATCTTTATTCTGGCGGGGGTTCCGTGCCTTGCTATTCCTGTGGCCGCAGCTGTGAGATGCTTCAAGACAAGTAAACAGAAGAAGTTTGTCTCTAAACTCAACGTAAACATGAGTCCTGAAATTGAAAAATGAGCACTTTTATAAATTAGAGCTTTTCTAATGTTCTCAAACAAATTATGTGTCATTACTTTATTTTTTTGCTTAATGATTAAATATTATTAACTTACTAAATAATTGTTTTGAGTCTCTATGTTTTATTTTATTTTATACATTAAAACAGTGGCAATGGTTCTCACTGAAATCTTGCTTAAAAAGTTTTACAGTTCGTTTCGTTGTTCCACAGAACCACGCATGATTTGCAGTGTAAAATACGACTTGTTTTAAGCTACTTTTACTTTCATGCAGGAGGGAATTATGTTTTTATGAAGTAAGATGTGGTCAAATACAGTCTTCAGAGTCATTATTCGTGTTTGTTTGTTATTCTTATCAAAAGCATACAGCAGCCACTCACTCAAAAACTTTTTCCACAGAAGGGTCACTGTGAGACTTAGTTTGGCTTCAGACGGATGATTTAAAAGTGCAGATATTAAAAAAACACAATGGACAGTGAAGATGGATGTGCTAATCAGACGGTGTGTGAAGAAGCTAAAGACTCAGACGAAAGACCAAAATGGGACAATAAGGTTCAGTACTTGTTGACTTGTATCGGATTTGCCGTGGGCCTCGGTAATGTTTGGAGATTCCCGTATCTGTGCCAAGTGTACGGCGGAGGTAAGAATGCATATGATTGTTTTGACCAAAAAGTAATAGTAATAAATAGCAACTGGTAGAAAAAATTATAACCACTAATGCTAACAACAAACCTTTCAAAAAGTGGTACAGTGGTACAAGTACTTTCCTAAAACTATGACTCAATAGAATGTATTTATATCTGATCGAAGTAACTTAGATGTTAGATGTGCTTTAAAATAAGAAAAATGCCAGTAAAATGCTGTTTGTCGTACTGAAGTTTCATTGTTTGTGTATCTAAGTCAAAATGAAGCTCTCTTTTGTTTGGTACAGGGGCCTTTCTCATCCCTTATGCCATCGCCCTGGTGTTTGAGGGGCTTCCTCTGTTGTATTTAGAACTAGCCATTGGTCAGCGGCTCCGAACAGGAAGTATAGGAGTGTGGACCTCCATTTCACCTTATATGGGAGGTTTAGGTAAAAAAAATACACACACACACACACACACACACACACACATATATATATACACATATATACATATATGTGTAATTGAATGAAAATGAAATAATTCAATAAAATGAAATACCTTTACGTTAATTAAAAGTAGAGCTGAGAAATGAATCAAATTTAGGGCCAATCCTCTGTCAGAGTTTAGACTTTGGAGGAAGATATTTTGCAATTTGTTTGTGGTAATTGCACTAATTTAAAGTCTGTCTTATTTATGTTCATGAAATCAATGCATAAAGACCTTTTTATTTTGTTTTTGAAATAACAAACTACCATAATCAAACTGAAAATCAAAATCAATAAGAGACAAAAATAATTATGATTCATTTTTCCCCCCTCAGCCAGCCCCAGTTAAAAGTCTTGCATCTTTGTGTTTTTTGTGGGTCTGAAGGTGTGGCTTCTTTACTCGTATCATTTCTGGTGGGCCTTTTTTACAACATGATTCTTGCCTGGATACTTTGGTACTTTTTCCACTCGTTCCAAAATCCACTTCCATGGACTGACTGCCCATTGAACCACAACCGTACAGGTGGGCCACTTATTATTATCTCCATCGACAACAACATCTGCAAATGTTAATACACATCCATCTTTCCGCACACGCTCTAACGCAGGCTATATACCGGAGTGTGAAGAGAGCTCGCCGGTGAACTACTTCTGGTACCGGGAGACGCTGAACATCACGGCTGACATCGAGACCAGTGGTGGTCTGCAGTGGTGGTTAGTGATGTGTCTGGCCTCCGCTTGGTGCTTGGTGTACATTTGCTTCATCAGAGGAATCGAAACCATCGGAAAGGCCATTTATGTCACAGCCACTTTCCCATATCTTGTGTTAACCATTTTCTTAGTTCAATCTTTAACGCTTCCTGGAGCAGCTGATGGCTTAAAACACCTCTTCACTCCAAATGTAAGTGGGTTTTGCCATCTTGTCACTAAGTAGTAACTGTGGGATGTAAAGGCTGATTAATTGCGCTAAAGACAATCATTTATTTGCGTTATTACAGTGGGAAACATTGAAAAATCCTCAAGTCTGGCTGGATGCTGCAACTCAAATCTTTTTTTCACTGTCTTTGGCATTTGGAGGTCTTATCGCTTTTTCCAGCTATAATCCACAAAAGTAAGATTTACGACGCACATCATTTGAACAATGTAAGGTGTAATATCAAGTCATCTTTTACAGGAATGACTGCGAAAGAGATGCGTTAATTGTGGGATGCGTCAACAGCTTTACTTCTTTATTTGCATCAATTCCCATTTTTGCGATTCTTGGATTTTTAGCGAATGAAAATTACATCGACTGTCAAAACAGGTAGACTCGAACACAGACTTTTATAATGATGATGATGAATATACCACTATTATTTCATCATTTAAAAATATGGTTTTGATTTAGCAACATCCTTACACTGACCAATGTCTTTAATATTGGTGATGAAAACATAACTCGACAAAACTATGAAGACTGGTTAAGATATTTGAACTTCAGTGATCCCTTTAAAGTGGAAAGCCTCCATCTGAAAACCTGTGACTTACAAACGTATCTTGATCAGGTAAAACACGTGAAATAAGTCTCAACGGTGATAGACGTTGCACTAAATGACACTCTTACTAACTTCAGAGTGCGTCAGGGACCGGACTAGCCTTTATCGTGTTCACTGAAGCGGTGATCAAAATGCCGGGGTCCCAGGTCTGGTCTGTGCTGTTCTTTGTGATGCTGTTTATGCTCGGCCTCTCCTCCATGTTTGGGAATCTCGAGGGCGTTCTCACTCCTCTGCTTGACCTTCATGTGGTGCCATCTTGGATCCCAAAGGAGCTGTTTACAGGTACAGCGGCAAAGAACTGATTTACAAACGCTCAGTTATTAAGAGAGGTGGGTAGAGTAACCAAAATGTGTACTCAAGTAAGAATAATGTAATGTAGAAATACGACTGTAGAGGAAAAAACGACTCAAATAAGAGAAATGGAGTAACAGTTAACACGTAAAATGTATTTAAAATCTGATTTGACGTAAACGGACAGGAAACATTAAATAATCCATGGATTTTCTTTGTATTTCCAAAGAACAGAGATAAAAAACAAATAATATCCGAAGGTAAGGCGTAAGAAGCTTTTGTCACTACAGACTTACTCACAATAGGAAAAGTAACCAAAAGTTTTACTCATAAAGAGTAAGAGTAAGAATATTGCTACTTCAAAATAAATATGAATGAAGTATCAGTAAAGGGTCAAAAATTGCTCTGAAAAGTCCATTTCTTATCAAAAAAGTAAACGTACTACCCACCTGGTTACTAAATAAAACGTTTCCCTGTAAATCCTAAAGAAAGATATTGTCTGATTTGTTTCGTTCACAGACTTCATTTGTCTCAGCTCATTTTGTGTGGGGCTAATCTTCACATTAGGGTCTGGAAACTACTGGCTGGAGATTTTCAACAGCTTTGTGGGGTCGCTGCCACTGCTCATTATAGCCTTCTTTGAGATGATTAGTGTGGTCTACATCTACGGCATAAAAAGGTGAAAATTGAACTGATGAAATCTCTCAGCTGCCATGTGTCGGCTCAAGGATTCATGTTTCTTTTTAAAAGCCACAAAAACGAACCGTCTGTATGTATTTCTCAAAATCCATCAAATGTTTTTCTAAACGGTGTAGAACTTGATCTAGTTCTGGAATTTAAGTACTTTGAAGTTATCCTGGAGCTAACTTGTCATTCAAATGTATGCCTTTGTTTTGTTTTTTTTATAAATTGGCCCAAGTAATTCAATTTAATAACAATCATTTTCAACATATTCAGAACAATTCACACATCAGAGCCACTAAAACCTACTTTTAGTCCATGATAAATTATCATATTAATTATTGTTTAACTAGCTGGTCCCTTGCTGTCCCACAGCACTTATAATTTGATGTTTTTTGTTTGTTTTGCTTTTGTTTCCCACCGTCACTGTCTGGCTCTAAAAATCCGAGACCATTTCATCTTAATAACATGATTAATGAACGTGTCTGATTTGCAAGGCCATACACTCCCTTGCACCACCACCGTTGAAGGAGTACTGCATATTAAATGTAAAAATACTGCAGAAAGGACCACACCAAACTTGCACTCATTTATAGTGGAAGTTCTGTAATATAGAGTGGCGTCTCGGGAAGGTTTTTGCGTGTAAAATTGACAAGGAAATCACTGAACTCAAAGACACACCATGTAACTTTTCTGGTGGAGGGATCTGCTTGCATCCGTGGAGATGAATGTTCTATAGCATGGCATTAAATGATCTATCTTCCTTTTATTTCAAAATTGATGTTTTTTTTTGCTTGAAAATACCTTGAGAAACATGTCTTCTGCCTGTCCGCGGGGTCATTTCTCCACATCTGGGGTCTAATTTATAAAGCCTTTAAGATTGTGATAAATAAAAATACAACTTTACATTAAAATGAGCAGATACTTTGCGCATTGGAGGGTCCAGAGATGAGGCAGAAGGAGATCTGTGCTCAGTGAGGCGATAAGTGAGGAAGTTTATGGAAGTTTGTGTTTTGTCCGTACATACACTTTTACTAAGAATTTCACTCCTAAACCTGTAATTTGCCCTGTGGCATCTCCTTGGAGATAGATAGGTTTAATGACATTCTGTGGAGCACTCCAGGAAAAACAGTAACATCTACAGAGACAAGCAGCTGACGGACCCTCCGTCACAAAAGTTGCATAATGCACCTTTAACAATGATATAAAACAGTGTGTTTGTGTATCCACAGGTTTAACGCAGACATTGATTGGATGACAGGCAGAAGACCAAACCTGTTCTGGCAGATCACCTGGTGCTTTATTAGCCCCCTCATGCTTTTAGTTGTTTTTCTGGCATATATTTTTGTGGAATCAGAAACTACACTCTCATATCAAGCCTGGAACCCAGATTATGTAAGTTTAATCAGAAGTACAAACATTTAAAACAGGTGAATTGACTCTGACCTTGGGTTGCAGGTTCACTTCCCCATGGCTGATGTTCGTCACTATCCAGAATCAGTTGCTGCTTTCTGCGTTCTCCTATCTGTGCTCCCGGTGGTGTCCATTCCTCTTGTGGCTCTGTACAAATGTATAATATATGTGAAGACATACATCCAAAACAGACCAGAATAAAATTGTTCTACTGATTTTACTTGTTTATTTTTACTATGTTTATTCTTGTAGCATGTAATTGTTTATTGTATAGAAATACCTACTGCCGTATCAAATTGTAACTTAACAAATTACATTGTATTGCATGATATTTACTTCAAAATAAATATAGTGAATTTCTTTGAGTGCTTTGTGAGTTGTGCAGTATTCAAAGTGTGCACTGGAGACGGGCAGCGCAGAGCAGAAGCCTGACCTCTTCATGTGGGTACAAGCACTCACCGTCCATACGTTATGTTGTGCATGTGTATATTTTCAGTCATACCAGTTACACAGTTGTCCTTTTTGTGGTGTGAGTGAACGCGGATATTGTCTGTCCAGGACCACGTGCTTTGGAAATATGCTGGCCTGCCTTTGTTTTCCCACTGCTTGTTCTGCTTTTCTGGCGTTTTCATACAATGGTGCACCTCAACACTGTGATGTTATTAAGCCTTTCAAGCTACTATTGCCTGAATTCCAGCCTTTAGGAAACAGCAACATCCCAAACGAGGATACATGGATACAGTGTCTAAAGTCAAACGGATTAATTAAAACATCAGGGTAAAGGTAAGACTGGCTTGTATTTATACTTAAGTTTGGACAGTGCGGTTCTATATTCTCAGGCAATGAGACTTGCTTGAAACTTAAAATAGCCAATGGTTGTAGAAGGTTAGACATAATGTTTATGACTGTTTATAAGCAAATGGTTGAATTGTGTTCGTAATCCCATAGAAAGCAATGTCGCACCGAGCAGAAGAATCTGCATGTGGAGGGGGTGTGATGGAGTTTGAGTTGGAAAATGATAGATCAAACAGAGACAAAAAAGCCAGCAGTATATCAGGTTGTACTATGATAAATATAACTCTAATTCATGTATATATTTTTTTACATTTCACAACCCAATGTAAAGTGTAGTCTATTTTTTCTTGAAGGTTCAGCTCTTATTTACCTCGGGGGCCCTAAATTCCTCATCTATGTCAGTGGAGCACTATCTATGTGGGTAAGGTTTTTCATACTTTCCTCCAAACCCATGGCTGACATGACAAGTGGTCAGATTCAAAACAAGTTGAATGTATTACTCAGGGTGACCGCATGTGGCACTTTGCGATCTCAGTGTTTCTAATCGAGCTGTATGGCCGAAATCTGCTCCTGACGGCAGTGTTTGGACTGGTGCTGGCCGGGTCTGTGCTTTTACTCGGCGCTCTGATCGGCGACTGGGTCGACCGCAACCCCAGGAATAAAGGTAAGCACCTAACTCTTACTAATTTGGTATTCATTTATATCTCTAATTGCATTTTTTATGTCTTTCCATTTTAGTTGCACATGCATCACTCTTCATCCAGAACATCTCTGTGACCATTTGTAGCATTGTTCTCATGTTGGTGTTCTCCTATAAGAGTTGGATTGAGCAGATCTGGGATGGATGGCTCACTGTGAGTAGACTCTTAACATGTGGCCTAATTCATTTAAAACCTTTGGATTTTAAATCTTCTTTGATGCACTACTTCTGCTGTTCTTTGTATTGTATGGTCCTGATGCCTCTGAGCTTGTGGCTACTCTGTGCTGTCATAGTAACCTGTTGCATCACAAAACTTACACAAGGTGGTTTGTTATACGGTGGTGATCATCCTGGCAGATGTGGCAAACCTTGCGAGCACCGCACTGACCATTGCCATTCAGAGGGACTGGATTGTTGTAATCACAGGGTACAACCGGGGTCATTTAGCTGGTGAGAGAAAAAGAAGAGTATTTGTTTTGTTTTGTATGTTCTGAAAATATGTATAAAAAAAAGGCACACAAAAGACATACTACTCCAGTCCTTCCACTGCGTTAACTACATTTTTAAACAGGGATGAATGCCACCATGAGGAGGATCGACCAGGTGACCAACATCCTTGCCCCCCTGGCAGTGGGACAGGTCATGACCCTGGCCTCTAATGTAGTGTGGCTGTGGCTTTATCCTGGGCTGGAACTTGGTGTCTCTCATAGTGGAGTTTTTCTTCTTATCACGAGTGTATCGAATTGTGCCAGCACTTTCAGTCAAACCACCGACTGAGGATGTAGATATGGCTTATCTGCAGAGCGGAGAGAGAAGGGCACAAGGCAAGTAAAGCAAATCATTTTTCAAATATTATGTCACTCACTACTTTTAAAACAGGCTAATAACACATATTTTCTCTAAAATATCATTGTAGCAGTGATGATGTAATAAAGGCTTGAAGTATTGTTTTTTCTTTTATCAGCACTGGAGAATGGGACTCGACCCCCTCCTACAACAGAGGAGCCCTGTAATACTTGTCTAAAACATCAGGGGGAGCTTACTTTGGGTTTTCGGAGACTGCAGTGCCTCGCGACCACCTGTAAGGACGGCTGGAGGGCCTATTACCGCCAGCCTGTGTTTCTGGCTGGTATGGGCTTAGCCTTCCTCTACACAACAGTACTGGGCTTTGACTGCATTACTACGGGCTACGCCTACACTCAGGGCATAAGCGGCTCACTGCTCAGTATTCTGATGGGTGTGTCTGCTATTACCGGGCTCATGGGGACTGTGTTGTTCACCAGACTGAGGAAATCCTTTGGACTGGTCAACACAGGCATCATCTCCAGCTGCCTTCACCTGGGCTGCTTGTTGCTCTGCGTCAGCTCTGTCTTTGCCCCTGGCAGCCCCATGGACATGAGCCTTCTGAGGCCATTCACTGACTCCAACTCCTCTGAGCTGGGAGGAATGACAAGCCAGAGGCAAAAACACACTTATCCTCTGAGGAGCGGTGCTAACCAGCCCCTGTTACCGGACCGCTCCTCCATTCACTGGACCAACAACACGGTGCTCTTTGACAATGTGCCCAGTGGTACAGAGCCTGAGTCGTACATCTCCATTATTCTGCTGTTTCTGGGCGTCATTACAGCACGTATAGGTAAGCCTATCAGAGATTATTGTATTTGTGAAGATAAAAAGAAATGAGTAAGCCATTGTGGTGTGTCTGGTTTCAGGCCTGTGGTCCTTTGACCTGACCAGTGACGCAGCTGCTGCAGGAGAACATCTCAGAGTCGGAGCGTGGGGTGGTCAATGGGGTGCAAAGCTCCATGAATTACTTGATGGATCTGCTTCACTTCATCATGGTCATCTCTGCTCCACAGCCACAGCACTTTGGATATCTAGTCATCATTTCTGTATTATTCATTGCCACTGGACATATTATGTACTTCATTTACGCTCACAAAACTAAGAGAAAACACAGCTTAGATACATAGGAATCTCAGTGTACACATGTGCCGCACATGTAGATGACATACAGGGCTATCCGTCACTTGACACCTGTGAAATGAATGTCTCCCTCCAGTTTCTTTCAGCATCCACTCGTGACATCATTTAAACACATCACAGCTTGTGTCTGTCCCAACTCAGCTGCTTATAACTCAGGTAAAGAAGAGCCTCTTCCTCTGGGAAAGCCATGCTAAATAAGGGGAACAACAGGGCAGATAGGGCAAACTAGAGTAACCTAGTGTCTGATGCCGAGAAGAGAAGAAACTTTCAGTTCAAACTACTGTTTTGAGAAGACAATATAGATGTTACTGATCCGTCCACTTGGAAATATTCCAGGATGTCCAAAAGGTAGATAAAGGGAACTTGACAAGAGATTGTTACATTCTTCAGCTCTCTTTAATGGACATGAGTGAAAGTGTTCCCCTGGTTTGTTTCTCTGTGGATGAATCAAACATTTTGCTAAATGTCTTTATAAAAACAATACTGAGACCATACATTCTAGCCTAGAGAAAAGTATTTTCATTCGCTTACAGACTGCGAGTAGTGGTTTTTGATGACTTTCTATCTAGTTGTATTTTCAGAGTTGATACACGTATTGTATTGTATTCCTCTAACAGCAGTATCACTTTTTTCTGTACTTTTGTTGAGTTAAACAGCTTACCTCAACCAGTGAACATCTTCATAGGAATGACAAAGGTCTTTTAGATTTTAAACAAGATCTTGTTCATTTTTGTACTTGATTGTCTGTGAGATTAAATTAAAAAAATAAAACCCTCATAACCCAAACAATATTTTTTCTTAAATGGAAATAAGATCTGTTAAGTAATTCACTAAATATGGCCAATGGTCCTACTGGCTGATGGAGAACCAAGCACCTGTTATACATAAAATTGTCCAGTAGAGGTCCATAATGTGCCATATTGCCACATCAGTAAAACCTAAGATAACCTTTATTTGTCCCACAATAGGTAAATTTCAGTGTTGCAACACACAATAGGAGCAGCAGTATAATAATAAAAACAGATAACTTAAAAATAACAGAAAAATGGCACCCACTTATTTACAGCTGTTATATGAACAGAAAAATATTGCACCATTGATTGGCATTATGTCCCAGTATTGCACATGATTATGAATGCTGAATGACACATGTTCAGGGCTAACAGTGTTTATAAAAGCTAAGCAATCTGTCAATCCTGTGGCAGAAGTATTATTTGATTTTAATAATACGAAATAAATCTTATGATAGTTTCACTGTATAAGCAGCTTTACTCAAATTCTATAAAATTACAAATAATACAAGATAAAGAGGAAAACATTCATTCATTTTCTAGCGCTTGTTCCCGTTAGGGGTCGCGGGTGACTGGAGCCTATCCCAGTGCCTTTGGGGCTTAGGCGGGGTACACCCTGGACAGTGGCCAAGTTGTCGCAGGGTTAACACAGAGACATAGACACAAAGACATTCACTCTCACATTCATTCACTAGGGCCAATTTACAGTTGCCACTTTACCTAACACATGCATGTCTTTGGACGGTGGGAGGAGAAGCCAGAGAGAACCCACGGTAACACGGGGAGGACATGCAGACTCCACCCAGAGAGATCATGTGATGTAATGTTCGCTCAGGAATCAAACCCATGATTTCCTTCTTGGGAGGTGAGAGCTCCAACCACTCTGCCACTGTGCACCCCCTGACCCCCAAGGAAAACAGACCCACCAATTTGAAAACAGTAAGTCGTCAGTAATACATTTTCTTACACATTTCCTAGTAATCTGAAGTGTGGGTGAGCTCCTTTAGCCTAACAGATAGATCTATGGTAGCTCCTTTAACCTAACAGATAGATCTATGGTGAGCTCCTTTAAGCCTAACAGATCATGGTGAGCTCCTTTGCCTAATAGATAGATCTATGGTGAGCTCCTTTTGCCTAATAGATAGATCTATGGCGAGCTCCTTTAGCCTAACAGATAGACCTATGGTGAGCTCCTTTAGCCTAACAAATAGATCTATGGTGAGCTCCTTTAGCCTAACAAATAGATCTATGGTGAGCTCCTTAAGCCTTACGAATAGATCTATGGTGAGCTCCTTTAGCCTAACATGTAGATCTATGGTGAGCTCCTTAAGCCTAACAGATAGCTCTATAGTGAGCGCTTGTTTTGCATGCAGCAAAATAAAATGCTTCGCAACAACGTGGTGCGTCCTGTTCATGGATGGATCTGTTCATCTAATCTGGTGGTTACACCCTCACTCGTTTGTCCCAGACATGAGTAACCTGCGATCAAAATTGTTTTTTAATATTACCTTTAATCATACAAGCTGAGACATGTTATGTTGCAGATAGCCCATTCAGATGTAGCATCTAGTTGCGAGAGTAAAATACAATTAAAATAAAATAGAAATAATAACAACAAGAAACATGCAACATGACAGACAGCGTTCATACTAACATACATACACAGCTCTAAGTTAAGCAACCTCATAGTGCCACTTAGCATTTAGTAAATAAGTGGCATAGTCTTGAAAGCAAAATATCCAATTACAAGGAGACTTTTCTTTAAAGACAAAAGCAGAATGTCTGTAAATGTTTAAGAACTGCTGCCTTAAATTGCTGGAGAAATTGAACTGATCAGATTGAACAGGGCAAATTTTTGCTGATCATTTGGAGCTTTAAATTGAAATGCTCTATGGCCAATTTCCTTTTTTAGTTAGGGAACTTGAAAAAATAAATATTCTATATTCCATAGATTATATGTGGATCTAAATGAAATCAAGAACTGTTTTAGATAGAGAGGAACATTTAAGTTATGACATTTGAACACAAATTGGAAAAAATGTAACTTCCTTCTGGCTGTGCGTGAAAGCCAGTTCAGCGACATACATTTGACAACGGTACATTCTATAGGGGTACCCAAGTTTTATAATACCGAAATGATGCCTTCAGAGTTACAGATGGTAGAAATCTGGGTTGTTGAGGTTACTGTAACTAACTGTGTAAAGTTTCATCACGTGTGCCAGAGGCTTACAGGGGCTGCTTAAATCCCTTGGCTCTTGCCATAGTCCTCTAAGACACCAGCATCGGAAAGTCTGACTTTAGGCATTTTCACTTTGCAATTCCCTTAGTTAAAAAGTGGGTCAGTGAAAGCCCTGTTAAAGCCTTTGCTTTTTTAACATAGTGGTGCTCAGTGAAGCGAGAGGAAAAGGATGTTATAATTATTATTTTTGCATTATTAAAAGAGCTGAACGTCGTAGCTTACTGTTCTAGTCTTGCCTAAAGAAGCTGCCGATGGAGACAGAGATCTTTGCTCATTCCACTCTCTGCTGCTGTGTCAGCAGTTTACAGTCTCTGCGCCGTAGAATGGCTTTCCAGTGACTCACTGGACCATCACAATGCAGACAATGGAGCAAAGGACGCAACAATAAAACATAGTACCCCTGATCTCCTTGTACACACACACTGTGCTGTAAAGATCATGCACAATATTGCTGGGTTTCAGATTACGTCACAACACTGTGCCGATAATTGAATAGACATGGGGGGTAGCAAATTACTATTATTTATATGCAAATGATCTTTGATCAGGATTTATTTTTCTTGATTTTGCATTTGGATATTTATATATTTTTTTTAAATAGATTTTGTGCCAGTAGGCTCTATTGACAGGAGAGTGGTGTGAAATGGGGGATGAGAGGGAGAAGGGAGGACATGCAGTAAATATCTGAGTCAGGAATCAAACTCACGACACAGAGGCCGACTGCACTTGGAGCCTGGCATACATGTACTGTGCCACAACCACTCGACCACCGGGCAGCACGCGTTTGGGTATTTTTAAAGGTAATATATATTACTTTTCTGGTGGGGGTTTGCCCCTTGCTTGTCTTCGAGGAGAGGCTCTAGTTTTGCCTGCAGGGAATGTTTCACAATATGGCATTAAACTTATATATCTAGCACATATTCAGTTATTTATTGTTAAAAGATAATCTTGAAAATCATGCATCCTTACTTTGAACTAGTACACCATTCCACAGAGCTGACCTTCATTTGGACTGGTGGTGTCACCTGTTTGTCTCCATGGAGATGTAGGTAAGTTAAATGCCATACTGAGAAACCTTTCAGATAAAACAGTAACATATTAGTGGAGATAAGCTGGTGGTAGACCACCCAGAAAAGTGACGTAGTGTACCTTTAAAAACATGAAAACAATTGGGAAAACTGGCTCCTCCTGTGATTCAGGAATAGGTCATTATTGCTCTCTGAACCCAATGAAGCCACACACAGGTCCCAGGTGTATATAAAGTGAGGGTTGTCTGTTTCTAAGACTTTTACCAAACTGCAGGACCACCCATTGTACTGTGCCCTTTCTCTTGTCCTCACAGGATTTTGAAACTTCCTTTTTGGGACTGTCCTGCACTCCAGATGTTTCCTGAACCCACCTAACGTACTCCCATCCTGGCGGTTAAGAACAGCAAGGAACAAGTCAAATCCCTCACTGAAGCCAAGAACACTGTTGTACCAAACAGGACCGGGACGCAGGTGGAAATTCATGACATAAAAGGACCAAGAATGGTGAGTATGTTTGTTATTTTATGAGATCCTTATTTACACTAACATTGAGCTACTTTTTTCTGGTAGAGGGCAAAGTGCACAGGTTTGATGCTGTTTTACAGGATGAAAAGAATGAAACGGGCAAACAGGCAGTGATGTGGGACTGTGGGCTAAGACACATGTTTGGCGCCCCTCCTGCCCTGCACCCCAGCAGCACATGCATCATACCGTGCAAGGAGGACCTGTCCAGGCTGGAGATGGTTCACAAGCTGGCCAAGGATGGATGCCGTCTTTTACAAATCCACGGGAAGGGTCAAGAGAAAATAAAAGAGGTTAGTCACAATACTTATGTTTCTTATATTTATGCTTCTTAATACTTCAGTCTTCTTAAATATTCCTCCATTGAGGTGTTGTTGTTTTCCTGGAATGTTCTATTCTAAATAACATTAGACTTATCGATCTTAGATTAATTAAATTACTGGTGTTTTATTGCTAAAAATACACCAACATGGAACTTACCGTAGTGTGGTGTGCGTGGAGATTGATAAGTCTAATGCATTGCTCGGAAACATTCCTGGCAAAAAAAAAAAAAGTTCAATGGAGACGATCAGGTGGCGGACCGTTCCACCAGAAAAGTTACAAAGTGAACCTTTACGATGTTCTGATGCTGAATGTTAATGTAGGCAATAACATAACATGGAGTACAGGCTTAATTCATATTCAGATGATAATAAAATGTTCTGAAATGATACCACTTTGGAGTGTTTAAAGTCACTGTCATAGACATGATACTGGAATTATGTCCCACTGAAAATACAGGACGTTGTAAATGTTGTGGCTGAAAATGACAGATATTTGTTACTGTCATTACAAATAATGTAAACTTGCTCCACTATAACGAATGACTTGAGGATGGAGTGCTTTAGATGGCTTTACACTTGTCCCGGTTTGGTCCTGTTATAGTCCTGGTTTATTCCTGTTCTACATTGAGGTTTAGTTCTGGATTGACTTCCAGTTTGGATGTGGTGTGAACGCAGACTAGGCCAATACAAGGATAAACACTTTTCATGATGCCACTCAACTGTCACGGCGACTACAGGACTATAATGTCTATTTGTTTATGTTTTGTACATCAGTTGTTGTTTTTTTGTGGTGCAAATATTGGTTAAGTCAAGTGGCGTACTATTTTACTTTGTGCATCAAAATCACTTGCTTGATTTTGGTAGAATTAAATGATGGTGAAATCATGTGAATGGGAGGAGTCCTGTGTGGTTCTGGACAAAGCTACAGTCTGACCTTCCAAGTGGCATAAGCACAAATTCTCTCAAGGATAGAATAATAAAGTCAAAGTTAGCTTAGGAACAGTGCCAGAACAAACTGTGAGCTCGTCCCTCCCTGATTGTGCCTTTCCTACATTTTGAAACATCACACCTGACATTGTGCTCTAAATGAAGCTTCTGATTGGCCGACCTTCTGGGCTTTTCCCTTCCTGCCAGCTGCGTTTATAAGCAGCACCGCTCGACAAAGGCAGGAAGACTTGACGCAGAAGAACTGGACCAAGCCTCATGCCATTGTTTTTGAGAGCAGAGGGCAGATTCCAGAACAGTAGGGCTTTGACCTTTCCCCTTCACCGCGGACACCCTTTTGCTTCTTACTGTAAAAATATTGTATTATATTCCAGCCTGTCTATTAAATTATTTTGAAGAAGCAGAAAGTGTAGCTATTAGTGTAATTTGACGTAAATGTGTAAACTCACGTACAAGTGCGTTTGAATTTCAGGAGTATATCATGGGTAATCCTAATGGTCGGATATGACAACCTTTAGTTTAATGCGTATCTGGAACTCAAGCTCATCTGAGATTATCTGAGAGCATTTTGAGTTTATAGCATGTTTTAATCTACAACATAATCCAGAATTAGTGCAGTACAAAGCACACTCTACATGATGTATGTATAAATATAAGACATCAAAGAGCTTGGAGGAATCTACGAAACCCCAGCTGGAGGAACAGAGTTGTTTAATATACCATGAATATACACATGTAAAATGGATGAGGCACATTGAGGCTATGGAAATTATGCAATACTGAAAGTGGATAGGAATTGTGCTACTTTTTGTAATGCTCAGTTGAATTGAGAAAATAAAAACGCTTCTGGTGGACTTCACTGCCAGTACATCAGTGAAAGTGGGAGGAACCCGGAGGATAATGCAACACTGGTCTGCTGTTCTGTGGAAAGACCACTGAGATTATTGTTTGACATTTTAAACATTTACAACATTGGCAATTTACTTGGAACATTTTGAAAGCCAATCCATGTTGGGTTTTGTCCTGGTCTGGTCTGATATGAGTCTGTGCTTCGTTTCAATGTAGAAGAAGTCTGCTAAAGAAATAAACATCACGACTGATTTCCTCATTACATTGTACAGGCCGATAAACCACATCAAGAAGGAGGCCTGCTGCAAACATTTCCATTAATGGTCTCGTCTGGGTTTGATCCCTGCTGTTTGGAGACGCAACTCAGCCTGTGTAATGTTCATATTCTGACAAGGTCCAAACTCAAATCTCTGTTTAATAATGTTCTATATAAGAGAAGCATTTTAGAGACTTGATAAACATTTTATTACCAATATTTATGTTGCTGTTACCACAAAAACACTAATAAAGTAAGTCTGAATTGGAATTCATTTATAAAAAGCCCCAAGTGACTGTTCATCGAAGGAAAACAATGTAAAATAACCAACCCTGCACAAAGGCTGCCGTTGCTTTGAGTGTTGTCAGGGGAGGGGAGGTAAAGGGGGGATGCAGGACACGGTCAGCTCCTCATTAGGGCTATTATCCCTCCCAGACCCTCCACTGTCAAGCAACAACCAGGATCCTTTTTTTAACCAAATTCTACTGTCATTTAAAAATGGTTAAGCCATTTATTGAAAAATAAATACTATTACAATTGCCAGTCACAGCTTACATAATCATGCTGAACAGTTTTTTCCTTTACTAGAAAGATGAACGGCATAAAGAGATTAAAACAGTACAGAAACAGTCATGTCATAATAATAAAATGACGTATTTTAAGTCCACTAAAAATAGAAGCTCTAACTGGAGTGTGTGGAGTGTGCCGTTTCACCCACCACAGTGAGTCTACTCACTACATAAGATAATGTAATTAAAATATGTATGAGTCCACAATGTTAATCTATGAATGGGGACCACCGATAAGCACTGAATAAAGGCATACTGAAATTGGCTTTCATTTACAGTGGCGGCTTAGACAGAGCATTATTATGGAAATGAGTGGAGGTTTGTGTGGGAGGAAGTACAGGGGAATCTCCTCAGTGATAACAGCCCTCCTCCTCTGTGTTTCCAGCCCCACAGTGACGAAGCAGTCCGCGTGAGTGTGAGCGAGCACGGCAGAGATGTGCTCGTGCTCCAGGCTCTCAGAGGATCTGTGAGAGGAGGGGCCACTGAGGAGGCGAGGTAAGCCCGCTCCCTCCCTGTCTCCACTGTCAGCCGCTGTCTCTGGCGTGCTTACATCACTACACTCTACACATAATTGGCATTGGACACATACAAGTGAGCAGCATGGGACTGTGAGCAGAGTGGAGCTGCTGCCTCCTGCACATCCAGGAGCTCTCAGCCGTGAAGACAGCCAATCCCCCGCCGTCTGAGGCAGCGCTGGACACTGTTAGAAGCAGCTGATGGATGGACGGATGGATAAAAGGGGAATGCATTAGTAACTCCAGGGACAGAGGCGGTGTGAGGGCACCAGGACTCTGCGAGGATGGGCTCTCGAGCTCAGCCCCCCAGTCTGCTGCAGGAGGAGGGCAGGCTGCTGCATGCCGCGCTGGTGGAGCAGGAGGAAGATGAGGACGAAGACGAGGGCTCAGAGCTGAGCTGCACCAGTGACAGTATAAGTCGTCGTGTAGAGCCCCTCACCATGCCCACATTTGATGTCCCATACTTTCGCTACATAGACGATGAAGGCACAGAGGGAGAGGAGGACTGGAGCAGTCGCTCATTGTCCTCTATCGAGGAGGACTCGTCTACTGACTCTGCTCTGTCCGACAGGTACGTGGTAGTGTCAGGAACCCCCGAGAAGATCCTGGAGCATCTGTTAAACGACCTGAGAGTGGAGGATGACCAAGGGAACACACAGAGCGAAGGTCAGTGTAAACTGTTTACTTTTCTTTTTTACTCTTCAAAAAGATGCTTGACCTCACGAGAGAAGTTACAGTACGTTTATATTGAACTTAAGAAACAATGAATATAGGACAAATGACAAGTAAAAGTAAGTGCTTGACTTTCTATGGTACTTTCACTTTCACCCCCTCCCTGTGCCGTGCCGTGCCGTGAAAGCTGGGACAGCAGAGCAGACACCCCTCCCCGTCTTACTGGGTTAATCATCTGCAGGCAATTCCCAAATGATTTGAGCCATGCTCTTTTACAAGAATGGGTTTTATTGTTATTGGTGCAAATAGGTTTGAAACAAGTCCAGAACAACAGCAAAAGCAAATCAACACATCCCTTCTTCCCAGCAGGTTCATGGAAATGTGACACTGTTGCCAAGGCAAAAGGAGCTTGTTTGTGGCTCATGCTGGATCTGTCTCTATGGGAAATGATGATTGAGAGCAAGGCACAGAAAGACATGAGACAGAGAAATGAAAAAAACTAGTGAGGGATACAAGGTGAGACTTGAGACGTTGAGAGGTTTGTCAATAAAATAGAGCTGACAGCTGATCATTCATCAGGATGGAGCCATGCCAAGCCCACTACAGTTGATTTCTCATGCTGAAGAGTGAAAGCAAGAATGTGATCTAGATGGGCTCAGGAGAAGTAGGAATTGTATATTATTACTCCCATTGTGTATGTAGCATGTATTTATTATAGCATAGTGTTACTGATTTCAGTTTCTGTATGTCATCCAAAATGTCAAATAAACTGAATTTTCATTACATTATATTTTCAATATGTTTTTACTGTTAATCTAATTAACACTAATTACGAAAAATATATTGAATGTATGTTATAATAATATACTACATTGTGTGTATGCCAGGTTTGGATAGTGCAAGTCAGTACCTTTTGCCAAAATGCAAAGCGCTGCTGGGTTGGAGAGCTGCGAGAGACGAAACAGAAACAATGTGCTATTGAGCAAATACTAGTGCGATGGCAATAACTAATAACTTTAATTTATGGTAAAACAGTTCATCTATGAGCATTCCCTACTCTGCTAATTGTCTGTGAGGTTCGGACGTATTGCTCGTTGATGGATCCTTCCCCATTAGATCACCTTGCGCTGACTCCATTAACAGAGTCTCCACAGGGAGCGTACAGGAGCACGAGGCTGAGCGATGTCCCAGGGTCAAAGAGCGCAGACCTGATCAGGGGAAAGTCCCAACACCCATTGATCTGAACTCAGCTCTGTTTAATTGTGTGGCTCCTTCTGGCCTCGCAGCACTGCCTGAATACTGACACCCTGGAACACACAGGGTGCCCTTGGAAGCTGAACCGCTGCATAACCATGACAGATTGTTGAATTCACCGGAAGTAGTTGTTGGTGAGGTTAGTGCTGCGTGACTGGCACGTCTTTATGCAGTGCACATTCATAGGATAGTCAATTTCATAGGATCATTATTGGACTTCCATTTGTGCAAGCAACATTAGGGATGCAGAGCAGTTTGCCGAATTTTCTGCAAGAGATTGCACATTTTGAAAGACCACCAAAGGCATGTTGGCAAAAATATAGTAGATGTAGCTTCTTTGATCTTTGGTTTATGGCTTTATGATCTGTAGTGTATTTGTTTACGAGAGCAGTGGTGTATAATCTGGCTGCATTGCATCGGAAATGGAACAGATTATTCAGATTACTGTGAAGCAGTTTAGAATTATGATGAATTATTGTGATGTTGTAATGTTGTACCATTGTTGGCCTTTAAAAGCTACAATGGTACAACATTTGCTAAATATTTATCTTTTCTGATTTGGTTCAATTTGAAACCATATCTATGTATTGTCAGACTATAAAAAGAACTATACACTTTAATATAGGCAATAAATGAGTTGTCCCATGATACAGGAATGAGTTTTTCAGCATTTTACCAGTTAATGGAAAGCATTAGATTGTGCAATGACTAAATGATTGTCTTTTATGATGATAAATGCTTATTTCTCATGCTTATTTCAACGACAAGCTCACATCAATTTTACAAACACTTACTGAAATGCAAAAGGAATTGGCAGGTTGATGGATTTCACGGCCAATGGATGCAGAATCAATGAATCCATTATACACTTCATCCAACACAGAGCACATTTGGATTTGTTCTGAGTGCCAGAATGCAGCCAGGTAGATTACATAAAACGCTAGTAAATCTTTGGGTTATTTATTATATTGTTGTTGTTGTACAAACAATGATAAACTTTACTGGCGGACTCTCAGATGAAATATTTAGAATGTTTTCTGCTTTATAAAATGTACAGAAACTACTGCCTGGGGAGTTTCACATGTACTGCGGCTCGTGTGGGATCAGTGGCGGAGGAAGAGCTCAATATTTGTTATTTATCATCTTGGTCTGACAGTATGTGGCTGTATTCTTTATTTTAGCTCTGTGCTAATTGGCATGAACAGTAAGTGATGAGTTCACAGCTGCTGTATGTGGATTAGCATAATTGTAACAGGGATTTCTGCAGACCACAAAAGACTCTGGAGCCACACTCTGACGCTTTCAGAAGACGTTTTCCTTAATAGGATTTGTTCAGCACTTTCTTCCAGTGTCGGACTCTGTCTAAAGCAGTTTGTATGCCAGATTCCAAAATACACACAAAACTGTTTATTAAATCATCAAGTTGAATACCATGGATCATTCTTTGCAGGAATGACATATTTTCACTATGTAACTTTTAATGGAACAGGGAATATATGTCTTTTTGAGATGTAGATGTTTTTGTTGCGGTGTAGGAAGATCATCCAATTTTTTCTATAGCCCATTTTAAGAAAAAGTCATTTTTGAAGTGCTGCAATAGTGAATAATATATTTTTTTTAAATAGACAAATTCAAAATACTAAGTAAATGGCTCGATCCACTAAGCTTTGATAAGTTTTAACATTTGTAGATTTTTTTTTTCTTTTTTAACGGCCAGATTCATGGCAAAAATATGCAGAAGGAAAACGTGCAAATGAAACCGATCTCTGACTTGTGATTTTCAGACCTACCCCACCAGTGTTCCATTTGCCTGCCCTCGTCCCAAGTAATTAAAGATTATAGCTCCATAGAATGAGACATGACATAATCCCATGTCATCAATTGAGCTCAAAAACCCACCTTTGTTTTTCCTATTTTCCATGCTATAACTTTGGTAGATACTGTACTGTTATTGAAAGGATTTAATGGTGAATTCGCAGCTTCAAACGCATTAGGCTGATGGTGAGATTAGAAAGAGCCAGGTATGTGATGTGACTGGAGGCCTAGAGCAAACAGAGGTCACGTCAAGTCAGCTGCTGCATTAACATTATTGGCTTATCTGCGGTGATACAGATTCCAGTGTTTACCCTCGTTTTCATTTGTCCGTAAACAGAAACAAGTCATCTTTGCTGTTTAATTGAGATAATTGAAAATAAGCAGAAGAAATAGGAATCAATGTCTTGTCCCTTGATTCAACAATAATGTACATTTAATTTTTACCAAACAAAGAGTTTATTTCTCTGCTGCAGCATTAATCAAACACATTAACATATAATTCGACGGTGCCCCTTGGGAGAAGTGGAAATGAATGCCTTTTATTATCTCTTGTGTTTATGTCTCTTCAGCAATACGCCTGCAAATATGTACACTAAGATTACAATAATCGTAAAACATTTGGTTCTTTTTATTTTCTAGACACGCTTCTGGATGACTTCCTGCTCACATACCCAGTCTTCATGTCAACCAGTGATTTGTGTCAAGCTCTACTCGGACAATATCCTTTTTATGCATTACTTTGAACTCAAAACCACATTCAAATCCCACATGGATATCACTATTGTTAGCACTTCTGCACTTCTGCACTTCTGCACTTCTGCACGTAGACTGTTGACTCTTTCCCCCTGGTCAATACTATATGGAATGTAATATCTGAAGTCAGCATGTACTCTCCATTTTACTATGCGCTCTATGGGCAATTTGACTCCCCCCCTGCTTTGTCTATATGTATATATGTAAAGTGTGTGTGGGTTTTTTTGGGGGCTGTTTACGTCACATTAACATTACTTCATCGTTCAGAAAGTTTGATTTATTAAAGTTGGTCAATATACTTGAGGAATGGTAATTTTATAGACAATATGACCTAAAGTGAATTAAGGATTTCACTGTTGTTTTTTGTCATCATGAATAACCATAAAATTGTAATATTCCTTCTCACAATAATCATAGTCGTAACACTAAAATGTTATATACTTGCGACTATTGAGTGTGGCCCACCAAGCCCTTTGTTGCTATAAAGTTTGTAGCAAAAATCAAGTGTGAAGTTGAAAAAACATATTAAAAATGTACATTTGGATCCTGCCTCTCCAGTTATAGAAGTCGTAGGGACAATTTCTCGACACAGTTTCTTATCAGGTGCACACATTTTCAGTCTCCTGCTGATTTTTGGGGTCCTATCAAAAGCTCCAGCTACAGCCTTAACCAAACCTCACCTTCTGCACCAAGCGATCCCGGGGAAAAGAGGACAGGAAAACGGTGCTGCAAAGGAAACAGAAAGTCCTTCACTTGGTTTTACAGTGGATGACTCTGTGCAAAAGCTTCCTGAAGGAGGACCAGCACGTCAAAGTGTTTCTGAAGGTACAACACAAAACTAGGATGGGCAGTAGAGCACAACAATGACAGCCCACTCCAAGGGTCCAGAAGTCAATTTCCCATGAATTTTCCCCACTTTTAAAAATATGTTTCGGAAACTTTTTTCGAAAGTTATTACAAAATGTAGGTGTTTTTCGGACTGAAAACAAGAAGAATATATATATTGTTAAGGTTAAAATGAGTGGACAGTTGAATTAAACACTAAATTGCAGAATCATCACCATATATCCTTATTTGGAAGATTCTCTTCTTTTAATAATATTCACTAGTCCAAACAACAATTCTGATAAAAAATGTTAGACAATATATCACCCACTCCCACTGTGTTTACAAGCAAATGGAAGCACTGTCAAAGATAACAGGCTTTTGCTTCTTCCTTTTCAGACTTTGTACCGTTATGCATTAGGAGACTTGTATGAACATCCTGCTTTGGAGAAGGATTTGAGGGAACTGCAGGAAATCTATCAGCTGCATCGTCGAAAGTGAGTGAGACTACATGACCTACTACAGTACAAGCAGCTTAAGACCGGGTATCAGACTTCAGAGTCAGAGAGAGGGGCTGATGGCAGCGCACAAAGACACGACTTTGATTCTTCTCCAGGCTTTATTTAGCTCCTCTGTCAATGATCCCATTCAACAAGATTCCAGTGTTCTGGGCCTGGTTCTGAGTCTGGCTGAAAGGAAGACCTTAAGAGACACTAGAACTGTCTGAAATGTTAAGAAAGGAATGAAAAACATCTTAATTATTAAGTAGAGCAGAATCCTTACCCTCTAATCACCAAGGGAACATACAACTAGACTAATTTGGGAGTGCTCCTTCCTCTTTAAATTGGGCTTGATATGATGAGCAAGTTCCTTATGGATCAAATTACAAAATGTGTCATTTTTATTAAGGCCTGGGTGATAAAATAATTAGTTATGTTGTCATGTCACACAGTTTCCAGATAAACATCAGCATAAACAACAAATGAATGCGTTCCACTCCTGTGTCATTTAACACACAAAACAAAGTATTACTATTTTTTAATCCAAAGACTAAAGTCTGCTTTAATCAACATGTTTAGCTTTTTGGCCAAACCAAAATAACTTCAACCTGCAAACAACTAAATCATGATTTTGATTAAATTTGATCAATTGCACAGCCCTATTTCCATGCATGATTTGTGTGTTACAAGTGCAGGCAAATGTTTCCTCAAGATTACTGCTTTTTCATCATCAGCCAGCAGAGTACATTTGACTAGCTACTTAAATATTTATCTTGCTGTGGAGTGGAAGACAAACAGCCAAATCCACCACTTTTTCCTGTTACTACACTTGTAATTTCATTGTACTGTAGGTGTTACTGTTGTGACAGATGATGTGCCACTTCGGCTCCATTTTCGTGATCTTGATAAAACCAGACACGATCGGTCCCTACGCCGCACAAACCCGCCCAGTCAGCAGACAAATCGCCACACCCGAGTGCGCCCGTCCCTCCCTCCCTCCATCCCTCCCAGCCCCCAACACACTCTGTCCCCTGGGAGGCCGCAACCTGCCGCCCATCACCAACATGTGCAGACAACAATCACTTATTCATGTTGATACCCATTGAGAATCCAGCTCTCGCCCTTAAAAAAGAGGACGTTTTGTGGGTGTTACTACCTGACATGCTCTAATATTTATGAGGCTTCACCATTATCTTGGGGGAGGACCGCGTCGACTGCTTTGTGACAATCTGTCCGCGAAAAGCATTTTTTATAAACCACAACCAGGCAGTAGACATCTCATCAATGCCATCCCGTCTAAGGCTTGTGAGCTGAGGGTAATCTTGGGTCATATGTCTTTTTGAATGGGCCCAGCTCTCGTCCTCACTTTGCCCGGTACAGCAGCAGGAACAGATTGCAAAAGAACACTAGGTTTGAGACGACAATGAGGTTCAGGTTTTTCATTAGGCCATGCTTTCTGCTGCTGCTTGTGGACAGTGAGGAGCATTCCCTCAGGGCAGGCTTTGTGCCAACATGTTTATTGTGATCCAGCACCAGAAAAACCACTGGGACTATCCATCATGCTTTACAGGCCTAAGTGATGAGAATAGCCTGATTAAACTAAGGACCTGGCTGGACAGTTAAAAATCTACAAAGCACTCTAATCCTATTGGGATGCTGTTCTGAATAATGGGTTGATCATGCATTTAATTTACTTTGATAATAGACTCATCAAATATTCTGTTTCTTCTTTTCTTTTTTTTAGGACAAGCGATGATTATTCTCCACACAGAAAGGTTGGTTTAAATTGCCAAGGACTGATGCGCTACAAACAATACTAAACATATTATTCTGTTTCAACAATGTTTTGAAATATTCAAACTTTTTTCCCTCCTAGAGCAAAGCATTGTTCCACCAGATGAGTTTCAAAGACAATGGGGTGCAGCCCAGAGCCACACACAGGGAAACCAAAGAGGGTGAGTCGTGATGCCAGACATGAGCGACACATTCTTCACACCATGCGCTGTTACTAAACTTAAAATGCGCCTGGACAATGGAGAGGACTTTCGGGGAATGCTGCAGTCTGGGGAAGTCCAAATTCCTCTGTCGTGACTCAGATGCCTTGACCTTTTTAGGATGAATTTGGATGTTCTTCAAAGTTGCCACTGAAGTAGTGAACAAGACGAGGGACTTCTTGCTTCAGATAAGAGAGTGCTGACTTAGAACAGTTAAACACGAGTCACTCACGGCTGACCTTCATCACAGAGGAGCCGGAGCAGCTGCACCAATGCACTCGTTCATTTGTCTTTCTTATGGCCCTCACCCCTTTTGTGAGAGTCTTCTAGTCTTTGCTCAAGCTGTTTCGTAGACTATGCCAACTTGCTGTTCACTATGAGTCAGCAGTGTAGACTAGAGCCATGTGTTTTGTAGATAGCTGTGTAGTAACCAGCTGGATTGATAGCAAAAGAAAAACTAGTATTAACCACATTTGCACTAAAATAGAATTGTCCATGAGAGAGACCAAAAGTGAATGTTTACAGAAACCATCATTCTTCATCCTGTTAATGTTAATAACTGCTTCATCTTTCTACGGACCTATTAAAACATGAATGCATGCATGCCTGAACGTTTCTGCACTTCTGCCCTTATGACAGCAATGAAAATGTTAAAGAATTGTATTGACTCTGTAGTGCTGTGCCATGTGTACATCTCCATGGATTCTTACCTGAGCATCTGGGCCAGTGCGGGCATCGTGGCCCAGGAGCTGCTGCAGGAGGTGGCTGAGAGGATGGATGTGCCTCTGGGGGATCTGGTACTGGTGGCTATCACTTACCCTGGAGGTAAATACAATACAATGCACCATTATTCTTAACTACTACTTTACACAAAAAGGCCAAATCTGTTGTTCAGCAGCAGATTAATGCTGTGACAAACATTGTTTAAGTAAAATGTGTGTCCACACTGTGTCCCTCAAACGCACATGCAGTGTCTCATTATTATGCACATTCATTAGCAGTGTGCCACACGAGGATATTGTATCTCAAGGTCACTCTTCATTGGTTTTATTGCTTACCTTTTAATCAATGTAGTATGTAGTGCAGTATGAAATCAGTACAATAAGAATTTTTCATCAGTCTTTCAGATGAAATTGGCTTCTCTCTTTCAGTTCAGTGGCTGAGGTGACATCTCCCACTGTGTAGTCCAATCTGCTGAATGCGGTCATACTACTGACAGGGTTGAATCGAGGTGTCATTTGTGTCTGCAGGTCGTCTGCTTCTTCAACCTCAGGACAAAGTCTTCTCTGAGTCGTTACGACCAATAGGGCGGCTGCATGTGTGCAGGAAGGATCTCGGTGATGTGCTGGTATGGACAAATGTAGTATTGATACATTTGATGTGCATATTGTCTTACCATTCTTTTTTCATCAGGCCCCTTTCACAGATAACTCTGAGCTACAGCAGAGGACTACTCACATGCTGAGTCTGAACACATGGGACGTGGCTGTGGCGCTCACAAACTTAGACTGGGCCCTTTTTGACTCCATCCATGAGGTTTGTCTACAGAGAAAACTGCATTCAAATACAGGAGTCCCTGTGCTGAATTATGTTTTTTAAACAGCAACAGCTGATCTACTTCACCTTCAGCCGCTTGGCAAACAGTGCTCACACTGTGATGCTGGAGCTTCTGCTCAAACGCTGTAATGAAGTGCAGTTGTGGGTGATGACTGAGGTGCTGCTGTGTCCAACACTGTGCAAACGAGTGCAGCTCATTAAGAAATTCATCAAGATTGCAGCTCAGTAATTATAATTTATAATTCTGCCATTAAACATTGAAAGTGCTGGTATGGCGCCCTCTTGTGGCATCTGTTGCAAACTACATTTCCTTTCCGTCCTTTGCAGCTGTAAAGCTCAGAAAAACTTCAACTGTTTCTTCGCCGTTGTCATGGGTCTGAACTCTGCAGCTGTGAGCCGCCTCACTCAAACATGGGAGGTAAGGACTTTCAGGTTGCTAACATTTTAAATACTTGGAACTTTTCAGTGCCATAGTTGATAGGTTTTGTTTCTTTCTCATTTTAGAAAATACCAGGGAAATTTAAAAAGCTGTTTTCAGAGCTGGAGACTACAACAGTAAGTGAAAAAAATAAATAAACACTTACACACAATAGTACAATAGTACAATAGCAGACAGTAAATATACCTTTTCTTTGGTGCCTTTTGCAAAATGTGTTCCAAGTTCCAATAAACTAACTTGCTGTGTTCAAATATGAACACTACTCATATCTATTATAATTGAGATTAAGATTTGTGTCGTACAAATGAAAAAATGATAATAATAAAACAAGATTTGTCTCTAAGAACATGTACACACTTGTTTAACAAATCCCTGAGGATTAGCCTAATTGATTTGAAAACTGTCTTGACAGGATCCCTCTCTGAACCACAAAGCCTATAGAGAGTCTTTTAAAAAGATGAAAGCACCAAAGATCCCCTTCCTTCCTCTGCTACTCAAAGGTACTCTTCATTTTGGCACTTGACTTGTACTATCTAAAGAATTATATCTATAATATAGGTGTCTGTTTTAGATCTCACGTTTATTCATGAAGGGAACAAAACATTTCATGATAATCTGGTCAATTTTGAGAAATTGGTGAGTTTTGAATATTCATTAGCACCAATGGACATGTTAATATTAGCAGCTAATGCAAATGTGTTACTCTATTGCAGCACATGATAGCGGAAGCTGTGCGAGTCATTCGACAGTGTCAAAACGACACGATGGGTAAGTTTTCTTATGAGCGAGCGTCCATTATGACGGAGATTCATTAGTGACTATGCCATTTCAGGAAATGGCATCACACAGAAAAGCAGCTCAGAAGTACGAGCGTACGTGGACTTTCTTCACATCATTGACAATCAACAGACTCTTTTCGAGCTCTCAGTAAAACTGGAGCCACGTACTTAAAGGCATCCTCTACGGTTCTACTGTCCAAGGATTACACAGCTATAAATAATAAACTGCTACTGTTACTCAGGACACGGCATTTAGTGCACTCCCCTTTCTGACCACAAGAGGGAGCCATCCTACCAGAATAATGACTACACTGGCTTCAGTTAGAGACCTGAGGGCAACAACTACATTATTGACTTGGCTTTGCAGGGAAAGAATACATATGATACTGAATTGGGCTTTGTGTAAAATGAAGGCTCACCTGCAGTAACAACAGCCAATCAGAGCTGCACAATACCAGGACATCAGTTTGTTTTCACTTCATCTAAAAGAATGGTCTGGTAGGATGTGTCCAGCAGGGACAGCAGCTTTCATGTAGAGGTTTACGGTCAACTCTTTTGTCCAAATAGAGAATCATCTGTCCTGTTTCTGACCTATACTTAGTGTTTCTGAGAAGTGTGTCAGGAGCAGTGAGTGACTGCAGCGCTTTCTTCAGATGTTGATCAGGAGTACATACAGTGCGTATTCTTCTGTGCAACCTGAAGATATACAAGCCTGAATGCTCTGAGCTGAGGAGACTTTAACAATATTAGATTGATTTAATCTATTTTTTGCTACAAAAATGGGAACAAAACCAAGGATTTATTTAAGTATGAAGGAATAATGAATAATGAATAACCAGATGAGATAGTAATTATTTTTAAGGCAATAGAGTTTTATAGTTAGCCAAAGGATTTCCCATCAACTTACTTTACCATAAACAAAAATCACCAATTATACTTTATCATCTTTCATGAGTAACAGACTGCAGGACATTAGTGCTAATAAGTATATGAACCTCTGTGTGTGATTTACAATCATGTGTTTTGGTGCCAAGTGTGGTAAAATATCAGATAATAACTTGTGATAGGATTGATTTGCTGTTACTGTGGACAATCAGTGAAATGATGCAACATCTGTGTATTGTTATTTGACATTTTATCTACAACGCTACTGTAGCTGCAGTTATAGCTGATGGATTATGGACATTTCATGAACACATTTAATGTATTTGAGCAGGTGTCGTGAAATTGTAGATGGACTTTTGTACAATGCTTTTCCGAATGTACTACTTAGGAATGTACATGCTTCAGAATGTGTTTGTATTTTAAGTATGTACTGTGTACTTTATTTTGTAAATATCCAATCATTCTGCATTGTCTTATTTATTTCAGAATTATTTATTTTCATCCATAATCTCAAATTGATCGAATTGAATGTAAGTTATGTGCACAGTGTTTGGCTGGTCTGCATGATGACGCAAACCACAGATTGTCCTCTTTCATTTGGTCAGCTGTGTATGCAATAAAATATTGCTTTTCTTTAGCACAGCCTGATTACTAAGGTAAGATAATCAAAACTGTATTGTTCCAAAGAGGAACATTGTTTTGGGATACAGTGCCACAGAAAGCAGAATAACACACAGTCCAAGTCCTTGTATTCAGCACACTGTCTGCTTCCTGTAAGTGACTGCACAGATCTGGGCTTCACATACCGTACAATACAACACTGTTCACTCCATATACAAGTCATTATTGAGATTAAATAATATGATATCATTATTTACTAAAAGAAACTAAACATCAACTTCCACCATTGTCTTGAAATACATGTTATTATACCTACATAATTTACTCCATTTCTGTTTTTGGTGGTGATAAGTAACTTCTGAAGCTGGCTGATGGAAACTTGACTGCCAAATTTTAACCACTGGCCTAACCCTAACCAGTCACTTTTCCTATGTATGGTGGGAGAAGTGTCTTGCCTAAGGACACAAAAACAGTATGCAATGGTTGTGTGGAAGCGAACGCTCTGAATAATGTCACATTAATTCATCCATGTAAGACTTTACCACATTAACAAACGGAATCCACAGTTTAGACTTGAATGCAGTTCTCAGTAAGTTGCCATGTTGAACTTCGTGTGACCCAGATGCCCTCCAGCTCACAGCCAGGTGTCCTGCCTGGCCTTTAACATGACTATCTGTGGCACGACCCCTGCTGCTCTTGGCCTTGTACCCTACCATTTTCCTCCCAAACACCAGCAGCACTGTATCATTTCCCTGTCACCAAATTAGTGGCTAGCTGCTGTGGTGCTCTAATGAGAGGAAGAGCGAGGGCAGAGGAACAGAGTACAGGAAGGCTGCCTCTTCATTTTCCTCATGCAATACAATACACCCAATCAATCCTCTGTCGTCCACACGTCTGTTGGCGAAAATTAAGAGCAGCACAGCGGTTATTAGAGAAGAGAAAATCGTGTTTGGTAAGATAACACCTCTGGTTTTCACCAAAGAAAATAATGTGTGTGTAATTTATCTCTTTATCTCAGTTTGTCTGGGTAGAAAATATTGTCTTGTGAATCTCTGGACAGTGCATGTGGCTAATGTCTCTTATCAAATGTGTACCATCAGTTTGATCATAGGTCTCTCCGAATCATAATGACAGCCTTGACTTTAAGGCTACAGGGACATGATGTCATGTAGGTGACAAGACTGAACATGAATCATTATATGTGGTACATAATCTTAGGCAAACTATTGACACTGGATCCTCATGAACTCAATCAGTTCAAAAGACAACAGGATAATAGCACAGCTCCATTCAAAGTTAGCTGCATTATTTGGACCATATCAAATAAATCTGATACTGATGGGTAATCTCAAGTGTTTCTCATAGAGCCTTATCAGTGCCTTTGAATAGGTCTCTTCATCAGGCCTGGATAAATGAATTACACTAGTCTGTTAGTATTCTGGCTCTGCCGTACAAAAGGTCAATGTCAAATGCACCTCATTTAAAAGTCAATAGGAGCCATGCACATCATCTCCTGGGAATTCTGTCCGGGAGCCCTCCAGACAGCATTGTGTATCATTCAGTTAGTAGAGGGCAGCCAGAGTGCTTTTTTAATCTTGACCTTCCAATAAAATATGCTCCCTATCCAGAATTACATGGTCTAAAATGGAGACATAAGCTCCCAACAAATCACAACCAGACTCAGCCATCTCCAGGGAGCACTTAAGCAGTGTCACGCACAGACACAACAGGTTTGGCACTGGTTAAACAGGGCTTTCTTTATTTACCTTTTCCCTAAATCTACAGCACATTTACAGAGCAATAGTAATACTGCTAAATTAGATCTAGGCCACGACATAATTTTGTGCAAATAAAACAGCATTATATAAAATAGATCAAATCTATTCATGTTGGTGAGAAACTAAAACACTGAATGTATAATACTCAAGATAATACTTTAAACTCAGTGTCGCTCTCGCTCAGACAGACAGCAGCAGAGCTACACCTGCTACAATCCACTTAGCAGGAGGTTGTCTAGTTTTAAGGTGCATGGTCCACACATATGTGCTGCCTCTCTGTTTAGTGCGATACAGTGGACACTCGTATGTGCTCTTCAGCTCCTGCTCCTCTGAGAGAACTGCTCTGACATAAACCACAGGCATCGCAGGGGTCAGGTCCCTCAGAACGGCCTCAGAGATGACTCCAGACTGACAGTCCCAGCGAGCCCCTGGTAGACAAGACATGAGGCTGTGAAGATCTGACACAACATCTACATACAGCACATAAAGAATGTTTGCTGCACAGGTGAACATCTGTAAAGAAACACTGGCAGGTGGACTATATTAAAGGTCTCTGACCTTCCATAAAGAGGCCGTGGATGTAGGCTCCCTCACGAGGAGGATGTCCAAAGTCATCTTTTGTCTTCTTTGTGACATCTACAGTCAGACACATCCGGTCCAGAGGCCACTCGTTCCTGCGAGCAATGCTCTGAAGCACAGCTATAGAAGGTAATAATTGTACAAATTGATAGAGCTCCAGTGATGTGATGTTTTATACAGTTCAAGAGTTCACCTGTGAGAAAGGACTGCGGGTTGAAGAGCCCTGAGAGCCAAACAACTGCAGGAAGAACAAAGTCGTGGGTCCAGCTGTCGAGCTCTTGACAACTCAACAACATATCATTAAACCTGTAAAATGTGTATAATCGATTAGAATGACTCAATCAACACATTTATAACTATGATTTCTGGTGGGCAGGGATGTATTGTAATAAACACATTTTAATATACAATAATATATCATATATTATAATAATTTAGATTCTTCTACACACCAATAAATCAATTAATTTATTGACATCAATTAATATTTAGTTTAGTGTGACATATCAGATCTGTAAAACATTCTGGAAGAGTAGAGGTTACCAATGCGCCAGAGTTTTGGTGGAAGGGCAGGACAGTCTGGCCCACGAGGCAGGAACCACATCACAGAACAGAGCGGACTGAAGAGTTTCCATACTGGACGAGATGGTCAACTCTCCCTTTGAACAAAGATGAATCACATGAAAGATGCGTGATAATAAACTGTGTGTAAATCCTTTATTCTGAGTAGTACCTTCAAGCCCAGGTCCAGCTCATTCAGTGACCGGCGCACTTCTGCTATCAGGTGGTTCATGCGCTCACATTCCTGAAGACAGACTAAAACATACGGTGTCCTCTCAGCCGTCTTGGACATGATCTCCACCATGTTATACTCCTCAGGCAGCCTGTCAATAATATCTTCAATAACAGACTTCACCTGTCAAACATGTCAGGTCAGTAATATAGTCGTCTGAATTGAGAGCGGTTTCCCGTGACAACAGTAGTTCCTGCACCTTGTCCTCCGTGCTCTGGGCCGCTCGCTCTCCTCTGGTGGAGTCGTGCGGCTGGAGCTCAAACAGGGTCCGCAGCAGGTGGTCAGAGGTGACGGTGAGACACTCCAGCTCCGCGTTGGGATGGAGACCGTACAGAGTCGGGTTTTCATGAGGAAGATGTTCGTCAATGTAACTATGGTAACTGCTGTAGTCCATAATCGTAGGAGACGGGAAACCAGGGCAGAGAAGCAGCTCACCTTCAAACTAGAAATTAATTTGAGATCATATTTTTTATTATATTTTGCTGACTTTTAGAGCTAAATGTTAATTTTATTTTGGTATTATGTTGCAGAACTATCTTGTTTATAAAATGTGCTACACAAATGAAGTTAGATTGGACTAGATTGGATAAATACAAATTATTATCGTGACAATATTTAATCACACTTTTATTATTTTTGACGCTTTTCCCACATATGCCATGGTTTTAGTTTGTAACACATATTAGCTACACATGTGTAGCTAATATGTGTTATTTTGTCTTTCTGATAATGAAGTTCTTCAAGGAGGAATTAAAGCTACTTTAATGCAATGTATGTTTACATCCCCAGAGGGCAGTCTTTACCTTGAGGACATCAAGACATACGCAACAAAACTGCAGTTATTACAGTTCTCTTTGACATGTATTAATCATTCATATACACATACTACATATTTATATAGAATTGACCACTTTTGAAGTTGACATTTATTTGGAAGTGAACATTTACTGACCATTTTGGGATTCATCAGTTCTTGCAGGTAGGTGCGGCAGACTCTTCTGTCCCAGTCGTCAGTAATGTGGCCGCCATACATGATTTCTCCAAAAAGGTAGCACAGGTCCTCCCACGGCACCTGCATGGACTAGGATTATAGTTTTTATAGTATCAAAAGTGAATCAACACATTTGCTTTGACATATGTATAAATACACTTTAGTTGTTGTAAGATTTTGTCATTTGTTAATCCATCTACAAAACTCTTTATTGTTTTCTGACATAAAAATAATCTGTGTGAGATAAAAAACACACATTGAACTAAGTCGTGATGGAGCGTCTCTTCCTCAAAGAGAGACTGTGATCCGTGAGGGTGAAGGAGGATGAAAGGAACCTGTGATTCATAACAAATGACAAAAGCTGGAGGTTCACAATCATTTGTACCTGTATTGTTTTGCAAATTGCTTCCTTCATCAGCTCTAATTGCAGCGATCATTTATGTAGCGTTGTGAACTGTCACATTGGCTGCATGTAATTACATTTAGGAGAACGCTTCATTGCCCTCCTAATGAATCCTCTGTATACGCACATACAGGTTACTGTTTGGTTAACATAATGAAGGGCATTCGTTTTTGGAGGGCAGAACACCTAGGAGACTTAATTGGTGGTGACCGGAGTAATACGAGTTCAAAGAGAAATCATTACAGTTCTGAGGGATGCATCAACCAAGAATAGATTTTTTTGTCTCGATGAAATAAAGCTAAATTATAGCTTCGTTTCAATGCCAAGAGGAGAAATATGAAGCTCATGTTTTAAAATAGGGAATAAAACAAATTAGCGTATTCCAATACTATAGGCAATGCAATAGGCCAAGTTTCCGTTAGAATTTGTTGCTGTCATAAATTCAGATGGAGGGCAGAGGCTTATGAAAAAACTCTTGAAGTTTGGAGCTAAAACTGTCAAAATGTATGTTATTGGGTTGAATAAAGGCACCATTTTCTGAAGCTGTTGTGAAAACATAATTCCATCAAATCCTTTGTGCCGACTTAGAAGGCGTTGAACTTTGTGCCAAATTTAGTTTCATGTGGATAGGCCCAGTAATTACAGACATATTACAAACCAGGTCAACAAATCTGCCATTTGCCAGTTGAACAGCCAACTCCCCCGTAGAATTCTTAACTGGAATATTCCTGCAGTATGGCATTACATTTATCTAGCTCCATGTAGAAAAGCAGGTGACGCAACATGTTACAAGTCAGATCTGTGGAAAGGTGATCACGCTCACTGCAAAAATTCAGGTTTTTCAAATTGTTTTTGAGCAACAAAAACACCTGCAGTTTAATATGTAAATATGTAAAATAATTGAATGCCATATTGTGAAACATTCTAAGCAAATAAATATCTCCATGGAGACAAGCACGTAGCAAAGCCTCCTCAGAGAAAAGTTACATAGTGCACCTTTAAGTGGGAAAATATGTGAAATATAATTTCTTACTTTTGTATTGGCTTCTAGGTAGTTGTACAAAACACTGCTTGAGATGGTGAGGTCCCCAGTGCTGAACGGATACTTATGGTTCCAGCCTTGAGGACCAAATTTACAGCGCTCAATTAAACTGGCATGGAAGAAGCAGAGTGAGAAGAGCATCAGGTTGAACTCCTGTTCCCGGGAGCACATGTCCAGCACATCCTAAAAAACACAAGCCAAAGACACAATATTTAGGCTGCTTTCACACTTGGCCCACTGCAAGAAAAGAGATGAATTGAGACCCGATTTGGACAAGACCAGGAAATAACTAGAACAGGACCAAATAAGAGCTATCAGAAGTTGCTATCTTTAGTTTTTTTTAGATGTTTGTGAAACTGCTGATGTGAACTTACTTGATCGAAGTTGTTGAGTGCTGCATGGAGACTGGCGTTCATACCAGTGGGCGGTTCATTTGTGATTTTAATGGAGTTTTCCAGTATTCCTCTGGGGATGACATGATGCTCCGGACTCTGGGCTGGTTCACCAGTCATAAACACTCGAAAGTTTGGGTGACTATTTTTGCCAGTGGTCTCCAGAAGAACCTCCAGGGAAGGAAGCCAGCTCGCAACAAGATGGACATTCTGGTCAAACAAAACCACGTAAAAACACCGCAGTGGTTCTCAAATGTTTCACCTCAAGTAAGTAAATACTTGACTTGCAAAATACCACCGGAAATAAGCTAGGTCTAAAACAGGACTACCCCAGGTCTAAACATGGACAAAACACAGATTTAGATTCTGAACAAGAATCTAAAACCCCCAAATGCAAATACAATTGACACTAAACTAAATTAAAACTATAACTACAGTGAACAATGAGTACGACCAGAAGCAGCTTGTGCGCCACAGTTTGAGGAACACTGAATTAGTGCAAAAATCCCTTTTATAGTTGACAAATTAATAAACAAAAATCTTTATATGAACATATGAATAATTTTGACATTGTTAATTACAAATTCTGAATATTTAATTTCAGGAGGTTTAAACATTCTAAGATTAACTATAGACTAAGAATAATTGAAGAATTGAATTCCCAAAAACGTAATTTTTAAGCTGTTTTCTTTATTGATTTTCTTTATTGCATTTATATATATTTTCCATAAACTCTGGCTACACAGAGCAAAAACCAATAGAATTCTTCAACTGGATGATTCCCTATTAGATGGTATGATTATCGAGTTAGTTCAGCCAGTTATAATTTTATTGAACCAAATTGAGTTAATTTCCCCAGCTCCAAATGTGAGACAATATCATTAGTGGAGCTGGCACGAGCGCACCAATAACCTTTGACTAAACCAGAATGCTCCGTACCTGCAGAATGACCCAGTGTCCCGACTGAGAGGAGCTCTTCACCGCCCGCTCAGCAACCTCCTCTTGTCCCTGACCCAAGGACACATTATGTAGTGTGCCTTGGTCAGTGGAAAAGCCCAGTTTTAAACCTGAAAGATAGTCAAAAGTTAATGGAACAGATTTAGCTCATTTAATGTTTAAGAGCTGTTTTAGAGCATTTATAACAATGTTCATTCATCTGAGCTTACTCAGAGTCGTATTTTGAGTAAACCTACATTTGAGGCTTGAATGCTCTTAAAAAATGTTTTCATTTGTTTTCATGTACCCCCTACTGCCCACTGCTCTGTACTTATTTGAGATGATTAATAATTCTGACTCCAGCTCATACATGGACAGCACTGCTGCTTGTTTCACAGATTGAGAATGACTCTTGGATGAGAGTCGAAACGTTTTGTTTTTTCTAAAACAGAGTCCAGATGACTACAGCTGAATCTTTTTCTACAATGTTTTATTGAATGTTTTAAAGGCATTTTATCTGGATATCCTCTTTGTTAAACTTGATTTTATGTTGTTCTAACAGGGTGCTCTTTTAAATGAGAGCTTGCTCTCAAGGGCCCTCCCTGTATACATAAAGTTATTATTATTATTATTATTATTATTATATTATTAATAATAATAATAATAATAATAATAATAATAATAATAATAATAATAATAATAATAATAATACGTGTAGGGTTTAAAGTGTCACATAACCCTTTTCAACAGTGAAAACATGTAAATGACAATCTGCTGCTTGCTAAAATGAAATGCCACTTATTAGTTCTTCCTGTTCTGCATTTTGAACAGGAAGTCAACTGACCTGTTTCTATTACTAAGTCGTTTTAGATCAATATTGTGGTTTACAATGAAAAAATGTATTGATCCTGATCGTTTAATAATCAGGATACCCCAAAACACATAATATGTTTTCTTTAAAAATATTCTATAACAAAAAACACAATAAATAAACTCATCAGTACTATGCAATAATAAACACACCTAGTTTTTCCAAATCTTTCAGTGGATCCACTCCAGGGGAAAGAATAAAGAAGAGAGGGTTTGAGGGGCTGCTGTCTTCATATAGTTTTTCAAATTCAATTGTTGCAGGCTCGACGTATTTGGCACCCAAGTTTTCCTCAACAAAGTTCCTATAAGTGGTACATTTATGTTAGCAGTGTAGTATACTCATGTAGTAAAAGTAAAAAAATCTTCCAGTGCATTACTTCAGAGCGTAGGTGATTCGATCGGGACGCAAAGCCCTCAGGATGATGAGCTTCTGAAGTAAAGTTTTGTTCTTCCAGTCATGAGGAAGTCGTTCTTTCTCAGGACAACAAGACTCCACTATTTTCCTCCAGTGTTTTGGTGAGGTCTCAAAGTCTCGGTCTAGACCATTCAAGTGATCCAAGGTCGAGACCGCCTACAACCAAACAATATGAAGATACGTACTGCATTAAGACTTGTGATTAAACACTTGTATTATTTCGTCTAAATTGACATCTACTTTAATGGCTCCCCATGTGTGTGGCGAGAGGAATGACACGGGACAAACTTTACTGGGCTCCACAGGGAATTGCAGCAAAAAGTCCAGCTCATGGATGTCAAGTTCTGTCCTGCTTAAGGAGAATCTGGAGAAAAAACAAAATCAAAAGCAGGAAATATATTATGGTTATAGTCACCGTAAGATAAGAAACTGACTAGAATAAAATAGAAAAGTTGTTTAATGGGAAGTGTTTTGGATAGATGTATTCTTGCACAAACTTTATCATTAAAAATGATTAAATTTGTATAACAATTCCAAATCTCCAGCAACTGCCTTTTATCTAAACACGTCCTCAATAACATCCATCAACGCTCGTTAATTCTAAGACAAAGCCCAATGACAAAATATTGCATTGACCCATCAGAACCAACCCCCTTGTCAGAACAGCCGCCATTACGCGTCGTGTGAGAGATAATCAATAGCAGCGTATGCTCGTTCTGATTGCAATTAATTGATGTTAATGTGGGCCAGAAAAGTGCTGTGATGGATGAGAACGACAGGACCCCACACCTTTGAGGAGGCCCTGAACGCCTTACCTGGAAAGTAATGTGTGACAAGAAGGTTAGCTTGTCCCTCTCAAACAGGCCCTGGCTGGTGTGCAGGAATACAGAGTAGGTGATGGCTTCAGCGAGGGTGTGTACTCTGATCCGCACATCCTCGTCCCACTCTGCACACTCCATTGCCTTGTTAAACGCCGAGTTAAACGTCTGGAAACCATCCAAAGGGAGGAATGGTTACGAGTACGTGTCGACAGCGCACTGAGATAGCATTAAACAATTTGTCCATTTGGTTTGATGCAAAAGGAAAAAAATACACACAGTGGCAATTTTGTGCACACATTTGAATGCAGATCAGCCAATCACAGCAGCAAGATGCATACAATTAACCTGGGATGTCAACTGTTGAGGCATGTATACATTATTTTGACATACATTGAATAACTCAAGTAAATCGGTAAAATCAATATTTCATCTGAAAATATTAACTTATGGGGATACAGAAGGGTAAGGTTTGTGTTTTTGTTGTTTTCAAATGTGTAGATACAGTTCTTTTATGAAGCTATAAAATGGGTAAGTGAGATTTAGCAGCATTTAAGCAACACTAAAAGGCACGGTGGAAGTATGCTCCCAGTGGATTTTATAACTAATTCCCTCCAAAGTTTCAGAGGCAAACATGTTACCTTGAGTGAAAATTGGTACATGGGGTTAATCTTGCTGAGGTCGTTTATGATGAAGAAGAGAAGCGACCCTCGCTCGGCTGCGGGGCGGTAGAGCTCTCGAGCCTCGTTGATCTTTGTCTCATTCTCTCTGGCCTCCACCACCTGTGTGTTCCAATTGCACAAAATGAGCTCTTAGGCGCCCAGGCATGCCCCAAATAACTCTCATTACAAACTCGTACATAGCATGAGTAATTTGCTGGAGCAGTGCAATGCATTCTTACAATATGTTTAAATACTTGTATATTCACACAACTGAAAAAGCTCCCTACCATTTAATAAGCTCACCTTATGCTGAATCAGGGCTGCTGTGGTCTTGGTGTTTTCAAGTTGCTCGACTAAAGAAATATCACCCAGAAAATTGCCCTCCGCCGCTGACAGGCGAGTCAACAAGTCATCCTCCAACCTCTTGAGCTCAATTTTGAAGTGATTTTGTTGCATGGTTAGCTCCAACTAAAGTAATAATCACAAAGCAATTTCAAATAATTATCTTGTTCTCAATTCTCCCAAATTGATTATTTGAATTGTTTACCTTAAGTGTTTCAAGTTCTGGTCTTTCCCGTGACACGACTTGCCCGAGGAGCTGCTCCTCCAGCCCCACAGGAGTCACTGTGAAGTTTATCAGCGCAGTTTGGGCCTGCAGCTCCGGAGGGAAGTGCGGATTGGACAGCTTGGTGTGCATGATGAGTCGAAACCTGCTGTTGTACGCGCATTCTTTGCCTGCAATTTCAATGTACCTGGAACATAAACTTTCAATAAACGTTCAAAAAAATATTTAGGATAATGCATTTGGTCATTCCTTAAGGTGTTTATATTTTGCTAGAACCACGATTGCCATACATCTCCCACTGTATCTTCCTTATCTTTCCTCAATCTATCTGTCTATCAAGACCGAAGAATTCCCCCAGAAACACATTTCTCATGATTTTAATTCATGAAACTTTTAAGGCTATGGTTTTGATACATTTAATCCTAATTCCAAAAGGCTTGTTATAGCTATAGTTATCGTTTAGTCTTCCTGCAGAGAGATATTGCTGATAGTATCACTTCAACAGCCAATATTTATCTGTTCCTGTGTTTCAATTAAATTAGCAGTACTAGCATGACGAACCCGGTGGCTTTTCATTTTCCTCTAATTACCCCCCAGGATGTCAGGCAAAGGCCCCAATTTTACACTCAGGTTTCTCATGGCCAAGGCCAACTCTATATCTTCACAAGCCAGAATTAATGTACTATTGATAGAACCATTACTCCACCAAATTAAAGTCCGCGCTGATGGATTGGCTTGTAGTCTTCCGTCAGCGATGAAAGGAATAATTAGTATTCATTACTTCACACTCTACAACATTCCAATTATTAATGAACTTCAGCTGTGGAAGCCCACGAGATCCATCATGGCCGCCGCGGCACATTTTATTAATCATCGACAGAAACAAGTGCGTGGGTCATCTGCAGGGGATAAACTTATAATCAGATTTGCCGAGATGAATAGTTGCGTCTGGATGGACAGGACTTGGGAAAGACGCTCAATGAACCGCATCCATAGCTGCGCATATAGATCGGAGCGAGAAAGATTTTTCAAAAGAACAGTATCAATACGTGGTCATTTCAATTTCCTACAAATATCAGCTACTTGCGGCTTGTGTAGATTAATATTTAGTTAGTCTGGGAACGTGCAAGACATGTAGCACAATAAGTGATCTGTTATTTTGTTTCAAGGATGATTATTGTAGTAATGTATGTATATATAAAAAGCACTGAATCACCAAATACAGTGTGCAGCATGCCAATTTTCTTATACATAACCATGACTAGTCCCAATCCAGCCTTTACACTTTGGCCCAGCTGTTCAATATTCATCACACCTAAACAATATGAACACACAAATATACATCTATCACCAATGTTGAGGGGCCAATCAATATGCTGCCCTCTGGGATTCCGAGCATGTGCTGCCAATTCATTTATAATCTAAAGAGCGGGCCATAATAACGCATTCAGTCTTCTCTTAGTGGCATTTTCGAGCTCACTGCGATTCAACCATCTGGTAAATCTGATTCTATTGTCTCGTACCGCTGACACATGTGGAGGCTGTGGGCATATTGACTATTCAACAGGGAGAAAGCATGCAGTGATTTGAAATGGTTTTGTTTGGACAACTCAAACGCAGAGTGGCCTGTGTACAGTATAATGATCTGAATAAGGCTCTTTAGCTATTCAGTTGCATGATGTTTGGGATTTTTTTTGTTAATATCAAATCTAAAATATGCAATTGGTAAAAAAAAGAAAATTGTGTATACTTCAAAATATATCTCAATATTTAGTACTGACCTTCCTTTTTTGATGGTGTTTTTGCCCAGCAGTGGTTCTAGGACTGGGTCCAACTTTTCCTTAATGTTCTCCATCAGAAGAGTTTCTCCACAGGCAAGAGCGTTTTCAATTACTGTGAGATACCTAAAGAAAAACATACAAGTTTAGGCCGTGGATAGACCACTTATGTGACAGTAATGCGCTAAGTGCTACTACTTCTAATGATTGAGATTAGGAGAAAACTTTGAATTGAAAGGTTTGTAACTTTTTCTGGTGGACAGTCCGCAAACTGCTTGTCTCTATGGAGATAGTATTGCTTTGTTTGTAATGTTCTACAGTGCAGTACTACAGTACTTATTCTAGATTATAGTTTCTATGCTCTACTACAACTACAACTATGTTTATTTTTACCACTTCAACCACTGCCACAATTATATGCTCATGACTGCATGGAGAAATATTCCAATAAGTAATAACTAACAAACTACAAAGTATAAAAGATATTAGCCCATCTCACCCTCTCTGTCCCATTTGCACCACAGTCAGCTCTGATCCGAGCCAATTTTGGATCCACTTAATGGCCTGCTGCTGAGGGTCAATGAGAAGTGGCCAACGCTCACTGGTGGTCAGGATGGCAGCGTTTTCGATGGACATCCGATCGTTTGGCAGGCCCTGGTTATGCCAAGCAGCCACAGTGGCATCGTCTGTAAGCATGAGGACCGGGTCCAAGCCGTCTGTCAGGGCGATGGAGATCTGGAATAGAAAGCAACGCTAATGTCACTAATGAAAGAGCCAAAAGATGATAAGAGAATCCATTGTATTGCAGGTATTTGTAGAAAGAGCCTCTATTGTCTGGCATCTACTTAAGAATAGAGGCAGGTGGTATAATATACCTATAAGATCATATCAAAGTTGCTGTTGTAAAGTTGTGAAGTTATTAAATTAGAATATTGAGTGTATATTTCCATTTTATAATTGTACAGAACTTCAACCAGATCCAAGCCTTTACAAGTAACTTTTAGCATATTTCTGATAAATGCAAAAATGTGTGAAATATCAAGCTGAAATGAAGTTTACCTTCTTAGACTGAAGGAATGGGATCCAGCTTTCGATCAGAAGCTCAGTGCGATAATGCAGAGGGAAATATCCCATGTAAGAGACAAATGCTGTGGTGAGCAGGACATCTCCACACAGAGTCAGCTGCTGCTTCTCGTACTCGACCAGTGCACGAGACCAACGCTCTTTTTCGGACTAAAAAAAAGAATACAAATGTTGTAATGAGACAAAATATAACCCCTCTATAACAAGAATTGTCTAAAAGCATCCTCAAAAAGCTGCACAGGTTGATAACATTAAAGCCAAAAAACAACCATTCCTATAAAATATCTTTGGGAGTTTGCTTGTATTTACTTATCATCAATTTTCCATCTATTTAAGCCTTCAATACTATGACTGTGACAGCCCCACAGCGATAAATCATGCGTGGCATTTTCTTACAAGGGGCAGTGGATCTAGAATATGTCACATAATAAATTCCCAGACAGTTAAAAATCACTATAATTTTACCCTAATGTATTATGGATTGCTTGTAATATCACTCAGTCTGGGGTTAGACATTGTTAATTTCCAACAGCTGTTGGGGCATTGAGGTAAGTTAATGATTAAATATAGACGGTCTGATTTATTAGTCTCAACACCATTACATCCAGGTCAATGCCATAAAGACAAAACATTTATCTTGATATGCTTAAAAGCCAAGCTGCTGCATGCAAACCACATTTGTTCTCACGAATAAAAAGTCGAACTTACAAAATGGCCACTGAAATGACCATCGTTTATTCCATATTAGCATCCATAAAGATAATAAATAGTGCAGACAAACAGCAGGTAAGGAAATAAAACAAATACCAAGATTGCGTTTAAGTACAGGAGCTGCAAAAATATTTTGTTACCTGACTGCTGTGAAATCTAAACCATAGCGTTCATTGTGAAAGCAGTTAGCTCATCTCTTGTGCTCTATTTGGATGCTGATCAGACGCCAGTTGCGCTGCTTAGCCATGCATTCTGCGTGGTTCAGCCCACTCTACCTGTGTCACAAGTCCCCAGTACGATTCTGAGCCAGGCTGTAAAATCACCCAGTGCTGAATTTTATCGACAACTGTTACCTTGTTTAGCCAGGACACGCCGGATTAAATTGAGTTGGTTACTACAGACTTTCCATAGATTTTCCATGGATTTCTGGCAGCCCACTGTCACTAAACGTTTACCTCTAAGCCCTTGACCAGTCGGTTGGCCAGTTGTATGGTCTGGTTGGTGCGGGACACTTCCTCCTGGCAGCTCAGTTTCTCTGCTGTTGCCTTTTTGAACTGTTCTTTGAGGTTTTGGAGTGTTGAATCAAGATCCTAACCGCAAACAAATAAACATATATTATAAAAAGTGAATGTGAGTAAGTGATAATAAAACTCTTACTATTAACTTTCTCTGAACAGCCAGCAACTTGGATGTAGCCATTTCCAATTCTATATTAGCTTGTGCCAAAGCTTGTCGTTTTGGAATAACTTCACAGTAAATCTGCAATCATAATAATGATAGTTAATCAAACTAAAATATCTTGTCTTGTATAATAATCAACATAAAAACACTTATAAAAATGTGCTGCCAAACCTCATAATATCTAACAATGTTAATGATCCAGGCACAGAGTCCAGCTGCAGCTGTGGACTTGGTGCGAACCAGATCCGGATGGAAGCCAGGCTTTCTCAGATATTCTTGCTTTACTACACTTAAGCAGGTGTCTGGAATGTTCTCCTTGTCGTATGACATCAATACTTGTAGAAACTCATCCACCTAAAAGTTGTTAAAGTATTAAAAATTGTATTTACATATGCCGATGTTAAACAAGAGTTATGTATTTAACTACAGTTCAATGAATTCCTTCTGACAGTCAGATGGCAGTGCTGAAAGCACATGCACTGGCAACATTCAGAAACCAATGAACAGAAACATGAAATAGAGTTATCTTGTTTCAAAATTATTTCAAAAGGTTTAGAAAGATGAGTTGTTAAATAAGAAGGGTCTAGGTCTAAGGACAAGGAATGCTCTGACCTTTTGCTTATTTCCTGTGAACGCTGGTTAATCTGCTTCTCCGTTTTTGACCAATGACTGTTTCTGCCCTCTTTCAGCTGGTAACGAGAAACAATTTGGAAAGCCCTGCGAGGCGACTACTGTTGTGATTTTAATTTATTTAAATTTAAATTTAATTAAAGTTATAACCAGCACGGACATTTATTGTAGTTGTTTGAGCAGAACACGCTTTTAAAGATTTGTTCAAATATTTTTTTCTATTTATTATTGTTAGTGTCACACTATATGAATATTTCATATTAAAATAATGTCATATGCATAAACTCAGGAAGAATGACTCGTCCTGATCAGAAGACATTCAACCATATCAACTCGCCCCAAAATAGATTGGCTAAATTCTTCATCCTTTTGCATCTCCGACTGTGAACATTGTTCCCAAAGTAAATTAAACTACCTGTTCATATACTAACTTAAAACTGAATCAATCCGGTCTAATGTTTCTGTATGGGCTGGCACAGGCCTTGTTTTTGTGAATAGGCATATTCATAGATTCAATCTGAGCCTCTCTCCAGAGCCGAGGTCAAGGTCTGTGTGAATTAGATTGACATTAATCAAGCAGATGTGAGTGACACAGTAGACAGCTTAACCTTGCCCATGAAGGCTCGCGCCGCTTTCCAGCTCCGGTCCTTTGGCACTCGACCGCGAGGAGCCAACAACACCATCACAGCTGCTGCAACATTGATCACTGCCACAGGAGGGTTTGGAAAAGCTTTCATCTCAGTCAAATTCACCTAAAAACAAATAAACGTGTCATGTATTTACTCAACTAGAGTTCAAGCAGGTCTTGTTAGCCAGATGTGCCACCTTGTTGAGGGTGTTGAGAGCTGCTGTAGCTGCTGCTAGGGATGGCTCGGCTTTAGCAAGATCATTCTCGCAGTCCTTTTGCTTAGTGGCCACTTGAGCCTGAATGACAGCAACCTGCAACAGAACACATGTGCTGAAATAAAACAAATCAAGTAAAAGTGACTGTGACTGTGATTAGATACCTCACCTTCTGTGCCTCTGTATCCGCAGCTTCTCTCTTGCTGCTAACCTTCTCCGTTTGCTGACCAATTTTAGCGATGAGGGCTTCAATATTCTGGTTTTTAATTGACAACTCTGCTTCCTGAGAAGCCAGTTTGGCTTTCAGATCTTCAACCTAAGAAAAATTTATTATTCTTTCTTCTCCACTGGAGCAAATTATTATCCCTTTATTGCATTGAGTTATAACCATAACTAATCAGTATGTGTGGCATTATTACATTGAATGACTTTTGATGCAACCCACTGTAATAACAACCCTTGGTGAATTAGTCCTTTTTTTCCCACATAAGCTGATTATCTAATTTTTTAAAAGGATTGTTACATTCTACATAGTCCTTTACCTGGGCCGCAGTGGTTTGTAGTTTTTGGAGGCCACTGTCCAGGCGTCCCATCTTGTCCTGGAGCTGGGCACGGCTCCTCTCCAGCAGATTTCTGTACAGGCTGATTTGCAGGAGAAAGCTCTTGGGGGTGGTGTAATTGTACCTCTTCTCATTGCGCTGGTATTTTTCACCAGCATGTTTGACACTGGTGTGAACATAGGCCATGAAAAGACTGATGGATTCCTGGACAGCAGGCTGTAAAAATAAGCAGAAGGTGGGGGCAGGGGGAGAGCGGGGCAAGGTGGATTGAGTAGAGTTTAACATCCCATCCTGATGGAGCTGAAATATTATCTTCATAAATTTAGAATTCATCTACAAGTTTTGCCGTCTTACTTGGCTGCCCTGACTTACTCAATCTGATATTTAAGTGCAGCTAGCAGGAATGATTAGGGTTTGAAACCTCTGTGAAAATAATGTGTTAAGGCCACTGACATAACGCTGGAGCTCACTGTTTACATTACGTTGCTTTTGCTTTTCAAACTTTCTAAACACGGCATACCTGCTATTGCTTCGTTACTGGATGCAAAGTGGGTTTATGATATGACACATAGTGACAGAACAACTCCATTCATCATAGCAATCAATTATAGACTGAAACAAATGCTTGGACAAGAGCTTACTATAACTCACAATGTTATTAAAGAGACAGAGGAAAATCACTAATTATTATAATGAACTAAAGGATTTTCCCTGTTGTTCTGGGCTAAAAGTGAACTATGTAACTTTTCTGATGGAGGGTCCACCACACAGTTGCTCTCATGGAGATATTAAAGATTTGCTTGGAATGTTCCATAGTATGGCATTAAATGTATCTATCTCCTTGAGACATCACCAGCCAAAGTAACAGGTCAGATTTGTGGACAGGCAAGCCCGCTCACAGGAAGAATGAATGTTTTTCAGTATAATTTTGAGCAATAAAATCGCCTCTAGTGTTCCATTTTGAGGAACATTCCAGGCAAAGCAATAATAATAAAATAAAAAGTTAAATAGTGCAACTTTAATAGTCCCCAATAATCTCCAAGAGTATAATTGTTAGTAATTGATTGTAATTGTTTCAAAATGTTTATATTTTCATACTATATTCATACTTATGATAAACATTATTGTTGTTATATGTTGCTTGCATAATTTCCAGGAAAAGACATCACATAAACTTAAACCTAAATACATCAAACTTTACCTTCCCTGTATAAAAGACTACAGCCTCCATTGTATCTTTGAACTTTTTTGTTATTGACCTGTCATGTGTAAAACCGATCCATACATTGAACTGGTCCTGGTTTAGCCTTTGTTTAATTGAAAGCATTATGTTTCTATCAATAAGACAAACATGCAACACAGATACATATAGAGCAGGAGACTTCAGCCTGGCTCATATGGCTCAGATGTGATGACACTTGCTGGTTGTGGCAGCTGTGCCTCCTCGCAGGGTCATTATGTGCTTAATCACTCTTCTCCCATTAACACAAATGATCCTGGTTGAGATGGAAAACAATGATATGCCTGCACTCACTTAGAGTCTTCAGGCATGCGTTCAGCAATTTGTCAGTAGCTCAGCGCTCAACTAATGATGAGGGATCTACGCAAAAGTTAATCCAGCTGCACCATAGTAATTACAAGGTGTTCATTCAAATCAACTGGAAATTAAAGTTTTATGAAAACAGATGTAACAGACATATGAAATCAAATTGTACATAATCATGTGATGGCAGTTGTACAGTTTTAGGTCCAAACCTCAATTCCTTCTATTTCTTGAATGAATCTGTGGCTGACGGACTGCAGAGCCGCTGGTGTCCAAGCGTGGAACCAGTCGATGGTAGTGCACTGGAATAAGGCAGGAAATCTACGCGCCCTTGTACGAAGTGCACTGCCAACTGGAGAGAAACACAGCACCACCTAAAAAGTATCAAGCAGACACAATCCTTTTTAGCTCACACTGTTACATTTTGAGAAAAAATATATATACAGGTATTATTGTAACAATTCAAATCCTTATTATTTTAAACTATTTAATATGTAATGTGTAGACTTGTCATTTGCATAGTGATTCATGTTTTATTTGACAAACGGACCTTAAGTTGTTGCTGTACTCTTTCTGTGAAAAACCTCCAGCAGTTCTCCTTGCTGTCCAGTAGTCCAGATGAGCGGACTTTAGATCTCACTCCTGACACTATCCCCTCAGTCTCTTCATCAGTGAAGAACTCAGGGATTTCTCCTGAACAAAAGTGACACTGACATTGTTTTAAAATCGCACAAACATGTTACACCTGTTATAGATATAATTTCAAACCTGATGCCAGAAAGTCGTTGATAATGACAAGAAACCGTTCATCTGGTATTTGGGCTTCAGTCAGGAGCAAGACAACTCTCTGGTTCTTTACACCGACTTTAACGAACAAACCCACAAGGTCCATCTTCAATAAAACAAATTGGATGAGGCACCGCACTCTGATTTGCAGTGTTTTATCAATTGCAGTAATATTATGTAACTGTGTACCTTAAGATCCTGGATAGTATATCCATTAGTCAAAGTAATTTGAAAAACTTCATTAGAAGAAATAAAAGCTGCAAGGCGCGTTAGGCTCTGCTTCCCACTGCCTCCCACTCCCACCAGTAAACCATGAGCTCTGGGGGACGCCAGGATACGACTTATGCGGCATCTACAAACAGCAGATGATTGTAGTATTATTTCCTTTAAAAATATGTTTTCTGCCAATAATTTATTTTAGCGACTGCATGTTTAATACAGACAATCTCAAAAACTCACACATGTTGCATGGCATCTTCAAACAACACTAAGTCCATTGCAGCGTTGAGCTCATTGTAGCTCTCCAGGGCCTCTGTGAGTAAGGTCCTGAGCACAGACCAGTCACTCACTTGGGTGTAGGATGATTCGCCGTCCATTTGAGCAAAGTGGCAATAAAGAAGAGGCTGCTGTGTCATCCTTGTCCGGTCTAAATCCTGCAAATTTAAACATGTATTTAAGGCAGTGTTGGATAGTATCTCAGGATTTACACAAATATTTATTACCTCAAAACATTCATGTACAGTCTCTGTTTGCAGCCTCTGGAAGAGCTGCATGTCTTTGTCATCCACCAGTCTGTCAGAGTAGACTCTGCAGGACTCGTGCAGCCAGAGCAGAGCGAGATCAGTGCTGTCTTTCACTGTGTCAGGCCCAGCTATGAAAATGCCCTGAATAAATACATATCAGATCAGCCCATCCTAATATTTACTCACAGAACACTTTGCTTTGCCATCAATCTGTTGGTACTACCTGAAAGACGTTGGACAGGTCTCGGAGATTAAATATGTAGTGGAATTTGATGGCAGTGGGTAGACAGCTGTTAACCATCTTGTGATGAAGAGTTACGGCAGCGTGGACCACCGCTGTGGCACTTATCTGAACCAGTGAACTAAAGGACTGCTGCTGCAGATGGGCCATAAGAATCTGTCTGAAGATCGACATCCGAGCATCAGGCGAGGGAAAGTTTACGGCAAACACAGAAAAATGCCTCTGTGGAGAAAATACATAATGAATGCAAGTGAATATTTACCACTTGCAAATGTATCAATAAAATACCTGTAGTCTAGGGTTAATATTGAAGCTTCCAGCAGTTGGGTTCATACACGCAATATACTGAGTGTTGTGTATTTCTTTTAGGGTCAGCTTTTGTCTGTCATACCTGCAGTGTCATAGAAAACACATATGAATAAACCATCACATATTAATATTAGAATCAGAATCAGAAAGAGGTTTCCTGCCATTGTAAGTAAACAGAATTCACAAACTAGGAACTTGCTTATGCAACTTACAACAATGAATAATAATAGCAGCAAAATATATGAAATAGGGCATGAATAACTTTTTTAATTTATACTTGAATATACATATTTTTCATTCTTCTCACCAATGGCCATAATCCAAATGTTGACGGATGAGTGTGTGAGACTGTACTGTGCCGTAAGTGTCTACTGCCGGCATGTTAATATCATCTACAAAATAAATCAGCCTCTTGTTACCAACAGGTGAGAAAGTTTTGCCTGTTCTCTTCTCCAAATGCTGTTCGAGGTTCACTGCAAAGCAAGAAATAAAAAAAAGATTAATTAACTCAAGGGTTAACTTTAGACACACTAGAAAGGAACAAAGTATAAAGGAAACAATGGCAAAAACAGGGAATGCACATTTGTATTTTTATGGGCTTCTCTAATCGAAATTAAAGTTTAAAAAAAGCCTACTCACTTACTCCATTAATTTACATTTCAATCCTATATCATAACCTTCCTCAGGTCATAGTTTCCTTTTAAATGTCGCACACATAATCTCTGCTCATCTGTCTATCTATTTCTCTCATTTTTATAATTTAAGGGTCACTGAGTAGACTAGCATGAAATCTCCAAAGGTTTTCTCTTTTGTTTCTCTTCCAGAACTACAGTGATGAAAATAGGGGGCACTTAGATCTATTGTACCTATGTCTGCCTCTGTAATGTTTGAAAATAAAAAAGTAGTCTGCAATAGTTATTTTCAAGGATAACAGACTGTGGCAAGATAAAAGATATTGTTGCAGTCCTACGTCCCCACACACCTCGGGAAATCTCAAGGTGACTGTGGATTTCCTTAACTCTGGAATGAGTTGCCTTTACATATTAGGCAGAGGCTTTCTATTTTCAAATCTTCCCTTAAATCTCACTTCTTTGCACTGGCTTTTAACTGAGCCTGATATTTTTTCATCCTATTATCGGATTTTCTTTTATTTCTTGTATGTTTGATACTTTACTTACTTTGATCAACTGTTAAAAAAAAGAAAAGGTGCTTGGATTGGATAACTTAATGTTACGTCAGCACTCCCTGAAATGTGTACTGCATTTCTTTCCCACTTCTTGTTATTGTACAGTGTAAGTATTGTATATTTTACAGTACCGTAAATGTACTTTTGAATCTTTTACCTTTGTATCACTATTATTATTATTATTATTATTATTATTATTATTATTATTATTATTATTATTATTATTATTATTATTTATTACATCATCATCATCATTATTATCATCTTTCCTACAGTATTAGAACTACTGTGTCCAAGAAATTTCCCTCATGATCAATACATTTTGTCTAAGTCTAATGACCAGTAGATGGAGCTGTAGTTGTCCTAAAATTTACCCAAAACACACCAAAAACTTCACTTACTCTGCAGCATGTGAGAGGTGGTGTAGAAGTTGAGTGGCACTTTTGCCGTCATGTAACTCTGTTGAAGTAAGTCTAACTTGTTCCTGACAAGTGCCGACTTCCCCACTCCGGCGTTCCCCACCAGCATCAGTGGCTGCCTCCTCTCCAGCAACAAGTCCATGAAGTACTGCAGACACACAGTCTCCGCTGTGTGTACCAGAACAGCCTGCAATCATAGGAACAGCGGGGAGAGAGTGCACGGAAACATACATGGTTATTATGGCTTTCTTTTAGTGATTTATTGACAGACATGTGTTCAGTGAATTGCATGTGATTTATAATTTCTTGTATTTCCCCAGTAGACCACAACTATTCTGTCATAATAGCATCATTTGCTGAGAACAAAACCCCACTAATTATGGCCCAGCGAGAGGCCTTAGAGCATTCACAGCTGTACGCAGGAGCATAAAGAAAGACAATAGTGTGTGGGTGATAGCTCAAGCCTTGTTGCTCATGGCTTCACCCCCACTCAGTCTTGTATGGGGTTCACTAGATGGTAATCAGACTCCGTGGCAAGCCTATCATCCGTTCTTGCACCCTAGCATAACCTCACGACGTGACTTTACCCTCGCTTATTATGTTCACCCAGGCATGCTTACATTTTTAATATGCTCGCATTGTTCATTTTTGGTTATTTTTTCTCTTAAATGAGGTATGATTTCCGAGGGGTCATTTTGGTTGAGAAAGTTGTTCTTTTGAAATCAAACTTTAACTGCGAGGTTCTTGTACTCTTACCTGTAATGGTGTACAAGTCTCCATTTCAAAAGCGGGGACAATATCGGACCAAGGTGAAAATCTTCTGGTTTGTGGATCAAGGTAGTAGTCAAAAACAGTGCCCTGTGCCGGTAATTTCACAGACTTCATTTCTTTGGTCCACCAGTGACTGAATTCCACACGGTAATCACAGAGCTAATGAAAATATATGGCAAGAAATGTCATCCTTCTCAATTAATAAAAATAATCTTGACTTGCAATTTTGTACATAATTTTACCTGATCTTGAAGCAAAGCGCCACCAAAAGCCCAAATGCAAGCAAAAGTAAAATATGTTTCATAAGTTTCCCGTGGGGAGTCAGATGGGATGTTTTCTGAGGTTAAAAGGCAATCAAGCAAACAGCAGAGTGTCTGAAGAGGAATACATTATTTTACTATTACTATAAATAACAACATTAGTTGGAAAGGCCTCTTTATGTCGTACCTGAACCATTGAGCTTTCAGGGAGAGGAGTTACAGTCTTAAACTTGTTTCTCGTTTGCTCTAGACACCGCGGCACATATTTTTCAAACAATATTGTGAGGTGCGCTCTTTCTGTCTGTCGTTCCCGTTGGTCAATCCAGCTTGAAACATATCTAAAATCACAGCAATTAATTCCAATCAGCTTTTGTATACATGAGGATCACTGGATTAACAACAATAAACGTGTCTGTTTGACTCACGGGTTCCAGCCCAGGTCGTGCTGATTGACGTAGAGGATTCCTGCTCTGGAAACGGTGGCAGGAGTGGCCGATTGGAGGTGACTGATTTCAAACACCAGTCTCATTGATGAGGTGAGAGGCACGCGCTCGTTACTGGCTAAAGTCAGGACCTGAAAGGTAACATTTTACACAATTACAATAACATCCAATTTTCTTTCAGCCCTTTTCCCCAATCATCGTAGCATGGAATGAATTGCTCTATGATTTGGAACAGTTGCACTCTCCCAGCTGAATTTTGGCTGGTTTGGTTGATGTCACTCTAGATGACTGGTCTACAATCATTAAAATATATATTATTATAATTTCTAAGAACATATCAAAATGTTGTCACGTTATGAAACTATGACATGATTAAGTGGTACTCACTTTATATAGAGTATATCATAGTATAGCAATTATACTATAGTTGCCAAAATAAACAAATACAGATTCATTAATTATAAATTAGACTCAGATTTAATATAATACTTTTAAAGATACAAACATTTTAAAATTAAAAGCCTGAAATGGTTTTACTCGTCTGTAATCGAATTTAGTGACATGTACCTCAGCCAAATATTGACAGAATGATATTCAAGTTTACTCAATGAAAATCTATTCTTTCTGCAGCTCTTTATGTGCCCTGTGTTGTACATCAGTGAATGTGTTAACAGGAGGGAGGGACCTTGTTGTCATCCATTACAGTGTTGAGGGATTCAATCCACATCGGATCAATGTCTCCATCCAGCACAATCCACTTAGGCCCTGGGTGGGAGATGTTAGCCTGCTCTCGCATCAGTGATGAGAGCAAACCTGAAACGGCAATGAACCCCAGCATTTCACATACTTAAACACAGACTTAGTGATAAGTTAGGCTGGCTCCTAGATAAATCGCTTTTAAATCCCGATTACCATCTTTCCACTCTCGTGTAGAAGGATGAATGAAGCCGAACAATTCATCAGTGTCCACGGCCTTTGGATTGAGGTCACTCCAGACAGGCTTTTTCTTCAAGTTTGCATACGCTTTATGAAGGACTCTTAGCATCTGTAAAATTATATTTACAGATAAGTGTGTCTACTTAGTTAATATACAAGATTTGCAACAACAACAAAATTAAGGCACCTGGCTTTTCCCAGTCCCGGCATTTCCAACAACAAACACCGAATGCCGTATTGCCAGAAGTTCGTGTAGCTGCACCACCTGGAACAAATGTTTAGTTGCAAAGCATGTTTTACGTTTTTTAATGAAAAGTCATTATCATCTAACCTTTAGGACAAATGTCTCCTCAGGCTGAAGGCGAAGTTGCAGGACACTGCTGCGAATGCTTTTTTCAAATTCCAAATCTCTCTCCCTCTCTACATCCAGGCCAGGGAAAAGGTCACCAAGTAGTCCCAGGAAGATGGATACATCCTCGGTCACAATTTTTGGCATGTTGAAGTCCCTTAATGCACGCATCAATACCTTCAAAAACATTTTAGAATATGTGAAAAATAATGTTGTGGTTTTAAGAAAGATAGTATGGATATACAACTTACCTGATCCTCTGGTCTTGCATTGTCTCTTCTTTTTAGTGTTCCTGCCACAACTAAGACAGACTTCACAGCTCGCAAACCCCAGTCATAGTGGTCCTAAAAACAAAAATGAGCAAGTAAATACGTTGCAAACTTCCCATTCACATTATATAAACTCTACAAACTACCTGTTTGGAGAGCAGTTCCTTGCATAGAGAGTACAAAGTAATGAACTTTCTGGCCAAAATCTTTGCACTACGGAAGCCCTCAGTGACCAACATTATCTCACAAATGAGCTCAGTGTCAGGCACCACCATAGCACAAGGTCTAGAGGCATACAAGAAAAGTAACAACTTCAGAAGCAACTGAACACTAAACCATTGATTTCCTAATGAGGAAAATACCTGAACAAAGTCTTGAGGTTCTGGGGCAGATCTGTTCTTCCAGCATATCCTGGATTCATTGTGATAAAAATACCCACCGATGGTTTTAGGGCAATTTCTGTGTCCAAGAACAGGAACCTGCAGAGTTCTATAGATGTCATTCACTGCCCCCGTAATGAATTACAAACTCAAAGCAACATTAAGTATGGATGTATACCTTGTCTTTTTGGAGCGAATTGCATCCTGAATGGTTTTGACTTGCACAGCAACTACAGACAGAACATCCACAGCAATCCGATTGAACTCATCAAAGCAGCCCCAGGCTCCAGTTTGAGCCAGGCCTTTATAGATGTTTCCTATCGACTGGAGGAAAAGCAATGCCACATTAAGATGCATCATATTAGGGTTGCAAGATTAATTGCACTTGAATCTTGATTGCAATTTGAATGGTTACAATTTGAAAATGAAAAAGAATGTAGAATATAGAATTCTGTTCCACCACCACCACCAAGATGTTTTGCTTCGGTTGGAATTGTCCACAGTATGACGTTAAACGTATCTACCTCTACAGAGACAAGCAAGTGACATAACCAGGCCAAATTACAGTCAGATCAGTGGAGAAGTCACCTCGCTCACAGTAAAAACGCATGCTTCCAAGCAATAAAACACTTACTATAAATTTAGGATAAATATGCTAAAGGAAAATTCCATACTGTGGAATATTCCAGACAAAGCAATAACATCTCCATGGAGACAAGCAGGTAGCCAACCCCCGCAGAAAATGTACACGCTGCATTCATGTGGTCCTCGGGAAGTTGAAAAACGCACATGAACACTCGCACAAATCGGGAAAACATCTCTGGAACTCAGGTGAGAAGCTGCTGCCCAAGTCCACCCTTAACGTCACCTGCTGTGTGGATATGAATGAAATCTACTTATTTATCAAATGATCTTAATCATTAGAGGCCATTGACTGACCTTACTCCAGTTAGCGGTTTACTCAATCATTTATATCAGAAGAGCACTGCATTTGCCCAAGAAAGACCCGACCCACTACTATTTGATTTATTACCAATGTAAAGTAAATGAAATGTGGCAGGATGTTTTCCAAAACAAACAAGGTTTAACGTTAGCAAATCTTACTGTTTAGCTCTATCAAAGGCTGTTAAAGAGAAGAATTGGTGATTTTATTATTGGTGACATCAAGATCTCAAAGATAAAGTTGGAAGCCTTGGAAGTTGGAAGAACATCTCATCTCGAAAACCTGAGTTCCCAGGGACCAAATCAACGCAGCAGCCTTTAAATGCACTCATAGGGATTTTTTAAAAACGCTTATCTAATCACAACTAGTAGACTTTTTCAACTGTTGCATTTCTTACCTTATAATCCATTTGTTCAGAGCAGTTGAAGATGTACACCATGACACCCAATGCCCTGCCGAGATCTTTGGTGGTCTCAGTTTTTCCTGTCCCGGCTGGACCGGCAGGTGCCCCACTCATGGTCAGGTGAAGCGACTGTGTTAGAGTGATGTAGCACCTGAAATGAGAAATGATACACAATATGTAAACATTATGGAGAAAATATACAAGCTTGTTCTTTCCCAATAACACATAACAGGTAAAAAGAAGGCTGAAGTAACAGTTACCGGTCTGTGAGTGGAGTGACAACCAAGCGTGGTGTATTTCCAAGATATTCATATGAATATTGGAACTGAGCATCGCAAATATTAACAAAGCAATGGTTCAGTTGTTCATTCCAGCGGTGTCTGAGCTGGGAAAGCCACTGGAAGGCGTGTGAGGAGGTGGCCTGAAGACAAGAAGATATTATTACTAGTATTCAAATCGTTGTATTAACCTTTAAAACTCTATGAACATACATAAACACAGCACATATCAGATATCAGATCAAATGCAATGCGTAAAATAATAACAGAAATAATTAGACCCAGCAAATATACAGAGTGAAGAATAAAAATAGGAAATCAAAAAGAGAAATTTAGAACTTTAAACATTTAAATAGATAAGCTATACATTTAATTCAGACTCAAAATAAAGTAAAGTAAAAATAAAAAATTGTCTTTTCCCTACCCGGTTGTCTCTGTGTGATGTTCTATGTTCTGTGTTTTAAAATGTTTAAATTAAAAATAAAATGAAATTAAATAGGGGAATGGCTGTTTTGAATGGGATTGATTTCTTCCACCAAGATTTAAACATATTAAAATGAAAGCAAAATAATTATAACTAATGAGGTTATCTGTGGAGACTAGTGAAAATGGATGCACAAACCTTTTGAGCAATGAGGTTAGCAACAACATCTCTTGCATGGACATCAATTGTGCACACAGTCATGATCTTCTGTCTATTCCCTGAACTTAATTCTCCCAGCAGCATGCTAATCAGAGAATTGAGCTGAGAAATCTGAAAGAAACAGAGAAATATTCAAACTATGCGGTGCTTTTATTTTATTTTTGTATAGCAGTTTGTTGAGCATTTGTCAACAGTCATGTGAGCTGCCAATTCAATCAGTGCAGTCCAGAGACATGAAAGGTGAAAAAAATTATTCAACAGCAGCCAAGGGCACGCTAACCTCAAAGAGTGCTAATGAAACTGACAAGACCAATAATATAAGTGTGAGCAAGGTCCATACGCAGCTTGTACAAACACATCAGGTCATTGATTTATTACCTAATTATTAACTTTAAACAAAATGTGTCAATCACTGCAAGTACACATTTAACAGCTAATTCAATACAGCGCCACTATCTGATTGACAGGACATTAGCATATTAGCTGGCTGCACCTGTTTCCTGTTGTAGTCCTTCAGCGATGACTCAAATCCTTCCTCCAGCCGTTTGAACACGAGCTCCATGTCGTTGCTCCACCAGATCTGAGAGCCAGTGAGGGCCACCTGTGCAGGCAGCTCCAGGATCCACTGCTCCCGCGGTTTGTCCTCGTACGAGCCCACAGCCTCGGATAGGTGGGCTCTCACACTCTCCCTCATAGACTTCTCTAGGGAGCTCAGCCAGGTCTCCACCTGATATACAAGATACAGAAATGTTTAAGCAGTTGTTTTGGTTTCTTTAGGTGTTTTATTTTAGGTGATCTTACTGGTCCACAGCAGACGCACTCAGTCGGGAAAGGCACATACTCCTTCTCTTTGCTGTACATGCCCAGAGCCAGTTTGGGATTATCCAAATGCTCATTTTTGGCAAACTCAAGGTCGGACACATTATCGAATAGCTTTGAAAGATGAACACACGTCTGCAAAGAAATTCACATTAAGATTGTATTGCTTTTCCTGGTATGTTCCACAGTATGACATTAAACCTGCAGTATATCTTTGAGTGTTTACTCAATTACAGTTGAGGGATCTGTGCCCAGAAAGTTACCTAATGCCGCTTTAAAGAATAAAACGTCTGGAGTGACTGACATGTTAAATAAAAGACAAAGTAGCATTTACCTCTTTGGGACGACTGCCCTTTGAAAGGATGTCTAACAAATCTGCAGTGGAAATGAAGTAGAAACGTGGAAACAAAAGCCGTTTGCTCTCCAGGTATTCCCCCAGAGCCTTTTCACACAAAGCCAGTCTGTTTGACACAATAAATAAAACAATGAATTAACAAAACTACAGCAGCATGCCCCACTTAAGAAAATTTATTTTTAATCTAAAAAAGACTAAAAAAAATTAAACCTCACAATAGAAAAGTGTGACATACTTCTGTGTGTGTGTGTGTTGTATTATGTATACAGTTTGAATATTTACATTTGCGGAAATAAGTGTGGATAATATTGACTGTAAAATATAATGGAATACCATGATTACTGACATCAGTTGAATCATTTGAAAAGGACCAACCTTTTTTGTAGGTTCTCTAATTTCTCATGTAAACCTGGTTTATTTGTGGCCTCAATTACATTTTTCGTCTTGGCACTATCTTGCATTAATTCCTGTAAAAACAACATCACAATGTGTAATAATATATTCAAATCACCACGTTAAATGTAAGCAGATGCTAATTAAAAACCTTAAATTCTGCATCTATCATTTCAAATCTGAGCGCGTCTTCTGGGAGCTGTTGCCGAATGTCTTCACAGTCTTTAAAGATGCTCTCGAGGTATGCCCAGATCCTCTGCACCTCCATCCACACCATCAGCACGGAGTCCGCCACGGTCAGCTGCTTTTGGAGGGTCACCACTTGCACCAGGAAGTGATCTACGTGCTTACTCTGAAAAATGTTTTGCAGCTGAACCTGTGGACGAGAAACAAAACAAAACAGGCACCGTGTGGGGAAAACAATGTGCTTAAATGCGTATCCTAATTAGGCGGCTCAACCGTAAACTAAAGAAAGTCAAATTAGCTCTATACACTCAGATGCACTAAAGAGACAGGGCATCTAATTGGTGGCTGTAACCCCCTATACATCTGGTGTACATGTTAAAGATAGCCACCGTGCAACAAAGCGCACAAGTAATAAATCGGGTGGCTCAATAGGGACCTCTTCACCCTCGACAGAGCAGTTAGACAGTCAGACAGGGCGGTCCTTTTGTGTGCGCCATTCAGCACTTCTACCAGACAGTTTTAAGGCCCCCTGGAGTTCACAAGACTTTACAGCAGTGGCATAAAATAATAATTCAATAACAAAGAATTTACCTGGTGATCCTCAAGCGTTTCAATCAGCTGCTCATCACATTTAAGAAGCAGCACTGAGGTTTGGTAATGGTCGACATAGGAAAGCTCCATTGTTTCCCATGTTTGAGTTACATCTGTCACAATCTGCAAAGAAAAATTGTTGACGTAAATTTTCCTTCCTTTTAATTTTGGCGACAGGAAATAACCAACCTTTTCTATGCTCATCTCTTTGACGGCCTTATCCACTATGCTGCGGACTTCATCTTCGAACAAGTGGAGCTTCAATGCCAGGAGGTCTTCCAGTTTGGTGCTATCTGTCACGCTAAAGTTCATCTGTGGAAAAGAAATAGTTATAGAACTGCATCAAAACTGAAGCCACCGCAATTCAAGCGCCATGAGGAGTAAACACCTCACAAACATCACTAATTTGAGTTCTTTAATCTACAGTAGACCCTTTAAAGGTTTGTAAACAAAAACATTCCAAATTCCTTAATGAAGGCAACTGGAGGCAAAAGTGAAGTGGAACATAATGTGATTTCAATGGAAGAACTGGGATTAGCCTCGGAATATCACAAAGTATGAAAAAAAAACAAGGTGGGTTTGTTAAATGAAAACCACTCAGACACATGTGAGTGATATCACAGCCTGGTTTTTAAATGTACAATTGTATTTTATATTTTTGTTTATTCAAAAGGAGATTATGAAAGACACTTTGCATTCCTGATGATGGCAACATGTTTAGGCCTTACGCAATAGTTTTTTCACTTTATCCACACATACTTTACAAATTTTACATAGAATTTCACTTTTTGAAATGGGGAAGCAAACGAACTTGACTCTTCTACCATGGAAATACTAAATAGTTGTTTGTGTTTTATTATAAGACATAATAAGACATTAAGACATAAAACCATTAGCAGTTCAATCTGTTTATAGCGTTTTAACACAAGCATTTAACACAATCAGTGCACATGCTCAGGGCATTTGTTGCACGGATGTCGTGTTCTCATTTTGAACCATCATGACAACTTCAATAGTGACTCGTCATTCTTGAAATATAATAATTATGTCTTTTTACTCACTTTAGTTATCTTAATGAGCTGTACCCAGTGGCGCTCCCTTATGGCTGGGTTCTGTAACTGACTGACGGCCCGTAGTGACGTGAGCAGGTTCTTTACATAGAGGTCTAACCCAGAGTACACGTCCCAAACGCGGGCCACTTTGTCGAGCCTCCTCATGTCCTACACAAACAGAAGGTAAGTAAACATAATTAGTTAGTATGGGGCATCTGTTACAAGCCGCAGTGGTGCGTGACAGGGAGACAGCAGGAGAGATGTACTGGTGTGATGGAGCACTGCTGGTGACCTCACCTTGGCAAACCTCCTCAATTCAGCATCCATCTGGTCCACGCTTATCTGCCTCCATTTGGTCAGTGTCCATTTCTCCACGCTGCTCTGTAGACATATAAAAGTAATGGGCAAATGGTGTTTAATGGGAACATTTAGGCCACACAGAGTAAAAAGGTCAGCCGCAGCGACACATGATAATTATTTTAGGGTATATTTTTAAGAACATAAACATAGGCTGTTTTGTGTTTTTAAAGAGTGAGGGATGTTTTTCACATGATAATATAATACATGTTGTTTTAGATGTACCCTTGAGTAACCCTGTATTGTCTATAATAAAAAAGATACCATAACATAAACATAAAATATATAATAAAAAATGAGTTGCAAGAACTTCAAAAAATAAATTTAAATAAAAGGAAACTGGAACTGTAATCTTTCAGACAAGGTCTGAACTTTTACGTTTAATTTTACAGTTCAATCACTTTTTCTGCAATACTTTCTCCTCCTCAACCAAAATCCAGAACATTTCTGGTGAATTGAAAAAATATGATTTACCGGTAATTATTGTTGTCGGGGGCTTTTTTTTTTTTTTTTAAATAGATGATTTTGTTTTGTAATGTTTGGGTTAACTTTTAAAATGTTGTACCCATACCCAGTCATTTGTGTTACCTATGGAACCATGTACATAATGGTTTAGTATTGTACTAATTTTCCTGCTGAATAGACAGTTGCTGGGACCAACACCCAAGGCCCCTAACAGTTATAGTATTAGATAAATGAGTGATAATACACACCTGTACAAATATGACAATGTCCCATAATTCTTTGAGGACTGTAATTTCCCCCGGCAGAGTTTAATTTCTCTGTATTCAGGGATCGTGACATCAAATAGGTTTGTGGATTCCTGGAGATCCGCTAAAGCCTTCTCAATCTCTCTGATCTCCCTCTCCGACTGCAAACGGAATATAGTTTAGCTTTGATAAATCTGGAAAAACAAGCGGTATCAAGGCCTCAGTTACACTTGCCTTCCAAAGACTAGTATAGGGATCCACTGCGTTGAAACTGAAAGGTGCTGTAGCTTTGAATTTCTCTCTGAATTTTCTTTGTTTCAACTGAAATAAAACAAACCAAAGAGGAAGGAAGGAAAATGGACAGCAAGAATTTACCAATATGCTTTTATTTTCTTTATATCTTAATCACCTCAAATTCCACACATGCTGCTTCCTTAAAACCAAGACTTCAATATTTTGCAGTGGTGCCACTTCATGCCTCACTTTCAGGGCCAGTTTTTTAGCCTCATTCCACTTTTCAGGCAGATCCTAAAACATGAACACATGATTATTACTTTGAGTGCTATTTCAATATAATAAAGGATGCATTTACTGACCTCTAGCTGTGAATAGACATGTTCTGGTATTTTGACTCCAGAGCGCTCCAGAAGAGTCACCGTTTGTCGGAGAGGTTCAAACATTTTGTCCGTATTTCTCTGTCGGTCCCTTACAGCCACGAGATGACTCATGACTTTGACCAATCCACCGCTATCTCCTTTGACCACAGACACACCAAGTCCTTCCATAGTGGTCTGGATAAACTCCTCTAACTCACTGAGACTAGAAGAAAGGCAGGTTGACCACCATTTAGAGTTAATACTAGCGACATTATGTGCCGTAGTGTTTTTACCTGTTAATGACATGTCTTAGAAGGTGCTCTTTGAATAACCAGCTCCACTTCTTGATAATATTGAGGACGGTGGCCTTGAAGAACTTGATGTCAACTCGAAACCAGCCATCGTACACTTTGAAATCTTCATACTTGGACATTTCAGAATGTAGATCTTCATAATAATTTATCTGAAATATAATAGATTTCATTTCCTGCCAACTGGTGAGAGATGAGTAGCCAAAATTGTACTCAAGTATTAGAATCAAGATCATTTTTATTCATCCATAAGAAAGTTACATAAAATAATATTATCCAAGTAGATGTTTTAAAAAGAAATTACACAAATAATGACTTTGGTAAAAGTAAAACAGTATCTGGTGACTATATTACTTAAGTAGCCTACTTGATATTGAGATGAGATAAACAAAACATTAAATCGTGCGCAAATTCTGGTATTTTCAAAGAATTTACCAAAAAAAAAAATAATCCTATCATAAACATAAAACTGTTGTTACTTAAAGCACTAGAAGATTAACCAAAACGTTACAAAAAGTAAGTTTAATGTAACTTTTAAAATAATATGGCTCAAGTAGAACTACAGGTATGGTGTCAGAGGAGGAGTTAAAGTTCCTCAAAAAGTTCCTCAAGTAAATGTTACAATTTTAATGATTACCACTAACCAAAGTAGAAAAAGTACACCAGTTTGTTAGGATGTCTTTTCTTACCTGTTCCTCAAATGTATCAATAGTTGGAGGGGATCGAGGAAGTAAATCAGCATGATAAGCCTCTTCTGCAGTGAGCACACGTCCATACCGAAGAAACTGGTTGAGGAATTCTGCCCTGTCTTCCTGCCACAGGTGAGAGTAGCAATCAAAGTTCTTCTGGAAATGGATGGCTTTCTTGAGTACGTTTCCCACTCGCTCCATTATCTCCTGCCTGAGGTCTGACAGGTCCACCATCTTATCCATCACCTCCTGGAAGGGTAATATCACATAGTTCACGACAACAACAACTGCATTTGAGAAGTTATTTTACAGTTCTGTCTATTTGCAATGGTTCACATATTAATACGCCATACAGGCCTTGATAAATACTAGTATCTCAACCTATTGTTCAATAAATACCTAATAAAATAAATACCTTAATTGGACAAGTGGAGAACATATTTTTGTAGTCCTCAAACATTCATGCTGTGAAGGGCTGAATTTACAGCTCATTTTAGATACAAGCTTACTAAAATATTTCCATGTGCTATATTTTTATTTCTATACGTCCATATTTTACTTGCAATGCAGTTTATGTTTACTGACAATATATCACAATAATAGGGCAGTGAAATAAACTTCTGATCGAATCGAGATCCAATTGTTTTAAATCTAGAGTTCCACAACCAATTCTCCGTCAGTAAAAGCATGTGGTTTGGAACAGGGTTCGGACTTTAGGGGAAGAAGATTTGAGCAAAATTTGTAATAAATGGCACTGATTCAAAGTCTTGTTTGTGTTAATGCCTTACACTCTGGTTTTGTTTCTGTACCTGGTAGCTCTCGTTGCTCAAATGTCCTGCTACTCTGTTGATGTTTCCTGAAATCTTGAATATATCTCCAACCATCCCCTCCACCAGCTCATACAGGCCATCTCCTGCCTCTCGATCCAGTGACGGGGCAAAGGTGAGCTCGGACCCCCTGAGAAGAAGCTGGGCCTCAAACAAGGGAGTGTGGTAAGGCCTGGACTCCATGTTGTCCACAAAAAACTGGAGCGATCGCCGGATATAGCTGAAGAGCCCCTCTATAACCATCTCATCCACATACTCCAGGTAAAGCTCCCATGCACCGGAGGCAGCGTCAGCACTGAATAAAGTTAGATTCTCCTGCACAATATGATCAAAAAGCAACGAAAATGTCAGTAAATTATAATATATTACAAAAGGCATTTGTTTCCAGCACTATGTTGAAAAGCTGAATTCATTGTACACATTAATCATATTTTTGTGTATGACAATATAACATAATATTCCTTTTAACTTGCCACTATTGTGAGTTAACACAGTCAATCATCACCATTGTGTAGTTATTTGGAATGAGTAAATACGGATGTCCAAATTATTTGATTAATTACAAATAAAAATTGTTCAGATAAAAATTTAACTAATCTATAAATCCAAACCCCAATGAAAAGTGCTTTTGATCTGGCTGTTTATGTCACAATAACTTTAGTATTCATGAAATTGTGTAGCTTCTTCCATCACACTATTCGTAACAATTTGACAACCCTTAGAGCAAATAATGGCACATTCCTATTGTATAATGACTGTCCGATGGTATTGTGAATGTGTATGAATTGAAGGCACTCACCTGAAGAAGCTGATGAATCAGCTCTGTTTCCTTTTTCACGCAGCTGTTCATTCTTCTCACATGTTCGGCCCGTTCTTCAATATGTATCAGAGAGCCTTTTCTGTTGTCTTTTTCTAAATAACATGGCGTGTTTGCCCCAGGCCTTCATCAGTGTCTGGATAGTCTGACAGTTTTCTTTGGTTTTACTGACTCGCTGTACAAGATCCTGGACCAGATCTTTGGTGGTGCTTATAAAGCTCCAGCAGTCCTGGTCCTGCCAGGTCAAGTCCGACTCTGCTCTTGCCAGCTGTGAGTCTAGAATCTCCATTTTGGCTCTAATGAGAGGAAACTCAACATCCAAAACAGTCTGTTTGAGCTTGTTGTAATCCTGAACCAGCAGCTGAAGACTTCTGACATACTGTAAAAGGTTGAGACAGGCTTTAACAAAAGTTGTTGTCATTTAGTAGTCAATCTAAATGGTATTAATGTTCTTTACCTTTGTGAACATGTCACGCTTCTGAAAAACTGTCATGGCAGCTGCTGGGATGCTGATGTGACCAAGGGACTGAATGCACTTCACATCTTTTAAAATTTCAATCAGCTACAAAGACAGTGAAAAAGACTGGTCACACAAACAAGAAGGCTAAATTAAAAAAAGTTTTCTCCCAGTGTAGACCAAACCAATCTGCGCCAAATATGCTTTATATTATGTTCAATTTCAAAGAGTGGAATAATCATAATCATCAATTTGTGCAGCCCTTACTTTTACAAAAAAAAAAAAGAAAATCATCATATACATTTTATCATAAGATTAAAGGAAATATGTGACTAAATATTTATTGCTTCATTTCAATCAATTTCAATCTAGTCAGACCTAATCTTGTTTCTTGTCTCATTTCATGGAACTGGGGTCTATCAGGGATATTATCACGACCACCCATTCCCCTTCAGCTGGCGTTCTTTCACTTGTAAAACTCTAATGCACATGTGAGTTCATCTCTTGTCATAATGCCATGGTTAATTCATTATCATATTATTAATACTGTTCCAATATCTAATGGCATCAATATAGCTCTCACTTACCCTTGAGCTGAAGTTGACAGTGATGAGTCCAGATAAGATGTCTCTTGAGAGCAGAGGCTGGTTCAGGTTGGACAGACACGTTTGTTCAAGACCATTGCACCATTCAGAGTGAACGCTCTCCTCATACTGGTCAAGAAGACTCAACATCTGAGTGTACATCTGATGTTCTGCCATCACATCCACTCCAGCTGAAGACCTGAAAACACACATTTGGAATTATTGAGAAATTATTAACCAGTAAAAAAAAATGGGAACGTTTGATTATGTACCAACCAAAGTTAGCGGCTCAAACGAAATACTCACATGTCAAACAGCAGTCGTACTTTTTCCCATGGGGCGTGAAGGCGCTCCCGGAGCATTTTTGCCCACCTAAACGCCCCAGATGTGTGAGCCATGTATTTCATTTGACTCCCATCGATCTATGAACAAGAATTATGTTAAGAAATATTCCTTGTACAAAGTCGTGGACAGTGCAACTAATAGCTTCATTGACAGAATACCTGATTAAACTGGTGTTTCAACAGTTGTTTACATCTGTCCAGCTCTTCTCGGAGCAGTTGTTTCAATGCAAGGAAGTTGTGACAAAATATTTCTCTGATTAACTTTCGTTCCATAAAGGGCTCAACAATAGTTAACAGCTGAAAAACAGACAATATGGTTGGCGTTGCAGTAAGTCTAGTCACAATTCTAGTAGTTTAAAGGTGCACTCTGAAACTTTTTTGATGTTGGGCCGTATCATGAGGCACCAGTTTGTTATTTCCACCAAAAAGTTAGATCGTTTTTTCGTGAATGTGACTGCACATACTTTTAAAGCAGATTCCAGCCCAGAGCACTCCGTGAAGGCTGAGCAGAGGAGGCTGGCAAGGCGACACTCAAAATCCATAATCTTATGTTTGAAAGCATTGTAGTCAGTCTCAAAATTCTGAACACAAAAATACAAACTTAATGTAATAATGAATATCAAATCAAGCCATGAGACGTTGTAAATCATTTATCCATTTCACCTTTGAGTCACAATCCAGGGGGTTGTTTTCAGTGTGTCTAATTGTCTGGCACTGGTCACTGAACTCGGCATACAGCTGAGCAGCTTGGTCATTGTAAAGTTTCCCCTTGACACCACCAAACTCCAGTTTCTGCATTCTCTCAAAATCAAGCATAATTTCCAGTGTATCCTGAACATTTAAGGAGATAAACATCCATGGTGATTTGTACACAGTATGTATAAGGAATTTTACCGGAGCGTTTAATCTCGTTTTACCTCAATTTGTTGCAAACGATTAAGAAACTTGTCGAAACGTGTAAAAATCATCGCAGAAGGGAAATCCCAGGGTGCGTGACTCCTGCTGCCAGCCAGGTGCTCTCTTTGAGTCTGGTAACATTCTTTAAAACTGTGAAAAATATCTAGAGCCCTTTGTAACATTTGTAGACTTTCTTCTGTATCCTCCTTGAGCAGCACGTCTTCAGAAATGTAGGTTTTAGCCTAAACAAAACAAGGAATACCAACACAATAATACAGGGAAGCAACTTACATTTAAAAAAATAAAACTTCCAAAAGACTTACTTGATCAATAATGAGATTGCAGAGTTGTTGCAGTAGCACGACAATACGGACCGGTCTTTGGTAAGATCTGCAGTTGGTCCAGATTAGTAAGAGTGTGTGGAAAAGGGAAGGAATACATTGTTTGATTTGTGCAAAACCACTCTTTTCCAGATTTGACAGCTGAGCATGGAGAGGCTGCAGGTGAAGATCAATGTCTTCAGCTTCTTTTAGACCTATTTCAAATGTGATGAATAAATACTTTCCATAACCAAGACATATAAACTATTTGCTGTGGTCTCTTGCACATACAACCTAATCTTACCCTCAAACACTTTTCCGATCACCATCTGAACTGTTGGATGATAACTGCTCTCCATAATTTCTAACGCCTTCTCCATTTTCTCCACGACAGGACTCTGAAGCTGCGAAAAGCATTTAGAAAATAGGGGATGGACGGGAAACACATTGGTAAAAGAATGTTGTTTACCTGTTGATAAATGCTCTCTATGTTACTCTTTCTGGAGCCCCAAAACTTCAGCTCTGCCCAGGGCCCAGGATTAATGCCAGTCTTCATTATGTCTGCAGAGTCCTCCGTCAACGTTTTGTGGATTTGATTGGTCCAGTTGATAACGTGGGTCTCAATGGTGTGGGTGAGTGATCTGTCAAAGCTTTCAGACCTGGAAACAACTCTTTTATAGATTGTGGACAGTAACAAGACCGCTGACGTAGTATCATAAATGGTCTTACGGTTTCATATGGTCGAGAGGCTTGTCTAACCACTGAGTTGACGTTGGGATAGGAAGAATAGTTTTCCCTTGAATCTGACCCTGTACAACCGCTGTCTTACTGGAGATGGTCTCTACATGTCGTATGATGTCCTGGGAAAGCAGACGAGGCCACATCTGGTGGTTGTTGGTGTTTGCCAAGAGTGGAGCACATAACTAGAGCAGTAGTAACACAGAGTATTAAAGTCAAAGCCAATGTAAACAATTCTAATATCACATTGTGTAATGATGCAGCAGTACAAAGCCACCTGCTCAATGGTGCATGACAACTGCAGAAGAAGTGATGTGGACAAAAGACCATAAGTCAAGAGTTCCCTGCAGTTTTCATTGCTCAGCGGTACAGACTTCTTCTTAAGGATATACATCTGATTATTTTGCGGAAAACAGTTCTGTAAAATAAAAACAATATTGTTATTTAGTTTTCTTTATCACATTCGGAAAACATTGTGAGCAAAACTAATGTAAACAATAAACAAATATTCTGGGTTAAAAGAGAAATCGCCGCAGCCATTACCTCAGTAGAAGCCTCCATGCCGCCCTTTTTTGATACAAAGATAAAAATGACATTCTTCTTGTCGAAGAACTGTAGCAGCGAAGTCTGAAACTCTGGGCAGGCTGCAGATTTGTCCCATGTCTGGTTCTGCAGTCTTAGCAGCCTGCAAACGACTCCCTCCACAAACTTCACTCTCACGTCCTCGAGAAAACATGGCACACTTTCCTCGTCGGACATGTTTGTTTACACCATGTTAGCGTGGACGCACAAATTTGGTGACAACTTTAAAAGCATTGAAGATTCTCAGTCGAAATTAGTTGACACATAGTTTTCCTGAAACAGTGGGCACTCTTTGGGGGCGGGTCAGCATCCTGTTGCTAAGCGACAGCTCCGGCATTCAATCACTGCCACCGTGCGTAAATAAAGGGTTTCGGCTCCAGACCTCCGATAAACATACAATGAGCACAGTGCTTGATCACGAATATTTTCACATATTTCAGATATGTGCAGACAATTATGTATATCTATTTTATTTATTTATTGAGCTGCAAATCATGTCTCAAAAAGTAGACCTACACAATGTATTTTTTTATTTTTTATTATTAAACACAAAATGCACATGAAATTAGGCATACAGAATTATATAAATTAGTTACAAAAACGAAAGGCAAAAAAAGTGAGAGAGGGAGACAGGAGATGACTACTATAATAAATGTAACTGTTCCATGATATTTTACTTTACTATTTGAGATAGTGTTTAGAGCTTGAGCATATGTTTTGAGCTGGTGAACATATTGAAAAGGGGTTTGCTATTGGAGAATTTGGGACCTACACAATGATATAGCCCTAGATTTTGCATAATTTTACGCAATTTGGTTTTACGCACCAATTAAAGAGACACGTACATCTTTCAGACAGGCTGGGGACTGACAAGAAATAAACTATGGCCCTAGTGGCCAGATTAGGCTAATGACTAATTATGAGTTGAATTGACTGTTTAAAATGTGGTTTTATGCAGATTAAATACAATGTTGTGTAAATTTCAAGTTCACGGTTTAATTATTATAGGGACATTTAATATTTTACAGTTTGACTTTACAGGTGAGATGGTTCAGTGAGCATTTGGCAGGCTTTACAGTTTCACATTCCTGCTTTACACATGTTCAAATAAGAGCCCCCTCTAGTGCCCCTTTACAAGAGGCCTGGGCAGAGAGGGCCAGTACACATCCAGACCATGTTGTAAAAGTGATGGATGTTTGAGTGGGTGACTGGTTGCACTGTTGTCTTGGCAGCACAGCACTGGCCTGACACTTGCAAATGTCATTCACAATCCACTTTACTTCGCTAAATTTTAACCAAGTTTTTAAAATACTTTTGTAGACCGGTATTTAACAACATAGAAGGCTAGACGTTTGAAAAAAAGGAGACGAACTGAGCTTTTCCCCAGGTACTTAGTATTGAACTATAACATAAGTAGATCATAATTTATATTTTGTTCATTGTAAACTGCAAAATGGATCTAAAATGGCTTGGTAAGAGAAACCGATCCATTGGCTTCCTGTTCAAAACTGCAGAATTGTTAACTGTTTCTTCATAGTGGAAATTCCCCCTAACAAGCAGCAGATTGTCATGTACATGTTTTTTTTATTTTTAAATAGTGACTGTGCCATATTCTAGAACACTACACCTATCATTCATTTTTGAAATAACCCCAACTACTGTAAGTATGGACGTGGGCGGGGACAGGGGTGGTTGAAAACAGGAGCACTCAAGCCTCAGTTGTAAGACAATACAGGATTATTCAAACATGCATTAATCAATCCAAAATACAACTGAGGAAACTAATGATGAGGAAACACTGTTGTAACAAGATTAAAAGCTCATTATAGTTGATTTTGCATAATATGTCCCCTTTAATGGCAAGTGTTCAATGAAAACATGTGTCTCTGTAATTCATATAAACTGTAGAGATGCCTGTGTTTGCAGGTGGCAGCACCGTTTTGGACCCCATTACTAACAATGACAAGACCACCTACGAGGCACAGATTGCTGGTCTGTTGCTATGGTGCTAATAACAAGTTGAGACAATGCATTCAAGCAGTTAAAATGAAGATGACTTCTGATGTAATCTACATGCTCATTTTATTCTGGAAATCAGTGCAGATGTTAACATGGTGCAGATACATGAGTCATTGAGTCTGCAGCCCACCAGACACACATGCTGCGTCTCAGATGTGAGGCTTACATGAAGGACAGACAAAATGGTGTCTTTCATTTAGATTTTATTTTAGTTCATATTTTCACATTTTTCAAAAGAATACGTCTAAAGGAATTGTTCATGCACATTCAAAAAACAGATATTGCAAACATTTAAGCACTCTTTCTATACAACAATGATAAGAATACAGTGACCTGTGTACTTGCATATGCCACAATGTGTTTACATGGCCCAAAAAGTCTGAAACAGAAAATCCAATAATTAGATTTGATTTTTGGTGTTTGTGCACAAAATAAATCTGATCATCAAAATATCTGGTGAAATGCATCAGTTAATACAGAGATTTTTAGAGTAACAGTTGTATACAAATGTACAGTGAGTACAAGTACAATTAATTTAAACTATCTCAAACTATATCAATCTTGCAAAAACCTCACATTAGATGTGTCTGATTACATGTCATTTCAAACCTCCAGATTTAAGATAAATATCAGAATTGTGGTGTGCATGTGAGCATAGCATGTGCTCTCTTTATTCTGCCAAACACTTTGCAATGTTTTAACATGTTTATATAAACACACAGTGTTTCTCAGAGGCAGCTTGCCACTCTGCTTGGCTATTGTTCTGCTAACCCATTTATTGTAGCCTTTTCTATTCATGCAGTTCACATTGTTGCCGTGGCCTTCAGGAACATTTGTAATATGAAACAGCTCATCAATGGGGGACAGTGACAGCAGGCTTTTGTTGATGGTATCATATTGATTCCAGAACTGACTCCCTGAGCAGCACTCCATCATCTCAGCCGGATCAATCCAACAGGCTGATACATGCAAACTAATGTCGAAGGCTTCAGATGTTTTGTCAAATAGTTTTAACTTCTTATGGGAATCGCACTGGTACAACAGTCTTTTTTGTTTAGGTGGTCTTTGTTTTATTTGGTAGTAGGCTATTGATGATCAGAGGAAATTGCCGGTATATGATAATATTCAAATCTGCACAAATGGGATTAGCAAATTCAGGATGTTAATGTGATTAAGGAAGGAAGCAAATATAAGAGAGTGTAAAAGTTAAACCTTTTCTTCAAACTGCTCGTTTGTAAGAAGCATGCTGCCAACACTGTAAAATAAATAAAGTATTTTCAAAGCTTTCGTTTTTATTGTTTATTTATTTTTTGTGCCTTGCCTTGTTTATTTATTTTTTGTACCTTGATAGAAAGACATATTTCAATTTACCATTTTTGGTCATATATTTGTGAGCTATATCAAGATTATTGGGAGCTCATGTCTGTAAGAAGTAAATCATGGCTTAGAAATGTGGTGCGTTTCTGCGCGTAGCGTCACCAGTGTCCTGCAGAGGGCACTGGCTCGTTTCTTTTCACGTTTCTCTTTAACATAGACACTGAGTAGAGCAGGTGATGTTTGTAGTCTGTAAATTTATTTTACACAGAGAAAGGCACGCCAGATATGAAACACGCGCTATAATTTTTCTCTCGTGTCCATATATTAAATAGCCAAAGGAATAATTTCACATGGATAATTTGGGTTTCATGTAGGTGGTTGACAAAAGCGCCAACAACAAATTTGTAATTTGTTTTTCTCTGTGTGAGACTGACGTCTGTTGACCCCCCGTACCTTGAAATAATTGATCGACTTGACTGAATAATAATATCTTGTCAGTCAATCCGTCACACGTCATTACGCCACTTGTCTCCAAAATAAACTAGTACGATGTTGGTGAAAAATAACAATAGGTCCTAACCATACGGGGCGCAGGGGAAACGCAGTATGACTCTTGGTGAAATGCTTGTGAAGGGAAATCAACAGTGTTATTCCTGGTGCGGCTGTGATATTTCCAGCGGATCACACCAAATCTGCGCATATAACGAGCGTTCAGGGCACAATCTCCCGGGGTGTTATGTAAGCCCCGGAATGGACAAATTTGTTGGCCCACGCCCGGGGGCATCTGTGATGGATCTGTTTTCCTGGGGGACCGGGCCAAGGCGCGCAACAACAGACGGCGCTTATCATGAAAGGCCTGTTCTAAGTGCACCTCCGCCGCGAAACAAAGGGTTTAAGGGCGCCCATTACCTTACAATAGTTGTACAATCCCCATTGTTTGGTCAGTTCACACGTAGGTATTAGAGCATATGCCATGAATTAGCCTTAAGCGCACGAGTTAAGACGCGGATGAACTGAAGGTGAAAATTCAGGCGCCAAGACGCATTCAAATATGCAGTTTAAAAAGCAAATGTTTTGGTAACAGGTAGGTGATGCTGTGGAGTGGGCAGGCCCAGGTCTTCAAATGGGACGTCCCAGTGGAGAGCCAGGCCACTTGTGCGTGAGGGGCTGGTTTATCCCACTTAATCAGCAGCATCCGGAGAGACTGGCACTGCCCCCATGACCATAACGCCGAGGGTCACATGAGCTGCTCAAAATGGAGTGAAGCCTCTCTGACAATGGCTCTGTCAATCAGCCTTAACCTGAGCCGGCCCTTTATTCCTCATAAAGTGTACTCCAGTAATCATTCACTCAATAAATGCTAATTCAGCTAATTAATGTTTTCACTCACAGCAAAGATACATTAAATCTATTTTGTTTATGAAAATAAATATTTGAAAGCCTATATTTTAAGCCCACAAACCTGTAACCTGTAAAGAGCAACAAAAGCCTATGTTTATTTATTTTTTTACTATATGTGCAAGACCTTTTTGGCCGATAGTAATGATGTATACTATTTATGAATTCATTCATTCAATTTCATTTTGGTATAGGCCAATGAGTCAATTAATTTAACACATTTAATACATTTACTTGAGAATAGATGGGCAAACTTCATCCAATTACAGCTAGTGCTTTTTTTTTGTTCATAGTATATGCAATAATATATCACATACGAGACAAAGTAGCCCAAAAGCAGTAGTAAAAGTGTAGGAGTTGAAGAGTAGAACTAAGAAAATAAATATATGCAGCAGTATGACTAAAAAACACCACACTTTGATGGATTGCTTCAAGGGTTTGCTTAAGTGTCAGGGGTTTTCACCCGATTCAGACCGTAGCTGAGTAAGCCTCTGCGTTTCTCAGCACAGACTGAGGGCCTTGTGTGGCGTTAGCAAACTGTTGCCCTTTTGATTTCTGAATCCCAGCACGAGCCACGAGATATCCCACTTACAGTTTGATTTATGTTCTGCTGGTGCAAAGCTCATTGGTGAGGAGATCACACAGGTGTTGGGCCGCAGTAGAGTAGTTTTAATATGCAGAGCTTGTGGTCAGTGGCAGGGTACAGAGCGAGGATTACCGCCATTCAGTGGGAGGGGTTGGGTGGGTCAATACTGGTTTAAAATTCATCTGAGGCCGGCCACATCATAGCAGTGCATGTCTCCAGCAGTATACGGGTTCTCATGACAGAGCCGTGGTGGCGGTCAAAAACACAAATATTTCATAAACAGGATATATATATATATATATATATATATATATATATATTCATATATGATTCATAATGTCGTGGACAACTTTTATATTTTAGATTGCATTTAGAGGTCTTGCTAATACTAGTTTCTACAAGAACAATACGTGGTTTTTAGACTTAAGTTTAAGTTTACGGCTCCTCAAGTTTTTTGCTTTGAGAAATATCCATGGGTTTCAGAAATAAGAGAATCTAGGGCTGTTGCCAAAAAAATATTATATTATGAATGGAAAAAAGTCCTCAGGAAGCTGAAAGCCATGAATAGGAACAGTGTCTTGGGAGTGTATTCTAGCGAGATCTTTGTTCATTTGAATACACAATTGTTTGGATAATGGATTGTGCCCTGTTCTATATTGTTACCAATATTTGCTTAGGAAATACACTTTTATAGGCACTCTTGTATGACTTAATTGTTGAGTGTTTGCTTAAGCCCCTCTTTAAACTGAAGGGGTTGATGTTTGCTTATCTAATTGTAAAAGTCTCTTTTAAAATCAAGTGTGCTTCAAACCTGAACAGCATTAACCAGATAGGGCTTAAATCCTGCCCTTTTCACTGCCATTGTAGGGCGTTTATATTTTAATTATAGCATTGGCAAATCATCTTTTTATCGTTTAAGTGAATTACAACCCAGGGTACATTTAAAAGGTGCTATTTCTTAAGGCTGGGAAAGTGGAAATAGGAGGTTTACCTCCTGCTGCTTTTGCTGTCAGACTAATGATCGTGTGAAATAATTGTTTGACACTTTAATTTGTATTTTAATAACAATGTATTTTAGTCGTATGTTGGGAAATACAGTTGAAAGATCGGCCACAATACTGATTTTTTATACTAGTGTTGTGAGAAATAGGTTACATGGGAGAAACAGAGTTTATTTTCAAATGTGATGAGATAATATTTCAGGCATTTGAGATATGATTTGTTAAGACAAGTCAACAGCAGTCTTCCTATTTTATTTAATGACAGTGTAGTAATTGCTCCAATGTTTTCCGCTTTTCATTCATTGCCGGGGGGATTTTAGGGAACAACAACTATCTGGTCTACTACATCTTCCTCACTTATGTACTGGTAGCATTATACCCATCCCCCTTGAATTCAATTGGAGGTCATAGAGGCCTTTAGTTGTTTGAGAACTGCAGGCTCAAACTGGTGTGACCTTTTCAACTCCAGCTTTTTTGTACTGTGGATCCACAATGTTGCCGTTTTGCCTGTCTTTTATTGAAGAAAGCTTTTTTATATTGTTCCAGACATGAATTGAATATTCTCCGATGTTGGGGTAAAAGCTCTATCCATGGGTTTCAGAGTAATGAGAAATCGGGACTGTTGTCATAACATACAACAATAAAAAAAAGAAAAGAAAAAGAAAAGAAACATTATATATTTTGAATGTGCAAAAAGTCCACAAAGTGTTACATATGAAGATGAAACCCATGAAATGAGCCTCATATTGGTAACTCAACGATGATGATGAAACATTTCTTGAAACACTGCTGCATATAAATCAAACCTTTGATATTAGAACAAATCTTCACAACAAATATGAGTATATGAAAAATGTAAGAATTGTGTTCGGAATATTAATTAATGAGCATAAACAGTCGGGTTGTCTTAACATTGCAGTTTATTGTATGCCACAGTTAATGGCTCAAAGGGTGACAAATTATATTAACTAGTCATATGCAAACGTTTAATTGAGCTGATTATTCTTGAACAATTTCAAATTACTTCCCACTGCTTTACAGATGAATGAAAATAATAAAGTAATTCCTGTTTTATAATTTTGTCACGTTAAACAGAGCACTGTGCTTTTGTTTTCCCGTCATTTGCCTCTTTTAAAACCACTTCGCCTCACATTGCAGAGTCCACGGCGCCGTCAGAATTTCTTTTTGTGTTAAGAAATGTACCACACTCCAAGGTTACATTAGTTCTTACATGCACCCCCTCCTCCTCTCACAACTACTTCTCTCTCCCTCCTCCTTCCCCTCTTTCTCCCCTGTCCATTAGACCTTGCAGACTAATCGAGCAGTGGCAATTGCTCCCGTGGTAAGATCATTAAGTAAATTATTTTAAGATCAAACGGTCAGCAGCCACAATTGGGTCCTGTGTGATGGTAAAAAGCTCCCGTAGCTGCCACCCACCCCTTCCCTCAAATTAAAGCTCGTTGGTGGGGAGAGACATTGGTGGGGAGGGGGAGTCCTCTCAGGTAGATGCCCGGCCCCCCCATTAGACCTTTCAGCTGCAGGCTTAGGTAGGACCCACTAATTGGTCCTTTGAACAAAACTATATCCCACTGACAGGATTCAGCATGTACGTCGACTCACAACGGTCCTCCGCAGCTAGAGACGAATTTTGTCTAAAATTCTATCAACAGTGAGAAGAAATATGGCCTTTTCTGTAACTGTGAAATGATAAAGTGCACCTGCAACATCCTGAGGGTAATTTCAAGTGAAGGTTTCTGTTAAAGTAAAGCTGAACCATGACGTGAACAGTAACATGTTCAAGGTGTTATTCAGAATGGTCCCATACCTACAGCACATACCCAACAATTTTCTTCTTGGCCTCATCTTCTTTGCACTTCTTTGTTGTAATTTCTCAGTAGAAATTAATTGATATGCCGTAAACATTTGAGACAGTATAAATGACTACTATTATGCAAAAACGTGGCAGGCCTGGCAGTGAATGGAAAATGTTTCTCATTTAAATGATCAGAAATCGGCCAAATATACTGTATATATGCCAATTGGCTGCTCCCTTTTACAGGGGCAGATTTTGATTTACTAGTCTTTGAATATTGTGTAGAAATCAGACAGAAATGACAACAGCACCAAGAGGACACGAGGAGTTCACTTAGAATATTGAACGCACAGAAGCACTAACCACGCTACAAAAGTAAAATAGCTCTTAGCATACAATCAGTGGCCTTTATTTATTTGCCGTTTTCAGTAAAGATTAGAATCGAGTGAAACATTATTAGAAGCATCAGATATGTCTCTTGAGCATAAAGCATAGAAAACCATTAGACTCTGATTACACTCTGAGTATGGCGAGACTGACACGTTCCCTTTTAACGGGTCAAGTGTCACTCAACTTAACACTATTAAGAGCAAGTGGTGTATGTTTACAGAAGGGCAGCAGTCGTTTAAGTAGGCAGAATGGTGTTAATGCCACCTTTGTTTCTTGTATTATGTGACTAAAAAGCAACAAAACATTAAGCGTCCATTGCATTAAGCGGAGAGCTGACTAAGTGTTGGACTTACAGTATGTATGTGGTGCTGTGGCGGCAGGAAGCAATGCAGCAAAGTGACTGTGAGATTGATTCATTCTCCGCTGGCATGAAGCGTCGGCGTCATCAATCACGTGCTTTTAATTAGTGATGGCTCCCCTTTGTGGCAGAGAAATGTGCATGTAATTCAATTTGGGACTCGCCGCTGCCTCCCGGATCCTGCGTGGGGTCTGCCAGTGTGTCAGTGCCCCGTAGAATCCCTCCAGAGTCAAAATGAACAAAACATACACACACGTTTATTGAGTTACACTTAAATATGTTGGTTGCATTTCCTTACTTTTTATCATTGGTGTTTAAAGGACACAGTTTTCTCATCTTATGGCGACACAAGAATGAAAAACAAAAAAAATGAAATTAACTTTTTTACTGACATTTATTATCTTTTTGGCTTCTGAAACTATCTCCCCCTGCACCAGATTCCACAATTTTGGAAAGGTTTGTCTAAGATATCACATTTTATCTTCCAATACTTTTCCCCGTTCATACACTAACATTATATTGTTTGACAGTGACAAAATTAATATCTCGATTTTCCTTTTCTTTTTTTGCATTCCAATAACAATAGTCAGGTGATATCACGTCAATCCAACAGAAATGTGTTAAAACATGTCTTTATATGTATTCATTGAGGATTCATTATCAGATTACTGTGAAATGCCTGAAAAATCAATCACAAAAGTGCAGAAATATCTCCTTATACAACACAAATGTCTTACATTTTTTACTCCAAATGATACACTTGAACTCAAATGTTTCATACCATAAAAACAGCATTCACAATATTATCTAAATTTCTATATATATAATGCCCACCTCTAATTGCACCAATTCTTTAACAATATGTATAGCCCATTACAATATAGCAGTATAAATGAGTATTAGTGTTTTCACTGGATTGAGGTCATTGAGTCGGCACTACTGTAATGCAAGACAAAGCCAGCTTCTCTTCAACTTTTGACTCACACAAACCTCTTAACCCCATTTACCTCTTCTGATTTCCTCTTCAATGGGAAACTTTTAACTGATAGCAGCAGTAAAGGGCCTGGTCTTAAATAAAAACAATGACATCTTTGAAAGTTAAGGCACCCATTGAAATGCTAAAGCCGCCAACTGCACTAATTCAGTTCTGAGAGGACACTTGAAAGTCTCTTATCTGAAGCATGCTAATCAAAGTCACTGAAGTCATGTTTATGTCACAGCAACCTGCTATTGTGGAATCAAAGGAGGTTCGCCTTTTGAAATGACCCCATCACCAACAATAAGGGGCAAATTATTTGTTTCATGGCTTTATTGAAACAATCCTGAAAATACATTTCAGTGGGAGGAACATTTGATTAAGTGTCAGTGAGAAAGTGTGAAGATAAATCCACATTTTTGCAGCAATACAACATAGAACATAGATATTCTGGTTGCTCTTAAAATGTAGTTTGACTATTTTGTCTTTAGATAATCTGGCTACATCTGTCTACAGTTCATTCATTTTCATTGAGCCACTTTCTTTCCCACAAGGTGTACTTTCAAATGTTGTTTTCCATAACATTATCGGTGTTGGTCAAATTATAATTATGTATGTAATTTTCATTAATTCTCATTTGTTTAACCCGACCAACTGAAATTCACAATCTTACAGTGTATAAACAAAACATTCTAACATTCTAACCATGGTGCAGGAGTGCTACTTTATCTGTTCTTGTGGGGAACTTTTGATTCATCAGGCCTTTGACAAACACAAACAGTGTGTTGGCTTGTGGCTGGCTTAAAAAAAACCCAAAAAAAACGTTCTCTCTTTTCATGATCACATTTCAGTGAATCGGTTCCTTCCACACTTTGGAAAGCAGGTGTGATTCATAGATATGATTGCTCTGCACAACAAAATGTCAAATTGTTTTTGGAGGCATCAGGTCCTTTACAAAATCTTCCACCAATCAATTCCTCTGATGTGTTTGTCCTGTTCAACCTGATTATAGGCCGAGTCTTTTCTCTTTTAACAACACCAAATCAGCCGTTCCCCTTACAATCAAGCCACTATTTGGTCTATGAAAATTTGGCCATGCTATTAGGTGATGCCAGACCTCTGTGTGGTTGTTTTAAAAGAAATTGTTTGCTTTCACCCCAGTGTTGATTGACTCTAATCAGCCAAACCGTGCCCATATGGCTTTGTCCTGGAACCCGAATGCTGCTTCTGATTGGAACTGAAAGAAAAACATAAATATTTAGCATCCTCTACAGAAATAACAGCTTTTTCGATGCATGCACTTACAGCCTAACTGCCTATCAGTGAATAAAATCCACTTTGGAAACCACAATCTTGGGACGAGCAAGGCTGCTGTGTGTGTTGAAAGAAAAAAAAATGACATTACAATTATTCTCTTGTTTTTCACGTGCCAAACTGGTTTGACAAAGACTGCACTGACGCCAGGTTAGCGGAGCCATGTCTGGAACCACAAAAACAGCAACGCTCCGGGCTATTCTCATGCCAAACAGAATTCAAACCATCAAAAAATTAGCTGATCGTTAGCAACTGTATTTGTCACTACATGCATGTTAGAGCTAAACAACTTAACATTTACAACGCTAAATCCGGACAATATCCAGGGGCTACAGGAGACAGCAAACTTCCTATATCCTGTGCTTGATAGTGAAGGGCCGGGACAGGGCTATAATCTGAGAGGACTGATCACAAAGAGCAGAGTGGAGTGAATTCCGTCTGTCCGACTTCAAACGGGACAATAAATCATATAGGTAGACAACACCAGGCGGCTCACTCATCCTTTGAGTTCCCCCTCTGCCAGAGTCCCCAAGGCGAAAGAAAAAGAACAAGTATGCCAACAATGTCACCCGACAACAGCGCGGCGCCGGAGAGGGGCAAAAGTGGTTAACTGCATTTGACCGAAGCAATGTCGGTTTGTAGAGTGACAGGATATGCCATGTTTGATGCAGGGTAACGTGGAAGGGATACTATTTACGGACTAGTGTTATTTTTGCATACTGTCAAACCGGGATAAATATGTAGGTTTATTTTTACAAAATAATATCAAGTTGAAGACATGTAAAGCTGGCCACAATTGTTGTATTCTGGTTAGAAATTTTAATAATAAAATAAGGTCACCATCATTTTTACTATACACCTTTAGGCAAGGTACAAATCTTATATGCATAATGAGTAGTAGAGCTATATAGTATATACATATATATATATATATATGGCAGTATTTGGATGAAACGATGGTAATCTAAACCTTCAATTTCAGTATCAGACATATAACCTATAACTAATGTCAATCTTTATGTATGCAATTATACACAAATTAGGCAACTTGTCAATAAAGTGTTGAGGATATACTACAAGTGGATGTTGTACTGAGGACTTCTATGTGAGCCCAGAGTGACAGCAGAGATGGATCAGCGCAGCCCAAGGTCAGTGGGATATTTCAGGCCCCTGCTTTACATGGACGCATCACAAATGAAGGCCTTCAATCAGAGCGGATTGGGTGGATTACTGTACACTGCGCCGAGACGGTAATGTCAGGAGGATAAATCTTTTCTATGACGAGGAAATGTCGAAGGGCCATAGTAGTTTACAATATTAGTTTTTGTAAAAGTAAACATGGAATTCTGTGCAACAGCGAAAGTCTCAAAATCTATAAACTACATTGTTTTTTTCAGTTTACAGGGAATATGAAATATAAAGATGTTTTTATTTTATGTAATTAACCCCCATGTCCCAGTGTTAAAAATAATAGTTCAGAGCTAATCATATGTTATCTCTGTTACTATGTGTTGGTCTCTATAAATCTCAAAAAGGGTTGAATATTCATGAACACAATGTTTTTGCACAAATATTCACAATAAAAGGGAATATATTTATCAAACCTTAAAAACTTTTTCACAGCACTATAGCCATACCTATATTTCATTATGAAGTCTAAACTAACAATATATTATCCACTCCACATATACTTTTTTAGAAACGTGGTTTTGCTTGAGAATAAAGTTGCTTTGCTGCCTAAAATTACCATCCATTACTCCCTTGTCCCTTGCCTGCTATCTCATTTAAATTTACACTTGGCTAATTCTTATACCTCAAGAAACTTGGATTACATTCAGAATACAAAAAATGGATAAAAAAAAAAATACATCTCCAAAGAATCATTGATCTAAAGTTTTCTTAATATAAGCCAGGAACCCAATGTGCTTAGCGATCAATACATTATCTTATGAGCAAAGTCCAAATGTGCTGTTTTTTCTGAGCGTTTGGGACAAATTAAAAGCCAGAGGAGTCAGTAAAAGACCAATTCATAAAGGTGAAGGAGTCTAAGCCTGTGACGGGACGGAGCGGTGAAAAATCTCTGCTGACCCTCTCATCCCAACGCTCATCTATCTCTCACTACTGTCCACTCATAGATTTCCTCTCGCTGATTTATGACAGAAAAAAAAATGTCACAGCGGAATGGGCTTTTGATAAAATTGTTCAAGAGATTCGGGGCAATAAATCCTGATCTTTACATCCAGGTTGCGGGCTACTTTCACATTCTCAGACCATCAATAAGGAGCCCTGCGAACATGACACGCAATCGATAACTTTACAATATTCTGAGCACTTTGGCAAAACAGTAACATTTATATCGAGACAAGAAAGGCAAGTCACTTTCACTCCGACTATGAAGAGGATGCTAAACACAGGTTGAAATTAATAATCTAAATCCTATACTTATCGCTATTAAAACAAGCATCAAATCAAGATATGAAGTATTGATAGAAAAAATCTTTCCTGAACAGTTTTAGAATGATCTTGAGCGTTATCAGAAATATAAACCACATCGTAACATAAAGTAAGTACTATTCTTTAGTACTGTGACAACATTGGTCCTAGTTTTGCCTGCAGTGTTCTACAGAATCAAACTTATCTCATTGGGGAAAAACCAGTGCAGCCACCAGGTCAAGTTACAGGTCAGCTCTGTGGAGAAGTGACCCCGCTCCCAGTAAAAATGTACGTTTTTCAAGGTATTTTATTCTTTTAATAAAATCAGCTGTAATTCAATAAATGCAATATGCATTCGTTTAATACTTACTGTGCAACATTAGGGGCAAAAGAACAACCAGAAAAGTTACATAGTGCACCTTTAACATTGTTCGAGAGATGTGGAGGAGGTACGCAACATCTTGGAAAAAGTATAAATACTGTTCATATTGTAAAAGTGTCATTCTCAAGTGTTTTAGTAAAAGAGTAGCAATAAACTGTCACTGCTATTATTATGTGGCTTTGTCTATGTACTATAAACTAATGTCACTCATACAAAATCAAGTTTTTGCTCTACAGCCTTACTACTTAAGTAACTGGATACTGCTTCTATTAATGTCACTAATATTTAAACTATCACTACAAATATAATCAATTATAACTAATACAAATAATTGCAGTTTAAGTATTTGTTCCTCTAAAGGTTTGGACTCCAAAGTTTATGGAGTTAACAAAACCAATGGAGGATATAAGTATAGATAAATCTGGCAACATGCTACCTGTCCCAGCAAAACTCATCCCCACAAACATTACTAAAAGCTAAAGTGGCCTACATCAGTCATGGCTGTCTGTGTATTGGCAGGAACTGTGTGTCAGCCCAGTGGCGCCAGGAAGAGTGAGTGATTCAGAAAACCGTGTGTCTTTACGACGCAGGTAAGGGCCCAACAATGAGGCCGTTTCTCAGCTGCGCAGGTGTTTTTTTTTTCGGCACAGGAGACAACTTGTAAAAACAGGTAAGATTTCCATTGAGTCACATTTAAGACTGCGGCTGCCATAATTCACAAGAACTGACATCTGGTTGCCTGCCAGAGAAATCATAGGGGCATTTCAATTTACACGACAGAGGAAAAGAAGATATTGTTTAGGGTAATGCGACCTAAAGATAAACATCAGCTGTACAAAGTAGACTAACAAGGCATTTAAAAGAACATATCATTCTGTATTGGCTTGCAAACACTTGTGGGACAGTTTGTCTTTCAGATTAAGCCCTGAGCTACAAGCGGTGACAAAGACATCTCGAGAGAGGATGAGGAAATGAAATGTTTACTATAAAAATGCTTGAGTAGACTTGTTTGATCAGTCATTTTTTGAGCCACGGGTGAGAAGTGGTCATCTTCAAACAAGTGGCTGTACTGAAAAATAGCATCCTACATTAAATTCCCGCTGTCAACATCTTGCCACAATTTCAATTCAATACAACAGTCAGATCAGCGGTTTGTTTTGTGTCTCCACTTGCAGTCTGCAGATGATTCCTTTCCGGGTGACTATGAAAAGACACACTCATAATTTCTCTTTGCTTTGGAAATATTTCATGTATGAAGCCATTTCAGAAACATGCTGTAAAGTCTAAAGAGCTGAGGGTAACGACGGGGACGGCAAAGCATATAGGGCATTTGTGGTTTCCCATTTAGATGAAAAAAAAAAAGCATGTTAAATTAATGCAACACGATACACGACAGCGCAGGATAAAAAGATGCCTGTTGTCATCTTTGTAATCACAGCGGAGGCAGGAGCAGAGGCCACAGGTCCCCTACTGCGCCGCGTTTTTGTGGGCTAATCTTTTCATTTCATAGCCCATCTCTCCATATCAAACAAACACAAATGGCTCAATTTGCATGACAGGATTTGTAACAGGGCCGAATCAGGTGTCAGAGCCGATTAAACATCACACCGCACTATCATAATCAGCTGTCTAATGAGCGGGGCCCGTGGTATGGAGGCTCAGCCCAGCGGGGGGCGACCCACTGGGGGGATTACAGCTCCCTCCGGCCCTGACAGACATGCCCACACACACACACATGCACAGAGATACACGAACTGTCCTAACAACTAAATACAAAGGTGGATGTCAAGATTTGGATATATTTAAACAATAAATGTATCACAGTGACCAGGGATCAAACAGCAAACACGGACACTAAGCGTTGGCATTGTTAAGATTGTTAGAGATTATTATTTGAAATGGTTTTCTAACCTAAAGCACAATATACATCAAAATGAACAAAATATACTGTGTGTGTTCTAAAAAATCATTTACAGAATGAGCAGAAAATGTATTTTGTAGTAAAAAATGTGTTTCATGAGTCAATGTTTTTTATGTGCATGGCCTAACAAGATGAACGGAGATGCCAGCGCAGTAAGAAGAAGGCAGTTCAACAAGTAGCTCATTGAAACAGTTGTAGCCGCCTGTGCTATTTCATGACATTATATGAGGTGTTGATGTTGTCCACCTCCGCCCCTCCTCACTGTCATTACCATCACGCCCCTGGATACAGTAGGCCCCTCCCACTGCAGCCCTTATTGTCAGGTGCTGAATATACACTGCTGTTAATTCTGCTGTGTTGATGTGCAGCACTGGTCCCCGCTGCCACCATGCTACCACCCTGTGCCTGCTCCCCGCCCCCACCCGCTCCCTCTGGGGTGACCCGGCGCTGTTCGCAGGGCTCCTCACACCCAGAGCTGTCAGCGGCCTCCTTCCTTCCCATGAGCGGAACACACAATAGAGAAAGGGCTCCGACTGAGAGGTTCAGTAGCCATTAACCCCTACCAGCTGTTCCTGCCGAGGGTATTCTGTGCCACAATACATGCCCCCGAGGGGGCCCTCACGTCCACTAATCTAGCCATTGTTGGCCAGGAATGCTGACAGAAGAAAAGAAATTTTTCTTGTGTCCATGCAAGCGTGTGTATCCATGTGTGAGAGCCGAGAAACGTAGGGCTAATTTCTATAGTTGGCTGTAAAGAAGGGAGACCATGAAGAATACCCTATTTAGCTGCTTGACAAAATCCATTGGCCAAAAATGAAAAAACAATGAGAATTGTTTTTGTAGACCTCTTTACAATGTGACAGAAATCAACTTGATACGTCTTATGCATATGAATCCAAGTCTAGCATTGAAAAACTTGAATGCCTAATAATTAATTTTAAAGCACATTCAAGCAAACACTAAAAATCACAAAGTCGGCAAACCATTTCCAAATGGATTACATTTTTGGAAATTTATTCCATTTTGCTACTTTGCACAGAATATATTAACAATTAGTCCATTTCAATTAACATGGAAATTAAAACAGCATTTTCCAGTCAATTTAACCATAATGCAGCCATTAGGGACTTCTGGTGCACTAAGCATGTTCCCGCTGTAGTCGACATATGAGAGAGAAAAAAGAGGAGAGAAGCCGAACAAGAATATAAAATGTATTTATACTATATCATTCATGTATTTGAGCTTCTTTTTTTTTTATCGGAAAAAAATACAAAGTAAAACTAATCAATATTGTTGTGTTGTGTTGACAGCGACAGGGAGCAGCTCTTGCTGTCAGTGTCAACATTAGTTCGACGCAGTAAACAGAAGGGCACCTAAAGAAGAGGAGAGTGTAAAGAGGTGAGCTCGGGAGGAAAGGTGTTTTTCTCTCTGGGCCCATCCCACAGTACTTTTGCCTGTGTTGTGACAGCCGGCCGATCCGCATCAGTCAATTATATGTCCCAACAGACTTTTGTGCTAATGAGCAGGTCCAGCCATCGGCAGACTTCCCCTGTCGTCCAGAAAAGATCACTTTCATTGCTTGCAGAACTAATTCAGAGCACAAAAGTGGGAGCTTCACCACTGCAGCCTCTTACTGCTCCTTTTGTGGAGGCTTTAGAAGAGCGGGCCTAGCGCTCAGGCCTCTTCATCTCCAGTCCATTGGCTGTCATTAACATACATATATCCATATGAAAAGTGGGCTCAGGCCGGAACAGCTGTCCAGTAAAGAGCCAGTGATTCCCTCTTCCAAATGGTGACAGAAGCCTTTAGCCTTCCTGGCCAATAATAAACCAAACCATTTAAACAGTCTTTCAGAGGCAGAGAAAGTGATTGGGTCACAAATGTTCATGGCTCTCATTGGCTCGCCACACTCTATTGCAGAATTACAAAAGTTAGGGATAGACTGGGGACAGAATAATAAAACGCGAACAATATAAATATAATTGAAGAGCCTTCTATAGTTCATATGCCAAAGAATAGTTTTAATTTAAAAGCACAGCAGTTTGGGAAATGCGCACATCATAAATATTCAGCATTTGTGATATATAAACATTAGAGCACAAAGTAAAAGTCTTACACCATTGAGAGTAAAAGTGTTTGAGGAGTCTCTGTTGGGAGGCTGGTGCTGACCATCAGGACAGAGGTTAAGTGACTTGCCCTGGGTCACGCGGGAGTCCTTTATTCAGAACAGATTTTCAACTAAATCTTCATTTATTCTGAAAGTCAATGGTTTTATTTGCTTTTTGGAAAATTGACTTAAAAGGCCAATAATGCTACATTTGGTTCGAGTGCTTTGTTCACAAAACTGAGGAAAGAAAGAACATTTGTATTGTATTACTTTATAGTTACTATTTATAACTGTTGAACAGATTCATCTGTAAGAATACTCTTGTGTTACAAACTGTAGGGCACAATTTTAGTTTTACATGGTTTTTTCAATTACTCTTTAGGAGAATATGACTATTTCACCAAAAACTCAACATTAAAAAAAAAAAAAAGTAATTTAAAAGTAAAAATGTAAACCTTGATGTAATGCTGAGTGTCAGAGGAGCGCTTACAGAAGTAGTAGATGACGTTATCCTGAACTCGGTGGAGGGATCTTTTGGAGTGCTTTGTGCTTGAGGAGGCTCGTTCAGTGGAAAAGGAGACGCCAGGATCCGGATCTAATGAATAAGAAAAGCCTTTGGTTAAAAGGAGACTGGTTTGTCTCTTCATGGGTCACTTTTTATTCAGCTTTAGAAAGAGCGCAGTTCTGATTGATAAATCCCCTCCTTGCCCCCCTGGCGCCCGTGACCCCAGAGTCATCAAGTACAATGTGCAGCACCTTAAGTTTCCAAATCTGCAATTGAAAAATAGAAGGAGCGAATTTGTGTCCATTGAGTGAGCTTTGACGTGCTTTTGCAGGGATAATGATTGTGAGGCTGGAGCCCAGTGGGTGAGCTCACTGCAGATTTACCCTCAGCACAGCGCAGAACAGGCAGCTGTAATGGCACTTGTTGCAGCCCTTAAATCCAGCGGAAGTGTTTTTTTCTCAGATGAGCGGCCAAGGCCTCAGGCTCCCCGCTCTTGGCTTTATTTATCACGGTTCTGCTGTTTGTTGTCTCAGTAAAGTTCCAACAATTCATTAAAAGTGGAGTAAGGGGTGGCACAGTGCGCAGAGGCAGAGCAGGGCAGGGCAGAGGAGCAGGGGCGAAAGGGGAGGGATTAGGATGACTTCTTGAACACATTTTCTCCCTTTTGCTGCAATTAAACAAAGTAGGTCTGTGATTAGTGCAGAGCAGGGAGCAGAGAAAAAGACACCCTTGAATCCCAATGGAGGGACCTGACTGAGCATTATTGCCTGACAATACCCGAGTTTATTGCTCAAACCTGCTTACCCTCCTGCACAGCAAACCATGGGAACTCCAGTCAGGTGGAAACTTTTTCTCTTTTCTTTTACTCATTGCCTTGTTTTTGTGCTCCCTCCCCCTCATGCTCAGAGCACGGAAGCCCACCAGGAGCTCGCACAGTGGGCCGCAGATCCTCAATACTCCCGTGGTAACTGAGATGTTTAGGATAAGCTCTGCCTGGGTTTTGTGCATGAGCTCACACTTGTCTGGTGTTGTTCGAACACAGTTAATGATGAGCTTCCTCTGTTTTCTCCACACCCCTTTCCCCGCTCTCCTGTCCTCCTCCTCTCGCTGCTTGGTATTTGAAGCTAAGCGGCTGTTTAAGTGGAGTGCCTCCTCCCTCTGGCACTTGGGAATGCTCTCGAGGGGCCCTTGCCTGGCACTGTGTGCATGACACATAATGAAAACAATTTCACGCTGCCGAGGGAAGTATGAGGCAATTACGGATGTGACAGCCACCTGCAGACTCACCCTCGATAGTCTCAGTCTCCAACTCCAGTGGCATCAGCAGCCAAACTCAGTGTCAGGCGAACACAGGCCTTCATGAATATGTGATGGCTTGATGTTGTTGTGAATGGCTGGGGCAGGTGAAGGAGGGGGCTATAATAAGTTGCCCAGCTGGAGGCTGTGTTGTTGCTCTGTGGCCCTGTGGCAGGCCCTCCACAAGCCATGACCCGGGACGGGCCTCCTGAGGGGAGCCAAGGATGACGTGACAGGGGCGTGCAGAACGCTCCCCCAAATCTCTTGTTGGCCAATTTTACACATGAAGCCGGGCCCAAAGGCTCAAGTGGCAGGCCTAACAGAGGCTTGATTTAATTTGATAACCTGCTTAGTCAATGTGAATTAAATGAGTATGAACACAAACTAATGAAGTCCTGTCAGCATAAGAACCTAGAAACTATTTACTTTAATTATGTTTAATGTGAGCATTTCTAAATGCTGTGGTTCACAACAACAGAGCGAAATGTGACTTTTTCTATGGAAGTTCTTGTTTAGCAATTGTTTGGTGCCATTAGATTCTTCTGGTTATTGTATTTTCTTTTTTATATATATATACTATATACTATATATAATATACATTACCAAAGCAAACTATATAGAACTAGCAAACAAACACAAATGTCCATCAGCTCAACTCCATCGCTGTTTGTTGTACCTCACTGAACTGGTCTAAGTCCCTGAAGCAGATTCCGAGCCTCCGTCCGAAGAGTGCACAATGTACTGGCCTTGCGTCCCTAATGGCCCGGCTGAACGGTGCAGACAGTTGTGTGATGAGTGGATCTGTGGTCACATCTGACAGATTAGAGACAGGCGCTGATAAACCCCAGAGTAGTTCCTGCGACGCTGTAGACATAAAGCACAAGGGTATGAACAAAGACACTGCTGGAGATACGAGTCCTGATCAGATGAAACACAGTTGGTGAAAAATGGTCTTAGTGAAACTGATATTATGCAATGGTTCCTCCAGCCATCAATCCAATAAGGCCACAAGGACTATATTTTGCGTGTGCTCAGTGGAAGTGTAATATAATAGATGAGAAGATCAAGGTGAAACAGGAATAAATAAGTAAAAACAGCATATCTAAGCATGAAAAACATCACGGGAGACGTGGCCCACAGTAAACTGAGGAGATGAAAAGTAGTAAATTAATCTTCAGGCAATATTCCCGCGACGAGGAAAAGTGTGGCAGTCTTTATTCCTAGTAACAACTCAAGACAAATGACTGTGGCCGCTGCATTAGTTCTGATAAGGGACATGCAAGAAAGACAATGGTTTTCAAAGTCCTGATCTAATCAAGCCCCAGAGTGATTTACCTCAGGAAATAATCAAAGGGATTAATCTGGAATCAAGACAGAGGGGGTGCAAGGGCAAACTGAGGATTTCACACAGGGAATACGCAACGCTGCAGGTTTTGAGACAGACTTTGTGAAAAAGAAAGGTTTGTAAGAAAGAAAAAAATTGCAAAAAGACAAGAAAAAAATTATAAAATATAATCTCACTATAGAAAAAGTGAAAACAAATTAAACTCAAAGGTCATATGGTTCAGGACTAAATGCTCCTTAAGTATTCCTTTTAGCAAACACACTGTAAAGAATATGTAGAGATTGGCCAACTGTACCGAAGCCCTGAACACAATGCCTCAGTTATGTGTCAAAATCTAAACAGAATTTTCATTCGTTTTCTGTTTCCGAATCATCCTTTACAAAAATGACAGGGTCTTCTTATTGATTCTACTCTCAGAGATCCATCAGCTTTGCCCTGACTCAGACAAAATATACAGCCCCCTCCGAGGACATCAACATTCAGAGAGGAGACCCCCTTCTGCCACACACACCAGATCACACTGTAAAAGGACTTAATGTAGTTGGAAAAAGCTAATTAACATGAAGGAGAACAACCACACTCATCCACGGATATACGGCGTGGAAACCCAGCGATGACGATGAGTTAGCTTAATGTAGCACCCCACTTTAAGCAAGAATGACTCTAATAAACAAACCTATTAAAGTCACTGAAAATCAACAAGAAAAAGTTTAGCGCATGGACTGATCGTGGCACAAAAACTATTTGTTCTAGCACTGTTCTGAGGATGTGGCTTGTAAGTGTGGATTTTTATTCTACTTTGCAATCTCTATAAATAGATTGGATTGGTTTTGTTTTTTATTGTGTGTCGTGCTTTCAAATGTTTCATGTGTATGTTTCATATAAATATGTCTGAATGTCTGACAGAAAATTCAGTTTCTAATTTCTTAAAAAGTGATCAACCAAATTATTGCGGTTCCCTCACACAGATAAAGGATAGAGATTGTGTCAGGAAAAGTAATCAACTTGGTGCTACCTGATATAACAGGTTTATTTTTATATTCAAGATTTTTTGCTAGTTTGACAATTCTGGTTGATGTTTTATTTTAACTTTCTGATTGGACATGGGCAGAAGATGTGACATACGAAGATATGACTGGATAATTGTCACCTAGCAACCATACAGTAAACAAGAGCCAATTTGATCGTATATAAAACAAACTTTATTTTGTTGAATGTTTCCATCTAAACTCTGGACAGAATAATTTATTTGTATTTATTAATCATTTATTTTTTTAAGATTTTCTTTCACAAACTGCCACTTGACATTCAACTATGATAAATATTTACCACATGTACAATCCCAGTAATAATTAGAAAGCCTGTCAAATGTACTTACTTACAATACTCGTTGACGCCTAAACAATTTTCCAAGCAACACAGATAAGATTTTCTGGCCGGTCCAAGAGCAGAAATGTTTATGATCAAGTGCTCAAGCATCTCCTCTCACAGCCTTTCCTTCCACATGTTTACTGAGACGACACCAGTACAAAGTGGAGTGCTTGATCGCAGAGGCCCGTCCTGCCCTGACCTCTGCCCCGAGCCCGGCAATCAGAGCTCAGCAGCTGCAGAGAGATGGCCCTCGGTCACGGCTGCTGCCACTCTGCCACCGCACACGGCTCCACGGTACCTGGCACCGAACACAGACACAGACATCAGCCAACGCCATTACCGTACACTGCGGCCTGGCGGGTTAATCCAGGGTTAATTCTATTGGCCTGTGGGACCGAGGGAACACAGCGACAAGAACGGGTTTAATAAAGAAAATGTAAAATGGACAGTGTGTCTTCTGCAGGTTATATCATAATTAGCAGCAGGAGTCAATGTCTGTTAAGTAAGCAATGTATAATAAGTACTATGCTGTAAACTCTAATAATATGTATAGGTTTAGTTGACCCTAACTATAACTGGTGAATTACATCACTGTATGTCCGCTGTAGATGTTTTGAGATATTTTAAGTCCCTAAACATAAACAACCTAAATATTGTAATTCATTATTAAGTTATTTCTATATTGTTGCTGGAAGAAATATCTGTGTGTTGCTCATAGAAGTTAGAAATAAATATACAAATACATATACGTGGGCCAAAAAAAAGTAAAGGTATTATTCAAACTGCTGCACCATAAAATGATCATGTGTCAGTAATGTATAGAGAGAAATTGGGTACTTCTGTCCCTCCTTTTTACCATAACGTAACAATTTTCTCATTTTAACTGGTCGCATGTGAAATTGCAGACTTTCTTTTCACCAATTTGATTGTTGGAATAAATAAACGGCCAAAGCTAGTGATTGGCAGAGTGACAAAATATTTCTTCTCATACATATATTATCAGCCTATTACTGTCATGTGCAGATGGAGCAGAAATAAAATCTTTTAGACGTGTTTCCTACAACATGATATCAAACAAATAGCACTTTATTCCGTGAAACCAAAAGTTCATTTACAAAAGACTAGTTGTTGCAATCGCAGCTCTAATGTAGTAGTGAGGAGGAAAAAAGGGTAATTGGTTTGGTAAAGATCGTTTTCCATCGCTACATAAAGCACTACACAATAGAAAAGGTCGCCAATTAAGCAATCATGAATACCAAGTACCATAGCTGATGAAAATAGGCCAGTGGTTTAAATAGATTTGCAAGCAATTTACCTTTTCACAATGTTGGCAATCTGATGCAATTTGCTTGCAATTTTGTCGGCTTTCAGTAGCACTCCGCTCTGACACTGCCCGGTGCAAATGGCAAAGAGGAGCGCATAGAAAATGTAAAACTATCTTGGCCACATCAAGGTATCAGAATGGCGCTTCATCAGGAAAATTACAACAATTAGCATAAGTGCTCCAAAATCAACACTTTAAATGTCAACGCCAAAGGTTGGGCCACAGATGAGGCCGGGTGTCCTCCTGGATGGACTCAGGGCGAACCAGCAGCAATCAGCCATCATCTCGCTGTGATGGCCCACAATTGCTGTGACATTCTCTCAGGCCTGTCATTCTTGGTCACCGACAATTTGCTCCTGGTAGAATTGCGACTGTCTACAGCCTATTTTATAGACAAATATTTTCCTCTGACAACTTTTGCTTCCTGAGATTGATTATGTTCGAAATTTGATGACGTCTTGTTGAAGTTTGCCTCAATTAAAAATGTACTGTACATGCTATGCTAAACAAAATACTGTGAGAATACTGTACCAAGCCTTTCAAAAGATTGACCTTGTTTCTTTTTGTAATTACTAAGTGTACGTTTAGAATAAATAAAACACGTCATGTAGTTTTTGTTGTAATGTGTAAATGTGGCCAGTTGTCAGCAGCTATGTTTACGTGCTCAGGGGTCAGATTATTAAAATGACATGCAAACCACAAAATCTGATGCGAGTAATGAGAGAGTCCATGATCAGAGAGGAATCAGTTTACTCACATGAGTTTATGCTGTTTACATGTCATTTTAAAAATCGGACAACTCCAGAAATCTGATTACAATCACGTTTTGAGAGCGCATGTAACCGCAGCCAGTGACGATTGAGTCTATGCAATGTCTTGTTATCGGTTATGTCACTGAAGGGATTATAAAATATAAGTAATATGCCTTAAAATATAATATAATAGTATGTTCTTTATAATTGTTCATATTGTAGCATATTTTGAATGTTCAAAAGCAAGGAAACTAAAACCTATGAATAGCGATATGTAAAATATTACATATTATTAATATTGGTGGCAGACTTGATGCGATATAAAAATAGTACAGTACATTTCACATACAGGAGATATTTGAGGGTTTCTTTACACTGGTGTGGGCCCAGTTTGAGTGTTTATATAGATTTGGTTTGGTCCTGTTCTAGTCTTGGTCTTCTCATATTTAGTTCCAGGTTTAATCCCAGTATAGAGTTCCAGTTTTGATGTGGTGATTGTGAAAGTGTGAACACATCCTAAATCATTAAATCGTCTTTAGAAAGCATTGTAAAGATTGAATTAGTCACTCAGCAGATCGTCTTAACCCAGATGAAATGTTGAAGTGTTTGGCGTCTGAACATGACTTTCCGACATGTGAAAACACAAGAGCAGCTAATGCTCTCTGAACGTGACACAAGTCTTTGTCAGCCCTTGAAACCAGCACTTCAAACTCTCTGATTTTAAGGTGGAATGGCAGGACATTTTATAAGTGTTGGTGAGGAGTTTGTAGTGAGCACTTAGCGTTATCTTTGTGCGTCATCTCGCGCCTTAAGGCACCACTCGGCAGCACAAGTAGTTCCTCCTGCCGTCTCGCTGGCTCTGGAGGTGAACTTGTCAGATTTGCCACAGGGGACAGATGTGTATGTTGTCTGGCACTGTTTTATGAATGGAAAAAGGAAGCACAGATCACAGCTATGATGATGAATAGGAAACAGGTTCATGGCTCCACAGGTTGAGGCAGGAGAGTCTTATATTTGGGTAAAAACTTGCTAAAATTGCCCCAAAACCCTTTAAATTGAATTGACTTATCGGCAAAGTACATAGTTGTTTGTTAAAGTTTGTTTTAAACATGTTTGTAAAGTAAAATATATACTTCAGGAAAGAAAAACATACATCCAAGCATGCTGTTAATATTGGTGGACAAATATGTTACCAATTAAAAATGTTAAAATATACTGGCAACATTTATCACTAGCTTGACATGCTCATATTAAAAATGCTTTAGGAAATATACAATATAAATGTAAGTTTGTCCCACTAAAGTTAAAAGCTGAAAGGCGAAAGACACTTTTGAATTGTTACAGCTCATTAGGAAAGTTGGCCCTGGAATGAAAGAACAGTAAATTTCCTGTATTTAATCACATTTGCGAGACCAAAACATAAACTCCGTGAGCCATGCTTCATTAGTAGATCCCTGTCCCACGGTTCATTTGTCTGTATTGATTTTAGCATTTAAGTATCATTGCTTTAACACCGCATTTGTCAATATGTATTCACAGTCTGTCTACAAAAGGGACGGTAGAATTTTTCATCATTTAAGCACAAATAGCGATTTCCTTTCATGTTAGAATGACAAAAAGTGCGGAAGCTTGTGTGTATGTAAAAGTAATAGAAAGACTAGGGCATTGCACAGTGAGTGGAAGAAAGTTATTGGTCCTTCTAACAGATGGGCTCTATGGGCTGGCTCCGGGTTCAGTCTTTTGTGTGGACGCTGCTGCCCTCTAATTACAGCTGATGAGTGTGTGTGGGACGAGGGGGGCGAGAGGAAAGGGGGAGGGGGGAGAGCAGGTGACGGGACGAGGAGAGGAACCTGTGGCAGCACCCGCACCATCAGGCACAACGTAGCCCCAGCCTGACAGCTAATTAGGAACGACACGGATTTCTCCCAATGTAACAGATGTTGCCTAATCAGTCCAGCTCGAGAGAAGCCCGCGCCAGCAACATTTCATGCACAATTTCACCATCTAAAAGGGACCAAATACTTAATGCATTGTAAGGCCCGCACAGCTGTTTCTCTCGTCAGGAAAATCTCGCAGTCAAAAATATTCATGTTTTATGTAACTCTAACCGAGTGTCCATAATGCCATAATCGCTGAGAAAAATTGCAGCCACGCATCTGCCAAAGATTTCAGCTCTACTGGTCTCCACCACTCTGATGGAGCTAATGCAGATTGGACTTTTAAAGACTTGGGTTGACAAATAGTCAATGAATTACATGCCAAATCATTTTCCCGTTACATTTACTTACTATTGTTACATCAAACCGTAAATGACTTCCTTCAAATGTAAAAATGTGAATCCCAGACGAATATTTCTACTTTCTGTCTAAAAGGTATCTGTAGAAAAAGTATAAACCTAAAAATGTTTTGTGACCGTGAAGATTAGAAAAGTGGTTATACTGCAGTTTTGAAGGGCAACGCAAGTGATTATCATTCTGAACAGAAGTTGCATTTTCCATCAGTTTTGTAATTGAATAAAGAAATAATTGATACGATAATCTATTTGAGTAATTGCACAGCAGCTACTACAGTTAGTAATGCTGAATACATACTGAATACATACTGAATTCAAAATGGTTTTGGTTTCTATTTTTGTTTTTACATCTAGCACTTGACATGGCGTTCTGTACAAATCATATATACATGTCTCAATCATGTATGTATCATATTTTGATTCCACCACTTTATCAGAAAAATTTAATTTGCGCTTTCTTTCTGTCTTTTTCAAGCATCCCAATATTTTTCTTCCAATCTGCCTCAGTATTGGCCATATCTACTAAACTCTGCATTTTTATCTGATGCAGTAGATGACAGGTAATCTAGCTCAAAGTTCCAACAATTGCACACAAAGAAAAAAGAAAAAGAAAAAAGCAGCTGATGAAATCGGAGCAGTTATCAGACTAACCATTACCTGTCAGACTCTCGCTTCAATTTAAGGGTGCATCAATTTTCTGAAGAGGAAATCAAGGGCGCGGGAGAAAAGCCGAGCAGATAAACAGTGACAAAGGCCTCTTTTCTGTTGCCTTTATTTATGATGGGATGTTGCCGAGCAGGGACCCGGGCCAAGGGCTTTATCAGACCCACTGATACATGTGTGATAGCTGGGACTCTTCACCCTTGATGAAGTGCTGCAGTCGCCCCCCACACACAGACTTCAAGCTCAAATGACTTTCGCTGGAAAACCTGCGAAGACAGGGGAGTCCCTAAACGGTTACACACACGGGGGGGTGACGCGAGAGAGAGAGCAAACATGTTGGAGTGCAGAGGGTGATGAAGGGGGGGCGAGAGAGGGGGATGATGGGTAAGGCTTGTTTGTTCACAGGAGGCCATGTCTGGAGCCACAGAAAATAAATATTGCCAGGGGTTGGTGATGGTTACATGGGAACAGGTTATATCTGTTACCATTTAAGATATTTCATTTGATTCATTTTTTATTGAAATATTTAGACCATTTCTGCTATTTTCTATGAGAATATAAATGTGATATGGCCATTGTAAAGAATGATTATATCTGTTAAAAAACAACAACAATGCAGTATATAGAGTACACAGTATAAGAAAAAAATGCTTCTACCAGACAGAAAAAAGAAGTGGCAATAGCCTGACATATAACCCAAATAATATATCGGGCTGATATTTGCACTTTTTTTTATCGGCTATTGGCGTTAATTCTCAGGCACAGACCAACATATTTTCTGAGTCAACCTGCTGCCCAAAAAAGATACACAAAACGTTATTTTAACACTTCGTGCGAAGAAAGAACAGCACAAAATGGGACTACATGGCTTTCTTGGTTTGTTTTTAAAACAGAATGTGTTTGTAGAAAATTTTAAAATTACACAATTTAGGAAAAATGATCAAAATTGGCCCTACATATTGGTTCTTTTTAGAGCAGGTCGGCCATTGGTTTCTCTAGTTTCAAAACAATCGGCCATGGAAAAATACATATTAGTTGATCTCCAAAGTCAGATGTGGTGACCACATTTTAATCAATCTAAAATAAATCATGCATTTGTGGTTGAATTAATGATATTAGTTGAATTAATTATATTAGTCTAGAAATAATGAACACTTCTTAGCACCTGCCACTTTAACTGCACCTATTCAATCAGTCACTTTCTGCACTCACAACTGTAAATTTAACTGTAACTCTTGTGTACATAGTAATGCCTATTTTTATTTTATACTATAGTAATTTTAAATTGTTTCTTAATGCATGCCCTTTGGATTGAATATATGTTGTTTTTATTATTGATCTGTGTTTTATGTTGCACCTTAAAGCTCCTATGTTGTGAATTTTGTTCATTGACAATGGCAATAAACCCATTCTGATCCTGATGATTCTGACAATATAGAAAAAAGAAAAAACAATTTGGCCGAAACGATTTTTGGCCATAGTAGCTTTTTTCATTGTTTGAGAATGGTAAAACAGCATTAATACCATTGCAAATGATTTTAACAGCGGTAAAAGCCCTCTAAGACTATACCTTATTGTTGCTCCTCACACAACAGTATAGAAATATATAGTTGTGTTGAAGAAGACCACTGTGTAATTACCTAAATGAAGACAGTGCATTACCCAGGCTCATCGCAGCTGCCTGCACTTCGTCATGAGTTTACTGGAGTAGGTGGGAGTAGGTGGGTGTCTAAGCCAACTGTCCAAATGTTGTGATAGCTCTGTGTGCGCCACTGTGCGTGTTATGGCCTGCTTAAAAGAGACTAAGGGCTCCCATGCTGACAGTTAACTGAGAGAGACATGGACGAAGAACAATAATTAGATTCATCTACAGTTATTGACAAATGCCACGAGACTCCGGTTGGATCAATACACTCACTCACCATATTGTTCCAAAAGCCAATAACATGGAATATTTGTCTTCTCTGCATTAGATACAGTCAAATAATTAGATGTGCACTTTTAAATATGGATAGTCCCAGCTGTCAAGTCAAGAGGACACTAACAAATCTGTACACTGTACACTATAGTTTCACACAGTGGTGGGCAAGGAAAGAAACAAATACTTTTTAACCTTAAAAGATGACAAAATGTTCATTTTTATTTAGTATTAAAAACATATGCGGATTATAATTTAACATTGTGTTGATTCTAAACCAAAATACTGATCGAAAATGGCTTGATTGCAGAAAAAGGCCCACATACTTCTGTTTCAAAACTGCAGAACTGCATTTCTCTTCAGCAAGCAGTAGATTTTCATTTAGCCTTTTTGACTGATGAAAAAATGCCTTAGAGATGTTTGAATCTTACATGTCTGAATGTCTGTCTTTTAAATAATCGCAAGCATGTACAGAAGTGAGTTGGTATAAGGGAATAAGTGAAAAACAGAAGCAGGCCAATGCAAGGTTGTTCAGACATAACATGAATCAATCAAAAGACAACTTTGAGCTAATGATGAGGGAACACCGTTATAACTTGGTTAAAAACTCATAATATGTCCCTTTTAAGTAGAACGTTTTAACTGAACATCCCTAAATTATACAGTGGTGAAAGGATTGTTACGTATTGATTAAAAGAGAGTCCCAGGGCCACAAGTGTTTAGATGTGAATGCAGGATTCCTTACAATTTTGAACAGAAAACCAACCAATAAGAAGTAGGCAGATATATTTATTGTGGTGTAAAAGAATAATAACAATAATAATGATAATAATAATAATAATAATATATTTTAGTCTTAGTCCTTAGGTTTGAGCCGTTGCCACAATCGGACAACTTGGAACATTTTGGATGCAACAAAACGTATATATGACATGGAAATATTGATTGCTGTGTTGTGTAATAAACTAAAAAAAAAATAAAAAATACATGTTGCTTCTGCCACATTTGAGATTATAGCCCCAGAGTGCACACATTACCCACAATTACCTAAAAGCTTTGTACTCAATTCAATATTGACCAAAATAAATACCCTCTTTACTTCCATTGATGCCTGACCCCCCAAACACATTTTTTTTACTTTTCATCATCGCATGCTTTTGTTCTCCGTAACTGCCAGCACTTATCGCCATCTTTGCAACAAGGCCGACTTAACATGTGTCCAATATGTCAATACATATTTTGTGCAGCTAAAAGGTAGAAGGTAAGCTAATGTGTACGGTTCCAGATAATGGACAAGTGATAATGGACAGCAATTAGCAAAGCGAGAAAAGCTGTGCTGTGTGTGACTATTTGTTCTTTGTCATTATTTGTGTTCAACTAATGAGGGAAATGCACATATCAGAATAGAACTAATTACACTACATTATAATGTCTAGTTTAGAATTCAGATAACAAGGCACATAAAGCACCATTTTAAACAACCTTTTTTTCTATTCTTTATGTCAAATACTAAAATTACATTCAATATTTCAGATATTTTTCGAAAACAACTCTTTCAATTGAATTTATTCATATGTTTATTAGGCTTTACTTAACAACAGGGCTAAGTAAAACATATAACAATAGTCATACGAAACACAAGAAACCACAAAACAGTGTACTCTGAGTGTAAGAGTGTAAGTGTAGAGGATTGTTGGGAAGATACTCAATACAAAAATGAAACCCATTTGCATACTAATCAGACAACATCAGAAAAGAGGGATGGAAAAGACAGAAGATTAGATGAATATCTTTTATGTGTTGACATGAATAAGATGCTATCCACTGTTGCTTTGCTGGGACATGGGTTAGTAAAAAATATGCAGCAGTGTCCAAAGCTGACGCTTGATTGGTGCATTGCGGGACATGACAGGCGATTACTCACACTAAGTGTTTCCTGAGCGCAGCCACAGCACTCATATTTGATAAATGATTCACGTGTATTTTAATTTTGAGTCCTCTTTGACCTCTGGGGCCAGCTAATGTCTTGTGGGGTCACACGCACAGACCGGGACAGACCCAGAGCCAGTGCCACAGCAGGCACAGTTAATGGGATTATCTCAGCAGTAGAGCAGCATCTCTAACCCCAGCCCTGGTCCCACTGTGGCCATCAGAAGGGCTCTTGGTCCTTAACGCATCATGAGAGCGGCTGTGATCGCCCGCTGTGGTCCCCTTTGCTCCCTCGCTCACATAACCTCTGCCTCTTTATAGACATACCCCCCTGAGGAGAGCTAAAGCGGCATCCTGCAGGTCACCATAAGACACCATTAACCCTGAACATCCACTCTGGCCCGTATACGTTTAAAAATCACTTGTGGCAGTAATCAACAGCAGCGTCAACACCTTGTACACTGACTCCAAGTCCATAGCTTTTAATGTGACGCTCGAACCTCTAATGGATCTGTACTGGTGTGGCGGAGATACATGAAGCTCAACAATAAAAAACGAAATGCTAATTTTTTATGCTACTTTTGATACTCAGAAAACATGGAAGCCTGGGCGCGCATTCCTTTCCGTCCACCCTCCCAACGCGATTACTTAGAAATGAAGCGGAAAATGGAAGCGATTTATTAACGAGACATTAGAGAGGCACTTTTAATAACCTTCCCATCCTGCCCAGCGGGGGAGCGGCGGATTACACCACACAGGTTTCGGTGACACCAGAAAGGAAGTCCCCCGCCGGGTGTGTGAAGAGCGGAGAGGCGAGCACAATGCCCGGCCTGGGGTTCTCACATCCAGCTCTGGGCCCTCACCCCGGGGGGAAGGACAATGGGTTAAAAAGGCATGAATGTCCTGCCTATCCAGGATATAATGTAGGTGCCTGCCACTGGGTCTGAATGGGCTGACGGAGCGGCGCAGGGACAGAGCACAAAAACCCTGTAATAAAAGAGATTCCTCGGGTCAGTAAAGCATTGCATTCAGTGGCGGCCTCCTCAGCACAGTGCACAGCTTCTGCTCACACATTCACCTTTTTTAGTCCAAACTGCAACATCTCGCTGCCTATAGGATATGCTTCAATGGTGAATACATGTGTGAATGGAAGTGTTGTTTATAAGAATCCCAGGGCCAGAAATCAAATTAGGACCAAGACTTTTTAAGAATACATTAATTAAAAGCGACATATGGTGGTGAGTTTGGTTCCATTATGCAACTTGAATGGGAATATACAATACAAACCTAATTGGGAAAAGTAAAAATAAACTACATTGTGTTTTTTAAAAAAAAAATCTTACACACTTGATTTTTGTCCAAAAAAGTTAATAATTAAAAGAAATTGCGACGTGCCGGGGCCATAACTTTTTCTAAAAGTTCTACTACAGCTAAGGACCCATATTTTATGTGGATTAATTCACAACAATTTCCAAATAAAGAAAATTGTTGGCAACTTTTGTAAGCTGTTACCAGTTTTTCCCAATTTTTCTAACTTTCTATGAGTATTTCCTTCTTCCAAATTAACTGTAAGAGAAGCAGAAATAATAAACTCTACTTTTCTTTACATTGCACAAATTGTCCCATTTTTCCTAAATAAGCTTTGCGTTTAATGGAGCATGTTAAACGCACTTATAACAAAAAGAGATCTGGTTTAAAGGTAGGGCGTCTCTCCCGCTGAGGTCCGGATTAGAGGAATTCCTGGGTATCAGGTGACATATGTTCGTGCAAACGTGTGAGAAATCAGCTGCTTGATTATTTCCTCTGAGACGTCTGTGCGCTCCTAATTTGTGTGTGCTAAATTCAACAACAACAATAAGCCATCGAGGTCTGGTTCAACATTAAAGTTTACAGATAAGCGTACAGATCATTATTGTGAAAATGTCAGAATTGTTTTATGATTTTTTTTTTTGCACAATGATGGTATGGGCAGACAGTTGGTCAAATAAAATAAAAAAACACTTGTTGTGCTTTATGCTCATTGGACCCGCCACAATCTTTACTATATCAACCTACATAATAATAAAATAAATAATAGCTGGAACAATATATTTTAGGGCCAAATATTTATCTTGGGTGAATATTTTTTTGCACAAGTGGGTCATTTTTAGAAGTACAATAATATTTGAGCAGTAACATGTCGAATAAGCAGCTTTTAATTATAGATACTAAATAAGTGTTAGCTATATAAAAAAAAAAGATTACAATATTGTACATTTCAAAAAGGGTTTACCGATTATCTGGCTTTAAAGTGTATTCCTGTCAGTGTATATAAAGTATTTCCATATCATCGCTTGTGATTTTTTTTTTAACTAAATATCACACTTTCGAAATGTGTTACCGTGACAGCACTAATGGTCTTATGATCAAATAACACACAAGGAAAAATGTTTTAAAGCGACCTAACTGACCAACAAACACATTTACCCCGGAACTAAACACAGGCCTTGGCAGAAGTCTATCAAACCAAACTTTAATGTAATTCTGTGCGTAAATTTGAACTATTCCCTCTCAAAATTGTCTTTGCTAAATCCTGTGCCAATGCAGATGTCTTCTGGTCCGAACAATGATTAAATCCTTTGTTCAACTGACAGCGGAAGACAATCAGATAATGGCAGGAGACAAGAGATGATGCAGCCGCGCGATGCCTTTACTGCACTAATCTAATTAAAGTAAATAAACTTATAACTGATGTGGCCGGTGACAAAACGCTGCTGAGGAAAGCTAATTTGTTTCCTTGTTGTGGCTCTAGAAACAGATAATACTGTTTTATTACACAAAGGTCACCAGGGAAATTAACTCCGAGCCCAGCAAATAAAAGACAGGCCGGGCACTCAGAATAACAAGTACATACTGATTACATTCAATCAGCCTGTCCCACCAGGAGCCCATAGGCTGACCTTTCTGCTGCCTGTCAGGAAATAAGGAAAGTCAACGCGGGATAGGCCACTTACACGGGACGATTCTCATGTTGTATTGGAGAAACAATTGAGCCAGACAGACACTGCAGAGTGAATAGTTCAGGCTGTTTGTTTGAGAGAAGTTTCATTCTAAATACCGGTAGATTGAATGAAAATACCACGGCTTTCATAGAACTGATGTTTCTGCCATTGACTTTTCGAGTATTTAATCAGTGTGCATGATATTTGATAAAGGCTCGTAGTTTTAGTAACAGATCTAATAAATTAGCTTTTCTTGATATTTTATTTAAACGTGTTTATTTGTATTATATGTCCATTTTCAATCCTTCTTTATCATTATTTTCTTTTATTCTATTTATTTATTTTAATACACTTATACGACACTGATATTTCCCTAATGTGGTACTAATAAAATATATCTTACTTTGGGAAAAAACGATATGGAACTGAATCCTCCCATTATAGCCTAAACTAGTTTTGTGACTCTTAAATGTAAAGCGGTCTTAACAAACACAGTAATTGTGAAAAATATTTATCAAAAATGAGAAAAAGTCACTGCTTCACAAAAATACCTGTACCTGTATAAAAGAAAAAGTAAATATCCTACAACAGTACTGTCAAAATTGGGTCATTTTTTCAAGAAGTTGTTTGTCAGTTGAATTTTTAAAAAGTGAGTTTTTCTTTTTGCTCATGTTTGAGACAATTTGCCTTTAATGTCTCTGATGATTGACCGACTTCATCTCCTGCATTATTTGTAGCTTTTCCAAACGCCACACGCTGCTGGATGTGTTTTTATTGTACACTTTCATTTCATTTTGAGCCTGCTTCTCCGGCGCAGTTAGTCATTGTCTCCCTCTTCCTCCATGATTGATGCTTACAGGTCATACCAATACTCTTTACTCATTAGTTAGAAAGGGAACGATGGGATTCTGAGGCCGAGTGAGATATTGCCCCCGAACACAGGCAGCTTTCCCAGTGGCGGACAGAGAACCCAGCATCAGTGTGTGATAATAGGCCCCTGAACTATTGCACGTTTCAATCAATGGAGACACGAGTAAATAAAAAACTAGAGGGGAAGATTCAGCAGCATCGATCCCACAGGGCCCAACACAGACCTTGCTGACAATCTTTGGTCTGGGCCAGTAATGCTCCCAGTCATCTGCAAAATCAATGAAACTCATCCTTTCAATAGCATCCAATTATTAACACAAAGTAAAGGGAGCCGTTTGCGATAAATCAGAAAACTTCATTGGGAAGCCACAGCGACAAGATAAATGCTAATTGGAATGGGGATAACGCGTTAAATGTAAATACAATGGTATTAAGCATTTGGTTTCTTTGGGTTGGGGTCAAAGTGCATCACTTATTGATACCAGTCATCACTAATGAACTACTTTTATGTGCACGCCAATAAATGGTAATAAAAAATTTACCACAAAGTTGTCAAGTTATCCAATTCCATTTCGGACATTTTACCGATAATTTAAAGATAACAATATTTTTGTATTTCTAAGGGGGAAAAAAGTTTAATACAATGTAACACCTTTTTAATTCAAATTTCTATATTATTTTTTGTAACAACAATAATAATTTGTTTCAATTAAGCCAGGTGTACTTCTTTTGTCAATATAGTGGAGAGTAGTTTGAACTAAATTATTTTTAATTAACCATAAAATAAGTAAAAAATACGAATCACAGTATCATTGGAGGAATATGATTTGCTGTTGTGTCCTCAAATTCAAATAGCCAAAGTAGAGCATACAAATAAGTACAAGTTATGACATTATAATATCAATATAAATCACAGATAAGTCTAGGTCAACATTTGGTCGTTAAAACACTAACTCGATTATCCACACAAATTGCATTATACTTTTCTATAAGAGGGAAGGTCCAGCATTCCCCTTGGCTGGCCCCTGAGTAATAACCATTAATTTCCCATCATAGTTTGTGTTAATTAAAAAAGCTACATGTTTAATAGCCATTAAATGTAATGATGTTAGATCTCATGTTCGTATGCTGGGCTCCTCCCATCACTGGGTCGTTACTCAAACCCGCTGGATTTAATCAGATCTAGTACAAAGTCTTGTCTCTAATTATTTGCTCCGCTTCCTCATTTAATCTTACTAAACAGCTCGCCGTGTGCGCAGCTGCCGTTACTTGTAATATTTCTTTGCGACGATGAGCGTTGATGATGGACTACTGCCATTAAGAGCTCTGCCAATGTAATTATTTGCTCGCATATACCAACTGCTAATTGAGAAACGCACAGCTACATGAGAAATTATGAATTAAATTATTGAAACTTTGCTTTTGAATCAACATGTCACCGTATGATTTCGGGGCAGCAAGTTAAACTCATAAACTCTGTGAATCAATTGAAAGTTGAAATAGCTGATAATGAGCCATGAAACAATATGCATCCATTTGAAAAAAGGGGAAACACCAACATTTTGTCACAGAATTTTACATTGTCAAAAAAGGTGACATATGTTTAGCCTACTTTTTGGACTCGGTACATTTTTCCACAACATATACCTCGTTTCATAAATACTAATATATTTACTAATCATTTTCTAGGACCACAAAATAGAATAATAATAATGATAATTCTATTGATACTCTGAACGATAAAGCATCGTTTTTTTTACCCAGTTTAATACTATATAAATATATGATTAACAAGTCATCCAAATTAAACATTGCCATGTTGTTTACACAGCCGCACAGAAGTGCTCTAAGTAGGACAGTTCCAGTAGCCGACGTGGGAGGGTCTTGGGTCTTACTGTGCTAATTTATGACCTGCTCCAAGTGTCATAAATCTGTAGAGTTCACAGCTTATCAACACCACTGCTGTTAGGACAGACTGTGGTTACTGCGCACACAAAATCAATCAGAGCCACTTCATACGGAAATACAGGCATGATCTCACTACTCACAAATAAACATCTATTAGAGTTATTAGAGCTGAAAGTTGTACAGTTAATTAAATAGTTTGAATCAATCTAATACTTTTTCCTTATAACATCTAATTGGAGGAAAAAAAGAAAAGAAAAAAAAAGTACTTCAAATGTACCGTAACTGAGGAAATTATTTGCACACACACAAAAAGCACATTTTTAAACTACCACTTGCTGCAGTTACAAACTTAACTCTCTTACAATTAAAATAGCAGAATGTAGTGCTTCCAGAAAAGAAAGTTAAACTACTTGAATATTTAAAACATTATGGGTTGTCATAAGAGACCACACAGAATATACCGTGTCAAACCTCTTTAGGAATCCCACACCAAGAGCACGATGTGCGTGAAGTGTCAGAGGAACGCGCTCTGAGTACGGAGGGAAAGAAAATCTGATTAAACAATTAGTGTCAATTAGCCCCGACCAAATCATTCCACAAACAATTGGTCTCTAGTGCCCGGCTTAATTACATGCGCCGACTTTCAGCTCCTTATCACGAGCCACGTCGCCCTGTGATTCATGTCCGACTCACGCCTGTCCCTCAAGCACCATCAATTATCCTCCAGTAAACCAATCCAGCAGAAAAACTGCACCGCGGCTCTGATTAGCATAGCTCTGTGGACGCTCGTCAGCTGCAGCCTCCGCTGATGAGATGAGCGGCTGGGCTGGGAATCAATACACACAAAAGGCCTCGTTAGACTTTGATTTGTCCTGATTTTAACTACATTTGAAATACAGTGCAGCCCATTTGAGCACAAAAGTTTTACAAAAAGATCAGGCACAATCACAACTTCTATAGTTTTCAATGTTGGTCTATAGTTGAAATAACTTTTTTATACAATTATACATTACTTTTCCCCCTAATTCAAGTAGGGGTCTAAAATCTCTATATAAAAGTATTGTAGGAACTTGGTAGGTAGTAACAATATTAAAAGAATATAATACTAGTAGAAGCAGTACAGTGAGAAGTAGCAAATGCAACACCAAGATATATCAGTAAAGGGAGGGATAATAATATCAGTTAAATTAAAAGTAAAATTAAAGTATTAATACAAGGTAGTAGTAGTTAGAAGTTAGTAGTAAGAGAGCCTGTATTTGTATTTGTCTCACAGTGGGGAAGTTCCAGTGTTACAATAGTGCAGAAACACAAAGTGCTGTTCTTGAACTCAGACATATGCGTTCAAAATATAAGGCTACAACACTGTGTACAATAATGGTAATGTACATGTATTTGCATATTTCTAATCTCTTGCTGTTTTTTAAACTGTGCCTTGCAACACAGACATTTCCCCCACTGTGGAAAAAACAAATATCATCTCGTCTTAGTACTAGTCATACCAATGGTGCATTTGTAGCTGTCCTGTAATGGATGTAGCAGTATCTAATATTACTAATAGTGGTAGTAGCAGTAGTATAGTAATCACAAAACATATTACATTTACATTTAGTTTTTCATTTGATTTTAATATTGAATCATAATACTTTAGTACAGATTCCACCTCTGTGTACAACCAAAGACACTATTTATAACACTGCCATGGGGATTATAACAATATTCTAATAGCTCGCTGTTCAACAATACAAGACAACACAAACAACACAACAACAGCATGATGTTACAAGTCGCAGCCTGTCCCAGAATGTGAGGTTGCAGACCCGACATCCACAGGCACAGAGCTGAGAGGAGCGACAGCAGGTGCGATGACATGTTAAATTACCCCGGTGATGTATAGCTTAATGAACCCCTTGTGTTGATCACGCTCCACATTAATCAACAGCCATGAGCAGATTCCCTTATTTTCTCAATGCTGCCTTGATAAACTGCAATTTCATTTAACCTTGGACAGCAACTTTAATAGCTTCCACAGGACAACTGTCAATACTTCCCTGGGTATACAGTGATTAAATTGCAAGGCGCGAAGAGTGTCCCAGGCTTCCTCCTTAGGCTCATCCGCAACAACCCCCCTCCTCTCTCTTACTCACACACACACCTAGACTTCCAATCACTGTTTGTACTTTCACACTAACAAGGCCCACTTTAAACCAGCAAAGTCAAAACACACTTTCATCAATTTTAAACCTTGTGTATATATGCTTTATTTGAAGTACTGTACAAAAGTGTAATCTTTACATATTATTCTAGGAGCAAAGCGCAGCAGCAAATGCACTGATCATAATTCATAATGGTACAGTACATTACATTCTACGGGGTGAATGATAAATAATTTGCAAAATGTGGGGGTTTTTTTGTTGGTGAAGCATAATCGGTCTGTTCAGCAGAAATAACAAATACATTCTTTTTTTTTTTACCTTATAGATATAATCAGTCTTACTTTTAATCATTTTGTTGATGGCGTTTTAGTGGCTTTGCTTGAATTTTTACATCAACTATAAATAAGTGTTCATCAAACAATTTCTAATTAACAGCATTTGACACCTCATTAAAACAGCAATATATTATTCTGCATAATACTTTTATAAATGTATTTATTTATATGAATGTGGTGTAGTTTGGCATGCAAAGCACTGTTTTCTATACAATAATACTTTCATTGTTTCATTTTATACATAATTTGAATTGAATTGTAGGGCTGTTTTAAAGGGCAAAAAATGTATTTCTTCCATATCAATTGCCATGTTAGAAATTCAGTAGTTAGACAAGAGTGAGATGGACAGAACAAAACAGGCTGGTGACAGGCAGTGACCTGAACCCTGTCATAATGATTTTCAGTGATATCCTCCACCCTTGTCAATTTAGCATAAATTATCAGTCATGAAAGGCCTGCTGGCTGATTAAAACCAATTGTCTGCGTATAGAAGGACAAGGCAACCTCTTTATTATATGATAAACTAAGTAAATGGAAAACGACAGTCTCTCCACTGGGAAATCGGACCACCTCTTAATTAAAACATTGTGTTGTCTTTGAAAAGATAGCAGGGCCTTGGCATAATCTTTACACTTGGAGAAAACTTGAAGAAAACTTACAAAAGTTGTACATGCCAAAACAAAGGGTTTACCTCCTGTGTAGCTGTGTGACACAAGCACATTTGTGCTTGCAAATGTAATCAGTACCAATCAGCTGCAGTCAGTGCACAAACAAACAATTCAAGTATGTTTTAACAGATTTGTTTATGAAAACACACTTCTGACACTTTGTAATTACGCTGGATCTTAAAGCACATTATCACCTCTGAGAACATGTTTCATTATCACATCCACAGTGAACAGAATCCAAGTGTGGCACATGTTAGACACAGGCAAAATATCAGTCCCACTTCAGAGCCAGTGTGTCTTAGTCTAGTGCTTCAGGGATGACATAACAAGAAGAGCAAACATGTCTATGTCTTGCGCCTCTCGTCTACTTCCTCCACCCACACTTGAGAGGTGACAGGCATACACCCGGACTTCCATTATTATCCAACAAGAATGCCACTGGGAGGATAATTACTGAAACTTGAAGAGTCAGGGCTAATCCTAAGTACTTCACTTTGTATGACTGCCTCGCCCGCCTGTCTCCGCACCCGCCGCTCATGCTGACAAAGTGCAACGTTGGGCCCGCTGAAAGTCAATAAGAAGACCTCATGGCCCGCAGATGAAGCAGCAGTGCCAAATGGATCCAAAATACACTGTTTTGGAGTTTGTCATCAAAAACTGTAATCTAACAGTGCAGAGCGGCAAACAAGTGGCCAGGGAAACAGTGATTACAACACCAACTGGCAAATAAATGAATAAATCTGTGATCAAACTCATTTTTTATGGGAACAGATGGACAACACTCGACATAAAAGCTGGTGTTGCAGATAAAATGTGATGGTAAAATGTGCAGCTGAAAGAGACAAAGAGACAAGACAAGTCCCTATGTAGAGTTTGACTGACAGGTGCTGCTATAACCACGAGCACATCATATGACATGCACTGCAATTCTCAAGATATCTGTCATTTACCATACAATTATCCTAATATGGGGGACAAATTAAGCCAAACCAAATGACCATTTACACTGTTTCTACAATAACCAACAACATGCATCTGTTAATAACAAAGCCACATTATAACAGCTACTTTATGAAATTGTAAATATTTAATTGCTTGACAAACATGTTTTGCTTTTTGTTTTATGGTTGACTTAAAAGGAAAGGGAAACTTAGGAACGTTTTGTCCCTTTCATTCCCAGAGGAAACGGAGGCACCCATCCTCCCGCACAAAGCCGGGAACAGCTGGCTGATCGATACGCGACAAAAGCTCAGAGGTTAGAGCAGTCAAAAGATTGTTAACTAGCCATTTTATTTGCCAGACATTTATATCATTGTTTATGGTTGAGTGAACCCCTTGAGCGCTGTCCGTGCTGCACACCTGTGCTTGGAACGGAGTCAGGGCCTCTTCACCCACTTCCAATGACCTCGAGACAGAGAGCATCGCACCACCAACACCGCCGTTTAGGGAGCAACAACACTGGCAAGTCATGTTTTCAAAATAGACCGAATTGTTTAGCCCCTTTTTCCCTAGCATTTGTCAATAGGTTAATAATAGGTCAATAATAGTTCTGTTTGCAATGTTGTCAGACAATAAATGTAGCAGTCTATATTTAAATTGCAAGTATTTTTTCTCAGAGTGATTTGGACGAGTTCTGATTTTGACATTCCTACATATGCGTTTGTGTTTGTGTGAATGTGGGTGTTAGAATACTGTGAGTTGAAGCCAGTAACACATGGCTGTGTGGCTGCAGTAGGCAGGGTCCCTGCGGGCTGGCAGGCCGGCCGACCCTCTGTGTGGCTCACCCAGGCGAAGAGGGGCTTCCTGCACATCTTTTGTCACACCAGTTGGGCCCTTGTGTCTGTGGTGGCTCCGCTCCGGACTCACTTGGCAGCTCAGTGCTCAGACGGACATCTGCTCTCTCCATCCTCCCAGTGAATGGCTTTGAAAACATACAGACCATGATCAGTGCACTACTTTTATCAATAATGTTGAACCGGCAGTCAGTGACATTATACATTATTTTGTTCTCACATACATATTGAGAGTTGAAATTATTCATCTTTTATCACTTGTTATTTAGCATATAAGGGGCAAAGGAAGTGATGCACTCTTGAGATATTTTGAAAAGGTCTGAATTAAAAGTAGATGTTGTAAATCATGATTCCTCTCAGGAGTTCTCTAGGCAGTGACTGATTCCGGAGCACGCAATATTGAACACACTTTGTTCGTGCTCAGCGGCCCAGAATAACGCGGTCATTATTGCGGCGAAAGGACAGGTTTTGAGTTTGATTTCATGATGGTAATATAGCCCCTGTGTGGAAGAAAGGCTTCAATGGGGACATCTGTTCGACGCGGCTTACAGTTACAGGCGCGCGTAAAGAACAACCTCTGCATCCCATATGAACTGGGAGCGACCCTGGCCGATGCGCGCAACAGGCAACAAAAGGTGACGCGAGAGTTGGACACCTGTATTATATGCCGTTTACCCCAGGGCTGAGCATTATACAAATAGTAATCAGTCCACCTTTTACAACCACCACTGTTTCTGTAAAAATGAAATTAAAGTAGTGCACTGCGGTAATTCAGGTTAAATCGTGTATTTTAAATTGGCTACATTTGTTGTGCTTCTCAATATTTGGCATTTTATTTAGGCTTTGTATATTACCCCGCGGATTGATCAGTCAGTGTAACATTGCTGTGGTGTAGTTGAGAGTTTTAGAGTCGACTCAGGAAAGCTGCCGTTTATTCTGCAGAGCTCACGCCGAGGGTCAGTCAGTGCACGTCTCTGTGGAGCACGTATGTACGCTTTGATTTATCTCTGTCACATTTTAAAAACTAATGTCATGCGTATAATATCATGTTTTCGGTTTGCATGTTTTTTGTGTGTTGAAGAATGAGAATAGTTTTTGTATGTTATTGTATTCCAATAATTTGCAGTAGTGTGCGCGCTGCTGCAAATCGAGTCTACATTTGTTTTATAGGCCTACCATTTTAAGAATTTGCAACAACCTTTTCAGAAGACACGTTTAAACTTGCCCATTTCAACTTAATGGTGAATTTTGAACGCGTATAATTACGCTATAAAGTAGAAGTTGCAAAAGATTTGCGCGTAAAATTTAGTTTTTTCGTCGTTTTGTTTTGTTTTTTTTTAATAACAATTTTAACTGAATCTATTCGTGTTCCTGTGGGTAAAAAATTTAAATACATCCCAAAAGCGGCTGTCTAATCGCAGAAACACAAGTATTAATCAGCCAGTCCATCTATCACGCTGTGTAATAAAGGAAGCGACATGGTTTAGGCAGATGATGTGATGTATAATCCCTGGTCGTTTTAATTAACTTTTCCCTGTCCTGTAATGACCAAGCTGGTCAACAGAGCTGGTCAATAAGCATGTTAATATCAAACAAATAAAAGTGTAGATGATTAAAAACCTCCTGCGTTATTAAATTTGAAATTCAAATGAAATGTATGCTTCCAGCGCGCCCTGCATGCTAATAGCGCCCAGATTGAGTCCCAGCCTTTAACACGCGCGGTCCCTTATAGTCTTCTCATTATGTAACAGCAGCTTGCTTTATAGATTCAGTAAAATGTCACCAGGCAAAGTGATGAACCTATTCAATTTAACCAGCTTATCATTTGATTTTTCTCGAGCTCAGTGCAATCCCCAAATACACTGATAATAAATAATGTCCATTACCCAAACCACCACTCTTTCCCCACCACTAAGCCTTGGCAATTCTACTTATTTTATTTTGTAATATCCAGAATTAAAAAAGGCAAAAGTCAACTACATCAACCTTTCACTCCTCCTCCTCTGCTATAAACTAATATCAGAAATTGACTTATCAACCCACGGAATGTGCTAGTTTTTAATCAAAACTGTCAAAGATAATTGTGCGCAATTACAGTAATGTTAAAGTTTAAAATGGCACCAGACCCATTATCCAGAACCAAGAACAAAGCACCCTTTATATATCACCTGAAATCGTGTGTATATTAAAGTAAAACTTCCAAAGAGTCATTTATTGTGCAAAAGTAGCACCCAGGCTGAAAAACAAAATAAAACCCTGAGGCCTATTGCGCACCAGAGCCCGTGCCTGGATAACAAACAAAAAAGAAAGAGGGAAATAACATTAGATGAGATTTCCCTGAACCTGTTCAGTGTGCGGTTTGAATATGATGGGATGGAACTCAGTTGTGCAGACACAAGTCAGTCAAAGTTTTCGTTATTTTACCGGTCACACGTGGCTGTGCCCTCTTTTTATTTATGGAATGATGTTCAGTAAAATTTCCGTAAGTGCCCCTAATTCCTCCTTCCTAATTCAGTGTCATTTAACTTTGCCTTCCTTCCGCTGTGTTTTATGATGGAGGGGGCGGTGTGGGGTGGAGGAGGGAGGAGAGCTGTCTGAGACGCTCTATTGATGACCTCACGGAGAATGTGGCAGTGCGGCACGACGCGCCTGCTGATTGGTCGCCCGTGTCACAGCGGCACTTCAAAGCCAGAGAGGAGCCTACAATTGTGGAAGAATGGGCGGACCGCATCATTGTATTGCACACCTCTAAAAAAACAGTGCTCTGATTCATAAATATAAAAAGATCCTCTGAAGAGGGCAGTGTTTTTGTGTGATGGCAACTTCACTTCTAGGGGTGAGTCTAAAGGACTTTCTTGCTGGTTTAATTAGTTCGTGTCATTGTCCGGCAGAGGAGGATTAAACTCGCAGCGGTCAGTACAGACAGCAAAGCCAGTGCAGTACATGTATTTCCCGAAACGTCTCTTGAGATTTTTGCGGAGGATACAGAAGTTAGATTTGTAGCTCAGAACGCGTTTCCCGGTGTCCCGTTTGGCATGCGCCTGTGAACGATCTGTTACTGTTTGGTGTTTTACCGCTTGTCCAGGTAGGAGCTGATTTGTCATAGGGCATTCTTATTGAAGTGTAATAGTTGAAGATAGTAGAGTGTTTCTAGTCCATGATATCGACAGCCCCTTTCTGGAGCTGGAGTTCGTGCGTAAAGAACCTGTTCAACTTGTCAGAGTCACTCACTGTTTGTCTTGTGTTTTCAGGAGGAGCCGAGGTTAGGATCGACTCCTTTAGCCATGTTAGCCGCAACATGCAATAAAATTGGGAGCCCCAGCCCATCACCCTCTACTATTACGGATAATTCTTCCTCATTTGGGAAAGGCTTCCATCCATGGAAAAGAGCCGCGTCCAGCAGCTGCAGCCTTGGGACTGGCCTGCCCGGCTTCGGGGTGAGCCGTAATGGATCTGGGATCTCGGATTCATTCGGCACCAACAACTCCAATGGATCCAGTGCCTTTTCTTTGACGCCCGGCACGACTTCTAGCTCCCATTTTGGGAACGATTACTCTGTATTCCAGGCATCTGTTTCCAGCGGCTCCCAGGAGTCCAGCCACCAGCCCGTGTTCATCTCCAAGGTGCACACGTCAGTGGACAGTCTGCAGGGCATCTACCCCAGAATGAGCGTGGCACATCCCTACGAGTCTTGGTTCAAGTCGTCTCATCCCGGGATTCCCACTGGAGACGTGGGCACCACGAGCGCATCTACGTGGTGGGACGTTGGAGCAGGATGGATAGACGTCCAGAACCCGAACGGAGCCGCGCTTCAGACGTCTTTGCACTCCGGAGGACTGCAAACATCCTTGCACTCTCCTTTAGGCGGATATAACTCTGACTACTCCACTCTGGGTCACTCTGCGTTCAGCACGAGCCCCTCTCCGCACCTGTTGACCACCGGACAGCACCTGATGGACGGCTTCAAGCCTGTCCTGTCCTCTTATCCTGACTCAAGTCCATCTCCATTGGCCGGGGCAGGAGGCACGATGTTGTCCGGGGCTCCGCCAGCCTCTTTAGCTGGCTCCCCGCGCTCCTCTGCGCGGCGTTACTCTGGCAGAGCCACGTGCGACTGTCCCAACTGTCAGGAAGCCGAGAGACTGGGGCCGGCGGGCGCGAGTTTACGGAGAAAGGGACTCCACAGCTGCCACATTCCCGGGTGCGGAAAAGTTTACGGGAAAACATCTCACCTAAAGGCACATTTGCGCTGGCACACAGGCGAAAGGCCGTTTGTGTGTAACTGGCTCTTTTGTGGAAAGAGATTCACGCGCTCGGACGAGCTGCAGCGACATTTACGCACACACACAGGAGAGAAACGGTTCGCGTGTCCAGTGTGCAACAAGAGGTTTATGCGCAGCGACCATCTGAGTAAACACGTAAAGACTCACAGCGCAGGGGGCTCCGCCGGGTCTGGCTCCGGGGGCAGCGGGGGCAAGAGGGGCAGTGACACCGACAGTGAGCACAGTGCACCCGGAAGCCCCCCATGCCAGTCTCCCGACTTGTTGCACTCAAACGAGACGAGTCAGGGGGTGACTTTGAATGGCCTTTGAGTTTTGAGTTGAACTCTCCAAGGTGCAAATACACTGGACACGCAGAAACTCAGTGAATGTTGTCACGTGAAGAGAAAAGGCCCGTGCATATTGTTTCAGTCAAACTGCGTCTCTCCAAACGGTTCAAGTTAAGTATTTTCACGGAGCTTCTGAATGCAGCAGTAGTGGTGCACGCAACAAGAAGCGCACACAACTTCTTTTGGCTCCAACACATGTGCAATCTTATTGCAACATGAAGAATTGGGACAAGGAAGTGATGATCAGATGTCTTGTGTTCAAAACCAAACTTTGGCACTTTATTATCAAGCAGGAGAATTTGTTCTAATGGGATGTTTCTAGTTCAATTTATTTTGAAAGTAAATTTCTCACGTTGTTATTCGCGTCACCTTGTGCCACCTTTATAAGTCTGGGCCAATTGAAGAAATTGGCATCGAAATGTGTACATAAAGTAGGATAGACCAATCTCATCCCACTATAAAGGTGTGTTTGTCCAAGAGACGCTTTTGTATAGGTATTTCTAGTTGTATATTGACGCTAGTAAATATTTGCAAATATAAAGAAATGTACTTGGATTTTTCTTTGACATGATATGAAATGTAATGTGGAATTTCTATTTAACCACGAGTTTTCTTGTGTTTAGGGGTCTACCATAGGCGCACTTTTATTTTAAGGTTCTCAAAACATTTAGGCCTATACTGTTTACCCACTTGATTTAATTATAAGTACACATGATGTAAAGTGCTTTTTAATTTCCAATTAATTATTTTCTGTGAGAGTGGCATTTCATGAAGCCATCAATACAGTCAGTTAAATAGTGGATCCGCAAGAAGAAAAAATAAATACATCCGAAACAAAATTGTATTATGCGCAATAAGCGCGCACAATGCGTTAAAGGACCCTTTAATTTTACTCTTGAACCTACAGGCTGTTTTAGTTGTTGCAAATAATTACAAAGCATTGCTTTATATTATTTTATTCCCGTACGTTTTTTGCGCCAAGCTAAGTCAGCACAGGTCATTGAGATAAGAAGTTTCTGAAATGGTGTTTTATAAAGTCACAAATGCTGTTTTATATTGTTTTGCTTGTTTTTCAAGTCACAACAATTGTTGTAAATATACCCCTAATGTCAAGACTTCCCTCCTATGATGTGTTAAGATTTGTATTATTTAAAATATTTTCCAAACGAAATGTTAATTTTAAATAATAGAATTAAATAATATTGGTCTATGTTGGTGTTTTGAAATTGTTCTAAGTTGACCAATCTGACTACAAGACCTGCAACGTGGGATGTGTTAATAAAACACATAGGCCTATACTACAAATATATTACAATATTTTCAATAAAGTCCCAATTACGAATAAATACATTCATTAAGATTAATAATCTTAAACAATTGATGCGTTTTAGAATATTAAGATGATGCGCTTGTTGCTCATAGCGCAACAAACATTTGGAGCAAAAAACATTTGGCGCAAAAAATATTTCTATAACTAGGCATTATCCGTACCAGGTTCCTTTGAAGAATTCAAAATGATCAAAATAAGAAAACAAGAGGACAAAGTTAACTCATCTTGTCTTCCCTCAGTGGATTATATGGATATGAAGTCATGTCGTCTATGTCCATATATCTATATCTCAATCAGTTTTATTTATTCATTTGTTTGAATAAGATTACAAGTTTTACAATAAAAACAAATACATTAAATGTGTAAATCGCAGTAGGCCAAATCCGTCGCCTTTATTTCTCTGCCAAAAAGAGGTTTGCACTAGGAGCCGTATATCGCCATCTAGTGCTTCAACTTGGCCTAAAATCTATCAGCGTTAACTCTTTAGTGTTGCATCCATGTCCACATTATCAAACATAAAGGTGTAACTTTTCTGGAGGAAGGTCTACCACCTGCTTGTCTCCATGGAGATGTTATTGATTTGCTCAGGATGTTTTGCAGCATGGCATTACCTCCATGTGCACAAGCAGGTGCCAACAGTCTAAGAGAGAAGTCAGCAAACCAAAAGTATACTCTCATTGTACAAACTGTAAAGTACTGTGAATAGAAATATGCTTTACTTTGAATGCACAACAAATAGGAAAGATGAAAATATTTGTAAGTAGTAGGCTACATTTACAGACAAGAGTGTTTTCAAATAAGCAAAATAGATTAGCTTGTATCAGTATGTAGAACATTAATTTAAAACATTTATGTTAACTCGTAGTGTGGAGCTCCTTCTTTTTCTTCTTTTTAAAAAAAATAGCCTGAACATTTGAACAAAAACTCTAAAATGTACTGTAGACTTTACCTTCAAAATCACGATGAGAATTTATAGCTCTCCAGTTGGAACCTGTGAGGTTTTCGTATCAGGCGTTGATCCCCCTCTGGACAGACAACCCCTTCTGACTCTCTGCCACCCAGAAAACACAAAAATGACCAAGAGGAACTGCCCTCCCGCTTTGGGAAAAGGTAAGTGACAAAAGACATTTGTATGAGAGTCACATCTGACGCAGTATGAAAACATACTGTAATCTGAGCTGGAAAACATCCTGTGGTCAGCTCTGTGCTCAAAACCCCCGAACAGGACAATACAATGTTAAGATACAAGAAAAGCACGATAGATAATAATTTGGTTTTCTTAAAACTAAAATACAACAACAATAGAATATTTTCCTCTTTTAACGTAAAAAGTATGTGTGTGAAGCCATTTCACACAAAATGTTAGACAACCGACTTGAAGTTTCAAATAAAGTCTGATGACGAGACAGGTGAGGTCGCAACGAACAAATAGTGAATTGCTGCCCCCATGTGGCAAACGTGTGGATAGACACTGTTCCATATGTATTTAGAAACGTACTGAGGTCTGGTTAAAAATCAAATTGTTGCTCTAACCAAGAGACCACCTTTATTTAGTTAAATGTTCATGATGTAACATTTCTTGATTAAAAAAGCTAATGGAAACGCAAATAAATCAAGAGGACTATGCGCAGTTTCCAACATGCCCAAAACTCTCCATTAATGTGCTGCTAATTTGTGGTTTGCTGAAGCTCCATGTGAAGGTTAACCGTGCAAACATTAACCTCCAGATTCAGATACCTCGTGTTTGAAGTCCCTCTTATCAGCTTCACAGCCGAAACCACAGAGAGGACCTGCGCTGAGTGAGTTTCAGGTGTTGCAAGTGTACAGCGCAAACAGTGCGTTGCATTGTGGGAAATGTGGTTCGTCAGCCCCAGAGGCCACTCCTCTACTTTAGTTATGTGTTTTATTTGAGACTTCCAGTCCCAAAATGCCCTGTGCCCGAGAGGAACCACGGCGCGCTGAAACGTGAGGAGGCGAAAACACTGTGGTTACGCCCCAGAAATCAGCGTAAATGAGTGAAGAAGACTGTTTCTGCCAACGCGACCAAACTAAATTGCCAACAACTCACGCCGTCGGTGAGAATATAACTTTTCTTTATAGTTTTTACTGGTGTGAAACAATAATAGCAAACTCTGCGCGCCATGGCTAGATGCGTATTTGATATGTAACTACAGAAGCACCTGCTCATGACCGATCGCCCCTGTCATTGTTTCCCTTTTGTTGTTGTTTTGTTTCTGAAAAATGTGACACTGTATCTATGTGTGAATAAATGTGTTATTAAAAAAACAATAATTAACATTGACAATATTTTATTCACAATTATTAAAAATGCACTTGGCCTACTAAATGGCTACTGACAAATGTAATTTTATTTGCTACTTTAGTTTACAGTTATGTGTTACAGTATGGAAATAAATTTTGTTTCTAGGCCTTGTGTTTTGACTATACAATCAAACTACTCTTTGATTATAGCCAGGAGCACAAAGGAAACTAACTACTGTTTCAGAGGCTTGACAAGACCAACCTGTTCCTGTGTACTGACTGCTGTAAGAAAGGACATTATTAATGACTGACTCACTGACAAGCTGTGAATGGGTAGTGTCCTGTCAACAAACAAGTGACAAGATAAACAGCTTATGCTTTTTTCATGCTTTCGAACTGACAGTGGTTCTTTGGACTGCTCGAGGCTGACTGTGTCGAAACGCAACGATGACACCACCTGCACTTCTATTATTTCATCAAACACTGGAATGGTATTACTGCAATTTAAACGTCTGAGTTTTTATTTGACAGATGAAATATGGCAGACAGAAGAATACAGTCAATTCGCCGTGTTGGGAGTCTCATGCGGAGCAGATCTGAGGGTACTTTGATTGATCTGGATGATGATATTTTTACCAACAACACAAATGGTAAGATATCAAAACAAGAAAGCTATTAATAATTCGTTAGAAATGTATATTTAAAATGCCATTGTTGTTTTCTTCAGGTACGAACCACCCAAATTTTGAGTGGCCTCCTCTACGCGCAGGTATCCCAAAGTCCCATGAGACGAAAAACCCCTTCTGGAACAAACTATCTGGGTCTAATCCTTTCCTAGACGACATTGTATTTAGCAGCCCAGAAAAAGACATTCCCAATCCAATCAAAGCAATACAAGACTCAGACCAACACAACAACAACGAGGATGCTGCAAGCACATCATCAGATGAAGGAAACATCGGAAACCATTTGGAGAACCAAGTTGGCGCCAGGTCAGGGCGATGCCGAAGTGCGTCTGACATTTTGGACGACCTGGAGAGGAAAGGGCCGAAACGTGTAAACAGCGTCACCAAACCCCCCGGGACAGTCTTGAACCCAGATTTTGAATGGCTAAAAGACGACAGAGAAGCTTACAAGATGGCCTGGTTGAGCCACCGGCAGCTCACCCGCTCCTGCCTGGATCTGAACCTGATGAGCCAAAGTCCAGGCTGGGCTCAAACACAGGCCACAGACTTCCAGGTCATCAGTAAGATTGGACACACAGGAGGCTCTGTTCAGCTGCCAGAATCGGAGATAAGCATCCATTTCCCAGAAGACCATGTGGCACCCGGGGAAGTCCAGGAAGTGACCCTGAAAGCAACATTAGACCCCCCTCCTGGGCTGAATAACAACTACATGACGACCATGAGCCCCCTGGTGGAAGTGATCCTGAGTAACATCAACACAAAGAAGTGCATAGCTCTGGACATGAAGCTGTCTGGAGAGGTGCGCGCTGACAACACGAGCCAGCTGATGACAACTGTCACTGCGCTGTTGTCTAACAAGAGAGAAGGCCCCTATGTCAAAATGGATGACTGGTACATTGACAAAAACATGATGCAAATGAAGCTGCAGGAGCTGAAGACACATTTCTATGTTATTGCTGTGGCTGAGGCCTGTGCTGTCGAGCCCCCCGCCTCTTCAGTGTGGGATTACCTTGACCGCTCAGTCACAGTGGCGGTTTACGGTCCTCGCTACATACATCCATCTTTCAAGGTTGTAATAGTAGTGTGCTGTCATGATAATGTCCCGCCAAAGCTTCCATTCTCAGATGTCTGTCGAGGCAACAAAAATCTGCCTCCTCTAGTGCTGCAGCTCTGGGGGAAGCATCAGTTGAACCCAGACAAACTGAATGACATGAAAATTGCAATTAGCGTAATAGAAGCAATGTTTAAAATCCAATCTGAGGATAAGCAAAAAGAAATTAGAAAAAGTCAGCTTAAAATAGGCACAGTTTTACATCTCCCTGTTGCTTTATCTTGTGCCAGGACAGCAGAAATAGTACCTTTTACCCTAGCGTTGAACGTGACAGAATCTAATGCGGAAACTGTCGCACAATTTCAAGTGACATCCCCAACTGCGGCACCGCTGCGGGCTGAAAAGCGAAGCAGGCAATTTGAAAAACGACTGGAAATGATGCCCACGAGTCCAACAATCCCAGAAGAGAGCGTGCCGGATTTACCAAGTTTCCAAGACAACCCGGTGAATCTGCAGTGGTATGGAGTCGCTCTGAAGTCCGTTTTCCGGCAGCCGCGCGTGGACTACCTGCTGGAGTACTTTAAAGGGGACACAATGGCTCTTTTATCGAAGGACACTGTGAAATCGGTGGGAAATTTCAAAGTCAAAGAGTGGTATATTGGGTTTCTCCGAGGCAGGATTGGTTTGGTTCACTGCAAGAACGTCAAGCTCATAACTAAAGACCAAGTAATCGACTTCACAGGAATTCAGATGACCACAGAGGTGCTATTGGACAACATGACGCTGCCCTTTAGAAAACTCACGTACATGTACTCCGCCATTCAGACGCTGGTGACGGAACACACAAGCAGCTGGAGAAACTTTGCCAGTTCGTTAGGCTATCACAACCTGACCCTGGACACCATCACACGCAGGTACACGGAAACAGAGGCGGACAAAGTGGCCAGTGTGCTGGAGAAGCTGAAGGAGGACTGCCACACTGATAAGAGCAGGAGGAAGTTTCTGCATGAACTGATGATTGTGAGTATTTTCCAGATCGAGCTAAAAAAAAAATAAAAATCACATACTTAGAACTAGGCAGGCCACGCTACATAATTATCACAAACATCACGATTGAATGATTATTTACGATTACTGAGAGACTGTGACCAAACATCAGAGAAATCTTTCATTTTCCTTCTAACTACAGTACACATGACTATTCATTTTTTTTGTGACCAGCATTTTGAAATCAAACTTTCTGAATGGCAAAATAAATTAAATGTGACAAAAACAGCCTGCCTAAAGAGTACTCTTTTGAAATAAAGATCAAATTAAAAATACTTGTGCTTCTGAAATAGCCACGATTATATATTTTCTTAGTTCTTACGATTATATTGTGACCTGAATAATCACGATTATTGAATAACCGTATACTGTTGACATGAATTGTGCAACCGATATCACTATTGTCACTTTTTAATCACAACCATAGTGTAAATATGTACATGGGATACTTCTACACTCTGTTTTTGATCATGCACCTTTCACAAAAATGTTATATTTTATACTTGTACTGTTGTTGTTGTTGTTGTTGTTGTTGTTGTTGTTGTTATTATTGTTCGTAAATATCCTTGTTCTTTATCTTGATTTCAATTTAATCTGAATCATTATCTATAATTAAGGACTGCCAAGTTATTTCTTTATTATGAGTTCTATAAAGTTCTATCATATCTTATCATGCCAAAGTAATGAGTTACTTTGATTGGTGGTCTTCTTCTCAGGGCCTGCTGAAAATGGATGCTGTGAATCTTGCGGCTCAGCTCATGCAGAACACTGTGATCCTGTCGACGGCTGTGGAGCTCGGGTCTCGGTGGAGAGAGCTGGCGGAGAAGATGGGGAAACTCACCAGTGCTCAGATAGTCGCGTATGAAGCCCCTCACAGAGGCAAGAATGGTGAAGTGTCCCCTCAGGTCTGTGTATTAATGTTCTATGTATTAAGTGTTACACATTCGTGTCGAAGAGTCTAGTCTCAGTGGAGGCACAGCTAGGCCTGTCGCGATAACAAATGTTGATGTATGATATATTGTTACAGAAAATATCCCGTTATGATAATATTGAGACTACTTTATGCCAATACCACAATACATTTAAAGCAAGATTATACCAGTGAATCATTTTCTAAGAACCATATTGTAAAGTAAAAATGAGCTGCACAATAAAACACATACTTATTTGACATTCTACAGCTCAAATCTGCTCGTACCACAAAAAATGAAGACATTTTCCCCACAAGTACAAAGAATCAATGAACTGCATGTTTTTGTAACCTTATTTCGATCTAGCTAAAACATAAATTTACATACTACATCATTCTTTTCATATCTTAGATGAAGGCAATCGCTTACTTTGCATTTGTAGTGTGTCGTATCAAGGCAAGGAAAGGTTATTGGTTATTTCTTTGCATAAATGCATTAAAATCACAATACAAACAAATAAATAATCACATTACAAAAAAGTCTAGCCAAAATCATGTTTATCTGACTTACTAACTTTCATTAAACTGTATTAAACTGTAGGGGTGGGGTATATATCAAAAAATGGATAGTCCATTACATTTGTCTGATACTTAAACCTCAACTAATACATTTAAAGACGTGATATCACTGAATATTCTCATTAGCATATTCCAAAACAGCATCAAGATACAAATCTTTGTTGACACTCCGATATACAGTATAATTTCCTTTACAATGTGCATGTAGCTATGTTTTATTCTACCTTCTCTGTTTTAGGCCACGTGGAAACCTGCCTATGACTTCCTCTATTCCTGGAGCCAGAGGTACAAAAATAGTTACAGAGACATGATTCAGGATCTGCACTTGTTCCTCGACAAAATGAAAAACCCCACAACCCGACAGTGGAGACAGCTGACGGGAGCGCTCATCACAGTAAACTGTCTCCAGCTCTTCCGAAACTCTGCATTCTCCAAATCATAGAACACAAACATAGCAGTGTCACAACAGTCACTAGACCTGGAGGTATTTGACTGTAATCGCAACAGACTCTGACTATGTATGTTGAGTTTGTACAGGTAATAGTCTGTTACTTTTTATCAAATGTATTTTATTATAATGTGAAAATGTGTCAAATATTATTTCTGAGTTAAAGTGATTCAAATGTGTATTTAAACTTATTTTTTAATAAGAATACACTATCACTGTGAAATAACCTGTTACTCAAACAAGCTAACGTTAGAGGTAGACACTGCACTGTCTCATTTGTGATTATTATAATGTTTGTATCATGTAAGCGTGAGCACTTGTGCTAAATTGTACCAGGAATGGAAGAGGCACACGGAGAATAAAATCTGTCATGGTGGAGGTAAACTCCTAAACATAAACGTAAATGCTTTTTGCAGTAACATCTGAAGCCATTATAAAAATGTATACCGCATCACCAAATCTCCAGATATATGCAAGTGTTTGAAATGGACTGGATAAACTAGTTTCAGATGAATGTTGAAAGTGTGAGGTTGTGAACACCAGTGACTTGAGCTACATAAATAAATGTACAAGTACAAAGACAAATACTCACACCATAACCTGGTTCAACTCAAGCATAACAACAAGATGAAGAAAGGGTTATATATTTTTGTGCTTAAATAATTATTCAAAAAAACAGAGAGAAAGAAAGTAGGACACGGCAAAAAAAAAAGAGAAAAAGAACAAAGCTCCTCTGTTTAGTCAGACCCAAAATATGTTTGTATCAAACACGATTCAGTAAATTCAGACAGTTTAGACTGACCACAGAGTGAATGAGAAATACTTAAGACACTTGTGTGTCAGTTCAAATGTCGCAGCTGAAGAAAATATAGCCATAGGTTTCAACCTCCTGTTTATATTTGACATTTCAGGACAACATGCAGTTACATAACACCCCAGACAAAGATGGCTGCACCAGATTATAGCGATGAAACCAGTCCATGCAAAAGATAGGCAATAGAATAATATTTTGCGTTGAATTGCTAATTGCTTTAGCGACTGCACATTTTTCATTACTCTGAACAAATACAAATATACAAATATCAACAGAAATATATATAGATAGATATATATATATATAGATGGATAGATAGATAGATAGATAGATATATAAATATAAATATATCTTGGTAGATGCAGTTTAATGCCAGTTTTTGGCCACAAGGTGTCAGTAAATAAATAATAGTCCAGACCTAAGAAGAGCTTTATTCTGCTCTTCTTTGTAACATGGCCAATAACTCAAAGTTGTTTTGTTAAATGTGGACACTGTGAATAATGTATTGTCAGTAACTGAATACCAACATATCTGCTAATAGGGGGAAGTACTGTGACTATCTTCATAAGGTTGCCTTTGTCTCAGTATTTTTCCCAAGTATTTTGGTCTGGGGAGCACACAGCGCAAGTTGCATTTTACGCACCACAACAAAGTCACCACAAAACGGTTTGATCTTCTTCTGACATGCCACAGTTTTAGAAAGCCACAGTCTCAAAAAACCCTGCAAAAGTGAGAAAACATGTTGATTGACGTAAACTAATATGCGTGTTTATGTCCACATTTCCTACGTTAATCATGTTTTGCCATAAAAAACACGCCACTGCTGTTCTTTTTAACACGTCGACACATTTACATATTAATTAGATCACACGTTAAAGTATCCTGACTGGAGCTCGTGCCAACCTTAAGCGTTGGCACCAAATATACGCGGGTTATTTGCATGTTTAAGTGTTTTGCAGACAAGAGTGTGATATTATGCAAACTGTGAATTTTCTCAGCCATATCTGAAGTACATCACACAGGAGACGCATAACACTTAACGGTATGTGTGCAGCTGGGCGCGCGGCCAGGGCTGTGTTTGCGCGAAGTTCTTGATTTATGCGACCTAAAAGCTTAACCAGGGGAGGCATTCACTACAGTTCCCACAATCCATCACTCATCACAAAACACAGGGTGAAATCTCACGAAGCTCAGCATCAGCAGTGAAGCTCCACGGGGATTTTGTCTCAGATCAAACTTCTAAAACAATCTTCAATGTTATAGTCCTGATGGTCCATTTTTATCTTCCTTTGTTTCTATATTTCCGGACATCTCTGGAAACATTAATATATCCCACACATGGAAACACCACCAAGAGGCATCAATACAGCTTAAAAAAAACAAAAACAAAAACGCACGCACACACAACCAACAGAGGGCGCTATTGGTTCAATTGTTGTCACGCTCATTTACAGTTCGTGCCGTGGATCGATCACAGTTCAGTTTACGCGCAATGGGGAAAAAAGTGCAATATTCATTAACGGCAACTGTCAAAGTCTCTCCAAATATAAAGTTCTTCCACTACTACCTTCATCAGTGTAATATAGCTCAAATCAGAAAAAAACCTTGCCTAAAAGTGATGTTGAAAAACGCATTTGTTACATCTATAGATTAGACTACTGTAACTCCCTGCTCGCAGCATGTCCTGAAGACAAAACGCTTTCAACTGCTTCAAAATGCAGCAAGATTACTAACAGGAACTAAAAGAAACGAGCACATTACTCCCTGTTGAGTTTAGAATCAATTTAAAATTCTCCTCCTGACCCCATCCTACCTCAAATATGCTATAACACCATTCCTCCAAACAGAGGACTCAAAATGCTGGACTTCTGGTGGTCCCAAAAGTCTCTTAAAGCACAGAAGGAGATAGAGTGTTCAGAGCTCCTGTGTTCTGGAATCAGCTCCTGTCCGTGTTAAAAAGGCCGACAAAGTTTCTTCATTTCAGACCTGGCTTAAAAGGTTCCTCTTTGAAATAGCTTATGGTCAGGCCAGTTAGAAACAGAAATAAAAACCTACAGTTTCCCAGAGACGATGCCCCAGGAGCAACTATGCTGGGGGAAGAATGACAGCTGCTTCCTAATTTTCCTATCAACAATATTTACATACATAATATTTAAGTTCACCTGTGTCTGTTCATAGCTGTTCACATGTGTTTCTCCTCCTTCTGTTTGACTGACTGCATCGATGCCCCATCTCATGACCCTGACAGTAGACCCGGAGGGTCCTCAAGTGCCTGAGGAACTCTCCATTGTTTGGTCTTGGTTTCATTGTGTCGTCCTGCGGTGCAAATGTTGTTGTGATTTTGGCAGTGGCAAAAAGAAATAGAATTGAACTGAAATCAACATTTTGCTGGATAATGCAAATAGTTCTCCAAATCAGAGCTGTACTGAAATATTTAAAGTTGTCTTTGGTCTCCTTGGAGAACCAGGAAGCGTTCCCAGAGTATGGCATTAAACGAATCTACTTTGCATTTATTCAAATTCAGGTGTTTTTATTGCCAACAGAGTTTTTTTTTAACTGAAAACATTAAATTTCCTTAGTGTGGTCACTTCTCCACAAAGCTGACTCATATCTCCATGGCGATAGATAAGATTTAATACCAAACTGGACATTCCAGGCAAAGCAAAAACATCTCAGGATAGTGCACCTTTAAGCATTTAAGTAGCCAAATATAAACATTTAAAACACAACATAACGCCACAACAACGAGCAAGGACATATTCATTATTATGTTGCCAGTGCTGCTACACTGCTGGTAGTTTTTTATTTGTTACACTTTCTTTTTAGAGTACACTGTTCCTTTTAAAATGACTCAAGTGAAAGTGAAGTGCTTAAAACTATGAGGTAATACACTTGCACGCCCCACATAATGGTGCCACTGCCAGGAGAAAATGCACAGGGACCATCCACAAATCACAGTTGTGAACAGACACATTCCTCTGTCCTCAGGGGTATACAAGACTTCATTTGGTTTACCTCTGTGATATATGGTGAGGGCAAGGAGTCATTTCAATTTATTAGCCTGATGATTTATGTGAGCTGGTGTATCCTATAGACCTCCACAGAACTGTTCTTCAGATCACACCAATGACTGTAAAAAAGATTATGTGAAAGTCAGAGTCGGCTCTGAAGTTTAACTAAGGCTGGACTGACAGTTTGGCTACAGTTTAAATATGATGATCCATCTTGTACATCATATAATTAACTTTTTATGTTTTTGATTGGCCACTGTAATCTATTTTAAGTGTAAAATAAACTCACGAAATATAGACCTATGTTACTGTCTTAGAATCAATATCAAACTTAACACACATTCGACTGGTAGTATATTTAAAATAAACAGTTTTACATTTTTAGATTAGATTGGAACCTGGTTACTGGATTCTTTCTTACATTTAAAAACTGAATTTCAGCAGAATTTACTTTAGAATCTACAAACGAGACAGCAAATAAATAAATACATTTAACATTTGAATTTTGAAGTTTGAAACCTAAAGGCCTACGATCCCTTTAAATGTCAGTGCCACCTGTTCACAAATTCATGTTTTTTTTGTTTTTTTTAGAGACTTCATTTGGTAATTTTGGCTTTATTTATTGCAGAAACACTCTGGAAATACATCTTAAATTTAATCATATTTTTTCACCAAAAGGAACCATTGGCAAAATGATCCTGTAAAATGGCAGTTGAATTTACCACTAGGCAACATTAAACTGTAATGCTTTGTATGTACATTGATTTCCGAGACCCCTAGTGGCTGATGGGACTCAATGCATCTGCACAAGCAGCATTTACCAGACAGAATGATACTGGATACATAAACAAACTCTTTATCTCATATTCTTGAGAGATCCAACTTGACACACATTAATAGTAGTCTACCATAATGTAATCCTACCATAGATTAAACTCTTTACTTTTAAAAATGAGCTTGATTTGTACGCGCATGTATTCAGTTGGTTATAAGGTGTTATTCAGTGCCTCTTGTTTAATACCATTCATGTGACTAACAACCTTTCCTCAGCTCTTCCCATGACCACCGCTGTGTCGGAGGAAGACATTTCTATGACCAAAATGAGTCAAAGGAAAATAAAAAAAACACAACCTGGCGTATTTGGATCTGGCTCTTTGTGAGTAATCACTATCCAAATCCTTAAGACACTCTGCTTTCACTCTCACTTTTTCCACAACCCAACCGTTACAGGGGCCCAATTTCGTCATGGCAAAGGCTGCGATAAAGATTAAAGCCAATCAGAACACACAAATAACCCTGGCCTTTTGGTGATAAACATCCAAGAATGCGTGTGCACCTCAGACCACTACAAAGTCAAAGATTAGCCTGCCATCAGGGGAAAGGCTGCCCACAAATATACAGCGTTTATCAAGTCGTCTCCGCTTGCTCTATTTTGTGGCGAAGAACTTTATTGTGTATGCAGTGATCTGGAGCACTAATGATGGCGTCAAAAGCTTGTCAACAATCTACAAAACAGATGCCAAGATTGCAAAACAGGCCTATTACATAAGCATTCAGCGGCTTTAAGGTATTTTACTCTTAAGCAAGTCAAGGTTAGAATATATGATACTTTCTGTTTTACCTGTTACTGCGTGAGGAATGTGCAGCATATGGTGAGAAAAGCCATAAAGTGCAGGTGTTCACACTTCACGACATCAAGTAATGCCTTTGACAGACTCGACTTTAGTCTATCTGAATGCACAATATAGCTTTCTGCAGCATTGAGAAACAGATGTAAATCATAACTTGTAATGACAAATAAAGGACCAGTTCGAACGTTCAATGATTCATCAATGAGAAATTTGTATCTACTAGGGCAGCAAATGGACTAATCATGCATGACTCGACTATAAAAAATAACTGCAGCGGTATTTTGATCATTGTAATTGTTATCTGGACTCTAAAACACAAAGGTTATTAAATCTAAATGTCAAAAAAGAATAAACTGTTTCTGATTGTCAACAATAATACACTTTATTCGTACATATTCTCTGTCTAGAAGCCCTCAGTCACCACGTTTCAACCTTTATTTGGTTGATAATAAAACATCTCAATGTACAATAATCGCTTGACTCAGCGACTAATCAAAAAAGAATCCCTGACTAGTCGACTACTAAAATAATTGATAGTTGCTGCTCCGGTTCCTACCCCATATGATTGTTATAGTTAATTTTTAGGAGGTTACATCTCTGAAAAACTGCTTTGATGGTCAGCACGTTTTATATTTCATAGATATAAGTAAGCAGGGCCCAAAACAGATAATATAATGGCAAGTATGTGAGCCTTATTGCTATTTCAGTCTCATTTAATACTTTTTTATTTTCATGAGGAAAGAGTTAAGAACCTGACAGCAATTAAAGTCAAGCCTCTCTGGACCATCATTAACCCACAAGCTGAGGAAAAAAAGGGAAATAAATAATCATTGTTTGAGTGAGATAATTCCCTCAAACTGTGTCTTCTCTTGGCTAGTTTCCGTCACCCGTGCGGAGAACAAGAAGGGCTGTGTGCTTCCTGCTCCAAAAACAACAGGGCCGGAGAGGTAGCTATTGTGTCCTGATAGATCGCTCTGGCTGTGGGAGGAGGAGGTCGCCCCAATGACACGGGACTCAGAGGAGCAGAGGGGAGCGCGCATCTGGGGGAGTGCACAGCTGTGGACCAGGGAAAGACAGGACTCTCACTACCTATGAAGGAGTCTTAAAAGTAGAGTACTGGGGAACCTTTAAGAACTTTAAGGTTGGATGATTTAGCAAAAATATTCTGTATAAAAGTGGGATCATGATGGCGATATCAGGGATTTTTGATACCACGTAATACTATGGCAAGTATTGCAATATTGATCCGTTACAGATACCAATGAGTTTTGTAATAAATGCATTGAAACTCTTCTCCTATAAAGAATTATTGTTTCACACCAGCTTAAACATGTGTGCAGACAAACTATATATGAACAATGTATTTGTATTTAAAAATGGCTTCGTCTTCTTTCTTTTTTTTTCAATACCTCAGTCAGTAGCAATGTATCGATATTTGATATTGGTCTGCCCATCACCACAAGGAGCTGCTGCAATAAAACAACACTTACAATTCAAATAGTTTTGCTCGTATGCTGGGCCTGTAAAAAGTTATACCATGGAAAGAACATGAAAATAAATCACCTTGATACTTAGCCAGCCATAATACAAAGTATCTTGAAAATTCAGTGGTGGATTGTTGTCTTTCAAACGAGGGAAGCTCATAATATGTTTTTATTTTTACATTATGATTGGTTGTTATTGGACAAAACGAATACAGGGACCGTTCTATTGCCCTGCCTTAATCTTATTTCCTTTTAGTTGAATTAATGATAAAAATATCAACTTAACTACGGGATTAACACAGCTGAATAAATAAAAATAGGAAGTTCTGCACCAGGGACTGTATCTGTATTAAACCAGACAAGACTTAACTGGGTGGAAAATGGTGTCTCTAATCCTGACTCAAAATAAAAAAACATAGAATGAATTTTTCATGAGCCCAGCCCTGATTTGAAAGTATGTTGAAAGTGAAGTCTCTATCCTCTGTCCCCGCCCACATCTCTTCCATACAGTCCCATTGTACAGTGTTGATGTTGCATTGCAGCTGCAGCCCTCTCCATGACCCTCTCTCTCCTCTGTGACTCCTTATTGAGCAGGACTGTGGCGGGACACCTCACAGCTCTTGTGGTCGGAGCAGAGAACCACACCGGACTACCAGCTCAATGCTCATTACCGAACATAAGTCTTTGTGACATGGCAGAGCACAGTTTCCCGCTTGTGCGCAGTCGGAGATGTTTAGGTTGGACTCGGGCCATTGATAACTATGATTTTTATTTTCATCTTTGCTTTCTTTGATTACAGGCGATGACAGTTCTAACTTATGGCAGTTTTGCTACTTTTATGTTAAATTTCAGCAGGTCCTTTAAGAGGTTGCCAGAGTAAAATATTTTGACTAGGCTGGTTTTTACATTTTTACTGGAACAACAATGATGCAACAGTGACAATACAAGTGGACAAAATGTGAGATACATCAGCACCATTGTTGTCCCACACTTTTGATTCTACTTATGGATTCATGTCTATTTCTGATTAACACTGGGAGTAAATTAGTAAATAGATATATTTTTACCTCTTGTCACTCCCTTTCGAGCAAAGCGTCATTGTTTTGTATTAATATACTGTATGTACATTGAAAATTATGTTTAACAAGACATTTCTTTTGTATTCTGCAACTTATGAGCTATAGCTGATTTGACACACAAGTTATACATAATAAATATCCAATCAACGCCATATCTTTACCATTGTAAACAAAAACAAAGATACCAACTCCAGTCACAATCAGTCAGTGAATTGACAGTATAGCTCTCTATAATCTTTATATGGAGAGATAACATAAAATAAACGTGTTGCCTAAAGGATCTCTTCTGGCAGAGGGCCTGTCATCTGCTTGTCTCATGGAGATGTTACAGCTTTGTCGGGTATTTTATAGCTAAAAATGTGGTTTGGTGTAGTCACCTTCATAGAGTTTGCAAAACATCCTCTCCATTGAGAAAATATGTTTTCAGACCCACCTTGTTGTACCCCTTTAATAAAATCTGTCCACGTCCGAGCACTGACTTGGTTTGTAAATAGATGAAAGTCTGTCTAGTGTAACACAAAACCTCATCAAAAACGTTTTTTTGACATTATTTTAATTATTTTGTATTTATTTTTTAGAGTTGTTTCATTACAAAGTCTATAAAATATTCAAATCAATCATCACTTTTTACAACTTGTGTAAAACAGTGCTTGCTCCCAGACCAAACTAAAAGTCTTTCTAAACTACACCAGCCCACCTGTTCCCTTCCCTGGCGGGCGAGTCTGGTGAGGCTACTGTAGCAGAGCAGCAGATATTTGGATTGTGTGGGTCAACGCGCCGGTCGTCATGCCGCAGAGGCCTGGCTCAACACGTGTGTGGTCCGAAGGCTGGCAATATGCTTTTACAGGCAGCAGAGGGCCCGGCTTATAGCACTGAGGTTATGGGCACCAAACATATGAGCTCACTTTCATCATGGTCTTCTCAGTGTGTAAAGTAAGAATGCCTTTAATGCAATGGAGTGATAGCTATTCTCAAATTGTTTTGGTTGTTTATTTTAACTTCAATCTGGGCAGTGAAACTTTCTTCCAGCCCATCGAGGAAGTCCTATGTTTGTTCTTCCCCGGACCCCACATCACCTCGAGCTCCCAAGCTGTGAAAACATACTAGAGGTTTGTTGGTTCTTAGTGGCTAATAAGGTGTCATTGTGCGGTAGAGCTGTCTGCTATCCCCGAGGCTCTTTAGCATGACGTGAACAGATTCAACATAGCATCTATTACAACACACACATCTAATATCTCTTTAATCAATCGAGTTTTAGAATCACTACGAGCCAAGATAAGCAAAAGGGTAAAATTATGTTTCAGGAATACCCATTTTCGACCCTGCCACATCAAAGTGCTGGTGTTTTTAAAGGCTTTGGCCTTAACTTCAGGACTCCTGGCTCCTATGTGTCCAGACAGCTTATAAAAAAAGAGCTGTTTTTAACCTCACCTCCCCAATTCAACACCCCTGATTCTCTCTCACCACCGCTGCTATCGGACCACTCTTGTTGCAACTCTGCTTTTCTCCATACACTAAGAGATTCAGCTATCTTATTGACCTTGTTAGTCCTAAAGGCTATCTAGTACTGGACCTTTGAAGCGCTTAGCCTCCCCTGTCGTCTCCCATCGAAATTCAGCTGATCCATCTCGAAGCCACTGGCACAGGATCCCATTGTGGTTTTCGACTTTAATGGAGTGAACATGAATATGAGCTGTCGATTTTGGGAGTACAGTACATGCGGGGGACGGTGGTTTGTTATTTCAATAGATACGTGTAGGCTGATACAGAAACAGAGCTGTTCAAAAGCTCAGCAAGTGAAAATAGACATGCAGGTCTCTGTGGAAAGGGTTTGGGTTTAGATTTAGTAGGTTGGGTCTGTCTCCTTGTGACCTCTGTTAATGACACTCGAGGGTTAATCATGGCTGTTGTGTCAAATTGCATGAGTCACTAATGTACACTTGAGAATGTCATAACACCCACTCGTCAGTCATTGATAAGGGAGAGAGTAGTTTCTTCCCCGTTGCTGCTGTTATGGGCCATGCAAATAAAAAGGCGAGGGGTTTATCTCTATGTTATAATATTAATTGTCTAGCGGACGGCCCGTAAGAGATAAAGGTTAAGGCGTTATTAAAGAACAACACAGGAGGAGTTGTCTAGTGGTGACATCATATTCTCAAGAAGCAGCTGTGTTTTCTCTATAGCCCCAAGCACCAGCAATCTAAAGCTCTCACTAGAATCAGCAAATAAATTAGAACTAAGTAAATATGAGAATTACTGCCTCACAGAAATCACTGCAAATCACATGTCTCCTATTGTGTAATCATATGCATCTTCATATGCATTAAAGGAATTGTTCTTATGCTAATTGTATTGATGGAGCAGCATACGTTGAACACTACCTTTTGAGTACTATACACCTAAATAAAGGAAAAATATGAATGAAAGAATGAATTTCATTAGAGTTGTAAGCACGAGACAGGTGAGATCAGTACCATGGACAGTGACATCAGGTATAGGCGCACACCTGGTCCAAATGTCAAGCATTATTTTCCTTGCTGCTTTTCAATGTAAATACATTTTTTCTCCTTTGCCAAGTCAACCGTTTCTTTATGATAAACAAGGGTGTAATCCATCACCTAATTGTAAATATTTCCCCACATAACTAGTCAGAGCCCAATTTAAACCTGGCCTGAGTCAGAGGTAGCCCCAGGTTGTGTGAAACAATACTTCACTCTCAGGCCCCTCATAGATGTAAATGGATGTTCACTGGTGTTGTGACCTTTGACACTGTCTGCCCCCTGTTTCCTGAACCAGATGCTGCTCCTGTGGACCACAGTCTTCTTAAACTAAACAAAGTAATCCTCCACTAAACAAGATGGATATTGTATCACCACTGCAGTAAATACCAGGACAGCAGCTTTACGCACGGAGCATGCTCTGTCCACGTCTGTGATGGAAGCTTAGGGAATAATCACACTGTTGTTTCTGGACCTGAAATATGACTTTGTTATATAAGACTTGCAGCACTCATAAAGAGCGCGGTAAAATGGCACCATATCATAACATGCCCCCTTGTGGGTGATGAAAAAACACAAGCCCGTCAAAGGGTTTGAGGCAAACAAAGAAAAAAAATCTTTTAAATAAGTAAAACTAAGTAGCTGTTGCTACTTAAAAGAAAGCGAAATAAGGAAAGAAAAAAATAGAAACGGGGAAGGAAAGATAGAAAGGAGCCTAAAAAATCTACATAATTTTTCTTGGTGTAGAAAATGTAAACAGTAATTCATAAAGTGATATTTATGAAATGACTGTAATTTTGATTAATGCGGAAAAATTTGGAAGACCACGTTAGTTGTTATTTTTTCTCCGGAGTAACTTGCTCATCATCAGTACATCCCACAAAAGTCAGCTGTGCATTGTAACGAAAGCATCTTGTATTGTATTTATTAAATAATGCTCTGAGTAGCGCGTTACCTTCCACCAATGCTGTTGGTGTTTCAGTTCCTGGTGTGCGTCGGGCTGCGTCCTCCCCCTGCCTTACGTAATCTGCCCTCTCAGCCAATCACATTCTCTCCTAAAAGTTCACGCCAAGCAGCCTATAAGAACTGAGAAGTTTCTCAAGTATCAGAAAAGATTTGTCCTCCTGGAGACCCATCTATGGATACTTTTATGTCTGCTGAGACGCACAGACCTTCACAGGTGGACTAATTCGTGGACTTCATGAAAGGAACATATTTTTTGTAGACTTTGCAGCCACCATCAACCCAAGTGGTGATGTCTGAGGAAAATATGGGTGAAGAGTCGGGCAGCTCCCCTGTCTCTCCTGTGGACAGCTTGAGCAACAGCGAGGGGGAGCTGGACAGGCAACCGAAGCGCTGTGGGAGGAAGAGGAGACCAAGCAGGAAAAACGGGGAGGACTCTGATAGCCCTACCCCTGGGAAACGAGGCAAGAAGTCCAACAGCAGCAGTCCCCAGTCTTTCGAGGAGCTTCAGTCTCAGAGGGTCATGGCCAACGTGCGGGAGCGACAGAGGACCCAGTCTCTAAACGAGGCTTTTGCTTCTTTACGCAAAATAATCCCCACGTTACCATCGGATAAACTGAGCAAAATACAGACCCTTAAACTCGCGGCCAGGTACATCGACTTCCTTTGCCAGGTGCTGCAGAGTGATGAGCTGGACGCGAAAATGTCAAGTTGTAGTTATGTGGCACACGAGAGGCTGAGCTACGCATTCTCCGTGTGGAGGATGGAGGGAGCTTGGTCCATGTCAACATCTCACTAGCATAAGGAGAAATTATGCCCAAAATGGTACGCATTGTTTTCTAAAGTCTCTGTATTGACGCACGCCTATTTTACGCACAAATATCCCCTGATAAATTTGCCTCGTTTCTGGATTTCACCTTTTATTTTGTTTCACATGCAATGTTTATGATGTGCTAACTCGTCCATTCTTGATTCACAGGTGACTGCTGATAGTACATTTCGACGGGACAATTCTGGAGTCATGCTGGATACATGGAATCACTATTTAAACAAAGACGACAGAGGTTGTGCGTTGAGGAGCTTTACGCAGAGGCCCGTCACTGCGTAAACTCCACGACCCATCTGAAATGTGCCTCTTTGTTGACGACGAATGTTCATAATGTCATTTACAGATGAGAACAGAATTGAATGCATGCCTTCGGACTTATTTCTGTGGAGGTCAAAGTGCATTGAAGCAGTTCTCTGAGTCTGTCAGATGGCGATGTTTTGGGCTCATGTGTGGATCAAACCTGTGCAAATGATTTTCAGAATACATTTATTTATTTATTGGTGGAACGTGTTGAATTGAAAAAAATCCTGTGTCTGAAATACAAATACATTCCTATTTTTATCATCTTTTGTAAATATTTGTATTTTTGCAATAAAGAAAAATACAATTGACAAAATGTGTGTTTTTAATGTTTACATTTTATTAATTTTAAGAGTAATTTTTTTTTATGTTAAACATAATATTTAAATATGTGACAATGCATTCATATGGACTAGACTGTATTCTTTATGACATTTCCCTAAGTCATCTGTAGATTCAGGGGTTGTTATTATTGGTCAGAATAAAAGCAGCAGAGAAAGAGATGTAGTCCTAAAAAGTCAAAGGTGGAAAGCTGAAAAGTTTCTGAAAACCTTATGACTGCGAAAAGAGACACATGAGTCAGTAGCCTTAATCTTTGTTAAAACACAGTTTTTATGCTAAAGTTAGAACACACATTTTACGTCAGATTATCAGGATTTTTCTTTTAAAACACTTTGGTTATATGGCTCAACCATAATTCCGTTAAAGCCAAGGTCAGGTTTTACGCACGTGCTTGGCAATATAATGCGTAAAATAAACTGTAACACATTATTCAACCTTCCCTCGATATGTTTGATCTATAGCAAACATTGTAGTTGTGAGATTTTGAGATTGGCACATATGCGCAGGCCCCGGTGTTTCCCCCCAAAACACTCTTTATTATTGTCACAAAATCAAACTTTCTGAGCAGCATCGGCCTGATTGATCGGCCTGATCTGGGAAAGTATTTCTCACTGTCCAAATCAAAGCGTGTGTCCGTTTGAAGGTGTGTAATTGACTTGCGAGGCATGTATGGAATTCCCAGATGTCTATGAAATTTAAGGAGGCCGCGAAGGTAGCCTGTATCTGCAAAGTGTGCGTTTTCAAAGGACACAAAACCTTGACACGATCTGCACCAAAAAAAATAACATTTCTGGAATCAATTAGACGTAAGGACGTAGTTATAACACGGAAAGGATAAACCACTTCAATAATTAATTGCAGACGTGGAATGCAATCTATCCCACATAAAATACATTATGGCCTACTTGTTTAAAAAAAAAAAGAAGTAAAAAACAACATCCACAAAACAAAATATTCCCAAAAACGTTAAATGTTCTTTTTGGAAAGAAAGGACTTGGCAATTGACACGATGCAGAGGCACAGAATGAAACCTATTTAGACCAGATGTTAGTATTTTTAAAAAAACGTCACGTGAAATGAGCAGATGTTCCGAGAGTGCAGCTCGGCACAGTGCTTTAGTCTGCAGAGAGAGCTCCAAGGAGCAGCCTGCTTTTCTCACACAGGAACATGGAGTCCGTACTTTAAGTTTGTGTTGTACTGTGGGTCTAATTAAAACGGATTAAAATAAAGTGGGCCCCCAGCAACAACAAGCCGCAACTGACGTCGACGCCCAGGTAAGAAAAGCAAATTTCCCAATTTCTTTATCTGATCGAATTAGCCTAAAATATCAAATAATATGTTGAACCTATCTTTCACCATTACGTGAAACCATTGTTTTCTTTTTTTTATTCTTCCAAACGCCATAGAGAAACAGTCGTCGAGGTTTTTTTTTTACGCGTGTGCCGCGTGGGCGCGTGGGGGAGGAGGTGGCGCAGCTAAAGGAGGAGAATTGGCAAAGTGAAGTGCTGCATTTATCATGGAGTTATTAAGCAGACAGAGGCGGTGCAGTCAGGACCTATACTGACCAAGAGCTGGTCTTTAAAAAAACCCAATGTTGTATAGACCTATATGAAAAAGAACACTATACATTTATATTTTCAGTAGGCCTACAGCCACTGCGTATTTATTTATGCAAAAGTATTTTGTTATGTAGACCCGCTGTTATTATTATTATTATTATTATTATTATTATTATTATTATTATTATTATTATTATTATTATTATTATTATTATTATCATCATTATTATGTTTTGTTTAGGCCTGTCATGATAGCAAATGTATATATTTTTACAGAAAATATCATGATAAGCACTAAAATAGAACCTACTTAATGCATACGTCACAATGACTTTAAAGCAACTTTAAAGAAAACATGAGCATTAACAATTTGAAAAGCACAATAAAGCACACAAATGATTTTTTTTAGAATCCATAATTACTTTTTGAAGTTACTTATTTGACTCTCCACAGCTCATACCTTCTTGTGCTAAAAAAAAGAAAAAGTTTGTTCCCTACAAATAGAAAGAATCAATAAATATGATGAATATTGAGCCCCCAAAAATATTGTTTCCGCTTTCAAATATTGAACGATAAGTCGACATATTATCGTGACAGGCCTATTTATTATTGTTATTAATCCTACTACTATTACTACTGCTACTAATACTAATAATACTACTACTAATAATAATAATAATAATAATAATAATAATAATAATAATAATAATAATAATAATAATAATAATAATAATAATAATAATAATAATAATAATAATATTTGCCTGAAACAAAAGTTACAGCGATGTAATTGTGAAGTAACAAACGGGTCAAAGCAGGTGCGGGTGAGAAGAGCTCAAATGAGGCCCCAGAGTTCTTCTTAACACTTTACACATGCTACAACTGGAATATTAAATTCATGACCCTGAATAAAAACAGACATGATTTGGACATTGGTGATTTATTTAAATATATCTACGTCATAAATACACACATTTGTCGCGAACACACAGTATTGATTACACACATGTAACTATAGAGCAGGTCTTGTCAAACACAGTTTCATACATTTGAAGGAGTGGTGGTGTACATAACAGGTCTGAATGAAACCAGATTTGTGATTTCATTTTGCATTACAATCGAAAGTTACACCTGCCAAACATGAAAAAAGTGAAATTGAATATGAATGTCGAACAAATCAGTCAAACCAACAGTCTCAATACAATAACTTGCAAATAAGCGATTAGAATCAAAGGCCTATTGACTATATTGAATTTCCTTGAAATCACTGAAATGTTGTATGCAGGCAATAGAGAAAAGTTCAACAATACTAAAATTATAGGCCTACTTAAGGCTGGGTGATACTGACCAAGATTATATCTCGAGTCGCCCAATAACAATATTACTATTTATGTAAAATTATGTAAATTCAACAGAAATGTGTTAAAACGTGTTTTTAAACATTTTAGCAAGGTTTAATTATTTGAATGTCAAATGTCTGTAAAATGTATCACAAATAAATTACAAAATGTATTTTTTATTTTTTGCAGCATTTGATAATATTCTAATTTTCATTCATTCATTAAACATTCTTGATATTATCTAAATTTCGATATTTCCCACCTCTACTGCAAGGTAAACATAGAACACTTCAATTCACATTATGTTATGTTGTAAAACAATAAGTTACATTTCTCTGAGCTATTAACAATGCTTTTTTAAACATGTGTGAAGGCTGGGGACACAAGGTTAACAGGAAAAGCTGAAATTGTGAAGCCACAACAGGTCAGTGCTTCCTCACAGAGGTACAAACAAGTGACGCCATCTTTCAAAGTTGTTTGATTGTAGCGCGAACCGCACTGTTCTGTATACAAGTGCACTGTCAGAATGTGTGCACCTTTGTGTGCCACCCAGGCTGCAGACGGGACTTGCTCCACTGTTTTAGGAGAATACACAATGATCTCAGTGATGGAACGGTCTCGGAAGAGCTTGGCACCTTATACAATTGAACTGGATCCCCCCTATTGGCTCAGCAGAAAGGCAGCAATAATAAACAGGCAATCAGAAGACAGCGTGAGCATACACATGGCTCTGCAAAAAAGACAATAAAAGCAGATTTTTGGGTGACTGGAGGAGTATGATTATTTGTATTCTTCAGTTGTCAGTTGTGTATAAATAGAGGGCTGCTCACAGGAAGTATAAACACACAGATCGAAGGGAAGCCTGGCGTGCTCTGCTGTTTATCTTCAATCAGGACGGTGTATATGCACAACACTGCAGCCCCGATCTGAGGAAGGGATAGCTCACTATAAAATGTAAACCACTTGATGACTGTTTCTTTTATTATGCCACAAACAAAATATATTACTCACAACAGCTTCCTGTTTCAAAAATAAATATACTTTTATACTGATATTTTTTCATTGAATGACTGCTTAATCGAGTCACAAATGTCTCAGGGGCAGCGTGAGTCAGTCCCAAACCTGGATAAACAAAGACGGTTTTGTCCAGAAGTGCAGCTGATTTACACACTGTGAGTTATTCCATGAAAAGCCATAGGATAAACAAAGAAGGGTGTATCGATATCCAAATAAACTTTAAAAAGGGTTAGTTCCATTTAGTAATTTTTTTCAAAATGCAAGAGATTTCCTAAATCAAAATTGTATTCTTAATTTAAATTCAACAATTTTACACAATTCATCCCTTCGCACTCTGCCTGTGTCTGGTGCATTTTGTCCAGGTGCTCTGGTTTTCCCCATTAAACTAAAACATACTGTACACTGGGCCTTGTGGTCGCCCACTGCCCCTGGCGGGTTATCCACATTTCAAGCATTAAAGCATGGATTCACTTTAGAACCAGAAAATATCAATCTTGCTCACACCTTTCCCACAATTTGTTTTGATTGAAATTAGTAGTTATTTTGGTCTGATATAGAATATACTGTCTATATTTCCAAGACTAATATGTGAAAAATCTAATTCAAATTTAGCAAACAACATAATTCAAACTCACATTAGCTGCATTAGCCAGCTGAATTGAGTTTGAGTTTATTGAGTGTTAGAAAATGAGCATTATAAAAGAAGAACTTGTGACATAGACCACAACTTGCTGTCTTCATCTAAATAGGAAACATTTTATTCATTTCAAACTTGTAAGGAAGAGCCATGGTGTTTTGGAATGATTGGCTGAGCTTCACTTTTACATCTGAAAAAGCCTTTCTAAAACTGGACCAGTGGCCAAAAAACCTATACACATGAATACTTACTTACTTATACAGATGTAAAAAAAAATAAACCTCTTTTCTAAGTTTGAAGATCAGGTACACAGCTTTAAGCTTAGCTATGTGAAGATATTGTAAATCAATATAGAATCAATATAGAAATCACAAAAAGCGGCATTTGATTTGTGTGACTGTAACGTTAAATATATGGACGTCCACGTTTGGGCCATTTGTTGCAGTCAGACGTAGATGCCTCTGGTTAATGTAGCTAATGATGCAGCCTCCTTGTAGTTCACTTGCCTAAGGGTCCGCTGCTCCCTGGGTATTAATCCCATTGCCTTCATTAACCTGCCGGCCCACAATCCCACCAACAGGCCTACGACATGTCACACTGATAATTGATGATGTGTTGTTACCTCCATTTACAATGATCCCTTTATTTCTTTCCAATAGTGACTTAAATGCTCTATTCTTGGTGAATTAGCTTGTAGGAGATTAGCTAAATTGCCTTGAAGCAAGCTAAATTAAATTGACCATCACTATGAACATTCCTCACTTAAAATCTGTGTGTGAGTCAGTGTTAGTAATGATCAAACTTGCAGTAAATAAGAAAAGTAAGCTATAAAAAGTGTTTGTCATGTATTCAAGTCATAAAAGAAAGACTAAAAAGTGGACTATTACGTATAGAATGGCTTTCCAGAGAATATGTGGTTTGCCAGTAAAACTGCTCATTGGATTATCCCATTTTAAAGCGCATTGTGATGTTGTGTATCTGTAATGATTCACTGTGTGTTTTGTCACTTCCAGGAACATTTACCACTGCGAGACGTCAGGATTCGCAGACCAACGACAGCAGCACCTGATCCAACACCAGGAGCGAAACAAGACGAGGAACAGTGTTTGCCTGTTTGTCCAGTGGAAATACAAGTAATTAACTAAATGACATTGATATTGACTTGCTTAAGTGTTCCAGTAATAGGGAGAGGTGACAAAGGGCCAGGGCAGCTTTCAATGTGAAGCATCAGATTTAAATGAATCTTTTTGAAACGGATAGAAAAGATGTCTAAGTTTGGTTACATTTTCTTTTACAACAACAAAACACAGCTTTATTAGAAAACAGATATGCAGCATTAAAGAATTCAATAGCAGCGTCTAATAAATTTGGAAAAAAGAAATTGCTGCAGTTCTGTCACAGGGGAGCTATAATTATACATGTCAGAGCAGTCCCAAGTGCAGATAAGGGAGAGCATCTGCCTTTTTTCTAAACTAAGAAGAAGATTTGCAACCCCAAAAGGAAAAGGAATTCAAAGACATTTTTGGGGACTTTTTAGTACAAATTGAATCTATTACGCAAGATAGTTAAAACATATTTTCTAAACTTAAGGTGTTATGCCTATTTTATGTTGTATATTTTGTATGAAAACCTGCTGAGTGACAAGCTTCCAGACACGCTCTTTAGAATCCCTGCTATATAAAAGGCCCCAAGTCTATATATGAGATCTGCAATCAATTCAGTTGTGATTCGATTCAAGTTTTGATATTCCACAGCCTTATTGAGACGTTTTAACAGAACCAATTCATGTGGAAATTGTAGTCTTAAGTAAATAGCTTGTGCGGCAGCTGACGACTAGAGCCACTGTATTCTGTTACATTACAATGTCCCAACACAGAATTGAGTTTGTATTAAAACAAAATTGTATTAGACAATTTTGCACAACAGTGTCCAAAGGGAAATAAACAGAAAATCTCCCATGAAATAACCCCATTAAACATCAGTGATAATCCTGATAGTAAGACACTGTAAACACAGTTGTCAGCCTTATCTCCGTGTCATCACAAACCGAGCTCAGCGTTCATCCTCACTCAGAGAGGAGGACGCTCATGTTTGTGACCGGAGTGCTAAATCAAGTTCAAAGAGGAGCCCCGTCGTTTGGCAGATAGTTTTACACCAAGGCAGTGGGAGAACAGAGTGTTTGGTCAACCTCTGCCTCCCCCTTTCATTCACGCATGCATGTGACCCCACGGCAGACCCTCAAACACACACTTACACACTGAAGATAGGAGTCTAGTGCTAAATGACTCAGCCCACTTGACTTGTACTGTCTACTCACTCTCCGCTATTATTTTAATGACCTAACTTTTCGCACAGAGGCTATTTGATTAGGCTGCTTTGGCTACGACACAAGGGGAAAACCATCAGGCAAGCCAGGAATAAGAACAAAATAAGGATATAAAACATACTTTTTGGAAATAATATAGAGGGGAACGAATGAAGTGATTAGTTTAATTTGTAATATTGTTACAGCTTTGGGAGTTATTGTCAGTGTCAAGACATAAACGAAGTGCATGACTTCAAATGTTTTGATTGAACCACATTCATCTTGCTGTAATGAGTGTGTGTCCGCTTTAGATTTTAACTTTAAAATGAATTTTTAATATTCAGCCCTGTGCAGGGTTCTACAGCAGGTTTTAGAGAAAGCTGATATATCTAAGAGAGAAGCAAAAATGCAAAATGTAATTGTGCGTCACATAAATTACACCAGGAGCATTCAAAGGCTACTGCTATCAATGCATCTAGTTCTGTGGTCATTTTTAAATCAGAAGTTACAATATTCTACTAAAAATGACAAACACTCCCAGATTCTGAGCCACGTGTATGTTTTTTGTTTGGTAAATAATTTTCAAAATAAGAGTTTAACCATTTTTTCACTGCTGTCCCCAAAGCTTTGCACAGTGAATTGTGTTCCAGTTTGGGTTCTGTTGTTTTTGCTACTGTCTTGTGCCAGTGCACGTTGTCCATGAAAAACGAAATACATGTGGCACAAAAACTTTGTTGTGTTGGAAACGCATCAGGAAAAACTGTCTGTGTTGATTTTGTATTACATGTGTATGTGTCAGTGACGTATTGTCATGTGAATGTTGTTATTTTTAGAACTAATTTCAAATATATCAATAAAAGAATAAAGAAGCCAGTCAAAGGCTGAATGCTATCCAGTCTGTGTTTTTCTTCTTTATTTCTAAAATATTTCATAGTCTGAAAAACTTTGCTGGACAAAGAAAACAAGTACATGATCGACATGGAAGGTTTTACTTCATATGCTTTTAAACAGAAAGTTGGAGTGTCAGTTGTCCTTGAGCCCACATGTTTGAGTGAGTAATTGCAGAAATGTTCAACAAAAGAGCAGCCTCACAAAATATTCCTCTGCTGCAGTGTGTCACTTTCTCACACTAGCATGAGTTTGTGTTCATATTATGTGTTATTTTGGTTCATTTGTGCAACCTTTAACTCGTGCCCCAGAGATATGCAAATGCTTAGAGAACATAATGGCTGGCTTCCTGTGTAAAAGCAGCCTGTAAAAGAAGATAATTAGGGTTGTCATGACGACGGGGTCCAGCGGGCTCAAGGTGCCGTGTTCAGGACTTCAAACGGGATCAAGCTGGAGCAGCGCTGGTTCTGCAGGTCTGGTTTGAATTAGGGTCTGACTTCCACAGCTCTCTTCAAATTCAAGATCAATATGGAGCAGCCCCTTCGGAGGGAGCAGGCTGGTTCAGGCCAGACGGACCTTGAGATCTGGATTTCATTAGAGACAATTATCTTATCTATTTCATCTCAGTGCTGCCCCTAGGGTTGGCAGGCGGACAAGTGCAGTTTGAGAAAGCCTGCAGCCAGCCAGGGCCCCGTGGATCAGGTCATTAAAACACTCCTGCCCCTGTTGCTAGCGATAAAATATTTTCATGCTTTTGTCAATAGCTTTTCTCCTTTCAACCCCACGGGACAGAAAAAACACAACTTTTCTTCTCAGGACGTCCCAGGATAAGGATGTCCCAGATTTTGAAACTACTCAGCCAAAACATTGTTAGCTGAACTGTCAGGTGAGACTGCTTAAGCGTGTCTGTGTACTTCTGTTGAGTCTTCATCGCTGTCTGCAGCTTCATCATCAACAAAACCTGTTCCATTTTCAGGTCAGTGCCGCAGACACCTGTCCAAGCACATTCACAGCAAAAATATAGTCCTAACACTGCAACGCCATCATGAAGGATGGGAAATAGTCAGTGAATTCGAGAAGTCATGCTTTATAGCAAGAAAAATTAAACAAAACGTCAAATGTGCCTGCGGCGCTGCACAACACAGCTATAACTCTTGTCTCCGGAGAGAAATCGAGGGACAGCCTGGGAGTCTGTCACAGAAAATGGCTGCTTATTAGAGGAAGTGATGCCCTATGTGGTTAGAGGGGGCGGGCAGGGGTGGCAGAGGGGCAGAGAGGCGCATGGGGCCCGGGACCTGCAGCTGAAATGGAGAAGGCCTCTCATCAGGGGTTAGGGATCACTGTAGAGACTTCCCTTCATCACAGGAGCACTGGGAAATGCACAGGACAGCGCGGGTCAGCCCGAAGGCCCGCTGAGTGCTGTTGCCATGGCAAACATCCCATGGGCCAAGGAAAATAGATGACAAGCATAAAAATACCAAGTGCAATCTCAAAGGTCAGGCTACAGTTTCAAGGTTCTATATGGTGCAAAAAGTGAAAGAAGTTAGTGTGCTTGAAGAGAAAATGACTCTATAATATGGTCATTTTTCTTGCATGTGTCCAGAATCAGAAAACCTTGAGAGGAGTGCACTGGAGACCAAGCAATTCGGAGAGATTCCAGGCCACTTCCATCGGCAGATCTTTATTTTCCCGTTCTTTGTACTGGGTGCCCTGCAGATGGAATCGCACATCCTCTTCAAGGGGAAATTTTATGACTTATTAACTGTCAACAGTTCAGAACCTCTGAGGAGCTATTAAAGGGTCTCTTGTGGTCACTGCAGAAATGCCCGTGTTTGATTTGGCCTGTGAAGGTATTTGAGTGCTGTGGCTCGTCTCCACCCTGCGTGCAAGTGCAACACAACTCTCATCAGCCCCATCAAGTCATCCAGCCAAGATAAGAGTAGTAATGGCCACATTATATACACTACAGGAGGCTGAGGAGATTTATAAGGCAATAATAAGAGAAACAACTCACAAATCTAGAGAGGTGACCAAATCTACAGAGCCAGTCTTTAATTAAACTCCAGTCGCAGCTGCAGGTAAATGACTTTGCATCATCTTATAGCACAGTGTGTAGTTGAGAAATGGTGTCAGCAGAGTGACTAAATAATTTATCACAAGCCAAAAACAACTGTGATGAATAATTGGATCCAGATGTAGCTTATTCTAGTGAGATACCAGGCTTCATTTCCTGTCTGTGCTTTGTAAGACAACCTATTACACCTCCCAGGCAGCTGCGGGCGAACGGACCCTGGCTGCGGATCAACACTGCTCAGGTGTCAGCTCTGAAATCACGCACACAAATGACAAAGACCCACTGAACAATAAGAGCATATTACAATGTAATAATAAGACTACAAGTGATTTCAGCCACATTTCTTTGCCAACCATTTAAACAGATGTAAACTCATTTTATTTCATCCTTCATTCTATACTTTGTTAGATACTCTCAGATGGGTGTCCTTCCTGCCATCCCACCATTATTAAAATATGCAGAATACACCCTTATTGATATAGGCTATATTTTATTGTGAATGTAGCCTATCATCCTCTGCCAGCTTTCCATTAAAAAATAGGATGTGGTTTGTAAAAATCTCTCGTGATCAGTTATAGGTCCCATGAAGTGAAAAATAAATATAAAGATACAACAGTGACACAATGCTAGCATACTTGCACGCAGTAGCAGAGCTTGTTTATTTTATTTGCTAGCAGATCTGGGAGGCCATAATTCTCTGGCTGCCTTAAAAGCATTTTCTTCCGGCCCTTTTGGGACCATGTGGTTGTAATTAAGTTTCTTGACTCAGCTATGCAGGTGACTGACACCAAGTGACCACTCCTCGGCACCAGAGCATGTGCTAATGAAGTCAGTAACAGGCCTGTTTCCTGGTCAGCTTTTTCTTAAGAACACTCAAACATTTAGCTGTGCTCTCCCCAGAGCCTCAGCTATGACACTCAGCAGTTATATAATGGACCATATCTGTACAGTGTTTTAGCATGCTGAACCTTCATATACTTACACTTAGAGTAATCTGGTTTTACTCACTTTTGGAGAGAAGTCACAGTTGGTCTCACAGGTGAGAGCCAGCGTGTGTCCCTCAACACTGTTCCCCACATTCTTCCTGAAAGCTGTATCCATCTCGTTCAGCGTGGATTGCATGCCAGTTTCAAAACAAATAAACAACGGCAAAGACGGCTTTGTGTGGACAAAATCAATCGAGGCGGGATGTCAAGATTGTTTGGAGGAAAAGGTAAATAGTGAAGTGGAGTGGCCTACGGACTTTAATGTAATGTTTACACTGTAATTAGTCTTTGCAGAATGAGATTCCTGACAGAGGCTGGGAGACGGCGTGGCATGATAAAATAAACTCTAAACAGCGCCGTTTCAAGACATCCTCCATGGACCATAAACCAAGACGGCCTCTGCACTAAACCGCCCCTCTCTAATTTTCAGAATGGGTGGTCGGACTTTTCCTCATCTTTTCCCTGCTGGATCCTTTCATCTGTTTAACCCCTCATGTCCTGTATCCATCTCTCCTCTCCTCTTGTATCTGTGTCTGTACATCCACTGCTTGTCACCTGACTTTGCTTTCGGTCCCAGTTTTCCCTCTGCTCCCTCTGGACTGTGGTTGATGACACAGTCCTGAGCCCGGAGATTTTTGGGGGACAATTGGGGCTCATTCAGAAGTGTGTCATTGTCCACCTGAGCAAACAGGAGTAAGGGGGGCGGGGGGAACCGGGAACCAACAGTAGAGAGAGGGGGGCTGGCAGAGTGACAGCCCATGTACAATAACATTAGTCTTCCGCTCTGGCCCAAATCAAGGCTCCTTCTGGACACATCTTTGCCTCCAACTTTTCCTCTTATGTATTTTTTTTTTCACTTTTTCTTGCATTAAGCTTGTTCCAATAGAAACACATTCCTGTCATGCCTCACTGCTGTTCCTTGTTTAGATTTCTCATTACAAACAGCATTACACGCACGGGTTGGAGTTGGAGCTGGCGAGTGCAACAGTCATGGAATAAAGCCTACGGACCGAGGCCTTGACTGCCTCCAGGAGAGACAAGAAGGAGTTAGCTCATCACAGTCGATCAAATTCACTACCTTATATCTGCTCTCCATAGACGGTCACTTCTGTATGAAACATTTAAGCCAATGGGTATGAAGGATGTTATTTAATAAAGTTCAAACGTAGACAACGGACAATATGGTTCCCAGTTTAGAGGACAAGTCTTCTGAAATACAGAAGATCTCTTTCATCTAACAATAGCAAGGAGTGTTATTTGTATTAAAAATGCAGTCCAGTGATGCCAAGAAATTCACATAGATTCTATTTGGTCCAGAAATTAGCCCCTTTTTTCACATGAACTTACATGCACAGAGAACTATACGAGTGCGAAAAGCAATGAAACTCAAATCGTTTTTTCCCCCAAAGAATGTCTGATCACGCTTGTCAACATTGTCTAAATGCAGGTCATGAAAGCAAATAGGTGTAAGCAGCAACTAGGGGTGCCGACCTCAAGAGAAAATAAGTTCAACACAGACTAAAAAGCCGTTTTCAGGCCGCCCAGGGATTTGCTTGCATTGTTGACATGAGCACTGGATATTTTCTACTTTATATTGACCTTGTTCTCCATTAAACCAATGGAGTTCCTGCGCGACCGGAAGTGCGATTACCACGGAAGTACCACCGCATGTCTCCGGTCCATAGATTATAATATCGCTCCGGTCATACGGGCACTTTTGCTGTTGCAAATCAGAACCACAGGAAAACCGCATTCTCACAGATGTATGAAATCACCCCGAACGGATGGTAAAGAGTGTTGTTTTGATAGGAAATAGCGTTTACAGTCGATTAGTGCTAGCTTTCCTCTGCTTGGTGCTGCACAGTGGCCGTAATATAGAAATATAAACTAATTTATCCATTTAGATGCTTAGTGACAATAAATGATGTCAATATTCAATCAGGCTCCACCTGTTTGATTAAGAGATCCAAAATGTATTCTGTTATTCGTGTATGTTAGCAATAACCAGCAGACATGCATTCATAGATTTCTACTTTGTTCCTGAACAAATAAACTGTACAAAGTAGACTGTAAACAATGAATTTAACTGTATGAAATCCAACATAATAAATATTGGACTTAAATCACCCCCAAAAATTAAACGACACAAAGTAAAGGTTAGAGGTAGAAATACAAAACAAAAAGCTCATAAGAAAACACAACTCATACTGTGGATTGATATTTTATTTGGATTGTCAGCTCATTGATCCTAAAACATGAACATTAACATTAAGTGTTTGTTTATACACACATATATGATTAGCTTTGAGTCCAGTCGGTCAGTTTAAAAAAGTTTACCATCGTCTCTGTAAATTGTCTGAAGCCCAAACACTGGTCCTGTGTACCATTTGTTTTTGGCAATTAATAGAAATCACTACATATAGTTTTTGGACGTTTATCACCGATCACACCACATTCATGTTCTCATGTAGCAGAAGGTGAATAAGCAACAACACATTTAGGCATTTGATACTTATTTGATTTTTTTTTTAATACATTTTTTAATGACTTTTTGGCCCATAGGCTTTATTAGACAGGATAGTTTTAATGTGAAATAGGGATGAGAAAAGGAAAGACATGCAGCCAAACTTTGTTGCTTGTCGGAGTGTGTCATTTCTGTGGATATAAAATGAATGAGCACACGTTCAAACACATGTCTAATACATGTTTCTTACCTGGTGCAGTTGAACGCCTCTCCCAGTCTGTTCCTAGTCTTTATCAGACTGCGTTGTTACATGCAGCAGAAATACAAGGCGTGTTACTAGGATCTTTAAGCATTTAATCAAGGCTGTACTTCCTGCGTTTACATACATTTTGAAAACCCGGTCTAATTTGGATTAGGCCAGGCAGTTATTCAGTTTTCTTGGCGTGCATGTTGATGTTGATGATTGTCCACAGTCACAATTGTGTTCTTGGTCCCAAGGTGATTTGGAAGAGATTCAAATAAAATTATAACGTCACAAATAATTCATTATGGCTATTGTGCGCCGCGTGTAAGTCCATTTTAACTTTAAACTCTGTGCGTTCTGAAATGTTCTTTTGTCGTAGGTGCAGCAGCCATGAAAATTTATATTTCCACCTTTGATGTTCAACGTCCATTGCATTGTTTGATTCTGAAATGTTCCCTCTATGGCGGTTATGATGAGGGCCCAATTTCCATGCGGACGATTTATGATTATGAAGTAAAGTTGCCTCACAGGATACCAGCGCTTTATTGGAAACAGGCCTGGCTTCTTCTTCTGGCTCTCTCATCTCTGGCCAAGTGCTGCACCGAGCTTTGGACCTGCTATGGCTCCCCAGGCAGTCTGCGTATTGTTGACTGACACCTGACTGGAGCTATTAGTGTGACAAGCTGCTGGGCTCAGAGGCTGTGAAAGAAATGACACACGAAATGCTCACTTTCTAATGCTGCCAGTGACTTTTGCTATTTATGGGGGATAAAGGAGATTTTTCTAATGTAGCAGCCAATTAAATAAGCCATAACCTAAAATTGTAACTCACACTGGGGATCTCTGAGTATAAAGCATGTTTCCTGTTCACATAATGTTTCCATGTAAACCCTGAATTCATCCGCTCTTAATGTTACGCAAAAATGCAAATGCTGTAATTCATCTTTTTTCTTAGAGTTTTTTTGGAAGCAAAATTTTTATAAAATAATTTTAAGTTTAAATATAAATATAAACTTTTATGTCTGACGTGTTGGATTACACACACGTTATTTTCCGATGTGCATTTCTTGAAAACTGATCCTAAAAACAAATTGCCTAACATTACCCCAAACCTTAACCTCAACCTAAACTGACCCAAATTTAAACCATGTTCTGTTATTGAAAGACTTACCTTATGGGGAACTGATTTCGTTTGTCTCCACAAAGTAAAAAAGTCGTCATGAAGTGAGTGAAGTGTGTATACTGTACAGGAAAATACGCACAGTGAGTTATTCCCATCTGTGGGGTCAAATTGCGGAATAGGTTGAGTATTGCGCTTAACCGAAGTCAAAACATAATCCATTTTAAAAGAGATTATAGGAAGAAATCTTTGCTGTTAACATTGATGATTATTATGTAAATACACTTTGGATCAAGAGGGGTAGGATACAATAAAATGTCTTCCCACTCCTTTTGAGCGCCGTGGACTCCACAATTAATATAAATAATTTATCTCATTTTTATCTCCTTTTTGCAATCAATAGGAATGCTGGTATATTTTATGACTGATGCTTGGAATTTAAATAAATAAATGAATAAATAAATAAATACAACAAAAATATCACTCTCGAAGATGTGATGAAAGCACATAAAAAAGCCCAATTTGACCGTAATCCCCCCATTGCTTGGAGCATTTGTAGCTAGATGAAGCTGTATGTTTTGGAGTAACTTCTCACGTTCAGTGACTTTGTCAATATTGCAGTCATTGCATATAAGATAACTGGCTGTCGCCTGCTCAGATGTTCAGTCTTTGTTTACATTTGTATGCAATTCAGCCGTTACTTCTACAGGTCCTGCACTGATGGTAAATAAACCTCTGCATAAGATATCTACAGTCTCCAGCCTATCCTTTACTGGGACAGCTCTTATTAATATTCTACATCCCAAATTCAGATTGCAAATTCTCTTTTGTACCCTCTTTGTGCAGAAAGCAGGACATTTGTGCTGCGTTACTATGCGTGTCCTCAATGCCAGACCAAGACTTGAAGACAATCTGCTATCAATTTCTCTAAATCCACGGAATCACACTCTGTGCATGGGCCAAGACATAAGTGATAACAGCGGAGCGGGCCTTTTGAAGATCTGGGGACGACGGGCTTCTTCAAAAGAGCCTGTTGTCTTTCATGTACGGATGAAATAATTTATGAAGAGAGATATTCCTCTTCTCCTTTTATCTGCAGCATAACAATAGGCGTTTTATTTGCTGAAGATGTGTTCATATGACAGAGAGCCCTGTGAGCATCAAGCGTCTCTCTTTTACAGTCGGCACAGAGCATTGCAATGCTCAGGACGATAACCAGACCAGACTGTAATCCACATCATATGGGGAGAGGCATGTACAAAATGAAAATATTAACTTTTTGCTTTTCAGTCAGAAATAAATTGTACCGCAATTATTGCTTTTGTTTTATATTTCACAAATTGAATTACAATTCTCTTTGCATCTTAAAATTATGCTTTAGCCTTAAACTGTCAGCTGCTTTGTGCCCTGCAGTGATTGGAAATTTGATTTGGTATGCTTTTATGTCAATTGGCCTTTCTCGTATTGCTGCAAGAACCATCACAATTGAAATTGTAATAGTTCCAGTTAGCGAAATGAAAAGACTGCAGTTATTGAAATAACAACTAAATATTCTGCTTTATAAGAACCTGCTAACCTCTACAAATGTCCTCGGATATGTCTTTTATACCTCGAGCTCTCCAATTGTTTTATTCTTCAATTGTCTCCTTTTATTTTATTAAGTTTGCATATTATTGTGCTAACTTTTATGAGAATGTTTTGCCTTTTTTCTGATGTTGGAATTGATGCAATTCAGGATTAGCATGTAATGTTTTCTTCTGCCTAAAATCTAAAATCTGATGTGTTATTAACTTAGTACTTCCCATTTCAGTCTTCTCTCAATCAAAAGTCACTGCTCCTGGTCCTGTTTAAAATGTGCACTTTCACAAATCCAATTGCTATCACTTTTCAGAAACATCACAATTTGATAAGAATTTTCCATCCCTCCTGGTGTAACCCTCGTCAGTTACGCCTTTAAAATTATTACTATTACTATTACTCAGTGTTTTATGTTGCACCTTAAGGCCGAGACAAGTTCCTATGTTTGTGAATTTTGTTCATTGACAATGGCAATAAACTCTTTCTGATTCTGATTCTGATTCTCTTTCTCTTTCTGAAAATAAAAATGAAAAATGCAAGAGAATGAAGGCTGAAATAAGTAATGTTTTGGAATTATCCAGAGCTTTTTTAACACTCAAGTCATTTTACGGTTGTATTATCATTATCTTTTCACTTTCCACACTTCTTGCCAGCAGAGCCGCCAGCAGCCTCTCCAAACTCCAACAATCACACCATGTTGACAGCAACAATCACACCATATGACGCAAGGTGTGTCGAATACACAACAACAGCACTGACTGGAGCTGGGATTTAACGTTTATTGTATGACCGCCCCACCACTGTCTCTCATTACATTTGAACTGCTTTACAGTAGTTTTTAATACATGTTCTTGTTGCCAGTTGGTGGTGCACAATTTAGCGTGCTACATTTTTCCATTGAGCCTGGCCTCAAAAATAGAATTTTCCTCTTTGAGCTTAATGCAGAGAAGTAAATCATGGAATAGGTTTCAGGGCTGGTTTCTTTGCACTAATAAATGTGGCTTTAGAGAAACTCTCCCTGAGGATGTGAGTGGGCCAAGCCTGCGTCCGTCTGCAGTTTAGCGCTCAGACCAGAGCTAGCAGAACCACCTGTTTCCCTCTCACTTGCACTGCAGCGCTGGCACAATGTGGGCCTGTTCATGGCAGATTAACACCAGGCCACATACTCTGGTTGTGCCAGCTCAACTCCAAAACATGAGAGGAAGCTGCCATTTGCTCCAGACTTGCACTATTTGTGGCATCCTATGTATTTGGGTCACATGGGCGCCACATAAAAGGCGATTGGCCACTGCAGACCGCTGAGACCTGGCTGTGCATTCTTAAACTGAGTTAGTAGTGCGTTTCCGTTCAACCATAACAGGCCTGCAATGTTCTTCAATGTTAAAGACATGATTTAATGCAGTGGATGTGTCACTGGCTGTTTTACACTCTGGCATGGACCCAAACCACCCGTGAAATGTTGGGGTTCGTAACTTTGTGTGAATTATGGGGATTGCACCAACATTCTCAAGAGATCCACAATATATAAGATATTTTCCCTCTTTCTTTTGAATATATAATCCCTGTTTTGTAACAGACTTTGTTACAGGAAAGCAGAAACTGAAACATCAGTCAAGTTTTAATTTTTTTCTCAATTATTTCACATGGACAATATGGCAGAAAAAGGATGTGAAGAATCGAGATAGACATTCACTAAATGTCAGGAGTCGGTTATCGATGCCACAATGCTGAGGCTGCATCCTTCATACATCCAAGCATGCATACAGGCAGGTCAATATGCTCCTCAATTTTCGCTTGGCCAGTCATATAGTCAATAAAAAAAACATAAAATAATTAATAACATTGGCCACAGCAAGAGCAGTGTTTCCAGACTTTACACAAACATAAAAAGAAAACCCTTTAAAATGCGTGCTTTATTTCAAAATAGTGATTTAGTAAATGTAGCTCACATAGTGCATTCCTGCAGTCTATTTGAGTGATGACATTGTTTGGAAATCACACAGATGAAAAAACAGTGCAGCAGCAAATGTTAGTGGTGATTTTTTGTACTAACCATATCTCCAACCTGCTCCTGGAGCGCTCCAACACGTGCCTTTGGACACAGCGCGCAGATGTTCCCCTCTGAGGTGATATAGTGCATAGCATGAAGGACAATCAACTCCCATACTCGCGTGCACCCCAGGACCTCACTTTATTCTTTCAATATATTGTGATAATGAGTGAGCCCTCAAACCTTCTGTGAGAAATATTTCCCCTGGGCTCTTGTCCCCACAGCATAGCATTCCTTACCACTTTATAGTAAGGCCGGGAAAAAACTTCAAGGGAAAAGTGTAGCTTTTTCGACCGGTGTGCAGGTAGAAATATGTGTCCAAATGGTGAACTATGTAATCTTAACCAGAGGACATAATGGATCCATGGTTGAAATGTCCTTGCATTTTACATCTTTTGAAAATCACTTGGGTCAACTGCACTGGCTCGTGACAACGTCTGTGTCATTATCGCTCTGCTGTTGACCACAATCCAAACCTTGTCACTTTGCAGCTGCACTGAATTCTTTTGGTCCGGCTCCGCTCTCGTCGGGCACGGCTTGTGCCAGAGCGCAGTGTTACGAGTCCCTCGGGTGCCATTGATGCAGTGGTGAATTCAGGCAACACGTCCTATCCAACTTCCACAGAGCACCAGAGCTGCTTTATTGGATCTGAGCCTGCAGAACATGCAATCAAACTGTTTTTTCTGTTGGGTAAAAAAAGCAAGAAAAAATCAGGAGTGTATGGTAACTATTCACAAATACTACCAACAGTACTGTAATTGAGTATTTTGGGATTGTACTTTCATGAGTAGATTTTTAAACAGGTTGTATTTGGAACTGAGAATAATTCCAGCATGTAATTGCACTTAAAACATTTACAGAGTCGGCTACTGTTCAAGTCCCAAACGTCGCTATGCAGAGTCTCACCAGCTGCTAAAAACAACTTAACTCAGATTTACATGGTTAGATATATTTATTTGTTTTTTTTAATTAAAAAAAAAATGCACAGTTATGAGTATTTGAGCAGTCTTGTATTTTTTCATGCACACAAAAATTGGCAACAGTACTTTTCACACTTACTTTTCAATTAAACTGCTATAGCCTATTTGTTTGGCGCAGTGTTTAACTTTTCTGGGGGAAGGTACACAACCAGCTGGTTTCTATGGAGATTTTATCTTTATTTTTTTCACTGTTCAAATATAGTACTTTGACAATATATATTCTTACTTTAAGCGGAGTCACCTCTCCACAGATCTGACCTGCTTGACTACATTGAGATATGTATGTTTAATGCCATACTGTGTAACATTGTAGACAAAATAATACTATTCCCATGAGGAGTAAGTAGTTGGCAGAACCTCCTTCAGAAAAGTTACATACAGTGTAAAAAAGAAACAAAAGCGATCACAAGCTAAGCCAATAACGAGGTGCAAGATTTTGATCACCACAGACCCCTAGTGGACACTCAAGGTACTGTAAGAGGAATATGTGCAGTTGGTCTGAATTAAAAAAATAAATAAATGTCCATACACTTCTCTAACTTCCGCTGTTTCACAAACTTCATATTGAAAAGCCATTGAGTTGCAATAAAAAAGAGGCCCAGTTTGTCCGAGGGCTCAGAGGCGAAGGAGATGCCTTCACTTCCTTCACTGCTGGGCTTTCTCAGTATCACCTATCACCAGGGTCAATCAGTGGCTGAGATAGAGCAGCTCCTAAAGCCTGTCGTCTTTGAACACAGCAGGAGGACAGCTCCCCCGCTCCTCTTATCTCATTAAACTTGAAAAGGACTATTAATCCTGGCTAAGTCTGAGATAACATGAGGATGGCACACGTCAAAGAGAGTGACAGTAAAATGCAGGCTATCAACCAAGGGTCACCACAGTTTGGTTTGGGGACTCAGAGACAGGAAATTCATCAACTTTTATGGAATGTGGAAATTGTGGAAGTTTTGTAATGCCAGTATAAACTTACAGATTCCAGAGATTGGAAAACCTATTCTGAGCTTCAAAGTTCACCATCATTTTACATGAAGACACTGTTGAAGCGTGGAGACTTTTCATATTTTAGATTATCGTTTTTTTGATGCACAACTACATGTTCATGACATGTGTTCAGCTTCTTCTTGTTCCTCACAGTTCTTGGCCTTACACTCAAAGAGGACCTGACTCTTACATTTTGAATTATTAACCTATATTTTAATTATTATCAGACAGGCTGCTGTGGCGATAACCGATATTTCAAGTTTAAAATCCATAGCAAGGTCCTCAAATCTATCTTAAATTGAAGTAAAGATCAAAAATTCACTAGTTATCGCTGGTATAATAGAATGTGTTGCATGATTGTGTAAACATATGGCTGTATTTTTAGCCAAATTGCTTTTTATTTCCATTTTTACTCCCCAGACTGTTCAAAAAGATAAATCTGAGGACAAACCGGGACTGACACATGGGCACGCTGAGACTGGGGCACCGGCAAAATAATATCAACGCCAAATGTCGGACGACTTTTACATATCGGGTCAGCCGTTAACCGATATTGGGACCGATATGTCACCCATCTTGTCTCTTACTTACCAGTTTGATCGACAAATTCTATGACACAGCACTATCAAAATGGGAAAGAAGAAACGTATAATATAATTCTCTGTTCTTCTGCTGCCAATTTGTCACCAGTTCAATAAAACAACACATTTTACCAAACCAAATGAAGCTGGTTTAATACAGAATGACAAGCAGACTAGCCATCAAAGACAGAAACCTTGGTCTCTCATATTTAAGTCTGAAAAATCCAAGAAAATAGAGAACTATAAACACAGCTGACAGCGGGCCGTTTTTCCTCGATTCTGTGATGCATTTCTTCACAGTCGAACACAAGACTCGTCTCATTTGGCCGCCAGCGCTGCTCTGTCCTACACCTTGAGCATGGTTAACAGCACGTGGAAAGAAAAACACCACATTGTATAACCAGATGCCAGACTTATACAAATCTTGACATGCACACACACAAAGAGTTGGAAAGTTTCCTGTATGGGTTATGTTTTAGTCTTCTGTCATCGTCAACTTTGGTGGTCAATGTTTGAAGTAGCGCGAGTTCACCTAACAAATGATTTCCTCATTTAGGGCTTTTTTTTGCGAGGGAAATAGTTGTATTCGCAGTGTCAAAGTCTAACATAAGCAACATGATGGAAACCTAAACCCATTTGATTTGTTAACAGCTCAGATCAGACACGGCCTTGGTAAGTGTTAGAACATAAATAAATTGCAATCAAATGCGGCTATTATTGTGATATTTGGAAAACGGATCTGTAACCGGCTTCAGCGGATCTGCAGAAGAAGCATCCACATTAGTCATTATTCCTCAAATTTGACATCTGTACATCCTTAAAAGGTATTTTATGAAATGGGTTAAAGTTTGGACCTAATTATTGATAAACCTCCAACTACGTCAGCTTCTATCACTATTACTTGACTCATACTGTCTCTATTATTCTGCTGCTGTTTCCGTGGCAGTGAACTTATGGTCAGTGGTTAGTCACTTTTATTAAGTAAAATTCACTCAGAAGGTACAGTGGAGTTTTATCCCCAAAGTAGTGAATCTCTACCTCTACATATAAAGCAAAGTATTGTCTCTTGAAATGTGGCTGAAACGCCCTCCGCTCCACAGTTTTGTGTTCACTGTGCGTGAGTTGTTTCGGCATGTTTGCGTTTATGGGTATCTACCGCTGATATTAAACCCATATCCTGCCCCTCCCAGAATCAGATGGAGGGTAAGCAGGGATTTGGTCCATAACACAAGAGTAGGGACCGTAAAATTCACACAGTTAGAGTATAAATGGTCAGTGCCAAAGATGTTGGTCAAACCGCAGAGATATTTGTCTCGTTTTTACGGTTGTGTTGTGGAGGTAACATCATAACACTGCGCAAACAAGCACTTTAACACTGAGGGCGTGGTCTGTTTGAGTATATTTAACTTAATGAACTGGACGATAAAAGCAAGATCCTTGTGTTGTTAAAACTAATGAACAGTGGTGTGAAGGAGTGTGACAGATTATTGAAGAACAAAAGATGACAAAATGATGTGAAATCTTAAAGCAACACTGTGAAACCTGAGGTGGCGCTCTCACCTGGAAGATTCCAAGTTTTCAGTGCGATAAAAACGACTAAAATGGACAAAATGTCACGGACTGCTTCTCTCTCTTTTTTATTATTTGATTTCCTTTTTGCCTGAATCAGTTTGACTTAAAGTACTTTTCAGATGAAGAAGGCAATTTATCACACTGTACATTAGTCATTGCAACTTCACCTCTACGTTTTGAGAGGTTTTTTTAATATATATTTTTTTTATATATATTTGTGTAAATACTAATATGGTAATGTTTTCCTGTATTACAAATCATTCCTTTATAATTATGTTGAGTTTGGAAAGAATACACAGGACAAAACCAGCTTGTAATGTCGTACTGTGGAACATTCCAGGTAAAGAAATAATAGCAGGTGGCAGACCAGTTTTGATAGTTGAAACGGCTGATATTAATATGATGCTGGTTTTCAAAATAAATCCCTGTATTACTTAATTAGAGTGGAAAAAATACACAAGAGTACTTTTGTTTTTTCCCCAGTAATGTTATGGTTACACTTTTTTCTCTATTTGAACATGAATGCTGTTGTGCCCCAAAGTGCAGAGGCGTAGCGACAACGAGGACATCTAACGTGTTCCTTTGGCCCCATGAGCCCCTGTGATAAAAGTGTGTGTGCGGGGCCCGGTCCACAGGGGAATTCTAGATATTTGGTGCCATGGTTTGAACTGTGGGACACCGAGAGAGGCAGGAGCTGACATCTATTGACGAGGCCGCGGAGGCTGACGTTTGCACAGCTGCTCCGCGTTATCCGAGGAAAACTTTCTTAGGTTTTCCCTCGGACAGTCCAACCAGGAGCTTGTAAGGTCATTCATCCCTTTGACACGTCCAAGCAATGACAGACCTCTCGGGAGATGGGTAGTTATCATCTTAGCTCTGGTCAGGTGGAATCACAGTTCTTTAGGTATTCAGCAGGTTTCTCTTCCTGACGCAAATGAAAAGCATCTGTTACTCATGACTTACAGGTGATAGAAACACAAATGCAAATCAGTGCTGCAGATAAACACCTCTGTATTGTGAGTTCAAATTAAAGCTCTTTAAATATATATATATATATATATAACAATAACGCAGTCAGTATTGTTGTTGCATCTATCTATCTATCTATGTCGATATTTTCCCTTGAGGCCACTGGGGGCTGGTGGTTTCCTTCTTGTTTGGAGTTGTCCGAGGAGCAATGGGAGCCCAAGTTGTTTGTGTTTTGATGAGTCATGCTTACATCTGAGCTAAGTCATTGCTCCAGGGACTTGGACTGACATGGGAGGAGGATTTTTTTAAGTTAATAATATGTTACGTTTAGAGATTCTCCACGGGCCACTGAAGTTGATAGACAACATTTGGAAAACCTCAAATAAAATGGTCTTCAAGCTATTTCTTAATAGAATATTAACAGTTCTATTCTCAAAATATACAACCTAATTGTCTGAGTGCAATTATTTCACAATGTGCTCCTCACATAATAGAGGTGCCCTAACGATATTCTGGCCCGTACTTGCTCATTAAAAGTATCACCCTATGTGGTATCATTAATATCCTCTATGGCCCTATTTTTTTGCATGTACCACATTCAAATAGTTGAGTTTTATTGCACTGTGGGTGATAAAACTGTGCACTCACTCCTGGGCTAATCCACTCATAGGAAATAGTTAGGCCTATGTTTTTCTTATACTTCCTTACACCTTTAAAAATGCTTGTTTGCTTTTACAACATGGCTGTGTGGACCTTTGGGGAGGGCGGTGCAGACGGATTTGGGATTTATTATTGTTTCTTGCCTTTGTAACAGCTCATTTAAAATCACAAGAGCCTGAAGCTCAAGACAGATGGGAACAACTTAAGAAGGAATCTAATTGAGCCCAAATACTTCCTAATGTGAAGAAATGTGGGATACTTTTATGAAGTTTGTTTGATTGTGTAATGCTATCTGCTGTGTTCAATTCATTTCCTCCTTCTATAAATGTGGAGACACTGGGAAAGGCTTTTTGTATGGTTTATATTACTTTCAAGGTACATTTTCTTTTAAATCCAATACAATAAGTGATCAGATATGATTTTTCATTTGATTGCAGCAATCAAAGGCAAGGCCACTGTATTTGTAGAGCAACAAGTCACACACAAAATGATTCAAAGTGCCTGAAAATAAATAATTTGTGTAGAAAGTCCCTCATGCACTAATCAGGCAAAACAATTGTATTTCTTTTCATATTAACATGTAGTTGTTTTCTATGAGTTTGTTTTTTATGTCAAATCTATCTAATTTGAATTAAAAAATAAAACAGTGACGTTATTTATGTTTGTTTATTATATAATGTGCAAACCATGGTCTATTTATAGTATATCTAATTTAAATATACCAACTGATCAGCATTGGAGTTGTACACAAAATGTCGTCGAACAAAATGCCAAATTGCATGTAAACCCAGTCCCATGAAGCGGACTTAAAACTATGAAATTGCTTAAGCCCGGATTGAAAGCGTCAGTGCAAGTCAAATATCAGCCGTTCACAGCTCACCTTATCTTAACTTGTTCTAATGCTGCCACAAGAAGGCTCACTTGCCAACATCAAAGACATGTTTGTGAAAGCTGCTTAAGCTCGCTTTAAAGGGTTACACAGATCCCCCAAAATACAGGGCTGTTATTGGACCCAGTGTGGGAACGGCAGTGCTGCTCTAATGATTTAGGCAGTTCACTATGTCCTCGCAATAACATCCTAAAAGCTCTGTCCCTGTGAAATAAGAGACGTGCAGAACGGTGCAAAAAGTATTGGCAAGTATTAGAAACGCAGTGGAAAAAGAGACAGAAGAATCTAAAAAAAATCTAATAATTTCATTCAGCATGCTCAATATGGTCCTATAATACCTAAACTACAAACTACTAATTGGTTTTTGAGTGAATCTAAATTATTTGTAGAATCTTTGTTGTTTCTTTGTCTAAATGTTTCTTTAAAAAAACAAACATACTCTGAACTCTTTAGTTAGGATAATTTTTAAACCTAGCTAAATGCACAATTTTATATACAAGCTAAGCAAAGATGACAAGTCAGTAAACAATGTCAGACATAAGAGGAAAACAAACTTTATTTAAAAAAGGAAGGTTTATCACACAAAGGCAAATGAAAAAGAAGAAATGCAAACATCTATGAACAGACCACAAACCCTCGTCCCGCCTCCAGCTGCACCCCTCCACTGGCACCAGAGGGGTTCCTGTTACAACCAAGTCAAAAAGAGCCAAAAACAAGCCTTGTATTGTTCTGATTGTGTTTACTTACACTACATCACAATGGAGAGCGGACAATTGGAGGGTACAGCATAAAGATGAGCAGTTTGGATTTTCCACATGAATTCAAACACAGGACCTCAAACTAACATTTCTTTAACATTGAGCTGACGATGTACAAATGAAACATGAAGATTCAACTATACAATACAAATGACTGATCACTTTAAGACAAAATTTACATGTTTCAAATGGGCACTTTGAGAGGAACCAGGCTCAAACAAACAAAACATTTAAAAAAGAAGAAGAGAGGAGCCATCCAGGGTTTTTACTGAAGTAACATCAAACCTGTGTTGAGGTAAGCATGCCACTTGGGAATACTCAGGAAGCGATCCCCTTTAAAAAGGACTCCCTTAACCATATCCCCACTCACTTTGTAATTCGCCTTGACAGTAAATCAATTCTCAAGCCTGGCCCCTTGGACTCCTCCAACCCGAGGTCCTCCTTTCTCAACATTCCTGCACACATGAATCACTGCAGCTCCTGGCTTCTAGAAGGCATTTCCTGCCCGGCCCTCCTCTCTCTCTCCTGACTCCTCTGCTGAAAAGTTGGGCAGGAACCTGACCAAGCTTTGATTTGGACCCAGAGGGGGACAGGGAGGAGAGCCAGGCTCAGAGCAAAGGCCCTGTGCGGGACAAGGAGTGACACAGAGATTTGGTACGTGTTGGGGAGATGCCTGCACACCCAAGTCCGGGATTTAGTGCTTTATCCTCCAGTATGCAATCTCAGCAGCGAAAATGTATTCCAATGGCAACACTGCCTCTCAGATAGTCCTGCAAGGATTTAAGTACATTCTCTCTTGGATGTTCATTTTTTTCAGGGTGGACACCACTATTAATTACACCTTGAGCTGAACAGTATCCGTTTCAATTGTTTATGGCAAAATGTACAGAGTTGGTAAGATTGATGATATACACCTGTTCCACCATTACTAGTAATGTCCAAATCCATAGTATCTCTATATACACATGCAACTTTCCTAAGAGTGTTTCTCGGTGTGCATAAAAAAGAATGTCTGCAGTATATTTACACAAGAGTAGAGTTTTATCATGACACACAGCTCACAGATGTGGAGTCCAAAGTGTCTGAGTGGGGTCGCCCCGTCTGAAGAGAAGAGCTGGCCAAAGTGAAGTGCTGTGTGTGTGTTATTTGTCTGTGAATGTACAAGTGTGCGTCCCCCTCATGCCTTTAGATCATGGCTCTTATCACCAGTCGCCCGTTGACCTGGTGCAGATAGGAGCTCTGATCCAACTCTAAGCCTGGATTGCTCAGAGCTTCATCCTCGCTGTCAAGCGGTTCCTCTTTGACCTTGATGACCCCAATGTGGGCGTCTGGATGCTCTGCACTGGAGCCACTGCTGCTGCTGCTTAGGGTGTGCTTCCGGATGACACCTCCAGGGGGCAGCCTGTCCTCCTCCATGCGCTCGCTGTGCTCTCTGTGCAGCTCCTCCTGCTCTTCCTCTGACTCCTGCAGGTGTGTGCTGGGCTGACGTAACTGCTCAATGGACTTGGACAACAGCTGCAGAACACATTGGCCTCATATTAATGATGATATCCACAGCACAAACCTTTACACATCAAATATGTTATCACAGTACAGTACAGATGAAAAACCTTCTGTTTATAAATGTAGCAACGTCAGGGAGTCAAAAATATATATGTGCCACAATCTTACATTACCTCAGAAACATTTTCACTGTTTTATTCAACCTGTTTTTTCCCTTTGTTACTGCATTTATATGGGGTTCTTTCTCTCCAGCATCCCCTCCTCTCCTTCTTTCAAGGGACTTTGCCACTAGGTGGCTCCACTAATTAAGCTCACACTTGACAGTTGGTTCATAGCGTTACTGTTTGCAGAATGGAGGCCATATGTAAATACTCCCAGCCATAAGAATTAGCCTCATCCATGTGGCTTTACATTAGTAAACTAAGTTCATAGCTTCTTAAGCTTCTGTACATTTCCATGAGTCTAGACAGAGAAGGCGTTCAAAACAACTGCAGATGAACTTCTGCTAGGAAATTAATTAGGGCAATGTTTCAGAGCTCCTCTCAGTAAACACTGAGGGCTCATCCCTGATTAGGGGCCATTTATAACCACTATTTAAAGAGACTTAAGTTGCGATCCCATTGGTCAGAGTAATCCACAACTGGGCCCTTCACGGGTTATTGGACAAAAATATATCTGATATAGATACATTTAACTGTTGAATTTCATGCAACAGCTGAATAGCTAGTGCTCTAAATATTATACAGTATGTCCATTTTTAAGACTGTGGGTTAAGAAATGCTCTTGTTCTTGTTCCCAGGACTCTATGGGCCCCGCTCTGGGACACATCAGTCGTGCGCTAACACAATGCTGCCTTTCACTGTGTCTGCCACCTCGCACACGTCCTTCACCAGAATAATTACTCTCTGTGTAAAGCGAGGTCACTTCGGCCAGCTCACAGAAACACAAATATTGGCACAGAGGAACAAAATGTATTCGGGTCCTTTTCCTTCATTTGAACTTAGGTGAATTGAATTTCACAGCGTTAGCATGAGAACAGCACTGATGCCTTAAGCTATGATAACAGAATTCGTGCAGAGGAAGCATTTCTTCCCTATTTGAAGTCAGTCAGCACCTCGTTGCTTCGCAGAAATAACACAGGATTTCAGGGAAGGAACACTAAAGTGAAACTGTAAACTTGAAAAGGCACATTTGCTTTCACAAAAGGCTAAAAATGCAATGCATTGGTGAATATATTAGAGCTTACAGTGAAACTGAAATTTAAAGGGAGAAAACAATAGACAGTGATGTCAAATACTGGTGTGGTGTACCTTGTTTATATGTATCTGCTGCTGGTACTGCTTCTGTTTCTCCAGGAAGTGCTGGTGTTGCTGCTGGATGACCAGTTGGGCCAGTGTGTTCTGGGGAAGCGGTGCAGACTGGGTGCGGTTCAGGGGTCGGTGTTTGGGCAGTTTGGGCCTGGTGCTGGACGGGCGCTCTTTCATGGCCAGAGGAGACTGCGGCAGGGAGGACATAGAGCCGGGGCCTGCACAAAGACATTAACAATTAAATCATCTCAAATTAAACATTTGCTAAATACAGAGCCATTCATTTCTACAAACATCTTGACTAAATGTATGTCAATGTCGATAACAAGTGTCTATCTGACACCCTAACTTCTGCAGTTCTCTGCTGGTGCTGTTTTATTTTGTTTGTTTATTTGATCAGGACGGTAAATGTTAATGAACATACATGCTATGCTGTAAACACGCCGAATTGTAGCCATGAGCTAATTTCCATCTCTTGTCCTGCACTTCTTGTTATAACAAAAACAGCTATTTCAGATTGTGATTGTTTTTTGTTTTTTTTATTGCTAATGAACCAAGGTTATACATTGTAAACCATTAGTGTGCCTTGTAAATAAATATAGATGAGGTAATTTACAGACTGTGGTGTACCTGAGGAGAGCATCTTTTGCTGCCTCATCTGCTCCTTCTGCAGCAGGTGCTGGAGCAGAGCCTGGTGACTGGGGCTCACTTTGGACTCCAGGCCTGAGTGGAGCGGGACAGGGCCCAACAGGTGTCCCGGGAGGCCGTGCTTAATTTCAGTTGATCGGTCTTTCAAACCCATTGCAGCCTGAAAAAAGAAATACATTTACTTCTTCATTCATTTTCATGCACATTGATTTCTAAGACTTTGATCGTGATTTATAAATTATGTTGAATTTACAGATAAATATTTTAAAGCAGAATTTTAAGAGTAAGTGCAGCTGCTGAACAGACATCTGCGTAATGTACCAGAAAAGGCTATTTATGATGCACTGTGTTTAATTAAAACTGCATTCAGAAAAGTATTAAATCCTAGACACAGAGCAATATGATATGTTCATATGTCTTATATTTTACACTACAATGACCATAATCCAGCATAATTTATTATGTGAAAACAACTGTTGCACAACAAAATGCTAAAAATGTGGCACGGTGATGCAGGTTGTCTGAGGATGTGAATACGTTTGTACTTACACCATTGGAGAGGCCAAAGGAGATGTTGGGTAAAGAAGGAGATGTGTATAAACTCAGCATTGAGACAGAGCCCTCTGGGCAGAACAGTCTTGGTTGTGAAGGCCATCGCTGCAAAACAGAATATAAGGAGACATTTAAATGGAGGGGACAGTTTTTGGAACATTTTTAAAAAGAACAACAGGCCTTTTTCCACATCTGAGATTTGGGGATGGCTGATGTAAGTGGCAAGGTAAAAAAGGTTGCATTGACTGAGGGTGTAAACATTGTAGGATAAAGGAGGACGTCCAGTATGGATTTTGTTTTTTGAGTCAACACCGACATCCAATATTTGTGTTGCTGCTATAGCTGAAAATTGGCAATTACAATTTTATCCATAATCCATAGCTAGGCCCACACATTTATGTTAAATAATAGTAAAGTTCACTTGTAAAATGTATGACAAAATGTATTTATCTGCAATACAAACCATTTGTGGCATGATTGTGCAAGCATACAGCTATATTTTGTACTTGAATTGCTCTTCTATTTCCAATTTGTCTGTTCAAAAAGACAAATCTGATGCACTGAGAACAAACTGGGAATGGTAGAAAAAAATCATGACAAATATCGGATATCTTGGAAACCATTCCAATATCATCCAAACTGATATTGAAATAGATATATCACTTTATTGTAGCTTGTTGTAGGAAGTGTCCCCAGTTCTGGCCAGTGAGGCTGAGTGTGTCCTGCCCTGAGCTGCACTGGGGCACACTTCCTGTTCCCTGCTGAGCCGCGCACCAGCATGTGGTTTGGGAACAGCCATGTTTATCCTTCCAACCCCTGCCACTATTCAGTGACCTGTATGTGGATATCCGGCCTATATTTGACCCCAGGGACCAGTTCCCTCTGAAAAAGGATACCTAATGTAACGGTGCACAAACACATCATGCTTTTGCTACAGGCATGAGGTCCACATGCAGCTTTCATGAGAGATTTAGCTTAAGCGGCTACAATAGCAATCCGGCCTGTTTATGTTGTTAGCCTGCGAGTGTCTTTGGCTACTTGTGCCTGGGATATCAATTAAAGTGCACAGTTTGTCTGTCTCCCCGAGCCCCAACCCTGCGCCCCATGTCAGGTCGGCTCTCCCCTCTTTGAGTCACTGGAGGTCCCTGGGAGAGTAAACAACGGTGCTTGAAGGAAAACACAGCTGCACTTCTAAACATTGTTGGGAGATGTGTCATAACTGCCACCCAAAAACATTGTACTGTGAATTGGTCCAAAAGAAGCAATAGCCACGAAATGAGGCGTGAATCTACGACCTTAGAGGAGCTCGCACAACAGCGTGTGGTCGAGACAGGGACAGAGAACTATAGACTTGAACAGGCTTGTTTTAAGGGAAAAACATCATGGTTTTTCTTTGCAATTCCATACTTAAATAAATAAATTCACAAGCTCTAACTAAGCTACAGCATATGGTCAACATTTTCTCTATGGCAATTTCTTTGTCATAAAAAATTGTGAGTTTGTACTTTAAAGCTCTTTAATGTAGTTTTCTGTTGATTCTTGTTTGTCAGGCATATGTTTTGACCACAGATAGCGTCAGGATCTTAAGTGTAATTTTTGGTGGGGTGAAATTACCTCGGTTTTTGTGGTAGTGGGCAGAGAAGAGGGTCCGTTCTCAGCCCCCAAGGCACTGGAGGCTCCAATAGGCGAACTTGGACCTGAGCCAGGAGCACTGTTAGTAGGCGTTGAATCTAAAAAACAGACAAATACAGTATGCATAGTTACACAATGGTGAATGGTGAAGCAATACAGGCTAGTGCAAGTCAAATGGATGCATTTCTTATACATAATAATAATAATAATAATAATAATAATAATAATAATAATAATAATAATAATAATAATAATAATAATAATAATAATAATAATAATAATAATAATAAGTATATATAACTTGGTTTCCAATTCTAATACAGCCTTCTAGAAGTCTGCAATGTGAAATTTAGATAATGGTCAGGCAAAATAGGATTGTTAGTTAAATTATGTAGTGCTGTGGATGGGTAGATGCTAATGTAAATAAACAGGCTAAACATTTTAGAAATTCCCTGTGACTATCTTATATATTGACTCACAGGCATACAATGTTGGCTGAAATGGGCAGGTAAAAAAATTCATATTTTTTTAAGACTTTTGTGTGGCGAAGCATGGTCGCTAATGAAATGTCTGTTTCATCATTGGGAATTTTCTTTATGAACATTTGGAAAATATCCAAAATCAATACCAATAAAATGGCTTCTGCCCCTTATTTGAAAGTGTGACGTCATCTCAGTATCGAATAATATCTAAAAACAACCAATAATAAATCCGTACCCATTATCTCGAGGGCCCTCTTCTTGTACGGGGTCATGATGGTGCTGTCTCTTCGTTTTAGCATAGGACTGCTCCTCCTCTCTGCTACTTTCTGCTTCAGTCTCGATCGTACCTTCAGGTTTGGCTCGGAGGCTGCAAGAAAAAACAAATAAAAGATTAAAAAAAGAGTTTGTGCTGTGCCTTTTTATGGAGTCAGGTAGCGTGAGTCTCATAAACTGTAAATCACAAATAAAAGAATCTAAATGAGAAGATAGTGCAATAAATCTTTTGCAAATAAGCGATGTTGTCAGGTTTCAAGTGTAATAATTTTAGGTTGAGTTAACATTTGGAGCAGGTTTCAGATAAATGAATTGAGTCAGGATCGGGCCTACTTCCACCTCATCTGGACCAAATTAGGTCAAGCAACACACACCAAGCTCTAAGTGAAATAGTCCGCTACCTGCCGCCCTGGTGACCACAGTCTGATACAGTAGCAACAGTTAAACTAATACAAAAACATGGCAGATGTTTCAAGCTCGCCCTGTGCCGCCTTCATCCTAATGCAAAACAGAGAGATCCCACAACTCCAGCCTAACATGTGCACCGCAGCTCAGAGGCACAAATCAAGTCCACTGCTGCTGATAGAAGACTGGTGTAAGGCGTTTTACAAAAACATGAAGTGCTTTTAAGTTGGCATTGACAGCTGGCACCAATAACACAAATACACTTTGATATTTGAACAATACGCATGTCCATCTTGAATTCATTAGGGGGCAAAGAAAGTGTTTTTCTCATTCATACGATGAGTCTTGTTTGTTGAAAAGAAGCTAAAAGTAGACCCAACATAATAGATATTACTAATACTTGTTCATCTAGACTCCGTGTGCGTCAGTCTGATCATTGTGACTGTGGTTCACTGGGTCAGCCTGGTGTCTCTTTTAGCCTTAAGAGAAAGCCACGTTACACACTGACACAAATACAAATGGATATATAAGCGGCTCTATTGACCGCAAGCCAAAGCTGTACTCTGCATCCAACTTATACAAGCATGTTACACAACGGCCACCCTGTTTGAAATATTTAGCTCAGATCAATAATTAAAAGCATCTTTTATGTGATGTTTAGCACACACAGTGGTGAGAAATGGCGTTATGACGTCGGAGCGCTGCGGGGAGAGCAAAGCCGTGATAGGGGCACTCAGAGGGGGCCAGATGCAGATGCTATTTCTGGCTTTTGTCAAAAGCAGCAAAACCCTGTTCCATAATACGTGGCGCAGCCCTTTAATCCAGGGGGTGTGAGGTAGATGAGAGTGAGCGAGAGAGGAAGACAGCAGGCAGGAGAGATAAATGCAGAGAAACACTGCAGGGAGTCCTATGAATCTGTTGCCTTGATTGCTTTCTATTTTTACACGCCGCTGCCACCAAGCTACGCATCCCAATTGGTCGCCACGGGAACACCAGACCACAGCTTGAGAACAAACACTTTCTCACTGGTGTCTGTGGAAAAACGTCCCGAGAGTACAGTGCAACAGGAGGTAATGATGGCGCGTATATGAGCCAATGCCAGGGTCACTTCACTCCAACTTCTCACTTAAAGAAAATATACAGGATGCCTGCTCTGCCGCACACATAAATCAACCTGCTTATTGTATTTGAAAGAGGTGCTGCAGGGCTTGTGCTTTGCAAGTAAATGTGTTACACTATCTCCGTATAATCAGAATTTTAAGCATGCTGTCAGCGTCAGGGCCAGGGTCCATTACACCCTGAACCTAGACAGACGGATTCAAGGCAGAGTTAATCAAAGAACTGCTGCCAAGGAAAAATATATAAATTCAAATAACAAATTAAAAACGCCAAATTTATGCACTCTACTTTAAGCCTTAATGACCTCAAATCTACCCAAGCTGTTTCTCTTGGTAGTTTTGTTACAGTATGTGATTTTTTTGGGGGGGGATTATTATAAGTCTTCCGTGCACCTGCTGAATGTACACTTTTGGTAAATGGGTCAACACCAGGCAAGGTGTTGCTACTTCTTAGAGTTAAGCTGCAACTATTCTTACAACAGACTACTTTGTATCATGAGTCTCAAATCCAGTCTATTCTAGTCGGTGGAAGTGAAACAAAGAGGATATCAGCATACCAAGAAAACAGGAGGGCCAAGTAAAAATGGGTCACTTGGGTAATTGTGTATTTAGGGCATTTAAATATTAACAAGGACGTTTTAAACATACAAAAGTAGAATATCTAATATGATCTAATGTCTAAAAGAAAAGAAAAGTTGCAAATAAAGTTGATACAGAATAAAAAGAACAAAACTAGCTGTGTGATCTCTAAAATATAGGGTATATGATAGTACTTCATTTTTTGACCAGGAAATTTAGAGGGACATTTTAACTTTTCTGATGGACTCAAAAATATGATCCAGAAAAATATAAAGTAGGATCCAAAAATATTGAGATGTTACATAAATAGACTAAATAGGCAAAAATATTTCCCTGTCACTTGACCTCAGCAACATAAAGGTGCCATGGGGCCCCTCTGACTGCAGAATCCACGGGACGTCTGCAGTCGAGTCATCTCCCCTTCATTTGGGGAGTGCTATCTTTGCTTAAATAAACACTGCTGTCGAGGTCCATCCTGTCTGTGTGCCAGTCTTAGCAGCGCACCACCTGCCAATCAGCCGGCAGTGACAGCCCGGGCCCTTGGATACAACAGTACCTTTGTGCACGCCCCCTCCCCTCCTCGCGTGCCAAGCTCTCCCTGGACTTTAATGAAGACAGACAGGAAGTGGGGGAGGAAGACCAGAGCAGGAAATGACCACATATAGATTCAGGAATTCAAAGGGCCAAAGAAGTATAGGATTATCAGTGCGGCGGAGTTATAGGCCCAGGGAGCAGAGATGATTGAATGAAAGCATGAAAATGTGATGAAGAGCAGCAATTTTACCCTCGGGGTATTTGTGTAAAGGTCGTTTAAGTGTATGGGGTCGAAGGCAAACAATGCAGCCTTAAAAGACTAGTTTATTACAGAAAACTGGCTCTTTCACCGAAGACATGGCAAATTATACTAAGCCCATTTGTCCCACATATACATAATATTTACAAGATACCTCTCAAATTGCAGAAAATAAATTCTGACTCAAACCTTCATTTCAGCCTCTAATCTGCACTCCAGCAACACACCGCTTATTTTCACAAAGGTAATTTCTCTAGCTCTAAATTGCGTATGTACACAACATGACAGGACTATAGTTAAATATCTCACCAGCTATAACTGCTTTTCAGTTTAATTAAAAGCGACACAGAAGGGGAAAGGTGCATAATGTAATTTGGTGACCTCATTGGGGAATTATGAAGTTTGGGGTTTGGCTTGTGGTCATGCAAACCAAAAAGGTAGATCTTTTGCTTATTTGTGCAACCAACAACTCAAATGGGTTCTCAGACTTTAAACCAACAAACGTAGCTGCTTTTTGGTGTTTTGAAACATATTTCTAAACGCACTGAGAAAAGGAATGCTGTTAATTATGTCAACACCTTAAAAAACTATAGTTATACCATATGAGTCAAATTACTCTCTGCACATAAATATAGAGCCTAGTTCAGAGTGTAATTGCTCTAGAGTAATCCAAAGAGAAATATAGTTGTTGAGGCGACTGTTGTGTCGTGTGCCGGTCTTTAGGGAGGTTTAATGAAGAGCCTAAGGGTAATGAGCATGAGGTCAAAGGTCACTCTGAGCCTGACTGATGTCATTAGCAGGTCAGCTCCAATCTCAAGAAGCTCCTTTAGTGCAAAGAGACGACAGTCTGCAAGCTAATTTTACACTTTCTTTTACTGCATAAAATCATCATTCACTGTATTGTAATAAAATATAAATTGTGAACTTACTAATGCACCCAAATGTGATCATGAATATTTTTCTTATCTATCTCTGTTTATTTCTGGATATAGTACTGTATGTCCTTGCGGTTTGAGGTATTTTTATACATGGAAAGAAGCAAACCTGTCTTTCTCAAGGGGAAGTCGTCCTTGCTCTCGATGGGCGATGGCAGCGTGTACTGGCAGGTGGGGGAGGTGCCGCCCGGAGGTGGAGAGCTTTGGTCAAGGGATGTGTGATGAGAGGACCTGGTACACATAAAAAGTACACATTATTTCAGACTATAAGAATTGTTATGTTTAAATACTGTTTAATATCTATGTTATTAGTACAAAACATTTCTAATTTAATTTGATTGTGTGGCTGCTACTTACATGTACCAGAGTTTCGGATGCTGAATGAAAGCGTGGCTTCCTCCGTTGCTTATAGGGTCCTTTGCCGTTTTATTCAACAGAAACTCTTGGAGTTTCTGTTTGACCTCTGTACTGGCCACTGCACCTGTGAGGCCAGCAGAGACAAACAGGGGGATTGGGGTTACCCTAAGGCAAATCTTACCATATGGTATTTTAATGAACTTTGTGCATCATATTTCCCTTTGCCTAGAAGCCTGCCCAGATTCCCCTTGCATCTTTATTTCAAAGCGGCTCAATCTCATGTGGAAACATCGCCCCCTTGTGGTGTGTGAATATTTTGGGCTGCTGTAGTGGAACTGCAGTGAGATGTTCTTTCCCACTGGGGGATTACAGTTGCAGAACACAGTTTCAAATTACCTGTCCTGACAAAGTCATAAATCTATTCTATTATTAGATGTAAGGTAAAAACAGAGCGAAAACACTATACACAAAGTTATATTCATCTAGCTATAAATTGCTAAATTGTGAGTCTGCATGGCACCAAACAAAGTATTGTATGGCTCCTTTGCAAATGAAAGTGTAATTATCTCTGAATATTGAACATTATTAAAAAATAATATCAAAATAAAAAGGAAAAGCTGAGCCAGAGCATGTTTGGAGAGTGTCTGTGTGGTGCGGTGGTGAGCACTCACTCTCTCTGGAGCGCTCCTTGGCCCTCAGGCTCAGTGTGGACACATGCATCTCCCTGCGGTGGCGCTCCTGGTCCTTCTCCTGCTGGTTCTGCTGCTCCAGACGGCGCTCCTTCTCTGCCAGCTCCTGCTGCTGCTTCATGGCCTGCAGTTCCTGCTGGAGCTGTGCACACAGAACAGTGTCAGAGGCATAAATATAAAACAAAGGATTTTACATCAGTTCTGCAGTCTACTGCACTTTTTACTGCAAAGGACCACACTGTGCTCATCTGTGCAAACCAAACCCACTACATTATAATGTGCTGAGTGCTGAATACGTTAAAGGGCTTGAAAATTTGCTGAATACATTAGATTAAGTAAATGCATTACCAGAAATAGTTTCTTTCTATTGATTATTCCGTGTGTAAAAAGCAGATGTACAGATTAGCGTATTGTTACACATCTTCTCTTTTTCCTTGACCAATGATAACTCTCCTGTCCTCTCATAATGGCCCTGTTCTTTGTGCATGTCTCTGCTGTGCTCAGACCTTGAGGTGCTCCTGGAGCTGGGCCTGGTGCTGTCGGCTCAGCTTCTCGTGCTGTTTCTGGAACTCGCTGATGAGGAGCTGCTTCTGGATCTGCTGCTGCTTCTGGATGAGCAGCAGCTCCTGCTGCAGCTGCCGCTCCCACAGACCCGGGTCTGATCCTGGACCTAACATCCTCAGCTCTGTGCGCAGGTCCAGGGGCGACAAGGGCTCCACCGACAGGGGGACGTCCGGCTTTATGTCCACTGTGGCACAGAAAGAAAGAGCTAAAGGGTCAGTGAAACCAAATCTATGACATTTTGATATCTCTATAAACAAACAAAGGATCCACCACATCCTCAACAGAGTCCCCTGGGAAAACCATAGGACACTCTGTTGACATTTGGCACAAAATATCAACATGGAAATTTCTGCTACTTTAATCCTCACCTCGTGTTTACTAAAAAAAAAACAAGAAACTTGACATGCAGACAATATTCTTCACTTTGGCCCATGGGTCTGGCTGTGTTCTGTGAACTTTTGATTATTTTCCATTATAAGCAAAAGTGAGATACAAAGTGAGAGGGCATCCCCTTGGTCTTATGATTCTATAAATAGCAGTGCACCAGAGAAAATCAATGGCCAGTACATGAAAGACAAAGCTAGTTTGTCTTCCTATTCTACAGAGATGATCACTGATTAGGCAAAAGGTTTGAGCTGTGTCTCTGGTACTTTCACCTCACTATATCACAGTGATCATTCATTTACTAAATATAAAAATATTTAAATCTAACATCTGACTGATCACAAGGTGGTGAGATTTGACCGCTGACTCCAAAGTGATGTATTATTATCACAAAATGACATTCAAGAAAGGGAACATTTCGTGCAGAGTGCATAATTTCTGATCCATTTTAAGAACAAGAAAAAAAAATCTGATGTACTTATGATTCCTGGAAGAGGCTTCATTTTACAGCATTATACTCACGAGCTTTAGAATATCACTATTCTTTTTTTGTATAGTGAATAATAAATGTATTTTGCATTTAGAATTTGAAATAATACTAAAGTGCCTTTCTTTTACAGTTCTGTGAGGTCCGCTGTCCACTGCCTGTGCGTTCTGCCCTAAAGCCTGTTTTTCATAGCCACCATTCCATGTGTATGCAGCCCTGATGATTATAAATAGCAACATAAAAGCAAGTGGCGCAATTCTGGTCTGTGACAACCCCCACGCCCTCTCTCTCTCTCTTTCTCTCTCTCCAGTCTTCGCCACCCTAACTTGCCGCTGCCATGACAACGCCTGCTACGTAATTATGTCTCCCCATCCCGCACACATCCCGTCTTGCTGTGTGTCATCTCTTGCCTACAGTGGCACATGTTAACTCTTATATCAATTCTTATATAAGGGAAAAGGAGTCCCCCAGCAGAGAAAGACAAGAGAGACACAAAAACCTGCTGACACAAGTCTACTTTTCAAAGTTGTTGTGTTTTGATATGTTCAAAGAGGGAGAAGAGGCAGTCCTGCGCTCTGATTCTTTTTGTGTGTTCTAAAATAAGCTCCCATTGAACAACAGGGAGAGCGGGCACCTGTAGCATGGACTCTTCCTCCTGACAGATCATATTAATCTTAGCGTGTGTACGTACTTTGACAAAGGACTATTTTTGCAAGTAGGAACCAATCTACAGTAGTCAGACAGCCTCGCTTTCAGTTAATGGACCTAAATATAGACGAAGAAAAAACACCTGCTGCTGACGGGGAGAATTCACCACTGTGATAACTAATTAATCTCATATTTCATTCTGTGCTCTGGCTGTGAGTGGCATTAAGAGCCACACTTTGATGAGGGCACCTTGCTGAGCGGGGTGAAGGCGTGGAGAGAAAGGGCCAAGGGTGAGAGCTTAAGGCATCTTTGATAGCTGAGGCTCTAGAGACAACCGCAGCATTTGCCTGGTCTATTATTACAGTAGGTTGGCCAAGTCCAAAAGAGTGACAATACTGCGCTAACATAATAAGCACTGAAGGTGTGCGCTTTATTTGGAACTCAATGTGAGAAAGACAAATAAAATATGTCTTTCTTGCTCAGCCACCACCAGAACCAAAATATCCACACTTCTGATTTACTGTCACATAAAGTGTATTTAAAGTGAAGCGCACCCGTGCGCCACTTCAATATGAAATCTATGCCTCGTGTATGGTGTACGGTGTAAAAATATGCAGAGAATACGGAACCACCACCAGTAACCATGGCTAAATATAAGTGCTTTTCTGAGCAGGGGCTTAATATAGACAATGTGAGAAAGACTGTCACAGTTGTGAGGGCCGCATGCTCAATTTAACGCGGGCAAAAATAAAGGCGCAGGGGCTGCCTTTATGTAACATTCATTTTCAGGTCACTTTGGAAAATGAAAGAATTGTAAGAGAACATATTATGTATTCCAGTGGTATTGTTGTCTAATTGCCAGTGATTGTGGTTCAAATGCATTTCTTTATTGTGATCTGGAGAATGTGATCTGACACAATATAAATTCTACAATGATTAACTAGAAAATGTTATATCGACTATTATTGATTACATATATATATATAATATATATATATATATATATATATATATATATATATATATATATATATATATATATATATATATATATATATATATATATATATATATATAAATCCCAATATATCACAAAATGTTATTGTTTTTTCCCCCTAATATTATTCCAAGAGAAAAGTGCACTGAGGTGTCTCCAGGCATAGGTAAGCCAAAGATTTATGAATGACAGTTCCCAAATTTGTTTTTAGCACCAGGGGTAGAAGAGCACCCTGCCCCATGCATACCCACATTCCTCGTGTGGCGGTCCTGCCAAAAGAGGGGGCGAGGGTGGACTCACTCGTGACTCACGCAGACCTGCTGGGACTCCTGCTGCAGTAGCATCGCGAGCCAGCCTCTCAAAGTGTTTATTTCTATCACTGAGATGCCTCTCATTAGCCCTGCCGGCGGTCGCGGCGACAATCACAGCCTTAATTTGAAACGTCGGATCAGTGTCTGTTTTTCGCCTCTAGCCACATTAGCAGCATTCGCACACATTACCAACAACACCAGCATCACATGAGAGCAAGATGTAACATGTATATTTAGTCACCGCACGTGTGATAGAGGATATAAGACTTTGAGCGATCCATTTAAACCCTGTACCTTGTAACTAATATAAAGAGGGTATTATATATATAGCGGCACACAATATACAAAATATCAAACAGCCAGTGCTTCACAGAGCAAGGTGCCAGATGTAGCAAAGAGTTTTTGGTTTTTTTTTTTAATAATTGCACGTTGATGGGTGCTTTGCTATAAAAGGGAAATGCAGATTTTTTTATTTAGAAAAGTGCTGCTCGGTGGCTGAGTGGATGGCACACGTGCGCTCCATGTGAGCAACCTGTAGCATTGTGAGTTTGAATCCTGCTCTAGACAGTTTGCTGCAGTGTCCTTCTCCAGTCTCATCCCCATTTCAAGCTGCACTGTCCTGTCTAATAAATCCTATGGGCCAAAAAATCCTTAAAAAAAAGAAAAAAGAAAATGGGTCAAAGAATCTTAACACAACAGTTTGCAAACCAACACAATTACAACGCAATACAAATCACTCAATTCATGCAAAGCGATGTTAAGAAACTTAGAAAGCTGTTAGGTAGAACAATATAGTTAATTCATAATAATTTTCTAGAACTTGAGCAATGTACTACTGAAGTACATTTAGGTCAGTACAAAGCACATCTATGTTTATCGTGTTACATAAAGCCTGTGGCAAACCTGCTGTTTCCTATTTCACCTCATAAATCCTATAATTCGACAATGGCAAAGCGTGTTCTGAGTTCATGTGGATCACTGCAGAACAACTTGTTCCCCATAGGCTGTGATGTCTGCTTAAAAGGCTTTTATTCAGTGTGATGCTGACCACAGCTCATCAATTATCGGTGTATATATTATCAGTGACGCAACCGTGTTTCATACATAACAGCACCAGCACAGTGTTTACTCCTTAAACATGTCGTATGTTGCATGGATTTGAAGCCCGTGGAGATGGCAGCTGATCTATATTCCCTGTCTGACAGTATAAATAGCAGCAGAGATAGAGGAGATGTTTGAGGGCAAAAATAAGCTGATGCTGGGGACTGCAATGTGGCGCTGGATCTCTCATTAAGTGCCTGTTATTTTGAGCAGCTGGCATGTCTAAAGCAGGAAACAGGTCTTTATTTTTAAGACTCGGGCTCGTCCTTGTTGCAGCTGAGTTTGTTAACAAACAGGGCTGACTTTGAGTGGAGTCACTGAGAATGTACTGCTCTTAGACCTTATACCTCATCAAATACTCAATGGAGTATGTGTACGTCTCTGCCTTCATGTTTTTAGTTCAACAGAATACAGTGTATTTTGTTCCAGTCAGTCATCTAGTAGAGAATGAATGAATGAATGAATGAATGAACGAATGTGAACGTCTGTCTTTGCACGCGTCATTTAGTGGGCAGTGCGTGCCCGCCTGAGGCCCGAAGTTTAAGAGAATTAGTGGATAAACAATTTTTGCATAAATAATTATAATTTACTTTATTCATATACATTTTATTAATTATTATTATTATGTTGTTGTTGTTTTTTTTTTTTACGTTTTATGACTTCATATCATATTTTACTTGATTAAAATATGATGAGTCAATTCATGTGTGAATTGACAAAACATGAACAGGAAAGAGTTCAAATGAAAAGGCTAAAGGACAGGATAGTACTTTCTTATATTGTATACTATTGGGTTTCAGAATGATAAGAAATTAGGACCGTTGCCATAGCGATTACCAGTTGAAAACGGGATATGATATCTTTTGAATGGGAAAAAGTCCCCAAAATGTTGCAGATACAACAGGAAGCTGAAAGCCGGGAATAGCGTTGAAGACTACAGTGGAATCTTTTAATGTCTTGTCAAACCCAGACTTGACCCTAATGCCACAGGCCAAAACAACAACAATCCTCTTCAGAAATGTGCACTCTAAACTCCACTGCCCCACTTATCTGTACCATATGCACATTAAGCTAATAAGAACTCATTGTTATTTAAAATCAGAGCCATGTGTTTCCATTGTAGTATGTCCCTTTAGCAACGAGCGCTCACATGAATAGATGCAGATGAGAGGACTTGAAAGCTACTGTGTTATTATTGTCTGAAAGGTTGCTTTGCTTTCATGATATTTTACCTGATACAAATGCATTGTGGGAGTTAATCAACAAGCGAGCCAATGTGAGAAGGGGTTCAACAGAACTTTGATAATAGAAATAATCAAAAAAAATTAAAATTAATGCCGACCTATTGTACTGGGGCTCTGTAGTGTTTTGAAAATGTCAAGAACTTTGAACCGCTTCAGCGATATGTTGATGAAGGCTGTCTACTCTGGCAACAGCATGAAAATATCAACTAACACACAAAAAGAGGGGTATTTTGAGCTTGGTAATATTAGTCACAGTCGAATGACTTACTATAAAGTGGAAAGGACAAATTAGACTGACAAACAGCAGAAAGAGTCTCTATAAATATCTGTTCCAAACCACTGTTATAGCGGGACGTGCCAAGATGGAATGATAACGCACACATGCCTAATCTTAGCAGACTAATGCCATAAACTGAAAATAACTCACCTAAGAATAGCTGACCCACAGAATACGCAAGGAGCCTCAATTCACTGTGCACTACTCTGTATCTGTTGTTTAGCTCAGAAGAGACAAACACAAGATCGTTCTTTGCTAAAGGCTACATAAGTGCCATGCTATTTTAATTCTAAACTTCCAATGTGTAGTTGTTTACATATTGAACTGAAGGGTCAAAGGGCAGGAGGCATTTTTTCCATCAAGCTCTCATATGACTACTTTCTGTTTGTTCCCAAAAAATCCACATGACCTGTTGTCTATTCAAGACAACACTTCTTCTGAAGACTATATATAACAGGTTTATCAATAGCGGGTAACAAAACCTAACCAAATGAAGCATGACTCATGTTTAGTCAATAACAGTGCCTAGTCATCCGTCACTCTGATGTCACCCACTTTCAATGCAATTCCAAAATAGCACAGACAATGTGTTACTGTGGCAATATCATACCACTGTTGAGTTGTAGTTTTCAGTTGAAGATTTTTTTTATTTTTTTTTCCCTGCTTCCTGAAAAGTGTCAGACCAGCTTTTGCACAACACGAGCGCAACATCCCCAAAGTGAAAAAAGCTCAGCGCTGAGAAACACGCTGCTTAAGGTGTCAAAAGCAACACTCTGTGGCAAACACACCAAAGCTGGTAAACAGTAAATACCTTGAAACGAAGGAGAAGCGTCAGTTTCAACCACGCTGACACTGCCGCGACCGAGAATCTTTGAGTTTGGAATGAGCGAGTGAAAAGAGTTGCGAGGGAGAGAGAGGGAGGGAGAGCGGAGAGGAGACTGACAGGATGGAGAAGGATGTCCGTGCGCCCGCGTCCGCCCGAGTGTGCGCTCGTTTCCCTCACCTGAGTTGTTCACGTTGTGCATCTTGCTGCCGGGGATCTGCTGGTGGTAGTGTCTGCCGTCTGTTGTGGAGAAACTCGACTCGCCCTCGTAAATCGTCTGCAGCATAGTCCACTCAGCGCTCAGGTCTTCATCGCAAGCCGTGGTGTTGCTTCCTGTCACCAGAAGAGCCACCCCTTCCCTTCAGCCGCTCTCTCTGGGGAAGCGACCAAGACAACAGGCTCGCTCTCTCGCTCGCTCTCTCTCTCTAACACGCACTCTGCCTCCTCCTTCCTTCTTGCTCCTACAGGCAGACGCTAAAGAGGGAGAGAGAAAATAAGAAACTCTTCAAAAAACACACAGAGAAAAGTCCACCTCTGAGCGGCAGGAAAGACCTGAGTGGCCAGAGGAAAAGCGGCGCGGTGTGCGCTGAGCAAGAGTCTGGAGCGGTAATGCCAAAGCCAGGGGAGGGGAGCAAGCCTTCATTTGCATGTGAATCAACAACTGCGTGGCCCCACAGGTGACAGAAATAGAACAATGGCCAGCCCTGGCTAAAAATAGGTCAGGCGAGGCGCGGGGATTGGAGCAGCATTGATGCGTTTAAAAATACCGCACCAAACACAGCTGTCTTCTTCTGCTGCTGCTCCTGCCAGTAGGCATGTCTCCTGACTCCAAAGCACTCTATATACACACATGAAGGCTTGGTTTCTCTCCCTGTGCGCTTTCGACTTGTTGAACCAGTCTTTCACACAATTTCTATTTATATCATTTTTTCTCCGGTACAAAGATTCACCTTGATGCATCTCACACGTAACATGTAAAGGCAAAGGTTCTGAAGCCGTGTGTGATTCAAACGTTTTAAAATAGTCAACCGATGCACCTGATGTCTCTTTTATAAACACTGCTGAATGCTAAAAGCTTTATGGATGCTAAGTTATACAACCAAAGGTTATTCAATATTTCAGTGATTTCAAAGGTCTTAATTGTGTTCATTTGATTGCAATGCTTAAATGTGAATTTAGGCCAGTAATGTTACCAAGGAAGCATGCTTTTCAGCGACCCAACTGTACCATGTCATAACAGCTTGATCACAATTACATAAGGCCTCCAAAGTGTGTCAAGAAGCTCTCCGGGGCTAGCTCACACCATTTCCTTGAAAACTTGGATCTGAAAAACATAAACGAGACTAGAGAGTTTGTTAGAGACAGAAAATGGAAACACTTTACAATAGCATTTATTTTAATTAGCCTTAACAAAGCCTGAGCAAAGAATGAAGTCGTAATGAACAAATGGTTTTATTAAGAATGATTCATGCTTAGTAAATACTTCACTAACATCCTAATCCTTGAACTGTTACATGTTACATATGAATGCAGCAACATGGTTTGCTTGTTATGTAAATAGTGTATGGATGTGCGTGACTGACACTATTTTGGAGAGGGACAAGTTACTAAATGGATGACTTGTATTAATATTGTCCAAGGACTGTGCGTAGAACTTTAGCCACTTTGGCATAACCTCTTTTGTTCAGATTAGTGTTTGTATGTGCATTGTCCCTGAAATAAACAAATAAACTAACTAAACCCTAACGCCTTAGCTCATGTTTTATCAAGGCTAATTACCGTGTACTTAGCGTGTTATTAAGTGGCTTTATGACCAGAGCTTCTCCTCTTAATACTACTTTAATCAACAACCGGCTTCTACGTCAAGTCAAACATCCTATCTGGCCAAAGATGCACGACTGGCTATCAGTGACCAAGAAAGTGTCTGTGCCTTTAAATTTTTCATCTTCCTTCATAATTTGACCTGTCCCCGAGCCAGGGGCGTGGAGCCAGCCAGCCAGCGTGGGCTATTTTTAGGCTCTGAGCCGCTTTGACGACTGGGCTACAGCGAGTCAAAAGAGGAGGAGAGGGAGTTTTACTGTGTTGTTTCAGCTGGATAAACATTTAAACCCCTCATAGATTTTACTACGGCACTAAGAAATACGCAAATTCTCTCTCTCTCTCTCTCCCCTGGATTTAAAACAAGCCCAGCAAGAGATCACTATTTACAGATGCCTTTTAAGCCGTCTAAATATAAACGCAAATAAATAAGATAATCGGGTTTGCGAAATCCCTACAGTGACACACATTTCTATAGTTGAATCTAGGGTGATGTCGGCTGGAAGATGAAGAGGACCGGACGAGAGTCAGAAATAACAAGGTTTCAAGTCCAAGGTGTGCGCACAAGTCCCTGAGCTCCATCTGTCACGTAAGCGCAGAGATCAGACACTCAACCTGTAGACGGACCTGCACCTACGCCGACTGTCTACATCTATCATAAAGGAGAAGTAGGCCTGTCTGCTGCCTGCCAATTAAGATGAGAATAATATGCAGGTGTAAAAATCAAAGAAGTGCCATATTGTGCAGAGATGGAATACAGTTATCCATGTCCGTACTGCATATTTTGTATCTATATTCAAAGTTCTATTAAAGTTCCAACGCGTGCCTTTTATTTGATCATAGTTTATATTTTACAATGATTATTCCTTGTTTTGTTGCACCAAATCACAGAAACACGTTCCGAGTTTGTTGATTTTGTTCGCTCATTGTCAGTAAAGCTTTTTATTATGCTGATTATTGTTTTTACACTTCTAATTTTGTGATCATGATTATCAATTCACCACATCCTTAGTGTGGAGCAATAAAGCAATCTAATCAGTGTTAAAAGTGTTCCGCTATGAAATATAAATGTGAGAAGTGTCTACTTGTTCAGAGGCTATGGAATAAAAGCGGTGATTGCGATTCGATGTGTGCTACAGTCTGTATCCACTGGCTTCAGAAACAAAATATTACATCTTTTATATTGAAAAGGCAATGGGCAAAAGTCCTCAAAATGTCCAATCCAACAGGAAGTTGAAACCCATAATTTGTAACCAATTTAATGTGGTAAAAAGTAAATACATTGATAAGAAACTTCAACACTTGAGTTTTGGAGAAAAATAATCTCACTCATCTCTGGTGATAGGGATGAAACTATAATTAAATGTAGTATTATTACACGGTTTCCAATAATTGGTTTTTTAAAGATATGTTTTCATTTACACACTTGAAAGGCTCTCATGTTACAAGTTTATTTACTGTAAAAGGGAAAATATGGGACTAGAAAATACAGTATGCCATGCAATTGTTTCTATATTTATCCAGATGTTTTAAAGCTCTTCTCTAGCAGTGCATTGCATCGTAAAAAGTCTAGAGAACCACATGTCTAAACTGCAAAAATCTAACAAAATGAATAGTTTTCATCTGCTCCTTAAACAAAAAGGTTTACTGGGACACTTCAACACTGATTAACCTATACTTTTTTATATATAACTCACTTCCTGGGGCTGAAGGGAGATTGTGGGGTTAGAAATAGCTCCATCCAATAGGCAGGGTTCAGTAAACCTTCGATGTGGCCGGCCCATAATAGCTCTAACTGCGTCACTGGTGGCCTTTGTCTACTTTAGTCCTATTAAAGCATTTAAGTGTGAACGTCAGCGTGCCTGCTGCCGGACTGCCACTCAGAGACGAGTCCTCAGGGGCCGCGCGCCGCTGTCTGTCACCTCACTCATGTCCAACGCTGTGGACGAGGCCTGGCTTTGATAAAAACAAGTCAGATCAAGGGACAAAAATACATGATGTTTGGTTGGAGCTAATAAAAACACGGTGTTTCTCAAACTGTGGGACTGGTACAACAAAAGCCTCTTTAGCAGTCGGGGTGTAATTTGCATTTCAAGATTTCCTTTACGTTAAGTGAGTATTATTATGCATTTTAGTGCTGCCTTTGTTTGGGAGAAATGTTGAATCACTGACTGAAATGCAATTCTGCCAAGTTAGCCGAGATCTGGTGGCCAAGTTAAGTCTTGGTGTAGTCCAGGGTTAGTCTGGGTTTTGACCTGCTTTTGTCCGAGTTTATTTCCGGTCTTGTTGGAGTTTAGTCTTCATTTGTTTTCTCACAGCTAGCATGCACTCATTCCCAGTTTATGCAACATAACTTCATGCTGTTTTTGTCGTTTAGCTTTACTTTAATAACGTTTTAAAATGGAGACGATTGCATTTATTTAACTTCATTATAAGCCAACTCACATTACTACAAAATTACACTAGCTCACAATAACATTACTAAAACACGGTCGCATGTGGCACACTGAGCATGATGAAACCCAGCAGGGAGGCAGCGAACAGGAAAAAATAAGCAGCAGCTAAACTCAAGTGTTGCGACAGATACTGTATGTGTGCTGCTGGTGAAAAAAACAGCTCTTCAGGACTGCGATGATCCAGCAACAAATTGGTCTGGTCCCATCGCAGCTCGCTTATGCACATGTGGGTGGAAATGACTCATGGTGCTTTGTTACTGGGCATTAACTCAAAGCCTGAGTCCCTTGAGAAGCCTCTCTGCCGCTAATTGACCATAAATATGATGACGTCAACAAATGAGAAAATACATTTGCTTTACGTAAAAGGGTACGTGTATTTTTTGTAAAGGCCGCACAATAGCTTTTACAATTAGAATAATCTATACATAATCATCCATTTTCCTGAACCAGTACTCTTTTTTGCGGGTTGCCTAACAATTTGGTTAATCATTAGTCACTCCTCAGTCACACAGGGTGACCACGAGTTAGGGCAGTTAGATTCTGGCTATCATTCGATCTTCCAGACGCTGGCCAAACGTTTGCCCTCTTTTCCACTTAATATTAGCTTTCTTAAAGATGCACTATGCAACTTTTCTGATAATAGATCCATCACCTGCTTGTTTCCATGGATGTCTTATTGGTCTGCCTGGAACGTTCCACAGTATATCGTTAAACATGAAATCTACCTGACATTTCAGGGTAATAATCTAAAAGAAAAAAACAATGAATAATAATAATGTAAAAAATATGATGAACTAGAGGCATGCAAAAAATATGTGTAAGAATAAAATGGACTTAAATACAAAGTGTAGACAGAAAGATGAGAGCAACAGTGCAAACTAGCAGTGCAAATAGTGATGTTAACATGAGTTATAAAGTGCCCATTAGTCCAACAGCAGATGGAAAGAAGCTGCTCTTGTGGAAAGAGGTTTTGGTGCAGATGGACCATTGCCTCCAGCCCAAGGGGAGTCAACTTGTATTATTTATCATTTTATTACCTTGCTCGAAAATACCTTGCAAAACCTTCAAACTGTGCTGCTCGGGGTCGGGTGGATAGCACTGCGTCGTTAGTTTGAATGGGTGTTGCTGCATGTCCTTCCCTTGTCTCATCCCCATATCATGTCCTGTCCAATAAAGCCTACAGGCCAAAAAACATTGTCACTGTGAGGGAGATCATGTCTTCACAGATCTGACCCGTAACTTTGCCTGGTGGCGCCAAAGTTGAATGCTTTAGTGTGGAACATTCCAGGCAAAGGCATAACATCTCCATAGAAATGGGAAAAGTTACATAGAGCACCTTGAAACCAGATTTAGTTTGATTGACAGTGTCACAAACAATACTACTTATTTTTAATTTCACAATGTTAAATGAATCAGTCGTCACGTCCTTTCAAATCCACATCTTCAGAATTGAACACTGCATGTTTTTGTAATATCACACAGCCGTAATTGTTTGTCTTCCATCCTGTTAATGCATCGTTTCATCATGCCACCTGGGACCACGCGGCGGATGTGATCAAGGCAGGTGCGGCTTTCTCCAGTCAGAGGAGACGTCCCTCCCTGGAGAAGCCTCTCAAAACAAACAGCTTCTCATGACGTTACTGCCCTACTTTGTCATGTGGCTCTGTGCCCTCAGTGACCAACGCACACAGCTCCAAGGACTGTGTTGGCAGGAAAATACCAACACCGACCACTTCAGACAGACATCAATGTGACTTTCTTCACAAATCTGGAACAAAACACATTAATAAGAGCATCACGCTGTGCCAACACATACCTGCTAAAAGCTTGGGTGAAGTTTTGTCACTTCAAAAAGCTCATTTTCCTTTTACCTTGTGGTTAGCCTTGTAAAAGCACAAAAGCCTCAAACTGTTGATTTGATAGTAAAAATCCAATTAGCCTGTACATCTGGATGTGTGATGTGAGTGCGTTGGCCCATTAATGATCGGTGCACTCTTGCTTTTTATTGGGTTACTCTCTGTCTGGCGTCCTGTGGTATTTCCTGTTGGACTTTCAAGGCAGGAGTCAATGCACTTTACAGGTTGGATCAAATAACATGAAACACATAAAGCCAGTGTTGTTTTTTGGTTAACTATGAAGTTTTGACTATTAACAAAATCACAGATGAAGCTGCAGTGTTATAGGGTGTGACTGTGCCTCGCCTAAAAAGAAGACATTAACAGTGAAGTATTTTGTGTTATTAGTAAATAAAAATGTATACAGGAGATGCAAGACTAATCTCAAGTGAATACAATGACATTTTCAGTTGTCGCAATTGGCAAATTGCAAAAAATATTAAATGTAAATATTTATAATAAGGGTGGGTGAAATGGCAAAAGAAAGCATAGTAAACTTTTCTTAGGGCCAGACTATTAATGGTTTGAAAAAAATTCACGCTTCATGTACACTTCTGTTTTTCTGTTGCGTTTAAGAAGCAACTAAAGTGATCTGCTTCTTCACACTTCACTGTGATTGGGTAAATCACTCACTTGGAGCCTTACAGTGACCAATAGCAGGAGTGGGTGGGAAAGTGTTTGTGTTTGAGCAGACTGCTGCATTAAAGAGAGTATCACCAAAATTGTCACAGGAATGAGATCACAATTCAATTTAAATTGCCCAGTCCTTTTTACATAACATAAAGTCCTCTGTGAATGTGGTCTTAAAGAGAGTAACTGTAAGAAAGTAGTGGTGTTCCGACATATCGAAATATTGTGATACTAAATTGGTGATACAGTATTGATATCGTGGGCTGCTGTATCAATATATCATCATTTTTGGTATAATAGTGACAGCACTACACTTTTCTTTCTTGTTTAGAGAACTTTCTTGTTTATCCAAAACATATTCACTGTTTTGATGATTAAAATGGGCGTATTTCATTTTACGTTTGTGCAGGATCGTGGTTTAACAAAGAAAACGTTGGTAAAATGTTTTATGGTCTTTAAAAAAAAAAAACAGTGCTAGATCATAGAATATCATGAGCAATATATCAATTATTGCATGTATCGCAATATTGTGATATTGTATCGTGAGCCGACTTTGGGCAGATTTTTTGTTATTAAAAAAGAACCGCAAATCTAATTGCAAAAAAAAAAATTAGAAGTAAAAATTAAAATAAAATAAATTCTAACCAACAGCACCAGAAGTGAATGGTAAACGATCTGTGTATTATGCGTTGACCTCGAGGTGACTCAAATGGCTTCTTCATAAGTTTTCTAAAAATAGCTGTGGTGCTCAAAAGCCCACTGGAAACAGAGGGCAGAGGGCATTTTTTTTACTGATCAATACGTTCATCTGTGCTGGAAACCATTGATGCGGTGTAAATTGACCATGTTGTTGCCTTACGTGTCCTACGTTCATTTACCATAACCCTACTTCATTTGACTCCCCATCGTCTTCTACACAACAAACTATAGACTACCTCGATGATAGACAGGCATTGAACAGCTTAGCATCGATCACAGCCTCTGAGAAAATAAAAGTCAATGACGCTTTCACCAGTCATTAACAATGGCAGACGAAGAGGATTCTGAGAAAACTCCAGCCTGAAGCCTCAGCGTGAAGTCGTGGTTGCATCAGCAGCTCTTTACCGCGTCTGCAGAAGTCAAATGCCACAAATGTATCATACAAACACACAGGCCTCAGCAGACACATGTGACTTTGATGGAAACCAGCCGAATTCACTTGACCTTAGAAAAATCCCAGCGGCTATAACAACAACAAAGGCGCTCAGTCTTATTTAAAAACTGTGGGTAATCATAGCATCCCAAGTGCCCTGAGCTATTATCTTTAAAACGTACTTTTTGATAAGAATACAGCTCTGAGGGAAAAAAATCCTTTGGTCTTTTGTCAAAATGTCAGCTTTGTTATTCTTGTCTTTACACAATTTTAGCGTTCCATTGAAACAACCGCACATCAATTAATTACAATACTATGGAAATTGGGCTGCAACGTCTAATCGGATTAATTGTGACAAATCAATTATTGAAAGAACCTATGACGGGTTTGTGGCTTACAAACGGACAACAAAATAGGTCTGGATATATATTTAGCATTTGGATATCAGGAGGTTTTTTTAGTCTGCATGTTTTTGCCTTAATCTTCTAAAAATGTAATAAGAAATCTAAAAGTTGCCTACTAAAATAATGAGTCGATGCAGCCCTACATAGAAAGTTTACACAACACAAGCCCTTTAACTATTAGTTTGTACTGCAGCAACGAATGAATATTTTGCTGCTGCTCGATTAATCTACAGACTATTCTTTTCGTTTGATTAGTTGTTTAGTTGCAAAAGGTCCATGAATGACCCAGATACAGATCAAATGAAGCAGTCTGAGGCCACACTGAAAGAGTACCATAACAGGCAAAATACTTTTCCTAAAAAACACAAAATGTTGGTATAATTCTTGCTTTGTCTGAGTCATAAAACCTCTTCTCTCAGCATGTCTTGGAGTCCATTTATAGGCCGTTTATCGTTCGAATTTATAGTTGTTCAGCCATGTGATAAGCAAATACAACATTTCATCTCTTAATCCTTATTTCTTAACTTAATTCTTTGACGACCTTTAAAGGGCAGAAAACAAAACTCCCATTCATAGATTCACGTCAAAAGTGAGGAAATGAGGTTTTATTGCGGGGAAGGGTGGACTGACGCTCATTGTCCCGGGCACTTCCACCTACGCCACAGCTCTTCACAGAACCCTCCTCCTGCGGTGTCACCAACGACAATCCCGCTTCCTCTCATTATCACAGACAGACTGCACGATACGTAATGGACCCAAAGTCCACATATGCAATAAACCTGCAGGGATTTTTACACTCTGCATCAGTGACCTTGAGTTTTTTACAGCTGTATATATGTACAGTATATTCCCCTGATAACGGTTCATGCGTTCGCTGCGTATTTTTAGATGCAACGAGATGAGATATTTTACAGTTAGGTGCACTGGACTATATGGAGGCTGGAGGGCGCACCACTTGTTGCTTGTCTCCATGGAGATGTAAATGTTCCACAGTATGGCATTAATTATCTTGCCTGGAAAGTCCAGAATGATATCGATCTGTATTTGTTCAAACAGATCGATTCTAGTTTTATATGGCCCTTGAAATAAAGCTTGATTGACTGAAAAGACAAAAAAAAACATCACAGAGTAGAAAACCACTGCGGATTTGTGCAGAATCAATGAGTGAAGCACAAGACGCAGTTAATCTGAGATGAGAGAAGTTTGTTGTAAATGGCAGATGACCAATGAACTCGTTTGTGCCACATGCGTTACGGAAATAAACAAATCCGATTTCACGGTTCTGTCGGAGTTTGATTCGAGGCGTGGCGTAAGGCGTGGTGACCAGACTCACTCTATGTCAAATCTAAACTAAAAACTGTTTTGTTTGGCTGTGCATATGACTGAAATGCTTTTCTTTGCACTCTTCTCTTTTATGTCTTGAACTATTATTTTTCTGCCATGTCTTTGTGATTTTAATGCATTTTTTCCTGTTGTGTGAAGCACTTTGAATTGCCTTGTGTATGAATTGTGCTCTACAAATAAACTTGCCTTGCCTTGCCTTGCCTTGCCTATGTAACGAATTAAAGATGACCCTGTCTTCTTGCATTCATCCAACTAGTGGTGTTTTTAGGGGCTCAAAAATACCCTGAAAAACGTACATTCTTACAGAAGAATTCATTTGTGTTAAATTGCACTGTATTTAAAGCCATTGTTAATCAAATCAGAAATTGTGACTAGGCAATATGAGTTTGTTTAGCTATTGTTTTGCTTGATTTACTTATTTTAATTGTTTTTGCCATTGCCCAAACCTAGCAGCAACACACCACAAACATCGACATGGGAAAGATTAAGTGAGTTTATATTTGGATTAATATTTGGCAAGGTTTATTTGTAGAGCACAATTGGTACACAAGGCAATTCAAAGTGCTTCACACAACGGGGCAAAAATGCATTCAAATCACAAAATGGATAAAAATCTTGCATGTTGGAGTTGGAGGAATAAATTTAGAAGAATAAATATAACAAATGTCTGTAATAAATGGCACTGACTTATTATTAAACTAATACCGAAAGTCATAGTTCTTTGTTTTTGATGAGAAAATGTTTTATCAAATCAGAAATTGTGATTTAAATGTCAGGATTTAGAGACGGAAATGAGTGCATATGGTCAGTAACTCTTGTTAGAAGACCAAATAACAGCTGCTTTCATATAACATTTTCAGCTTTGAGTCGTCTGTCCAAATGTTTTCCATTTTATTGTTTTGTTTTTATCATTAAATTACAAGTGTTATTAATATTATGATGAAATTGAATGTCTCACTTGATAATTCCCAATATGTCTTTTGTCTGTGAGTAAAACATGTGATTTAGGATTGTTTTGTAGCTTGTACTTAACAATAACATACAAAAGCAGATACATATATTTAAAATTAGCCAAACCAAACGTGCTGAAAATATATATGCGCAAAAGCGGCAGCGAGGACTGGGAGTGGCTGCCTGACCTCTTTCTTTCATCTCAAATCCTGCAGTTACCCAACGCAGACAGAGCACTTTCTATCGCGCTCCTTTAGCTCCTTTTTCACATGTGCTTTGTAAAATACACCATGATGTACTTTTAACACATTTACAGCACATTACTTTCCATCATTAGTTCTTAGCAGGAAGAGTAACCGTGTTAATAGCCGCTGCATTCATTTTACATAATTTTCCAATTTTCCAATTTTAATCTATTTTAAGATTAAAAAATATAAAAATAAAAACTTAACTTGCTGATTAACTTTAAGTAGTATTTGAAATCCCATTCTGAATCATGGAAAAAGCTTTATACTCATTTTTTGAAAAATAAAAGGCTATTTTCAACAAGAATTGATTGTTCAAATTAGTGTTTTTATACTAATTTGGTGTATGATCTCTTTGACAACCCAACTATACTTAACATTACATATTTTTCATACTTTTTATGTCTTTACTAAAGGAGTTTGCACAGACACCAAACCAAAAAGCACTAAAGCACCAATGCCCAAAATAGCAAACAACAAAACTGTAAAAGCAAAAGGTAAAACGAAGAATGCAGAATGAAAAAGCCATTGAACAAAAGGTGAAAGTGTTGTGTGCTGAAAACAGATGGGCAGCTAACCCTTTGGCACCTCTTTGACCAGCGAGACTTTTACGAGGCACTCACTTCTGAGAGCTCCCGTCGCTGTGTCCAATTTCGGTGTAATTCCTGGCCGCGTTTGTTCTGTACATTTCACAGCATGTGGGGAGGGGCCGTATGTGCGTGGCAGAACTCACCGGACGAGCGTGAGGAGGTGAGAGACGGACACTTTCGGGAGACGGAGGCCGGGATAGTACGCTCAAGGTCCTCTTTTAATCAGCGACTTGCAGCGACAGCAAAGTCAAATCAGTCTGTCGGAGAGAAAGCATAACGACAAATGATTTTCAACACAGTACGGCTGCACAACATATCGCAAATGTATGGATATTGCTATATTTGCAAGCACAATTCTCAAACTTTTTACACTAAGTACCAACAAAGGTCAATAACAAGACTATTCCAGGTCTAAATTAGGGCTAAAACGGAGCTGAAGTAGGAATACAGCATTTCCACAGTAGTTTTAACTAAAAACTTACTCAAGAAAGAGCAAAAATGTGAATATAATGAAGCAGACAGACATGTACTGTTTGTCTTGGGTTTGTCTCTGTTAAGTTTTTATTTTGACAGAGAATATATACGACCATGACTTTATTAGAAAAATTGTGAGTGAGAAATAAAAAGACTCGGTCAATCATGTCTGTCAAAAGGACATTTAGAAAGACACGCTAATTAGGGCTGAGATGGCTTTTCAGATTAATTATGGCAAATAAATAATGGATATAGTTGACAAAGTAATTACTGAAAGATAATCACTACACAAGATATCATTGTGGTTGACTAAAAACGTGCCCTTTGCTTTGATTCGTCCACTCAAAAGTGACGTGCTGGCAAAAGCTTTCAAAACTATTCAGTCTCTATGATCTGACCATGTGTCTAACCCCAACTACGAGTGCGAATACAGTAAACAGAATCTACAAATGTAAAAAGGGGAGGTTAAAGTCCCACTAAAGTCCCAATTCACTCCCAAAACTAAACTCCACACTTTCTCCTATATCAATGAAAAAATGTGCAGTTAATAATGATTTTTGGCCAACTAAAATATTGACCAATTAATGAAACCAAAAGGTGCACAGTCTTACCATGCACTTTTATTCAAACAGTATCACAATTAGCTTTATTTATACATTTGGGGAATTAGTTTGAAACCTGAAGCGAAATTAATCTTAAAAATAATGATTCTTTTCTGTGCTGTTGCTGTATTGAGAAGCCATATTTCAGCTAAACTTAAAGTAAAGTGCCACTGCTAAAAGTGGCAAAGACTGCGACAAATACATCTTTGATTGAGAGAAAGATTACAATATAAAAGACACATTACAGCTGCAGTCGGTGAAAATAGGTCAAAGGAACAGGTAATGGGAACAGCTCATGCCCTGCCTTTAAGACATGTGTAACTTGTGAATGATGTCTTGTGAAACATGCTATGGCTCCATTGAAGAATGACAAGACTTACTATTTATACATGAGCACCGAGAGTCTCATCACCTGGTAAATAATGCAATGCTGAAAATCTGTTGCATTCATATGAAAGACATTGGTCATTTTTTACAATGAATCGATTAATCGTGACTAGTTGATAGGGCTGGGCAATTAATTGAAAGATCGACGGATCAAGATCAAGTCATGTGAAATCGTCAATTATTTGAGAGGGGTTTTTGAATCGAGAGTCCACAGACAATCCTCTGTGGTCTTCAGCAGAGGTCAGAGAAGAAATTTGTGTTGAATGACACGGATTGTATAGTTTATGTATATGAAATCCTTACTAAAAAAACATTTTTACTTTGTTTTTGGAAAATATAAAATAAAATCGAATTGAAAATCAAGATCGATTTGTAAAAACAAATCTTGATTCTTTTTTTCCCAGATCGCCCAGCCCTACTCGTCGACTACAAAACATAATCATAGTCTTATTTTGATCATCATAATCATTACTCTAATCAGACTCTAAACCAAATGCAAAAAGTCCTTTTTCAAACAATAATACGCTTTATTCAATTCAATTTATTTTTGTCACGCCCAAAATCACGAAGGGCGACAGTTCATAGGAAATTAGAAAATGGATAATCCCCTGTCCTTAGACCCTCCTTCTGCAGGAAAAACTACAAAAACCTTTATTAATTCGTAAATACTCTCTATCAAGTCTTGAGTCACCATATTTCCACCTTTATTTGGTTGATAATGTGTTTACAAAGTCTCAATGCAAAATAGAAATAATCTTTTGACTAATCGACTAACTGAAAAAATGATCTCTACCTGGTCGAATCCTAAAATAATCGTTAGTCGCGGCTCTATTTACAATACTACACTTGTGTCGACATTAAAAAACCTTTAATTTTCCGTTCCAACATCACAGTTTAGAGATAGAACGGAAAAAAGCAGCGCCTTCCTCTGGGCACCAACAACAACCTTAACTCGCTGACCCAAACCCACTTTACTTTACAGACTAAGAGAAATGTCATGTCCAGACGAAGGACTTGTCTTTCTGAAGGGAACAAAGCCGCCAAAAATAGCCTGTGTGCGCCTCCTGACAGCGGGCCAGAGATGGGACGGGCAAAGCTGGATCGCTGCCATACAGTCACTTAGCATTAGCCATCAGAACTACACAAAACAAATGATAATCAGGCAGCCGAGCCGACGCAGTTGCCTGGTTACCTAACGCCATGTTGGGATTTTTCATCTTCACTTGCAGCAACAGTATTATTATTAGCCATGTGACGAGGGGTTAAATCGTGCTTCGATAAATGTTCGGTCATGAAGCGATAGAGACGTTATCTAAGAGGAACGCCAAACTCCCAAAGTCGTGAAAATGATACTGTAAAAAAGGAGAAACGACGCCACCATTATATAATTATTACTCATCTGCCATTTCAGCGGTGATGGACAGGAGGAGAGCTGATTTCGAAGTGTGAAAAGCAGAAAACACGTTATGCTCACAGTCATTTGGGCTCCTTGCACTGTATATAAAGTGAACGCTTGGCCAAATGAAGTTAACTTATATCACACATTTAAGATAAACAGCTTTGCACAACAGCTAATCCTCCATAGGTTTGGGATTTAGTCAAACGTGGATTGAATTAAAATGATCCTAACAAAGGGTATGTCACGAGTCATTGCTGGGAATTCAGTTGCACACAATTAAAACTTGGTTGCATTTTATCTATGAAAAATAGCTTACAAATAATGACATTGTGACAAGGGATGTCAGAGTTTAGCGTAGCGTGACAGTGAGAATAAACATTGTGATTTTAGCGTTACTCATAACCAAACAACAGTAAATACAGTTTCATTCACACCGTGTTATGTCCAGCTTCATGAAATCAGACTTGACATAAATGACCAGATCAAACGCTCCGTGTACGAGAATAGTGACTAATAAAATGGTCATCCTTGAATTTGCCTCCTATTCCTTTCCCACAAGTATGAGCTGAACTGATGTTATGTTTAAGAATTCCCCCAAAAATGTCTAGAAATATGTACTAGGACTCATCAAAAGTAAAGTAAATCATTTGAATATAGTTTAACATTGAGAGTTATAATTGTTTTGTGACTATAACTCATGTTTGTGGTTTGCAAAACTCAAATAACAATGTCAACTTCTTGTTTGAGCAAATTATTACCTTCAGTGCTTTGTCATTCAAATCCATGCGTCATTCTTCAAAGGAATAGTGTTTTGAGCCTCTTTACCACAGCTATTGTTGCGAACAGAATGACAAAAATACAAATCACAGTGACTAAGTGGAGGCTAATGCATTACTTTTGACACTTACATTGACGACACAATGAGTGACTCTTTGTCAATAACTAGTATTCAGTGTTCAAGTACTACATAAAAACAGCAGCTCCATTGTTGCTATGGACGTCATAACATCAAATTATAGTTGGGGGAAAGATAAAGATTTTGCAATTATTCACGATCTGGCAACATGAAGATGACTTAACTACAGTGAAATCCTTAATTCACTTTCAGACACACAGATTATCATAAGACCAGCTTTACCAACTCAAACTTTCTGAACAATAAGCTCAAGCTTTTGTGTCTAAACAACAGATAAAAAGGACCCTTTAGGTTTACTTTTTTTGATCTAGAAAGATTGAATTGAAATTACTCATTGGTGTTTCTGAAATGGTCATAATTATTATTTTTATTGTATTATTTGTTAATTCTAAAAGTAATATTGAGACCTGTTGAATCACAGTTATCAGTCAGTGATCGATTAATCATCTCTATTGAACATAATGCTGCTGAACACAGATCCTTGACTCTTTTTAGACCCTGCAATGTTAACTTCTGATGTCCAGGCAATAATTCACAGGCGCCTGCCCAGAGCGTCTCCCTCTAAAACATTTTGTCTCATTAACACATTCATTGGTACTATGAGATGATGTGTTAGGCTAAGTGTAAGGTGCTGTTAAAATGATTTTCTGTGTGTGACACAGCTCAGATGGTACCTGCCCCCTCAAGCCATCTGAGCAGAACAGACATCTGTGAGCGCTAACCTGCCAAGAACAAATCCAGTGTCGATATCACAAAGATTCTCTGAAGGAAAGGGTCATTTGGATTGGCTGAGAAGGATGAGTCTTGTGAAGTGGACTGACTAAATGTTGTGTAGGCTGCACTTGTTGTTCAGTGACAACTTTCTGAAAAGAATAAGATACTGTCATGATGCATGCTGGACAGGACATAAGTGTGGACCTAACTGTAATCTGGAGGGCTGTAGTCGAGTAAACAAATGCTTGGTTGACTAAAGACTTGCTCTGTGCATCATTGTGTATTTTATTTTTAATTTGTTGTGTTTGTTATTACATTTGTACTTATCTGTATTTTTACCATGACTTGTGCATGTGAAGCCCTTTGGGCAGCTGGTGTTGTTGTAAATGTGCTGTAGATAAAGTTGACACTGACATTGACTAAAATAGTCATGGCTCGGTACCGGCTCTCAAACCTCTCAAACATATAAAGCTCTCACACCTATTAAGTATCTCTATGATGTGACCATGTATCTGTGCCCAAAATCACAAGATTACACGAGTTCACGCAATTACAAACATTTATACAGACAATTACAAGCAAACAGTGTCTCATCTGTAAAAAGGCAGGTTAAACTCTCAATTAACTCCCAAGTTTGAAAATAACTCACTATAAATCCTTTAAATCCCCCAAAATAATTAGTCAACTAAATAAATATTTGTTCAAAAAAGACTACCGGTAGATTGAATATTAATTGACTATACACTATACTACTAAAATAGTCACATTTATATAGAGCTTTTCTACCTTCAAGGCAAGTGCTTTACATCAAGAAACCACTCACCCATTCACACACATTCACACACACATTCACACGTTCACACACACCAGTGTACGCAGACACTGGGGATGAGGCGGGTTAAGTGCCAACCTTCGGGTCAGTGGATCTGACCACTCTACCAAGGATATAAAGGTCTGTAGTAATCTAGTAATCTGAAATATCTCAAAGCCAATTACATTTCCACATGTCAGTATAATCCTTATTCTGGTGTAATAAGATCTAAATTCAGACGACAATTTTAATCTGCTTTGTTGAATCGTTGAATGAGTCCACAATAATGCTTTACAGTCATTATTAGATCCAAAAGTAGGGCATGGAGTTTTACTTTTCTTAGGAGTGATTTTTAGACTTAAAGCTACAGCTCGGCAACAATCACTGTAAAGTAAAGGCAGCGAAAAAGAATAGTCCGAGACGACTGGACGCCAGAGGAGATGTGACAGTGGAGATGTGACGACAAAGCTATAAATAGAGCTGTTTGGTCAAAGGGGGGAGGGCGTCAGGATCAAGGAGCCAAGGTAGATGCACTTAGAGCCGGTGTGTCACTTCACCATGAGCGCCGCAATGAGACAGACAGGGGCCAGCCTCGGCCACTCGCTCTCCTCTGCAGGTGCACAGCAACACTCATCCATCACTTTACCAGAGCTAAAATAAACTGCCCCCGTTTCTCTTGTGGTTTTTGTTATTATCGAGGGGAACAAATGTCTTTGAGACGGAGCACTAAAGGGCCACAACTTGTGATAAAATGTCAGTTTTGTGTTATGCAAGAATAAAAACTATGTACAAGAAAGAACTGGATAAAACAACCCCTATAAATAGCACCTGTAGCATCAGTACACTCTATCTATGTAGAAACAGTGCCCTCTAGTGGTTTAGTTTGGCTTGTGGTGAGGCAAAGTAGAAACAGCACATGAATACAGAAGATGAAAAGATAATGGGGAAAAAAGAATCAAGCACAGCTAAGAGCGATAAGACAATGTTTTTTTTAAAAGTAGACACAAATAATAAATCAAAGGGGAAAAAAATAGGCTAAATGTATATGACTAGACTATGGTATATAGAGTATGTCACACAGATTTTCAGTGTCATAGCTGGGAATTATATATGTTTTTTCTCCGTTGATCCTTAGTTAGTTGCATTGAGGCCATAATAATTGACTTGCTTACTTTCATCCTTTAAATTAATCCTTTAATTGATTTAAAAGGTTCCTTGTGGAGCCTTTGCTTCCTAACCCATCAGCTGGCTCACAAAAGAGACATGTAACAGAAAAGTAGGCTAGAAAAGACCAACATTTAAAAACGAACCAAAATATACTATAATCTTACTATGGTAATTTGTAGGTAGGTTTAGCTTCTCAGCGCCGCCGCAATGGGGTAGGTGAACAGGGTAATTGCCAAGGGCCCCAGTCTGAAGAGGACCCCATATAATATGACTGACTTAAAAACAGTTGTTATGATAAGCAGTGTATCCACCCTAAATGTTATTTGTCAAAACTCAAATTATCAGATTTTATTAACAAAGCTTATATAGCAATAGGAGGGGCCCCAAACCCCCCATGGGCCCCACCGTGTCCAGGAAAGCTCTGTAGCTATTTTTACGACTTGTCTTGCATTGACATTTGGGGTACTACGTATAGTTAAGATAAATAAGATAAATAAAGATACATTTGAGAACCATTTTTGATGGTATTCTTTTCCCCTTGGAAAATGTGCTTTAGCACGTAAACCACACTAGAGGTAAATGTTTGGCTCATGGAAGTGTCAAGACGGGACAATCAGGTTAGATAAGAAGTCTATCATTAAATGCAACAAACTATTAACGTGATATTTAACTGATGTTGTTATTTAGTCCTGTACAAATAACAAATATACCTGATGCGTTGTTGGTGATGCTCTATTCGCATGTTGGCAGAGATGAGCCAATCCAGACGCTTGTCACTGAGTCTTTCAGTGAAAGTGACCAATCGGAAAGCATCTTCTTACTAAGGGAGCTACATTGGCGGCAGTTACACTTGTACATAGAACACTAGAGGACAATGTGGTACAGCCATCATGACTGGACTTCAATACTCTCCTCAAGAACTCATGTAAACGAATCCGTGTGTTGGGGAAATATGGTTGGAGATGAGAAACTAGGTTTGTTGCCATAGCGAGTATCAATTCAAAATAAAATATGATTTATTTCGAATTAAAAAAAGGTTCTCAAAATGTTGCAACTTGAACTTCATAAACTTTAATAATACATTTCGCATTAATAATTACGGCATTATTTTATTTTAGGTAATAAATCAAGGTAATTAAACAATAATTATCAATGGTTGTATCCACGGTATGTACGCACCTACGTAATTTAAATGTTCATAAACTCTAGACCAGTGCAGGGTTTTAGGCTAAATATGAATCCATGCATTATTAGGACCATAAACATATAATTCATAGTTTTTCTGACATTGTTTTAAAGTTATTTTCGGCTTTTACAATTACAAGATGGCCGCCACAATTGCTACGGCAACAGTACGTAAAGTATCTCTAGCTTTTGTCATACCACATTGGCGGTAATGTTATGGAGTTTCCGCTGCTTTTTGCTTCCATGCCATCGGGTTAGGGAGCTAGCAAAATAGCCCTCTGCTAGCGTCCCATTAGGCCTAGCAGAGAGCACGGAGAAAGCTACCAAATCTGCTTTCCGGAACAGACCAAACGCCCCTGTATGAACTGTATGACAGCTTTGAAAACCTCAGAAATATGGTGGTTCTCAAAATCCGAGACCAGGTAAGTGATGGTCGTGTCCAAATCCGACTTGAACTTTGAGACTGTGTTTTTTGTGCTAACGCTAGCTACAACGATCCCCCACATCGCAGCGTAGTGTAATCCGAGAGTGTCTGCAGCTTTTCTCTGTGACGAAAGCATTAAAACGTATGTCTCAACACTGTGCTTTATGTGACGGGGCTGTTGTTTGACTAAAAAGGCAATCAGAATATTAATAAATCGTAGCAAACGCGTTGTAGTTCACTGCATTTGTGCTACTCTCTGGCGGTGTTTGACTGCTAATGTCCATCACTGTGTTGTCGTAATTTGTCCTGATTTTTAGTGGCTGTAGACCCGTAAAAAGTTTGTAAACAAATACATTCTTTATTCCATAATGGAGGCAACTTCAGGCAAAAGTGAAGAGGAACGCAATGTGATTTCAATGAAGAAACTGGGATTGACCACAACATTTCACAGAATATGACAAACCAACGTTTGGCAAATAAAAAACACTCATACCTTTTTAAGTGAAGTTAGAGCGTGGTTTAAAGACACTTACAATTGTATTTCGCTTTATTTGCTTATGTAATAGGAGACTATGACAGGGACATTTTTGGAGAATCCTGATGAGGAAATATGGATCCTACAATAGTTTCTCTTTTTACTTACATATATATATGTATACAACTTACCACAAATCATACTGTTTGTGAAGCTCAAATACACATTCAATGCTAGATTAAGCTTCATCCTGTGTTGCTGATGACTTGAAATCATTTGCATCTTTGTCTGATGTCCATTAATCTTTGCAAATGATTAATGATTTGACGTTTCTTCACTTGGAACAACCTTGGTATTTTAAAAGGTCTACTGCGTTTGTTCTGATCTCCTTGGCTGTTCGTAATCGTATTGGTGATTGACTGCGTTGGGATCCATTGCTGTTATATTAATGTGTCAGAACAGGAGTGCTGGTCTCATGTTGTTGTCTGGTTCAATGGTTTCCCCTGTAAAAGTCATGATAAGATGTTATGGAGAATCCTTTGTAGAGTTTTATTTAACGCCTTACCTATAATGTCCATAATAATGATGTCTCTCATCCCTTCTATCCCCCCAACTGTGACTTCATATATGTTTGCTCAATATTTTTACGATCGATTTCTATTTTATGGCAACAAACATTAATAACACCTAAATAAACAAAGCACTTCTTATTACTTTCCTGCCCGTTGGTTCTCAAACTATATTCATGGTGCCATTTTAGACTTCATTTGTCGCGATTTCATCCAGCTTTAGGTCGTTTTTTCTGGTTTATAATTAATTTAGTCACGGACAAGCCCATATCGAGAGGTATGGCAGCTACCTTTGTTTGTCATTGCATGAATACTTTTAACAGGACCCAGAGGAAGTCGTGGTTAACTCGCACGACTCGTATTTATAATCGTGCCCTTAAAGAATATCTGACACTCGATACTAGAATAGCACTGTTGTCATTTATGGCTGGTGTTTTGCAGTCGTTGCTATTTATGTGGCCCGTGTGTGTGTCGTTTTGTGTGTGCACTTCACTGTCTGTGTGCGGTCGCCATGGTGATAATATTAACCAGCCCAGCCAGTATCAAGTGGAAACGCTCTACGGCCGGAACAAACCACCTCTTTTACTAAACTTAGCATTTCAACTTTTAAAGCGAAGACTACAATTTAGAGAACGTTTATGCAATTTGCCCAAAATGAAAAGTTAAAATCAACAGTTTAAATCTCCTTTGTTTTTATCGGCCTTCCTTTACTTGAACTTTCCTCTGCTCTTCCCTGTGGATATTCTTGCCTTGGTTGGATGAATGAAAACAAAGAGAATATTGTTTTTATTCCTTATTAAACTGTAAAATCACGATGGGTTGTGTTGCTGCGACTTGTCATGTGTTGTGTATTTGTACTGTTATTTATGCTGGATGATTAAAGTGCTTTTAAAGTGCGTCTCTCAGTAGATGTTGTACATTGTTGTGCACATTAATTCCTCTTTATGTATTGATTCGACAGGGCCAGTCCTGAGTTGAACATCAGGCGTAGGCTCAAACCTTTTATGTCATGCTGCTCACTTCAATGTGAAAATGTTTCCCCCAATACTGTATTTTAGGCCAGTATTCAAATGCCTCATGCTCAGCCATTTAGAGATGGATTATTAACTTTATGAGTAGCACTTATTCTCATCTTTCAACATATTCTCTGGTTTTACCACTTCAGAAAAAGTGAGTCACTTTTATAGTGTGCAAGCGACATGTGTCAGAGCTTTGACAGGTCCGTGCAATTTTCAATTTGTTTTGGTTGACATTTTTATGGTCTTTAGTTCATTTATGTGTTGTATAATCTTACTATGCTGGCCTGGTTTGGCCTTTTACTCTGCATAATGTAACTAAACATATTGCATTTGAACATGGGCATGTTTGTAAAGGTCTACAGAATCAGAATCGGGATGATTTTACGGCTTAAACCGTTAAATTGTGTCATCAATCCAAGTATTTGTGGAGTGATACAAATTAAGATGCACCAGCATTTGTGTGGTGTTCATCATTGTGTTCTTTAGACACTTTCAGTTGCTTTGGGTGGCCCACAGGTTGGTGGTGAGATTGCAGCTGCCTCAGGTGAATAATGCTGTTGTGTCCTTGGGCAAGACACTTAACCCGCCTCACCCCCAGTGTCTACGAACAACTGGTTTGTGAATGTGTGTGTGAATTGTTGAGTGGTTCTTGATGTAAAGCGCTTTGAGTGCTTTGACGGTAGAAAAGCACTCTATAAATGTGACCATTTAATTTACCATTTACAAAAGTAGGGTGAATGTTTGAAGTGTTTCTCTTCTTTTACAGCCTCCCTTGCTGAAAGCCATTTTCAGTGTAGATCCAGACGAAGTACGTGCACTTATTTTCAAGAAAGAGGATGTAAATGTACAGGTAATTGATTTAAACTCTTCAGATTTGTACATGCAATTTTATAGAAGTCACAAGTCTTATATCAATATGCTGTTGTTTTATACCTGCTTTTGTGGTATTGAAAACTTGTGAAATGTATACACTGAAAATTCATCCGTGTTTATTACAGGATAATGAAAAGCGGACTCCTCTGCATGCTGCTGCTTACCTTGGAGATGCAGAAATTATAGAGCTACTGATTCTTTCAGGTGTTGTATTTCGTCTATGTAAAGCTTAATGTGGCAATGCATACTAATAAAAAGGAAATACATTACTGAATAAATAAATAAATGCACATATTTTTAAACTATATTTGTCCCATCCAGTCGTTAACGTGATGACCCTGATCATTTTTCTGCTTTTTGTTTTTTCTGACTTTAGGTGCCAGAGTAAATGCCAAAGACAACAAGTGGCTTACTCCTCTGCACCGGGCTGTGGCCTCCTGCAGTGAGGTATGAGTTTGTCCTTTTTGAAAATCAGCAGTATTTTAATATTTGTTCTAATTGAAGCCTCTCCACCATTAGGAGGCTGTCCAGGTTTTGCTCAAACACTCAGCTGATGTAAATGCACGTGACAAGAACTGGCAGACTCCACTTCATGTTGCAGCAGCGAACAAGGCAGTGCGCTGTGCGGAGGCGCTGGTGCCTCTGCTAAGTAATGTCAATGTGTCCGACCGAGCAGGGCGCACCGCTCTGCATCATGCAGCCTTCAGTGGTCATCTGGAGGTAAATCACACACCCAATAATGAATACTAAATGATACAGGGATGGTGTGCTGATCACCTGAGTTTGCAGTCAGTTCTCTTTACTTTCACTCCCCATTGTAATATCACAAATATACAGGGACAATTAAAGTCGTCCCTCTATTCATTCGCCTTGATAAATACATGTAACGCAGACAAGTAGAGGTGCATGTGTTTGCCTTTTAATTATAAAAACTAGGGCTGCAGCTATCGATTATTTTAGTAATCTATCAATTATTTTCTTCGATTAATAGGTAAATTTTTTAGTACATGCCGTAAACCATTTAAAAGCATATTAAATTTTTTTTAAATAAACTTTATAGTTCATAGTAATAAACAAATAAGGAGTTTCTGCTTAAAATAACACATTTTATTCTTAATTTCACATGAGTATGTCCCCAAAACAGCAACATTTTGAAAGTGTTATTTGAAAACGGTATGTTTTGGTGAAATGTGTTCATATAACATAAAAATACAAATAAACCTCCTTTTTAAAAGGTTTATTACTTCTATTTGACGTCTATTTGATTTTACTGTTCGAGTCCCGAGTCGGTTGCATGATTATTTTGCGAGTCCCGGCTTGAACAGTTGGAGAAACCCTGGTTTAGCAAGTCGGATGTCATTTATTTATGTTTTACTTTTGTAGATGGTGCGTCTGTTGTTATCAAGAGGAGCCAACATCAATGCCTTTGACAAGAAGGACCGTCGGGCAATCCACTGGGCAGCTTATATGGGTATGAATCACATGTGCATCTGTCTGTCACATTATTATTACTATCAACAGTATTTCATATTTGTTTTGAATAATTTAGGTCACATAGAAGTGGTGAAGTTATTGGCGTCTCATGGAGCTGAAGTGGCCTGTAAAGATAAGAAGTCTTACACCCCTTTACATGCGGCGGCCTCCAGTGGGATGATCAGTGTGGTCAAATACCTTCTGGACTTAGGGGTTGATGTAAATCGCTCTTGTTTAGTTATTGTTGTTCTAATCTAGCAACTGTCTGTGCTAATTTATTAATATTCTTTCTCTCAGATCAATGAGCCAAACGCGTATGGCAACACACCCCTTCACGTGGCCTGCTACAACGGCCAGGACGTCGTTGTGAATGAGCTGATCGAATGTGGTGCGAATGTAAATCAGGTGAATGAGAAGGGGTTTGCGCCTCTGCATTTTACGGCTGCGTCTCGTCATGGGGCGCTCTGTCTGGAGCTTCTGGTGTGCAACGGAGCTGACGTGAACATTAAGGTGATTGTGATTGCCACCTTTTTACCAAAACAATATATTTACATGGGTTTTTTGTCATTAACTTTGTATTTTTTAGAGTAAAGATCGAAAGACTCCCCTTCACATGACTGCTATCCATGGGAAGTTTTCTAGGTCTCAAGCTATCATTGAGAATGGTGAGCCTGCTAAAATCGGCTTGACTGATCTATCACAGTGAATGGTAAAACTATCTGTACATTTTGCCTCTTGCTAATCGCTGACTGTTTTCCAAAGGTGCTGAGATTGACTGTGAAGACAAAAATGGAAATACACCTCTGCACATCGCAGCTCGCTATGGACACGAGCTCATCATCAACACGCTCATCACAAACAGAGCTGATACAGCCAAGTAAGTGCCACGCTGCAGCTCTGTCAAGGCCTGCGTTTAGGCTCAGGGAAACTAAGAATGTTTGTCCTGCACAAAGAGAGAGTTTTATTTTATTAAAAGGCAAAAGAAGAATCCAAACAATGAATGAATAGATGAATAATGATGGTGCCTTTTGTCTAAATACAACTGTCCAGGGCGATTCATGGGTTTCAGTTTCCTTTTATATGATACATTTTGAGGAGTTTCCCATTCAAAAGATAGAATATTTTGTTTTAAAATTGTTAATAGCTATGGCAACACTCATAATTTTTCATCATTCTAAAATCCATGGATATATTGGCATTATAAAATCACACTGTTGCCTATAGTACTGTCAAATATCAATATCGTCAATATCGTCTATCAATATATTAAACACTAAAGTAAATGATGTTTTTTTAATTTTTCAGACGAGGCATCCATGGCATGTTTCCACTGCATTTGGCTGCTCTTAGTGGGTTTTCCGACTGTTGCCGGAAGCTTCTGTCATCAGGTACACAACAAAGCGTCTACTCTTTTTCTTGTTAGCGTTAATTGTGTTTGGGTAATGTTAAATCTCAGACAGCTTACTCATGAAACTATATTATTTTTCCATATGTATATAATTTGATGGAGAAATGCAAGCGAACATGTTTTTATTTATCTCTTCTTTTTGATCATTTCAGCCATACCTAAAACGTCATTAACTCAGTAGTCCGTGTATTTAATGTATTTGTGCTTTTGTGTTGCACAGGCTTTGATATTGACACCCCTGATGACTTTGGCAGGACGTGTTTACATGCCGCAGCTGCCGGAGGGTAAGTTTAGGAGCGTTAAGCATTTTTACGTTCACCTGTTGTCACGTTGGCAGATGGTGCAACAATCATACTGTACGACTAAACAGTTCAGTCAATGACATAACATAATGTACTGTTTATATTTGTTTATTGTAATTTACTAATAGAAAGTATATATTTGTAACTGTTGCTGTTTGTTTTGAATGTTCAGAAACCTGGAATGTCAGAATCTTCTTCTCAACACTGGGGCAGACTTCAACAGAAAAGACAGCTTTGGGAGGTTTGTAGCATTTAATCTGCGTTCACACTAGGGCTGGGCGATGTTTGCAAAAAAATTTATCTCAATGGTTTTTTTTGGAATATTTTGATGATATTCAGATGCTTTACTTTGGGTCGATCAGGAACGTGCTAAAACATGCCTTTTAACTGCATTGTTTGGGTTGAAATATTGCACAAAACATTAATTGACTGTTTAATGCATCCAAAGTCCAGAAATGTCACATTTTACATTCATTTTTAAAATTACATGGTAAATAAATTGTTAGTTTTTTATTTAATCTTGGATTGCTTATTTTGATGGTTTTAAAATCGATTTATTATTATTTTGTTTATGTTTTTATATCGATTTTTTTTTTTATATAAACAAAACAAAATGAACAAGCAGAACAAGACCAGAGAGAGTACAGTATGAGGAAAGCAAAAGGAAATGAGAAATAAATTGTCACTTCGGCACATGTATAAGTCCGTTTCAGTGATTATTCAATTTGTCCATGTTTAAATTCAGAGTAAAAGTCAGTTTTTGCATTTTATAAGCGTCCAAAGTTATCTCACTCCAGTCCTTCAGTCTGCTCAGTTCCTGTCATCCATTTCTTTCACTGCTTTTTTCGCTGCGGCCAAAAGTACACTCCACAGGTATCCCAAAATGTATTTTATTATAGACTATATACTCGAAAATAACAGTTCCCGATATTATACATATTTCAGTACATCTCCCGCTTCTAGGTCATACTTACACAAACAACACACCCATTATGTCATCTCAGATTCAAACTTTGATTTGTGGGATGTGTTTTTCCAGGACCCCACTACACTACGCTGCGGCCAACTGTAACTACCAGTGCCTATTTGCTCTGGTGGGCACAGGGGCCAGCGTAAATGACCTGGATGAGAGGGGCTGCACTCCTCTGCACTACGCTGCTGCCTCCGACACAGATGGAAAGTACGTATCACAAATGAAGCATAGTTTTCATCCTGAGCATTTCACATGGATTGCGCCAATCAAGCGGATGGATTAAATTTCATGCAGCGTGAATTATTTGTTGAATAATGAAACAACTGATAGATAAAATGGATAATATTTGAATGTAAGAAAATTAGTTTGGAGTAACTAAAAAGCTTGAATCTAACCCATTAACGTCAACCTCATCGGGACATTGCCAATGGTGTACAGGTTTAAGGCGAGGAATATGTGATTGATTTTGCGTTGTGGGTTTGCTTCCCAGCCTCAACCGTTTGCCGAATGCCCTTCCCTCTCTCTCGCAATTTTACCCTCAAGCTGTCATGTCAAATGAAGCCTTCAAGACAGAAAAAATGACTTGACTCTGTAGAAGTATAATCCCCAACAAATCACTACCTTTATTGTTATTTCAAGTTAAAGCAGAACTTGGTAACTCTGGCAATAGAGCTCCCCCTGCAGGTTCCTTGTGAAAATACATAGTCAGAAAGTGGACGCAAAGGCTTTATCATAATAAGACCGTAAAATCACATACTAAAACATTTCACATTGCCAAATATAAAAAAAAAGGATCCAGGATTTCTCAGGCAAATTGTCTTTGGGTCAATGCCTGCTCGTTTTCCGCCCAGAGACAGCAGGGGGCGACGACGGGCACTTCAAATAACCTTTGAGTGTTATCCTTAATATCAGCATAAAGTTGTGTAGCAATTTAATTTAAGTTTCTTCTGCAATTGTTGTCACAGGTGCATTGCTGTTTTTGCTCTGCACGGTTTGTATCTAATAGAGCGTTGTTTCTTGCGCGTGCAGGTGCCTGGAATATTTACTACGGAATGATGCGAATCCAGGGATCCGCGACAATCATGGCTATAATGCTGTACATTACGCCTCTGCTTACGGACATCGCCTCTGCCTAGAACTGGTGAGAACTTTGTGGTTATATTTCAATCATTTTTATAACTATTTATTCATTGATTTGTTTTGCTCTAGATTGCAAGTGAAACTCCTCTAGATGTGGTGAGTCTGTTTTCACTTTCATACTAAACTCTAACTCAAGTAATTCATTTTAAAATCTCCATTTACATTGGGCTAAATTAAAATTATTTGAGGTGTGGAAATACAATCCCGATTTCTATTATCCTGACAATTTTTTATCCATTTCTTTTCAGCTCATGGAAACCTCAGGAACAGACATCATGAATGACTCTGATGTCAGAGCCCCTGTTAGCCCTTTGCACCTTGCTGTAAGTTTTGTGCTGACAATATCCATAGTTACCTTGCACTGTTTCTCAAAGTTGAAAGTTAAAATCTTTCAGGCGTATCATGGCCATCACCAAGCTCTGGAGGTGTTGGTACAGTCTTTGCTGGATTTGGACGTACGAAACGATCAAGGACGCACACCACTGGACCTGGCTGCCTTCAAGGGTCACGTTGAGTGTGTTGACGTGTTAATCAACCAAGGAGCCTCCATTTTAGTCAAGGACTTCACCTTAAAGCGGACCCCATTTCATGCTGCAGGTATTCATACTTTCACATTGTCCCATGAAGTATTTTTACATCAGTTCGAGTACTAATTAATGATTACTTTTTTTTCTTTTAAGCCACGAACGGTCACTCTGAATGTTTGCGTTTATTGTTTGGGGATGCAGATCTTCCAAGTGCAGTGGACATTCAGGATGGAAATGGACAGTAAGTCAAAATCAAAGTTGCTATAATGTATTGATGCATTGCAAATCTTTGTTGGCTAAAATGTCTGCATCTTTAGAACACCACTGATGCTGTCAGTTCTTAGTGGACACACGGACAGTGTGTATTCTCTGCTTAATAAAGGAGCCAGTGTAGAAGCTAAAGATAAGTGGGGGAGGACAGCTCTGCACAGAGGAGTAAGTGATTGTTTAACATTTTAAATGTTTTCTACTTTACCACACCATGGAATAGAATGTGTTTGAGCTGGTCAATATTCATGGCACTCCTCTTATTTTGAACTACAGTCTGTGACTGGTCATGAGGAGTGTGTAGAAGCCCTTCTTCAGCACAATGCAAACTTCCTGGCACGAGACTGTAAAGGGCGCACACCCATCCACCTGGCAGCCGCATGTGGACACTTTGGGGTGTTGGGAAGTCTGCTGCATGCGGCTCAGTCAGTGCAGACTCTGCCTCCTCTAGCAGACAACCACGGCTATACTCCACTGCACTGGGCCTGCTACAATGGTAAAGATAAGCACCCTTTCTTTCTACAATTTGATAGATCTCAAATAAATGCACTCAAGAAATAAAAGCTAACTTTAGACCTAACATTTTATGACAGGTCATGATACATGTGTGGAGGCTTTGCTGGAGCAAGAAGTTTTTCACAAGTCTGTGGGCAATGCATTCAGCCCTCTCCACTGTGCTGTGTAAGTTGTGGATGGTGTTCTCATGTGTTTTGTCTTTTTTTAAATGTGGTTTTTGTAATCCTAATTTACTTTTTGTATAGCATTCATGATAATGAAGGTGCGGCAGAAATGCTGATAGACACAATGGGCCCTACAATTGTAAATACCAAAGATGGCAAAGACAGGTATGTTTTAAGTTATGGTTTTAACACATAAGATAATATTTTTTGTTAACATTTGTTAACAAAAACAATTGAGTACCTTAATAACAAATGGGTTTTGGGTTGTAACAAGCACAGGAAACAATGCTGTATTATGACTCTCTGCAGGACGCCGTTACACGCTGCAGCCTTCACTGACCACGTGGAGTGTCTGCAGCTACTGCTGAGCCACAATGCTCAGGTCAACTGTGTGGATGCTGCTGGAAAAACCCCTCTGATGATGGCGGCTGAGAATGGACAGACCAATGCTGTTGGTATGAATGGCTTTCATTTCATTACACACTGAATTATACACTGCAGCAATAACATAAAATAATTTCTTGTATTTTTATTTTTTTGTCTGTCTTTTAGAATTGCTTGTGAGCAGTGCAAAGGCAGATCTCACTTTGCAAGATGCTGCAAAGAACACAGCGCTCCATCTTGCCTGTAGTAAGGTATGAAAACTCTCCATTGTCTGTATCTATTGTTGATATTGTTTTTTTTACTTTTTATTCTACATGTTCCAGGGACATGAAACTAGTGCCTTGTTAATATTGGAAAAGATTGCAGATAGAAACCTCATCAACGCCACTAACTCTGCCTTACAGACGTATGCATATCTGTTTTTAAACTTGGAGAATCATTGTGATTGTCATTTAGGTTATCATATTGATTGGCTTCTGCTTTTATTCTTTCCAGGCCATTACATGTGGCTGCAAGAAATGGTTTAACTGTAGTGGTACAAGAGCTGCTTGCAAAGGGAGCCAGTGTACTTGCAGTCGATGAGAATGGTGAAGTCATAATAGCCTTTTTTTTCTAGTTTTGATGCTGGAAAGATGGAACAATGGTTATGTAATGCATCTACTGCTTATATTTCAGGTTACACACCTGCCTTGGCCTGTGCCCCTAACAAAGATGTGGCAGACTGCCTCGCCCTCATTCTGGCCACCATGATGCCTGTGTCCCCCTGCGCCCCAGCGCCCATTCTTCCTTTCAGTGCCATTAACCACTACACCACCAGCCCCTCCAAGAGCGTCACGTTTGACAGCTTGCCTGTGCTGCGCAGCGAGCACACTTCCTACTGCAGCTTCAACAACATCAGCCACCATGACGGTTTTTTCAAGGACGAAGAGCTCAATGACTCAGATTCAGAGACTTACTGAGGACCATAGAAACACAACTGTGTCTTAAAATTACCCACCGCCAGCTTTGGAGGGCCGGGAAAGAAAGCCCCAACAGGAGCCTTAAGTGACCCCCCCTTTTCAGAGGAGAGAGCACAAGTGAGAGTGCCACAGGCTGGCCAACACTCGTCCTGACCTCATCCAGCACCTACAATCCATTCAGCAAACCGGACCCAGAGGCTGCTGAACACAGGGACTCTGAGGGGCAAACTTGTGTCTGACAGCAGCAGATGAGGGCAATAACAGCTGAATATGGATGGTAGAACAGCTAAAGGACAGGGACCAAAAAGCATTTTAAGCCACATGTAATTGTGTGAATTAAATTTGAGTTTGTATTGAGCCCTGAGGGCCTAAAAGGATGCTGGTGTTGATTTTGAAAAACTTGGCGTGGTAAAGATTATTAAGTGCTCATTACATGTATCATCTGATGCACTTGTCCTTCAGCTTTCCAAGTCAAAAAGGAGAAAAGTGTTTATTTTGGGTGAGGAATATTTTAATAAACCCATGTTCATGTTATCAATTTACTAAAACAACTGAATTGAAATTGCTGACACAAATGGTTAAATATATCACCATCAACGATGATTTTAAGTCAATAGACCACCTTCTGTACATTGACTTATCCACTATGCGATTTAGTCTGTAATAAATTATTTGTTTGTTTGGTTCTTATTTATGTGTTCATTTTGTGCCTTCACCATCATAAATAACACAGGGTTTAGAGGCAGCTGTAAAACTACAGTGATAAACAAGTATTGAAATTGCGAAAAGCACTGTTTCACTGCGGTATGAGGAGACACTGTATTGTAAACCAATGGTTGGAAGGCTTTTTCTTGTTTGAATTATAATTTTGCTCTTATTCTAGATCATGTTTGACAGGTTTGCTTGCTTTAATTTTACAACAACCACTCTTGATTTAAAATTCTTAAATGGTTTTAACTGGAAAAAATGTACAAAATATCTGCTAACTTCATTAGTATGGGAAAAAAAAATCTTTACCTGGAATTTGAGTGTTGAACATTTTAAACTAGCATGTATATAGAAATTATGACTGTGAATTTAGAGAACCAATGAATTCTTTCATCACTGAGATTGATGTATATTTTATGAGTAATAAAGAAATGACTTATTTAATTATGTTTGATTTATTTTTTGTATTCTTTCCACGTCACAAAATATAGAAATCTTAAACCTCTAAACTCACCTGACGGAATCAAATGAAGCATAAAAACGTGATTGGACGTATAGCATTATGGTTCCCTTCCGATGCTTTTGATTGGCTGAAAACCCGGAAGTAAATAACTCCCTCTTGCGGAACACTTTTTACTCATGATTTTACCTCACATTGTAGCCAATTTGTAGTATTGTGTTTACTTGCTGCCATTACAACAAAAATAATTCAGATCACACCGCTCACAAATGGACGAGGACGTAACAGGAGCTCGGGTGCTCGCTGAGGCTTTAGTGGCTCAGGTAAGTTTGTGTCGTGAAACTGTGTTAAAGTTCATGAATAATAATGCGCTCAAAATATCTCTAATTACAACTACGTCTTTGTGCAGAAAGTGGAGTACATGTTTGGTGTGGTTGGTGTCCCAATTATTGAAGTGGCAATGGCTGCACAAGCTGTAGGAATCAAATATGTGGGGATGAGAAACGAGCAGGCGGTAAGATTATTATTGCCTTTTGCAAAGTGTTGTAATGTGTGTAACTTTCTGCCTCATAATTTATAGGCCTGTTATGCTGCATCTGCCATCGGATATGTGACTGGAAGGTGAGAAAGCCTCAGTAGTAAAGTGATTGTAGGCATATTCACAATGGGTACAGTTATAATAATCAGTAATAAGGATAATAATAATAATATAATCAGATAACTAGAATAAACAGATAAACCCAATAAGTAGATCTGGTTGTTGGTGTGTGTTTACATGCTCAAAATAAATCTGATAATCTAACACCCATTTGTTAGATTATCAATGGATTTTTAAAGGAACTGGAGTATTTGGAAGACAAAGTACAAAGGATGTTTTTTTTTTTCTTAATAATTTTTTTTTTTTTGCATCTTTAAAATTATATTTTTTTTTTAAATGACCCAATATGTTCTTTTTTTCTCACTTTATTTTTCCTATCTGTCTTTCATTAAAAAAATATATATATATAAAAACTTTGCTACTTTGATTTGCTATTTTATTTGCATAATTTTCAGATGTACATGACATTATTACATGTATTAATAACCTGATGTAGATTTTGGGTGTGCATTTAACTTGGCCACTGACTTGTTATCTAATTGGTGCAGACCAGGGGTCTGTCTGGTGGTGTCTGGTCCTGGCCTCATTCATGCTCTGGGTGGAATGGCCAATGCCAATGAGAACTGTTGGTAAGACTTTTGAACCCACATTCTGTGGTAAACTAATTTCTCCCCTTCTAATGAATTCTGTTCGTGCTGCATCTGTTCAGGCCTGTGGTTGTAATTGGAGGGTCGTCTGATAGGAACCAGGAAACTACAGGGGCTTTTCAGGAATTTCCACAGGTAACAAACAATGCAGCAATGATCTTAAAGAAATGATGTAGATCAGGGGTGTCAAACTAATTTTGGGCCGCAAGCCGAATTTCGATGCTCAGGCTGGGTCGCGGGCCGAACATAACGTTAAAAATAAAACCATAAAAAACATAAGAGTTAAATAGCTTTATATAGCCTGGTAATAGTTCTTTGTGGACACTGTGACTGAGTCCATATTCATGCAGCAGCAGCAGGAACAGGAACATGGACTTATGACTTGGGTTTTGACAATTCTCTTTTAAAGCTGAAGGTAAATTCACTAAAATGAGTTTTAGGGACTTGTAATAAAGCAAAAATGTCCAGGCGGAATCTCTATAAAAGTCCTATTCATTTATTTTTTTATTTATTTTAGGGTAATTTTTTACTTGTGGGTTTGGAGTACCAACTGACCCTGATGCTTCCCACAATGATTGATTTGACTGGAAATAAGACTGTTACAGCTTTATTTTTATATACAGCATATCAAGCAGCTGAGAGTTTTCTTTTATAAAATAGTGGTCAAAATACATATCTGGCCCACAGGCCTTGAGTTTGACACACGTGATTGTAGATCATTCTTTTACATTTTCGTTGTAAACGGCAATATTGATTTAAAACTGCTGAGCAGAGCTGAGAGCTTTTCCCACGTAGCAAGCAGCAAACTTTCATTTATTTAATCTTATTAATGGAAAATGGCTATATATATATCTATATAGATATAGATATAGATATAGATATATATCTATATATGGATATAGATATAGCTATATATATAGATAGATAGATAGAGGGTAGATGAAAACAGAAATCTCTGAGCATTCAAGCCACAAATGCAGGACAAATACAGAATTACTCAAACATGTATGAATAAATCAAAATACAACTCTCAGTAAACTAATGATGAGGGAACACCGTTGTAACATGGTTAAAAGCTCATAAAATTCGATTTTACAAAATATTTTCTGTTTTTGAGTTGCATTAAAACATATCTCTGTTATTAGGTGGAGTCTTGTCGTCTTTATAGCAAGTTCTCTGCTAGACCCAGCAGTCTGGAAGTCATACCTTCTGTAATTGAGAAGGTCTGTGTTTTTATTTGTTTGTTTTTGTTATAAACTGACACACAGAATAACATCCTGGTTTTGTGCATCCCAGGCAGTCCGGACTTCAGTGTATGGACGTCCAGGAGCTTGTTATGTGGATATAACAGGTGACATGGTCAACACAAATGTGAAAAGGAGCAACATCAGGTAACCTTATTTCCAACTCTTTTTCCAGAGTTACCTAAATTGAGATAAACAACAAACACCTATTTGTATTCGCAGAGTTGTATCCTGCTGTCCACCCCCTCCTGTAAGTATGGCCACAAGGGGTGCCATTTCTGAAGCTCTATCGGTGTTGAAAGCATCTAAAAGACCATTAATAATCATTGGAAAAGGTATAATTTAAATGTATAATAACTATTAACCATGAAACTGGCGGTATTAAGTAACTTAAGTAATTGTAAAAAAAAAAAAAAGATTCAGTTGTAGTCATCTGGACACTGTTTTTGAAATAACAAGACGTTTCGACTCTCATCCAAGAGTCATTTCTGCGGATCTAGTCAGAGAACTCTGATATTTATCCGTGGTCAGATGGCTACAACTGAATCTTGTTCTACAATGGAACACTCCTGGACGAGTGAGGGATTACACCGGCGTATGAAGTAATTGTTCCATAGGGGCGGCTTTTGCACGAGCTGAGACTGTTCTGAAGGAGTTTGTGGAAACAAGTGGTTTGCCTTTTCTGCCCACTCCAATGGGAAAAGGTGTCTTGCCCGATGACCACCCCAACTGTGTAGCAGCAGCCCGCTCAAGGTATGTAAAGGTATTTCTATTTATTTTTTTTAAATTGATGTGCAACAAATGACATATTTTTTTCATCCAGGGCTCTTCTTCAGGCTGATGTTGTTCTTCTGCTTGGAGCCAGACTAAACTGGATTTTACACTTTGGCCAACCACCAAGATTTGATCCTAATGTCAAGATCATTCAGGTATTTGGTGAAATAATAGTATTTGTATTGGTTAAATTTTGTTCTACTGGTTAAACATTAATACATGTTTCTTGTGTTGTACAGGTTGACCTTTGTCCAGAAGAAATTGGGAACAATGTGAGGCCCGCAGTGGCTCTGTTGGGTGATATCACTGCTGTAGGTTCTCAGGTAAGCTTAAGAACGTAGCCTGTGTAATGCTTTAGCTAAAAAAAAAAATAGCCAAATATTTTCATGAGGACTGAAATTATGAAATTTTTTTGAAATGTGAAACATTTTGAATGTGATTTAGAGCCCCAAGCCAGACAAACTCAACATCCAAATTTACATAAGAGAAGACCCAAGATTAATATAATTAGAATGGGATAAAATAGATTTAATTGATTTAATGGGCTTAAAGGTGAACTACGGTATATAATTTTTCTGGTATAGGGTCCGGTAGGGTCTACCTGCTTGTCTCCAGGGAGAAGTTATTGTTTTGCCTGGAATGTTTGTTTATTTGGTCAGGACAGACCATGTTATTGAACTTATATGAAATACATGCTGTGAACTTTTCATCTGTTGTCCCGCATTCACTCTCATACGCCAGCATACTATTGTACATGTTTTTAGTGGTAGGGGAAACCAGAGGAAAATTACACAGACACAGAGAGAACATGCAAACTGTCCGGACCTTCTTGCTGTGAAGCGAGAATGCTAACCGCTGCGCTACCGTGTTCCAAAGCATGACATTGAACTAATCTTATAAATAAGATAAGAGAACCTTTATTCGTCTCTAAATGGGGAAATTCCAGTAATACAAGCAGCAGGACAATAAAGATATGGAATCAAACAAAGATTACATTACAAAAATATTCATCAACATCTAAATCTAGAATATTAGAATATGCTTTGAATAAAGATTCAAAAGCTGTATATTAATTTACACACAAGTAGAGTAAAACTATCAGGCTACAAAACTACTAAGTAGACCTTTTTACCTGCCCAGGGAGTTCCCTTGTTATCATACCCCTGTGTATGTACACCCCCAGTGCTAATAGTAAGGAAGATGAGTGTTATTTACTAGACCGTCAGTGGCTTGCAATCTGCTCAAACAGAGGGCATTCTTATTGTTGCTGGTGATTTTTAACCAGGCCAACATGGAAAATGTTCTCCCTCTTTTTTAGCAACAGTTGACTTTGCCACCAGGGTACAGAATATTTTAGACAAAGCCTATACTAATGTGAAGGATGCATTTAAAGCAGCCTCCCCATGCCCACTTTGGTTCTTCAGACCACTTAACTGTTATGCTGATTCCTGCATACAAGACTGTGTGTGGTCTGACTACAGGACTGTTTTGAATGCACATACTGGGGCACGTTCAAAGAGGTTACAACATACAAAAATCAAATCAACATTGATGAGGTTGCAATGTGTGTGTCAGGCTACATCTGCACATGCATGGAGGATGTCAGCGTCATTAAGGATATTACTACACGGGCAAACAAGAAGTCGTGGATAAGTAAGGAGGTAAAACAAAGCTCCGGACAAGGAACTCAAGTCTTCAAGTCTGGCAATGAAGTGGCATTGGGAACTGAAAGACGCCATTGGTCTTGCTAAACATGCTCAAAGTCACAAAGTTCAGGACTTTTTCAATGACACCCGGAACATGCATGTAAAGTGTACTGGCTATTACAAGTTACAAGATGGCTCCTCCTGCGTGTGAGGATGATGCTGACTTCCTCAATTAAATGAAAAAAAAATCTGTTTAATGTACTAAACAGCACTATTGCTGAGAAAGCTGTGCCACACAAGGATGACCTTGCATTTTGATTTTCCTCCAATGATGTGTGAAGAACCCTGAGGAAAGTAAACACCCGGAAGGCTTCAGGCCCCGACAACATGGGAGGGTGCTCAAAGAATGTGCAGATCAGCTGGCTTGTGTTCTAATGGACCATTTTTAACATCTTGCTGAACCAAGCAAAAGTCCCATCCTGTTTTAAGACTGCAACCATCATTCCTGGCTGTGCCAAATAAAGCTCAAATCACCTCACTCAACAACTCCCATCATGATGAAGTGCTTTGAAAGACTAGTAAAGGACCACATATTCTCCAAACTCCCTGACCTGTTCCAGTTTGCTTACTGACCAAACTGCTCCACTGAGGAAACTCTTGTCCGGCTCACACCTGGAGGAGAACAACACTCCATTGTGTATGCTTTTTCTGGACTTCATTTCAGCTTTAAATACCATCGTAGACAAACTGGGACTGGGACTTCAGCTCCCTCTATGTACACTACCGTTCAAAAGTTTGGAGTCACCCAGACAATTTAGTGTTTTCCATGAAAAGCCACACTTTTATTTATCCCATAAGTTGTAAAATGAATAGAAAAAAATATAGTCAAGACATTGACAGGGTTAGAAATAATGATTTTTATTCAAAATAATATTTTTTTCCTTCATACTTAGCTTTCGTCAAAGAATCCTCCATTTGCAGCCATTACAGCATTGCAGACCTTTGGCATTCTAGCTGTTAATTTGTTGAGGTAATCTGGTGAAATTTCACCCCACACTTCTTGTCCCTCCCACAAGTTGGATTGGCTGGATGGCCACTTCTTGAGTACCATGCGCTGCTCCCACAACAGCTCAATGGGGTCGAGAGCTGGTGACTGCGCTGGCCACTCCATTACAGATAGAATACCAGCTGCCTGTTTCTTCTCTAAATAGTTCTTGAACAATTTGGAGGTGTGCGTTGGGTCATTGTCCTGGTGCTGTCCACATGGTATGGCAAAGCGTTGCAAAATTGAGTGATAGCCTTCCTTATTCAAAATCCCTTTTACCTTGAACAAATCTTTCACCTTACCAGCACAAAAGCAACCCCAGACCATCATGTGAACCCCACCTTGCATGACAGATGGCATCAGGCACTCCTCCAGCATCTTTTCAGTTGTTTTGCGTCTCACAAATGTTCTTCTGTATGATCCAAACACCTCAAACTTTGATTTGTCCATCCATAACACTTTTTTCAATCTTCCTCTGTCCAATATCTGTGTTATTTTGCCCATAATAATCTTTTTCCTTTATTGGCCAGTCTCAGATATGGCTTTTTCTTTGCCACTCTGCCCTGAAGGCTAGCATCCCGGAGCCGCCTCTAAACTGTAGGTGTGGACACTGGCGTTTTGCGGGTACAATTTAATGAAGCTGCCAGTTGAGGACCTGTAAGATGTCTATTTCTCAAACTAGAGACTCTAATGTAATTATCTTCTTGCTCAGTTGTGCAGCAGGGCCTCCCACTTCTCTTTCTACTCTGGTTAGAGCCTGTTTGTGCTTTTCTCTGAAGGGCGCAATGCACACATTGTCACATGGAATAGCCTTAATTTATAAGAACAAGAATAGACTGTCGAGTTTCACATGAAAGTTCTCTTTTTCTGGCCCTTTTGAGCATTTAATCGACCCAACAAATGTGATCCTCCACGTACTCAACTTGCTCAAAGGAAGGTCAGTTTTGTAGCTTCTCTAACCAGCTAAACAGTTCTTAGCTGTGGTAACATGATTGCACTAGGCTTTTCTAATCATCCATTAGCCTTCTGACGCAATGAGCAAAGGCATTGTACCATTAGAACACTGTAGTGATAGTTGCTGGGAATGGGCCTCTATACTCCTATGTAGCTATTGCACCAAAAAACAGACATTTGCAGCTAGAATAGTCATTTACCACATTAACAATGTTTAGTGTGTATTTCTGATTAGTTTAAAGTTATCTTCATTGAAAACAAAGAAGTGCTTTTCTTTCAAAAATAAGAACCTCAAACTTTTGAACGGTAGTGTAACTGGTTGTTAGACTTCCCCACTGCCAGACCACAGTCAACGTGACATATAACTGTGTCTCGTGCTACAAACCACATGTGAAGTTTGCAGACGACAGTAGTGGGACGCATCAGGGATAATAATGAACAAGCCTATAGAGACGAGGTGGAGCAGACGTGACCACAAAAACAAAAGAGAAAAAAAACAGGAAAAAACACCCCTGTTCCTCTTCTCATCAACAACACGGCTGTGAAAATGATTAGCAGCACCAAGTTGTGCACATCACAGACAATCTCACCTGGTCTGTGAATACTGGGTCCTTGGCTCAGCAATGCCTGCACTCCCTGCACCAGTTGAAGAGAGCCCATATATCTCCGCTCATCCTGACAACATTCTAACATTCCATAGAGACGATCCTTACCAATTGCATCTCGGTCTGGGGCAGTGGCTGAACTGCCTTGAACGCATGGAAGCATGTGAGGAACGTGGTAAGGAAAGCAGAGAAGATCCTCGGGACCTACCTCCCCTCAGTTTAGGACTTTGCTCTAAAGTGCTGTTTGTCCCAGGCCAAGAAATTGATCAAGCACCCTTCACATCCCATCACGGCCTGTTCTCTGCTGACCTCTAGAAAGAGGTTTTGCGGCATTCGATGCAGGTCAACCAGGTTTTCAAATATTATTTTTCTCCATGACTGTCAAATTGCTGAGGCCCTTTTTAAATATACTTTAGTACTGTACTACAGGTACTTTACTTAGCACTGCTAGCACTTTTATCTGCCAATTTTTACTTTATATTATTGTTATTGCTGCTGTACAACAGAATATTTGTGTTTGATTGTTTTAGCTTTTGTGCATCAGTTGTATGTACATGGTTTACAGAGCTCAATAGGTGTAAAATAATACTATTGTTTTCCTAACCCCACTTAATTAAACGCTTAAAGTTTCCACAAGCCACTTTGAGCCGCTGTTGCTGTGTGCATGCGAGCAAGAGTGACAGGGGGTTTCTTCTGTCTAAATGAACTAAATGGACTGAGAGATTATTGGGACTACTGTTATGAAACATCATGAAACCAATACCCATTTTGGTCATAAGACTGGAACTGAATTATACCGGTTTGCTGTTCTCTTCAGTTGTTGCAGAGCCTAAAGAGTGATGGCTGGAAATATTCTCCTGATACGGAGTGGTGGAGCTCTCTCAATTCAAAGATTGCTGCCAATACCAAAATATCCCAAGTAAGTTTGTATCTCTTCATTATCTTTTATATACCGTATGGAAGACGACGACATGAACTCAACCAATGTGATTTTTTGTTGTTGACTTTTTAGACCCTGGCTCTTCAGTCAACATTGCCCATGAATTACTACACAGTTTTCCACCACATCTCTGAGCTTTTGCCACACGACTGCATCATTGTCAGTGAAGGTGCAAACACAATGGACATAGGACGCACCATGTTAAACAACTATCTACCTCGACACAGGCAAGGATCCCAGATTTTCTCATTTATATTTGTGTAATTTTGGACTTATTTACAATCTAGTCTTTTTTTTTCCTACATGATTTTGTTAATTCAAATCAATGTCCTCAAGGTTGGATGCTGGAACATTTGGAACAATGGGGGTAGGCCTTGGTTTTGCTATTGCAGCTGCGTTGTGGAGAAAAGCAAAGTCAAAGGACAGAGAGTCGTCTGTGTGGAAGGAGACAGTGCGTTTGGGTTTTCGGGAATGGAGGTGGAGACGATGTGCAGGTGGATTCACAGCTTGGCTTGTCTAAAAATAACTCTCCACCTCTTGCATTATGTCATGCCTTGTATTTTAACAGGTATAAACTACCCATTATTATAATTGTGGTCAATAATAATGGCATATATAGTGGAATGGATCCTGAAACGTGGGAGCAAATGGCCAAACTTGGAGACCTGACCACTATGTAAGTGATGGAAGCCACTTGATTTGGTCTTTATTGTTGTCTAGAAGTTTGATAATGCCATACTTTCAGATGTAGGGCAGGGCCAACATAATTCTGTTTTCGAAAGAAATTTCCAAATTTATGAACCATAGGGCGGGGCTATTAATCAACTTTGAATAGAGATTGAAATAAAGTTTTTTCTGATCGTCCATGATCAGCTTGGGTCTTTTTAATCGAGACGTCCACAGCAAATCCTTTGTCAGAAAAGCATGCGGTTTGGAGCAGAGTTCAGATTTTGGAAGAACAAATTGGATCTTCAAAGCCATTTCTATTTGTTTTTAATAGGACAATATAAAATCAAATAAAAAATCAAGATCAATCAATATGAGGGCAAAAAACCTGATTATTATTTAGGGTTTAGCTAGTCCTTTAACTGAAAACAGTGACGTTTTTGGGGTAGAATTATGGCGCCACATTCTGATGATATTGTGAACAAAAATAATGTAACATTTGTTTATGTATACTGGCAGAGAACTCATTGAACTGTGTGCCAGTTTTGTTTAATCTGGAAAGGAGCAGTAATTACAGATATATTAACCATAAACCAAGTCAACAAAGCTGAAATCCTATCATAAAATCCTGACTTGTTCTCCAGCTCAGTTTAAAACTATAGACATATAATAATGTTTCGATATCACATGAACACAACCTATTTTGGAACAGAGCCCCGCCTGTCATGCTCCTACCTGAGGCACGCTATGATGATGTCATGGCGGCTTTCGGAGGGCGTGGCTTCCTGATTCGGACTGTGGAGGAGCTGCGCCGTGCCTTAGAGCTGAGCTTGAGTGACTGGGAGAAGCCCTGCCTCCTGAACGTGCTAATTGACCCAGCATCGGACAGAAAGCAACAGGTGACATATTACCCTTATATTAGCTGCTTTTTAATTCATCACAAAGTTGTTGCATTAAATTGTATTGGTTTATAACATCCCCATTGCCTCAAACCTCTGGATCTAGCAATTCTATATAATGTCAAAACAAGTGCACAGCAGTGTAATATAGAAGATGATGCATACAGTCAAGGTAAATCACATCACAATCCCCCAGCCTAGTTTCAACCTGACCTTTCCATTTCAGGGACCCCATAATTAGAAACCATGGACCTCTTTGTTATGTTTAACGTATCCATGCAACCACTCACCATCATGTTTGAGGGTCTGTGAGAAACTGTATGCGTTTAGAACAATGTCATTTTTCTGTAGAATTAATAGCCAAAATGTTCAGAATCTCATTTACAAATTTAAAGGGAAATAACAAAACTAAGGACTGATTTATTTATATTTTCAGGAATTTCCTTGGCTCACGCGCTCCAACCTGTAGACCAAGACCTCTTTGCCAGTAATCCAATCACATTTTCCTATACACAGTTGCCTTAATTCTTCTAAAATGTATTATTGATTATATATAGTTTTGTAATTATGTAATTATAAATATATATTAAAAATACTTTGGCTTTTTGTGTTAATAACAGTGCTGTTAACATACCTGAATAAAGCCCTAAATAAATATTTGACATACACTGCTTGAAGTGCATTGGACAGGTTTTCATGTTTTTCTAGGCGTAAAGATTTAAATAAAGTGGCTGTAGCACTGACCTCTATCTATGTCGGCAATACTCCAGAATGCAAGGACATTATTCTTTCCTCGCTCTTTTTTTAAAGCTGTTGTAATATATTGTTATCTGTACTATTTTACCTATTTTACCTATTGTGTATATTAGACAAGCTTCGGCCCTTGTTTACAGTTTGTTTGCTAGTAATAGTTATGGAATTACCTTTAAACAAAATTGTCAACCAAGGGAAAATCAGATAATATGTTTTGTAAATTGTTATAATGTTTATAATCTTATAATAATATAATTATGTTAACTAGTAGTAACTATAAAAAAAAAAGTTAGAGACTAACCTGTCTAATGCACTTAAAGTGACCTCTCCTCAAGACTTGAATTAATGCAGCCATTCAATTATGTAGGGCAGACTGAGCAATAAAAGTCATCTATGATTGCCTAAATGGATTTCACAGTGCACAGGGAAATGCATTAGGCTTTGAATTAATATTCTTTAAAAACAATGGTCTGGAAACATATGGAGATTAGGTGTTGTATAAAATGTACTTGTTGGATTTTACCTTAAGCCTCTTGTCATGGGAGTGTAGTGGAAACAATAAGAATCCCCTGCAGTAGTAGAGTCTAATATTAGCACTTAGAGCAGCTGGCAGACTGTCCTCTGTAATTTTAGCACACACACTGATGCGGAAGAAAGATTTAATGGGGCAGTGGTCGGCATCTTGTGAGGACGTAAAGGAGAGGGAGGAGGGAGAGGACAGTGGAGAGTGAAGGCAGCATGCAGCAGCGGCTCAGACTCAAACCAAGTCAGCCACCACCTGCAGCAGCATGGCTCTGCTTCCTCTGGGACTATCTCTGTTTCTGTGGTGCTTCTGTGGCCTGGTCCATTCCTCCTTTCTGGACAGCTTAAATTTCTTACCAGCAGGTAAGCATATTATCTCAATAAACTGCACAACAAACTATTGCCCATTAAGTAAATATACCACCAGACTTAACTGACTTTTTGACCAAGCTAAGCTTCTTTTGGTTTTTATTTATACATCAAATACAAGTCTCTATTAATAGAACGAGCAGATCTCCTGAGAGGTTTTATGTGTCAAGAAAATTTGCTGATGTGATTTGATAGTTTGCACTGGTTTCACTGTTGCTTGTTTGGCCTTTGCATGTTCAGACATTTTTATATTTAAATCATGTATAAATTATTATTATTATTATTATTTCATTATGTTTTCATTTGTGACTGAACATACTTGAACATAAACAGGTGCAACGACATTAATCGGATACATTTTTGAACTGCACATACATGAATACACATACAAATCTAACATCTATATTGAATGTGTTACATTTATTACATTGATTTAAATGCATTGTCTTGTTGCACAGCCCTGAGAGCACAGGAGCTGCAGCTGCAGAAGAGGTTCAGTCCATGCTGTTTGCTGAGTCCACCTCCGCCCCCTCTGTTTCCACCGCCCCCTCCACTTTGGCGCCGCCATACTCGTGTGAGTCAGTCATGTGACCTATTGTGGTGTATATGACAGTTGAGTTGTCCTTGGGTAATGTCTGCTCCATGCCTGAAACTATACCGTAATTATTTGTTCATTATTTTACCATGCACATGTTACATTCTCATTTACAATGACAAGCTGGGCAAGAAGCAGCACAAAGTACACTCAAGAAAAAAAAATCACTCACAAACATGCATCAATCATTAAAACATTTGCAATCAAGAAATAAAAGTGTGTTGTGTTAAAGCATGTGCACTGATCCTGAAAAATACATGAAGTGCTTTATTTTAAAGGCGTTTTGTTTTCAGAAGATAACTTTAGTCAATAACTACAGGCTGAAGTGTTCAGAAGAACTTTGTCAATAACTAAGGCTGAAGTGTTCAGAAGATACTTTAGTCAATAACTACAGGCTGAAGGTGTTCAGAAGAATAACTTTAGTCAATAACTACAGGCTGAAGGTGTTCAGAAGATAACTTTTGTCAATAACTCAGAGGTGTTCAGATAACTTTAGTCAATAAACTACAGGCTGAGGTGTTCAGAAGATAACTTTAGTCAATAACTACAGGCTGAAGGTGTTCAGAAGATAACTTTAGTCAATAACTACAGGCTGAAGGTGTTCAGAAGAAGATACTTTAGTCAATAAATAACTACAGGCTGAAGGTGTTCAGAAGATAACTTTAGTCAATAACTACAGCTGAAGGTGTTCAGAAGATAACTTTAGTCAATAACTACAGGCTGAAGGTGTTCAGAAGATAACTTTAGTCAATAACTACAAGGTGTTCAGAAGATAACTTTAGTCAATAACTACTACAGGCTGAAGGTGTTCAGAAGATAACTTTAGTCAATAACTCTAGTGTTCAGGAACTTTAGTCAATAACTACAGGCTGAAGGTGTTCAGAAGATAACTTTAGTCAATAACTCTACAGGCTGAAGGTGTTTCTCCTGATAAAGAGCGAGAAACAGGAACAGAGATTGGAGGGTCTTCCTGTCCAAATAGCCACCCTGGACCGTTCGGCCCCCCAGGACCTATGGTAAGACCCAAATACTACTCTAAACCCCTAATGTATTCAGGTTATGTGCTCTTTTAAAGTCCATTCAACAGTTTAAGGCAAGGGTTTCCATATCATCTGTAAGGCCATGTGTTGCATTCATAATGTGCTCAAACGTACCCACAGGGTATAAGTGGGGATAAAGTGTAAGTTACCTTCTCCTGTCAGCTCAAGTGCCCCAACAGAGCAAAGATGTGAGGATTTCTTTGGCCCTTGCGACACAGCGGCCCATTAATACTCCACATTTAGCTGAGACACAAATAGCCTTTTTCCACTGCCTGCCAGTGCTCCACACATTCTGAGAAACCATGCAAAGAGTGGTCAGCATGGAGAGGGCGACTAAAACTCCAGTCAATTTCAGGGATTACCACCACAAAAAGGAAAGGGAGAGATTTGGTCTGGTCCAGTGTCTGAAGTGGAGCAGACCATTTGTTGCTGGTGTCTGTCCATAGAAGTGTGTTGTGGTCAGCGTTAGCAGCAACAGGTCCGGATTCAGCAGCTTTTTACAGTGTATTGAACATCTACACAAGGCACCTCTCAATCAATAGAAGCGAGTCAGCCTTTAGCTAATTGAAATGCTACCATGAAATACTGTAATATGCACAAATGTCCTTGAGCTAAATCACTTTGATTGATATCTCTATCAATTTGCGTTTCACTTATTCGACTCTTGCTTGTGTTTCTCAGGGTCCACCTGGCTTACCTGGAATAGAAGGGTCCAAGGGAGAAAAGGTTAGCAGGAGATCCTTCTTCTTGTGGTTACATCATCCTGATAATATCAGGGTTTATTTAATCATTGTGGCCCTTTGTCATAAGCTCGACATTTTAATTGAGCAGTTGAAAAATGCTTGCTGGAAATGTATTAAGTGGCCACTGTGCTCTTCTCCACATCCTGTCGTCAGGGAGAAATCGGAAGACCCGGGCCGAAGGTGAGTGTCTCTATCGATCGCTTCAGTATTTAATGAAAAATGTATAAAGGTGTTCTGCCCTGTGTTTGCTTCTATAAGCATTGTCTATGCTTTGCATATTTCTCCAAATTGTGCGAAATTAGTGTGTTGAATCAATTTGTTGATGGCTTTGGGACGTTATGTTATTATTCCCAAACGGTGCATATTTTCTCTAGTGACCTCTGAAATCTTCTGCAGTAGCTCCTCTTTCTCTCCTCACAACCACCTTGAGCCTGGGTACAAAGTCAGGGCATAACGTTTGGACAAATTGCTCCTAAATTATGTGAACAGTGCTGCCGTTATGGAACAGTCCAAACAGTCCAGTGGGAGCTTTTTCTGTGGCAGGAGCCTGACTGAGCAGCTTTGCAGCACTGCAGTGTAATTTAGCTTAGTGCCTCAGCCAGGCCATAAATCATTTCATTTCCCACAGCACAGTCTCCTGTTCTATATACAGCCCATCATTTAATTAAGAAGAACAACAAGGCTTGTTAAAGTCATGCGCCCCCACCATGTGCTGTGGTGCTGGTGTTTGATAAGGACAAGAGCTTACTGGGGACATTCGTATTATCATTTTAGGCATTATTATAGTTTAAACACTACTCAAATATGTCTTACTTTTACTATACCTGGAATACTAACTTTGTCATTTAAATTAAAGATAAAAATGTAACTCACTTTATCTTATAGGGTCGAACTGGGCCTCCTGGACTTCCAGGAAAGCAAGGACTTCCTGGATGGCCAGGACCAAGTGGGCCTAAAGTAAGGAAGTTCAACAAAGTTCTGTATGCCTGGACTATACCAACCTCTATCTAAATGTGTATTTATTTATTTATTTAGGGGGAGAAAGGTGACCCAGGTCTAATGGGATTACCTGGATCCAGAGGGTCAATTGGTCCAAGGGTATGTTCCTTTTACATAATTGTGGTTGTCATTTATGCTTGATATTATTTCATAATAACTGAAAATCATGTTTCATGCAGGGTTTACCTGGATATAAAGGTGAAAAGGTATGTAAGTAATGACTTTGAAGATGCTGTAGTACAGTCCAGTAACATGGTAACAGTGCCATGTGCTCTGCAGGGCTCTCGGGGGGATCGTGGTGAAAGTGGAGCCAAAGGAGACAAAGTAATTAGACATTAAATGAGAGCAATATATTTGTGCTATCAGTGGGATGATAAAAAAGCTTAATATCTTGTCGTCACAGGGAGCCATGGGTTTTCCCGGAATGCTTGGACAGAAAGTGAGTGTTGTCAAATCCTGCTGGATGGGGTTTTGGGATTAATTAACTGATGTATTAATAAATGGTTTGTGTAGGGGGAAATGGGTCCAAAGGGAGAACCTGGACTCTCAGGAAATAGAGGTCCCACTGGGAGACCCGGGAAAAGGGGAAAACAGGTAAGGTCATGTAACTTCACCATGACAGGAGAAGGTTAAGAAGAAGATTTTTTTGGTACTTAGTTATAGCAGATCATCATTTTACATATTGTTAATATTATTAATGGCAACATTGATCTAAAACGCCTTAATATACTTCCTATTCAGAATTGCAGAGCTGATAAGCCCCATTCTTGAGAGGGAAATTTCACCTAAGCAGCAGATTTAAGTACTGTAAAGGGATGTCTGAGCAGTCAAGCCTCAAATGCAGGTCAATACAGGATTCAAGCATACATACATCAAAATACAACTTTGAGTCAGTGAATGATGAGGAAAACCATTATAACGTGGTCACAAGCACATAAAAGTCCATTTTGCATAACATGACTTCTTTAAGTTTGAACAGGAAATGTTGTATGTTTTAGGGAACGAAAGGAGATCCAGGAACTGTAGGTCCAATGGGGCCAGCTGGTCCACAAGGAGCTCCAGGCCACCCGGGCCCACCTGGGTCACCTGCGACAGGTAACACAAGAACCACACCAAAATACATCGGGCATTGTTAGTGCGTATTTAGAACACAAATACGTAAAGGGTCTTGCGTGATGGGGAGCAGAGAGGTATGTTGTAAACGAGGAAACAAGGTAGTACCAGGGTCCTATTTAGCACCCGGGAAATGTCATCTCCTGAAGATACTCTGCTCATGACATCATGTGGCTAAAACAGAAGGACAGATGGCAGACTCTTGTCCGTACAAATACTGTTATGTTTTATGTTTTCATTTTATATGTGCATGGAAAGCATGCACTGTGATCTTATTTAGCTCTTTCATTGTTTTTACATTTTAGGTCTTTACATGGTTGGTACAAAGGGTGCTCGTGGCCCACCAGGGCCTCCCGGGAAGTGTAGTTGCAATTCTCTCTCTCATTCTCCATTTGACTATCCCTCCAGAGGAAACGTTGCTAAAGTCCCAGCGGTGAGGAATTAAATGCTTCAAAATGTTGAATTAACAAATTATTCCAATATAAGAACACTGAGTTATTACATAATGGCATTGTTTGCAGAGATGATGCCCTTATACATATTTAAAAGCTGTGTGCTAAATAACTTTTTTCTCTCACTATCCATCAAAACGATTTCACTCTTTTATCCCTTATGTAGATTTTTGTTGTAAGCAATGAAGAAGAGCTGGAGAATCTTCACATAGACAATGCTCTTGCATTTCGTAAAGATCAACGATCCCTGTACTTTAAAGATATTGATGGCTGGTTACCAATCCAGGTAGTGATTAGTTGTATTGCTTTTCCATGGTAATTTGACAGATTTTTAAATAACTATTCAATGTTTTCTCTATGTTCTCCAAGACTTTTCCATTCCAGCTGACTCCATTCCAGTCCATGGAGAATGCCCCAGACGAGGGCTATTGTGGCGATGGTATTGTGCAGATTTCTAGTGGAGAAGAGTGTGATGACAGAAACAGGGTTGTCACTGATGGCTGTGTCAGTAAGTCAGCCTCACTTTAATTCCCCCTGAGTAGTATTTTGCTGTGCACATAGAACATAATATGTTCAACTGTGCGATCTCTTGTTTCCCCAGAGTGTAAACATGCTTACTGTGGAGATGGATACCGATATGAGGGCGCTGAGGAGTGCGATGGGAAAGACTTTGGATACCAAACATGTAATTCATATCTTCCTGGGTAAGATCCATTTACATCTACATGCAATTGGGTTTAAAACTAAAAGCAAGTTTGATGTAACACATATTTCTTTGTTCCAGTTCATATGGTCACCTGAAGTGCACACCACATTGTGTTATTGATTCCACAAACTGCAAGTTCTTCACATGAGTGCTGCTGTGCATCAAAAACCACTAGAAAAAGAAGAATATATGCAAGGAACTCCGAGAAGTTGCAGCTAAAAGCAAAAGGCTTTACTTTATGTGGACATTTGCTGCTGAAATGCTGTGTAACTCCATGAAGTTACAGAATGCACTTGGTCTTAACGAGCAAGACTCTTGGTCTGTGCCCTCTGTTGCATTTTTACCCTATGGAGTCGGCCCCAATGCCATTGTGCTCTTCAGAATAATTGACTTTTAAGATTTACCGTGAGCCAGTAGTAGAAAATTGAAGATGATGAACTATTTTAACCATTGCCAAAGTCAAAGGCACTGAAATGCATGAGGCTGTGATAACTAATGAGTGATAGTAGCACTTCAAGCTGCCAAAGGTTTGTTTTGCTTAATGATGACCACTGTCTTTACAACAAAACATGTTTGCACCCCTTAAAGTTTTTCTATGTGCTAGCTACAACCAAAGCCTCTCACTAAACTTCATTTTCTGTGCTGCTTTGTAAAAGTGCATCACTTTTGTCTGTACAAAGCCATAAAACTCTCAGGAACCAGTAAGCCATGAACAATAGACCCAGTTTGGTTGCTGGCAGTGACTGTGCACAGAGGCATATTGATACTAAGGGTAAATACATATACATGATGGCTTGAAACTGTTATGTCCTTAATAGCACTTAAGTAGCCTGTAGCTGCTTGTCTCTCAGTTGCTGGTGGTTTACAGACATTACTGTACTGCAGATAATACCTCTCCTATAATCTCTGTCTTACTGCACACAATTTAGGCCATATTCTTAATTGTGTAGATTGTTGTCAATTCTCGTCTCTTTAGTTATACCTTTCTTATATAAGCTAATGTCTTTGCCAAGGTACAGCTTTTCTCAACCATATTCTCAAATGATCAGGTGATGCATTGGACTACATTAAGACTGTTACTGTGTGGGCTTGTATTGTATTTTTGTATAGCACTACTGTGTGTTTGTATGTCCTGCTGCTTTAGTGTGTGTGATGCACAATGTACATATAAAGAATGTCCTTTTTGTGGCCTGTCTAGCACTGTGTGTATGTACCAAAATAATTGACTCACTATGCATGATAATGCTTACTGTGACTATATGTGAGATGAGATTGCGAAACCTTTTTTAAATATAATTTATTATGTATTGGTGGGAATTTAATGAACTATAAACAAATACAATAATATGCAAGACATTATTTCAATTTGTTTGATGTATTATATTATTATAATAACTGATATGTTTGTGTTATTCTTGATTTTGTATTGTATTGAATTATTATATAATTTTGTTTATTTTTTGTAATAATCTTAATGTCTATGTAAGTAAAAGGGGGTGAGCAAAATAAGTATTATACATATAATATATATATCCAAACAAAAAAGTAAAATGGAATGTGTATTTTGCAAGGGCATCAGACTGGGGGATAACATATGTAATGTGCAGTTGTCATATAGAGAATATGGCCCCCCAAGAGGGTTTGTACCCAGGCTCAGATTGGTTCTACAAAAGTATCTTTTACTTTAGCCATGCATGGCCCCTCTCTCAAAATGTTTTTATTATGTTAAAGATACCCATTTATTAGCAGTAGTCTAGTAGCTTGTCAGCATGACATTACTAACAAAAACTCAGAAGAAAGTGTGCACTATAACAGAATATGACACAGGGCGCAATTCTCTGATATGAGTAAAGGAGTTAAGTGTGGGTTGGGCCCAGCTGTTGGCCTAAACCACTTTTTACACCCTAAATACATGTAAAGTTTGATTTAAACTCAATAAAAGAGACATATTAAAATAATGAATAACTTTATACATTTAAAGAAACCTTTTTAATTATTACAATTAAACATTTTACAAATAAGACTAGTTATCACCCAACTACAGAATAATTATTCAGATTGCAAGTTGTATAGCTGATTGCAGAGATTGTAAAGAAATTATTACTAACATAAAAGGAAAGGCAAAAGGCAAAAACAATGTTACAAATGAATGATTTCTTCATATAAAAGCTTTTCAAACTGTAGTTTGTTTAAATGGCTCAGTGACACCGAGGCCACACAACACACACTGGTGGAAAATGTACATAAATACATTTATGTTAAAGTCAAAGACACACTTCACTTTAGCGTGGTTAAATGATTGGTCAATCATACACGGTGATGTAATTAGCATACCGTAAATGTAAACTAATAGTTTAATATAATTAATGGACGATGTGAGGCTTCTGCATAGGTTTGTGCAGCAATGTTCGGTAACATCAGCAGTTGTCTGGACCCGAGTGTAAAGCCCACACTGTTTTGGTCCCATACTATGTTTACAGAAAGAGGTTCAACATGCCAGGCTTGTCCACACACCATTAACAGTTGCTTTGTTGATCATTTTATTATCAATAAAGCAACATTAAAAACACCAAGAGCAGCAAAGTACAGTACTTAATAATTATATTATTAGTAAATTGAGCTTCACACCCGGCAGCACTGAATGCCGCAGGTTGCATCATAAACATGTAAACCGCAGCATACATTCTGACAGTGTCACTGCCATTGATTTTTAAAAAGACCTGACTGTTAACTTGTTGCTTGGTAAATCCCCTGTGTACTACTACACGGTGTGCACACTTAAATCTCATGAGATAAACCTTCCTCCAAGTAGTCGTTTAACAGCTTGCTCATGTCCAATCTTTTCAATTCTTCCCTAAATCCAGATTATTTCAAGTTTCACACCACTTCATCGGACTCCAAGTTGTATTCTTCATACAAGGCATCTAAAATGGTTAGCTGCTTCTCCATGGCAGGCAGGTAGACTCCTAAATCTCTGTGCATGCCACTGGTGAAGCTGCTCTTCAGCTCGTCTGCCTCTCTGCTCACTAAGGCCGCTGTGAAACCTGCATACGATGGGGCAGCTCTCAGGGCTAACTGAAGGAACAAAGAAAACATAAAATATACTAATTTAATTCCATAGAAGTGTGTATTCAGTCATGTAAAACTAAATACACACCGCAAAAACCCCTCGCACAACCCATCCGTGGTACCGTCGAAGGGTCTTCCCATAGGCATTATCTGGGGCACAGAAAAGATGAGCCACACATCCTGAATATTTATTCAGAAAAATTACAAAGAGAAATATTTACTTAGAGCTCTCTGGATGTCCTGCTGTCCTGCGTTCACCTCTGACAGGAACTCCATGAGAAACTTGAGGCCTCGCCGCAGCCACAGCAGTGCCTCTGTGGCAGAGTTACGCACCTGCGCCACCTCCCTCTCCACCTCGTGCAGAACAATGGACTGAAGGGTTGGGAAGTTGTCAGGGTCTGACATCAATTTTTGGTTGATTTTCTGTTGAAATAAAGCATGGCTGATGTTACAGACCAGGTAAAACAAGCTACAACGTGAATATTTAAAGTACAATACCAAGACCTACCTTAATATTTCCAACAAAGTCCATTTTAACTGGTGCAAACACTGTAGAGCCCAATTTGTCTGAGGAAAAAATCCATAAGGACTTTAGTGCATCTGCATTTATTATTGTTTTATTTGTTTCAATATTTCTTTATGTTGAAAAATAAGTTTTTGGTATACTGTATGCAAAAAGGTAATTTGAATATTTTTTTTAATTACAATCTATTAGCTGTTGTAAGCAATGAGCTAGGATTAGTCATGTGTGTAATGTCTTTACAGTAGGTTCATACTGATGAATTGTTGTAAACTATGTTTATTTGAATAGATTATTATTCTGTCATCATAAACAACTTTTGCTGAACATAAAAATGACTGATTCTGCAGGTATAAATCTAAATGTGTAATTTAGCTTGAAAATTGAAATGCAACTTATTTGTAATGCAACAAGAAAGAGATGTGTGATGCCCTTCACCCCGTTACATGCACAGGACAGAATGGAGTTAATGGAAAATATAATGAGCAATAAGAAAAAGATTAAATAAAGAGGAGCTAATTCAAATATCAGCCTACCCAATACTGGTACTATTGCATAGCATGAGTCCAAAAACTCTTGTGTTGGGATACCATTGTCGTCGTCCAGGTTTATATCACTAAATCTACAAAAAAGATTCAAACAGGGTAGTAATTACATTGAAGTGAACAGTTTTATTTGCAAAGCAAACTGCAAAACAAAAATATACAGACATTTAAACAAAGCAAGAGGAAAACAGCATGCAACAACCTGACAAAGCCGGTCTGATCTTTAGCAACAGTTTCCTTCTACTTTGGTTTACTTAGCTATTATAATACTGTTTTGTTTTTTTTTTTTTAGCAGTAACTAAATGTTTTTTTTGTTTTCTACACCAACAAAGAAACACTCTCAAAAACAACTTTGTCTACAATAAAAAAGAGAAATGTTGACATAAAACTTTACAAACCAGTAAGCGTTGAGGGCCTCTGTGTATTGTGATCAAAAAGAAAACACTATATAAAACACTTATTTGTACATACTAATAAATTATTTTTGATTGATACATACACGTTTGGTCCCCTGACACTGTTGCTGTGCATGTTTACAGCTTTACTACAAGCTCAAAGTGGTGCAAGTTGAGATCAGATCACTTGCAGTAGCAGACAGATGACGGGACATTACAGGATATGATTCTCCACAGGGGCATTGTCGTACCTGTGACTCATTGTGCTGAAGAAGGTCTCCACTTGCTCAGAGTCCTCGCTCTCGGCCGGGTCCCGCAGTTCATTTCCTTCTGTGTCGATGACATTTTCCTGTTGGTGGCTGGGGCTGTTAACCCCGTTGTTGTTGTCGTGCTCCAGGCTCTGGTCCTCTTTGTGCTTCTGCTCAATCCTCCACTCGGCCTCGCTTTCGCTGATCACAGCTGCTGGATCATCACACTCACCCTCCGAGCTATTCTTAGGAGCGTCGTCTTGCTCCTTGTCATTGGAGCCGTTGTTGTTAGCTGCCTCATTGTCTGCAGGATTAAGCAAGCACACATGTAAGTCATGCACATTTGAGCATGGAATAATCCCTTTGCCATGGAGAACTGGTTACTGCATGCTCCATATGACTTTGGGGTTGGACAGTTAAGCCAATCAGACACAAATCAAAGTAAATGTGAATGCAGCCTCTTGATTTAACGTAATTAGACAGAGAATAGAGTAGACGGTTAATTAACTCTCCCTGTCCATGCACATCAGAATAAACGGAACAGACTTGTATCTGTGGCTTTAACTATATTAATACAGTACATAATTGCATATTGTTTTATATAATACTATTGTTTAAAACTAAAAGGGACTGACAAAATATCACAATACATATACTGGCAGCCAACAATATAGTATAGTATAGTATAGTATAGTATAGTATAGTATAGTATAGTATAGTATAGTATAGTATAGTTAGTATAGAATATGTTTGTGTACCGTATATTTTTCTAAACTAAATTGTGGTAGAACAAAATGACAATTTGGAGACGGAATGCTTTCGAGAAGTATCACAGTTCTGAATATTAAAATCATTGTGTTTCATAAATAGAATGATATTACAATGAACAAGTAAAACCACTCTAATTTCTTTAGCGGGATTTTAATCTTAGAGATGTTAGTAGAATAAGGGGAGCACCTGCTTTACCTGAAGCAAGAGGAGAGATTTTTGTCGTTTCTGGTTCTTCTGGTCCCTCTGGTCCTCTGATCCCTCTGGTCCCTCTGGTCCCTCTGGTCCCTCTGGTCCCTCTGGTCCCTCTGGTCCCTCTGGTCCAGAGTCCAGACTCTGGTTGTCCTGAGCAGTTGTTCCTCCTGGGGATTCTGGCAAGTCTCTCCATCTAGAGTTAAATGCATTGTTCAATTGTGTTTTAAACTTCACACGTCAACATTTTAACAGCAAAGATAACCTACTTGTCTTCTAGTTTTTGCTTTAAATGGTTGATGGGTCTAATCTGTGGGGGGAAATGAGTAAATGCCTTATTTTTATTTATTTATCTACCTTTTTGTGATGGTGAAGAACACATACCTTCTGTGGTTTAATAGCTGCTACTGGAGGAGATCCCGGTGGGCTTTGTGTGGCCGTATCTGCATTAAAAGTACGGTTTGCTATCTGCATGCACTCTTCTAATGTCTTCAGAAAGGTTGTACAAGTAGATTTAACCATATCTCCTGTGTCCATGCCAGTCTGAAAAGGACAACCAAAAAAAACTTTGTTAAACGTACGTCTTCATCTTGGAATCACTTAAAATGATACAATAATCTTAAGGGAGTGTTCGTGAATGTGAGGAAACAGCGCTGGTGTTTTGTTGTCTTTGTGTGCGTTTCGTGTCATTCTAAACCAGCAGCTGCTTCTCATATTTCCTGAGTTCATTGAAATATCTAACTTACCTCAGCTGGATTCCCAAGCTCGTCAGTCTCCTTGATTTTGTTTACTTGTTGCAGTAAAAGGTCACAGTATAACCGGAGTTCTGACATTTTCGTTTTTAGTGCCTCCGTATTCTCTTGCAGCTCTGAACAATAAACAACAACACAGATTATGTCATTTATATGAGTAACTAGACTGAGTAAGAGAGAATAACTTACCCTTTTCCCTCTTTGTTCTGTTATCTGTAAGGCAAGCTTTTGCTGTTCCCAGTGCCACCAGCCATTTTTGCCTTTCTGCTGCATTAAGAGCACGCAAGTAAAAGTACTGCTCTCCAGGTATAGTCAGGTCGACCCGTGTCGAGTCTGTGGAATGAACTACAAAATATACAAACATTAGACTTTTCCTCTAGACTCATAAACAAATAACTATGACTAAATGCAAACCTTGAATTTCACAAACAGAAATTTTAATGCTGCCTTTGCATCCTTTCCAGGCGTCTTCTTGGGAGTCATAATAGGACAGAGTTCCTCCTTGAAGTACAAACCAGCGAGGCTGCCAACCTAAAACAAACACAATTTTATACTTATAGCAACCTCATGCAATTAAAAGCACCTACATATCATATTATCAATAAAGTATATAGACAGGAGTTAACAGTTCCTAGTACGTAATGTCAGTGACACAGGGTAGGCCTATATTTACATGGCCAGTAAAAAATAAATAACTAGAATGATCAGATAACCCAATAATTAGATTGGATTTTTGGTGTGTGCAACAATTATTTTTTTCGATTAGTCAAGTATTTTTTTTACTAAATAAATAAATATTATATCAGAAAATATTCTGACAGAAGGCTTCTAGATTGAAAATATGATGTTTATTATTGATAAAAATCACCTCTGTCTTTGTTAGACAATATCTTGGCATGTTTTACTGTTTGTATAATCCAGATAACAAATAAGGATATTATGGGTCAATGATTATTTCAACAGCCGATTAGTTATGATTATTTTGATTAATTAATTGTTGCCGCCCTAGCGTTCACAAGCGCAAAAGAAGTCTGAGGTGACATGTGTTAGTTATTATGAGTACCAATTGTTGAATTTGGATGACAAATTACATTTTAAAATAATTTTTAAAATGTTCTCTTTCGTCTTTGCCACATGAGTTTGATCTTTGCGTATTTTTTATTTTATTTTTTGGTCAAAACCTGCACAAGTGTGGAAAAATCAGAGGGAAATCAGATTCCTCACATAAGATGACAATGATCTGATTTTTGGTGAGCATCTGAACATGCTCACCAAGCCACTGTTAGCAGCCACTAATCAGCTGTTAAATGAGATTACAGTCACTACGTCGGATGCTTTTGTAGGCTTTGTTTGGAAGAAATGTTGCCTATAAAGAGCCTAAAACATTCTTAAATCCTAGACAATACCGTATGTGCAGGCTAACATTAGCTTGTGACCGTGTTTGTTGTGTTTTAATGCTGTCACAAACTCCAGAGCGCTTATAACGCGGTCATGCTAGCTAGCTCCTGAAAGAAAGACTATTAGGAACAGATAAGAAATGCAACCATGCACTAACTCACCGCTTATGTAATTCGTCCATTATAAAGCATTCCTTCCATTGTTTAAGTCTGTTTGTCGACGGTCATCACTTGTTTATCATAAGATATGATTCACAGCTGATTGCAGAGACTCCATTGGACATTAGTGCAGACCCCATGGGCGTAACGTCCACAGCTTTCATTCTGGCAAAGCAGAGAAACATGCGTTAAAGCTTTTTGTGGATTTGGTGCTACGCAAAAAACAGGAGGATCTGTGCGTAGCTCTCCCACTTTCCGAAAACGCTCTTATCTGTTGGATTTAAAGGTGGAGTCATAATGAGTGACATGTGGTTTGAACAATAAGATTTAACACTACACTGGACTGAATAATGAGGAAGGTTTGGTAGGCCTACAAGTTGTTTCTTATTGTCTCAAGCGTATTTTATGATTTTTTTTTTGCTTGAATATAATTATCTCAAGCCGCCTGACACTGATCAATTTAATTTAACTAAAATCTTACCACAAGGACGGTTTCCTCCCCTCTGCTGTTGGACACATATCAACACTTCATATTTGCACAGGCAGTTATGCACTGTTGTTCTGTTCATACTGCATAGGTTTTGTCTCCATACACAAAGTATTATTATTACTTTTTTAATCATAGATTATATTTGACTTTTTAAAATTGTTTTGTGGTGCATCATAATTGTCAAAGCACATTGTAAATTTTGTTAACTGACAATGGCCAAAAAGATTTTTCGGATTCTACATAAAGGGCCAAATGGGGTAAAATATGACAACATTGCATACTCAAAAGAATTCTACCACAAAAATGTGGTAGAAATGAAATAGGATCTCGCATACCACCGGTTGAGAAACACTGATCTTGCTCATATCATAGACGACAGAGACAGGTTTTTAGTCTAATAAATTGTTTGATCTATTCTAAACTGAAGGAGGCTGTGTGGATAACTCGGATAACTTGGTAGATGCAGCCTGCTGTGCCCCACATTGAATGTGCACTAGACAATAGATAGGCTAAAAACTTAAATGCATCATTATGTTTCCATTTGTGTCTAAGAATATCTCTTGGCAGGTGGAGGGGCATCGCAAAAGGCCTATATCTGGAGCTGGATCGGATGTGGTGATGTAACTTTGTTAGCCGAATGTATTTCTTGTTAAATTACATTAAGACAATTAGTCTGTTCAGATTTCTGGATAAAAGCTTACCTTGGCTTTACCATCACGAACGTTCTTCTGTCCCGAGCAATGAGAGAGTTGTAACTCAGGCTCAAGTATTGCAAAGTAACCCGATTCCACCAAACACAATGAAATTCACTGTATAGGTGCTGTCGCGTGTGTGTTGTGTGTTACTTTTCATGGCGTTTGGCAGCCAACTAAAAAGGTGCATTTGCCGCCACCTACTGTAGTAAAAAAAATATTTAAAAAATAAATATATATATATATATATATATATATATATATATATATATATATATATATATATATATATATATATATATATATATATATATATATATATATATATATATATAATTATATATATATATATATATATATATATATATATATATATATATATATATATATATATATATATATATATATATATATATATATATTATATATATATATATATATATATATAATATATATATATATATATATATATATATATATAATAAAAGGAGAGAGAGAAAGAGACAAGAGAGAGACACCGCGGTGAGGTTAGTTTCACGTTGGACATGACATTCGCCTCCGCAACTTCAGCGGTAGCTTCCTCTAAGTGTGCCCCGCCTGCAGTAGCACGTTGTGGGGAGCTGCGCTGAGAAGTGCCGCTTGGTACGCCAGTTAGGGACCGTCTCTAAATGACTGTTGCAGTGGGGAGCGTTTGTTTGAAAATGTGTAACTTGAAAAATATCAAACATATTATATTTACAAAAAAAAACAAAACAAGGTTAAGCATCAATCAAAGTTGTTAATCCTAGTCACCATAGTCCTTTTGGGTTCAACATTTAACGCTTTATGGGTTGTTTATGAATATTTTTCTTCAAAAATCAAGGATTTCTTTCAATAGCTTCTAAATCAGGGGACCTAGAAAGTCAATTCCAAGTTATTATAGTAGTTTTAGTTTCCAGGTAACACGCACACCTTTTTGTTTTTCAACTTAACCCATTTAAAGTTGTTGATGGGCCCCGCTAACGCAAATCTGGGCAATGTAACTGTCCTTACATTGTTACTCATCATAAAGGGCTTCTTGAACCGCTCTTGGTCTGACCCATCACTTAGGACCTGTTTGCCTTGGGTGATCTTACCAAGCCCCTGACAACATAGCTCCTAGGATCATTTGGGCTCATCCATTTGCATAATCCTGTGCACTTTCTCCCCTGCTCTTCTCCCTGTACACAAACTGCTGAACCTCCAGCCACGACTCCATAAAACCGATCAAGTTTGTCGACGACACCACCCTCATCGGGCTTGTCTCAGACGGGGATGAGTCTGTCTATAGGACGGAGGTGGACCGGCTGGTGTCATGGTGCAGTGGTAACAACCTGGAGTTCAACGCCCAGAAGACAGTGGAAATGATCTTGGACTTCAGGACAGTCACAGCCCCCAGCCCCCCCTCACCTTGACAGAGTCCCCCATCACCACCGTGGACTCCTTCCCCTTCCTCTGCACCACCATCCCCCAGGACCTCAAGTGGGAGCGCACCATCAGCTCCCTCATCAAGAAGGCCCAGCAGAGGATCAGAATCAGAAATCGGAATCAGAAAGAGTTTATTGCCATTGTCAATGAACAAAATTCACAAACATAGGAACTTGTCTCGGCCTTAAGGTGCAACATAAACACTGATCAATAATAAAACAACATATATTCAATCAAAAAGGGCATGCATTAAGAAACAATTTTAAAATTACTATAAAAATAAAAATAGGCATTTCTATGTACACAAGAGTTACAGTTAGATTTACAGTTTTGAGTGCAGAAAGTGACAGTGCAGTGAGTGGTTTAATATTTGCAGTTAAAGTGACAGGTGTTTAGAAGTGTTCATGAGTCCAACGGCAGAGGGAAAGAAACTATTCTTGTGGCGGGAGGTTCTGGTCCGGATGGACCGTAGCCTCCTGCCTGAGGGGAGTGGTTCAAATAGACCATGTCCAGGGTGAGAAGGGTCAGCTGTGATCCGACCTGCTCGTCCCAGAGCCCTGGAGACGTACAGGTCCTGCAGAGATGGAAGTCTGCAGCCGATCACCTTCTCAGCGGAACGCACAATGCGCTGTAGTCTCTGTTTGTCCCTGGCTGTGGCTCCAGCGTACCACACGGTGATGGAGGAGGTGAGGATGGACTCAATGATGGCCGTGTAAAACTGCACCATCATCTGCACTGGCAGCTTGGCTTTCCTCAGCTGCCGCAGAAAGTACATCCTCTGCTGGGCCTTCTTGATGAGGGAGCTGATGGAGGGCTCCCACTTGAGGTCCTGGGTGATGGTGGTGCCCAGGAAGCGGAAGGAGTCCACGGTGGTGATGGGGGAGTCTGTCATGATGAGGGGGGCTGGGGGGCTGTGGCTTTCCTGAAGTTTACGATCATCTCCACTGTCTTCTGGGCGTTGAACTCCAGATTGTTACCGCTGCACCAGGACACCAGCCGGTCCACCTCCCTCCTGTAGACAGACTCATCCCCGTCCGAGATGAGCCCGATGAGAGTGGTGTCGTCCGCAAACTTGATGAGTTTTACGGAGTCGTGGCTGGAGGTGCAGCAGTTTGTGTACAGGGAGAAGAGCAGAGGGGAAAGTACACAGCCCTGTGGAGCTCCTGTGCTGATAGTCCGAGTGTCTGAGACATTCTTCCCCAGCCGCACGCACTGCCTCCGATCCGTCAGGAAGTCAGTGATCCACCTGCAGGTGGAGTCGGGCACGTTGAGCTGGGAGAGCTTGTCCTGGAGCAGAGCAGGGAGGATGGTGTTGAAAGCAGAGCTGAAGTCCACAAACAGGATCCTGGCGTAGGTTCCCGGGGAGTCCAGATGCTGCAGGATGAAGTGGAGTGCCAGGTTGATTGTGTCGTCTACAGACCTGTTGGCTCTGTAAGCGAACTGCAGGGGGTCCAGCAGGGAGGAGGTGAAGGACTTGAGGTGGAGGCAAGACCAGGCGTTCAAATGACTTCATGACTACAGACGTCAGCGCCAGAGGCCTGTAGTCATTAAGTCCAGTGATCCGGGGCTTCTTGGGGACAGGGACAATGATGGCAGACTTGAAGCAGGCTGGGACATGGCATGACCCCAGGGAGGTGTTAAAAATGTCTGTGAAGACGGGGGTTAACTCTCCTGCGCAATGTCTTAATGTAGCGGGAGAGACGCCGTCTGGTCCAGCAGCTTTTCGGGGGTTTGATTTCCGAAATAGCCTGTGAACATCCTGTTCCTGAACTGAGAGGGTGGTGGGGGAGGTGGGGGGGACCAGGTTTGGGTTGGCGGAGGTGGCCACCGTGGGGGAGGGGTGGTCACATCAAACCTGGAGTAGAAGGTGTTGAGTTGCTCAGCCAGTTTTCGATGTACTTCCTGCGGCAGCTGAGGAAAGCCAAGCTGGGCGCAGATGATGGTGCAGTTTTACACGGCCATCATTGAGTCCATCCTCACCTCCTCCATCACCGTGTGGTACGCTGGAGCCACAGCCAGGGACAAACAGAGACTACAGCGCATCGTGCATTCTGCTGAGAAGGTGATCGGCTGCAGACTTCCATCTCTGCAGGACCTGTACGTCTCCAGGACTCTGGAACGAGCAGGTTCGGATCACAGCTGATTCTTCTCACCCTGGACATGACTATTTGAGCCACTAAGTCCCATAAGAATAATAGGAATAATATTGCTTGGGTCTACAAATATTGAATAGGCAAAGAGGAAAATGATGTAGGATGTCCATTGAATAACCAAAATGCTCCAATGCAACGTTAGACGGCTATGATTACTACTTTAAACATATTCTTTGGCCAGGTTTGGCCCTGATTTGAAGTACTTGGCACATAAGCTTGTTGTGGATCAGAAGTCTTTTTGTGCAGTTTACAAATAAAAAAAAATACTAGGGCTATATGTGTTTTATCACCTAATACAGCAGAAAGCTCAAATTCATGAATATGATTTATTTTTAAATTTTTCTGTAATAAAATTAACATTAGGCTATCCTATTAGATTTAGCATTTAATAATAATAATAATAATAATAATAATAATAATAATAATAATAATAATATAATAATAAATATAAAATAACAATAATAATGTCCCCAGAGCCATTTTATGTGAGCCGGTCGACGAGGCCGTGGACTTCTGACCAGGTCTCTCTGCATTTTGAAAAAAGGTGGCTTGCCCTCTCCAGGTGGGTGGAGAGTCCCTGCCCCAAGTGGAGGAGTTCAAGTAATTTGAGGTCTTGTTCATTAGTGAGGGAAGGATGGAGCGTGAGATTGACAGTTGGATCGGTGCATCGGACTGTTGTGGTGAAGAAAGAGCTTGAAGCTCAATCTACATTCCTACCCTCACCTATGGTCATGAGCTCTGGGTACTGACCGAAAGGACAAGATCGTGAATACAAGCGGTTGAAATGTGTTTCTCCACAGGGTGGCTGGGCGCTCCCTTCAACCTGGCCCCAGATAAGCGGAAGATGGATGGATGATAATAAATGAATAAATAAAATCACAAGCCAAAAGAGCATTTAATCAGTGGTTCAATTGAAACATTTATTCAATTTACACAAGCACTGCAGAACTACCCTAAGCGACTCTTCTGGTAGAATGTCAGTAATTGTCAGAACTCCTTAAAAAATTCCAGGCAGAGATGTAGTTACGTCAAAATGTTGCCATGGACTTAATTTCACATTTCAGTCTCTGGAGAAAGCCCTGGTTGTCATTATTGTCAAAGACAAAAGAAAAGTTATAATATTTCTTTGTCCTGTAATTGCTGCTAAAAGAATGGAGAAAGAGAACAGAAAATAATTTATTTGAGATATGTCACCTTTGAGTGTGAAAAATATGGTGCATTACCTGTGGCGATCTTGGTCATGCCTTTTTCAGCTCTGCTTTCGTCAAAATGTTGCATAATAGCAAAAGCAGCTCAATTTTATCTACGGCAGAGTCCTTATGTCTGCTAAACTTATGTACTGTATGCAACCTGTAAACATCCATGTAGCACGTATAAAATGTAGGTATATTCCAATAATAAAATATCAGATATCCTCAACTTCAAAAGGAAATCATTAAAGTCATGTTACAAAATGTGAATACTCACCTGAAAGTGATATTACTAGTACTAGTACCTGTAATGTCATCCATGCCCTCCACGTATGTTTATAAAACAATTATATAATCAAATATCTAAATTAATTTATTTAAATTAATTTGCTCATAAACCACCACCAAATGTGGTTTTGAATAATTATGGACCAACATATGAACAGAATATGAATATGGAATATGCAAATGTGTTGATAACAGATGGAGACTCTAGACATGATAGTTCTAGATCTATCTAACTGTGTGTTGGAGTTAAATGTTGATTCAATGATGATATCACATTACGATACCTGGAGACTAAACTATACCATAATAACTTGGATTTGACTGTCAAGGTCACCTGATTTAGAAGCTATTGAAAAAAGTCCTTGATTTTTTGACAAATATATTCCTTAAAAATCTATAAAGGGTTAAATTGAAAAACAAAAAGGTGTGCGTGTTACCTGGAGACTAAACTACTATAATAACTTGGAATTTACTTTCTAGGTCACCTTATTTAGAAGGTGTTGAAAGAAATACTTGATTTTTGAAGAAAAATATTCATAAACAACCCATAAAGGGTTAAATGTTGAACCCAAAAGGACTATGGTGACTAGGATTAACAACTTGGATTGATGCTTAACCTTGTTTTTTTTTGTAAATATAAATATGTTTGATATTTTTCAAGTAACACATTTTTAAACAAACGCAGTCATTTAGATACGGTCCCCAACTGGCGTACCAAGCGGCACTTCTCAGCGCAGCTCCCCACAACGTGCTACTGCAGGCGGGGCACACTTAGAGGAAGCTACCGCTGTAGTTGCGGAGGCGAATGTCCAAAGTCCAACGTGAAACTAACTTGACCGCGGTCTCTCACCTTGTGCTGTCTGTGCTGCAGTTCTGTAAAAAGTATTCAATGGTGTGTTTGTGTGTGTGTGTTTGTCTTGACTACCTTGTGGGGACCGCAACCTGACAGCCAACTCGCACAGCACGCGCTTCGATACACCGCTTTGAGACGTAATTCAAAGCGTTGATCGCGTGACTTAGATGTTTTGGGACACTTGTCACGTGACGTATACCTATGCCTATAAAGTCTCAACCTGTTCCACAAAGTTAAAAAAAAAAAAAAAAAAAAAAGGTGTTTGCTCGTCAGAACCATGTTGATTGTTTGTGAAAAGCGAGATAAGTAATCATTTTATGATAGTCACATGCTCTAGACTTCGAGTCGGAGTTCGGGGTCTGTGTGGTACAGGACTAGTTTTTGTGTCCCTCCATAGACGGAAAATGTAGGCACATTTTTAAAACAACTTAAGTTTAAAATCAAATATAATGTTTCTTATATTCATATTATTCTAGAAACACAGTTTCGTCAATAATACACGCAACTAAAATGCAGTTATTTTATTGGCAACCATAGCACATAGAATGTGGTTCGAACCACTGTGGATGTGGTAGTATTAAAACATACCACTAGATGTCACTCTGGAAAAGTGTTTCGAACTGTGTTTCGAAGCCTCGAAACGTTTGGTTCAAACTCTTTGCTGTTTCTAGAGGCTTCACTTTTCGTATCACTATGACGCGTTTGGCACAGTGCGCATGCGCAATGAAGCCGGTCCCCACAAGGAAATAAAAACCAACTCGAGCACTTGGCAGTGTAAACTACACTTTAGACATTAATTACTTCAGAAAACACAAAACATTGATGGGTGGAGGGATCAGGAATTGGACAATGGAAAATTAAAACTACATGAAGAGAAGAAAAAAAATGACAACATTTGATATGGAGCGCAGCATTTCTTAAAAGGTAAATATTTTGTTTTGTAATTATTACTTTTGCAATTTTTCCACGCTACATTATTGTTAAACTTTGTTCAGTGTAGTTTATTAAGTGTGAGAAGTGCTATGCTAATGAAAACATTTTAGCAAATTAGCTGTGCAGTTTTGCTAACTAGCTAGTTGCTGCCACAAGCACGTTGCCAGAAACAGCGAAGGAGCACAGCAGTCAGCAGTCCTTGCAAGGTAAATACTTTATATTTCTTAAAGAATTTCAAAGTAGGCTATTTTGGAATATTCCTCTATCCAGTTGTAGTTAATCTAGTTATTATTATTTATTTTTTTTACAAATGAATGTGCTAAAATTACTCACTGACAGAACAGTGGGTAAAACAAAAGCCAAAATAGATTATTATTTCAAAGGTAGTTTTTCTTTTTTAATGTGACCATTTAATTACATTTTTCTCATTGTGGACATTATTTTTAGGCAATTATTCTGTTTCTTTTTCATTTTGACCATGACCATAGGCAGTAATCATACTATAGTACAAAGTTTAGTATTTAGCATTTGGAAATCTCCATTTATTATGTCCATACACATTTTCAGATGGTTATTGTTCATTAAACCATTCTGACACTGTAGTTTGATGTGACCCAGCAGTTTTGTTTATTTTATTATATTTCTTTGCTAATGTATCTCTGAGTTTAGGCACATCTCGCTTAACAGTGTTTGATGTGATGTCACAAACCCAAATATATTCATGATGCATTTTGGTGCAAATTTGGAAATAAACTACACACACTTGTTTCACATTCCTGTTATATATTTATGCAATCAAATATTAAATGGATATTTATCATTTAGTCCTGTTTCTGCATAATTTTACAATGTACACAAAAACACATTGTATGGAAGTGATCTATATGTACGTTTTAATACACATATTTAAAACAGGATTGACCATGGCTTCAAGACGCAGGAAATCGCCAAAAGAAGATGCAATAGAGCATGCAGCTAAGGCCCTTGACAAGACCACTATGTTGGAAGTAAAGTATATTAACTCTTTCAAAGGTAAGTACAGTTGTATTGTGAGCAAGCAGCTTATTGCTACAAAATAAAAACTTTGAATGTGCTAGGTCGAGGCATATTTGCAAAAAAATATATCCAAAAAGGGGACTTTGTAGTCGAATACAGAGGAGAACTTATTGACTCAGCAGAAGAAGATAGAAGGCGTGGTGTTTATCATAAAAGATGTGGTGTCTTCATGTTTAACTTCCACTGGAATCAGAAGGCATGGTGGTAAGAAAGGGCAATAAATCTTCTTTCTTAATATAGTGTCTCAATTTAATGACAATTTCAAAATGTATTTATGGTTGGTTAATATTGAACTTTTGATGTCTGTGTTGAAGTATTGATGCATCTCGAGAAGACCAAAGCCTAGGACGACTGATCAATGATGACCACCTCAATGCGAACTGCAAAATGAAAAAGATAATTTCTGAAGGCAAACCACACCTCTGTCTTTTTGCCAGAAGGGACATTACAGCTGGAGAAGAAATTACTTATGATTATGGAGGAAGTGATTGGCCATGGAGGAAAGAGGTACATGAATGTACTATAAAAGCTAAAGTAAATTGTAAATAGGTTGATGGTGCAGTTTATTATTTACTTTTACAAACCAGGTCACTGTTACTGTTATGATAATAACTGACCAGTGTTTGATTGGTCTATTGTGGAGTCCTAGAAACCCATACTGATATTGAACTTGTGTCTACAGGATGGTCCAGAATCCCTGCCTGTGACTGGCATTGCTGAGCCCGATATGTCAACAACAGAAGACCCTGAGAGTTCTCTTAACAACAAGGTAACTATATCTTACATTGCTTTAAATAAAGGGTAAAATGCAGTCAGGGTTGGAGTACTAATGGGGTCCAGTAACACACACCTCAGGTCCACAGTTTTATCGGGACCACCATAGCTATGGCTGAACTTTAAACATCAGATAAGATAAGATCACCTTTATTTGTTCCACAATGGGGAAATTCCAGTGTTGCAACAAAGGGTACAGAAACAGATTATGCACAGTATAATAATAAAAACAGGTAAACTTAGAATAAAGAAAACTCTTATAATCTTAATAATAATAAAACTCTTATTTACAGCGGTCATATGGACAGAAAATATTGCAGATAGGTATCAGAGTAAAACCCATTCAGGTTTAGAGTACTAATGGGGTCCAGTAACACAAATGTCAGGTCCACAGTTGTTGTGAGGACTGCTATAAATAAAGGCTGAATGAACTGTAGAAAAATATTTGAATATCAGGGTAAAAACATTCAGGTTTAGAGTACTAACGGGGTCCAGTAACCCACACCTCAGGTTTATGATTTTCTGGGGACCACGAGTGGAGAGTAACAATGGGCCTTTTACTCTTGCTATAATATGTTTTTTGGGGCAATAATTGTATCAGGCTTTAGTTAAATGTGTCACTGACTTAAAGCTCAGTGTGATTTGCAAAGGTCTGATCTGCTGTTATATACTGTGCAGTTGGGTCCTTTACATCAGTAGTTTTCCTTTTTTCATTTGTGTAAGGTCGGGGTTCATTTAATATTTAGGATGTAAATTATGTAAAAGTACAAGTAGTTTGTTGAAAATATTTTTATTTGTGTGATTTTGAACCTAAAATGCCTACAGGATGGTCCAGAATCTCAGCCTGTGACTGGCTTTGCTGAGCCCAATATGTCAACAACAGAAGACACAGACTCTGAGAGTTCTCTTAACAACAAGGTAACTATATCTTCCATTGTAGACACATTTCAGGTCTACAGTTGTTGTGAGGACCACAAAAGACTGAATAATGCTGCGTTCAAACCACGGTGTGAAAATTGAGCCGAATGTTTCTAGTTGAACATCTCTGCTGTTGAGGGCAGACGCTGGAAACACGCACTGGACGTGAGGTTTGAACTAGATGCAAATCCACTTCTGGGTTCTGATGCCTGGAACACATGAACGCTAGACACTTCCACAGGAGACACAGGACGCTCAAGACGTACTTCGCCAAACATTTAAAACACGCTGCAAGAATGCCAGACGGCCTAAACACGCGTCCACAATAGACTTTTTATGATAACTCAACGCCTTTGCTGCCACGGCCTAAACATAGCATGACATTGGGTGTATTACTCCTGCAGTAGTCTCTTTTTTGAGCATACATCTTAACAGGCCTCTATAAATATGTGTCACTGATGTCGGTGTAATCCTTCATTCGTCCAGGAGTGTTCCATTGTCGAAAAAGATTCAGTTGTAGTCATCTGGACTCTGCTTTAGAAAAAACGAAACGTTTCAACTCTCATCCAAGAGTCATTCTCAATCAGAGAAACAAGTCTGAGAACTCCTGTTTTTATCCTACTCTGTGAGAGCCCTGCCCACAGGGCGGGACCTCCTGCTAATGGCCCATTGAAACTGGGATGGGCCTATTGTTCTTTTGTTCCCTCACCTTGAGTGCCTATTTAGCATCCGAATGCCCTGGGCGTCTCCAGGGTTTCAGCTCGGATGCTAAATAGGCCCTCAAGGTGAGGCAGGTGGGGCACAAGCCCTTTCCTATGATAAAGGGTCAAAACAAAGAAAACTCCATATTGAACATTTGCCAAAAAGAGGGAATTTCTCCCATAATATTGATGTGTTAAATGGAGGTCCCGGTCAACTTTTCCTCGAAAGCAACCACAAGAGGATACAGAAGTGCAGGATTTCTTGCATTGTGTCCATTGTCACATGTCTCTTTTAAAAAGAAAATTCTTTGGAAACATGTGTCACACTGCAAGTTTAAACCTTGTGGTGAACCAAATCGAGGGACAACCCGTGTTCAGGCCCTTTGTTCATTTGCTGTACCTCTACCAGCTGATCCCAAGGAAGACTTCTGGAAGCTACTAAGCAACACGGTTAATGTTGAAGTTTCTTTTGTAGTGAAAACGGATCAATGTCAGAATCAGAAGGGGTTTATTGCCAATGTCAATGAACAAAATTCACAGCTCGGCATAAAGGCAGACATTTTGCAGTTGGATCGGGTGCACCATTGGGGTGTCTCCTGTGAGTGTTGGAGGAGACAACAACCTGACTGCAGCAGCACATGAAGGTCAGAGGGCACTGCACTGCAGAGAGCTTCATGGGAAAATACATTTCTTCAAGCATAGGGCGTGTCCTTTGTGTGGTTCTAAAGGATTGGTCGAAAGTCCACTGACGAACCATGCTTGGACTAAAACTAGAAGATGTACATATCTTCAGTTGTTTTAAACTGGGATAAGGGACCTACACTGTAAAAAACTGCACTGAAAAAATGTAGTCCAAAAACAGGGTCAAACAGGTGCTCAAGAGTGTTGCATCCGCCCGCCTTAAAGTACAAGCTGAAATGGCGGCACTTTTGGTGCGAGCTTATTTTGAGAAGATTCATGAACTGGATGAACAATTAGCGGTCATAAGAAGGAGGAGGGAGATGTTACAGCTGGAAATACAAATTGCAGCAGCTGAGGAGAAGCTTGCTACATTGAAGTCCAACAAACTGAAGTGTGGTTCCTCATGTAAACCTGCTCATGTAAAGGAGGTTAAAGTGGATACTACAACACAGGAACAGCCAACACCTTCTCAAGCTGTGGACATTTTTGATATTGACACATGGCCAGATCCACCAATGGTCAATTTGCAATCCTTGAGAACTGAACAGGCAATTAATCAAGTTGACCAAACAGGGGCCGGTGTGGGGGTCTGGGATCTTATCCGTTGAATTGGAACAAGCAACTTCTTCAGACTAGTCCTGAACTTTCAGTGGACCATCAACTGGACATAATCTCTCCAATTGGAGCAGTGACTGAGTTTAAAAAACAAAGTATTGACCCTCCAGATTTGTTTGTTCTCAACACTTCTGCTGAAATAAATCCGAGATGTTTTGAGGTTTATGATGGAGAGAAAATACAATGTTCAGTATTTTATTTGAAAATGGAAAGCCATGCATTGATCAGAGTCGTTAACAAAGCACAGCATCTGTTCTTTGTGAAGCCAAGGAAAATGTACAAACATAGGAGATTGAAAGATTTTAAGTATTTGTAAATGTTAATTGGTTCATGTTTTTGACATTTTTTGTATTACTGGATTATGATTATGGTGAAGAAAGAGCTAGAACATCAAAGTTAACATGGCTCTTAAGAATTGTAATTGTGTTCCACTCTGCGTTACCCAATTAAGGGGCCGGTGTGTAGGAGCCATATTTTGAGGCCTTTTAACATGCTTGCACCACCAGCCACTGTGTGGCACTGTAGCTTGTCTTGTCTGGGTGTGGGCAGGTGTGCCTATTTAAGACCTAATTATGGTGGCCTCGGGGCTACAGAGTGGAGGCATACAGTTTTTGACCGTGGTTGTTGTGTAGGTGTTGAATGGCAACAGTTGCTAATAAATGGATTCTTCACTAAACACATGAGTATTGGACTCTTAATCCACGCGTCCTAACATCTCTGTCAGCCTAGTCGCCCACTACAGACTGTAACTAAAGCATTTCAACAGCTTCCAGTTTGTCAGATATGACGTTTTTTCAAACATCTGAACCTGGGAGCATTTTGAATGAAAAAAGTGGGCAAGAGAAACGTGTAATGCAAGTTTAAAAAATAGCATCAGACGTATTATTAGACCTGAGCGTTTACTTCACCCTGAAACTAACAGCCGTATCCTCCACTTTTACAATAGTTGCCAAACATCTCACTGGGAACATTTGTTTGTAACATCATCTGGATGTGTCTGATGCTGACGTGCACAGGCGACACACCTAAGAGAGACACTGTAATAAGCATTATAAGAGCCTTAGGAGACGCTGCTCTACTGCACTTACTATAGTCAATATTTGGAGACAGCTCCTCTGTTAACTGCAGGATTAGGACTCTATGCTCACATTTGTTCTTGCTCAGAGTATTACATCTAATTGACAACTCGCGCGCACACGCACAACATTTATTGGCACGTTTGCAAAAACATATGGGCCTACCCCTGAAGTGGGTGGAGCTTGCAATGATTGACATACTGCTTCACCAATGAGAAGATGCAGGACAGAATTGATGGTGGGGCTTAGCCTCTTCTCATCCAATTGCAAACTGAGGAGGATAAACAGCTGCTCTAGTGGCTCTCCTCGGCTAAACTTTGTTGCCACGTATTTAGCGTTCCAGCGTTAGCTCAGGCATGTGCAGAACAGAAAACGCATTTTGACACAGCGTTTAGTACGCTTCATAGGTTTGTCATCATGTTTATTTTTGGTTTGTCTGTTCTGCTTGCGTTAGTTTCCGGGGGAAAACTGCCTGAGCCAGAGGTTAAAATAGAAGTTTTGGACAAACCGTTCATGTGTTACCGTAAATCGAAGTATGGGGATATGCTTTTAGTCCATTACGAGGGATTTTTGGAAACTAACGGGACAATGTTTCAATCCAGGTAATTCAGATGTAACAACTTTATAATATCCACATGTTGCCATGTAACTTAACTTATTCCGTTTGGCTTTATGAGAACAGAGTGAGCTGCACGGATTTAGGCTGCTTAACTGACATAATGAGATTTTTCCTGTTTTTCAGTCGCAGCCAAGGCGATAAAAACCCTGTGTGGTTTACTCTTGGCATCAGGGAGGTGATCAGAGGCTGGGATAAAGGCCTGCGGGACATGTGTGCAGGGGAGCGCAGGAAACTCACCGTCCCTCCTGCACTGGGTTACGGAAACGTGGGCAAAGGTGCGTTTGCATTAATTATTGGCCTATACACTGAGATGAGAGACATATCTAAACATAAAAAATGTGCCTTGTTTTCCTGCAGGTAAAATCCCTCCAAGTAGTACTCTAGTTTTTGACATTGAGCTTTTGGAGATAAGAAATGGCCCCAGGTCTCACGAGTCATTTCAGCTGATGGATCTCAACAATGACTGGAAACTCTGCAGAAAAGAGGTTTGTTGTTATTGTGTACTAAATAGTGTTTTAACATGTGCTATCATGTTTTTGATCGTATTTGCTTTTCCACTGCAGGTGAAAGATTATTTGAGGAAAGAGTTTGAGAAACATGGATACACGCCCAATGACACAGAACATGACTATATGGTGGAAGATATCTTCAAAAATGAGGACGAAGATAAAGATGGTTTCATATCTGCACGAGAGTTCACATATCAACATGATGAGCTATAACTGAAACATTCACAACCAGCAGTATTATGTTTACATTTTTATTATTTCATTTTTAACGGTATGTCTTTTTCAGCTGTATTTGTTACTAATTTATTTTATGTTATTTGTAATACCATTTTTACTGATTCAAAAATAAGTTTATTCGATTAGTTTATATAAATATGAAGCAAATTATTTTCCTACATCAAGCACAAGGGGGCACTGTCCTCCTTGGTGTACCTTGGCATAGGCCTATTTAGTGCATTTGTCTACATGTGGCTAACATGTCATACTGTGTGCATTTAAATGAGAATAAAATTTTAAATACATTCAAATGAAACATTCACTTGAATGAACAGTAAAATAAATAATCATGTTGCAGTTTACTTTTAAGGACAAACCCCAGTGGCTGTAATAACTTTCATGAACTTCTTTTAAACAAAAGTCAGAGGAGTAACCGAGTAACATGCCATATTGTGAATTTAAATAACCAGTATTTAATCCACTTATTGTATCTTCATCATTAAGCACAGAAATAACACCTTTTGTAACCCTCTAATACCATTTTGACACATTATTTCAAAGTACATCATACTGTACAAATAATGTGACAAAAAACCTAACAATAAAAAGTAAAAATATTTACATAAATATTTACAATATTTCTAGTAGTGCTTAATGAGTGTCCAATTGCCATGGCTTTGTACGGACCATTATATTATTTAGGTGATAAATTTCTTATGTACAAAACTGTTTTGTAATTTATACTGGGACAAAGGTGTGCACGTGGGAACATCAACCTGTAGAAAATTATTCTCGCTGCTGTCATTTAGACCATCTACACCAGTTAGTGATGGTCTTAAATAAAAAGTCGGAGGGAAGAGTACAAAAAAAGTTATAAAATTTGTTCTGAAAATACAACAAATACAGCAACAACGTCAACAACAAAAACAGCAATGTCAGGAAAAATCAAACCTCACTGAAATAAACTTTCTACATAATAAATAATCCTCCTTCTCCTCGTTGAGTCCTTAAAATAAGACATCTTCGTGCTCGATCATAAGCTGCACCACTAACTTCTGCTGTCTCATGTCGTTAAGTGTCGTCAAGGCATTGAGTTCTGGAGGCTGCATAAGAGTCGGACCAAAGACAATACCCAGGTTCTCTGCATTCATTAGATTGTCCTTCTCAAACATTGTTACCCTGCAAAATGAGAAAATATGTTTAGGCTATTATATATGTACAGTGGGGCCAATAACTATTGGGCAACTTAAAAATGTGCAAGTTCACCCATTTAAAAAGATAAGAGAGGTTTGTAATTTTCATCATAGGTACACATCAAGCGTGAGAGACGGAATGTAAAAAAAATCAAGGAAATCACATTGCATGATTTTTAAACTATTTATTTGTGGAAATTGGTTGCCAATAATTATTGGGCATCTAGAAAACAAACAACTCTTCTGTCCCTAACAGACCAGTCACTTGCTCTTTAAAAAGTTATTCCGGCCTCCACTCGTTAACAGTGTGAATTGCCCCTGTTTGAACTGATTCGATGCATAAGAGACCCCTGCACACACCTTCAAACTGTCAGACTCCAGTCTTCATGACCAAGACCAGAGAGCTTCCCAAAGAAACCAGAGATGAAATTGTACAACTGCACAAAGCTGGGATGAGTCAAACTGCAATTGGTAAAGAACTTTGTGAGAAAAGATCAACAGTTGGAAACATTATTAAAAAATGGAAGTATGACGTCAATAACAATCTCCCTCAGAGTGGGGCGCCATGCAAGATCTCACCTCGTGGGGTTCAAATGAAGTGAGGAATCAGCCCAGAACTACATGGCGGGAACTGGTCAATGATTTGAAGACAGCTGGGACCACCGTCACAAAGATGACAATAAGTAACACACTAGGTCGTCATGAGGTGAAATCCTGCATTGCCCAAAAGGTTCCCATACTACACAAATCATGTAAAGGCCCGTCTGAAATTTGCTAAAGCCCATCTGGACGATCCAGAGGAGGAGTGGGAGAATGTGATGTGGTCAGATGAGACCAAAATGGAACTGTTTTGGTTTAAACACCACTCGCCGTGTTTGGAGGAAGAAGAATGTTGAGTTGCATCCCAAGAACACCACACCTACTGTGAAGCATGGGGGTGGGAACATCATACTTTGGGGATGCATTTCTGCAAAAGGGACAGGAAGACGGGTCCGTATCAATGGCAAGATGAATGGGGCCATGTATTGTGACATTTTGGGTAAAAGCCTTCTTCCCTCGGTCAGAGAATTGGAGATGAAACGTGGCTGGGTTTTCCAGCATGATGACGATCCAAAGCACACAGCCAGGAAAACGAAAGTGGCTCAGTTAAAAAGCATATCAAGGTTCTGGAGTGGCCTAGCCAGTGTCTAGACCTCAACCCAATCGAAAACCTGTGGAGGGAGTCGAAACTCTGTGTTGCCAAGCGACAGCCCTCAAACATCACAGCTCTAGAGAAGATCTGTGCAGAGTGGGCCAAAATACCAACTAAAGTGTGTGTAGACCTGGTCAAGAACTGCAGGAACCGTTTGACCTCTGTCATTGCCAAGCAAGGCTACATTTCAAAGTATTAAAAGTCACTTTTTCTAGCTGCCCAATACTTATTGGCCACCCATTTTCACAAATAAATTGTTTAAAAAGCATGCAATATGATTTCTTGTTTTTGTTGTTGTTTTTTTACATTCTGTCTGTCACGCTTGATGTGTACCTATGATGAAAATTACAAACCTCTCTTTAAATGGGTGAACTTGCAAAGTTCTAACTTGCCCAGTACTTATTGGCCCCACTGTATATATCGATGTTTAATGCATTAACTTACCTCTTGAGATGAGCCATCAGGTAGCGCAGCGTCTCATAGTGGGCAGGCGGCAGCTGGAGAAGAGTTTCATGAATGGCCTCCAGTCTGGACTCAGAATCAGGAATCTCTGTTTTTGTATAATTAGGATTAGTGCAGCACCAGTCGAACAAGTCAGCAAAGTGATTAAACAATGTTACATACTTGCAGACTGAACGAATTTGGAGTACAAATCGAATGTAATGATGGGGATGGGAAGGTCTCGTAAATACAGCTTTAAAACCCCAGCGATAATGTTTATGTCGGCAAAGGCACCAACACTGATGTCAGCCTTGTCGCCATCTGTGTAATATAACATAAAACAAAAATTCTTACCATTAAATCAAAATGTGTTATTTTATTTTAAAGGAAATTAATGTGTTTATGATTTCTGGTTGAGGATCTATCAGTGGCATTTTACACATGCATACGGTCCCTCGACAAATACAATAGTTTTTAAAAATTGACACTGAATAATTTCAACATAAACAGCTGGTGTGCAACTAAATTTACACACATCTAGGTAGATTTATATTCATGAACAAACATTAATGACTAATAATATGGGCATTGGTATGCAACAATTAGCAGTAAAATGTATTTAGTGACCAACTTCTGTCTGCAAATTGACTACTGTAATCACACACATTTGGACCCAGAGAACTGTGACATCAACAAACCTCGGTCAAAAGCGAGACGCGCATCTTCTACGTGTTCTGAAAAGCCAGAAACTCGATATAGACCTTCCGATTTCATACCTGCAATAAAACAGGAAACAAGTCAATTCAACCACAAGTTCAGTCAAGTTCAAACGCAATTCTTTTCCACTTTGTATTTTCCCTCTGGATGAAGGCACCCAACCAGAAAAGTTACTAAATGAAGCTTTAAATGCAGTAATTATTTTCTTCCATCCGTTTATTCAGACCGTAAATTACCTCTGAGTTCTATTTCGCGGATGCACATGTCGACCACCATCGGTCGGGTTGTGTTATGGGCTTTGACGAGAGTGGTGAGGTCACAGCTGAAGACTTTTTTAATCCTGCGCAGATCCGGCTGGCAGTCGCTGGGCACCAGTTTGGAGCATTGTTTGTGTACATTCAGCCCACAGTCTAGTGAAGAGAGAGAAAGAGAGAGCAATGGAGAAAGAGAGAGAGCAAGAGCGAGAGTGGCTATAAGTGATAACATTTCCAACACAGCAGGCCTAAAGCATTTTGAAAAGGTTTTTAGAGTCAGTGATAAAAAGCAGTGTCAGGCAGCACAGACACAGCTTAACTCTACTGCCTCACACAGATAACTGAACACAGCATGGCTGCAGTGGCCTGGACTTTCATGTTGTACTTTTGGTTAGTTGAAGTAGGCTGACAGCTGTCTGAGAGACATAAAAAAATTGTCAGACAGCCCATCTTTAACTCTATGAGATCTTTGAGTTCTCATTCAGAACTGGAGGAGATAAGAATAAATCAAGACCTGCCCGGACTATAAGAGGGCAAAGAGATATCCCTGAGTTCCCACAGCACATGAGGTGTCTGATGATAGCGCTGTTTGCCTCTGGCTTATCAGCATGGCAAATGTCTCAACAACAAACACTTTATTGAAGGAGAAAGCCACCGACTCCACCAATGTGAACTGTAGTTAGTGAGTCTTGTGACTAAAAAGGCCACTGAAATATATATATTTTTATTATAATATTGTGCTATTTCATAGAATCAGTTATAGTATATCCAACATGTCTTTACCCAAGCTTTTTGTGTGTGTAGAAGTGAGAATTTATGGGGAAAAAGTCCGGCTGTGAGATCAAACTAAGAGTGACGCAACAAAACATATGACAATTAGTTACACATTATATATATATATATATACATACACACTGCTTATTTAAACCATGACATGTCTTGCGTAAGTGTAAAATACCTGAGCAGCGTACACCTTGAGCAATGAGACCCCACATGAAGTTGGCACAGTATTCACACCAGTGTGGCCCTCTGAACGTATGCACCTGAGGAAACAGACACAGATAACAGGACTGCTTCTATTCCCACATTGAAGACATCCTTTTTGACATCTTTAGAGGTTCCATTTTTATCCAGAGGTTAAAAGTCTTTGTATTTACTATGTAGATTAAAATAATTACTATAATGTGTCTAGCATCTGCTTCTGTGCAAAAAGATATGAACATACATCCACAGTCAAAATAAAAGATGTACACCATCTGAGCAAGACGGTACCACACCTAAAACACACACACACACACCTACACACCCCTACACACACACACACACACACACACACACACACACACCTGAGACCAGTTCAAAAGGCTTTCAGAAGATTGGTGAGTGAAGAGGCCACGCAGCAGCAGCAGCTGGCTGATGGAACCTTTTTGTACACTTCCACAATGTAAGCACAAAAAGAGCGTGTGGTCATTATGAACTTGTAACTGAAACCAAAGCTAAGCTGAAAGAATGCACACAGTCCCCCAGGGCTAATTATGGCGTTATCCACTGTGTACTGTACTCAAACAGCACTCAAATGTGTGTTTTAGTCTGAAACTTTCAGTACTATTTAATCAATTTAGCTTGTGTTAATGGCTTTTTCAATAGTCTGTCCATTAATTAGCCTTAGTGCATCGAACAGTCAGCTGCATGAGTTCCTGTTACAGACTATCACCGTTGAAGGGACAATAAGCAACAATATGTGAAGTAGCGTTGGCTGTGGTGGAGTCTCTATAACAATTATGCAGAGGTCTTACCTTAAAGTTGTGGATTTTTTCATAAGAACAGTGCTTCTCTGTTGCATCTTTAAGTGCAGTCTTGCGCACCACAGGGGATGCTATCTGTGGACAGGAGGTCAACAGTTTAATAGGCTTCCACAAAAGGCTTCCTTTGCTCCCAAGTTTGACTCCCAGAGCAAGGGCCAATAGCTCCTGTCGCTTCCTCTCGTTCCTTTTGGCTCTGTGAGATAACAGCTCTCCCTCCATGGCAAACTATTCGGCTGCCCACAGACTGACCATGTCTTCTGGAGTAAATATGGGACTAAAGCAAATGATCTAGCAGTAAAGACAAACTCCAGTCCCCTTTGACCCAGGACAGTATCCGCTGACAGCCTGTCCAGGGATGGCTTTGCATCTGCTCTGCTCTCAAAGCAGTCACAGCAGAGGCCAGTGGAGCAGAGGGGGCGGCCTGAGGGCAGGAGTGTAGCTCACAATGCCCTTCTTTCACACATCCACAGAGAGAGAGAGAGGGAGGGAGCATGGTCTGATGGGAGGGGCCACAGGGAGTGCTGTCAGGATAGCTCTACACAGCTCAACAGTTTTGTAAAGAAGGATCAATAGAGCAGACGCCCCTCTTATAGACCAGAGTACACTCCCATTAGCACACTGCCTTCCGGACACACTCCTCTTCACTTAACTGGACATAATAATCTGCTCTAAGTGCAAAGGGTCTCCAAACAGCCCACTGGCTCTCTACAGCAAATTCTTCAGTTTGACATATCTGACATGCCTGTGTCCTTGTAATTCAAATAGATCTTGACCTCCAGCTATGTCATGTCTTCTCAATGGAATTTCCCTGCACTGCCGCCCAGACTGGATCCCTCAGACACTCTGACTGCAGACCCCTCCTGCAGACCCTAGGGTTAGGGTTAGATTTAGAAGACCAGAATCCCACCATCAACTGGGACTGGAGCAGATTAATCCAAAATACTTCGGCAATAATCTTGGCCAAATCCACATTCAATCTTAGGGAAAAGCTTATTTGGGGGTCTTTGAAGTGTTTGGCCGTGGGGGGTTGTTGCCATGCTTATCATATGTTCTGTCTCCAATGTACGCCTTCCTAAAAGGAAAATGGCATGACAGCGTTCTCAAAACGTCTGTTCAGAGAAGTATATAGTGAATTCAAGGCTTTTTTCAAGATGGTGACAAGAGCAAAAATAAAATTCTATAATGTAAAAATATTTTTGACTATAAAAATATGGGAGAAAAACTTGTTTGTGGAAAATAACTAATTACAAATACTCAAGTTACTCTAATTGAGTAGATATTTTTTTTCATAATTGACTATAATTTGTGCATGTAATTTTACTTAATTGCATTTGAAATCATAAAAGTTGCAAATACATTTTAAATCATAGAAGTTACAGTCCTAATCATCCCAATCCACAGCACTGTAATGTAACAGTAATGTAACTCTAGCTTACTTTTACTTTAGTTTTTCCATTGCTGCCACCCAAAACAAAATGATCAAATTATAGTTTACAACTCTATGACAACATCTGTTTTTGTGAAGTTTGTCCCAAGTTTGAGACGTGACAGCACAGGTGAAACAATTTGTCATTGCAGTTCTTTAAAAAGCTGTGCACATACCAAGCCTCACAACTGAGCCGGGTTTCTAAGTCTGAGGGGATGGACACAGAGATATTTCTGTGAGGAAGGGAGGCCTTTGTCTATGGGCAGATGGCTTCTTGGTGCTTAAAAGAGATCTCCCTAGAAAGCACAAAAGGTGGTTACAATCTCTGCTTTCTTTTCAGTGTCTTAGCCCTTTTATTCCAGTGGGTCTTTGTAACCACACAACTGAGCAGGGTCCGACTGTCTCTGGGTGAGGAAACAGAATAATGAGCAAAGGCAAAGTAAGAAAGGAGAGAACAGTGCAACAGCATTATAAACAAAATATAAAACACTGAACAAAAACATTAAATGCTATTATGTGCAGCCAGTGGAATACATGTATAATAGATTCCCATAAAGGATCTATTTGTCTGTTAATGGAAGTATTTGGTGCTTTGTTCTGCATGACACAGTCAAGGGGTTTATGAGTGACATTATGAGGACTTTTGACCATTCAAAAGATGGAATACTATGTGTAAATGTCAATACCTGTCCACTAGATGGTGCAAGCACTTAACTGATTCTGCCACTCTTGAACTGAAGTGGCACTGTTCACAGCGCTTATCAAGAAAAGTAGGGCACGCTGCACCCATGGTTGTATTAAATTTGCGGTTGGCTACGCAGAACTTCTTCAGAAAAAACTCAAAATATTCACTTGCAACACTCTGGGTTAGCTCTGCGGACTAACCCATCGTCTTCTTCAAGAGCCTCTACAACTCATCCCAGTTGCCACTGGCTTCTTTGAAGCATGTCATCCTTGCGACATGGTATGTGCCATTTTTGTTTTGTTGACATTTCCAGAAGGTATTCTTTTTTCCACCTACTACACTACTAAACTATTACGTGAGCTATTGTACTCTACGTCACCTTTTCCTTGCATACAAATTCTCCTCTACAAACTTTCCAGGTAGTGGCAAAAGGAGTAAAAAGGTTCCTGTGACCTCGGGTCATTGAGTCCATCGACACTCAATGGTCCTTCATTGATTATTGACATCGCCTCAGAATAGAGTTCTGAGTACAGCATCATCCAATCTGCCAAGATTGAGAATTGGCATAACTCTTGCAGAATGCTTTAGCCACTCAAAGTGAAGGGAGCTTCAAAACCGAGGGGATCCAACAGGGATGAGATAACTGATAGTGTGCTTCGGTGGGTTGGAGGTTGCTCCTTTGTGCTGGTACTAAAGCTGAAAGTGTCATATTTTATGGACCACTGGTTACCAAGCACATGGTCTCCTGAGTGTCAGGTTTGCGGTTGAGTGGTTTATTGGCGTCTGCTCTCTCTGACGATGCAAGATGAGAAAGAACATCGGTGTGGCTTGAGTTAAACTTGTGCAAACGTAAACCTGCAAGTTTGCACAGCTTTTTGGACTCGGTTATGAGCTCTCGGGCCTCTTTAACTGATTTGACACTTGTTAGCCTATTGTCTACATAAAAGTCCTTTTCAATAAAGGCTGAGGCTTTGGGGTAGTCAGATTGGTGCTGCTGTGCAAGATACTTGAGTCCAAAATTTCTGTACTCTTTAGGTTCTGTGTTCCATTTTACCACCACAGGAATTTCAGGTAGTTGCGCATTTCAGGACTGACACAGAAAATGTTCCAACAGTTCTTTATGTCGCAGATTATAGCCAGAGTTTTCCTTCTGAAGTGACACAGTCATATCAGGACCGGTGAGGAGTGTATCGTTCAAACTGATGCCAAGAAACTTCTTCTTCTTCTTTGGTGGTGTTTTATGGCAGTTGGTCACATTACCACCATTCTTTAGACTTTATTCATTGGAGAAACACAAGGGGGTCTAGTTCTGCATCACCATTGTCTATAGTGTCGTTCATGAAGGCAGTGTAATGTTCATACTGTTTTTTAGCATTAAGCGTTTTCTGAAGGTATTGCAGTCGCACAGTGGCTGGCTTCTTGTTGTTTGGGAGGAATGGTGAGGGGTTGTCTTTGAAGGTGAGGGGCCTTTCGAAGTGCCTTTGTACCATTGTGTTACTCAGAAGTTGTAATGAAACACATACTTGTCCTCATAGTTTTTCTCATTAAAGTCTGATTCAAAGACCTTGAGCACATCAGTAGCTAATGGTGTGGGCATTTCTTTTACTGTGACACAGTGCACAAACCCCTGCACAAAGCCCTAACCACACACCACTGGTTGTCCCGGAAACGGAATGTCACAGTGTTGTAAGACTCTTGATGACATCAACAAGCCAACATTATGTGTAATAAGGACTCTTCAGTTCACTGAGCAGGGTCAGGCCCAGGCACATTTTTGGTTAATTTAATCTATTTTACATTTAAATTGATTGTTCAAAATGTTCAACATGCCTCGAAGGAGTCAAAGACTCATTAACCAGGGCTATTATGACAAAGATGGTATTCCTAAAATCTCTTACAAAGAAATAATTTATCGTCCTTTCAAAAGAAGGCGCAGGCGCGCTACCAACACTTGGAAGGTTGCCCAACCTGACTCCAAGAGTGATTCTTCGGAATGGGTTGATGTACCAGAGTCAAAACACAGCCTCGTGCTGACTGAAAATGAGTTCTGTGTTTCAAAACTGCAGATGGAGGTCAGTGGTCTGAGACAAGAGCTACTCAAGCTGAAGAATAAACTGGACCCTCAGGCCTACTCACTCGTAGACTTTGCTCTTGAGACTCTCGGGGCTAAGGTTGTAAACGACTTAACTTCAAGAACGTACCAACCAAAAACTGCACGCAATAACAACTTCAAGAGGATACGCAACACACCCTGCAGCATCCTACAAGGACAGAACTACCCTCTGACTCCAGGAAAGTGCTGGGCATTAAAGGGTACGGCGGGCCAGCTAGGCATTGCGCTTGCTACAAACATCTACATTTCAGGCGTCACACTCGCGCACATCACAAAGGAACAGTCGCCCACTGGTCAAATCTACTCTGCTCCGAGGAAGTTCAGCATTTATGGACTAAAGGTGATCAATGGACCGCAGCACAAACTGGGGACATACAAATACAGCGACAACAAAGGCTCTTTTCAAACGTTCAATATCCAAGATCAAGCGGGTGAGATTTTCAGATTTGTACGGCTTCAGATCGAAAGCAACTACGGGAATCCTGCTTTCACGTGCCTCTACAACTTCAGGGTCCACGGAAGAACCCCTGGGGTGGGGATAGGTGAGGGTAAGGTGTTTTAGGATGAGTGGAGTCGGTTGGGGGGGTTCCAACTGGGCCCCAGTTTGAGCCCAGTTGGAGTCCAGTTTGAGCCCAGTTTGAGCCCAGTTTGAGCCCAGTTGGAGCCCAATTGGAGCCCAGTTTGAGCCCAGTTGCCACATTAAAAATAGTAACCAATGCCATGTCCATAGGCCATCTAGCAAAAGGCTCATTTGCAGAGCTGGTCCGTTGGCTTCTATTCTATAATTTTCAAGTATGTGAGGGGAAATGAAAAGACCAAGATGGAGTATGTTTGGGAACGCTGGTTATTTGCTGGCACATTTGTTTTCATGGCCTAGAGTAAATTAGGGTTTATGGTGAGCTGTAACTATAGTTTGATGTGTATTTTGATAAATTACTGACCACATGCAATTAAGCAATTAAGGATCAAATTTACTAAAGATAATCAATTTTGTATCGTCACATGCTTCAGTAAATGTTTATGTGATGGTGGTGCCGAGGAAGCGGAAGGAGTCGACGGTGGTGATGGGGGAGTCTGTCATGATGAGGGAAGGCTGGGGGGCTGTGACTCTCCTGAAGTCCACGATCATCTCCACTGTCTTCTGGTCTACCGCTGCACCAGGACACCAGCCGGTCCACCTCCCCCCTGTAGACAGACTCATCCCCGTCCGAGATGAGCCCGATGAAGGTGGTGTTGTCCGCAAACTTGATCAATTTTACGAAGTCTTGGCTGGAGGTGCAGCAGCTTGTGTACAAGGAGAAGAGCAAAGGAGAAAGTACACAGCCCTGTGGAGATCCTGTGCTGGTAGTCCGAGTGTCTGTTACATTCTTCCCGGGGAGTCCAGATGCTGCAAGATGAAGTGAAGTGCCAGGTTCCGGGGCTTTTTGGGGACAGGGACAATGATGGACTACTTGAAGCAGGCTGGGACGTGGCATGACTCCAGGGAGGTGTTAAGAATGTGTGTGAAGACGGGGGTCAGTTCACTCGCAGTGTCTCAAACTGTTTACATCCTGTCTCGGGGAGGTGGGGTGGCCTCAAACCTGGAGTAGAAGGAGTTGAGTTGCTCAGCCAGTTTCCGGTCGTCTGCAGCGTGGGGGGCTCTGGTCTTGTAGTTGGTGAGAAGCCGGAGCCCACTCCACACAGAGGCAAGGTTCCTGTCAGAGAGGTTCCTGTCACCAGCACTGTGCACTGCCTCCTTCTACCTTAACTGCCTCAGTTTTGGGGTGAACCAGGGTTTGTCGTTATTGAAAGTGACTTTGGTGTGTGATGATATAATGCTGTGGTGTCCGTCGACTCATCCAAACTGTCTGTGGCAGCTCTGAAAACCTCCCACTCTGTAATGCCCAAACACGCACATAGCTCCTCCACTGCCTCATTGGTCCACTTCTTAGAGGTCCTCACTACAGGTTTGGAGAGCTTCAGCCTTTGTCTGTACATGGGGATCAGGTGAACCATGGCGTGATCTGAAAAGCCCACATCGGCTAAGGCCACAGTGTGAAATGCGTTTCTGACTGTTGTGTAACAGTGGTCAAGCGTGTTCTGCTCTCTGGTCAGGATTTTAATAAACTGTCTGTACTTTGGTAGTTCATGGCTGAGATCCCCCTTGTTAAAATCACCCAGGATAATACACACGAAGTCTGGGACGGTCCGCTCCACACTCAAATCCTGATCCACAAGCGTGTGCTGTGCCTCCTTCACGTTGCTACACTCGGTGGAATGTAAACCAGTGGCCAGAATGAATGAGGTGAACTCACGTGGAGAGTAGAATGGTTTGCAGTTAATGAATATATATTCCAGAGCAGGAGAGCAGTGTTTGGAGACCACAGTCACATCCGATGACCAGGCATTGAGTCCTCTGCCCCGTGTTTCCACCCAGAGAGGTCATTTTGTCTATCAGCACGGAGCAGCCGGAAACCCTCCAGCTGTACGCCGCCAACATGCTGAGCCAAGTCTCCGTGAAGCACAAAACAGGAGATGAAGTAAAGTATCTGTTCTGTCTCATCAGCAGCGCCAGTTCATCCAGCTTGTTGGAAAGTGAGCGAACGTTAGAGAGGAAAGTCCCAGGTAAGGGCGTACATGCGCCGCGTCTCCTAAGGCGCACATGCGCACCGGCACGTTTTCCCCGCTTGCGGCACCTTAGTCGTTTGAACAAAAAAAGGACTAATTCCGCAGCACATGCTAAAAAAAACTGGAACTAGATCCAGTGTGCTGACGCACAAAAACAGACAGAACCAAGTGCACTGAAACACCAGGGCGTCATTTTGGATCTTTGTTTTCAGACAAAAGATATGGGTAAGAAACTATTCTCTGCGGCTCAAGGTCAGATTTTTTTTCTCTTTACCGCGTGATGTTTCCAATACGTCCGTGTGCGTAATATGCGTGCTGCGCATGGTGTTAGCATTAGCAGTGAGTCTTGGTTGCTGGGCGATAGAGCAGCTCCGGAGGCTACATGGAGGACCAGCTGTTGACTTAGGACACAGCTACAGCTTTTGTCCATGTACTTTTGAATGTAAACAAGGGTTGTCACCAGTAGCGTGCGGTGACTTTTATGGATGGGCAAGCAGACTTGGGGTGTTCAATATTTAGTGCATAACACAAAAGTGAAAAAAAAAGTCTTATATGAAAGGAACCTCTTTGAACCCTGGCCTCCCATGTCCAGGACAAATGCTATCTCCTGAGCTAACAAATTAACACTGTTGTTAAATTACTGCTTGTATTTCTAACAAAACTTTACTCATAAATGTGAACAGAGCCTTAGCTACAAACATACTGTAGACTTGTCCCACCATGACTTCAAGAGTGATTCTTTTGAAGGGTTGATGTACCAGAGCCAAGGTCAAAACACAGCCTTGTGCCGACTGAACATGAGTTCTGTGTTTCAAAGCTGCAGATGGAGGTCAGTGGCCTGAGACAAGAGATGCTCCAGCTGACGAATAAGATGACTCTCTGACTCCAGGAAAGTGCTGGGCGTTGAAGGGTACGGAGGGCCAGCTAGGCATTGCGCTGGCTAAAAACATCTACATTTCTGGTGTCACACTCACACACATCCCAAAGGAACAGTTGCCCACTGGTCAAATCTACTCTGCTCCGAGGAAGTTCAGTATTTATGGATTAGAGGAGATCAATGGAGCGCAGCCCAAACGGGATGTTCAAATACAGTGACAACAAAGGCCCTTTTAAAACCTTCAAAATCCAAGATCAAGCGGGTGAGATTTTCAGATTTGTACGGCTTCAGGTCGAAAGCAACTACGGGAGTCCTGCTTTCAAGAGCCTGTACAACTTCAGGGTCCACGGAATAATCCCTGGGGTGGGGGTAGGAGAAGGTAAGGGGTTTTAGGAGTCGGTGGGGGGCTCCAACTGGGCTCCAACGGGGATCAAACTAAGTGGGCTCAAAGTGGGTCCAGTCTGATCCCAGTTGGAGTCCAGTTTGAGCCCAGTTTGAGCCCAGTTTGAGCCCAGTTTGAGCCCAGTCGGAGCTCAGCGTAAACCTAATTAGAGAATAACATGATATGCTCATTCTGACCATTGACTCGCCATGTGCACTTGTGTAGTTGTATCAATCAGCATAACAGTTTGTTAAGTGTTTGTAGTGCGCCCTGCCTGCAGCGCACCTCCGCAGATGAATGCAGAAGCCCACTTTGAACCCAGTTTGAGCAAAACACACCATTACTTGAGGGTTGTGCTGTACAAACTGAACATATGAGAAATATAGCCTACAAGTGCAGATGAGGCCGGTGTGGCAACCAAAGCACCAACACTTTGAAGCTGAATTATTGTCTGTTAGATTGCCCTTTGGAGTAAAATAACTTTTCACACTATTTGTGAAGTGGTGGATGGAGGCCATATCCAACAAAGCTGATTCATATTAATGTACAAAAACAAGGATGAATAAGGAATAAAGATTAAATTTTGAAATTACAGCAGCCGGTTTGAGTTTATTTTCTAAAAAACCTTTAAACCTAAAAATTCAATAATACATTAAACTTTCAATACTTTCTACTGTGCGTTTTTCCCCCCGAATAGCTGATGTGTGAAACAATATCACCTGTGAATGTTACTAAACAACATAAAATACAAAATGTCTCGTACGACTTGTGCCAACAGGGCTGTCACGAGCGAGTCAACGTCAAACTGACAAACAAAATATCCCACCAGCAATAACTTCTGACATAGCAATAAAACATGACTGAAAACTGCAGGATAGAGGCAAGAAATCTGGGCCATCAATGCAAATGTGGAGAAGGCCTAACATTGCCACCTAGTGGTGGGTGGGTTAGTTATTTCTCTGACTGGCAATGTATTGCCAACTTTATCAGCAAACAATCACCAATGTGCAATGTGTCTAGAAACAAGGAAAAATAAAGTGGTAAAACAAAAAACGCAATCTGCTCCTTTTCTGCTTCTTCATGTGTTTCAGCTTCCTGTTTTATGCAACATTTTGAGGACGTTCTCCCGGTTTTCCCATTCAAAAGATGTAATATTTGGTTTTGAATTGTTAATCGCTATGGCAACTGTCTGAGATTCTTATCATTCCGAAACCCATGGATACTCAAACTCTTAAAGAGGCAGGAAAGTGTCATTTTCACTAAACAAATTGTATAAAATAAAATTATTCCAATAATATGGGTTGCCCATGCCCCATGGTGGCAGCAGCAGAACTACGCTGCACTCTGAGCCTCATCTAAGAGCTCGGCAGAGTGGAAGGATTTCATACGAAGGTCCTCAAGAAAGAGTGTTGTTCAATTGGTCAAGCTCCTGCCTGCCTTTTGGGCTAAATGTTTTCCTCATCCTCCAACAGAAAATGCAAGAAAAACATTAAATTGGGGGTGAAAATTGGGATTCACCAAATTATTCCGTCAGTTTAATCCTTTTAATAGAACATACTGAAGCAATAGTTGTGTGTTGAACATGTTTAAAGGTGCACAGTGGAAGCAGGAGATGTTCATACTTTGCCTGGAATGTTCGATACTTCTATGAATGAAATACTTTAATCTGTTTTTTAACATTTTAAATACCATGTTAATGTGTTTTTATGTTTTTATTTATTTTATTGTGACTTAGACTGTATTGTGTTTTTTATGTGTTTTTAACGTAAAACACTTTGAATTGCACTTTGTATGAATTGTGCTCAATAAATAAAATTTGATTGATAAACTTATATATCTCCCTGGGGACAAGCAGGCAGTGCCACAAGACCAAATTACTGGTCAGATCTGTGGAGAGGTTACCCTGTTCACAGTAAGAATTCAGGAGCAATAAAAACACATGTATATATGTAAATAAATGCAAGATTATTGAATTCCATACAGTGGAACATTCCAGGCAAAGCAATAGCATCTCCACAGGTGGCAGACACGCCATCAAAAAACCTACAGGCTTCCACTTACAATCAAATGTGTGTTTAACTTGTCACCGATTATTGTTCAAACAATTCTTTCTAATGCACATGTCCAAAATAAAGGTTGAAATATGGGGAAGGAAAGATTTTACATTGAGAATATTTATGAATAAAGTAATAAAAAAAATATAAATATATATATATATATATATATATATATATATATATATATATATACACATACTCATTTTGAAAAAAATATAAATATATATATATATATATATATATATATATATATATATATATATACACATACTCATTTTGACATTTGAGGTCTTTTGGTATGTGTTTTAGAGTTTGTATAATTCAGATAACAATTATGATTATCATAATACCATAATTGTTTTAATAGCTGACTCGTCACAATTACGTCAATTAATCATTGCAGCCCTATATCACAGTGCAACTTTAATTATGTACATTTATTTTTAAAAGGCAGGAGACGCTTGAGAACCCCTGATTTAAATGTGTAAGTATGTTATGTGATAATAAGCTGTTAACTACATTTATTCCATGTGTTGATTGGGTTTGATTTCATTTGTATTTGTTGAGAAATATAGTTGTATGTATAGTACCCTGATAAGAATAAAAACACACCTTTTCCTCCCGTTGGAAGGTGACGCGGCGTGGTTCTGTGCGAGCCCGGCTCAGTCTGTGCACGGTCTTGTCTTTGAGCAGCGACGTGTAGCCCAGGTGCTCGTAGATAGGATTGGTGGTCATTTTGGCGATGTACTCTGCCGCTTTTGTCTCGATGTACAAAGTAATGAGAGCGTCGGTCACAAGGTCGTGCACCGATTCAAACCTTTTCTCCCCAACAAAGTGCTTCCCATCGTAAAATAACCTGTAGTTGAGTGATTGATGTCCAAACCTACACAGAGAAACACAAGCGTTTCTGAAAACAAACTCTCCTGTCACGATAAAAACATTTGATATGCAAAAATTTGATCAACAATAATCACAAAGACCCCTTTATGCAACTTATACAATAGTCCTATAGCGTGATCATTTCAGCCTTTATCGAAATTAATTTAAAATATCTTAAAGGAAGCTGCAATAAATAAATGGCACTTAAAGTACTTGATAGTAAATACAATCCATTTGCTTATTTCCTGTGAATGTTGGTTAATCTGCTTGTCTTTTATTGAGCAATGACTGCTTCATTATTTGATTTTCTAACTTTCTGTTGCTTGAATCAACAACAAGTCAACCAACAAGCTGTGAGGCGACAGTTGCTGTGATTTTAGGATCTACAAAAATAAATATAACTGAATGAATCAGGATATATGCAATAAAAATGGGCAAGATAATGGTCTTTAAAAAGAACCTACATTTGTGAATATTGTGACAAAGAGTGTTTTGTAGTTCATCATCTGTAATTAGCTGAATTTTGATTTGATATAATCATGATTGTGATCAGGGATGGTCCGATATGAATTGTTTGGGCCAATGCCGATAACCGACATATGCCTTACAAATGTGGTAATATTTACCGATACTGATAGGGACATATTTATTTCTATTTCTATTTTTACTCATGAGTTAAAAAAGACAAATCTGGTAGACTTGGGCAGTGCAGAAAAAATATTGAGGCTAAATATCAGCTAGATTTTCAACACTGGAGGATACCAATATCTGGGGAAACCCTCCATTATCATCGATAACGGACACACCATCCCAACTGTGACTGACCAGAAACCGCATTATTATTATTACTACATATTAGGAACAGACCTTAAAGCCAAGGTGTAGGTTCCTGGCTGCCGTTGACTCTCTCTGATGAGGTACGCTCCTTCCACTCCCCCCAACAGCTCGTCTGCATGTTCCCGAGATATGATACCATGAAATCTAAGGAAAAATATATTGTTATTTCAGTTGTTTTACTGTGTATTTTAATAGAAAAAACAGTCAAAACTAAATTCATTACTGGTTTAGTGGAGTTGGTACAAAAGCGGACTAACTACAGTTACACCATTGCAGAATCTGGCAACCCAACATTTCCTACATTTGTGAATATATTGGTTGTGTCATTGTTATCAGTAAAGCAATAATTAGTTTAAACTTAAAATTACATCTAAAGACACAAATACGGCTAAATTTGGAAAACATTTTATATTCAGCTGATACAGTGTAAGTTTCAACAGGTTATGAATGAGTGCAACGGCAATATTTCCCACTCACTCTCTGCCGTAGTATTTGGGCCGGGTCTCCATCTGTGGACCAGAGAAGACATATTGACAGTATTGCAGTAATAAGATATGAAAGCCACAATAAATTGCTTTTTGAATTGTTTTCAAAGTGCTGCGAAAGATAACGGCCTTTTCACCATATCACAGATCAGCTCCATATGTGCCCTCCCTACACCAGCAGCCTCCAAACACTGAAAATCACAGCATGTGGGAGTGAAAAGTAATCTTTTCAGAGGTTATGGATTTATTTGTAGTTTTATTTCACAGTGGGCAGTCCAGTGACGTCTCGTATTTGCTTTAGAGATGATAAGCTTCTTGTTCTGAAGGTTGCAGTGCCTTTTTAGGATGCATCCAACACACAGGTGCAGCCTTCACTGGTAACACCTGGCTATGTTACTCAGTGTCAATGAATAACTGATAGCGCTGGTCCACATGGCGCCTCACTGCTCAATGTTCTTCACACATGGGCAGATCGGCGTTGAGAGTATTATTTTTTTTTATATATTACTGGGGAAGAAAATGTATTATGTATCTTGACCAATTTGTTTGATTATAAAAGTATTAAGTATTATAGAAATGTCATAAACCGTACCTCTGGCCGCAGCGAGATAAGGCCATTACAAAAATCACAAACTGAGCCAGGATCAAGGACTGGACTGACAAATTAGAAATTAGAAAAATGGAAAATATTACATTTGGACTCAATTTGAAAATGGAGAAATTTGAAAAACGTTAGACTAAATGTGACATTTATGTTGGACAATGTGTGCCATGATTTAATTTAATGCAATTTGAGTTAATTGGATGCCTTGTGAGGCTTTTGATTTTAAAATAAAACAATAAAACCAAGAAACATACTGTCTAGTTACAATCCAAAAATTCTAACTTGACGTTGATACTAAGGAAAAGACTTGATACTCAATAGTGATTTTGATACCACAATATTTTTTTAGAAACAGTTACAAATGTTTTTGTATTATTATACGTGTTTTTCTAAATTCGTTCTCAAAAACATTCTAAAACTATACGATCAACACTAAAACACTTACAGGTAAACAGGACAACATTGGTCCAGTTGAATAATGATCTTGAGCTTTTTCAGAAATAGTATAAGATTTTATGCAAACATAATCTGATGTTTTCTAAAAGAGTATTTTTTGTTCCTATTGTGGAATTGAAATCGGTATTGAGTATCGAGCCTAATCCCTTGGTAGCGAAATCGTGCTTGAAATGTTAGTATTGTGACAAAACTAGTAGATTATAAATCAGTTAAAACTTTATTTCTAAAGCAAATTTAAAAACAACTGCAGCTGAGTAAACATTACAGGGAAAGACGCTTGCTCCCAGACAGTAAATAATGTGTCGATAAGTACAACAGTACAATTGAACATTTTGTTAAAGGTGCACTGTGTTGTTATTTTTTCACATTTATGCACGCTGTATCAACGTTGTGCTTGTCAGCCAATAACCAATCAATATCTCCAAAACTGAGCGTGCATCAACGCTGGAATTGTGTGCACAAACAATTCACAAACGTTTGGCACCGTTTTTCGGGGTGAATTGAGCTACTTCCACCGACGGGCAGACCCTCCCTCAGACAATAAAGAAATTGCACCTTTAAACATAATGAGCTGTTGTTAAATCAAGTCTAGAAACGGTGTAAAATATACTGACCTCGTGCGAACATGTGATTCTCTTTGGTCTTGGAGCTTCCTGTTGAAGCTGGTACACTGTGCACAGAAAAGAGTCCATTAAACCAATATTTAATGCTCGTACGTTGGTGTTGTATTGTTTTGTTCTGTTGTGATATTTTGTAAGGATCAGAGTGAAATAATCAAAACTAATAACTTGTTCATTAAAAGACAGCAGACTGAATTAAATGAAATTATGTAAAGCCCTGCTACACTTTTAGAACACTGTTTTACATTATGTACATAGAGGACAGAATCATAAATGATCAATGAAGCAGAAAGTAAATTGGTTTGAGCCACACTTCACACAATTACAGCGTAACTGCAGCCATTAAAAACCTTTTTGCAGTTTACTGGAACCTGGTCTTTACACCATACATCTAATCCGATTGTATGAATACAAGGCTAACATACCATGATAAACGATGAATGTTGAAACTACTTAATGTCAATGACACAGTAAGTCTTGTGCAGAAAACGCCTTTCTAAATAAACCATCATGTTACAAAAGGAATAAATCAATAAACAGAATGAAACATGTACCGGTAGTTAGAATCTAGAGTGAGTCATAAACAGCTCAAATGTTTGTGTGAAATTTTCGACTTGTACATTCAAGTTTAAAAATTGTGCCAAGATTATATTATTACGTCAAGCGATAATCGTGATTATTCAGGTCAAAATATAACTTAATCCTAAGAATTAAAAATATATATTTGTGACATTTTAGAAGAAATTTGAGTATTATTTAATTCAATCCATCGTGAATTTTATTTTTATGTCACATTAACTTTATTTTGTCATTTAGAACGTGTGATTTTGTATAGCCGGTCACAAACCTGAGGAATAGTCAAGTATTAGACAATGTTGTTTGGTCTCAGTAGCCGTGAATAATCGTTAAATTGTGTTGTTTTTTCGTACAGTAATCGTAACACTAACATTTGATTGTGACATCCCTACTCGTAATGAGAAAGATACGTTTTATGTGTCGAGAAGGATGAAAACATTGCCTCTCTGTGTGTCGATCGGAGCAGATTCTCGACGCAGGAGCAGGCAGACTTCTAGCTGTGAATTTCCATGCTTTTTGGACACAACTTAATCCGAGCTGCAGGATTTGGACAACAGCTATTCCTGCAACATGCTGCGATCTAAAAATACGTCCACACTGACTCCAGAAAAGAGGAGAATATTATTTATCAAAAAGATATGCAACTCATTTAAAAGCAATAAGCATAATGTGTTGCTTCCATTGTCAACTACAGCTAAAATTATTCATGTCTTACTTTACGATCTGAAGAATCATCCTCTCTTCCTCCTACATGGCACAAACACATTATGCTGAAGTGGGAGTTCAAAAACACCCAATTTTATGTCTGAACCACTTTGGAGATTCTTTTTTGTGCATATAACCTATTTTACGGTGTCTAATTTGAATTTTTTGGGGCTCTGTGCATGGTTTGGGATTTGGGATTATGTGGGCTGGAGCTTTAAATATCACGTATGTTTGTTGTCGTGTTATTAATAGTATAATAAATTACTCACAGTAGGACTTCCATATGGGCGGTTGGTAGTCTTCAGGGTCTGAAAACACCCAAAGATGCTCATTAAAAACACATATTTTGCCTGATGTTCCCACAGTATGTGCTTATGTTTACAGTAAAGCACGTGGCTTCACTCTGTGCAGGTGCATCTTTCCCTGAACACAAATGATTAACAATTACATGGCAAGGTTAAAACAAAAACACAGCAAAAAACATTATTGTAATATTAGCAATGCATTATCAACTTCACAAGTTATAACATAAAACACAAAATGAGAAATTACGGAATCAAAAATCTGTTCTGCTTCTTCTTAAGTCTTTGTTGAGTTTAGATTTTGACACAGTAAAACACAGAATTTACAGCTTTATTGCAAACTGGTTTATAAATATACCTTGCACTATTTTGGATGCAGAAAATGTTTGGTGTCTTGACTTGTGTAATTTCACACATCGACCAGCAGCCAGAGCTAATTCATCACTTATTTGGCACAAAAAACCCCTGTTTCATGCGGAGCCAGGAGATTCATTCCTTTGTAATGATTAGAGCATGAAAACTTTAACCCTCTGGCACCAGCCGCACCTAAACCCTAAAAAGTCTGAGCCAGTGATTCATGTTACAATTATGACAATATGATAAGATTAGATGGAAAGTTGTGCACGATAATCCCTTTGCAATTTACGTTCAACCCCATTTAATTCTTAGACACATGGTTCCAAGTACGATAATTACATAGTTAAGTGTCATTATATATTTTTCTCATTGAGTTTAGTTATAGTTACTTTATTGTACATTTCAAAAGGAACACCGCTTCACAGAAAAGACAGATGCATTTACGTGACATCACAGCACACAGAGTCAAGCGCATAAAAGAACAGAACAGAGAGACACAGTTTGTTCATGGCTGTAGGGCTGAAACTGGATTTGAATTTTGCTCTGTTGCATCTGAGGGTTGTTGAAGAATATTAGTGTTGGGGAGACGTCCCCGGACTCTCTGGACTGTGAGGTGCTGGTTCAGGTTTTTTAGCTGTCACTGTTCTGGAGTGCCGGCCAGAGCACCACTTGAGGCTCGGACTTCAGGAGCTTTATTGAACCGAACAGGTGCACACAGGTTGCTAACACGTTCGCTGAACCCCGACAACAACATTATTAAGCTTTAAGAGAGGCTCATACAATGTCATAAAGCATAGGGATGTCACAAGGCACGTCATGCAAAACATAAAGGAAAAGAATACAGGTTACATCATAAAGCACGATTATTATGGCAAGGCGGGAGCGCCCACTACTGGATGCCCCGCTTAACTCATGGGAACCTTTTGTAGAATGGCATTCACCAATGCAGAGATAATAAAGATGAACTAATCTCCACGTCTGTTTTAAGACTGGATTTCAGTGCCCATCTTTCCCACGCACTGGTGCAAACATATTGTCACATGCATTACATCACATTCAGGGTGATTGTTGAGTGGATGGAGGCGGACAGAGCATCTCTATAGTATAATTCATTGTTATAGTACAAATATGACAAAGTTAATCAATCTGTATGTAGTGGCTTGTCCCACAAATAAAATCACCACTGGGCAATAAAAACGTTCACCTGATGCATGATGTAAAAGCCAAGTGTATATTTTAGAGTGAAGACTATACAAATGTAGTATGCTGCTTGATGTTCGCTGCAGAAACGTCCTTCAAGTAGGGAAAAATAACCATCCCAATCAAATTTGATATTCTATTTGAGAGATCAAATAACACTTTTCCCACACATTCTGCTAAATGATCAGCCTCTGATATGCTTGAACCGGATTTAACCAATCACAGTGAAACGTGAACTCTCAGAAGATGACTTTATACTTATCTCTTAACAGTATTTAAAAAGATTAGAAATGAGACAAGATCTTGTGCCGCAAGATCTGCCAAGATAAAATGATGCGCATATGTCTGCAGAATGATCATGTATGATTTTGTTTCCCATGTATTTACATTTGGCTCGAACAATAAAAGGTCACCGCTGGTGAAAAAACACTCAATTTAGTTACAATAAATGATGTCTCGCTCCTGTGGACCCAATCTTGCGTCTTGTGGGAATTGCGTCTCCTTAATTAAGATACTAAGTGTACATGAATTGTGATAAAAATCTAAATTGTGATCTGGCCCTCCCTTAAAGATAAATCTCTTTGGTCAAGCCTTAGAACATCTAATGTCCTGGCACTTTCTCCCCACTCACTGCTGCACAGTCCAAAAGATTTATTTCACTGCAGCTTATTTAAAGAATGTGATTTTGTGTGGCATGTTGCCAAATATTCTCTTTGATTCTTTATAATGACAAATGTCCTTATTGTGCTGCAGTGTTAACAAAGGAAGTGGAGCTCTGACTGCTTTAAGCTTCCTTGGGATACATAAATACATTAGTGCATTGGACAACAGAGAGGTCTTTTGATTTTTATGCCATCTGATCAATAAAACATTCTTCAGCAGCCACAGGCATCTTTCCCTAAAGACAAACTTTCCTAATTGCATTGCTCTCATTACTCTCTCCACTCACAGGAATTAGTAAGTAGAAAGATTAGCATCAGCTGTTTGCACTGGGGACAAACAGAATGCTTAATGAATAACTCCCGTGAGCTAATGCCGCAGTCTTTTGAGGTGAAAATCTCTGCTACAAAAAGATCACACGAAGAAATGGTGTGGCTTTTGATCCAAACCTGACAAATAATTAATAACATTTGTCGACATTTGGAGCGACGCTAAGATACATTTTATCTTCGTTGAATAAATACTGTGGTTTGAGGATTACAGTGATGATAGGGGCCGACCTCACTGCAGAGACGCCATCTGTGAAAAGCACGGGGCCAAACACTCACACTTGAACCATAAACTCTACATTGGCACGAGTGAGGGCACATTTTCCATTTACCTATATGTTAACCACTGACTGTATGTTTTGTCCGGTTTCTATGTAAAAATGCTTTACATGTAATTTTGGTTTGTGTCACTGTTGTAATTGTGGATTGGCTACTGTGTTATTAGCATTCCCAAATTTACTTGGAAACTTCCCTTTGTGCTGATGCTGATTGCGTAGTGCAAAAGAACAAGCATTAACCAAGTGGAAAAGATTGTAAAAGCAGCTTATGCCTCACAGGCCTAGAATACACTGCTGTTATTCTGCCACTACGACCATTTTAGTCATTTAGATCCTGGAGAGGAAGCCATACTTTCACTCTGGATCTCTGCATTATTTCCTGGAGCTGTCGGGTGAATGTGCTGCTGCTCACTGCTCTTCTCCTCCAGAGTCTGACTCTGCCAAGAATGTGTGAGAGCACTCAGCGGATGATCCACAAAGCATCCAAGAGAAACACAATAAGGCACACATAACACTGTGAACATTTACATAACCAGACAAATCAGATGACTGGCAGGCACAAAAGAAATCTGATTACCCCAAACGCGTGTCAGTTAATTCATGGATTGTATTAATAATAATAATCATCATCATCATCATTAAAAAATATATTTGTATGTCTAAATAACACATTCATTTTTACATTTTGTCATTATTTGATTAGTTTGTCTTTTGCTGGTGCAGGTGTGAACATCAGAAACACATCAGCATACTGAGTGTAAATGTTCGGGATAACCCTAACACAAATCTGTCGCCATGATTTTATGCATCTTATTTGCAGGCAAGCTGCAATAGTTTCATTGAGTTTTGGGGTGTAAATGTGTAGAGCAGACCATCATGGGTTTTTATGTGTTGCAGATGTAATGTAACAATATTTATGGCGACGTGGCCCTAATATTAATGTTGCCTTGGCTTTGTCATTTGGCTGCTTGCTTGCATAAATATGTTGTTCATCATGTATTAACTTATGTGTGTTAGAAAATGAATGGGCACAAAAATACACTGGCCTTGCAGTTCTAATCATAGTCAATCAAATTAACTGATTTATTTTGGTGATAGACAAGATTTATCAAATCGTGTTTGTTTTTGACTGCCAAATAGCTGTGCATGAAAATAATAATCTCCTTGTGAATCCACTCCTCGATCCCTGGCAGCGGCGCAGCTTGTAACTTCTGATAATTATATTGAGAGCCCACTGGTAATGACAACCTCCAATACCACAGAGGGAAAGACTTTCCCCTGGGGAAGCAGTGGTCCAAAAAAGTCAATATGAAGCCTTCTGAAACGCGCACAAGATAATGTGTTGTGAAAAGTGTGGTCAGTGAGGTCTGTGTTTGGCTCTAAAACGCTCCCTCAGACTTCTTATGGGCAGAGCCTCAGAAATGCACGTCTATGTGAACTATGCACAAACCTTGAACCCTATAATAACTATACTGCCCCAACATGCTCTGATCATTAGTGTAAGTGTTTACTTTATTTTCAACTCAAATATTTTCTTTCATTCTCAGAAGTGCTTCGTGTCATTGGGATTTACACCAAATGTGACTGCAGAAGATGAATGAACAAAAGCACAAGTTACAAAGCAAACCATGAAGTTTTTCTATGTAATTTAACATCTGAAAACCTTTATCTCTTTTTTTTCCAGGCTTGGGACCAGCAAAACCTATACTGGCCCCTTGTGGTGGAACTAATGTCAATTAGTGCACAGCTATTGTATTAGTTTTGGCTCCACAGACTTCAGTAGATATGAGTATACTGACTGTAGCTACACCAGGGGATTGCATGGGGCTGCTGTCAAATTAGCCCACATATAACCCGAGATCAAAGAGCAGAACATCAGCAGCAAAAGTGCAAGATGCAGAGGAAAGCGAAGCTGCTGATCTGTGTCAGCATGAAATGACAAGTTCTAGAGCGATATATTCCTTATTGCCAAGCCCGTTTTTTACATTGACAATCAACAGTACAATGCGAACTCTTACCAGAAGACAGGGATGAACCAGAGAGGCTGGAGTTACTAGACGCAGCCATCACGTCCGTGCGTTCACGCCACGGCTCAGTTGTTGGTGAAGGCGCGCTCACAGCAGCATCTCGTGCCCCGGGCTTCCTCCATGGTGTCCCTGTGTGTGCTCCTCCAAGGACTGCTCAGTTTCGTTTCACATTTGGTCCAAATATCAGGTCGATTGTCTGAATCAGCGGTTCTTCTGTCCTCCTTTCATGCGCTCACCTCGGCAGAGCTCACGCTGTCGCATCTGCTGTAGAAGAAGGGCGCCAATCTGAAGACATCAAAAGCATCGCTCTGTGGATTATGTCACATCATTTCGCCTTAAACTTAAAGTAGAAGAGGCTAAAGTGTCGTGGGTACCGCTGTGCCCATGTATGAGTTTAGAGCGGTGTAATAAACAGAGCAAGCAGCAGCGCCTTCTTAAAGAGAAAGTTTGGGAGGGAGCAGTGCCAAAAGCTACAGCTTCTGACAATGGCAAGTGAAACCAAAAGCCGCACTGAAACGTGCCACTCAGAGAACATACTTGGGCAAAGCAAGAAAAAGGCTGTATCATGTTGTAACCGCATCCACTGGCAATCATTCCCATCATGCGGGGCGCAAACTAAGTACATGCGCGCCACCTGCTGGACGACTGGCGCTGGCAGTTCTGGCACTAAATGTATCAAAAGTGGCTCGGAGTTTAAAGGGTGAAAACAACTTTAGAAAACCAACCTGAACTTGATAAGATGTAGGCCAGTGGTCCCACACCCCTCGGGTGTCTAATGGGACTGTTTCTTTAGTAAGTATGTTTATGTGCCACACATTTACATCCTTTGTGCATTAAGAGTACCTGAAGGTGCACATTTTCTATTACAGATAAATTCGTATTCGCCATTAACTTTATTTGCGCAGTGCATCTCTGACAATTACATACTTGTTATATTTTGAAATTGTATTTCCCTTTTCATTAACACTTCATATGATGCCTATAATATGCAGGTTATTTTGTGTTTTTATTATCAAAGCTTTTATTTTATACTGAATTTATTAAAGCTTTGGTAATAAAAACTTGGAACTTGAAAGACGAGTCACCTGTATATATTAATAGATCCATGGTCAAAGGACAGAATTTGAAGCTGTTTTTGCGATTACCGTAAGTAGCTATTGCGCACTAGGTTTTCTCGTGCAGGCCACATTACCTTCGCTCCGTTAATACTGAACCACTTTACCGCGGGTACCAGCCATGGAAGTAAAATAAGATCATTTAATACATCCATGGTAACAGCAGGATACCAGCCCCGACGACCATTTTCTATTTATTCTTGAATACTTCATATTTGGGTAACCGTGAGTATTATTTTATTTTATTTTTATTGTTATTAAGTGCAACATTTAAGTGAGATATTATTAAGGAACGTTTGTGTTTACTAATGTTAAGAACTAAAACACCGCTAAAACGCCGATCACGTGCCAGTCCACGTGATCGCCGAGGATGGTCATGTGACTTTACAACTCCCGCTGTAGAGGAGCGTCACCAGGAGCACGTACAAACATGGGGTGAGTTTAATGTCGTTTTTGCGATATTTGGATATTTTTTATCTTGCTTTGGATCCTGCAGTTTGATTGACATTGTGTAACTGTCCGCGCAGGCCTTTAAAAGAAACTCTTGGCTTCCTGTTACTGTGTCTACTTTCACTTGAGGCTGCTCACGCCAGGAGCTGTTCCACTTTCTTCTGTCACAAACATCACCGCTTTAGCTTCAATCGCCCCGGCGGAGTGGACCCGGGGGCCCCGCTCTTCCTCACGCCTTATCTGGAGAAGGGCGCCGTAGATGAAGGTACAAGGGTGCATACAAGGGTGCATACAAGGGTGCATACAAGGGTGCATACAAGGGTGCATACAAGGGTGCATACAAGGGTGCATACAAGGGTGCATACAAGGGTGCATACAAGGGTGCAAACAAGGGTGCATACAAGGGGTGCATAACAAGGGTGCAAAAAAGGGCTCAGAAAATATAGTAAGTATAATACAGTAACATGAAAATATCTATGATAACTGATCATATTAAAACTACATTATGCCACTGATAGCTGCAATAAATGAAAAGCACATTAAAAACACAATTAATAAAGTCCATAATCATTGAAGTCACTTATTCGACTTTCTACATCTCAACTCTTGAAGAAAATAATGAAAAAGTTCCCACAAGTGCAAAGTATCAGTGCACACGATAAAATTAAGAGCTCAAAATGTTTGCGCTTTGATAGCTTGACCGATAAATCAATGAATCTGACAGTCCTTTCTGGTTGTTAGGATTGTGCAGGTTTTGACAAAGAAATCGTGCAAAAAAAAATTGGAACAATTGTTGCGAAGACAGAAATGAAAGAGAAAGTGTTGAAGATTGAAATTTATTTTAAAATGCATCGTACGATGATCAGATTTATGTTTGTGCATGTAAACAACACCAAAAAATACATCTAATTATTATTGGATTGTCTCATTATTCTAGTTGTCTGATATTTATTAGCCTATTTTTTATTTTGTTTATTTTTTACAGCCAGAAAACTGAGTTTGGTCGGGAAACTACCTGGAGACAACGTGAAAAGCTACGCTGGCTATTTCACAGTGAACAAGAAATACAACAGCAACCTCTTCTTTTGGTTTGTCCCAGCACTTATGGTGAGCGAGCCTTCTTCCCTTTTAAACACGCCAAAAGAGTTAAGTCAGCAATCACGTCTCGGCACATGATGGTTATTTAAAGTCACTGTTTAGCTACGTGTTATTTTTTTTTTTTATTGACTCACACTTTTTTTATTTTTTTATTTTTTTTATTGCTACAATCCTTATTTTACAAAATACATTTTTATACTTTGAGACTTTACACATTGATTCATTAAATTAATTGAACATGGCTTATTCCAATAACTAACTATTCTTCTCGTTATTAATATATTTGATTAAAAGATTCCCTTTTTTTATTTTATAATTTCTTTTCTTATCACCCGAGACCCTAATCCTTAACAACCCATGTTCTTTAGTACTTTCCTGTTCAATTAGGGTAAAATCTAGTGACACTACATTTCTAATTTTTTTGTTGTTGCTATTTTGGTGCTATTATATTTTTTGCTTGTGTTATTATTATTCTGTAATTTCATTGTGGATCGCAGTTTGCTCTCGTTGGTCGCGTCCCTCACTGTTTCAACACGATGCGACCTAACTGTCTCCTCAACGGCAGAGGACAAGCTCCTGTTTGCTGGGCTTAGGGCGGGCAACCTCACTGTTTGGTCTGTTTGTTGAACACGGCCCGTACGTGGTGTTTAAGAACATGACAGGTAAACGATAAACCCACGTCGTTTTTTAAGGCGGGAACGGCTTTCATTGGATCAACCTGCTGTTTTGCATGGGGATGAGAGACAATGCCTGGACATCCAGATATTCTGTGCTCTACATTGACAATCCGGTCAGCATTGATTGATTTCTCAAAGCAGTTGTTCCTTTTTGCACATTTTTGTTGACGCGTCAAATGATTTCTTAGGTCGGCACTGGTTTCAGCTTCAAGACGACGACAGAGGCTTCGCTCAGAATCAAGACGACGTCGGCCGTGATCTTTACAAGTTCGTAGTTCAAGTCACAGCTAAGAGATTACATAGTACACCGTGTGACCTTTCTGGTGGGGGGGTACAAAACCTGCTTGTCTCCATGGAGATGTAACCTTCTAAAGCATAGGTGTCAAACTCTGTAATTATATTTGGCCGAGAGGCTATACCAAATGACTACTAGGGTTTGGCGCGCCGGTATTATACAGTGCATTCATTCATCGTTACTACTAAAATCCCATTATATATTGTATAGTAATAAGTGTTGCTTGTTCCATATTCAATGTTAAAGCAAATCTTGTTGGGTCAGTATTAAAAGTTTCTTTTGTTCAATACTGGCCCGCGACTTTGTTCAAGTTTTACATTTTGGCCCACTGTGGATTTGAGTTTGACACCCCTGGTCTAAAGTATTGTATTAAACTGATCTATTTCGCATCTATTCAATCACGTTTTACTGCTCAGAAATACCTTGAAAAACATGCATTCTTACTGTGAGCGGAGTTGCATCTCCACAAATCTGACCTGTGATCAGCTTGGGTCTTTTTCATTGAGAGGTCTAAGCCGATCCTCAGTAAAAAGCAAGTGTTTTGGATGACACTTTGGGGAAACACATTTGACTATTATTTCTGTTAAATGGCACAAATTAAATGTCTGTATTGATAATGTTCAGAAAGCTATTATTCGAAAGTCCTTTTTATTTGTTTTTTGTCACACAAAATTGAGTCGAATTGTAAATTGGCCCTCGCTCTAGTTCAATGTTATTGGCAAGTTTCCCATCTCCAGCCCCTCCACCAGAAATGTTACAGAGAGCAGCTTTATTTAAATGTACAAATAAGTAAAGTAACACTCTTTGTTCTTTGCTTTCATAAAGTGCTCTGACACAGTTCTTCCAGATGTTCCCAGAATATCAAGACAACGAGTTTTATGCGACTGGAGAGGTACGAGCAAGTAAAAGAAAAAAAAGTGTATGCAATTTTCATTTCAATCGTTTATTTAAAACATTTATTAATGAATATGTCAACTCTACATGTCACCTGCAGTCTTATGCTGGAAAGTATGTTCCAGCTGTCTCTTACTACATCCACAAAAACAATCCCTCGGCCAAAATTAAGATAAACTTCAAAGGGATGGCAATCGGTGATGGACTCTGTGATCCTGAATTGGTGTGTTTTGCTTTTACTTTGAATCAAAACTACAATATAAGCGCAATATTATAGTTTAGCTGGCAGTAGTGGCCTTTGATATTCCTTTTAGATGCAATTAAACCTTTCCATCTTTTACTTGCTGCAGATGCTGGGAGGTTACGGCGAGTTCTTGTACCAAACGGGGATGATTGATGAACTGCAAAAGGAGTATGTCATCCAGCAGACGGACCTGGGAGTCCAGCTCATCCAGCAGGAAAAATGGGTCGATGCGTTTAAGGTAGGGCATTCAGAAAAAAACATACTGATACTTGTGTGAGAAGGAAGTTAAACTGAAAAAAATTCCACACTAATTGGAACAAACCTGTCATCAATAGTTAATGTGACAGAGCGTGTCAATTTTAATGAAACTACTATTATTAGTGTTAAATTATATATTTCTATTGTGTAAGAAGTACGTACTGCCTATAGAGCATTTCCCTAGTTATCAAGTTTTAAATGTATGTAATTGATGTTAAAGGTAAACTAAATATTGACATACTTTTAGAAAGTAGTAAATATTAAATAGTTTTAAATTCCCTTCAGGTGTTTGATAAGTTGTTGAATGGCGATGTAGATCCATATCCATCCTTTTTCCAAAACGCAACAGGCTGCACCAACTACTTCAACTACATGACATGTCAGGTAAATGTACAACTTTTGCCAGTTTCATATATAAAAAAAAAAGAACTGAACAACCAATGCTGTGTTGCTGAGACCAGACTGAACCTTGTTTTTCTTCAGGAGCCAGAGGATCAAGAGTACTTTGGGCAGTTTGTGACTCTGTCTTCAGTGCGACGGGCCATACACGTGGGCAACCTGACCTTTCACGATGGTTCAGAGGTGGAGAAACATCTGCTGCAGGACGTCATGAAGAGCATCAAGCCGTGGCTGGGAGTGCTCATGGACAACTACAGAGTGAGAGCGATTTCCCATTTGACTTCATCAGTAGTTCATAAACGTGTGTCGCCTTTTTTACCTTACCAAAAACCACCAGGACTAGAGTCTAAACTGGGTGTAAATCAATCTAATCACAGCAAACCATGGATTTAATTCAGGTAGGCCTGTCACAACATATTGCTACTGACAAATATTGTGATAAATGATAATATTGATCATCCCAATCCCAAGATTAAACACAAAGGGGAAAAAAAAATATTTACAGTATTGCAAAATGTACCGATTATCAGCCATTTAAGTTACTCATTCAACCCTCTACAGCTCCTAATTATTATGAAAAAAATAAATCTTCCCACTTTTGCAAAGAGAGTGTGCAAGATAAATATTGACCTCCAAAATGTATAGTTCCTTTTTAAATGTTTTGTCAATACAATTTTCAACGGTGACGTGTAGAACTGAATTGAATCATTAAACAAAGGGTATTTTATAAATTTAAAGGACCACCAGAAGAAGCCCATGTACCACTAGGGGGTCCGTACTACATGTTGAGAACCTCTGCTCTATCTAAATGTTTGTTCTCGTCTGAATGATCCAGGTGTTGATCTACAGCGGACAGCTGGATGTAATCGTAGCTGCTCCGCTCACACAGAGGTTCCTGCCCACTGTGAACTGGAGCGGTGCCGCGGAGTACAAAAAGGCCCCTCGTTTCCCCTGGAAGATTCAGCCCAGTGACACAGAAGTGGCAGGTTATGTTCGACAAGTGGGAGAGTTTTTCCAGGTAAAAAGTCCTCATTACGGCCGTCTAAATGCCAGTATTCTGAAGGGTCATGTTTTTGTTTTGTTTTGTGTCCTCAATCACACAGGTCATCATTCGAGGAGGCGGGCACATTTTGCCCTATGACCAACCAGCACGTTCCTTTGACATGATTGACAGGTTCTTATCCACTCTAGGCTGGTTTTAAAATAATGGCACAGTTTTCTGTGTTTTTATCAAAGACTTGTTCTTTTTAACGGTAATTTACCACTTTTAACAGTTTGATTTTCAAAATGTTGTCTAAGACACAATGCCTGACTGCTGTTATCAAAATAATAATGTACAAATGAGAGACTTTATTATTAAATATGTTTTTTAAATAAAGTGATTCGAAGTTGAGAACTGATTTTTATTTTTTAGGGGGGCGCGGTCAATAATTGTATTATTATTATAGGAGTTGTGAATATTTCTGCCGTTCACTTAAGCTGTTCTCCTGTTTGTCCACCAGGAGTCACTGTGTCACTAAGTAGGGAGTTGCCTCAGTTGAAGTATATTTGTACATACTCAAAATTACTTTTTATTGACCAAAAGGGCAAAACTCTTTCCATGTTTTGGGCAATTCTCTCTGACCAGAGTATGAAAAATTAACTTGGTTCAATTGGGCAATTACTTAAAATACAAAAAAAGTTTATATTCCTCTGCTTAAAACTTTCTGATGCTGACACGACTAAATGTCATCATCAGGCTTTTGCACACTGACGATAAGTTGTATGTTATTTCATCAGATGACTATCAAGCTGTCTAGACAATTCAATAATTAATGAGCATTCTAAACCTTTAAAAGATATAACTATTTAATGAGCAGTATTTTGAACCACCACACATCATTAGTTGTTTTGGATGTTCTGCAACTTCACATCCCTCGAGTCTGATACACCTTCAGTCATCAGATTTTCAACATTACTCACTCAGCTCAGTGTAAAGATTGTTACAGAACAAGTGCTTTATTGTTCATACCGTAATGTAACTGCAGTGATACTTTTCATCTGTACAAATGTAAACAACTTTAGACGATGACAAACGGACACAAACATATAAAATGATGCAGACAATGGAATTACGTTCATTACATTAAAAGTATGTAAGCAGTGAAGTAAGCCTTGACAAAGGACAGAAGGCAACAAGTGCAAACGTAACTGTATTTTACACATAAGTACCACACATTCACTCCTCTCATGAAGAAAGGTGGTTGCATTACATGTACAAGATTACATAAATGAATATTATGTACACTATATATATAGTTTAATATTTAAAATAATACAATTCTAATATCAATGCTTTGGAGATCGTCTCCCCTCTCAAATAATTGCACACACACTTTGAATTTTCAACTGCAAATGCAGTGCACTTTTACAATGAAACTGTTTCCAGTTGAACTTGAGGTCAATACAACTTTTCACATGCAAAAAGGTTAATTTGGAATGGTCTATGAAACTAGATATGTTTTAAAAACTACAACCAAGTATAAGGCAAGCTTCATATCAAAATGCTTGGTATGACAAAGCCCTTTTTGAGAGAATGCACTTCTCAGTCTTCTCAGAGCCCCATCGCTCCACACAGACTGAGGGGATAAGATCAGAGAAAAACAGTCCAATGCCACGATAAGCTTCCTTCATTCATGGAGCTGTGGAGTTTTAATGGGGATACAAACTGAAGTTATTTTGGGCCTGTGATGATAAGCTCACCTTTGTTTGGACAGATATGTAATATCATAAAGCCAAACACGTCGCTGGTGTGTAGAAACGGGCAGTCACTGAGAATTACTTGGACCTTAATATGGCTATTTGAGCCTCTGAGACAGAGGACAAAGTGCATAGATAGCTCTGCGCTTGCTCCACCTGTTAGTGGAATGTATCTCATCCACCCATCTGTTAAACACAGTGCATAATGGTCACGCTAATTAAGCAACATTCCTGGTCATCGGGAAAAAGTACATGAGAAGGCATTACGTTTCAAGGCAGGGAGATGGAGAAGCTCAAGCCGAGTTCAGTCTATTCCATTGGCATTTTGAAACACATGAGATGCCTGAGAGAAAGCACTGATGGAGAGTTCAGAGGTCACATCCAGAGCAGAAACACACTTCCTTCTAGGCTGATTTTTGGTCTTTCATGCAGCAGACATTCAGTCACAGACACTTTACTCAGGAGTTACCAAGAGAAGAAACATTGATTGTTCTGAAGAAATGATAAGAGTGGCACCATTCTGCCTGCGGTCGTGTAAAAGGATTCAGGCACATTGTGACACAAGCACAGATACAAAATGCTCTTCAGATAAACATGCCCAGCCACACTTTTCTGTGTTGAACTTAGTTCTGAGACAGAAAAACACATGCGTTCACAAACAAAACAAAAGGTATACACTTATAGTCATTGGGAAAGTTGATCCAAACGCTGGATCCAAATGCATAAAGAGAAAGCGCCACTATATTAAAAGCTTAGATTGGTCCTGGAGAGCGGAGCGTCAACCCCAAGCTGCCTCACTGGTGTCACAGTGTACAGTTCTAAAGCTACAACAGCGCTGTACGTCCTCTGGACCACACGGCTTTGCCACATCGATCGCAGCGAGGAGATACTTTACATACAGGATAAATGTCAAATGATCAATACTGAGATGTAACGCTTCTATTTGATCAGATACATTTTGTAGCACTCTTTAAGAATACCACTGTGGATAACAGTCATGTCCATTATTTGTTCCATGATCGTCACATCGGACAGCTCCTTGTTCCGAATGAACTACAAACTGCTGATGTTCTGCTGTGTCAGAGGGAAGTGTCCATATGAACCACTCCTTGGTCCATTCTGTACCACAAAGAGCTGAAAAAAACTGCCCCGCCTTTGAGCACAAAAGCAGGTTAAAACAGACACAGAACATGTAAGCATTGCATTAGTAGAGTCCGTTTATAAAAATACACATGAAGCTACTGTAAAAGAGCGGCCTCTGAGGCTGCTGAGGTTTGTGGTCATGAAGGGAAGGGGCAGATCACAGGGCTGGGTCAGTCTCTGTTCTCTAGTGAATAGGGTTAATGTCTGTGCGATGGTTGGCCTGGCCGTGCACACCGCTGCCCCCTACAGCCGTGGTGGTGATGGTGTTGTGCTGAATGACCTGCTGCTGAGTGCACACTGGAGCTGGACTGCCCGCCGGACTGGACTCTGGACCTGGAGACAGTAAGAACAGCACTGAGGAGCAAAGCAGACCAGCAATGCAAATCCAAACAAACAGGAACAAAAACCCAAGACAACAGTTCAAAAGAGACACACCTCTGCACTTTATCACATGGTCTTCAAAATGTTGTGCACGTCGAGAGTAATAAAGACTGATGAGAGTGTGTTGTCCTTTTATGAAGGAGCTGTTGCGCCCATGAAGAGTCATTTTCCTGTGCACACGCCTTCTCTCAATTACACTGAAATGTCACTTGTATCCGTGTCAAGGGCGGGGCTCTGGTGTCACAAATGATTGGACGGGGGTGCTGTTGATCAGAAAGAGCTTGTAGCATCCAGGAATTTGAAGTGTAATCAGTGACATGTTAGCAGTGCGTGGGAATGAGGCCTTTGAAATGGGAAAAAACATTTTCCAGCAGAAGTCTTTCCACTCAGAGTCTGAATGTATTTTGAGGCGTGAGAGACTCATCATATCTGTTACTACGGACCTCTAGATAACATGTATTTCACATAGCCATTATTTTATCAGGACTTGGTTGAAGGCACATAGATAAAGTGTATTTGTTTTAAACTCCTAAAGCGTGCATCTTACTCACTGAGGTAACCTTGGGACTCCTTCTGCATGGTGGTGATGGGACAGTCTTTATGTGTGAGCAGCAGCTGCTTGAGCTGAGTCACCTCGTTCTTTAGAAGTGTCACTTCATTCTGAAAGACAGTACACAATAAATACAACAATGTTTCACAATATTTTAACAAACAAAACAAAGCAAAGCTGCAATGTTAGGTAAGTTAAAAAAGATCATTAGCACGAAGATTTTTTTTTTGGACTGAAATCACAATTATTTATAACTTATTTATGTGATCGTGTAAAGAGGAAGAATAAGATTATTTATTAGTGCTGTTTTATGCAGCTCTGTTTTGTGGGGCAGAACAAACCCAAATCACTCCAGAACAGAATGCAATTAAAATAGTTTTATAGATTACAACCATTTTTACAAAGGATTGGAGAAATAATTGGAACCACAATTAAATTATGATTAGTTGCACAGCCTTAGTAGTAAGCAAACTATACATCAGCAAAAATAGTACAAACAAACATCTGAGCATCATAATCTCCCATTAAAGGGGCACTATGTAACTTTTCTGGAAGCATCCTGCTTGTCTCCACAGAGATGTTCTTGTTTTGCTTAGATTGTTACACAGTCTGGCATATCTATCTCCGTGGAGACAAGCAGGTGACACTGCCATGTTATAGATCTGTGGAGAGGCGAGCCCGCTCACAGTAGAATGCATGTTTATCAAGGTATATTTGAGCAAAAACCAGAACAGTTACATAGCTCACCTTTAAACTATTCAGCAACTTCCCTACGTACCACCCGCTCTAGCAGCTCTAGACTTTTGCAACATCTTTTTCAGGCAGTTCATTTCAGTGGATTAGTGTCAGTGATCTGTTTGTGAAATACCTGAAGTTGCATGTTGGTCTGAGTCAGCTCCTCGGCTTTCTTCTCTAAAGACATGACCCACACTTTTCTCTTCTGTCGGCATCTCGTCGCCGCGGCCCTGTTGCGTTCTAAAAACTTGCGGCGTCGTTCATCTGGGTCCTCGTCCACGACTCGCCGCCGCCGCCCGCTGCCTGGAGGAGGCGACTGCAGCGTCTGTGTGGGCTGCATCTGCTGCGTAGCCGGGGACATCTGTAACAGAAGCAGAAGTAGCAGCTTTTATTTCTTCACATAGATGAATGTCATGGAAATTAATAAATCAATATGTTTGGGGATTCTCTAAATAACGCTCATCAGAGACAACTTTTGCGGCCCATCTGAAATGTAAATCAACAAGCCTGTAAACGCCTTGAGATTGAAGTAAATGCCACCTTATACCTTTATCACCATACCCTTGTTTCAAAAGATTCTCTTCTTTTATTATAGCCATGTTCTTATTTTGCATACCTTCACAACAACAGTATTTTGCAATTCTAAGTCCCAAGTTTTTGCCTCAACTTGAGTCAGGTCCCAAGTCCTATGCTTTGAGTTATTTTGACTTTGAGTCTGTTCAAGTTTTCTACCAAACTACTGAATACAGCTTGTATTTTGCACTTATTTTGCCCTCCTCAAAAGAATTCGATAAGAGATAGAGAAGTTTGCTCCCATAAAACTGTATAGACATGTGTTGAGAAGCATGAAGTTGTCTGAAGTCACAGGGCTCCAAGTCAAGCCTCATGTCACCGCATTCAAGTCCAAGTCGAGTCCCAAGTCTTAGTCCATCTCATCAAGTCGAGTCTAAAGTCATCAAAATAGTGATTCAAGTCTCAAGTGCAAGTTATGACTTGCAAGTTCTACACATCCAGCTGTGTTAGATTTCCGTGCTAATCAATAACTTATATGATATCTGATTATGATTGATATATGATTGCTATGATACATTGTTCCTTCATTTGCCCAGCTGTGACAAGATATTTCTGGTTGTGTATTCAATGTGAAACATGTAGGCAAAACATTCAAAAACACATCTAAGCCATTTTAAAAGCTGGACTTTTGCAGCTCTGACCATCCTTGCAGTATTGAATTCCTTAGTACTGGTTATTTTCCCGTGCCAAGTCACGTTGTGCATTATTGATCCGTCTGCTTGATGTGACACACCTGGAAACAACCTGTACTGCCACCCAGACGTCTGAACACGCATCCATACATTACCCCAGTCATTTACATCTGGCTTCTGCCCAAAAACAACAGCTGCTTGGGCCCGTGTGCTGTCGCCGGTCGGTGGGCGTGTCTGTGGGCGTGGCCTGGGTGAGTGGCGGCACTGACTCACCTGGCGGCTCACTTTGTTAAAGAGGTGCGAGGGAGCAGTTTCCAGCACGCACTTCTACTCAGACAGAGCGCTGCAGACAGAGTCAAAGGGCCTGTTTCTAAGCCTCCAGAGCACTGACAGATCCTGACAGGGACTTGGCAAGGTCAAGTGTTTTCAGTCTTCAGCTCATTACCATTTTTATAAGGACCATGGAAAATACAAGCTTCTTTAACGGCCCCTGCATGCGCTGAGTGTTGTTTTAATGTCCTAATGGCACGTTTGGAACATATCGGCAATAGCATTTCAGGCTATTAGACCCAAAATACTTCACGCATTGTACCAGACACTAGTCGACACTACAGAGGCCGACATCTATAAGCAACCAATCAGGCTTTAGTGTTTTAGTCAATGATTCAGTCGATGGCGTCTTGGCTGACCAACATCTGTGTTAGTCGCCTAATTTCCAGGGAATTTTAAAGGATTTCAATTTACAACAGGTGTGTAGTACCTTATTTTGAGATTTGAATTGTGAGTTTAATCTGTCTTTTTACAGACAAATACACAGTTTACCAGTTGTTTTCTGTTTAAATATTTGTAACTGTGCAAACTCCTGTAATCTTGCGGTCTTGACATTGATTTTGGGTCGGATACATGTTCAAATTATAGAGTGACTTGATAGATTTGAGAGCTTTTTCCAGTCCCACGCCACTTTTTACTTGACTAATTGATGCATAGTATATGTCTGTAGTCGACTGAGAATTTTTTTTGGGGCCAACTGCAGTTCTAGTTTCTAAATTCACATTCATTCTCTGGTCTGGCATGTTCTTCTGAACCTCTAGCAGATACTGTATGCCACAGCTTTGACAGATCAAAATCTTCCATAACCTGCATCTAAAGTTTGGACTGTGACAAAATACCCTTCCGATATGTATTGATTATTTGGTGTGAACGTCAAATAACAAAACCAGAGAAGCACAGATCAGATCAGACATAGAAAAGGAAAAGGTTGTTTGCACAGAAGTCTCATAGTTTTATTTAAACGATGCTGTTCAATAGATTGGATCAATCAATCAAGTGATAATTTAAAAGAAAAAATATCAGTGCCCCTTCCCTGATATGGAATGATACTGCTTCCTTCCTGCACAATGAACACTCCTGTACACGTGTCATCCACCTGTAGTAATCATGTGCAATACTGTAACATGATGCGGATGTCCCTGGTACAGTCACTTATTGTTCATAATAGTGTAGCCTTGCATTTGTTTATTTGTCGGCTTCAAGTCAATTTCAATAGTTAATTTATCTTGATTTCTGATTGCATATTTCTATTCTCCTGTTGTTCTTGAACTGTGCGTTTTAAAACTGGAATTTACACATTGTGGGACAAATGAAGGTTCTCTTATCCTTATACTGAGAACCAAAAAAATCTGGATCAGGGTTATCAAAGTAATCCCTACTCAGATAAGAATTGATATTAAAACTAGTATCGAAACTACATACACATAAGTATCGATACTTTTTAAAAATCACATCAAACTGACAAAATCTGACATTTCCTGACCAGTTTTAGAAGTTTTAGGCTATAATATTAATTGCTATCGCAACGGTGGTAATTTTTCATCACTCTAACACAGGAATGCCCAAAGTGGGGCCTGCAGGCCAAATTAGACCCCCTGGACGGTCAAGGGTGCTGAGATTTATTAGGAATATCTATTTGATTACATTTTGTGCTGAAAAGATGTCAATAGTTGTAAAAGAGGCAACATCTAGTCTCTTCCCCTAAAAACAAGTTAATAAATGACAAATTAATCATCATCTCTTTGCAAATAAACTCTTGAAATGCAACACAAAATTGTGTTTGGCCCTTGGCATGTTAAAATGTATTACTTTTGGCCTGTCTTGGAAAATGTTTATAAATTTTGGCCCAGCGAGGAAAAACTTTTGAGTACCCCTGCTCTAGTATGAAAGAAACATGATTATTCTGCGTTGAAATGTACAGTCTATTGTCTGAAAAGAGCGTTTTTATTATTATTGTAGCATTGAGTATCGGGCCTTTAATTTAGCATCTAAATCCATTTTTAGCGTCCGCGTAAGCTTGGTTTGGTCCTGTTCTAGTCCTTGCTGTTTAGTCCTGATCTAGTCCAGGTTTAGTTTTGAGTTTGGTCCAGGTGTAGTTTTGAGTTTGAGACAGGCCTCTACTCTGAAAATGTTCAAATCCAGGTTCAAAACGGTTTGGTTCAGATGTGCAGATGAAAGGAAGGATTTTAGCTGCACTCATCTCTTCACAAACAATTTGTGCTTTACAAATAAACGTGCCTGATCAAAAGTGACCGCACCCCCTTGAGCGACGTGCATTGTAGTTAAAGTGTTACAGAAGATAAAGCTCTCCCGGGTCGCTGCATGCCTCACCTGTGAGGGGTGCATGGGTGCGTGGGGCGAGCTCTGGTGCGGGTGTCCTGGGTGCATATGGGGGTTGTGGTTGTTGTGGTGGGGGGCGTGTCCTTGGTGGTGGTGGGCGCCTGGGCTGTGGTGGTGGTGGCCGTGGTGCTGGTAGGCGTGGGGCGGGGCCTGCAGGTGCGCGTGCGGGTGCGAGTGCATGTGGTGGTGACCCTGCTCCTGCCGCGAGGTCATCATCTCCATCATGTGGCCCATAGAGTTCATGTTGCCGTTGGCGATGGATCCGGGGTGCTGAGAAAGTGCAGCTTTCAGCCTCTGAGTGGACAAAAGAGGGAAAATTAATCAGTCGGTCCACGCTGATATCCAGTCGTTACTGTGCAGAGCCTGGCCGCCGTAAAATGATGAACTGCCTCATAAATCTATGTGTCACTGGGAGAAATCAAAGCTAGTTAGCCTGTCCTCTGTCTATCCTTCAAACCTGTCAGTGCCCCATTTCAGCGCCCCTCTTTTCATATCACTAATAGCCTTTTCCTTGTAACGATGCTCTGTGAGTGAAGCGGTGTCTTGCGCTGCTTTGTTGATTTAACCACAGTCTGGATCTATACGTACTGTGTTTGCCAATAAAAAAAGCCACATCAAAACAACTTTAAAGTCAACAATATCAAAACAAAACAAATATTTAACCCACAGGCCAAGCTATGAGACATTCACATTGTTTATGTCTAATATTACATTTTGTAGCAGCAAATGTCAGAGGAATGTAGAGACTGACAGAACAATAAATACATTTTATATCTCATTCTTGGGTTTTTCTAATATAATAAAACCTTCACATTTCCTGTAAGAGTTTTTGTGGTAGTGTGCTCCCTTCCCCCTTCTCCAGCTGCTGTCAGTAGTCCACACTCTGTTCAGGATCTGTATCTTTTAACAACCTTCACATTCATGATTCCCATTGGGAATGACATCCAGCTGGTTTGGATCACGGAGCTAAGACATGGTCTGAGTTCTCTCGTCTCTGTCCGGCTCTGAGGCCCATCACCACACTCAGGTTAGTTTCACTTTTTCATGTAGTTTTGTCTCTATTATAATTTCAATCTCAATTTCAATACAAGGAAAAAGCTTGATAGTAGGAATAGCAAGATCATTGGGTTAATCCATAATCGTGACATTATAATCGTAAGAACTAAAAAATAATAATCACGCAAAATTAAGTATTTTTACATTTTATTTATTGTCCAAAAATGCTTCTATATGTAAAGTACTTACATTAGCTTTATTTTGTCATTCAGAAAGTTTAGATTTTGTAAAGCTGGTCACAAACTTGACTTGTTGGGGAATGGGAATGGGAATGAACGAAAATAAACTTTTCACTGTTGGCGATGGTGAATAATCGTTCAGTCGTGTTGTTTTTTCTAACAAGAATTGTAACACAAACATTTGATACTGTGACATCCCTACTTAATAGTCAATACCAATGTTTAACACGAGATAATAGTACTTTCTTTAACATTACTATGAGCTTATACCAGTTGTTATTTATAATCTTGTTTTGTTTAGTTTATTCAATATGTGATTTATTAAAACATAACAGAAAACCAAAAAAAAGTTATAATTAGGAAAGGGCTGGGTTTAAATAATATATACTTCTTCCCAATATATTTTGTACATGTAAACGTGAACCTGTGTAGTTTATGTACAGGATCTTCATTTTGACATTTGACTGCTCTTGCAATGTTATTTGTGACATGACTTGTGTTTACATCTTTGAAATGAATTAATAAATATACTAGCTTTAGTATCAATAAGTATCTTTCTTTTCCAACACTATACTTTCATGTAATAATAGATATATCTGCCATCTTATTCTTATCTCCCTCATTCTTGCAAACAGAGGTGCACTTGAAACCAGAGTGAAATTCTGACCTCGCCAAGCCAGTTTTCTTTCAGAGCAGTTTCTGTCAAACTAAAGAGATGCCGATCATAGCGTTTGTGACATCACTGTACACTTCTTAAAATACTCATCCAAGTCTTTTCCAGTTTGAACATGAAGCAGTTTATTCGAAAGTTCACACCCAAAACCAAAAGCGCCTGGTGTTGAACTTCACTAAACTTAAACCACAGCGGCAGCACCTTAAAATACCACAGCTCTAAATGAGGGTGACAGAGTACCACAAAGATAACACCACATGGCAGTGAAAAAAATAGAAGTTACAGAGCAAGTTAACCATTGTAAAAAAAAAAAAAAAGAAAAGAAAACGAAAAGAAAAAAGAATAGAAAATGTAGCTGCTCTTACAAGTCTCCAATGTTGCTGAGTGAGGACATCTTCGGTGCATCAAGAAGTGACTAAAAGGCGCTTCCCACACCTGCAACCTTCCTCACAGTCAGCCCCTCCCCCTGAAACCCAACACCAATCTCAGTGTGACAGCCTCCTGCCACTTAGCCACAGTATCGGCAAAATAAATGAATCTTTTGGCATGTGCGCCGCTTACAAGTCTTCGAACATGCCAGGAAGGACATAGGGGTAAGGGGAGGTGCCGTGGGACAGTGAAAAAGCAGAGGAGGAGGAGGGGAGAGTGGATGGCTTCAAGTGTTCCTCCCCGAACAAGACGGAGAGAGTGCACATTTATTAGTGTCTCCAGATGAGCCCAGCTGGCAGCGCTCAGGTTTCTGTTTATTAAATGAATTAAGGCCGCATCCGAAGAATCCTTAAAGTGTCAGAGAACAGAGAAGGTCAAAGATGCTCAAGTCCAGGTCAGACAAAATACTAAATCAATTAACATTTTATAGACTCTATAGGTTGCGTTCAAGTGATGGCATAACTTTTTAACTGTGCATAGTATAAAAATTGAGCAAGAGATGGTCAGAACTCTGTTACTTTGCCGGGCCTGCATTAGGTTCAAGTTCAATATTTTGTTTCACTTTAGAAGAGCTGAAACAGCAAATCGAATAATCACAACCAATCAATGATTTAGATACAATTATTATTAGAAATTGAATCATCGTAATCTGGACTATGCACAGAGTTCATAACATGTCATGTGCTATGAAAAGAAGTTTTATGGCTCAGACAAAGTACAAATTATGCCAAAATGACACAGGAAACGTTTATATTTAGTGTTTTTGCAGTAGTATACTCGATAAAGATGTCCTCAAGCGGAATTACTTTAGCTTCATCTGGGTCAAATATGGTTAAAAAAAAAAATACAAAATTGCAATCTAAACAACTAGTCGATAATCAATGAATAATGCCTGATAAAAAAAAAGACAAAAACAGAGAATAGAGTTAAATGAACCCCTACCTCCAATTTGAAATTATTACATTAAATTCTGTAACGTCGTGAAATAAAATTGTCTAAATATCTTACCACAGCCTTTGCCTATCCATGTAGTTTCAGTGCTGGGTTGGTTCACTCTCACTGACACTGGCACAGGCCTGGTCCACCTCCTTAAGGCTTTGCATCCGTGACCACAGTGACGCAACAGAGGGACGTTAGCGCCGCGCTGATAGTAGTCTGTGAGGTCTAAAAACCTTCATCAGCGCCTAATGCCTCCTGAACACATGGTTGTATTTCTCCAGACTTTGACTAAGCACATGACGCAACCACCGCATGCATTTGTCTCTAATAACACATACAGATGCACTTCTCCTGCTGCAACATGGACGCCACAAAAAACAGTCATTAAACAAGTGCAGGTGTGAGCCTGTGGCGGGCACAGACCTGGGCCAAACTCTATTCTCTGCCAGTCAAATCGTGATTAAAACGCACGATGAACAACCCTTGTAATATGTAACTTAATGCCTGACCTCTCGTATGTGTAAATTATGTACAGTATCTATTTCACTTGTTCATACATTAATCTGTAAGCAAATATTATTTTTTTTATCTGTTTTTACTTTTCTTTTTTAACAATATTAATTTACTATTACCCTTCAGTTTTATAACTATTGTACTTGATCTTTGTTTTGCGAGACCATTTTTTTTTTAAATGTTGTGCTAAATTAACTAAATTGCATAAATTAGTAGTAAATAATTTCCCCCTTGCACCAATAAGGTATTTTAAAGTAACAAGAAAAGCTGTGTTAAGATGATTTTATGTTTAGATAAAATATTTAAACTAGGTCTGTGTATTTATTCAAATTTTAATGAAGATCGAGATTCTGTCATTTCTAATCGTCAATGATCAGCTTTGGTCTTTTTAATTGAGAGCCAATCCTCTGTCAGTCGGAACATGTGGTTTGGAACAGAGGCTTATTTTTTGAGTTACACCAAGAGTCGGTCTTGTTTATGTTGGGGAAATTTATATTGAAAGCCATTTTTGTTTGTTTTTAAAAAGACACAGACAAAAAATCTAAAATTGAGATTGATCAGTATGAGAGGGGAAAAAATGATAAACTTGTTGTCATATTGCCCAGTATATGCTTATTATCCTTTGGTTTTAGAATGATGAAAATTGTTGCCATGCCAATTAACGACTCAAAATATTACATCTTCTGAATGGTGAAAAAAATCCTCAAAATGGAAACTGAAAGCCACGAACAGCCACCGTAACTCATTTCACTGCGTTTCATACATCCAGTGAGGGCAGCTTCGTTATTGATTTTCCCTCGTGAAAAACACTGTCCACAGTTTGGTTATCTACTGACCCGAGATCAGCCATCTCCCCTGCGACCTCCGACCTCTCCACTCACTCGTTTTTTTAGAATGTCTCCTTTATGGTGTGCAGCGATACCAGGTGATCAGCCATTAATGATATTTATGAATGTGCGCTTCCTCTGCAACACTTTGGCTTTGAGTGATGTTTCTGTGAGTGCTCTGGACAGTTTGGGCTGCTCAGATGACTTCATATCTATTAACCCGAGGAAGAGGAAGAACCAGGAACACACAGTGCAGGTAAAAGCACAGAACACAGTCGTAAGATGGGTAAATCACGCCCGGCGAGGTCGAGGTGTACTGTCAGGGTGTCCGCCGGCGCCAAACAGCTGAAAGATTTAACCAGTCTGCACTCATCGTTCGACTGCAAAAGCATAAGCGTGCGTTTAAGAGACTGTTTTCATTGCTGAACTACGGCCACCGCACATGTACAAAACTCTGATTCTGAATGTCTCTCCTCACTCTTCGTCCCAATTTCACACTCCTTAGCCTCCTGTTTAATAAAGCGTATAGGTTGAATTAATTCAAGAAACAAACTCAAGATCTGGAAAATCAATTGTTTATACATGGAAGATTTTTTTATTTAATCAGATTTTTTATGATTTTTATATTATTATTAATTATATTATAATTATATTATTTATATTCTGAATTTCAATTGCTGAATTTGGCAGAATAGTCAATATGTTTTTTATCAGTTAAAACATTTTAATAGTTGTTTTTAAATTCAAAACAAACATTTTCAAGCACTCAAATTCAACATCTGTATTGAATTTAGCATAGCAAGGCATTGAATCTTGGCATCTCTTGACTCTTTGCTGGGAACATTTTTACTGCAAATGATTCACTCTGAAGAGCTTATATGCACTCAATATATTTTTTTAACGATAAAAAACCCACACACAATCAACAAGACTGCAAGATTTTCTTTTTATGGTTAAAAATTTACAGATAGAAATTTGCCAACATTTAAAATTCAAAACTTGATTCCAAAAAATGATCTTCCATATTTTTATGAGTGTGATTTACGGCTTGTTGCTAGTTTTATTTCTGTACATCCACGCATTACCCTGGCTTCACATCTGCTGTTGAACATGTGTGGCTCTGTGACTTTACCAAACGCAGAGAGGCTCTAGTTCCACGCTCCTCGTCTGCTCTGGTGCTGCTGCCCACAAGAACCAGCCTCTGTCCCCTAAAACTCCACATCCCCATTAGCCCTGTTTTATTAGATTTCCCTGTTCCCAGAGAGGCAGTAACATCCCCCACTCCTCTCAGCACACACCTCTGGCCTGCTCCTCCGCCCCCTCTGCCGGCGCTTGCCAAGAGCTGGGGACTGTTAAACTGATTTCCTCTGGGAGCAGCGAGGCAGACTGTCTGATGCAACGTCGCCCCCTCTCTCCTCTCCCAAATCCTGGTCTGGGCACGTCACAGAGCCGCTGCCAGGGGCTCAGCGGGTTCTCGGCAGAAACTGTATATGCCAGACCTGAGACCACAGACAGGCGGGAACACGCAAAGGGCCTTTTCCACTAATGTCCCCTCAGAACAACACGGCACTGCTAACTTGTACCCAGCATGTCTTTACTCACTAATCACAAGTGGTTTTCCGTTGTAGCATGTGGCTCGGTGGTGTCTAATCACTCTAGAAATAAAAACGTCTGCCAGCTGTTAGTTGAACAATGTGGAAAGAAAAGTTGGTTTGGAAAGCAATTGTTCAGTTTCAAGTCAAAACAGATATGAGGTGCTAAAAGACTAATGTAACAAAGTTGTAAATGCACTGACACTTCTGTCCAATCAGCATCAGGCAGTCTATCGACTTCATGTTTTAATATCAACTTGGCGCGGTTAGAACAAGTGGGAAACAGGTTCATAGAAAGTATTCCCAGGAGTCCAGACCTGGTGGAAAAGCGTGAGAGCCAGGTCGAGGCGGCGAGAGTAATGCCAAGTAAGGCTGAGACTGACCTTCGTAGTCACAGACAGACCTCCACCCAGACTACGTTTACAGGCAAAGAGAACACAGAGCTAAAGAACCAAATTCAAACTGTCTTTGCCCAAAAACAGATCACTCTGGTCCCAGTCTACAGCAGGTCAAAGAACTGAATAGATGTGAACGGGGATTCTGGTAACTCATCATTTGCACTAAAACTTTGAAGCTATAATTGCTTGTCCAGTACAATTGAGATCTTCGAGATGAATCAAGACACCTTAATTGTAGTTCCTGGATTCACATGCATGTTGCCAAATTGGTTTAAACAGGACTGGACCAGTTATCCAGTTTTCCAGATGCAAACATAGTGACTGACAGACCTCCACAGACACAAAGACAGACCCACACAGACCCACACAGACCCACACAGAAACACAGACGCACACAGACCCACACAGACCCACACAGAAACACAGACGCACACAGACCCACACAGACCACACGAGAACAAGACGCAACATAGACCCCACAGAACAGAGACGCAACGACCCACACAGAAACACAGACCACACAGACCCACAGACCCACACAGACACAACACGCACACAGAACACAGACGCACACAGACCCACACAGACCAACAGCCCACACACCCACACAGACCACACGACCCACAGACCCACACAGACCCAACAGCCACACAGACCACAAGACCCCACCAAGAGGACACAGACGCAACAGACCCACAGACCCACACAGACCACAGAAACACGCCCACACAGACCACAGACCCACACAGACCCACACAGAACCACAGAACCACAAGAACACAGACCCACAACACACAGACCCAACAGACCGCACAGACACACACAGACCACACACAAGACCACACAGAGCACACAGAACACAAGACCACCAGACCAAGACCACAAAACACAGACAACACAGACCCTAAGACCAACACAGACCACCAAGCCCACACAGAACACACAAGACGCCCACAGCCCACACAGACCACACAGACCACACACAGACCCACACAGACCACACAGCACACGACGCACACAGACCAACAGACCCACAAGACACAACAGACACACACAGAACACAGACCCACACAGAAACCACAGACACACCAGACCCACAGACCACAGACCCACACAGAAACCCAGACGCACAGACCCACACAGACCACACAGACCACACAGACCACACAGACCACACAGACGCACACAGACCACACAGACACCAGACCCACACAGACCCACACAGCCACAGCCACGACACCACACAGACGCACACAGACCCACACAGACGCACACAGACACGACCACAAGACACAGCCCACAGACCCACACAAGACCCACAACCCACACAGACCACACAAGAAGAAACACCAAAAACCGACCCACCCCACCAAACACAGCACACAGACGCACACAGACCCACCACAGACCACACAGACGCAGAACACAGACCCCAAAAGACCCACAGACCCGCACAGACGCACACAGCCCACACAGACCCACACAGACCCACACAGACCCACACAGACCCACACAGACCCACACGACCCACACAGACCCACACAACAGACCACACAGACGCACACAGACCCACACAACCACACAGACCTCAAACAGACCACTGCTCGAACAACAGAGCGACACACAGAACGCACACAGGACCCACACAGAACGTCTCTCCAGACTCATCACAGGACACGCAGCCCAGGCAGAGACCAACGCCCAACTAACACTGAGCAGACAGACGCACTAGACGTTCCGGCACACAGACGCACACAGACCCACACAGACGCTCATGGAGTGGCAGTTGTCCCAGGGCCAAACTCTTTGGTGGTGCTCTGTGGCGGAGCCCTCTGCGAGCCTCACGCCCTCTAAAGAAGTGTGCTCCAAAGCATGTGCTCATTCTCTTGGCAGCATCTCCACCCTGTCAACTTAATGGATGGGCCTCTGACTCCAGTCTGCGTATCCCACTGTTGTTCTCTTGTAAAGTCCTGCTCCAGCACAACCTCCACTGTTATCACAACAAGCTTAATCTGAATAAAGAAAATACACCAAAGAGAGTCAGAGGACTTAATAATAAGAGGAATGTCCATCATGTGCAACTGGAAAATGAAAAGGAGGACTGCGCATTGAGCTTCATGCGACATTAGAGGATTTTTTAGACACAAAACGTCTATGACCAATTGTTGTCACCCTCCTGCCTCTCTCCTGTTCCAGCCTCTGTGGTCTCGTCTGCCCAAAGATGGAAGTCATTTCACCAAAGTCTATTCATGAGACTTGAACCATGAACAAATGGACTTTACGTACAGCCCCTTCAGCCTGGCCAAAACAACAGGCAGTCGTCCCAAAGCAAACAGATGCCACGCTCTGGACAAACCCTGGTCCATAACCCCAGCACCGCTCTGTCCCTCACTAAAGGCACACGCAGGCATTTTGCACCCGGCTTCAGTTGCTACAACAACAACAACAACAACTCCTTCACTTGTGTCTATGAACTATACAGAGCTAACCTTTCATGTCCTGATGCTAAGTACGCGCCGTATAAAGATGTCAAGAAGAAATTTGTACGTCAAAGACTTAAGTCCAGCCATTACTTGTGGCATAGAGCTCTGCTTTTCATTCACCAGGATTCTTGTTGAACCACATGGCAAATCATATTGTCAGTAATTTATGACTAATACAATGTGGAAGACTACAAATCTCAAGTCTGCTGTTTGAAATCAGCAATAAAATACCTTTAATTTGGCATTTTCTGTTTCATCATAATAAATATCTGCGTTTGAGTAATTGCATTGAAGGGGAAGTCTAACAACAAGCAAACTACATCTCTAAATGTCTCAGAAAGTCAGAAAGTAATTGTCCCAGTGGTAAAAACTTAACATCAAGCCAAGTCAAGTCAAATGAAAGGTTTGTTTGTGAATCAGTGAATTGGTTCCTGTAAACAAGCTAAATCTGAAATATTGAGATTTCATGCGCTCTAGACAATGAAACGGTAAGTGCTTTTCCTGCAGTGAAGACAGTGTGGGTCCTTACATTCTCACACACGGTATAGATGTCCAGGGTTTGGTGAGGAATAGCTGGATCCGTAGCTACAGCTGTGCTCTCGGTCTCTCCTCGATGACATCATACAACAACAATGCCACCATTCACTCTTCGCGCAGATGTTTCTACAGAACCTAGAGTTGTGCTTTTCTTGAGCTCCTCCTCACGACAGCGTTCGCCCTGAGGTGCTCTACAGCTCTGAAACATGCACCGAAGCCTCTGAAGTCTCTGTAGAAAATGTATCTTGATCTATGGCGATATTGGCAAAATCAATGTCTCGGTATTTTTGGAAGTATCTCAATAACAATATTCGTGCTAAAATGTGCCGTCTGTGAGGATCAAGTATTGCACAAAACATCAACTCACTATAAAATTACACACAAAAGGGAAAACGTATCACTTCGTACCCTTGTTTGGCTGGTTACAGTAGACGTTTCTCTCTTCTTGCAGTCCTTTTTAATAGACACACTCAATATTCCAATTTTGCATTTCTCCAAAGCAACAGATACAATTTTATACATTTTTCAATACTTCTCCCATCTCTAATTTGAGCTTCCGTTAACAATAAGCTCGTGGTTTACTGCAATCTATCAGAAATGTTTAACAAATTGACTTTCACTATACATTTGACAAATGTGAAAACTACATTAGAGAACATATATGCCGGACTCTTTTTTAGACTTTTCTTCTTTCTGTTTTTAGCTTCTTTCTCGCTGTGTCTTGTTCTGTTTATTTTTGTTTCCTCTTTTTACATTTTGAAAAGCAAGAAATGTGCAAAAACATGCTTTGACGTGTCTGGTTTGAGTTTCGAGTATTGCATATAAACTGAAAGAAGTATAGAATTAACCACAATAGTGCAGAAACATTTTCCACTTGAGTATCCCACAGCTGGTTATAATTCCTCGCTATAATATTAAAAACGGTAAGAGTGGACTAAAGGAATTGTAAAAAAAAAAAAAGTTGCATTGGCACAGTAGAAACACTCCACTTATTGGTTCTCCTGTGTGCTATGAAATGTTTCTTTAAGAGTCGCAGCGTTTTTTTCCCCCCTGCCCAAGTAAAAAGGAGCACATTTAGAGCATGCCAGGAATTATGTCATCCAGCGCGTCTTTGCCAGCTCCACGGCCAACCGAGCTGTGAGAGGGGAACATACATATTGTTTACCTCATAAAAAAATCAGCACCTCGCCTGATGCTTAGTGACAAATTTATTGTTCTTAGTAACAATGTAAACAACGGGTAATTCAAAGTTAATACATAGCACATTTTTGTGCGTGCATTCCAAGTTGTGTCTGATTGAAGAGAGCAGAGGAAAAAAATCACATTTGACACGTGTTGCGTACTGACGTAAACCAGCCTGATAAGCCAATGTTTTGGGCTTCCCTTGTTTTGGTGAAAATGCACAACTAGATCTTACATGAGGATTTAAACAAGACCTGGTATACTACTTGTATCTAGGGGTGGGCAATATTGATAAGAATTAATATCTCGTTATTTTTGCATTCCCTTTTGCCTGTAAATGTCTTGGTTTAGGTTCAAAATGTGAATAGACCATAAATACCATAAAAGGGCAGTAATATCACTTTATAAAGTGATACTTCTGCCCTTTTATATAGTTTATATCCTTGTTTAGGAGATCACAGTATATATTTCTGTCTTATTTTGAGGTTATTTTCACTCGTTTCAATAATAGATGCTGCACTCAGTATTGTAGTTTTATAAACATAGCTCTATAAAAACAATCGCGATATTATACATTATTCGATATATCTCCGACCTCAAATTGTATCAGAATGCTTTTTCCAGATACCCATGCTCCATTGATCATTTTTTATAACCATAAACTAATAATACTAGTGTTCATAAACTGAATATTATAAAGCTTCAATGACTTCATTATGGTTTTCAGCTTCCTGTTTATGGGTGACATTTGAGGACTTTTGACCATTCGAAAGATATATATTTTATTATGAACTGTTAATTGCTATGGCAACGATGCTAGATTTTCATCACTTTGAAATTCATGGGTATTCACTTTATTCCAGGGCAGAAATAAAAAGGGCAGAAATATTGGATCTTGGGAAAATTCAATTTACTGATGATTCAACATTATTTTAAACTGGAAAAAATATACAAGAAGTTACAAAGGTGCTCAAAAAAGTGAAATAGTGGTTTGATTTAAATTAATGATTAATTCTCAACATTAATAAAACAAATGTTATTTTGTTAAATGACAAAAAATATATATATAATATAAAATTGGAAATTGATGGAGAAAAAATTCAAAGAGTAAAACAAACAAAATTTCTAGGAGTCATAATTGATGAAGATCTGAGTTGGAGATCTCACATAAATTACACAAAAGGAAAAATATCCAAAACTATTGCAATATTGCATAAAGTCAAGTTTTCACTAAATGGCACAGCATTATTAACATTATACAAACAATGTATAAAGCAAATTACAAAAATGTACTCGTAAGCATTCAAGGATTTTTTGAAAAAAGAACAAGTCACGATAATATCAGTGTCAAGTACAAGTTGAAAAGGTGGCAGATGACAGATTGCTCTTCTTTCTGCTCCTTTTCATTATTTTTTTTTGTGTAACTGTTTGTCGATGATAATGTATTTTATATGTTATGAAATTAAAAAAGAGATATATATATATATATATATATTTGTTTGCATTGCATTGTACCTAGACCTTTAGATCTCACAGAATGAGATAAAAAAAATATACAGACCAATTATATATACACAGTATATATACAAAACCATAAGTACTTGATTACATACGCAACACACATGCCCATTTACTTCAGTATTAGACAAACAAGTAAAAGTATCGAAGTTCACAAGAGTAATTCACGCTAAAGTGAGTAATGTATACTTGTGTTTTTACTGCTCTTGTGCATGCGTCTGTGTGTTTCTACACAGCGCTGTAGAGGGAAGCACACAGACTGTCCACAGAGCCGCGTGTGTGCGTGTGTGCGTGTGTGCGTGTGTGCGTGTGTGCGTGTGTGTGTAGCTGACGTAATGCTTTGGCCTGCGCTCTGTGGAACTTGGCCTGCGCTCTGCCCAGTTTCCTCCGCTCTGTGAGGGTCAGTGATCCCACAATCACCACCAAAACACACAGCGCTCTATTCCCTAGAGACTACAACAGAGCAGAACACAACCACAACAGAACAAAACAGAATCACAACAAAACCGAACAAACGCAACCACCATACGCACCAAAAACAGAAAAAAACACACTACAACAGAGCAAAACATAGTCACAACTGGACAGAAAAAAAATCAAACGGACCACAACAGAACCAAACACAACCACAGCAGTAAAAAACGGATGCAACAAGAGTGAAATGCAACCACACCAGAACCAAATGCAACAACAAAAAACAAACACTACCGCAAAAACTAACACAACCACCAACACGCAATCAGACACAACCACCACTGAACGTAACCAAAAAAAGGCGACCGCAACCGCAACTACTAAGCTACGGAGCAAAAATCAAAACACAACCACCACAGAGTGAAATGCAACCACACCAGAACCAAATGCAACAACAAAAAACAAACACTACCGCAAAAACGAACACAACCACTAACACGCAACCAGACACAACCACCACTGAACATAACCAAAACAAAGGCGGCCGTAACCGCAACTTCTAAGCTACGGCGCAAAAATCAAAACACAACCACCACAGAGTGAAATGCAACCACACCAGAATCTAATGCAACAATGTAAAACAAATTGAACCACAAAAAACAAACGTAGCCACAATTGAACAAATTAACAACATAGCCAAACTCAACCACAACAGAAAAAAGCACAACCACAATGCGTAAAGAAAGAGACGAACCACAACAAAACAGACATAAACAAACACAACAAAAACCGAACCAAACACAACCAAATTAACTCAAACACAACAGGACAAACTGCAACCAAATGTAACCACAATAGAACAAGACACAAACACAATTGTTTTAGTAACAATAATCTCCTCTTCAGTTACAATAGATAAATCTTGACTTCTTTCAGGCAGACAATTTTGTTTGAGAGATGTATTTAGCTTAAGGCTATAGTCAACAGAAAGATTCTTGGTTGACTAAAGACCAGATATGTGCACCAATTAGTCGACTTAAAGGAACAAGGCATGGCGCAGGAAAAATCAGACCAAATACCTGACACAAACCACACTAAAATGGCTGCATGATCAAAGAATTTCGCCAAAAATACTTGATATTTACATGCATAGAGACAAATAAACTCCAACAAACAATTTACAACCCAAATTCTTATAATCCCAGTAAAACAATTCATCGACTACGCGTTTTGGCTGCTTGCGTCACCTCTGACGATGGCTCGCAGCAACCAGTCGAAACGTGTCAAAGGAAAAAAATGCCAAGCTAGCAACATTGTCAGCCTAAAATAAATCAAAAACAGAACAACCACTACATATAGAACCACAACTGAACACAATGCAATGCAAACTCGCCACCGCACACCGTCTCCACTGCCTCGAGAAACACCAACACTTTACTTTAAGCAAATAAAAACATGCTAATCTGTGGAGCTCTGAGAAAACAAACCAAAGGCATTACGACAAGCATACAAGCACAGCCTAGCACTTAAATATTGCCACTTAAGGAGAGATAGGGAAGGACAAAGATGGCACTGATGCACAGATATATAGTCTCCAGCCCAGAGAGCACAAACAGAGAACTTACAGTGAGATATGGGTCCCCAAGGGGCCACAGCAGTCCTTCGGCTCATTAACTATTTACACCAGAGACAGGGCTCCCGGCTGCTCTGGCCCACCACAAAATCAATTAGCCTTCATTAGCCTGGGCTCTGGGGCCAAAGCATTCTGCCCCTGACAGACAGACAGACAGGGGAGGGTTAATCCTGCTCCACGACCTCCAGTTACCACCAAATACTACACAATCACTGGACCAACAGAACCACCAGTCCCTTAAAAACAAGTCAAAGAAGCCCATTCAGAAAAGCTGATAACGCAGTTCACAAACATTAGGCTCTCCTCATGTGAAGTCTTTAAATACACTTGGGAAAAAGATTTAGGATTACAAATCTCGGACCACAGCGGCTCGAAGTTTAGAATCTATTCCATACATTCTAGACACTGTTGGACTGCTGAAGTGTGTGCATAGATTCTATCATTTAAAATTTTAAGTATTCGTGTTTCACCCCCTTGAATGGGAATTTGGACTTTAAGAGACGCATTGCTTTTGTCTTATAGATTCGTTTTTTGTCTTGATTTATTTGTTTTGCACGCACACACACACACACACACACACACACACACATACAAATTAATAAGATATGAAAAGCTCCTTATAAACACATTTGGAAAATTAAAAACAAGTGTCTTACCCTCTTATTCTTTCTGCGACAATCAATCAGACTCTAGTTTCTGCTCCCCACATCTCACACTGATTTAATCATCATCAAATATGTATAATTGTGATTTTTCTCCCAAGCATCGATATTAGATTTATTATTTTTGTTCTAAAATCTGGATTTGGTTCACAGGCACATTTAAACTTGTCCAGGAGGGATAACATTTGAGTGATATTTAAGTAAAGTAAAATAAGAATCACATGCATTTCAGAATATGTTAGGTCCTAGTAGGTCCTAACACTAGTTTCGAACTGGTGTTAGGACCTACTAGGACCTATCCAAACATATTACTAATTGTAACCATACACATTGCCGTATTGATTCAATTTATCTTGTGCACTAATAATCTTGCAGCCCTCTCTCGCACCATCTATCTGTTAAGTGCATGTCAATCAAAGCTCTTCTTGGATGATGTTCTCCCAAAGCAAACGTGGAGCAGAAAGAGTGCATCCAGGGTGTGGGGTTACAGTGCCGAGATCTCCCATTGGTGGAAAGTCAACATGGCCGGGGTAATGTGATTAGAGGCGGATTGTGGACGTCGCAGGGGACACATGGGCCTGATCATGGCCCAGTTATCCGATAGCGAGTCCGTATTTATCGACCTGGCCCGGGCGCGGATATTACAGACACTAGAGACCTGCTCCATACTTATGAAGCCTACCTTGGAGATGGGGACTTGATAACTGCATTAGACTCTCACTTTCTGTGCACAATCATCAAATTCCATCAGTTGCGTTCAGACATCAGGGAGCTCTATCTCAATTGATCCACGTTTGGTTGTTGTGCTTCGCGTCTCAATGGCCAACTAACCAGAAAGTTGCCTGGCCAAGAGGTCTGCAGCTATTTAGTGACTGCATATGTTTTTGGGAGGCCCAGCCAAGCATTTACAATTCAATTATCCCGATAGAACAGAAAAAAAGACGTGTCTGGATGACGGCCAGGGGAGAGATAAGCCTAATACACTAATATTGTGTTACCCTGAGTGTTTCCATAGGAACAGCTGAGGAGATTCAAAAGACTGCAAAGACGATCAATCTTGAAAGCGCAGGAGGAAGAAGGAGAATTAAATGCCCTGGGAATGCTCCTGCTCTCCTTTATCAGAGCCATAACTCTTGTAATGACCTCTGCTACCTCTGCCTCTCCACCACACGCTCAACCGTCGACACAATCAACACTTTTCACTTTTCTCTGATAGCTCTGTCTCGTCTGTTTTTACAAAAAGACTTTCCCACTTTTGAGGTTTAGCTTGAAAACATATGTCAGTCTGCCACGTTGGTGTTACAGTATTAAGCAGCAGGATTATAACTGTCCGTCATTAGATGTAGGACTTGAACTGAAGGAACAGGTGTCTTTAGTCTTCCTCAGCTCTTAGACCTGAGCTGTCTCACTCTCTCTTGCTCCACACTTTCAAACTGCTGTTCTGTTAGGGATGAGGTAATTGGATTTTCCCACTGCGTTAAACTAGTGCTAACAAGTTGCAGAACATACAGAACATGTTTGGTACATTAAGATATACATCAGGCAGTCAGTGGGCAGCGTGGCCACATAAAGAGGCCTTTCTTCAGCCTGAGTCTCCTGCTGCACTGGCAAGTTTAGACACAGCTTTGATTACACACCGATGATGAAATCCACACAGGCCTGGAGTGCAGCGCTGCTGGCACCACTCAGTGGAAAAGACTGTTTAAATGTGTCCCATATACATCCAGCAGAATATGCGTTTAGGCTCACCATTTTGGTCTCTGAGTGCATAGCGGGAATGTGAGTGGAGCAGGAGTTGTTGTGGGCCGGCCCGTGCATGCCCATCATATTGGAACCCATAGACATCTGTCTCTCCATCTGAAGATGACAACATTAGCAAATGTCATTCACACAGTTCAATCCAGTACAAGAACTTGGTTTGATAAAAGCCACATTCTGCTATTTTTATGACTAGTGTCAATTGCATCAGTTTTCTGTCCCATACAGCTGTGAAAGATGAGAGGAACCAAAGTTCTTTTTCACACGACCGACTGCTGCCCAGTGCAGCTCTGTGATGATAACTGACCCAAAACAGGAAGCCAGCACAAAAGGACTTAACACAGGAAGCTGCAGCACCAGGGTGTGAGTTCTCAGAGGCAAGCAACCAGTGTCACTCTGGTCTACATTTAAACCAAAACACTCTTCGCCCTCGAGGTCTTAAAAAGGTGTGAAATAAAGCATCAGTTCTGGCCACATCAGTCCAAGGTCAGTGCAGTCATATTTCAAACTGAGATGTGCCTTTACACAAATGAGGCACCTAAAAGGGCTATGTTCCGTTATAGCTGTGTGCATTAGATTCATGTGGCCTTAAAGCTCGGGTGGTGCTGCTCTCTCCCTGGGACCCCTCGCCCCCTCCCTCCTCTTGTCCTCAGAGACTCAGCTCTAGAGCTTGACACACAGCTGTAATTGCACTAAGTGTGTTTTGTGTAAAAATATCACCCAAACCTGCAGCCTTTTCCTGAACCGCCAATCTTCTCCAGAAAAGCATGGCTCCTAATTTAATAAACACTGCAGATGTTTGTCCTCACAATAAGCACAGAATGACATATTACAATGCGAACGTTTCCATTGTGTCATAGTATGTTAACTACAATAGCTTTCAGCTTTCTTTAAGACGTTAACTTTCTTTAAGACGCTAACTATTTCTGAAAATGTTATTGCATTTTTGGATAACAAGTACCGGTATATTTCGACCACACTTTGAAGTACTTTAAGACTGAACAATTTTTAGGAAAAATTATACAGCAGTTTTTCATTCTTGTATTGAGATTGCAATTAGATTTAATATTTATACAAGTCAGATGAGATCAGGGAGCACCTTTAAAACAAATTCAGGAGCAATAATATTTAAGAGAAGATTTAAATATGAACTGCTTATCTAATAGAAAGATCCCACGCTTTGTATGTTTGTAGAGGTCTAAACTACAGACTCTATGCAGAGCGGAGGGGCAGTTTTGTGCAGAGCAAATGATTTTACCTAAATAACTGCTGTCTTTACAACTTGCTAATTGTGATTTGTGATGTGCTTGTAGAGGTGGCAGATATGTAGTGTGCTGGTACTCACTGGCATGAGCACAGAGGAGCCGGGCATGGCGGGGTCTGGCAGTGTTCCAGGCATGGAGGCAGGGAGAGGCTGTCTCTGTCTGTTCCGAAGGTGCAGCAGCGACGACAGCGAGCCAGGCACAGGCCTGAGGACACAGAGAGGGGCTTCGATCAATGTTTGTTTTTCATACAGTATTTTATCAAGTTTCTTATGAGACATTTATGGTGTAGTTTTAAAGACACTAACTTTTAGAGCAGCAACTAACAATAATTTTATTAGTTCCGTTTTTTTGATTAATCGAATAGTCAGAATATTATTTCTATTGGTACTGTACATTTCTAAAGTACATTGATACTTTTTAAATACATTTTGTACATTGAGACTTTTTAAATGAATGTTTTACCATATAAACTATGGGGATTGGAAACTTCTGGATAATTTTTTGAGCGAATAAGGTGCTATTATTGAAGAACGCCCGAGATTGTTTATTCTTCTTTTTACATTTTGATTTAATAATGCCACTGTGTTTGTAATGAAACTTTTTTTTTGAAATTTTTTAGAGTCTGACCAAATAACAATAATCAAAAAATGTTACTTAGTTAGATTAATCGCTAACTATTTACATTAGGGTTTTAGAAACTTTTTTCATAATGATTTATGACTCATCGTGACTGAATTAGGAAATGATGTGAACACATGGTTTACTTCAATGAGTACACTTAAAAATGGCAAAAATAAAATTAAAAACATAAAGATTAAACCAAATTCATCTTTTTGTTAATCAGATCACTCAAGTGTAGGTAAGGCTCTTCTGACATCTTCCAGTTTTGGTAAAACCACCAGTAGAAACTTAAATGCTGCAATGTTATAAAATGTAACGTTTATCACTTTACATTAAAATACTTTTATTAGGTAAATCAGTATCTCTCAGTCAATAAAACTCAACCAGCCTAGATCATTTTGAAATGAGCTCAAACAGAAACATTAAGAGGTGCAGTGTTCAGTCCGTTAATGTAATCAATGACCACATCACAGCGGCTCGTGTTACCGTGCGGTGAGGCAGTGATGGACAAATAGGTTATACCAACTCTAACTGCCCCCCACCTGAATAAATATCTATATTTTTCCAGAGCTAAATATGTGCATTTACTCAGACATTTCAGATTGCTCCGTACACACAACCTCACAGCCATTACCATTCGAACTGTGTGTCAGTCCTGTCCAACATCCCAATTTATCACAATCACACTCATTTAACGGCATGTACGACATCTTAGCAAATCCAAACAGTTCCACATGGGAAGAGTCATGAAAGTACAATGAAGGTTCACAGCAAACTAGCTCTACATCCCAAACGGGTCCTGACAGAAAAAAAAGTGTACTATATCATTACTTATTGATAATGTGATAATATAAAGTTCAAATGTAGTTTCTAATGCAATTTTGGTGTGTTCTTGTGGTGTGAATCCACGGGTAAACCTAAATTCTTTTTTGTGGTCGTTTTAAAACAATGCGGTGCTATGGTGAGTGGGAGCCAGGCCAAACATACGAACTTCAGCAAAACAAAGTAATTGCCGCATATTGCATCACTACTAGGCCTCCTCAGCTGTGCATGAGTAATGTGCAAATTGATTGGAAGAAACTAATGGTTGAAAATAACAGCCTGAACTCTAAAGCTTGTGCTGCTTCAACTGCGTTGTATTGATTTAAACAGAGCTGTTTGCGGATTACTTCGTTGTTATTCATTAGGAAAAACAAAGCTTGTAGCCATATCCAAACTTCATGGTATAACAGTAATGCGGAGATGCTACATTTCCCCAATAAAAGCCCTGATGAGCTTTAATTACTGCTCATACTGTCATATTCCAACAGGTTAAATGTGTACTATGTATCTTTTCTGAGGGAGAGTCCTGCTGTTATTGCTTTAGTACAGTTTAAACAGATTTTTTTCTAAACGCATGTAAACCCGGGAAGAACTGAGGTGTTTTGACTTGAAGTTTGCAGTTTGATAAAGACTTGAGGCATTCAACTGCGCACTGTGTTTGAACGTATATTCACTCATTTTAGAGCAGCAGCGGTAACAAACAATGTTCCCCCCACCGCGGACTAGTTTTGCTTTGATCCTCTGCATTAAAGGGAAAGTAAAAACTACCAGAGAGTCAATGTGTTTAGTTGTGCTAGGTAGGGCAAATAAAAATAACTTACTTCAGTTCCTAGCATCAAAATCAAATGCTCAACAAAAATAAGATGTTGCTTAATAGTGTTTGTCAGAAGTGTTGTTATATGATAGCCATTTTATTATCAATAACAGATGCTATGTTTTGGTGCTAATGCTAAATCACTAGGCGTTCAGTACCCGTTCAGACCTAATCGGTTATTTTAGCTGCATGTAAACTGGGACAAAAGTGGTCTGACAGGTTTGGGGGAAAAGATGACTTGAGTTCTGTTGTTTAGCGCACTCAGAGTTCTCTGTGCATGTAAACATACAGACAAAACAAGTATGCATGTTTTGTAATGTAAAGCCACACTGTGGGACATCCAGTCCAGTAACATCTCCATGGAGATGAGCATGTGGTGGAACCCCACCGTAAAAGTTATATAGTGCACCACCTTTTTTGTAATTGTCTTTTTTAATAGACTGCACTGAGACAAAGGGCCAAACACTAAATTTTTCCCTACTTGATTAGTATTTATTAATGTTATTTCAACCCTTGCACATTTTCTTGTTTTATGTGTAGATGTGTGAGTGTGAATGCCCATCACCCCTGTGTGCACATGTGTATGTGATTGAATAATAACATGGTGTGGCTCTGCGGTGGGGGGCTGATAATGGTCTGTACCTCTGGCTCTGGCCCCAGGGGCAAAGCAGGTACACTCTGCAGTCCTGACCCACAGCTCTCATGTTACCCCAGCATTTCACCAAGCTCCACCCACATCCACCCAAAGACTACCTCCACCAACAGTTGACATCATTGCAACTTCTCCTATACACACTTTCTCATCTCATTCCAAGCCTGGTCCATGTACCGGGACTAAACCAGCCCAAAACCAGATAATAAGTGAAGCATACATATCAAACTAATGACATTTAACTAAAAATAATTTATCCTGCTTCAATTTAATAACTTTGTAATCTGATTCTCAAGTTTAGATGACAAGTTCAGCTGCCAACAGCCCATTTGTTTTACTGTATCAGTCCATCCCAAGTTGAGTGCTGGAGCAACACAAGGGCTTTGGCTGCCGTCCAGAGAGAGAGAGAGTGAGAGAGAGAACAGAAGAGAGAGGAGAGAGAAGGAAACAAAAGACGCAGAGAGACAGAAAGAAAGAACAAGGGAGAGAAAGAGAGCAAGAGGAGATAAAAACACAGAGAGATAGAGGGAGAGAGACACAGAGAAATAGACAGGGAGAGAAGGGGAAAGAGAGACAGAGAGAGAGAGAAGGAGAGCGAGAAGAGAGGTGCACTCTCTTCACTGACTCATATCCTTTCCTCTGTGACTCTGCTCCAGAAATGATGTAATGCTCTTGGCTTCTGGCCCTCCCCCACCTTGTGCCGGCCTACCCAGAGATTCGCCCCTCCCTCCTCTCTTTCTTTCCTCCCTCTCCCTCCCTCTCTCTCTCTCTCTCTCCCTCTCTCTCTCTCTCTCCCCCTTTCTGTCTCTCTGTTTCTGTCTTTCTCTCCTCGTTCAACAGCTCGGCTCTTGCTCCTCTTCCTGGGTGAAGTCACTGCGCGCGGGCTCTGGGTTAGACACAGCAGCTAAAAACTTTTGAACGTAACCAAAACAGCCCAGGGCCAACTTCCAGACGCTGAGGAGACGGTGGTGCAGTCTCCATGGTGACAGAGGTAAACACAGGGAGAAACAAGGGCCTCAAACAACTTGCAGCTGCTTGACTTTCTGAGTAAACACTACACAGGACCTGCCCCTGATTTACTGCCTTTAATCACTGGTGGGAGGAGAATGCCATGAGGTTTGGACAGAGGAAATAATACCAATCTGATCAAATAAATCAGCGCTAATGGGCTTCGACACAGGCTGACTTTTATTAGCAGGCTAAAGGAGGGATGGGTGCTACGGCGGAGTTATGTGTAACAGGGTGTCTTCACTGGGGAGCTCAATTAAGCCACGCCAACGCAGAGCCAAGCAGTAACGGAAATGATCATATCAAATAAATTAGTGTTTTGGTATTCTGCCCTTTAACAAAAACAACATGTGTTGTCTCATTACAGACTAAACCAGGCACAAGAAAACTCCGATGTACTGTGTACACTCTAGGGCAAGACACTTCACCTTGCCAATGGATGAATGTGGTGTGTGTGTGATTGGTGGAGTTCAGAGGGATCGTAGGGGCAGACTGGCAGCCACGATTCAGTCAGGTTATCCCAGGGCAGCTGTGGCTACAGAAGTCCTGTATTACCATAAATATTAAACACGCTGAAATATGTCCTTATGAAATGCGATAGACATGATCATCTTTGTATTAGCTTTTCCTACTTGATTACTGATTGTTAAAGGTGCTTCATGCAACTTTTCAGGTGGAGTGCCTGCCACCCACTTGACTCACTGGAGATGCTCTTTCACAGTATGACATTAAACCTATCTATTTCTGTGGAGACCAGCATATGGCAAGCAAGTTACAGGTCAGGTCTGTGGAGTGGCGAGCACACAAAGACTGAGCATTAATGTATTTTTAGCAGAAGAAACATCAGCGATTGCACAAATGCAAGATCCATAAGATACTGTGGAACATTCCAGGCAAAAACATCTCCATGAGACAAGACCGTGGCGGACCCTCTACCTGAAAAATTACATAGTGCACCTTTAACCATGCAATCATCCAAACATGATCCATCCTTTACCTCTGTGTTTTCATTCGTCCTGTGTCCGCTCAGTATTAGCCCAGTCTCCTCCACATCCACATCTGATGCCTGTCCTTATCCTTTGCATTGTCCTGATCCCTCATTTCCTCCTCTCTTCCTCTCTTCCTCTCCTCCATCTCTCCCTCTGATCCCCCGTTTCCACACTCGCTCCTGCATGTGTGGTGGCCGCAGGGCAGGGATGACACAGTCCCGCTGGAATGAAGAGGGAACAGAGACTGGGCGTTCCTCGACAGGCGCACTGTTAAACCCGCTGCACTACACAATGAGCTCATCTTAATTCAGGTCAGATGGACTTCCTTTGCTTTCGCCTGTAATTAATCTGATCATATACTTGTGTTAATCCTGTCAAACATCGGCATAAACGCAAACACTCGGGGCACCTCTGGCACTTGGCAAAGGTCCTGCTCTCGGGAAAGACCTCCTTCCTCCTCTGTACTTTCTAAAAGAAATCTAATCATAAACAATAATAAAGGAGGTTTTGTTGAATTTGTTGGGTTGAACAGGTCAAAGTTTGTCCGTGGAACACCCATAAATCTATGCAGGGGCTATTGTGATTTCTTGCACAATGCTTGTTGAAGTCAGCTGTTTTTTATTTGATTATAGGTTTGGAAAATGTTATGCAACACACTAAAGGATAACATTGAAGTTTGTAATGGAAAAACAATAAATTACACCTCATCATTATTTGTTAAAAATAATAGTATGTCCTAATGTAATAGGACATAGTTTAGTTGTCTGAACATGACATCGTGGCACAGTAACATTTTAAGTTTAACGAATACTTTCACTTAGGGCTGGGCGATATTGCAAAATAAAATATGATGATGATTTTATTTCCTCATATTGACTGGCTTATTTGTTGGCTTCCAATATGGATTGTATGTACGTAAACAAGACAGACTTTTAATCAGTGCCATTTGACACAAAATTATAGCTCCAAAGTCTGAACTCTGCTCCAAACTCAAAGAAGATTGACTGATTCTATTAAAATATGATTAGGTGCACAGCCCAACTTCAGTGTAAAGTGGAGAGAGTTTGGAATGACTTTAATTACACATAATGAAGGAGCACATCACAGGGTGAAAAGGGAATAAAATAGCCTCTAAAATCAATCAGCAGATGAACAACATCTTGCTGCAGAAAAACAGGAAGTTTATAGCAATTGTGTCACACTCCACTTGTGCACGGCATGAGACAAGAATATAAACGTCCAACCATTTTAAAGTGTTATTTCCCCAAAGGGCAACACCAGGAACCACAAGTTGTTTGGAGAGTGTAAGGTGTGAAAAAGTAACGAGCGGTTTTAGATACATGAAAACTCATAAATGAACTTCCTTTGCACAAACAGCAAAGCAGAGGATGCATTGCACAGATGATGACATTGCAAAGTCTCCCTCAGTAGCAAGAAACGACAAGCTTTTGGGTCCAGGAGTTATGCCTTCAATGATATGTCTAATATCTGACACTGAAATATGGAGGTGTTGAAAATCACATCGAATAAACTGACAAGCTGTTATTTAACCACATCTGTGCTGTAATGTGTTCTAAGTTAAGGCAGGTGCATCCATCTGTCTCCTGATTACTGATAAAGAAGAATGTGAAGTGAGTACCTGCATCATACCTGCAACGCCAACCACGCGATAAGGTTTAACTTAAGTTTGTATCAGGGGCTGATTTGAAGATAGGCAAAGTTAGAGCATTGAGTATCTCTTATATGACAAAAATAATAAAGAGCAGTGACTACATATACACAATTGCACTGTAATCTTTCAAAAATATAGGGTGGTCCGTTTTACATTCTAGTTACATTTGTGCAATTCCACAACACCAATACAACAACCAAGATGTTTACAGCATGTTTTAGCCCATTTCTGCAAAATCGCATCTGATTATTGTTATCATATTATCGTAATTATCCCAAAAAAGACATTTTTGTCAATGTCGCCCATCCTTAATGTCCAGCATATTTATCTCATAAATTTCACCCAGCCCCAGATGTTTTAAATTGTAGCAGAAATCCTCTAAAAGTGTTGTACACCAGTTTCTCTTTGCGTGTTAATGACAGTTGTGACATTGAAATCGGCTGTTTCTTTTAACACTGGTTTGTGTCAGTGGAGGTCCCAGAAGAGTTGGTTTAGGGACTGGAGCTGAGAGCGAGAGAAGAAAAGAGAAAGAGTGAGTGGTCTTCAGGTTTCACAGCTGCCGGCCCCGATCAGCCCTAAAGTAAATGGACTTGAGGAAAGCCAATCCTAATTGATTCCAAGCCTCAAAGCTCTTTAGTAAACATTGTGGAGCAATGAAAATGACTTGTTATCCTAATTCATTGGATGCTGTATGTTTAGTATAGTTGCACTAGGCAGACGGATTCAGGATTACAATGATCTAGATTTGCTCTTATTGGAGCTTTTCTATGGGCTTACATTACTTCCAGAATGATTTTTAATAAAACATAATAATAGTTTAAAGAGTTGCTGAATCACTCAGTTATATATCAAATTATTGTCCAAAAAGTGAATAGTATTGTCAGCCAGAATTTTCTGAAAACACACAAATGACTCACATTCACTTTGCAACATCCCAGTCAGTGGTAAATGGTAATTATTTCATCAAACGTGGATTCAGGGTTGTCTGATGCTAAAGCTACACTCGAATGTGTATTAATTACAAAAACATGAGAATTAGCAAATCATAAAGCATAAATTGGATAAAGAGGTGTGTCTTGGCTGGAGGAAGGAGCAGCGGTTTAATGACAGGTAAACTCAGGTGAGGCAGACCAGGCCAAGTCTCTGTTACAGCAGTGATTGCTGCTCCTTCAAGAGGATGAAATTCCACCCTGTTCTGGACAAAGAGCCCAGCGCAGTGTCAGTCAGGCTTAACTGATGTGCCTCCCATCCAATATTCACCAGCTCCTCAAGCTGTATATCTACACACACACACACACACACACACACACACACACGCACAGCTCCACACGACAGGCTCCTCACACACAAGTCGTATTATTATAGTCGTTGTTGCAGCTTGTTTCTTGCCGTGGTCAGTGACATGCTCTGCTCAAGCTATTCCACACACAGCTCAACACCACACACTCACAGCTCCCCACACACAGCTCCTACACACACACGCAGCTCCTCCACACACACAGCACATCCATACACAAAAGCTCCACACACAGCTCCACACACCAGCTCCTCCACACACGCTCCTCCAACACAGCTCCTCCACACAGTACAGCTCCACACACACACAGCTCCTCCATACACACAGCTCCACACACACACAGCTCCTCCAACACAGCTCCACACACCACACACAGCTCCTCCCACACAGCCACACACACAGCTCTTCCACACACACACACAGCTCCACACACATACAGCTCCTCCACACACACAGCTCCCACACACACACACAGCTCTCCCACACACCAGCTCATCCACACATAGCTCCTCCACACAAACAGCTCCTCCAACACACACAGCTCCTCCACACACACACACACACAACCACACCACACACACACAAACGAGCTCCTCCACACACACAGCTCCTCCACAACACAGCTCCTCCACACACCACACACAGCTCCTCCACACACACAGCTCCCTCCACACACCACCAGCTCTCCAACACACCACACAACAGCTCCTCACACAACACAGCTCTCCACACACACAGCTCCTCCACACACACAGCTCCTCCACACACACACAGCTCCTCCACACACACAGCTCCACACATCACACACACTCCTCCACACACAGCTCCTCCACACACACACAGCTCCTCCACACACACAGCTGCTAATCAAAGCTCTACAACACTGTCCGGCACTTCTGGAGCAAGATTCTCTCAAGACTTCGCAGCTCCACACATACCAGCTCCTCCACACATAGTGCAGTGCGATCGTCTCGCAGCTCCTACCACACATGCACAAGACTCCTTCACAGCTCCTCCACACACACACAGCTCCTCCACACACACAGCTCCTCCACACACACACAGCTCCTCCACACACACAGCTCCTCCACACACACAGCTCCTCACAGCTCAGAAGCCCAAAGTCTACAGGAACGAGCCTGGGTAGAAACACTGTATGATTTTAAACCTCTGGCAATTAACAAAAAACAAATTGGTGGCTAGAAATGCTACATTAAATAAACAAGAGTCTGCGCTGGCAATTGTGTTTTGTGATTGCATAATATTTGTGTTACTTAATACCCGACAGTGACATAGAGGCTGTTCTAAATGTTGGACTAAATTTCCCATAGAGTGAAAGGAACTATTTTGGAGCATGAAACGCAAAACTGTTGTAAAAGCAGTCACGGCTGGGTCTTCAACAATGACCTCATCGTATCCTCTGGGAGGCTTTGGCGTGCTCTGCTGTGGGACAATACTCAACGAGCAGCAAAACATGAATCTCAGGACCCACACACGGCACAAGTGTAACAAAACCCCGACATTCCCCTCGAGACTGAGGCAGATGACAGTGCGGACACAAAGGACAAGCTCAGCCTGAGGCCATCGGCGTGACACTGTCGAGGTGAGAGAGACCCCCAACTATCATGTTTCTATAAGACACAGACCCACATGACACAATGCCTGTCATATAGAGCAGTAAGAAGTGTTTTATTTTCCTGTTCTCTCTCTAACATGAGCATAAGGGACTCACCCGATCTGCCGGTTTGTAGAGGGCGCCTGAGTGATGACCGAGCTGGACTGTGGCGAGGGCAGGGCCTGCTGGATGACGATGCTGGTGTCGTGGTTGCCCATCCGTGAGTGGGGCGGCTGGTGCGGGGCCTGGCTGTGCGGGGCCTGGCTGTGCAGCGTGATGTTCTGCAGACAAACAGTGTTCAAGGTGAGCAACTGTCAGACTGTCACATTCTTTCCACAAGTGCAGTTTCATCATAGCCGCGTTGGGGCTGTTTGGCCTTGGGCACCATACCTCTCTATATAATGAGAAACTATATAAATTATCATCTGCAGGTTTCTCCTGAGTGCGGCGCGTAATCAACACCACATTTCTCTTCGTATGTGGACTTGACATAAAAACAAGGTCCTGGTACAATCATGTAAATGAAATGTTAACTGTTCATAGTCCGTTTATAGTCAGTCTATTGTCATAGTCTGTTCATATAACTCAAGGATTATGTCATGCAATAAACAAATTAACTCATTAATGGCTAAGGCTGTCACTAACGATTATTTTATAAGTCAGCAATTATTTTTTGGATTAGTCGACTAGTCAAATGATTTGTTTTGTTATTTTTATTGTACATTGAGACCTTTTATACATACATCATCAACCAAATAAAGGTGGGAATATGCTGACTGAAGGCTTCAAGATACAGAATATATATGAATACAGTGGATTGTTTAAGAAAATCATCAATTGACATTTTCAGTCAATATTGCCAGTTTATTTGTTATATAAAGGCCTTTTTGTGTGTGTTTTAGAGTCTGTGTAGTCCAGACAACAAATACAGTTATCAAACTACGATTACAATTATTTCTTGTTTAAGTCATGATTAGTCGACTCATTTTTGCAGCTGTACTAAAGACATTCAATTCCAGGGCAATTTTGCATAGGTTTTATACCAGGTGTATTGTGTCATCGGTGTTTTCAAACATTCACTAGTTTTCAGACCAGATTCATATTGTTGGTTCCCAGAGTCAGGACTAAACATGGGGAAACAACGTTTTGGTTTTATGCAGCTGAAATCTGGAAACAGTCTTCCTGAAGATGTGAGACAGGCCTGTGCTCTGGCAGTGTTGTTAAAAACTGTTTGGTTTAGCTGTGCATTTGAAAGAAAGAATTGTATCTGCACTCTTCTCTTCTAAAGGAAATTGTATAATGCTTATTTATGTTTTTATTTGTTTGTATTGTGATTTGAACCCATCTTTTATTATAGTAAAGCATTTTGAATTACTTTCAAACTCTACAAATAAACTTGCCTTGCCATGCCACACGCACAGATTATAAAAACAACAACAAATACACACTAAATAAGTAAAGTGTGTAAATCCTAAATCCTGGAGTGAAGCCTCTCCAGGTAAAGCTCTGTCGTCTCCAGAGCCGCTCAGACAGGTCTGTGCTGACAGTGCAGGACCTTAAACCACACCGGCCTGAGGCGAGACACTGGCCTGAGACACATCCACAGACGTGAGATAACTCTGTCTGCTGCTGGTTTCACTAGTCCCCATGTTTCAGGTGAAGGTGCTTCAGCGGCCAATCCCTAATTTATAAATAATCACTGAGTTCAGCCTCACAATGAAAATGCTGAGTCTTTTACTAAAACTGTTTCTAAGTAATAATAAGTAAAACGCCTGCGCTGACGGTGCATTTTGAAGCTGTTGGATGTCTCAGGTGAAGAACACGATCTCCCCGCCAAACCTGTGAGAGTCACAAAGGTTCACCTGCCTGTCAATCTCTGTCAACAGCACTAATTGTGTGAAGGAGTGACATGGCTCAGATTAAAACACTGTCGAATAAACAAAGATATACAAAATTCAAGTAGATTCAAGATTACCTGTTCCTCTGGAGAATTACTTTTTTCCTACCAGTCTATTTCCAATTATATGTGTGCAATGAAAATACGTCATAGATACAAAGGAATTATGTTTAAATTAGACATATTATGCAAAATGTATCCCCACTCAAATGTTCTGCTGTGTTCAAGATACCATTGCTCCAAAAATGCAGTTTTCCCCCATCTCCCACTGATCTGTACTATTCTCTTTTCTTTCCTTTTGTTTTCCTTAAATGGTGATACACAAGGATTTGTCAAAAAAGGTGGAAAGGTGGAAATCAACAACGCAGCTCATTTATTAAGTCATTTTAGATCAATATTGCGATTTAAAATATCCAAAACATTAAATAAAGATGGATGGGTGTCATAGATTATAACAATATAGAAGACAAAAGCATGATATAACGTATAGCAATAAATCCATTTATTTATTTAAAATGATGTCAAAGTCTTCCAATTTTGTGTCTGCCCTTATCTTTTAGAAACATGTCTTTTCCTACACTCAATAACAGCAGAAGACAGGCTGCACCCTCTGACCTCCGCTGTGTGTGGCCGTGGCTTTGGGTTCAAACAGGGTTTTATTCTTAAGCCTCAGGGTCTTTCTCTTCTGCTCGTACCTGTTTACTGTCCTCTTCTTCCTGAGCCTTGCAGAACTCCTGTTCAATGGAGCAGTCCAGGTCGCTGAAGAGCCCCACCTCCTCACAGTTCTTCAGGAAGCGCGTCGGAGTGGGGGTCTGGTCTGAAAACATTTACAAACACAGTAAGTACACAGGAGTCATTTTGCAAATCATTTCGTTTGAATATGTACAGAGGAGTACAAATGTTTGAAATAGGTGAAAACATTTAGAGACAATGGGACAAGAGCGGATTAAGATTACTTTACTTTTCACATTTTTACATTCAAATAAACTGACAATCCAGGTCAGTTCAGTTGAGGGAAGTTCACGCCCATAAACTTTCTTTATATGCAAAAGAAACGTCAGCAACATTTGAGAGCACTTTTCCTCTCACTGTTTACAAAGAAGTTTAATTCAAATTTTAAAAAAAATTCACAAAAAATATGGCCCTTTTGACAGAACTATTTGTGCTGATGGAGCCCAGAGCCACAGCCGAATGAGGGGTCCCATTTGTGGAGCTGCAGGGTTCAACTTGACTTTGTGTGGGGGCTGCACACAGATCAGGTTTCACAGTGGAAGGTGATTTTAGGATCAGGGTTGTTTTAAAGGTTAGAGGCAAATTTAAGGCTTTGTAGGACTATTCTGGTTAGACTAGGAATGGTAATTTCCATGAACAAATTCTGCAAAACCATCAGGTCAGTGGAAGAAATGGCAAACATAAAATAACATCAAAAATAATCAAAGGCAAGGCAAGGCAAGTTTATTTGTAGAGCACAATTCGTACACAAGTGTTTCACATAACAGGGAAAAAATGCATTCAAATCACAAAGACATGGCAGAAATCACAAAATCTTAATTTAAAAGTGCCATTTTCAGGCTCCGTCAAATAGTTCAAGACATAAAAGAGAAGAGTGCAAAGAAAATCCTTTCAGTCATATGCTAAATGAGAAAATCCTTTCAGTCAAAGCTAAATGAGTTAAAGGCTGTGGGTCCCTGTCTAATAATTGGCTTTATCTAACCATGGTAAAGTAGTGATTACCTCCAGGTCTGGCCACTTATCTATGATTTTAATTTAAACAAAATGGATAAAAAACATTAAAAATATTTGCTTGTGGCCGATATTTTCTTGAAAAACAAAATACAAATGTATTAGTTTGTATTGATTGTGTTTACAGTGTATTCATGGTAAAACACCTTTTAATACTTTTTATATTAATGCACTAAATGTTGGTCAAAGCGTACAGATAAAAACGGAGCTCCATATTGAGGGTCAAGAATCAAAAGGTGACATTTTGGACAAAATTGAGTTACTTTACATCCAATAAAAGCTTATGGCGAGCTATGCAAGGGTGAACATGCTTCCAACTACCATAGAATTTAGCTTGGAATTTGTTTTGTTTAATTTAAATACTTCTACAATTATTCATTATTCAAGCTGGAGTATTTCTTTTCCCCCCATAGAGTAAATTGTAAAGGTAGCACTGCAAGAACCAGTCTGATAGTTCGCCATGTACGTTTGCATACCGAGTCTTTTTTGGGTAAAACCTTCTTTATTTGTGCTTTACTTTTGGTTTCAGTTAAAGCCACGTATTTTCTCGGGTGTGAAAAGTTTGCGGACCACAGCTTGGTTGGATAAACTATAGCCGTGTAAAAGTGTTCGTGCTTGCCATCTATTCCAGTGTAAATTAAGCTTTTTGGCCAAATTATCCGAAGAAACGTCAGTTCAAACATTATTTCCTGTAAAATGACCACAATGTCACACCTTTCATTCGAAGGCCTATGAAAGCATAGCAATGATACGCAGGAGTATTGTAACTCTGATGCTGTAGAGGTCAATGAGGACCTGGCCTAGAAAATCCAATCCTGCTGTCCAGTGTAAATAATAAAAAAGGTACAATTTCAGTGGCTTGGCTGTTGCTCCATTCTGTCTTTGATGGCAAGGTTATTGGTTGGCCTTGAACTGTACAATTTATGCAACTGTGGTCAGTGATAAGAATATTAACTAAATGTTGAAATCACAAAAAAGTGCAAAATCCAAACAGCTAATTTGGTCAGTTTATGTAACCGCGACTCCCAAAAACAACAGGACCACACTAAAATGCAACGGCAGCCAATATTTTTTTTTGCAGAGAAAGGGTCAAGATCTTGGTAAGCTTGTATTTCAATTGTTTATTTTGATAGTTTACCCTAATCTTGTTAAAATACTATACTATTATCAAGTAAAAATGAATCAAACATCTCCTTTTTTTCATCCAAATCTTGAACTGCTCTCACGTTTTGGAACGGCTGCGGTGTCTGCCTGTCTGAAGTGGCACAGCGGAGGAATAGACATGTTGTGGAGTGAGTTGATAATATGGACGTGTGTCTGAGTGCATGAGTCAGAGGCACACACCTGCAAAAGTACTGGAGATTTCCTGGGAAGACTCTGTGGCCATAACTTACCTGATAACATGTTGTCGTTCTTTATGGCAGGGAACTTGAGGGTCATCTCATGTTTGTGACGGTGGATCATCAAATGGTCTTCTGTGGGAAACCGCTGTCGAGGAGGAACAAAGACACACTGTTGATCCAAAAACGTTTTCTTTATTGACAGACTTTAGAGGGCTAGAGCTCGGGATTGTGTCGTCACATTAGGCCTGTCACAATAACACATTTTGAAGTGTAATGTATTGCTACAGAAAATATTACTATAAACGATAATATGGAAACACTACTCCACTGACACAATAATCAAACAAAGCAGTATAACAATTGTACAGGCATGAGCTGCAAAAAATAGCAGAATAAAGCAGTAATTAGCCATAAAAGTTACCAACCCCTTGTATCGCTCGAATCTTACCATATTACAATAAATAACGAAATAAGCAACAAAAATCTTCCCACTATCGCAAAGAAAAAGTTAACATAAATAATGAGTCCCAAAATATGATCATGTATCTGTTAGTTATTGAACAATAACTTAATAACTACATTTTTACTGATCCTCAAATCAAATTAGAAACAGCGCTGCAAAATATCCAATAAACAGAACACCAATCAGATAACAGCTATAATTAAGTGCTACTCGCTAAAGTAATTATCGTGACAGGCCTAAGTCACGCCACACCAAATTCACATTTAGTCTAATAGTAATGAAGATATTAAGACAGACTACATGAGTTACAGTTCACAAAGTATTCTGTTATGTGGTCCCAGTGGTCCTTCTGCCTTGTGCCTGACGCCTCCACTAAGTAACGCTCTCATCACAGTTCAGATACAAAGATGAGCACTCTTTGACCTTCTCACCTGAGAACAGCCAGGGGCGTTGCACACAAACGGCCTTTCCTGGTCCGAGTTCATCCCTCTGGTCAGCTTCTCATACAACTGTGGGGAAAAACAATTCAGTTGTTGGCTTTTGCGAGACTAAATAATTTGCAAATTACTTTAAAGTAAGGCTGCACCATTTTGGAAATACTTGGGAAAAGTGTTGCAATTTCGATTGCAACACATGCTTTAAAATTAGGATTCGATTCACACATCCAGGAGCATTAGTTTGAGAGAAGCCTGAAATACGAACTGCTAAACTCATACAAGAATCATATGCTTTTCAGATCATGTTTGTACAGGTCCAAATTACAGGATTAGCATATTATTTCCATGAAAAGACCAGATATTTTGTTGTTTACAGAGGCCATTTTATTACATTGCTATTACAGCATTGCAGACTTTGCTATTTGATAACTGCCGCAATTCCCTCTGCCGTTGGACTCATGGACACTTCTTAACACCTGTCACTTTAACTACCACTCACTGCACTGTTCCCTTTCTGCACTACATCTGTAAATTCAACTGTACATTTTGTGTACATAGTGGGTCTATTTTTATCTTATAGTAAATTTAAATATATATATTTTTTAATGCATTTGATTTGATATATCTTGCTTTCATTATTGCACCGAATCACCAAAGCAAGTTCCTAGCCTGTGAATTTTGTTCACTGACAATGGCAATAAACCTTTTCTGATTGTGGTTCTGATTCTGAACTGGCATTGTGATTTCAATGCAATTATGAATAAAAGTTACACTCAACATTTTGTTAATAATTTTCAGTTTTGTCAATCATTTAAATCAATATAAATCAGGAAACTCTAAGTCGAGGTTTGAGTCACGAGAATGTGGTGTGTGAGTGCGCTGACGGTAAAACTGACAGAAAATAGTGACACTGTGCTGCTGAATACTACAACGCAATTAAATATGTCAGATATGTCTTGGCTGCTGCAATGGCACAAACCTTGTCCATAGTAAAAGAGAATTAAAATATCTGACTGTTTCTGTTTACACACATTTTACACAAAACGATTTACATCAGAGTCCAGCTGCGTGTCAGGTGTCACCCATGAATGCCTTCATACATTATGGGTGTATATGTGTCTTTTACATGGGCACAGACTATTTCCTCAAGCTCAGTCAAAACACTCAAATATTGTGTTTAGCGCGGCAGTCCTGTTTTCCTAACAAGCTGTAGTTCATGACGGAGCCTGCAGAACTGCGTCTGGACAGGGTCTCTGTGTCAAGCTCAGCTCTGCTCCCTCTTTCTGTCACCACAGGGGCCCGATGTCTGCAGAAGGGCCCCTGGACTCACCTGCTCTGCTGTCATACAACAAACAACATACAAATCATACTTTTCTAGAACAGTTTGAGCTTTAAGGTGAAATTTAACTATATGCCAGAGTTGTCCACAAAATTGAAACCTAAATAATAATCAATACTAAAACTAGACACGAAACTAGATATTTAATTGAGCAGGAATTAATACTATACAGTCTTGAACTTTTACAGATTATAACATAATATTGTATAGAATTCTGATGATAATAATAATAATAATAATAATAATAATAATAATAATAATAATAATAATAATAATAATAATAGGAAAATGGTAAAAGAGCCTGGAGAATCAATATTTCTTATGTTTGTTAAAAAAAAGTGCTTATGAAAATCTGTAGCAACGTTTTTCCTTAGAATTGAGTATTTGTGACAACAGATGTTTTTATGTAAGACACTGCTGACTGTGACAAATATTTTCACAAACTGAAGAAATACATTTCACTGCACGTGAATCAACTTTTGTCAAATATACGGATTTAACATATTCGCTTTTTTAATTGTCACAAAAGTTCAGACAAGCCATAACGGCACATATGCAGCTCCCTTACCTTGGAAACAGTGCTTGACTTTTTGTCTTTGATATACTGTAGATGTTTCAGGTTTGCAAAGGAAATTTAGTTACACTTTACATTAACTAAATCCTGATGTGAGAGGGGGCAGGATTAGGCAGCGGAGTTCAATTTCATGTGGCGCAGGGGAGAATTCTCCAGGTAGGTCGTATAGAACAATTTAAACAATATGGTGAGGAAAAGAGGGTTTAGCTGGAAAGGCATTTGGGGGTTATTATGGCACACACAAAGAACTGTGGCGATTCAAAGCCCCTTATACCTTTAACCTACACTTTGACAACTCAGGTTCAGGGTATGAACTTGGCGACTTGGCGACGCCTGAGGCCACTTGTCCTACACTCAAACCAAACATTTAGTAAACAAAAAACAAAACGGACTCACATTTACAGAACCTACAGTGCAGGATTTCCTATTTTTAAAAAAGGACAATCATCTAAATCCTTTAAATGCAATGAACAGGAAACCAGATGCACAGATGTTTTATTTTTTTTAACGCATTCAACAACCTCAGTAAAGATTTTAGTCTATTACCACTCACACATCTACTAAAACTACCAGACAAACAGCAGCACACAATCATCCTGTTGAATAAAAGAGAAATATGAATTTGTTTTTATTGTTTTATTTAATTTCAACAACAAAATTGTAGTCGATTATTTAAATTTTGAATCAGATCAAATAGGATTTCCAAGAAAGATTAACTGTGACTTAGTTTATTGCAACAAAACACGTCAGTGGCATCTCTCTCTATTGCAAAAAGATAATTATAATGTGTCACACTCATATCTTTACACTACTGATGCAGCCAATTAAACCTTGACAGGGAATAAAACAAGACCACAATGAATTCACTTAAAAAAACAAGTGGTTATTGATAGTGTTGTCACATAAACGCAATAAAAGCGAGTGATTAAAACGCGAGCAGCAGCGGTCACAAAGCACGCCTTGTCAGCACAGCAAACCCTCCTCACAGCAAACCTCCGCGTCTCGACAACATTTAATCAAATATCGACTAAAGCTGCAGAATGACGTCATGCCGGTCACTTCTAATTCGGATAAACGAGGCAAAGACGGTTGAGTTTGTAGAATAGTTGCAAACGAACCTTCCGATCCGCATACTTTTGCTCCGGGACAGTGACAGGACGCAGCGTGTGCCGGTTTAAAGGCTCTATCCGGAGATGGGACAGGCGTGACAATGGTGCAGAGACCCCGGAGGAGCGCACGTACATTCACGTCTGGTGCGACGAGAAAGCGGCGCACTAATGCTTTAATCAATTACCACGAGTGCCCTTGTGTAGGTGGTGCACTGTAGATGTGGACTTGGCTCGAGTTGAACTTCAACAGTCAACAGGCAACGATGGAGTGAGACGAGATGATGGCAATGCATTTAAGCAAACAAAAATCGAGACCATGTCTGTTTTATCATCATCATCATCATCATCATCATCCGTGCACAAAACTAACGAGAAACAATGCGTTGCCAAACTGTGCAGCGAACTCATCACGAGCTGTTGCACAGAAAGGAGACAAAAGTAGCAGAAGCGCAGTGTGTTACAAAGCCATGTAGATGCGCATGCACGAAACCCCGCGTGCTCAAGTGTGCTTTTCAACTTACCAAACAAATGTAGAAAATGTGAAGCAGTCTCTCAGAAGAAACCACGTTGGACTGAGAAAAGATTACAATACGATCTATTTAGAGAAGCATAACGTCACCCCGGGCTGACGTCACGTGGGATTCCTGAACTTCTAAATCATTGCGGTCCACGGGAGCGCAAGGCGGGCGGCGCGAGACGGGCGGAGTCAGGCTCAAAACACCACGCCCCGCCCGAGCCCAAAGACCGAGAGAGCGTGCAGAGCGGAGCAAGAGCGGACGTCCCGAGCACACATGCAAAACAAACACACTTTGCACTACATGGGAGACAAAACCGAGCGTCAGAAGATAAAGTACTGAAACATTGGGGCAGTGGCGCAGTGGGTTGAGCCGAACTAGAGCGCATCCTGTGCCAGGGACTCTTAGCTGCAGCAATTAAGCCATTTCATTCAATTTGAATTGGGAAAGGTAGGAATTGCTTGCAGTAATAATAATAATAATTATTATTATTATTATTAAAATAATAATAATAACAATAATAATAATAAATTAAAATAATAATAATAATAATAATAATAATAATAATAATAATAATAATAATAATAATAATAATTTTAGAAAGTTCAAATAATAGCCTTTTACTCAGGTAGGAGTATGCCCAAAAAGTAGGGAGTGACCCAAATAATTGCTCAAATTGGAGTAAAAAAGTATTTGGAGAAATAACTAAGCCGACTTGAGTTATAGTATGTATAAAATTGTATTCAACAACTGATTTACTTTATTGTTCAGTGTTTATTTATTTATAATTGGTCGGACAAAAACTTTAATAATGCACAAATCATGTCATTTTCAAAGAACCAACTCAAACCAATCAAATCTGACTGTAAGGTCTATTAAGCGTAATGGTTCGAGTCTTTAAATATTGTCAACTTAAAGCTTTTGTTGACAATATTCACAGTGGAAAGAAATATATTTAATCAAGTACGGTATTGTTAGTTCAAACTAAAGTGTACTCAAGCATAATTAAAAGTATAGTGCCAGAAAACTTCTCTCTCAATAAGGGTTGTATCATAAGGGCAATGCATTTGTGGATCCTGTTTTTTGTTTCTAAACGGATTACTCTTCAAGTTTGAATTAAAATAGGCTAACATTATTTGATGAGAAATGGGAAATTCAGAACTTCTGACTTCAAGGAAAAGTCTTGAGCGCATTGAGGAAAGCGTTGCTGTACCTGTGTCATAAACGGCTCAATAGTCGCTCTCTGGGGTCTGAGTTGCCGCTCTGCTCCAGTACATTAGAGGAGATTTAAACATGTCTGAGGCACAGCACATTTATGTTGGACTCTGTGACCCGCTGGTGCCGGCTGGCTGTGGTTGTAGCAGCACAGACACTGGCAGTGAAGTCCTGACTCTGGGATTAATGACTGCTCACTGGGAGAAATGTTTACCACTCTGCAGCGAGCACTCCACACTCTAAGAGCTCAGTCATTTCAACAATACGCTGTGTGAAAAGCCTCATAACTCAGAGCCTGTCCGGCTCTGTCTTTTAACCAGAGCTTTAATCAACCTTTATGACATCCTTTTGTCTCTTTATGGTCTATATATTTTGCAACCAATCCAAACATTATGCTCCCAATGGAGCAGACTATTAAGGCTGCAAGAGCCAGAATAGTGTGGGTCACTGACCCACACTAAAGCAGATTTGATCTATATTATACTAAACCTTTTTATTATTATGCCTTTGTGTAATGGCTTTGAGAAAGATCACCTTGGGGTGATTAGCACCCAAGAGCTTTGTTGAAACAAGAATGAAACTCAATAACAATATATAAAAACTGACTTATACAGAGACTTATGCAATATATAGTTTTAAAAAAGGTTGCTTTCCATGAGTTCTGTCCAGAGAGGTTTTGTCAAATAATAATATTTTTTTAAAAACTCGTTTATCATTACATTTGTCAAATACCATGACAATGGGCCTGTGATGTCAAAAGATGAGGTTGCCTTTTATTTCAATATTATATGTCAAATGTCAACACTTTGTAGACTTTATAATATTTTGGTTTTGAGATTTGCAGTGATATGAATGACTGAATAAAGAATTCTTCAGTACAAAGTATAGTGAAACTCACAGCCTTAAGTCTCTCCTCCGCTGATCCTCAGGTCTCTTCTGCAGCAGGTCCATTAGCAGGTCCCACAGTATCATGAAGCTTATGTTCATCATTCAGAGACAGTCCATTCAACAGACTGGACTATTGGCGACACCTAGTGGACAAGAGGTCAGGTTTCTGCACAAGTAATATGTGATGTGATGTCTGTCAAAATAAAACATAATTTGAACTTTTAACTTAGACTTGCCAATGTTTATCTTTTTAATAGGCATCAGGTTTGATCTGTGCAGTGTTAATAATGTCAAACCAAATGAAACCATGGATCTATTTGCCTGCTACAGTCTGATCCTGCAGATGCTGCCATTAGAGTTTGCACTCTCTGGTGATGTGTTGTCAGTTATTCGGTCGAGGCTATTGTGGGTAGTAAATAAAAAAGTGTAAGTAACAAGAAAAACATGCGTGAATCCAATTTACGTGAAACATTACATTTTTTCTACAAATGTGCAAATCAAACCGGTGCGTACTTCCGGTCTGCTGGTGAGCCTCCGAGCTGTGGTCGCGGCGCAACAGCACCGCCCCGCAGCCCCGTGGCTCCAGCTGTTTCACCGCTGTTTCACCGCTGTCCCGAGTCTCTACTGCTGTGGTTTTAATGCAGTTTTCACAATGACAGGCATCGCCGCCGCTTCTTTCTTCTCCAACATCTGCAGGTTCGGGGCCTGCGGGCTAAACTTCGACTCTTTGTCCGAGCTCATCGCGCACATCGAGGACAACCACATCGGTAAGACCCTTCAGTACCTACAGCTCCAGCCCCCGTGTGGCCGTGGTCTGCAGAAGCTAGCTCTGTATGGCTAAGCTAGCAACTTACTTCCTGCGTCCTGGCAACCTTGTTGCTAGGCGTGGTGGTGTTGAGGTTTCCGATGCCAACAAGGCGACAAGGACCTACATTTGCCTCTCTAGTCAGCGATACAGTCTTTGTAGCGCGTTGCAAACAAAACCACCAACCTGTTTGTTTAAGGGTTTGGAACCGAGCTCGCGCTACCGCTGCGCGTGCGCTTCCAGTCGTGCTCATAGTCTGGATATACAGTATGAACAGTATACAGTCTACGATATGTATATTCTATGATACATACAGTTCATGATACAGTTTATGATATACACAGCTTATGATATATACAGATATATAAGTGTATGAGATATATAGTGTATGAGATATATAGTGTATGAGATATATAGTCTATGAGATATATAGTGTATGAGATATATAGTCTATGAGATATATAGTCTATGAGATATATAGTCTATGATATATACAGTCTATGATACAGTATATGATACAATCTATGATGTATACAGTCTATGATAAAGTTTATGATATACACAGTTTATGATATACACAGTTTATGATGTATACAGTCTATGATAATGTCTGATACAGTCTATGATGCATACAGTCTATGATGCACACAGTCTATGATGCACACAGTCTATGATGCATACAGTCTATGATGTATACAGTCTATGATGTATACAGTCTATGATGCACACAGTCTATGATGCACACAGTCTATGATGCACACAGTCTATGATGCACACAGTCTATGATGCATACAGTCTATGATGCATACAGTCTATGATGTATACAGTCTATGATGCATACAGTCTATGATGTATACAGTCTATGATATACACAGTCTATGATGCATACAGTCTATGATGCATACAGTCTATGATGCATACAGTCTATGATGCATACAGTCTATGATGTATACAGTCTATGATGTATACAGTCTATGATGTATACAGTCTATGAGATACACAGTTTATGAGATACACAGTCTATGGTAATGTCTGATACTGTTTATGATATACAGTTTATGATATACAGTTTATGATATACAGTTTATGATATACAGTCTATGATGTGTACAGTCTATGATATATAAGTGTATGATATATAAGTGTATGATATACACAGTGTATGATATACACAGTTTATGATAGTCTATGATATACGCAGTTTATGATGTATACAGTCTATGATATACGCAGTTTATGATATATACAGTCTATGATATACGCAGTTTATGATGTATACAGTCTATGATATACACAGTTTATGATGTATACAGTCTATGATATACACAGTTTATGATGTATACAGTCTATGATAATGTCTGATACAGTTTATGATAAACAGTTTATGATAAACAGTTTATGATAAACAGTTTATGATAAACAGTTTATGATATACAGTCTATGATGCATACAGTCTATGATATATAAGTGTATGATATATAAGTGTATGATATATAAGTGTATGATATATAACTGTATTATATACACAGTTTATGATACAGTCTATGATATATACAGTCTATGATAATGTCTGTTACAGTTTATGATATACAGTCTATGATGTATACAGTCTATGATACAGTCTATGATATATACATTCTATGGTAAATACAGTCTATGATGTATACAGTCTATGATACAGTCTATGATATATACATTCTATGGTAAATACAGTCTATGATGTATACAGTCTATGATACAGTCTATGATGTATACATTCTATGGTAAATACAGTCTATGATGTATACAGTCTATGATACAGTCTATGATGTATACAGTCTAAGTCTATGATATATACATTCTATGGTAATAGTTTGATGTCTACAGTCTATGACTAGCAGCTATGATGTATCAGTCTATGATACAGTCTATGATGTATACAAGTCTATGATACAGTCTATGATATATACATTTCTATGGTAAAATACAGTCTATGATGTATACAGTCTATGATACAGTCTATGATGTATACAGTGCTTAATGATTACAGTTATGATATTATGATGTATACAGTCTATGATACAGTCTATGATGTATACAGTCTATGATACAGTCTATGATATATACATTCTATGGTAAATACAGTCTATGATTTACAGTGTGCAGTCCGTCTGCAGTGAACTCAGCTGAGCTCTTCCAAAACTGAGACTGTGCAGCTGCAGCTTTTTATTAATTACATGATTGAAAAACATCTTTATTTTATTATTGTTTGACAAGCAATTATATTGACTTGCAGTCTGCACAACTAATAATAACATAATAATTAGATGTCATTTTAAAAGTTTTTCATCTTCACTATCCTTAATCTGCTTGCACAAACACTGTTTATAATCACTGAACCCAAGAAGAAGTTTACCATAATGTTTTGAGAAACATTAACCCATTGGTTTATTTTGCTCACTTGCTGCAGCCTTAGTCAGACTTGAATGATGATAATGAATAATAATGAAGTCCCTCCATGTTAATTTGGTGTCTTGACTGCCTCATGCAAGTGTGGTAAATGGACTGGTTGGCCTGTGAGACAGTTGACTAGTGACTGACGGACTCACTTCATAATAGCCTCTGCTTCATGCACAGTCTTCATTCTCCATTATAATTAGACGCCAGGAATTAAACAAGAACCATTTTGTGTTTCCTTCATCTGCCTGCAGGTTAAGTTGGTGATCAACAGGAGGCACTGCTGTGCAAGAGATTAGGTATAGTTTGCTTCAGTGCATACAGCTGTTCTGGTGGCACTTTACAATTGATTACAGTTTAGGGTGTTATTTTTAACCAAATTGTATTGTTTGAATACTTCTATGTAACCTGATTCTTTACTTTACTTTACATATCTTATATGTAATACTTTGTTACTATGTAACACTTATATATATTATAATTTATTCCATTACATTATACTAAGATTCTAACGTTTAGACCATCAAATTGTAATCAGTTACACATTATAGTATTTGATCCATACCTCATACACGCATTACAGTTCTGGAGGAAATAGTCTAAACATTATTGAGTTGAAGCCTGTAACAGAACAGACACTGCAGAGCTGCGCCGAGCAAAGACTGTGCTTTTCAGATCCCGGGCCTCACAGTGGCTAAAAGTGTCCTGGTTTAAAACAACGAGCCTTCTTGTGGCCTGTTCTCAGAGGAGACTCGTGTAGAATGTAACCCCCAAATCTGCGGAAGTTATAAATTTAAGAAGCCGTTACTACTTCCCTGATCTGCACCTGGTGGACCTAATTACATTTCACCATCCCAGACACCCAGGGACATTGGGAACTTCACTGATGCAGAGATGAATGCCATCAGTGTATTTTATAGTATAGTATATAGTATGTTACATTGTCTACTTGAGAATTAAAATAGCATGGATTCAAACAATATTAATGTATATTTATTGAAACATTAATGCATAAAACTAGTGTTTGTAAAATTGACCTGTCTAAGATTGCATTCACACATGCACACACACCACATCCATACTAGGACTAAACTGGAATATGGAATCAAACCAAGTCATCTGAACTAAACTGGGCTGTGTCCCACTGTCATTCTACATTTCCCAGAGTTTTTTAACCATTTGACTTGGTTCTTTAACCAAGGACACGTTCATAATCGATGACTAAACCCTTGTGTGTTGTTTCTATAACCTGTGAAGGCAGCTTACAGATGGAGTTTGACTCCATTTCATTTCCTCCTCAGAGGTCAGATCATTATGAATTACCTGTGCCACCACTCCTGGTAATGGCCCCTGCTGCTCTCAGCCTCCATAAACATGTCACCATAATGCGGTGTGCTCCGGGGCAGACAGAGCTGCACATAAGGCTCTGCTGTGCGGGTCGAGGAGGGCAGACGCAGGCGTTACTTCCTCTGCAGAGGACCCTTGTGCCTTTCTGCAGGTTCAGGTTGTCACTGGGGCCTTAACCATAACATGTTATTGCATCACCTTTTTCACCCATCCAGCGCTGGCTGCTTCAGGCAATTAGTAATGCATCCTCTGAGATTCTACTTTATAATGGCTGGATAATGGAGTAGATAAGATGTATTGAATATAACAATTAATGTCTATATAGAAACTTGTCTTTGTAATGTCTCTTTAAATTGAGGCTTTTAGGAATTTTAAGAGCACTACAAATAGTATTATAACAAAAGAAGGACATAAGAAATTTGTTAACAAATAATTTTCCCCAGATTAGGGCTGCACAATTTGGGAAAAATATGTTATTGGAAAAAAAAAAATTTGGACCATTATTGCGATCGTGATTAGGTTTGAAATTATATTTAAATAATAGTATTCTGTTCAAAGTTCACATTTTAAATATAAACTGACAAACAAATCACAAAGAATCACAATTATGTCTAAACATGTCTGTACAGATCTAAACTACAGCGTTGGCAGCTTCCATTCAAATTGTGATTCGATTGCGATTAATCGTGCAGATCTACCTCAAATGTGTCCAACTTGTGGCACAAAGTCCAGTCCCACTTACTTCCTGTTTGTTGAGGCTGTCGCTGTGTATGACCACCGCGGAGGGACCACCTGTGTAGACTGATTAGAGGCCGGCCCTTCCCCCTGGTCCTGCTTCTCAGTCCCACCTGAAGTGTGCATGATTTACAGTGTGTTTGAGCAGATTGATCCACTGCTGTTTGAATGCTCCATGAACAGGCCACCACTGCCCCGCTGCTGCCTCATTACAGATCTGGAGCGGTTCCTTCACGCAAACACACACCAGCCTCCACTGCTCCGTCAGACGAGACTCTTGGCACCTCTGGTTTTTAGATCGCATAGTGGTCATCTTGTTTTTTCTGCTGTGATTCTGTCGTTTTGGCTGCTGACTTGAGGAGGGCGTAATCGTCTGTTCGGGGGGTTGGGATAAATCTACTGTTAATGAAACACTTGCGTAGGATTTGGGGCCTTGAAAGAAACTATGCGAGTTAAAAGCAGCACAGTTTGAGGTGTGCTTGAGGCCTACCTGCAGAGCCATAAAACACTACTCCGCTCTTTTCACACTGTGGCTAAAAGCACTGGGGCTGTGCTAGAATAATCTGTGCATGGCATCTGTTCAACCCCTCTCTGTGAGAAATATTTCCATTCTGCTGTTTAAAAAGCTGGTAGGAGTCAACTGTATTGACAAAAGTTTATATTTTCACATTCAGATACTTTTGCAATCAATGAGAAATGTGGTGTAATGTTCCTTTGAATATATCTTGGTTGAGGTTCATGCAAAGAAGTGGATATGAAATTAATGACAAAGTAAAGAAATTTCACTTTTTAGCCTTGTTTGAAAGATTACACTGCAATATCTTTATTTTTGCTATCATCTCTCTTTGCAACTTCAATCCAATCCACTTAATTTCTACAGTACATTTTACAAACAAAAGCCAATTCCAAAGTGCTGCACCTAGTGAAATATAAATCAACAATATAACACAATAAATACAATCTAAAATGGATTACAAAAAAGAAAACACAGCATAAATAAATAAACACAACTCATGAGGTGTTAAAAGTCAGAGAATAAAAGTGGGTTTTAAGACTTCAGAAAACATGTAGATTATTTTTTGTATTATTATAATAGAATATATACTTGATCTCTTCAAAACAACCATTGTGATCTTGCCACCTTTTAAAAATAACTCGACTGATTTTATGTCGGAATTTAATTGAAATGTTCACAATAATCCACAAAATGATGCTTGTTTTAATCGCTTGCAGAAAACCCTGTGAACAGCCAGAAGATGAATGTGCTGTTTGTTAGTCAACATGAAATCCAGAGTCTCTAATGGCTCTAAGTGTAACTACTGTGCCTTCATAATGAATCAAAATGGTGGATGGAAACAGGCTTCTGCACATGGGGGTCGTGGTTTCACAGCCGTGCAGGGGCAGACAGTTAGACTCAGCTGGTAGTCTGTGCTTTTATGGGGCCTCTGTGCTTCCTCCCACATGAACAGGGCCAGAGCCGTGTTTGAAGCTGGCCCAGTCCTCCTCGGGCCCTGGATGTTGGCTATTGTTGCACATTTGGCACCACTGAGGTAGATGTGCGTCTGCAGCACAGCGTGAGATGGCACAGTGTGTGTCTAATGTGGTCACATGTGCAGCGGTTCATTAACAATTAGCCCAATGGAAATTATATAGTATCTATACAGCAGCACAGCAAGCATAAAATACTGTGCCTGTGTCAGATTATTTTGGCAACTAATTGTATTTTCTGTGTGAGTAAAAGTATTGTACAGTGACTAAAGGTGGATGACCTTGTCTACAATTATAGATTGAGGTACAGCAGTTGTAAAGACGGCTGAATATAGTCTGTAATAAGAAAACTACCAAAAACTTCTAAAAGATTTGACGGACTGAAAACGTGTGCGTTATCTTCTAATTAGGATAAAAATATTCATTTTACAATTTTGTGAAACTTTAATTTAATGACATTGACGACCATAAATATCATCCTTATTGTTATCAAGATGATTAAACACGTTTAATTTTGTTATCAATTAGCTAGGTGAGGCTCATCCTTTTGTCAACCCTCAAAATGATGTTAAAAGTGTAATTATTTTAATCTGATTTATTTACACGTTTAACAAAGTTGTATCTCCTGTACTTTGCTTGTGCACCTGATTGAAACCTGTGTTTTTCTGTTTCTCGTTTCTGCTTAGACACAGACCCACGTCTTTTAGAAAAGCAGGAGCAGACACAGCCCACATACGTCGCTCTGAGCTATATAAACAAGTAAGTGAACTACACAGAACCTTTTCAATACAAACTATTGGTGCAAATCATTTGATTTACTCTTGTCTGTGCAGTACTTTGGAAACTGTCACGTTTCTAAAATGTTCTATATCAATAAAGTGGATTACATAGAAATAACATTCATTTTTGTCAATGGCAAGTTCCTTTTTCACCAATTTTCTACACCTTTTGTTTCTCCCTATGTACAAGTAGTAGTAGTACAAAGGTCATGTTTTTAGTGTTATTGGTTTTTTTGTGTTGTTTGTGACAAATGCTAATTGCGTAGCGCTTGCGTGTTTTCTGCACGTCACTGCCCGTTTACTTTGACTCCAGGTTTCAGTTGGTTTCTTTTACTGCCGTTGGCTCATCCCATTGCACTTTGATATGGTTCTTGAATGGTGGCGTTAGAAGTTGTAAGCAACAAGTTCATATGCAAGAAGCTACTGTCTCCCTGCCTTCACCAACACGTACTTGATGTGGCTCTTCTGTCATTTGTTAATTCCACTTTTTTTATTTAAAGATACACATTTGCTTTACTATCCACCGTAAACCAAGCACAAGGCCGTCTGAAACAAGTCACTAAAACTCGTTGCATGTTCGACGTCAGCTTTCATGTCACATCTTTCCGAGTCACTGTTGGATGTTTTTGGAAAGAGATTCTGTACGCGAGTTTCGCTCCATCTCAGGTTCATGACGGATGCGGCGCGGCGCGAACACGAGGCCTCGAAGAAGAAGGTGCAGCCAAAGTCGTCTCTGAGCGTGTCCCGAAACACTCCGCCGCGACACACCAACGGGAGCCTGACTCCCCCCGTGACCCCGCCCATCACACCCTCATCGTCCTTCCGCAGCAGTACTCCCACAGGTTTGTTTATTTAAAGGTGTACTGTGTAACCTCTCTTGGTTGAGGGTCCACCGCCTGCTCGTCCTGTCACAGTAATCACTATATGGACTATTCGTTCAATGCGTCAGAGATGCATCTTTTGGGCTCAGAATGTATTTGTTGCACTAGTGAGCAGGGATGTCAGTATTATTCAGTTAATCAATAAGCGTGATTATTCAGGTCACAATATAATGAAACTAAAACATTATAATTGTGACAACTTTAGAAGCAAAATTAATTTAATAATTTTACGTCAATCTATCGTAAACCACTTTTTAATATGGATGTTTTTGTCACATTGACTTTGAAAGCTTAATTTATTTTAACGTTTATTCATAAATATCATAAATCTGATCACAAACTTGAGGAATAGTAACGTTTTAGAGAATTTGAATTAAAAAAGATTAAAGATTCCACTGTTCTTTGATCAGAGGGTCAACTACTGTGAAAAATTCTGACGATAATTGTAACACAAACATCTGTTATGGTGACATCCCTACTCGTGAGATACTTTCTCTTAAATGTTGTAATTTGCTCTTCGGATTGTAGAATATTGATCACTCTTGATTAATTATCTACTGGTGTGTTTCATTGAGACATTTATTTTATTGCAGGGATTTTTTTCTTTACAATATGGTTCATCAGTATTGTTTATCGCAATATTTTCTGTATCAATATATCACACTCGTCTCAATTGAGATGTTGTTGTTTTGCCTGGAATATTACACAGTATGGCATTACACTTCAAAAATTACAAGTCAAATCTGTGGAGAGGCGAGCCCTCCTTTTAGCAATAAACACTTGCAAATGAAATATTAATTAGTTTAATGCCATATTGTGGAACATTTCAGGTAACACTATTGCGTTACCTGAAATGTTCCACAATATGGCATTAAACTTTATATATATATATATATATATATATATATATATATATATATTATATATATTTTTTTAATATATATTTTTTTAAATGGGACAAATATCAAATGCCATATTAAGATTCCTGGGTCATATGACATACTTTTAGTTAGTATAGTAAAGTTGCTCATTAGGTGCTAAGTTAAAATATTATTATTATCATTATTATATCAGGTTATGAGACGGGAAAGACTGATTGAGTTATAAAAGTAAAGTAAACCATAGCTTGTTTCAATGATTGATTCAATGACGAATATATAATATATAATAATATAGATAGAAATAGATAATAATCGCTTGATGTCAGTGTTTCTACATTTGCAACCCAAAGCTTTTCCTTTGCTCCTCTTTGCCTTTGTTTTTAATAGTTTAATAGTAGTAACGCAATATGATAATGTCTGTAATATTAAAATGTGGTCTTTTCTTATCTAGAGCAGTATAAAACTCAAATTGTGTCCTGTCATATCTGTTAAAGATTATCTAGTTTCAATATTCGTTATAATATTAATTTGTAGTATTGATTTTTTTTTAAAAATTATTTGCCAACCCTAGTACAGAATTTATTTTAATTGTACAAAGGTTGACGTTGAAACTGAATTTGCAGGTAGTGAATGTGACGAGGAGGAGGTGGAATTTGAGGAGTCGGACAGTGACGAGTCGTGGACCACCGAGAGCGCCATCAGCTCCGAGTCCATCCTCAGCTCAATGTGCATGAACGGAGGGGACGAAAAGCCTTTTGCCTGTCCTGTCCCGGGCTGTAAGAAGAGATACAAGGTAGGCCCGGTGTGGTGTCATTTACAGTTTCGATTTAAGCCTATAAATACATTCTGGAGATATTGGCCAATCGTGACCCTGGGACAATCTGCCATTTTGTAGCGATTGTTACATTGGGCTCCACAGCTTTCCCTTGTAATGCAGCTCTGTGCTTAAACACATAGTCACTTCTTATCGGTCAATTTTGGGTGCTATAAGTGAGTGACAGGTGGATTTAACCAATCACAGCGTCTTATTTCTCGAAAGAAGCAGCCAATTGTAATAAAATATAAATTGTTCACCTCTGAAAATCGTGATGTGAATAATTTGCTATATTAGCCACACCAAACTGAAATGTAGGGCTGGAGTCCTTTTTAGTAAGTTTGTTCATCGGCCAATGTTTTGGGGTTAGGGTCAGTAATATTGACTTGGAAAGCACTTCAAAAAACGCTGTACAAATAAAGTTTTGCTTATTGACTGATTTATCAACCACATTTTTATTAGTTAACTAATTATTTCATTAGGTTTAAAAATATTTAAATGCACAACAGCAAAAGATGCATTGAAAAGAAATGAGTTAACTAGACTGGGAGTGACTGGACATTTTCCTTCTGTGTAGTTTTATATCTACTGTATCTTATTTCATCCCTACTACTCATCCAGGAGTCATAGAACCATAGTTACAATTCTGTACTTTCATTTTCCCTCCAGATTCGAATCATTTTGAGGCTTTGCCAGCTGCCCCCCCCCTCTTTAGTCCGCCAATATTTTTTATAAGTTGCCCAATATTTTCGACATGTGTCATCCACTTGTCATGTGCAATAATGTAATATTCTTATCTCTGGTGCAATCTTACTTATCACTTTACCTGTAATTTATTCTATCCATATGCTGCACTATCCATAATCATAGCCATATCCACTTTTTGTATATATAATTATAATACACTTGAGTAACTTTACTAGATATTTTTAGGATATTTATTCTGTCCATATGTTGCACTGTTAAATAACCACGGTCATAGCCACTTATTGTACATTTTAAATTTTTCATTTTTCACATTGTGTTAGATTCAAGACTACTTTAAAGTTATTCCTCTTGTTTTTATTGTATGCATCTATTCTTCTGCTGTTATGGAACGGTGCATGGCAACATTGCAATTTCCCCAATGTGGAAAAAAATAAAGGTTCTCTTATCTTTACAGAAATGTGGGTATGTGATGAGCAACAAAGAATACTGCACTTGTGTATTGCATGTGAACATAAATGCGTCCCCACACACGGTCCACTAAAGCAGTGTTTTACTGGATTTTCCGTCCACATCTTTCACATCTGGCTTGTGCGGTCGGGATAAATTATGTGCAGCCAGAGAAAATTGCATTGCTGACGTGAATGACAGTCTTATGGGCGATAACTTAGTCTCAGTGTAAGGAAGTGGCAAAAGAAAAGTGTTCAAATGTTTGACAATTCTTGAATAATGCATGTCCAATTCTAAAAAGTTTTCGTCGATAAAATGTTGTTGTGGTTCTTTTTAAATTTTACATAATCATGCAATAAATTGATTGTCTTGCAGAATGTTAACGGGATCAAGTATCATGCGAAGAACGGCCACCGGGCCCAGATCCGGGTGCGAAAACCCTTCAAGTGTCGATGTGGAAAGAGCTACAAAACGTCTCAGGGCCTTCGCCATCACACCATCAACTTCCACCCTCCCGTCTCCACCGACCTCATCCGAAAAATGACGCAGTAACCAACTCCTTGCACTTTTTTTTCAAACCAATCACCACCGGCACCAGCTCTTTGTTACGCCTCTTTTATTATGTCTCATTTTTACATATTATGACACTATTTTTGATTGCATGGCATCGACATGTTATACATTTTATATTTTATGAATAATGTGGATTGTTCACAGTTTTTGTATTTTGCACATTTATCTATCATTTATTCTTTGAAGTTTGTTTTCAGTATCAAAATTAAGTATCAGTGAGAAGACAACAGTGTTCAACTCACTAATTGTATTAACTTTACAGTATAAATCTTGTTTCTTCTGTAAAAAATGACATGACACAAAACGTAAACTCAGGGGACAACTGTAAGCATTTCAGCACCACATTACTAGCAAATAAAAAAATAGGTTCCAGATTTTGGATGTGGTGGTGAGACAATCAGTGCCGCTGCTCCCATTACGCACATAACGTGCAGTGCGAAGGGCACCAGGTGCTCCGAGGGGGACCACCTACCTGACCAGGCACTTTGGACTGTATGACAGAATAGGCTAATTGTGCAACAGCTGCACGGTTCCTTTTACAATTAAATGCGGCGCATATATAGTAAGCCTACTTTGTCTTAAGTTGTTTATCATTTAAACTAACTCTAGGACTCGAGTGACATTGTCGTTCTCCCTCTCCAAAGGGAGTTGGAGATGCGCATGGGCAGCTCCAACAGAAGTATTCTTTGAACCACAGGGAGCAAAACAATCTTTAGGTGATGAAAATCAGCATCATATTCAATTAGAAACAGTGAAAAAGAACAAATGAAACAGGACATGTGAAACGTCAGCTGCTGCGGTAAACTGCAGAGCTGACGCCATGGCATGCACAAAGCCAAAGTCTAAATTATGTTTTCATAAATCTCACAGAAAGCATCAGTAATTTGCAGCCTGTCGTGTTTATGGAGCCTCGATCTGATCTGCAGAAGAGAAGGACAAGGGCTTTGGGTGACGCAAGAGCAGGGGCGGAGCATGGAAATTTAGGGACTGTGGGGTGGATGGGATGTAATTTTATTGCATCTAAATTGCACCAGAGGACAGGAAATTATATGATCCCCAGACCCCCCTAGGATTGTGATTCAAGCAATAATGTATTTTTTACGTTAAGTTCGAACGGGGTTGGGGATATGGGGGGCACCACTGAGCATTTTGGCTTAGGGCACCCAAATGGCAAGCAGCGGCCCTGGAGACAGCAAAAACTCCCTTCACAAGTTCAGGAACCTTTTGTTTTTGTAGATCTCAGCTGGAGGACAGAGGAATTGCTCATATATTTGGAGTAGAATGTTTTCATGAGACCACTTTTATGTTCATTGTTCCTACTGCTCCCTCAGTATTTTTACAGTTATGCATTCAAGCACTTTTTAAACAATATTTGACAAGCTTTTTGCCACTGTGCAAGGTTTAAAATGTTTAGTGAAACAAAACCTCTGCACTGTTGTATGTATGAGACTCTTTCATGCAGCTGCCTTTACATAAAGGTTGATCCCCAAACCTTTTTCAGCATTGTTCTGGAATCTTCTGATGACTCCAGTTGTTCATGTGTGCCATCGTTTGATACAAAGGTCTATATTTTGGCTTGCCGGGCTAGAATACTTTTGTTACTGTAACACATTCTCACATTTATGCAATACAAGTGTGGGAAACATGCCTTCTTTGTGCCATATAAAAATAGAAACCTCGTCTTTTCTATACATTTTGTTATAAATGTTGCCACAAAAATGAGAATTACAGCAAGTAAAAATGCATGACAATTGTTGTTACATCTTGTGACAGTATTGTGCTGCCAGTATAAGTAAAATTGTTGTTCCATATTGAATGTAATGTTGAAAGTACAATAAGTAAAAAAGATTGTGAATGCAAGTTTCAAACCCATTCTGTATTTCAACAAAAGTTGCTTTATGTAAATGTTTTAAATGTTTGTTACCTTGAAATACATGTTTATGACACAAAAAGAAACCAGATTTTTTTCCCCAACAGATTCAAAGACTTTTATTGTAGATTATATTAGATACATGAACTCGCTTAGCAAAGAAATTAAATAAGTTAAAAGTGATAAAATGAACGAGGGAAGAAATAAATGAAGCGTTGTTGCATGCACTGGTACGCAGATGTTCAGAAAGAGATTTGGACACACAAATCCACTTACATCAAATCAAAACAAGTAAACCTAACATACTGAACACATACAGTTGAGGCGCTCACAATATCATTGGCTTAAATCTTCTCTAAAATAGATGATCTAAGGATAAACTATATATTAGAGTAAGTTAAAATGATCACCTTTATGTCTCCCTGACTGCAAACTCTGCACCAAGGCTTTTTTTCTCGGAGGGATGAACAAATTACAGTGATGTTTACAAGAGAAGCGTTTGATTGGATGATTTCAAATGTTTGGTAAACACATATCTCTTTCCCTGATATGTTCCCCATGTAATTATGATCACTGAGTCAATCGAGTAAGTTTTATATACTGTACATACAAACAGTCGTTCACCCCTTGAAACAGTTAAAACTTTCCGATTTCCAAATGTCTTTAGTTGCCTTACCTATACACACTAGATTTATTATCAAAGTTAAAGTCAGATTACACCTGATCCTCACACCTTTACATGCAGAAAATATTGTAGAATGCTTTGTTTATGGTTACCGGCCGGACTGCTTTTGTTTTTCTAATCAAAGTTAAGCGGATGGCTATCGAAGTGAGTGAGCACGTGGTTTTCAAACATCTTCTGATCACAGTCCAGAGGGAACTGCTCGCTGCACATGGGGCAGATTTTCCAGTGGCTTTCGACGTGCTCCTCAAACTTGCTCTGGTCGTAGTTGGGCGGGAAGATGACCTCGCACAGTGGACAGCGTTTCATGTCCATGCTGCACAAAAGATAAGCAAGAGGAGAAAGTATGCATGAAAAAATAAAAGTGAAGATGGAAGCAAACCAGGAACACGAGAGCAGTGCAAATAATCGAATTTTAGTCGAGATCAAGTCGATGATCAGCTTTTGTCTTTTGAATCGAGAGGAGCCGCTAATCCGGGGTCAGTAAAAGCATGTGGTTTGGAGCAGAGTTCAGCTTTTGGAGGGAGAAATGCGACTGTTTTGCAATAATTAAAAGTCTGAATTGTTTAGGTTTGTTTAACGGTCCTAAAAGGTATCAAAAAGTAGCTTCCACAGTGGTCTGGCTCACTTCAGCTCCCATAACGCTTTTGAGTGAGATGACTGGATAAGAGAATGCAGACTCAGGTGAAAACAGCAAAAAGCAGATATATAACAGAAAATAATTTCTCACTAAACATACATTTTGTTTTTATTTTTTCCTTTTTTTTTCTCCAAAATGTTAAAAACACACCAAAACACCTGACACGGAGAGCAACAAAGCCCAGACAACTAAAAAACAAAACAAAAATTATGGCACAACAAATCATTTCCTGTGATTGTAAGATTATATTTTGAACCAACAAGAGAAACAAAAGTTGTTAAGAAACAAAAGAAAAAGCTAGCACACATTCACGGTTCTTTCATTCTGCGGTTTCTTGTTTAAGACAAACATTCTCCCCTGAACAATGCATCAAACGTCAGTCAAACCCAATGCATTTCATAAAGAGATGCCAAACCGTTTCGTAGAGGCACAGAAAAGGGAAACAAATGCAGAAAAAGCTGAAAATAAACCCAGAATTACTCGGAATTGGTACCAATTTTTTTTTTAAAATTAGTATGTTTGGTCAAAAGTATAATTCATGTATTAAGAAAACGTTTGTCACGTTTGGGTGACATCAGCTGCTCATGTAGTAGACCTGGAGCTGTGCTTGGAGCGTGGAAACGCACGCCGCCATTAAATGAAGCGTGCCAAAGCGAACCAGTCTAAGGGACCAATGTGGCTATAATATTGGGGAGATGTCCTCTGCCTTTGAGAGACATCTAACAAACAGCTGTAATTGGATGGATCGCTGCCAGACGTGACAGAAATGATTTGCTGTGAGTTGGGTCCTAGACAAAGAAGTGGCTGGCCAGAAATTCACAAGTTCGGGCACCTCTTCAAAACCAAAACTCATTTAGTAATTTTCGTTATGGATCAATAAAGTTTAAGTCCATTATATATTTACAGAATCAATTGTGGTAATGTTTTAAAGTGACGGTAGCAGTGATATTCCAAAGTTCTACAGATGAAAGGTTACAGCACATGTGTAACTAGTGTAATAAAAAGCATCTGTCTTATTCAAAGTGGGTGGTCGTCTCCCTGTGCAGAGCTGCGCACCAGAACAAACACTCAACACATGTTACAATGCACAGGTTTAGTCACTGTGGGGTGCGGCAAACCGAGATGGCATTTATGAGAGCGTGGGGTGTTACCTGGAATCAAAGCAGAAGGCGGTTTGTCCATCGTTTGTAAATGGGCTGGGTGTTTCGGGTGCTGCCGGCGGTTCATTGGTGTTATCCTAAATATAAGAGCCATTTTTGATTAAAGCCAACATTTAGAGTCGAGGAAGGGCGTGTTAAGTTTTTAAAAAGATTTTTGGCGTACATTGTTGTTGTTGTTCTGCTTTTCTGCAGAATCGTCAGGACCCTCCGGGCGGCTGGGATTGCGGGTTGGCTGAATACACACCACATTGCTGTCCCATGAGGGTGGTCCCACAGGGGGCAGTCTGAGAAGCTGGTCATCGGAGAACTCCTCATCTGCCTCATCTACAGTAAAACAATACATAATACAGGAAAATGTCACCTGCAGTAGGGCTGGTAAAGTATCTAAATCGGTTGTGTTCGTGTTTTATAATTGGATGATATCATGGTTTCAGGGTGGGGCCTGTATAACTATGGGAAATTTGTCATTTTTAGGAACAAATCTCCACACAAGGGTTGAATAACACTTTTTAACTTTCTGAAGCTTTAGTGGAAGACATTTTATTTACTCTTGTAAATGTATGTCGGGTAATTACAGAGATATTAACCATAAACCATCAACATTATTTTACTGTGTACATTTTAAACAGAAGCATTAACTTTGAGATAAGACTGACAAATATGAAATATAGAATAATATTAACATAATAATCACATAAAAACGACATGGTTAGTAGATAAAAAAGACTCCATAGAAACAGGGTAGTTTGAGGTTTGCAAAAGAGAAATAATTGCAATTTCAACTGATCTTGCAGCTCTAAAACGCAGTAATTGAGCCAAAATGAAAGGACACTTGCCTTTATTGTCTGAGATAGAATATGGGTTCCCAAAGTGCAGCTTACTGGGGCTCTGTGACACCAGCAGAGGCGTGGGGGCATCTTGGGCATAAGGAACTGGGTACTGCAGGAATAAAGGCACTCCGGACTGCACGTTTTCCAGATTGGGTTTCTCATTAGCTGCCTGGTCTGCCTTTTTAGAGCTGCTGCTTTTATCCTGGAAAAAACAGACACGCAAATTAAAATGCCAAACACTAAATCATGCATGCAGGGATAATTATACGTTCTACTTTAATAGGACTGTGCAATTAATTGAATTTTTAAAATGGAATTATTGCTCCAAACAATTACAATAACTTTAAATGAAGTATTCACAAAATCTGGAGTCTAATCTACAGCGAAATATCAATCACAAAACGATTCTGGTAAACAATAATTCCTCTGTTTTTGACAATTCATAAATCATTGTTACAAATAATCACTACCCAAATAAAAGTCCTTCTGGTTTCAAGTTTCCCTCTGCTTTATATAAATATGAGATGTAAGAAATAGAACGTACACAACTACTACTCTCAGCCAACAACAGCCCTGAAGTCCTCACGCTGCTTTTAAACACACAGCTTAATTAACACCAAAACGGCTCATTTTCAAAGAGAATGAAGTGTTGTGTTTAAGTGATGTAAACAGCAGACGCCAATTTAATTTGCAGTCTGAACCTCAAATTGGGTCATTCTGCTCCTCTTAGCTGTACCAGTATTACCTCCAAGCAACATTTTAGGCCCCCAAAAACCTTAGTGTGGTTCACAGTAATGTAATGGAAAAACAGAACTCGTTTACTTTGCGTCTTCAATTAAAGGCGCATTAAATGAGCTCAAGCGGTAGTTGCAGAATGGCACTGAATTGCAGTTTTTCTTTGTGTGAATGGAGTCTATAAAACCAGAAAATGAAAGCTGTCACAAACCCCCTCTGGTTTTTCCTTTGCTCTCACAACAAGCGCTAGTGCATCTTTCAGTTCCTTCAGCTCACGTCCTTTTTCAGCGACCTGGCTCTGGGAAAACAGAAGAAACGATAGTGATGAAGTTCCTACTGGTTTTGAAAATGCACTAGGGCTGCACGAGTTTGGAAATATACCTACGTGCGATTTGCGATTTTGTTTAAATAGGAGGTTTCTGTTTAGAGTAATCAAACATAAACAGAACAGCTAAACTAATAAAAGAATCCTGTGCATTTCAGAACGTTTGTTAAGGTTACAGAGTTAGAGTTTACACATAACCAGTTTACACATAACCAGACAAGATATTATATTGTTTACAGAGAAAACTAGGAACCACTTTATAATAACTACACATTCATTTGCCTTAACGGAGCATGAACAAGGCTTAATTCATGTTTATTAAGCATGTTCTTCTTAATTAAGGTTAGGTGTTATATTAGTAAAGTAATTACTAAGCCTGAATCATTCGTAATAAACAATTTGTTCAGTCTTAACTAAGGAATAAGTGTAGTTATGATACAGTAAAGTGTTACAGAAAACTATGTTATTTCAGTAATTGCAGCCTTTGCCATTTGCAAATTGCGACTATACAAATGGTATTTTCGATTTGATCGCGATAAACCTTACAGCCCTAAAATGCAAAACAGTAAAAGTTTCATTTTGAGCAAATGATCAAAGCAAAATAACCTGTTTTAATTTCTACCAGACTCGAAGCAAATATCTGCCTGATCTGAGCCAAGTGCAGCATTAACAAAGCAACTAGAGACAATGCCCCGGAGCCAAACCATGCTTCTGTCCGGTCTCTGACATAAACAGCCGTAAAATGTCATCCCCAGAAAGTCCTGCCTATAAACAACAGAGCGACTGTGCAGTGCTCCAGAGAAAAGACCGTCCAAAGCTTTATCTGAGAGCTAAAACAGTCTGAAGGACTGCTCTGCTTTACACCCACACAAGAGCTTTGCTGGCATCCGGCAATCGGAAATATTCACCTTGTAGCGGTCCTCCTCTGCTGCCATCTGATGCTTCAGGTTTTCATTGATCTTCACCTGCTCCTTGAATTTCACTTCGATTTTAGTGAGTTCGTCCGCATACATACAGCTTCGCTCTTTCTCCTCCTTCAAAACAAACAAATAACAAATGAATGCAACAAAACGGATTTACACAGCCTTCAGAGGGACTTGGCATTGTTTCGAGATATGTTCAGTATGCGTCCTTTTGGAAATGTGTACAATTCAACTTAGACATTTGAACACAAAAAGGACTGTAAATGCAACCGCAACACCATCACAACATATGTTTACCATCAACATTTGCTTGCATTTCCTGTACTTGTCGTTCCGATCAGACGCCTCTCTGCTTATCCCCTTCAGTTTTTCTTGGATGATTGCCTCCAGCATCGGATCAGCTGAACCAGGGCTGCCTGTTGACACAAATGAACCAGTAAATAACCTTCAATCAATAAGAAGTAAATGGAAGTTATAGTAAGTAGCATGAAGAGTATAAAGACTCAGTACCTGGGACAGATGTGTCTGGGCTCATTGTCAGGGGAATTGCTTCTTGTGCTGAGAATTTCTTTGGATCCTACGGGTCCAGAAAGCGGAAATTAGATGCTCGAGTTACACAAACTACTACACAATGTACTGTTGCTAATATTTGTGAAAAGTCATAGCTGCTGCATGAAAGCTTTCTTTAGAGCCTATGTTTTATTTACAATATAGTTTGTTTTGAAAATGATGTACCCGGATTGTTTTAGGATTATTTTGTCAATGCATAAAGTGGTCTGCAAAATTAACTTTTATCGTAATATCTTCAGTAACGCTGCACTCTAAAATGTGTGGGTCGTACGGATGTGTTTGTCAAAAGTGCAACATACTCCTTGCTGGTCTGAGAGCCGGAGCACTTGTTTCTGCAGTCGCTGACACTCCTTGTATTTCTCTTTGTAGTGCTCTGCGGCCATGTGCAGGCGCAGCTTCAAGTCCTCCACTTCCCTCTGCAACTCGGCCACAACAGTGGGGTCCACAGTGTCCTCTTCAGCTTTGGCCTGCTGTAGAGGTGGGAAGATTAACTGGATAGACTTAATGATTAACTAGATAGTGACTTAATGATTGTCCTTACTGCCTCCTGCTTGAGCTCTGCTTTCAGCTGCTCCACCAGACGCTCCAGGCAGACGCACTTCGCCTGGACCTCAGTCTTGACCTGACGTAGAGTGTCCACCTCCACCTTTAAGTGGTACAGCTCAGACATGGTGCGGTCGCGGGCGCTCGAGGCATCTCTTAACTCAGCCGCCAGCAAAGTGGACTGCTGCTGATTGGCCAGAAGCTGGTCCTCTTTCTGTCGCAGCTGCTCCTTCAGGGCTTTCATGTCACTCTATGAAGACATCAAACTTTCAGCTCAAATATTACGCAATGGGCAATACCAATAAGGCTACAAATTATATCACAATTGTATTATAAGAAGTGCAATTATCATATCATAAATACTACAATTATTGAGGTAATAGAATGCCCTCTGCAAATAACAAAATATATCATTATAATATATATATTTTTTTTTTTCTGCAGCCCTAAATACCAGCACAACTAATGTATCTTTATGGTTGTATTTTACTTTACTGCACAGTGGCTAAAACACCAGAATCTGATTATTATCCGATTTCTGGACCTATTTCAATGGCATGCAAACCACAAAAAATCTGATGCGAATAATCAGATCAATAATCATGATCAGAAAGAAATCAGATGTTTTTTTTACATTTTAACAATCTTCTTACTTTGATTTTTAATTTGCACATAACCACAGTAATAAGCATGTTAATAGAATGGAAATAGTGCTATTTTTACAACCACGTTTGTTTATTATTCTTCCCATGAGTAATTACTATGAACTATAATTACACCATTAGTTACCATGCTATTTCCAGGCTATTACTGTGCTGCTAAGTGCTACATTTCACTATAGATAGAGCATAATTGTATATGGAGCATTTCTTTCATACCAGTGGTGGGACTTTGGCCAGGATTTCTCTGTACTGCTTCTCCTTGTCGGCGAGACAAGCCTGAAGCCGCCCCACTTCCTCTTTGAACTGGGCAATGGTGTTTTCCTTGTTTACATCCACAGACTTCAACATCTGTAGCTCCACGCTCAGTTTAGTATTCTCCAGCTCGCGATTCTTTAGGTGAATCTATTTGACATAAACACAGTTAGGCTTTAACACAAGGCAAACAGCAAGACGTATGATTAAATTGTCAGTTATATTGTGGACCTTGTAGAGCTCCTTTTCGTCCCTTTCATTCTTAAGATGTGATTCCAGTCCATCCTTCTCTGTTGTAAGTTTCTTGACTCTGTCTCTAAGACTAGTAACATTATAAATAATTCAGATTATTGTCACAACGGCTAGAAAGATTTAGGGTAATTTGATCTCATCTAAATAATTACCTGTCCAGCTCGGTCTCCTTTTGCAAGCCTTTTTGTGTGACACCAATCAGATCTTCTTCCAGCTGAATGACTCTGGACGTGGCCTCCTCAAGTCTTCTCTTCACCTCCTCTTTCTCTTCTTGCAGGGCCTGGGAGGAATTCTGGATGTCCTTGAGCAACAACAAAATGAACAAAAGATAAACACATTAGTTTTGCCTTCAGATTTGAAAAGGATCACTATGTAACTTTTCTAGAGGAGGGCCCACCAACTGCTTGTTGTTTCCATGGAGATCTTATTGATTTGCCTTAAATAGTTCACGCACAGTGAGCGGGGTCACCTCTCCACAGATCTAACCTGTACCCTGGCCTGGTGGCATCTGGTGCTTATCTCCATAGACATAGACGTTTAATGCCATACTGGGGAACGTTCCAGTCACATCAATAATATCTCCATGGTGACAAAATAGTTACTCTTCATCTTACTTAAAGATGAATCTCTAATGTTGGGTTTTCTACCATTTCTAGTTCACTGAAACAATATTCATTTTGTTTTTTGTTGAGCTATAACTTCAAACAATAACGCATGTTCTTGGTAATATTGTTTTAAGTTGCATTCAATTAGTGCAAAAATATAAATAAAGTAAACTAAAATACGCAAGATATTTATGAGTCTCTTTTAGGCTTTAGGCATTCTCCCTTCACCTGGTTTAGTCCTGGTTGTTCTGGTGTAGGTTCGGTCCTGTTCTAATCCTGGTTTAGCTATGAATTTAATCCCAGTTTAGTCCCAATGTTATATCTGTGAGCAAAGCCAAAAATGTGGCTTGAAGAAATTGTGTGTATTTAATCCGCATCTTGCCACTAGGAGGTGCTGACTGACCGTTTTGATTTCTGTACATTTTTGCAGTGGAAACAGATGATTTTATTTGACGTGCCCGCTGATCCGCTCTTCTCACCTGGGTCTCTCTCTTGAGCTGGGCGAAGCTCTCCTTCTCGTGCTCACACTCTTTGAACAGAGCCTCTTTCTCCACCTCCAGCTGCTCCTTCTGTTTCTGCAGGACTGTCATGTTCTTCACCAGCTCTTCCTTCTCCCTCTGCACCTCCTCCATCTTTTGCTACAAAGAAATATAAGTTAGAAAACGTGTTATATGTAATAGGAAATGTCATAAAAAATATATAATAATTTATAATCTTTAAAGCAGCATCTTTAAATGTACATTGTCCCAGTTAAAAGATATAAATAAAGAATTTGCACGGTCAAAATTACAGTTGATGTAATGACTTTGTGTATAATTTGTAATAACATTATTTTTTCTTTCTTTTGCCCTAAAAAATTATGTAAAATGTTCTGTTATGTAAAATGTTCGGAGGTCTAAAGATAAAATTCAGCTGGTCAAAAAATGTGAATGTACCGTTCCGCGGCTTGTGTTAATGTCAAGGGCTGCTTATAATTAATAGTGTGAATGGCGTGTGTACCTCCAGGAACCCAGCTTTAGTGGTGACGACCAGGATGTCCGAGTTGCACTCATCCTCCACGGTGAGCAGCTCTTCCTCTGTGGGGCTGTTGGCGCGGAACAGGAAAGGTGTGCTGGCCCCCCGGATCTCGCCTTTGTGCGTCACGTAACAGAACTGGTAAAACTCGCCGTCGTCGTTGGGCACATAATATCCTGCAAGAACATACAACTGACTGTAATCTAAAAGGAAATAGACAACAAATTATTCTGACCTTTTATAATTACGAGGGATCTGATAACACACTACAATGATTGCAACTTCAGTTTGAAAAAAGTAATAGTTTATAAGAAATATTCAGGCTTAGTAGCTACTTCATTAATACCCAAACCCTAACGTCTTGATTAAGTAGTTACTAAGCCCGTTTGTTGATTATGAATTGAGTCTTTGTTCAGGCTTTATTAAGAATTACTAACTGTAGTTATTATAAAGTGGTAACAGGAGTTTTATTGCCAAAAATCACAGAATTTACAAACCAGAAACAGACTCATTAGTTTAAGAATACTAGTTTTGAACCAGATTATAGCTCATAAGTCATTTCCAGCAACAGTCCGTGATTTATTAATTTATGCTCTTGAGCCACTTTTCAGTATATGAGAAGAAATAAAACGCCAGCTCAAAATGTCATAAACACCAACATAAAATAAAATGGGGAAGATTTTTATTTGATTTAGTTTCCCTCTTGCTGTATAAAAACTTTAACAAGCCTCCGAGTGATCCTCTGACATGCGGTTATTAAAAGGTGTCAAAGTTAAATAAAACTATGGTATGATCTTACCCTGAAAGACCACGGTTCTGTTAACTGCGGTGCCGTCCACATAGTTCTCCGGCAGAGGCGACCACAAGAATGTGTAATAGTCCCTCGCGGTGCTCCAGCCGACCTGCGAGAGACACACACACATACGTATTCAGACGCTCCCACCACAGCAGCATAAGAAAACAACAAAGAAGGGTTAATAAGGCCTTAATTAACTTCATTCAAATCTACAGTAACAAATATGCATTTAATATGTCCTGAGTGCCCGACTGAGGGAAGCATGTCTTTAGTTTATATTTACTTATATTTGACATTTATTAAAAAAAAGAGAGATTTCAACCATGGAGGCAAAAGCAATCCTTATCTTCATTTAATATAATTCATGGCGTAAAATGTCACCTATTGCCTTCATGTAAGATTTTTTTTTTTTTATCTCAGCATGGTTATTTTTAAAGAAATGTTGATTAATATGCACTGTCCCTGAAATAAATGGATAAATTACTAGTTTCAATATGTGCTTATCATAATTCAATTAGACAAATTTATTGTTCGGCTTGGTTTTGTTTCCCTTTTCTGCTATATTTTAATTCACTTAACTCATATTTTATTAAGATTGTATAGTGTTTAAAGATTGTTACTGTTATATTATGGTGCTACTGTGCTACAAGTAATTTTCCTCATGGATCCATAAATTCCCAGTATTTGTACACAAAAAAAACAGCTTAAAAATTCTAACAAAAAACCAACGTGACTTATGTATGTAATTGATGGCCTTTTGCTCATGTGGTTCTTCAACATGTCCGATTGAGGAAACTAAGCTACAACTCATGTTTTACAGGACGAGCAAAATAGGTGAAAATTTTATACACACGCAAGTTGAAAATGAAAGCGAAATGTAATTATATGTATTTTATGTGTTGTTAACTGATGCCTGATGCAGGGGGAGCACAAAAAATACATCCATAACTTGGACCTGGTGCCATAAAACTGTCAAACTAAATCAAAGTCAAGTTGTGCTGCCTGGTTTTGAGTGCGTTCAGGCAAACACACGTATCCACAACACGCCCCGTCATCCAGCGCCACAAACTACTCCTTCAACAAACTGTGTGCAGCCTGACACGAAGCACAATCATTACTGTATTCACCTACTGATCATTCAATTAGAAGGGAACTATATTTTGGGGGTCAATATTTATCTTACGGACATTTTATTTGCACTACTAGGGAACTTATTCCTTTTATTTTACAATGATCAAATTTGAGCAGTAGAAGGTTTAATTCATAAGATCACTTTAGACTTTTAATGTTTCTTTTATTTCAGCTAATGAGTCATGATTCATTTACAATATGTTTCAAGAAATGGCATCATTTGGTTCAATAACATCATTTTGCTGTAGGGTTATCGTGTCAGTGGCAGAGAGTGGTTTGAATCAATTATTTAAAAATGTTTGCTCTATTATGGAAAAAATCATAATCAAGATGATATCATTATTCATTGTTTATTGCGGTCAAAATGATTAACCTAATGTTAAATATTCATCCAATGTAAAGTTTTGGGACACTTTTGTTTCAAAAGCCTATGTAGATTTGCTCCAGGTTTTGAATGAGGTCTCTTTCTGAATCTGAACATAAGTTAATTAATTTGTAATTGAATATTTGTAATAATTGAAACTATTACTTTTAAATTGGATTAATTGCACAGCTCTACATAACACACTTCAAAATGTGTCAATGTGACCTAACTGTGTGAATGCCATTTAGCGTAGAAATTGTTATTAAAAACGGATATTCAGTAAAACCTTTCCACACTAAATTGTGAGTGCTGGGAGTAAGAGACAACCAGTTGCTGCTACCGAGGTTCCAGCCCAAAGCTGTTAGCCACAGGAAGCAATGAAAACATGCACCTAGTTAGTAAGTGTCATTAGTGAGCGCTGGCCTTCACCAGCCAACTCTTTAAGGCGCTGCTGAGGGGTCCGGAGCAGGAGGAAGGAGAGGAGGAAGAGGAGCTCTTTCACTTAGTTAAAACCCTCTGGAAACCCATGTGTGCAGAGGAGTGGCATTAAGAACTGACAGATCACAACAAGCTCTTCTAAAGCACTTCCTGAAGTAGAAGTGGGAAATATATCAACATGTCCATAATATTGTGAATGTCATTTTGAAGACGTGTAATTTTTCTTAAATGGGTTTAAATTATATTGTATATTGAAATATCTCAAAGAGCAACAAAAAGAAATTATTGTAAGGAAAATGAACAGCATAAAGTAAATATATGCACATTTATAACTGTTTGATACTTAAACTTCAACTCGTGCATTTAAAACACATTTTAGCATAGTTCTGCCAGAGTGCCAAGATATCTTCTGATTATTATTATCGGGATACTTCAATAAAATATCAAGATATACATTTTTGTAAACAAAAACAAAACAATTAAATATTTTGAAAGTAGTTTATTTTACTTAATTAGCAAAAAAATTAAGATTTTTATTATATTTTTTGAAAATAGATATGCAATCAAATGTGTAAAAAGACTAAATATTTTAAACAAAATGTGAATGAACTCCAACATCAATGTTGAAAGTGCAAACATTTTGCTTTACTCCCTGTTCCTTTATTTGTATTCATGTTTTTGCAGCCTTTTAATGAATAAACGTAACATTTTACATATCCCTAAAACAACAATTATGATATCTATATTCTCCCGCTTCCAAACATAAGGCATTTTAATCTGATCCCGTTACATATGAGCACACTAACATATTATAAATTAGATACCGTTTGTGACATTGCCCTCCCTTAGTTTGCATTTGTTCATCGTTACAACATGAAGTCTTGGTACTAAGCCATTCATCTGTCGCCACTGTTAGAAGTGTTCAAATGATTTATGATACAACTAACAGACAGCACTTTTCTACACTCAAAGACACTCAATACAGAGGAAATCTGAAGTTCTGTGGTGCCACTTCAAGTTTCCCTTTAGGCTATAAACAGAGTGGAATGGCGTTCATCCTCAACAATGTGCTGGATCCAAAGTGCCAACAGCCTCGGGACATGATCAGATCCACCTTCAGCTGCCTGACACAACCTTCACACTGTGCAAGCTTTTTAATAGTTTGTATAAGGTCAAATATTTTGGCATAAAATCACAATATAACACTAAAACTTCATTGGCAACATTTACAGGGCCAGAAAAAAACCCTGAATAAATTAGATATCCTAATAAATAACACTCTTCTACAGTCTTAAACATTTTGTCTGTAATTTTGTCTTTGCTTCATTAGTTTGTCATTTTTTGTATTTTCTTTGTTAACATCAAATCATAATATAACAACAAACATCAAAGCTACTGCTGCAATGTAAATAATCTAAAATGTCCATAAATCAGACAATGATCTGATATTTAGTGTGCCATTGTGACATCTCTAATTCTAAGGATAGTAAGGTTTCTAGAAAACAATCCAGGATTATGACTTGGCAAAGGTTTATGCAGAAAGATTCTACATTTTGAAATTCTATATTGAAATTCTATACATTTGATAATCTTTAAATCTAATATCAATTGCAAATTTCTGAGCTGCTCAAGGGAATTAACATTGGGAAGAAGACTGACATGAGCTATTAAACTAAAAAAGAATCATATGCTCTTCAGAACATACAAAGGTCTAAGATACAAAGTTTGCAGGTTTTAAACGAATGAGATTGAATATTTTGTGGTTTGCAATTGCACTTTCAAATTGCAATTCAGATATGATTGTGATTAAACGATGACTGGTATTAAGATAAATCATGGGAGGATGGGCTTCTAACGGCATTGAAAGCGTTCATTTATTTCTCTGGGTTTGTGGGAAAAGCAGTGCTCCTCACAAGCTTGAGTTCACACATATTTCTGGTCATATAGGTCTATCATGCCACAAATAATGCACATAACCAGGACGGAATAGTCTAAAGTCATACATTCTATGCATGCCTATAGCCTATTATATACTGTAGACTTATTCACTTGTTTGCCCTGAATTGTTCTGTGTTTCCCCTCATATCTGCACAGTTTAGGAAGACATAACTAGGAGCAATACAAACACTTAACTTTTTATTGTCAAGAAGTCACGTGTTAAGCATTTTAAAATCTGCAACTCTGCAGTATATGATCATATCATGGTATTTTTGGTGATGGTGATCATACTGTGGAAATTCCATACCGTATTCAATCAGCATATGCATACCTTACATATACAGTTTATTTATCATTAGCTTTTGACAATTGAATATTAGAATTAAGCAAAACTGTTCAAATGACATAATTACCTTGAAGATGCCGACCCAGTCCTTGGGGTGTGGCTTGATAAACTGGGTGAGTGTATAGTGACACTCCAACGCTGCGTGGGGCAGATAACTCTTGCCCACATTCTGGAAGATCACATGGGCAAAGTTTGAGGTGTCCATGTTGTTTCCAATCAAAGGTCTGTCTGAGAACAGGGCCATGAATCATTCAGCAGCAACTACAAAAGAGACATTTCACAATTTAGATGAGTAACAGTTTCCTTTCTCAATTTAAGTTTGTTTCGCAGATTGACAAAAATAAGAAATTACAGTTCATACCACAGTCAAAAAGAATTATAGTGAACTATTTCAGCAACATAGAAAGACTTATTTGAACAGTGTGAGCCGTTTTCGTCGTCAACAAAAGTTATAATGCTGATGTCATTGTTTAGTAACTATAACAACGACGTGAGGCCTAAAGTGATTAAGTGTTGTAGCTAACTTAGCACAGTGGCTAACAATGTCCACGTTTATAACTCTCTAATAGGCAATGTAACAAAAGAAGTGCACATTTAATCACGATTAAAGATCATACTCACCTATATAAACAATAAGTAACCAGTTACAGTTGATGTGTTGACTTAATTAAGTAAAACGATCCCGAAAAGCATGAGCTAATCTAATCTAATGACAAGGTTAGCCACCGTAGTTAGGCTAGGCTAGGCTTTGTGTCGCTAAAAGCACGCGTCAGAGCAGCAAATTGTCTTAAACTGGCGTGTTAAGTGATACATAAATATAAATACAGTTCAAACATACCAAGATGCCATGTTAAGGTGCCGTCACAGTCCGAATGTGTAATAAAACAGTTGTTGACGCAGTTCAGTGCTTTCCCCTTTACCCTCTTCCTGTAATAATAACAACATTGCGTCACTTCCTGGAGGATGGTTTTTGGAAATCCCACTCGGTTTAGGTTTTGCTCACATCATTTTGCGGTGTTTCTACTACATGTAACGTAGTCATGTGTACACACAAAAAGAAAAAAAGTCATGTCTCTAAAATAAAATCGTCTAATTTTGGTCAACTCGATCTATAAAAACCGAATGGATAATCAAAGGCATGTTAAGACATTTACTACCATGGAAATACTTCAACTGGGAAATCTATGTTCATGAAAGTGCTTTTTTTTCTCTTAGCTAATGCTAAAAATGTAATCAATAATGTTGAAATAACACTACAAACGGAACTAACCTGTTTACAAAAAACTCGACTTGGCATTTTATGTCATTTTATGACGTCTGTCTGTTTTATATCTTAGCTCAAATATGTTCCCACAGAGAATGAATGGAACCAGAAGTGAAGATTCACACTTTTACGCCAACCGGAACAAGCCAGGCACCATCGTGAAAAGGGCCTATACATGGATCTATTCAAATATCACCGTTAAAATCAATATGACCTTTATAATCTAAAACCATTAAAATAGTACCTTCTGGTAAGTCACCATACCTCTGGTTAGTAAATACTTACTATATTAGGCAAATAAGCCATATCTTAACGCGTACTCGGGGTCAATCTAAATGTGAAAATGCAAACGTTATTTAAAATCATATTTTATTTTATTTTTCCCTACCAAACCGGATGACACCACCCCTGTATCTGATTTGCTGGGACAGAAGGCAGTTCTCTGTGAGTCCGAACACTTGATTGGATGAAACGCCTGTCATTAAAGTACGTAGCCCTGCGTCACGTGTAAGGTCAAGAGAAAGGAAGCATGGCCGCTGTGCTCAGAGGATCTCGGTATTTGGTGGGAGGTTGCCTCAAACATGTTTCGTTTGCGTTTGGTAAGAGGGTACACGCATTATTTATCATGAAACTAAGCGTAACCCGCGATGCAGCATGTGTCAAGGCTTTGTGATTTAGGTTTCACCGTACTAGTTAAAAGTAAATTTGCAGTTACTGGTAAGCTTCTGAGTAAGTTTGGTTTGGGGTGATGGTTCACATTGCTCCATCTGAACATTGTACAATTTTGTCTAGTTTTTCCAATAGAACCAGGTGTTACTTGCAAGAATCTGTGACTAGGTTTCCTTGGTGGCGTTTTAAAAGTTTAATCAAAATAATTCTAAATTGCGAAATCTTATTTGTCAATGTCAATGACAATTTTATTTCTTTTGCCCAATTACAACAATACCAGCTGCATAAAATGTAACACATGCACAAATAATGGTAAAATCACCACCAAATTCAGTGCAAGAGGGATAAGTACAAATACAAAAACAACACTTATGTAATACACAGTAGCAGCTACTTTTCCCCTCAAATGTTAATGGATTGCGTTGCATATGGTATTTAATATGTTGTTTGTGTCCTGTTATAACATTTATCCTTTGTTTAGCTTCTGTCAGGTCTATGGCCTCCAAGACACAAGTGGGCTTTGTTGGTCTGGGAAACATGGGCAATCCCATGGCAAAGAATCTGCTGAAGCATGGATATCCGGTCATTGCTACAGATGTATTTCCAGAGTCTTGCAAAGAAATTCAAGAGCTGGGTGCACAGGTACTTTGGCCATCTGTTTTTACATTTGATTTATATGCAGTTATTGCACTGAATGTTATAATTTACCCCCGTTTAATCTGTTTTATTTCTCAGATTGTGGATAATCCTGCTGAGGTAGCAGACAAGGCTGACCGTATTATCACAATGCTCCCCTCTAGTCCAAACGTTATAGATGTTTACACTGGACCCAATGGCATTTTGAAGTACATGTCTCCTAATGACATTCTCAATTCTATGCATTAGGGCTGCACAATTGTGGAACGAATACAAAACAGATTATTACAATAACAATTAAATTTGCCATTTATTATTTCAATTCAGGATTCAGTTCATAGTGCACATAAAAAATAAACATCTAGGTTTATACCGGTATAACTAATTCAAGAATCCCATGAGTTTCAAAAATGTCTGTAAAAGGCAGAATATGTTATTGTTTGTTGGCAAGATTATTGCCTAAATAATTCCAGCCTTTTGCAGCCTTTTGATTTTTCATAATGCAACCACATCAAATTGTGCAGCCCTGCTTAGCATTATCTATACTATATCTAAACTAAAAGAGGAATTTAGGTGATAACATGTCTTCTGTTTTACAGAAAAGTGAAGAAGGGTTCCTTGCTCATAGACTCCAGCACCATTGACCCATCGGTTTCAAAAGAGATGGCAGCAGCAGCAGAAAAGATGGGGGCCGTCTTCATGGATGCACCAGTGTCTGGAGGTATTTCTCAGTTTAATTTAAACTATCGCTTAAAGGATGATATTGGCCTGTATCACGAGTACCTTAAGAATTGGACTGTGGGTAAGCCCAAATGCACTTAACAACAGTTTGTTATGAAGGACACATGATGTGACGCCTAAATGTACGTTCTAATTATTATTGCACGTTATGCAATAATATCGGCAGTACAATGTGGTGGTCACTCTTTGGTGTCTATTTCTGCCCCATAATCACTGCTTTCAAATAAATTGGTATGTCATTGGCTTTTGTTTTTAAATATTTTGTGATTGCATTATAATGCTCGGTACTTCACCTTGAACTTTCCCATGTGTTTAAACAATGCAGATTAATTATTCTATTTGCTTTTGCAACCTGACTTCAAGTTACTTTAACTCTTGACCTGTCAAACTTTAACAGAATGCTGTAGATGAACTGTGAACTGCTACAAAGGGTACCTATAGATTTTTGAGAACCTTCCTAGATAAGTAGGTGAGCCTGTAAGAGTTGGGGCGAAACTCATCGCTCCAGGTTTAAAATCTAACACACGGGCAGTGCAGAACTGCAGTGACTGGAGCCTATCCCAGTGACTTTGAGCCTTAGGCGGAGTACACCCTGGACAGGGGCCGTCGTAGGGTTAACACAGAGACAGAGACAACCATTCACTCTCACATTCAGTTTACAATTTACCTGCATGTAACACATGCATGTCTTTGGACAGTGGGAGGAAGCCAGGGTGCCCAGAGAGCACCCACAGTAACACAGGAAGACATTCAGACCACCCAGAAAAATAATGTGATGTTGGTTTGGCCCTGTAATTGAACCCATGATCTACATATTGGGAGCCAAGAGTGCTAACTGCTCTGCCACCGTGCACCCCTTTCATCACACTCTACTCCAGGGTAAATTGCAAGTGTTCTACTGATTTGATTAGAAATCCAAGGGAATGATGATGTTTTAAGGTATTTTGGTATTCAAGAGATGAAAAGTTGGGTGTATTAAGAATCACAAGGTTTTTGGGCTTATTTTATAATATCGACTCTGCTTCACACCAAAAGCCTTAAAGGCATCAGTTTACTTTAATATATTTCTGTAGAATCTATGTAGCGTGTGAGGAAGTCGGACACAGCATGTTCCTTCATGTTTATTCCGGAATGGACTGTGCCGTTCTGTCGGCCCACTGCTCCGTCAAAAAAAACCTCACTAAGTAGTATAGCTAAAGGAAGAGTCGCGCCAATCCCATTGGAACTCAATAGAGAAGGAGCAACACCGATTTTATTCCTGGTGGGTTCATATTTTGTTGAGGCTTGGTGATATGGATACAAATCACAATTTCAGACTTTTAATCAGTGCCATATTTTATTTCTTTTGTTAAATTCCCAAAATAAATTCAAGTGGAACAAATATTAAAATGCCATGGTCATATGACCAATATGACAAGTGTTCATCCCTGAATTTTGTTAACTCCCTAATTTGCTCATTGTTCATCATTGAGGGACAGAATTTAGATCCAACACACTGAGGACTCTTGTGTCCAGAGTGAGACACAAACTCTGCATGTTGGCAGTGCTTGGCAGTTTCCAGTTTAATTTATTTTTGTAATGCCCAAAATCACAACAGCGGTTGCCTCGAAGGGCAATTGTGAAATAGAGAAGCATATTAAACAATATTCACAGGAAATGTCCCAGCATCCCCTGTCTTTAGGCCCTCATTTTCGGCAAGAAAAACTATAAAACCTTATGGGAAAAAGTAGAAATCCTACTCCCACGGACGGACTGGCTGCAGATGGTCCAGACTGACGCGCTTCCATTTGCACATGGACTGTGGAGCCAGAACCACTCACACAGGAGGAGAGAGGGTGGTTCATCTAACAAGACTGTTCATCTAAAGTAGAGGCCGTTCCTTCAGGCAGTTGAGGAGAATCCGGATCTACAGGCCAGTCAAGAAATGTATAGTTGGCTCGTGCACATTAACGACCCTTTCAGCGTTTGTAAACAAAACAAGTGTGGGCCATCTACAAACGACAAAATGAAAGTTAAAAAAAAAACACAACACGTCTAACACATCACCCATGGAAGGGTCTATAAGGCAGGACTCTTTGTGTGAGTCAAGATGGTCCCAGGACTGTTTCAGCTCATTGCGTAGTTTGCAGTGTTAAGCCAAGAGTTCTGTAATGCTCTGGTGTTATCTGAACGGATGGGAATTATGTGCATACGTCGCCGTTGAAGACTTTTGAGACCGTTTATAAGTGTCTTTCCTTCACCACAAATTAGCACTACTCAAGTCGAGATCCAATATAAGCCTTATAGATGCGTGTCAACATGGAGCTTTAAAAGTCATAAGGGTTTTGCTTCGCTCGAGAAGGAAATATTATGACACTCCAAAATCACCTGATTGTCTAATAGATTGAATGTATTTCTCAAAAGGTTTGAACTCTGCACAGCTTAATTATCTAGATCAATGTTGGGAAAACACATTTATTTTAGATTTTGAAATTTCTTTATTTAAATCCATTTGTTTTCAATTACTCCATCAATTCGGGATGATTAGGGACTGAAATACAAAAGTCACAAGATTTCAGGAAATACAACACTGATTTTGGCCCATCTCCAGTATGTCTGAAACCCAAACGTCATTTATAATGTTACTCACTGCAGCGTAGTTGGTCTCATCTGTTTCTGATTTTTTTTTAACAAAGTTGTCACTGAATAGTATTTTTTCCCCAACAGATTGAGTATATTTTGTTTGCCCTTAAAGATAACCATATTGTTTCCCATGTGAGACCTTTCAGATCTTTAGACTGTTATGTAAATGTTTCAACTAAAGCAGTCCGAGATCTCTGCTTTTGTCAGTTTATTTTCCATAGTGGAGCTTTATTCTTTCCCCTATCTTTTGCCTCCTGTGTGGGATTGTAATTAACATACATTTCCAGGTGTGGGAGCTGCCAGTTCGGGGAAGCTGACTTTTATGGTAGGAGGAGCTGAAGAAGAATTTACTGCTGCCAAGGAGTTACTCAGCTGCATGGGAGTTAACGTGGTGTTCTGTGGTCAGGTCGGGACTGGACAGGTATGACCCAATCATAGACTTCAACGCATGAAAAGAGAGACCTGCTTATTAATACAACTTAAATACATTTTCTCTTTAGGCAGCCAAAATATGTAACAATATGCTTCTGGCCATTGGAATGATTGGTACATCAGAAACTATGAATCTTGGAATCAGGTAGAGAAATTAACTTTTCTTGTCGTTTGATTCGATGACAAAGTTGACAGTTCTGCTTTTATTTCTAGACTTGGTCTTGATCCCCAACTTTTGGCCAAGATCCTGAACATGAGTTCAGGCCGTTGTTGGTCGAGTGACACATACAACCCTGTGCCTGGAGTAATGGAGGGCGTCCCATCTGGAAACAACTACCAGGGCGGCTTTGGCACCCAGCTCATGGCTAAGGTTTGGAGTAACAAACTTGTGGCAGAGTTTAGAAAACAAAAAAACATATTTTGCAATATGCAACAACCAAGAAATTCTGAAAATTTATTTTTAAGAATCAACCCTTATTCTAGCCAAAAATAAATAGTGTTTTAAAATGTATTTTAAAATGATTAATCTACCTCTAATCATTGTAAAAATTTAAGATTTGCATAAGGATGTTGACTTTATTACAATTTGAATGTATACAATGTAACGTTAGTTTCAGATTTTAAACTTTATATTATTTAGCAGGTTTTTTTTTAAATTTGTTTTTTTTGCTTTGAAGGTCCAGTGAGATACAATATTTCTTCTGCCAGTGAGGCTTGCCGATACTCTATCAAAATGTGTGGTTTTATTATATTGTTCGCTGTATGTTTTCCTTCAGGATCTGGGACTGGCTCAGAACACAGCCACCAACACAAAGACTTCGGTGCCTTTGGGCTCGCTGGCTCATCAGATCTACCGTATGATGTGTGCACGTGGCTATGCCAATAAAGACTTTTCCTCAGTGTTTCAGTTCCTGCGGGAGGAAGAGGGCCAGTGAAATAACGTCCAAAAATAAACAGGCCCAGAACAAGTGCAGCCGGGTCAAAGGACTTTTAACATGAAAAAATGAAGTGGTGCTGGGTTTTTTTTCAGCACGTGAGCGCTTCTTTTGAAAGTCATGTTTCGGTTCAAATAAACTTAAATTTCAACACTCCTTGGTAGAAAATGCAGGAAAACTTGGTATTTAGAGCACTTTCAGGAAGAGCCACAACACAAAAATGTGTGCAGAATCTTGTTTGTTTTTTTGTTTGTTTTTTTTTTGCAATGAAGTGGGTTCTGTCTGTCTTAACTGGTGTTCACGTAATTTTCAGGTATAAGATGATTTTTCCTCTTTTAACTTACTGTCTCTAGGAATGTTACTTTGACATAAAATTGTTTCTTCTTCATAGAAAATAAATAAAACAAGATCTTTATCTGACTTTTTCTTTAATTAACCCACATTAATTTTAATATATTATTGAATATTGTATTTATCTGTATCGTGTTCAGCCTTTAATTCTTGAACTAAGATTGAATCCCAGAATTAGCTATTGGCTGTGTCTTTTTATTTTGTCCTGTCTAGTCTCAGGCTTAGAAGAAGCTGCAACATGTTTCTGATCAAGTTCCACAAGAGCCACTGAGGGGCCAAGGTGCCACGGGTCATGCGATCACAACACAAAACCATAAAAAGTCCATTAAGCGCTGTAGGCTAAGAGTCTGTTGTCATCTGCCTGATGGCTCCTGCCGACAGTGCGCGCTTTGGTGTCCGGCCTCCAGCGGACTGTGCCGAGACCAGACAGTAGACAGGCTCGCTCCTTTACACTTTAAAAATGCGTGTTTCAAAATGTTCCTCTTTTATCAGACAGATACCTGAACATTAGTTAAAAAAAAAACATTTTAAAAAGGCGCATTTTAAGTTTTATTAGGCACATTTAAGATGGCTTTTGCGTATTTGTATTTTGTTGTAATTGTGCCTAAAAGGTAATTAATGATGCGATCCAAAACAAGTACCCGTGTCGCTCACTTCAACTCCAACACTTGAGACTCAGCAATTAAAACTTTGGAACTGAATCACAGAACTAAAAATGACTGAACAGATGTGGTAGGCTTTTGTCATAGGCTGTTGTGACTATATGTACAATTTTAGTCAAAAGAAAATGTTGATAAGCCTGTGATTTGCACGCTCAGGCTTTAAGTCATGAATTTGGGCCATAACAATAATAATAACATCATTTACAGCCTCAAAAGGAGAATGTTCTATTAAAATAAAGAGATGCTAAAATGTTGAGAGTTTGGACGATGTTTTCACTGTCTAAACATAAGCCCACTCACAACATGCTTCAAATCAAAAATTTTAACATTCTGTCTGCGCTTTTTTTTTATCGCTTGGGAAAAATGAGAAACTTTTTAAGGTGCCTAGGCCTATAACTTCTAAAATTTTAAGGCCTAGTAACATAGAGCTTTCATTTTGGATGTGTTTAAAAATCACATATGAATGAAAAGATAAGTACAAATAAAATGCTCTACCCTGGAAACATGGCGCAAACATGGCGCGGTGGATGTATTTTCTCATGCTCTTCAGTGACGCCTCTGTCCGGACACTTGACCTTGGCCTTCAGTCGTGGCCGAAGGGACGCACAATGTGGCCTAATGTGTGAGTCAATTTGCAAAAGATGATTTATTCATTGTTACTATAAGATGTGGGCCTACTACAAATCGTTCGGAAAAACATCTAATAGTCAACATTCTACATAGACTATACATTTGAAAATCCAATGGCATGGTAATGATAATTACAAATAAATGTGCTAATGGTCAAACGATAACCGCAAAAAGTAGAATTAATCCCCAGCCTATACGTTTAAAAGCTAAATATTAATATAAGCATAGTTTTAAAATAATCAATAGGCCTAAATGAGTGTGGTCAGGTGTTTACATTTGTGGAGACAAGTAGACCATTGGCATAAACGTGCATAAATACAAAATATTCTAACATGATTTTAGGGGGAAGGCCCAATAATTACCGAGTATTTATCATATGGATCTATAACCTACTAGTGGGCTACTAATTTCTGGCTAGACCTTTATCATCTCCTTTGCATATCACGTGTCTGGCTTGGGCCAATAACCTTGCCTCTTTCCTCTCAGGCGTGCTGCTATCGACACTCTGTCCGAGTCCTGTCTGTGCTCATTCGGGAGATTTTGAAAAAGAGTTGCTTGTCTTGATGTAGGGCATGCTATGACCGCACCTGTGCTACTACATCCACACTGGATCGACCCGGTGATGTTCCTCTACGATAGCGCCCTGGATGACAGAAACAAAAATATGGAAAGTTTTCCTGGAGGCAACTTTGCTGCAAGTCAGTGCAGGAATCTGTTAGCGCATCCAACTTCCTTGGCTCCCAGCACCACCTACACGAGCGACGTGCCAGTATCTGGCATGGGTGACCCTGGGAAGCAGTGCAGTCCCTGCTCAGCCACCCAGAGCTCTCCAAACGCCTCTTTGCCGTATGGATACTTTGGCAGCAGTTACTACCCGTGTCGAATGCCCCACGGTGGCGTCAAGGCGCAGGCCAATGCTTACACGGACAAATACGCGGAGTCTCCGCTGTCTGGAGACGACTTCTCAACTCGGGCCAAAGAGTTCTTTTATCAAGGATACTCCTCGACTCCTTATCAACCCAGTTACCTGGACGTGCCGGTGGTGCCCGCGCTCAGTGCGCCCTCTGAGCCCAGACACGAGCCTCTGCTGCCCATGGACACGTACCAGCCTTGGGCAATAACCAACAGCTGGAGTGGTCAAGTTTACAGCGCCAAGGAGCAACCTCAAGCAAACACGCTGTGGAAGCCCTCCTTACAAGGTAGGAAGTGCAGGTCATTCCTGCAAGATACATAGAGTCAAATACGCCAATGAATTATAGGCCAACATCAAAATATACAGTCAAAATTAGGCTATAGGCTGTATGAATGAACTTCCTCACCCAAAGTGTAATTGGACTCTTTCCTCATTGATTGGAGCACTTAGGCATATCAATTCACGTGATAGTAATAAAACGAATAATAATACATCTGTTTATTTTTATTCGAATAAAATTGTTCTAAATAAAGATACTTGATGTGTTTGTGTGCAGACAGTGTTCCTGGAGGCGACAGCTCCTTACGTCGCGGGAGGAAGAAACGTGTGCCCTACACCAAAGTGCAGCTCAAAGAACTTGAGAGGGAATATGCCACTAATAAATTCATCACCAAAGATAAACGGAGGAGGATATCTGCACAAACAAACCTGACAGAGAGACAGGTGACCATCTGGTTTCAAAACAGGCGCGTGAAGGAGAAGAAAGTTGTTAATAAGTTCAAGAGTTCTGGTTAGCGCTGGAAGGATGCAGGTTTATCAAAAACTGTTGACTAATTTATTTAGAAAGAACACTTAAGTAACTGCGGATCCGTTTGACCCATGAGTTTCCTTCCTGCTTTAATTGGATCCAGTCTCTGCGGCCTGTTGACACGGGACGGAAATGGGCTGCAACAGTTTGACCAAAGGCCATTCTGCGAGGGATGCATGTTCTCATTATACTGGACTGAGCAAACTATTGTGAAAAGAAGCCTGGACAACTGAGACCCCCAAAGCAGAGCCGGTTTACAACCCCAATGTAGCCCTGAAAGACGCACAGGCTTTTGCCTTTTCACGCCTTATTTTGTCCGGGAACATTTACATGTCCATGCATGGCACGAGCGCATTCATTCAAATGTGGATGTCTTGGTGTTCAGAATTTAACAAGACATCCACATTTAAACAAATATGTTTTTTGTCCGTTTTGTGTTTGATCACGAGCATGTTCAAATGTTGAAACGTGTAAATATGACTCAACTTGGTCCACAATATCTATTTGCCTGAATCCCAAAATAACCAACACTTTACAATAAATATTATTCACCGTTTAAACATGAAAATAAAAAAAATCTGTTTTCAACTTTGATTTTAAGTTTTCGAATGGAGATGCTGATTTGAAGCGTCCAGACCAGAGCCTTAGGCCATGGGCCTCAAAGACCCAAGCCCTAGTGTTTCTGAAAGAGACATGTCGCCATCTGGTGGGAGAGTCGTGTCAGTACAGTCCCAGACAGACAGGCAAGCTGCCTGGAAAGAGGGTTTAGCCTAAGAATAGCTCTGTATAATTGTTATTAAATTAGACTAGTATAATTGTAATCTAATAATAAGGGTGATTATTATTAGCCCATTTATTTACACTTTAGACCATAGAGGCTATTTCTTTCGGACAAATGCAATAGGCCTACCAGGGGGGAAGGACTGTCAAGTAAAGCAGCTGTCAAGTAAAGCGATCATTTATAACAATACAACTAAGCTGAGTCTGCGGCTTTAGTATGCAGCTTTCATTTGATCTCATCGTACATTTATGTTAAATACCCAAAGCCCCTAAACTCGCTCACGATGCACAGCGTACTGGACAGCCTTTACGCGCGGATGTTTTGCTCTCATCGAAACCGAACACTTCCGGAGACCCCCCCCCCCCATGGTGCCGCAGGTCCCACCCTCCAGCCTGGAGACCCCCCCCCCCCATGGTGCCGCAGGTCCCACCCTCCAGCCTTCCTCCAGCTTCTTAACCTTGGCACTCTGGGCGTTCAAGTGCTGGTTTGTCCGCTTCTGGCAATTTTAAATTTCTGTTGTTACAAACAAAAAACAAACAAAAACGTGTGTTAGTCACAAGGTAACACTTTAAAAAAGAAAATTATCTGTTAGTTTATTTCTTTTATCTTTGTCAAAACCTTTTTGCTGATTAAAATGGCTCCAGACAAAATGTCTTTGGTTTATAAATTATAAACAATGGTGTAATTTTAGTTTCAGAAAAACTGGCCGAATCGAAATGTGGCCTAAAAATAGGGTGGATTTTACAAAAGAAAAGATATTTAATCCTGCTTTTCAAAATGACAAAATGTTTTTGTGTTTCAATAAATCTGGTATTTTTGAGTTGTTGTTCTAATATTGTAAATAATAATGTTTGCTCATTTCATAAATCCTGTTTAAAAAAGCTCAAAGCTTAAACGCACAACTGTATAAAAAAAATAAGTGAAGATGTAATTCATAAACAATTGTTATTTTTCGTTGTATTTTATTGTCTTTATTTTCTGAGTATTTTGGCCAGTTTTTGCTATTTAAATAAATTACAAAGTGAATGGTACTCGTTGTTTCATATGAAATAAAGCGTGGGTTGTGGAAAAAGGCCGTGCCAAAGGTTTATGCCGGGTGCAGCAGACAAAGCCCGGGCCATTGACTGAACAACAGCCGCAGTATTTATTATCCATAGTCTTTAAACTACAGCTGCCTGCGAACACTGTATGCGCCTGGCGTTACTGCAAAGTTATGCCATTACGCACATCTCATTGTTACATTAACTCCACCTTTGTGCACTCACACAACCAAATTTAGTTTATACGGTACATTTTGCAAGTGACCGGCATAGTGTACACTCAATGCTAAAGTCAAACCTTTAAAATAAATCTAAATAAATACATAGACGCTGCATGCTCTGCGCACAGACCTCGGGTGACGCCTGATATAGTTGCAGCTTCACTCACATTAGGCCTCCTCTTAAGCCATTTAGCCAGAGCAGTTTGAAAAGAAAGGCTCCAGAGATTCCAAAAAACAATCCAGAATGTATGAACAAATCCGATATTGGGTCTAGAACTGTGAAAGAAGACGTTTTAATGAAATGATGAAGAATAAATGCACATTTTACATTTCCAACTGCTCATGCACAAAGACATGATTCAACAATATTCAGATATGTTCGATCACATTGACTTTCTAATGATGCTCTTGTCAAAACAGATGTTTGTGTGTGTCCTGTTGTGTTTATATTGTGAGTGTAGGTCTATTTTTAATATGGCGGGAACAAATATACTATTTCTACTCCATCCAAGAGTTGTCCTCGGCTTTTTTCCTTCTTGTGCAGTATGAGCTCTGCGTTATAAACTCATTGACTCATGAAGTGTACACACTGAGGCGTATGCTCGCTGTCACTTGTGCCAGTGGTCACATGGCTTTGGCCCTCAGGACTGGATGGAGATGGATTCCCACGTCAGCTTGTACGTCTAAGGACTTGAGTTCAGCGCTCTGCCTCAAAGTGACTGAGGCGCAGCACCACGCGGAGGAGCTATGAGTGGATTATTATTATTATGATCCAGACGTTTCAAATCGCGCACTATGGATTTTGACGAGCGTATTCCTGGCTCAAACATGTATCTTCCCAGCTGCACTTACTACGACTTCTCGGGGATTCCTCACTACTTGAGCCAGGGTCAGTCGTCTTGTCCAGTCTCCTACGCGTATCAGTCTTCTCCTTTGCCACAGGTCCCGTCCGTGCGAGATGTTGCGTTCAGGGACTATGGCATTGACGCGTCCGGCAAGTGGCACAGCAGAGGCGGCCTGGCTCACTGTTATGCGGAGGACACGGTACACAGAGACGGCTGGACAAGTTCTGTGTCACGGGGAACAGAACTCTTGGTTAAAAACGGCCCCGGTGTCAACTCCAACCCCACGCCAGGATTTTACGCGAGTGTTGGGAGGAATGGGGTCTTGCCACAAGCTTTTGACCAATTTTTTGAGACGGCGTACGGGCAGGAGAACACAAGCACAGCGCACAATACACCAGGCGCAACAGCAACGGCGCAAGGAAACGTAGATAGAGACCAACAGCGAGAGAAAGCCACAAGCCCCGCTTCAGCCATAGGCTCGGAGACATCAGCGGACAGTCCACGGTCTGTGTCAGGTCACAGCGACGACAAACAGAGCAAAGGCAGCGGTCAGTATTATTCTGCTAGCAAGGAATTCTGCGTGTTGCTCTTAAAGCTTTTATATGCTGTTTTATAAGCCCATGGTTTATGGAGGCCCTGCACATTTTGCCTGCAACAAAAAATTTGCCATAAACGACAAGATCACGTGCTTGGGAACGAAATTGGCCGTGAAGTGCATAGGCCAATGTTTCCAACTTGATTTCCACTTTTCTCACTCGCCATAGTTTACAAGCTTTTAAACTTAATTTTGCATGGGTTCATTTGTTAATGGGGCAATTGAGAATCTTCTAATTCAATTCAACACAGTGTAAAAGTCTGTGTGTGTCAATTTAATCAAACATTTTCACTGGTTCATATCTTATACTGATTGAGGCTACATGGTGTATTGTATAATCTGACTCTGGGCTCTGCTTTAAACTCTGCGTCTTACATAAGACAAATATTTACAAAATGTATTGCCGGGGATTTAATACAACAACAAATTCCCGTGAAGGACTTTTTCTCACACTAGAAAAACGACTCCTTATGCCAGAATGAAACCCAAAACGCACAAGAGAAACAATACTCCATGCCTTACCACGTCCAAATCACCCCCTAAAATCAATTTTATGGGTTTTTATACAATTTCACAACTTCCCCGACATTCAATGCTTAAGCAACATGTCCGGAGTCCATTTATGTTTACAAAAATGTGCAGGCCTCAAATCATTTTGGGGGGAGGACTTGAACTCCAAAGGCGATACTATGATCACCATAAAAGCCTGTATATCTGTATATACAATTATAGAACAAATATTTACATTTTTGCAATAACTATTTATGTGTTCTTTAGGTGGCCACAAGACGCGCAAAAAGAGATGTCCTTATTCCAAGTATCAGATCAGAGAATTGGAGAGAGAGTTTTTCTTCAGTGTTTATATCAACAAGGAAAAGCGCATGCAGCTTTCACGCATGCTGAACCTGACGGACCGCCAAGTGAAGATCTGGTTCCAGAATCGCAGGATGAAAGAAAAGAAGCTTAGCAGAGACCGTTTACAGTACTACACCACGAACCCTTTGCTATGAACTGCAGGAACACTGACTTTACCTGGATTTAATGTCACTATTATTATTATTATTATTATTATTATTATTATTATTATTATTATTATTATTATTATTATTATTATTATTATTATTATTATTATTATTATTATTATTATTATTATTATTATTATTATTATTATTATTATTATTATTATTATTATTATTATTATTATTATACATGTTGGACTTGTTCCAATAATTACCTAAACTATTGTTGGTGTTTTGTTATTTAGTGTGATTTCTTTGTGTTGTATAAACAAAATACATCATGTGTTTATTGAAATTTGCTGGTGTGTTTCTTTCTTCATCGTGCGTTTTAACAAGAGATGACATCTGATTTAACGAAATGGAAAGATAATAAACCACACAGCTTGGTTTAAGTGATTTTTGTTCGTCCAAAGTAAATTAGAACGTGTAAAACGAGATTTTGCTCATTGTGTCAGCACGCGCGTGTCACGTCTCAAATATGATATGTGTAGGTCCGATTTCTCTCTTTATTCCCACATGTCGGAATACGAGCCAAACATTTTATTAGTTGATATCCACTACAAAGACTTGGTTCCGTTTTAATATTTGATATGGTGTGATTACTTATTTGATTGAATTACAACACGACATGTAATACATTTTCAGGCATATCGTGATGTGTAAAGGTGATCTTAATCCGTCCGTTTGGAGCTAAAGATTCGTATGTCAAGCTGCAAGTGGAAGTCCAGTTAATGGTAACAATAGTAACATAATTCGCTGCTATCTGCTCCCCAAAACACTACTTGAATAGGGCTTTCTTCTCCCTTGTCCTGAGCATCCTGTCCAGTGTGAAGACCCTAAGAATTCCGCTTTGATTGCAGCACATCCTCCCAGTTGCTCCAGTAACCTGGCCATAAAACGCGAAGTCGTCTGGAGCATTTGGAGAGCAGTGCAATAAAGCGTCTGGGACCAAGGTTATTAACTGTGGCCAGGCGGCTGAAAAACAACGACTGGGAAGGATTCAAAACTTGTACTCCAGCGTTTTTGGCGTCATTTGCTATAATAACCAATATCACACACTCGGAATATCCTTTTATATGAAAAAGGCCGTGGAGATGTGTCCACTTGGTGGCGCTCATCAGATCAATGTCATTACCGTGAATTGAAATATAAAAGATGTCCCTTCTCAAAGTCTGTGGACAACAAGGATTCTTCTTTTTCAGGTAGGTAGGTGAACCCACAGGGGCTTTGAACAGCACTAGACTATAATGCCCCCCTGACTCCACATTAAGACATTAAATGCCATTTTTTATGGTTTGACATAAAGGAGTTCGTGACAAAACTATATTGAGTAAACAGAGCAATGTAACATCATTTTGGCAACAGTAGGACGTTTCTAGACCTGTGAGTCATGCGCCCTGGGAACATCTTATATTCCACGTTTAAGTACGTATTTCTATGTCACTTTGTGGCTCACAAACTTTTATCTTTATCGTTGACTTGTCGCTCGAAAAGTATGTTTTGATTATGCACGAGATTTATGTGGTTTTAACTGTACAAAACCTTTGACGCACATATTAAACTTTTTACGCACGGCTTTACGCAAGTGCCAAACGTTTTCTGTCGATACAATTCAAGTAAATGTTTTCGAAATTATATTTACTACTGTTTGTATAGGCCAAGCATATGCCTTTCGGTTTGACTTGTGTGTGTGTGTTAAGGTAGGCTAATGATTAAATAAAAGGGAGCGTGTATGTATGTATGTGTATATATGTGTGTGTGTGTGTGTGTGTGTGTGTGTATATGTGTATATATATATATATATATATATATATATATATATATATATATATATATATATATATATGTGTGTGTGTGTGTGTGTGTGCGTGCATGTGTGTATTAAGGTATGTAATTTTCTTAAAGGCTTATTATCACATTTTAATTAAATATTACACATTGTTGATGCCAAATAGCAGCTTTTTTTTCAGAATGATTCCGCTATTTTAAATAGGCAGATAGCTGCTGGTCGGAGTTAAATTGAAATGGAAATCAAAGACACAATATTTTATTTAGCACTTCCAATAAATTGTGACACTGATAACATATTTCAAAACATGTATATATTATAATTGTGTGTTTAATGTTTACAAACTAAATGGACAATGTAGCGTTTGCGTCTTTAAGATGTTTTAAAATAAAAGAAGATAAAGTGAGCTGTATTTGGGAAATAGACCACAACTACTACAACAACAAAAACAACAACAACAAAAACAGCAATAACTATCTGACAAACCACACAAAAACAGTGCCCATGCGTTTTTATTGCTAGAAAACTTTTGGTGCGGTTGCGCGCGTGTGATAATAACGCGTACCAATTGTCCAGACAGAGGCGAAACTTAAAATCTTATGCACACCACGTAAGAAAAGGAAGCTAGAAATGTCCTTGAATAAATATTAGCAAGATTAGTTGAAGTTTAAAAAAAAGCTAAATATGTCCATGAGGTTTGAGTGTTTGATGCATCCATGCGTTGCTCTGAGGCACCTCAAGAACCTTTTACAGTGCCGTAAAAGTGCTCATATAAAACTATGTATTGGACATAATTGCTGGGGACAGCTTTCAACAACTGACTTGTCAGAGATGGCTCCTTTTAAATGTACAATGGAGTGCCGGCTCACAGACGTCCTGAATCCAAGGGATGTTTTCACATTTTTCACAATGTCTCTCTCACACTCACAGTTTAGGCTTCTTTTACTTAGTCTAAAACATTGGCTAATCTATGACAGAGGGGGGTGGGTGGAGCCAGTAGTCGCCTGGTGTTTTAATTGGCTGCACGCTACAGTGAGAAGCGTGAGTATCAGTAATTATTCAGCAATGTTTTGCACAAGAAATGTCAGCCAGGAAGGGTTTTCTTCACCCGCCGTCAAATTATCCCACTACGACGATGACATGCCCCAACAATCAGACTGCAAACCCCTTTTTTGTGGATTCTTTAATCAACGCGAGAAGTGAGACTGGCACCTATTACCAAAGTAACGGCGTGTATCTACCACCAGCAGCGGAGTACCCGTATGGACTGTCCGGCGCTGGCTCCTGCTTCCCGGGGATCGCTAAGCGCAGCGATCCGGGTGCCCATATCCCTGCGTCCTCGCCATATGTTCAGGGGATGGAAACATGGCTGGAGCAGTCTCGTTCGTGCCGAGTGGAACAGCAGCAGCAGCCCCACGCCGTGCAGCATATGACCCCGTGTTCATTCTCAACGAGTATTAAAGAAGAGAGTGCCTACTGCCTTTATGAGCCTGATAAATGTTCCAAAGCAGCGACGGTGGATGACATCTCCTATTCGGGAGGCAGTACAGTGCCCGTGCCCGGCTACTTCCGCTTGTCCCAGACCTCGTACACATCCTCCAGAGTTTACCACGATACTCAGTCTGGACTGAACCACTGCAGTCCAGAGAGAGTTGTCCGTTTGGAAGCGCAGAGCGTTTCCCAGCCACAGCTTGCTGCATCCACGGAGCGCGTGGGAGAAGGGAGCCACGAGGAGGCGCCTTGCGCCCCGGACAGAGACGAAGACAGCCGCCCGTCATCAGATGTCTCATCCTCTCCAGAACCTAATGAGAGCACCACGGAAAGCCCAGAAAAAACCTCGAAAGGTGAACAGAACTGAGCTAAAAGTGATGACTAATCTGAAACGTTATGTTCTCAAACAAAAATGCATGTCTATTGCCCTGCGCCTTCACAGGACTAAATTTAGCATCTGAAATGTAAGAAATAACAACAAAAATATATCTGATTAAAAATACATTTAAATAAAACACTCCAAAAATACCAGCAGGCTGTACATAAGAAACATGGGAAAATATTTGCATATGACCTCAAACTTCCCACAAACATTTGACTTACGTTAACTTTTTAAGTTTGGTTTGGGTTTTCAGTGTACAATTGAAACATTTCTTTTTGGTATTTTGGAATATATGAAAGATTTGTCTTTTGTACCAGTTGTCTCTGATGACACTGTGAAAATCAGGTTATTTTAATACTGACCATGCAGTTGGCTGCAACTGTGCAATATAAAGAACGAATAACTTAATATTAACTTAATATCAAATTAATGTGTTAATTTGGTGAGTGTTTGTGTGGAAGTAAGAGAAACCGTTTGAAGGTTATCTGGAGGTCAGTAAATGTACATACAGTATATATTTTTCCTGTTAATTTTACATTTGTTTAATATCGTGGCATAGGCTATATCTATAGCCTATTACATTTATGTTATGGAAATGTTCATACAGGCCTGTTCTAATATGTGTGTCCATACAAGGTTAGTGGAAAGGAAAGCAAAGCAAATGTGGTTTCGTCTGAACTAAAGGGTTTTCTTCACCTGTTGTCCAAAATATCTCCTAACCTATAATGTTTTATTACAGGAGATGATAAAACGGAGAACACTGCGAACTGGCTCACAGCAAAGAGCGGCCGCAAAAAGCGCTGCCCCTACACCAAGCACCAGACCCTGGAGCTGGAGAAGGAGTTCCTCTTCAACATGTACTTGACTAGAGAGCGTCGTTTGGAGATCAGCCGCAGCGTGCACCTCACTGACAGGCAAGTCAAAATCTGGTTCCAAAACAGAAGAATGAAACTGAAAAAAATGAGCCGCGAGAACAGAATCCGAGAGCTGTCCACTAACTTCAGTTTCTCGTGAGACGTGTGTGCGTCCCGCCAAATGTGAATATGGACCCTTATGCTAACTTATTGATTGTTGCTCTTTTGAAACTGTTCCTTTCGTTTCTATTTGTGATGTATTTATAAATAGCGTACATGTTGTGTTTTTAAGAATGTGACCACAGCTGCTTAGACTTGTTGTACATAATGTATATTCTATAAACTGCATGTTGAACTTCGAATATCTGTTACACTTAAGTACATGTTGGTCTTCTTCATGTGACAGCTTTTAGCCTATTATGAAGAGCCTGAGATGTCTGCTGATCATTTGCACATTTCTGATGGTTAAACAAATAAAAACAAAATCATCACTGCTATTGCACGTTTCATATTTCATTTTCTGAGCCTTCCCGAAAATGTATATGTATGATTAATATTTATTCAATTTGGTGTGTGACACTGCATGGTTCTCTTCAGTTTTGATGCTGATGTGGAAAGTGGAATCACAAAGCATAATTGTATTTATCTTATAAAACAATATTTTATTTCAACGTTGATATATCTATTCGTCTATCTTACCTTTCCTTCTTTTTTTCTTAGGTCTAGTTGATATATATAAGCTATCAAAAAACAACAACAAAAAAACAAAAACGTGTAAATACATAGACTACTTGCGGTCACATACGTGTTACATTTTCCACTTTAATGATTTGACTGATGATTCTTAAATGTCTTAAATAATTGGTCTATCCATAAATACACGTATTGTGTGCCACGGCCACAGAAGCGTCCCAAAGAAGAAGAGCGGGCTGTTGAGTGGTTTAGGTAGTCTCATGTTGTTGGGCTAAATAATTTCACCCACAACACGAAACTGCCTTGATTGCCTCAGTTAAACTCGACGCAATGCAAAAGATGGTCTCCTGTCAATTAGGCAATAAAATAATAAAATAGTCGTTAAATGTGTTGCAGATCCGTGCGTAAAATCCGTGCGTAATATAGTCTATTAATTTACGCTTCGAATAGATGCTTGGTGGAGTACTGTTTTTTATTTATATATTTTTTAGTATTTGATGTATCCAAATAATTCAAGCCTTATTTAGCGAGTTTGTGTTGTGTGAGTGCAGAGACAGAAGCACTAGAATGCATAGGAAAAGCGCAGACAAGGCCTCGGTTATGATCATTGCAGCTTGCCAGTTGCGTCGCCGCAGGAAATGCCGGATGTGTCTGTCTTGCGCCAAAAGAAAGGAAACAATGGTTTAGCTTTATTGCAGATATTTAGCTTTGGACAGCCAGGTTGTAACCCGAAGAAAAACAACCCAATTGCCCGTGATAAAACGCATGGTTATATTGCACCCAAATAACTTGAGCCCACTTTCCGCTTTCTCCGTGTCTTCAAAGCACAGCGCCTGCCCACATATGGACTTAAAACTGACTGAAACACATCTTTCCATCAAATATTTTTTATTGGACAAGCATTAACAAGCAATAGAAAAGCCTTTAGAATTTGCCTATAAAATAAATGGTGGCTATTTAGTTGGCTAATCCGATTTTAGGTAGATGTTTTATTGCTTGTCTAATAGTTTAACAAACAAATCACATTTTATTTAACGTAAACATAAGATGTTTCTGAGAGAAAATCTTACTGTTTATTGCTTATAAAAAGAAACATTCCCCAGTAAATATACGCGGGGATTTGCTATTAAAATACGGTGGGGAAAATGGTGGCCATTTAGTTCAGCAGCAGGCTGATTTATTATTTATTGTTCTGTCCCACGGTCACGTGTTTGGGGCGCCCTATCCGATGTTGGGCAAGGTTCAACTTATTGGACGCATTGAGCTGCAGCTGGCGCAGCAAAGAATGCATTCTCTGTCATTCCCTCTTACGAATTAAATGCAATTGTGGACATTTTTTGCTTTCTTGGTTTGGAAATGTCGGCGCTGGGAACTGGATTTTATGTGGACGCACAAGAAGATATGGCACCAAGGTATCCGTCAACCGCATCAGGGGTGGAGCAGCCACTGGTGAGCGGAGAATATGGCGGATCCGAGTCTTGTCTTTTACAAAACAAAACGTCTCTTTTTACCAGCTCTTGGAATCCGAGTGCGCCCACATACATTCACCATGCGTACAGCACGAGCGGCGGCGCTGGGGCAATAGATAGCGACGGAATGTACCCTCGTCCCTGGACTCTTGAGCCTCTGCCCGCGTCCCTGTGTTTAACGGGATTACCACCGACTGCCGCGCATTACGAGATCAAGCCAGAACCACTCATAGCGAGTGGCGACTGTACTACACTGGAATCACATGCGCCACTGTTGTCTGACATTGAGCACGCGGCGACGCTCACGGAGATTCCTTCGTGTGAAAGTGAGAGCCCACCAGCAAATGAGAAGAAGGACGTGGACCCAAGTAAGATCAAGCGTTAATGATGGAGAAATGTGGGATATTATAGGCAGTGGTCACAGGGGGGGCATGGGAGTAGGCTGTTTGGGGACATACACTTGTTTTACGCATGCTGCACTCACACATAAAAGGAAGAATTAGTTTTTTTATTGCTGGTTAATTAAGCATTTTAAGCCTTCGCATCACGTAATGAAGGAATTACGCATGCAAATGTTTCACAATGTATAAGGTGTCAATCATGGCCTGCTGTTCCTCATCTTAATACAAATACTATGACATAATATTTCAGATTTAGTAGGTTTTACAAAATATTGGGATCACTCCGCATCTCACTTGTGGTTTTGTGACGTTCCTTTGTCTCTATAGATAACCCTTCATCCAACTGGCTCCACGCAAAGCCCACCAGGAAAAAACGATGCCCTTATACAAAACACCAAATTCTCGAACTGGAAAAGGAGTTTCTGTTTAACATGTACCTGCCCCGGGACCGTAGATATGAAGTAGCCAGGCAGCTTAATTTGACCGAAAGGCAGGTGAAAATCTGGTTTCAGAACCGCAGGATGAAGATGAAGAAGGACAACAAAGAGCGGCGGAGAGACAGTTAATGTTGCAGGACTGATGTAAAGTGTTAGAAGAGTTTAAATACTTATGATGTTAGATATTCTTGTACATTTTAAGCTACAGGAGCCACACTGGATGGTCTGTTATGTGTTCAGTATTTGTGAGAGGCAGTGTCTTGTCCAATTGTAAATGTTTTTTGTGATGCACACAAAATCGGTTTCATTTGTCGTTTGCATGACTCTAGACTACCTGAACTCTTGAATGTCACTCAGCTACCTATTGAAACGGTTAATTTATTGTTGACTTGTTGCTATATTTTTTCAAATGTTATTTTAAAGACTCATTGTGTACACTTCAATACCTCATAAACAAATAAAAGTAGATTGTTTAGACATACAAAAAATTAGAATTTTATTTTAATCAATGCAGTGCGAGTATACATGCATTAGAAAAAGGTCAACATATAATTGACAGAATGACTTCATAAACGGACGCGTAAAGAGTGCGTAAAGTGTGCGTAAAGTGTGCGTAAAAGCTCAGTTCAAGAAACAAAAGAACAAAAAACAAAAACATTTAGATTTCCAATACCAACTAATCACATTTTAAATTGTTCATAAAGAGCGGGGATCTATGGGATCTATGATTTCCAGGTTGCAAACATTTAATTTTATGGTACTGTCAATCAGAATGGGCCGTAAAATACCATTGGCCCTATTCTCACTTTCAGCAAGACTTAATTCTCAATATGCTATATTTTGTCTACACAATGGTAACTACGTAATTCAGTAGGTTGATCTGTGTGTGGGGGTATTTTTGTATAGCCTATTTGTCTAGAGACATTTTATTCCAAAAACGCGAGTAAATGCTCTTCACAGGGAGTGGCCTGGGCTGAACGGCATCAAGCAAGACATAAAGAAATGCACGATAAGAATATGCTGCATACACAAACAAAATGGGGTTACATTAAAAGTCTTTTGCACTTAATAAATGCGCTCTTGGTCAGAAAAGTGTTGTTTGTGCAGACCGAGAGTCCTGGGCTCCTACAGGCCTTAAAACCACAACCACTAAGGAGACGTTTACAAGGTGCCAAACAGAAAGGGTGTCTGTATCTGCACTAGGATCCTGGCATCCACGATGACAGAGGGCAAAATCGTAACAACCTTATAGAATATGAGTTTATCCTCTTAAACAGGACAAACGAGCCCTAAGCCTCACTTCACACATAGTGAACACAAATATAGCCGGGGTCCGGAGAGCGTGAGCTGGAGGCGTGGGAGCAGTGCAAACGCGTTTTTAATTTTTTTTAAAACGTCTATTTTACAACCGTCTGAACAGCACAGCAATATCCATTTGTTTTGTCAAAACAGTACTGACACTCTTTCCAACAACAATTTACCCAAGCAAAAACTATGCCTAAATGTAGTTTTATTTTGGTAGAAAATAAAAACTACAAGCAACATAATTTAATATTTTATTATAATAATATAACAGTTTTTATTTGAGTGCTGTCTTACTTGTAGCTAAATCCTCAGCTGCAGCATCCATTTGCTGATGACAAAGGTTTGCCGGGAGGGGGCACCAGTGGTTCACGTGTGTCTCTTCCGCATGGTGCGTTCATGGGCATCAAGAGTCAAGACCCCTCCTTCTTTAGACACCGCTCAAGTGAACTCCTGAGGTTTATGCTGTAAAACTCAATCTAATGGTAAAACTGTGTCAATTTGCTGACAGTTTTACGCTACAATGGGGCAAATGCACGGAAATGTGTCTGGATTACATTTGTAGGAGCTCATTTTACATTAAGAAATTTAGAAATGAGAAATTATTTACAATTACAGATTACTTTTAGCTTTGTCGTGTTTTTATTTATTTTTTAAAATTCAAGTATTTAGACCTATTTTTTTTTTTTCATAAAACGTTCAGAGAACATAACAAACGTGACATAAAATAAAAGAGCCAGAACAGTGGACATAAGAAGCAAAAGAAAAGAAATAAACAAAATGCAGTTGCGTACACACTGAAGCGGTCTCACTGTTCAGTCACAGCCCCACTTCAGAATTAGAATCAGAATCAGAAAAAGGTTTAGGTCAGTGAATAACTGACCTGCAACCCCATCATCATGTCACATGGAGTATTTTCAGTCGTTTTCTCTGTTCACACTTGGAGTGCACTATGAGGGTTTTAATGTCAAGATGAGAAAGGCACATGTCAAGTATTTCGCACTCTAACCCAAGTTTGCTCAAATATGGAACCGCTCTCTTGTCTCGCAGCAGATACAGTAAGACTTGAGTAGATCACATGGTTACCAGCCCTAGTAGTAGTAGTAGTAGTAGTAGTAGTAGTAGTAGTATAAGAAGAAGAAGAGGAAGACGTGGAGGAAGAAGAAGAAGAAGAAGAAGAAGAAGAAGAAGAAGAAGAAGTAGTAGTTTAGTAGTAATTGGGGCTCAAACGAGTCTAGCTCCCTATACTTTCTCCTTCAAGGCCCAAGTTCCGGTCCCTCCCTCTTTCTGAGCTGCACATGCACCTAATTAACTGTGTTTTTCCTGAATCGCCATGTAGCCCATGTGACACAGAAGAAGACACCTCTGTACAGAAATGTGTTAATTGTCATTCAGAATAAAAGTGGTTATTCGATGCGTAATCGACTTTGCACTATACGGATGATAACTGCAGGAAAACAGAGTTGGTGCGATGTTGTTTGGCAAGACCTCTGGTGCCCTCCATACATCAAACCTCTTGACAGGAGGGGTCACAGCAGAACTTCAGGAAGGAAAGTTAGGAGCACATGTGGCCTACTTAATCCCAACGATGAATTAAACATAAACTCTTGTGGGTTTCTCTATTGTGATCGAATGTAGACGGTTTGGACCATAATTTTGTCCACGGTTCATTATAATCCCATTCGTTTGTTGATCATTCTCGGTACAGACGTATAGGGGCCAAATCAGGTGAGTGCTCAGGCATTATTTACGCGCATGTCAGCTTACACGACGTGCTGATTTGCAGCTCCAGTAGTATATGTCAGATCCTGTCATGAATCCAGGAGGGCCATAAATACAACAGGAATGTGCGATTCTACTCCAACCAGCACACGTGTACACACAAAGGCAGAAACATGCGTGTGCTTTTCCATAAAAGGCACCGATTTATCACCAATTTCTGTCGCTGACGCGAAAATTAAGCTTGTTTTAACACGCGTACCCGTAAATCACACACATACATGATAGACAATTAATTAAGAAAATAAGAATTAGCCTACTGCACAATAGCTACACCGACATGTCATTTCTCACCCAAAAAAACCCCCAAACAATTAACACAAAACATTCTGAAATCCTTTGTCAAGTGTTTTATTTTCCTCTTTCCTATTTGGACACAGTTCAGTTGAACCTTGTGCATTAAATCACACGTAGAGGACCGTCACTGCTTTGGCCCGTGGTGCCTTCCAGATGTCTCTCTGGTCTGGGAAACGCGCTGCTCGTGTTCTCTTCACCCACTGCTCCGTTCTGCCTTCGGTAAAACCCATAACAGTCACGGTCAAATAGCAAAGACAAAACAAAAAAAAGAGAAAGAGAAAGAAAAAGAAAAAAAGAAAGAAAGAGCGAGGAAAATAAAGAGAAAAAAGAAAGCGAAAAAAGAAAGAAAGAAAGAAAAACATAACCACATCATTATATTTACAGATCTGCACAAAGAAACATTTCCATTAATCAGCTAAATAATGATAAATTAGTCATACCCTCAAATGTTAACATATGAACTACTTAAGCATAATCTATACTTAGTTGAACAACAGAAATGCATTAATTTCTTGGATTTTGATTACGTGCAAATAAATGGCTGGATTCGTCTTGAAGCTGCTGGGTTTAATGTTATAAAAATGGATCCATACAAAATACATAATATTGTTCCAAAAAAACAAAAACTAAAAAAACAAACAAACATAAGCAATATTTGGGTATTTTATCCAGACAAAGACAGTCCTCTGCAGTGGTGTGGGAAAAGAAGAGCGAAGGTGGTGAATAGCTTCATGCTGAAGGCCAACACCCACTCACCTCAGCAAACAATTGATCCAATGTAAGAGCTGCTCACCACTAAATCAAGTCACGCGTCTCTTCTTTCAGTTTGCCTATTTCGTGTAAAATCTCCTCTCCCAAACTAAAAGCCTATACCTTTCCTTCAAATCACATTTTCAAAACAGCAAAATGAGTGCGTAAAAATCAGATTTTCGTTTAGTGCGAAAGTAGTTATCTAAATTAAAACATGTAGAGGTCTGGGCTGCTGAGTCTTCCAGCCATATATGATTCAAAGCAGAGGTGCTTCAAATGTGTTCTTGGGGCAGGGAGCTGTCAGAGCGTTGGGCGAGAAAGATTGATCACGCGCACAGGCGACTAGCGGCTCTTTGTTTGGAGCAGGGGCCATAAACAGCCATCACTTTCAGCACCTCATCCTTTGGCTTCACACTTTAGAGGCAAATCATTTTATACACTCGATGTATTAAGGACAATGAGGACGTGCAGACTCTACTATACTCAAATAAATGTTGAGTTTGATTGCCTATTGTGGTTCAATTGACTAAAATCCATGCTTGAGTTCAATACGCACAATATTTTCTCTGTTAGTCCAATGCGCAAGGTAGCAAAGAACATCCAAATCCAAACATAACATGGCGAATAAAACATTACATTAATAAATCAATTGAAATCCATTTGGGCGTTTTTTGGAGTGCAGGTCTTTGGCAAACCACAACCATTCACTCATATAATTGTGCGTCTGTCTCCATATCCAACTTATGTGCTTATGTCGTTGTCTTCAAATAAGTGCGTATTAACAGTGAAACTCAACCACGATGTGTAAATAAAGCACACCCCTGCCCACGGAATGAGGCGTTACCACTGCGAGTTTCTCGATCAATCACAGGGGACAGTGGCTTCTTTTGATAAAAGCACAAATTGTCATTGGGCAGATGCAATCATGTGACAAGCTGCCCAGTCTAATTCCAAGCATGGCCTCGTGCAGGCTACCGTTAATGACACAGAACTCTCCATATTCGACTATATCCACATTAGCAGTTTATGTCTGTATCTGTTTTGCTAAACCTTTTAAAGCAGCAAGAGGAAGGCGATGACTTACGAATTTGGGCGCGAGAGTGGTTTTATCAACAGCCAGCCAACGCTTGCCGAGTGCCTGACATCTCTCTCTAACCCTGTCTGTGATGCGTTTCAAAATTCATCAATCAAGAGCTCGGCGCTTTCACACTCGGCTCTGATTCCTCCTCCTTTTGAGCACAGCATCCCGAGCCTAAACGCAGCAGAACATCCAAGCCACGGCAGCCGCGGAAGCACTCACTCCAAACAGACCGGGAAAGGCTGCGTGGGCGCGCGTCAATCGACCTGTCCATTAAAGGAATACCCGTGGATGAAGGAGAAAAAAAGCATCAAGAGGAGCCAGGCTTCCACTGAGTCGTCCCCGCTCTACTTCTCACCCCAAGGCAAGACAATGATTAATAACCTCTGAAATAAAGCCTGCTCTTTGTCTTTCCACTGGGCCCGCGTAAAAGTGGACGTCCCTCGCTGCACATTGAATCATTCCTACTTATATTTTCAAATTAGCCTTTATATTTTATAAAGTCTTAATCCCACCAAGTGTAAAGGTGTTAATGGCTGACAGTAATGGAGAGTGATAGATTAGTCGTACATGGGCCGGCAGCTGGCATGTTCATTAATCTTCAGCCCGCGTCCTGTCCACGCAGACCCATCATATTCTGCCGTGAGACCATAAATCTTGTGAGTGGCGGTGACTAGCTGCCACAAGTTCCTCACCTCTATGTGGGTTTGTTTGTGCCGATCTAAAGGTGTATTAAGTGTTATGTGTTGCATACTCTGCAGGTTCGCCAGAGGTGGAGGATGCCGGAGTTGGAAGCGGAGCGGCATCGCGGAGGCTGAGGACCGCATACACCAACACACAGCTGCTGGAGCTGGAGAAGGAGTTCCACTTTAACAAATACCTGTGTAGACCGAGGCGCGTGGAGATAGCAACCACACTGGATTTAACCGAGAAACAGGTGAAGGTCTGGTTCCAAAACAGGCGCATGAAGCACAAGAGACAGACTCACAGCAAAGAGAACCGCGACAGCGAAGGCAAATACGCGGGCAAGGACGAGGAGGAGGACGACTCGGATCTGACAGAAGACAGCGAAGCAGCTCAGTATTTTCCCCAGACTCCCGTGAACTCTCAGGACCAGAGCCAAAATAGAGAGGACCATTGCCCCGCTGTTACGTTGCAGAACAGTAATGACAAACATGTGAAACATTTTCCAAACGCGGCGCCCGCTGCTCCGATGTGCGCGTCCACAATAGGCCCAAACAATGCGCATTCCCCAGCAGAGACTTCTTTGCAGGATTTCCCCGTTTTCTCTCCGTCCTCGTCTTTCTCACCAAGTCTGTCAGATTCTTTACAAAGTCCGCTGACTTTTTCAAATGACACATTTGACCTTTTCTCAGAAACTCTTACAACTATTGATCTGCGAAACTTGAGTTATTGATATTCCACTGTTTTAAAATGGAATAATATAGAACTCAGAAATGAGGTAAGTTAAATATCAGCATGAAACCATGTGCTTTTAAATACTAGTTTACTATGCACTGTCAATTTTTATTTTTATATGGATTTTTATCAATCATTTCTATAGACTACATATTTTTCTGGAAATAAAGCTTTATATTAAACCACTCTAGTGTCTTATTTCATTGCAAATATTACAGGCTATTTTAGTGTTGTTTTTAAATGAATACACTGAATATCTGGCTGTTTAAAAAAAAACATTTACCCATGGCATACGCACTGACGAATATTATGATTGGGCTGTATTGGGCTCTGTATTTTATTTTATTTTTAAAATTTTGAAGATATTCTTTTTTGTTGGCGCATTACTAAGTCAAACGTGTTACGAAGTGTGCATCGTATAGAAGTCGGGCCAATATGACTTTTCTTTGCTCTCTAATTAAATTTTATTGCCTATAAAACTCGCAGCACGGGCTGCTTGTTTATAGCCTGATGCGCGATGCATTGCAATCTCTGGGCATTAAGTCTCCCTGCGCCACTGTGGCTTTTGGAGATATATTCAAATTAGATTGTTCAAAGGCAGTGCAATACATTTGAAGTATTTATTACAGCATAGGCATATATAACAGCGTTTAGAAATGAATGTTCAAGTCATATATTGTGTCATATTAGTTATTTAAGTCTGAACAAAAACAGAGATAATGTAGAAAATCCCTGTGGAATAGAAAGACGCACTGGTTTGTTTGTTTTTAGGTAATTGAATGTTTAATCACCTTCTCCATTATTTATTAATCCAGTTTAAGAAGGATGAGAAATTAGGACCGTTGCCATAGTGATTAACAATTTAAAACTAAATGTTATATCTTTTGAAAGGGAAAAAGTCCTCAAAATGTTGCGCAGTGGTTTTGGAAGTCAATGCTTTAGAGGTTTGAGCCAGTTAAAATATAAATCACAGTGTCACCTAGAGAAAAATGATACGGTTAAGTTTGAAAAAATATAGTCTATTACAACAACTTTGTGGTAAATTATGCAGTGTAAAAGATGGAACTTCTGATAACTACAATAAGCACTTTGTCGGATTCATCAAAAGAGATACGTCGTTAAATATGAAATGAAAGAGATGCATTAAGCGAAACATTACACCAGATGCAGCTCAGTGCAGGCTTTCACAGGAACCAGAGGCACTCACTCACACTCAGGCCCCCCGGGGTCAAAGGTCAAGCTGGCTCTGCCTTGCTCTCCACACGGGGAGGAACTAGTGCCGGGTCAGAAGAGGGTCAGGTTTTGAATGACCACAGAGAGACTCATAAAGAATTTGGGTGAAAAATGCTCTAGTTTTACGGCTTGTGATTTGAAAAAAAGTAAGAATTATTGTTCCTATTACAATAAATGTTAAATCTTTAATAATCAACATATCATTTATAGTGTGTTTAAAATGCTATGTCATCAGAATGTTAAAAATTATGGAAAAGAGGCGACTGGAGCCGAAATGAAGCACCATTATACTGATTAACAGACATCAGATAACAAAATATAAGCAACAATTTAAACATTTCCAGGGTAGAAATGTCTGTTCATTTGCTTTAAGATGAAAAATAAAAAGTATCTTTTGCCTCAAATTTGTTGAAAGGAATATAGAATGTCTAGATTAAATGAAATTATGGCTCAACATATCTGTATTTGTTCAGTAAAACTTAAAACTCCAATTACACAAACTAATCATATAAAACGCATTAAGAAATGTCTTTAAACCAGGCTCGGAAATCACTGACATGTTTCTGAGTGGTTTGCATTTTCCAAAACCTCCTTGATCATTCATATTTTAACTTCAATTCCCTTTTGCCTCCATTCCAGAAATTAGAATGTTATTTAAAAGTCTAGTGCTTACACGTCACCAGCCTCACTCTAAAGCAGATGGGGCAAGCGTTATTGGGAAACATGGCGTATTATGACGTAGACAAATACAACACAATACCTATAGCTGTAGGCTTATATGCTGCCTCCAGAGCTCTGCCTGAACAACTGTCAGTCCTGTCACTTCTCAGCAAAACAATAGGCTATAGTTCAAAGGGCCGCTCTTTTAGCTCAGGCAGGGCGATGGTGGCTGTCCACAGAAGACTAACGAGAGTGACGGGCACTTTTGTCAACAACGTGTCAACAGAGAGATTTGTTTGAGTTTAGGTTTCCCCAGACCACTGTACATTCTGTATCATGCAAAGGTTAGGGCAGTTATTATGCTTTACTGACAAACTATTGCTACAACGATATTGTATATCATAAAACAGTGAATAATAATAGTAGAATGTATTTAGTTGTCTAATCAGAAGACTCTATTCTGAATACACTTTCACATTGAGTTTGCATTATATTAAATTGTTGAATTAGTGCCAAAAACAATTGCACATGCACTCAAGAGCTGCCTTTTCTAGTTTTCACACTCATTGAGAGCAGCTCTTCTGATTTTAGAAATGTAATTGTGTTCTGAATACCACCAGAAGAATGAGTAACTGTACCAGAATACCATTACTTTTCCCAACACTGAATATATGACAACATAAAAGCATGCAAAAGATATTTTAACCGAATGCTGTTTTAAACTATGAACTGTTTTTAAATAAACATTACGCACCAGTTTTCCAGGTTGAATATCAGGGCATTTGTTTCCTGTTTTCCATACAAAGATCTACATCTCTGACTTTCTCCAGAAGGAACACTTGGAGAAATAAATCAGTTGGTTTAACAGGCAAGGGAAACTGTGGGTGACCACCTCAAATTGTGAAAAGTTGTTGCATGTGGTGGGACGTGGAGGAACAGACTCAAGAAATGTAGGCTCATATTAACTCCAATACAACATTTCAAAGTTTATCATAACGCAGACAGGTTGGACTAGCAATGAGTGCCAACATACTACAAAGAAAGCCAGTACAGCCAAATGTATTGCTTTCTTTGCTATACAATTTACAATTTTCTGTGTAAAACTTACTTTTAATACACAGTGGCATCAATGAAAAGGTGGCGCAATCTCCGAATAAGTGTGGCGAGCTCAGGGGCAGAAAAAGAGAGTGACAGGTGGCGCTAGAACATTGCAAGACAAGACCAGTGCCTTTGCAGACGCTTGAGTTCTGGCTTTAGTTTTATTTCTTCTTTTATTGTTGTTAAATTGTTAAACGTGGTTGTTCCTGAAATCTCTACCCGGCACAACGCACTCAAATCAAATGCATTTAGGAGCTTATGTTTACCAAATGTGCTCCTAACCTTCCATTCAAAACAATTACGATCTTTATTTATGCGGCTATAAACTGTAACTTCTAATGTTATTGTAAGCACTTAAGCTTTGTCCATTAAGTCAGTCAAAGTCAACACTTAAATGCCAAGGAAATATGATCAGGAATCAATCTTAAAATATGATCCCCACATTATGCGTCAAATTTATTAGACCCGTAGCTCCATTAAAACATCAAGACGCTGTCATCACGCGCTGCTGTTATGAATGGGCTTATATCATAAAGACCAATAAACGACAGCTCAACAAAGAAGGTGTGCGACGGAAATTGAGCGTGGTCAGTGATAAATAATTAGCAGATGAACTTCCTACTTCCGCGTCGTGCGTAAAGTTTCCTCTCGAGAGCCCGTGCGCACGCTGGACCCCCGTGTAAACAGCAGCGAGCAGCTTTGGCGACTATGAGGGCAATTCCTGAGGAGATAACGGCGCTTATAGCGGGTAAAAGGCGGTCTATGCAAATGTGGATGCACTGTAAATGTATTTTTCGACGCGTTTTTGCAGTCTAAATAACAAATTCAGACCAGGGTTTTCATTTAAGAGGAAGTGCATTGTCTGCTGCTGTGGACTCTCAGTCAATGATTAACAGAGATCCATCCAGTAAAAAAGAATCAACAGTAGCCTTTTATTGTAGGCTCTTACGTTTTATTTTGTGTTTTGTGTTGCATAGATCTTGAAGCATTCCTGTGTGATGGATTAAAAGGGGAGAATTTGAGCAAAAAGGCAAAAGAAAAAAGAGAAGTCTTCATCAAGCGGCTTAAGGAAGTGAAATTGGGGTCAGGATATTTTTGAAAAAATGAAAGCTTTATTCAATACGCAAATCACATTGTACAGTCTGTTTGTTTGTTTTGTTTGTTTTTAGTTTCCCACATGATTTCACGGACAAAGGTAAGTCTTGTATCGTTTCCATTCAGTGTAATCTAAAGGCAAAGGTGAGGAGGGCAGCATCCTTTGTCTGCAGGTGAGGATGACTTGGAGGAAGAGGAGGAGAGTGAGAGCAACAACGATGGTGGATCCCTGCAGTCGGAGCGCACAGACAAAGATGAAGACACATGTGAAGGTAAACAACAAAAGAAGTGGCCAAAATGGAAGGAATGTGTATCTCAAACAGTCACAATAACAGTTAGACAATAGTTCGCAATACATTGTTAATCTATTTGTATTTAAAATTAATTTAACCGTAAACTGCAAGATGATACAACGGCGATGATATGTTATTGTTCCTTATATCATATATTGGCCGAAACAACTGTTCTCTCCATTGCGTCTTTCAGTGCAGATTTGTGATGCCGTTGTTTCAAAACTTCAAAACGTCATCACGTACTTGGCCTACTGTAGATGGCAGGACAAATTGTATGGTTATATTTCTTCCGGTGTGTGGTGAATAGTAAGATGAGAATGCTGTGACAAAACTTAAGGGATCAGTTCAGCATCATGCATCACATTTTATGAGACGTGTTATCAGCGGCTCTCAAAATGTTCGCTCCAAATAGAAAATATCTGGCTTGCCGAGTACCTCCAAACTGAAACTGGGTCCATTAAAGTATATATATATATATATATAATATATATATATATGACATGACAGAAGTAGTTCTTAACCAGATTAAAGCCAAATGAGGAGAAACAAAAAGGCTGGAACAACAGCAGATTACCAGAAGTACCACCAGAAGAGTTTGAGAAATACTGTATGTATAATCTGTTCCATTATTTGTGGATTCCATCAAAACTACAGTTGTGACCTGTGGTTCTCAAACATTTCGCACCAAGTAGACGGTAGCTGACTTTTCGAGTACCACCAGATCTAAATTTGGACTACATCAGGCCTAATTTTGGACAAAACCTGGTCTAAAAGGAGACTAAACCATGTATAGGTTGTAAGTAGTTCTAAATAAAGAGGGTAAAAACATTGATAGATTTGTCTCTAAATAAAACAAAAACTCATACTGCAGTTGTTCTAAACACATTTCCAGACAGTATATCTCCCACCTCTTAACCACAAGCACTTGGTCTAATAGTGACCTATAAGTGAAATACAAGTGGAGAAATGACTCCTTGACTCACACATGCACAATGTCGTAGCCCGCGCTCTGCAGAAAGTGACTTTGAGTGGCACAATGAGGGAGCCATTCCAGTTGTATCTCGGCAACATACTTTGGAAGCAATTTAGGGGCACAACTGCGGCTTGCACCTCCTCTTTTAGGGCCGCCTTTTGACAGCCTGAACATGCTTTATTGCTCTTAGGCCCTGTTTCTGGACCCCAAATGACTGCCAAGGCTGTACTTGTGACAAAACGCACACATATCTAACTGCACAGTAGCACTAATCCTGTACAATGTTCTCCGCCATGAACTTTGTGTCATATTTTGTGTTTGCTTTAATTGAGGTTTGTGAAATCCTTGTGTAGTGTAGGGGTTAATGTGGTTTATGGCCGGTAAGCAGCTGTCACTTTTATGGCCGCGCGTTCACACAAACAACTTTGACACAGTAGTTGAACATTTGCATTGAAGTTGCACCGTGAAAGAGGCGGCTCAAGGAGTAGCACATCACAGTTGCATTTCATGGGATGTTTGGACTTGCTGGACTATCGATTGACCTGAATGTTTTTCCATTGTGTTCCAATGTGATTTAAATAAAGTCGTTTTTAATATTATTTTTCTCACAAGACTCAGACTTGTGGCTCTATTGTATGTAAACTAATTTGTCAATGAGGATTTCTTGCCTGAAAAATAGGGTTGTAAAAAAAGATACCATGATACTAATACTAATACTAATACTAGTATCAAAACCAGGGCTGCAAATAATGATTATTTTAGACTGACTAATTGACTATTTAAAAAGTCGACCAGTTACAATTATTCCGATTTAAGCATTGCCTTTGAGCAGGTGTCAATATGGGGAAAATGTATGTTGTGTTTTTTATTATTATTATTTATTATTATTATTTATTATTATTATTTATTATTAATATGAATAATGATGATGATAATGATGATGATGATGATAATATTATTGTGGAATCAAAATCTGTATTAAGTATTGAGCCTTCCTTAGTGTTGAAATCATGCTGGAAATGTTATTATCATGACTCTATTAGATCATGACATTAGTATACTGCAGTTTTTCCAGATTATGGCCAACAAATCTAGTTTTAGGCCCAGATTAGCGTTACAATTTCAATAGATTTTCCATGTGAACGTGCAAACCCTTATGGAATTCAGGATTACTGTCTCCTTTTGATTTACAGCTGATGTTTTGTTTTGCAGGCCTCCAGCAGTCTCCGCCTGTGGCAGCTCAAGACCTGACATCCGTTTTCAAGGCTGGATATCTCGAGAAGCGTAGAAAAGGTCTGTATTTCTGCTTTGTGTTACTTGCATCCTCACACAGGCTGTGCGATTAATACAACTTTCACTGTGTTAACAATTATTGCTTCAATTGAAAACAAAGACGGTCTAATTGAATACAGTTTTGTTCTGAATTATAGGTTTGTTTTGTTCTGCTCCACAAAACCTGGAGGAAATCGTTGGTCTAATCTACAGTGTACAGGAATCTACTTTTAAACACGAATCACAAAACATTACTGAATTAATGATAAATCTATTCTTCTTCTTCAAGTTGACTTTTGGCATTATACACAAATCATTGGTTCACATATTTTGGGTTTAAGACTCAAATAACCGTGAAAAGGATTTTTATCTCGCATTAACTGGGTGGCTTTATCTCTATAGTTACTCACTCAATTTGTTTTCATAGATTACAGCTTCTTTGGGAACGAGTGGCAGAAAAGATGGTGCGCTCTGAGCCAGCACACTTTCTACTACTATGGCAGCGATAAAGGTAATTGTTTTATAATATTTTAGGATCACATAAGAACAATTTGACACTTGAGCGACACTTAACTTGGCGCCGTGCGTAACTCTTTTAATTAAACAGACAAGCAGCAGAAAGGCGAGTTCGGTATTGACGGCTACTTGGTCAAGATGAACACCACTTTACGCAAAGACTCCAAGAAAGATTGTTGTTTTGAAATTTCGGCGCCAGACAAGCGAGTCTATCAGGTATATATGTCGCAGTCTGAAATACTGCTAACAAAAGTCTTAAGAGTGGTGGGAGATACAGGGCTGAGTAAGTAAGTAAGTGTCCAATGGAAAAATCAACTTTAAGTGATGTACCAATGGAAACATTTACCTTTTTTTTTTACACAGATTTTGAGAACTAATACAGAGTCAAATATAGCAATCTTGATAAATAATTGTACTGATTTTTGGTCAAAGGAAGCAACTGAATCAATAACTTATTATATCTGATGTCACTGTGGCCATTTCACTTTATTGTTCATTACACTTCAAAGACGTAATGGAGTAAAAAAGTACAGATGCTGTTCTAAAATCTGATGTAAAATTGACTTCAGTACAGCACTTTTACGTTTGTTACTTTCCATCACTGACTCTTAAAGATGCTTTCCTCCTGGGGGTCCGTGTCTCCGTGTAGATCAGGGGGAACAAACAATTTGACGTTATACAGACCTAAGTCTCATTAAAGCTGGAGTGGCTCATCAGAACTGTCAATTGCAAAATGAATCACTTCTTTGTCGCTGTATATGTTTCAAAACGTGGCCCTTGGTGAAAAAAGGTTTGGACACCCCTGATGTAGATGTTATTTACTTTGCATGTAGGGATGTCACAATATCAAACGTTTGTATCACGATTATTGTGAGAAGCATCATCATTTATTATGTGGGTTATTGACACAGCACCAAAAAAACCAGTAAAATACTTCATTTTAAATTGTCTAATAGATCTCAATTCATCTATCTTGTGATCATCTTTCTGAATGAAGGAAAGTTAAAAAGTCAATAATACACCTAAGTATGTAAGTTAACATGAATGGCTGGATATAATAGTTTAAAAATTGTTTTATTGAGCCGTGTAAAAAAATTAAATAAATAAACCCCTTCATTCATTTGACACTGCTGCCTTTGCAATGGCTTTACTTGACACGCATATATTAGTGTCTAAATGAGGGTTCAGACTCCCATGTGGAACATTTTACTATGCGTAAATCTTGCATTATTTGTTTATGTTAATTAATGCATGTATAACTGTGAATTGAACTGACTAAAGTTTCTACTACGCCTCACCTTCATCACAGTTTTGTGCGTCATCAGTGAAAGAGGCGGAGGAGTGGGTCAAACAGATAGACTTTGTTTTGAAAGGTTTGACCTTTTACCTGTGTTTTATTTATTCATTTAGTTTAGTTGCATTATTAGATAGTTTAAATGATGTGTATGCTGTTGGTTGTAGATATGACTGGGATCATACCTGAGGAGGAGGAGGAGGAAGATCAGCTGATGTACGATGATGTTGTGCACGTGACAGACAATGGAGCTGAGGAGCCAATTGACGAGGACATTTATGAAGAGCTGCCAGGTTTGACACTCATTTGGTGAAGACATCCGCCGAAATTAACATGTTTTACTTGTTTTTGTTCTGTTGTATTTTTCAGAAGAGGATGTGCCCAGTCCAGCAAAGCCACCGCCAAAGTTTGAGCCTGTAGTCGGCAAACCCTCTCCTCCTGCTGCTCCTGTTGCTCCTTCTGCTCCTTCTGCTCCTGCTCCTTGTGCTGCTCCAGGTACAAGCAATATGTTCTTTATGTATTTCTCGTAGTCATTGTATGTAGACGTAATGATAATAATACAGACAGACTCAATACATGGTCTTGTAACGGGAAGTTTCACAAAGAGAGTTCACACAAAACTGTATGTACTTCCTTTTTCTGAAAGTGTTGTTTTTTTTTATTGCTCTCTAAAAATACCCAGTACTTTTCAAACTTGCACAATAAGAAATGAGCTACAAGCTATTTTAACAGCTGACATCAAAATGTATACATACAAATGCACATATTTACTGAGAGCAAGCCTCAATAAACAATTTTCATTCAGATATTTTGGAGCTACTATTTGCCTAAGTTTTGACTTTTGAAGGTCAAAGAATATTGGCATACATGTAGATATTAGTATATGCTAATAACTGTAACTTGAAAGAAAATGGGTCAAAACTACACTTCTCTATCTTGGTTTGTAATTGTTTTTATGAAAAACATGTGTAGTAAGAAAAGCACAATGAATCAATTGGATAAATACAATTTTTAATTTCAAGTGTTTTCTCTTTTATAGCAGTTGATAAGAGCACAGACTACAAGAACTTCTACCAGGGTCTGTGGGACTGCATAGGAGACCACCCAGATGAGCTGTCCTTTAAACGTGGAGACGCCATCTACATTCTCAGCAAGGTATAGTCATGTACACCATGTTTATTCTCTTGAGAGGAGCATTGCTTGTATTTTTCCTAAAACGCCTGACTAAAATGAGCCAAATTTAAAACTGACGGTGTTTCTGAACCATTTGGAGAACAAACAAATGGCTGGACTCTTTGTGAAGCTGAGACTCTCTAGTTTTGACCTCCTGAAGTCTGATTTACTCTCATTAGAAGTGATAACAAGCTCTACCCATAGGAACATCTGGTGTCTGGTCTGATTGACACTAATTTGGTCATTTGTTGGTTTTGACAATTCCCCTTTAAGTACTGAAGCCAATTTAACAAAATATTTGTTTTAGCGACTTGTAATAAAGTATAAAATTCCAGGTATAAAAGGCTTCTTAAAGTATATTTTTTATTTGTGGGTTTGGAGTACAAACTGATCCTAATTCACCTCAGAATGTTTGATTTGACGGGAAATATACAGGATTCGTTTCATGTTTATCACGCCCATGCTGCTTGATAGTTTCCTTTTTATCAGATGGTGGACAATAATGAATAAACAAAGAAAAAGTCCTCATCTTAAGAGGTTAATAAAAGTGGCTTGTTGATGAAAGCCTCAGCATTTTGCCAGAGTCAGACATGTTGTTGTATGGGCTCGCCGCAGACCACCTAAAGAGAGTTAATGCTAGACCTGGGAGGACCTGACTGTGTGTATCCTTTTTACTGGCAGTGAATGGCCCGCTGCCAGGAGCCGAGGGCTGTTGGTGCGAGCAGACTGGACTAGGTTTTTCTGCCTGGCACTGCAGCGGTGATGGGGATTAGTTGTGTCACCACGGAAACTGTTTTAGTGTGTTGTTGGCGGAGGCTGGTTTAGCTGGCACTTGGCTCCCCTCCATCATTTCCATCTGGGCTTTCTGCTCAGTGCTGCTGCTGCTGTCATACAGAGCAGCCCACACACCTCTTACTCCACTTCACTTTGTCAAACAGTCATTTTTGTTCTCAGAAAATACAAGGTAGAAGAGGGTCCATGGCCGATTTGTCAACTGCCCACTGATTTGATAACACGTACTCCAACAGTGTTATTTTGATTTCAATTAGGTAATTTGAAATATTTTTTGCAAAAATGTATATTTCAAAAGCACTGTGAATTGTGATAACCCGATTACCTCCATATTCCCGGACTGTGTAATAATGGAGTTTTCAAATTCAAGTGCGCCATCTAGTGGTGCGTTTTGGCACTTACAAGGCACAAACTGTTGAAGCGATTAAAAAAAAACAACAGAGAAGCCATCAGCCACTCTTACACCGTGGCCGAATACACGTTAAAAAAACAAAAGTGATTTACAGTAAATATAATTATTTTTATTTATAGTTTCTGCAGCTATAGCCTAAGTAATATTATTATGATATTGTTATCTTTATTTCTTAGAACGGGTGCTATTGGGCAAGAAGACAATAACAATTTTCCTTTACAACTAATTGATTGATTGATCTCTGCGGTAATGGGAGGGACTAAATGTACAAAGCAGACAGAGCGTTGCTGTACTCATTTCCCAAATGCCTGTTTATTGCCCCTGTCTTTGTGGAAGAGGACCAAGAATCAAGTTGCCCTTTCACTCAGACAAGGAGTGCCATTAGATGAAACCTTGGTGTTGGGGGTTGTGGCCCGCTGCAAGGGCAATGACCATAAAACCTGTCTGGACCGCAGCAGCCAGCTGCAGCTAAAGGCACAGACAACTTCCTCCCCCATTCTCTTTCTCTCTCCTCCGTCCCTCCCCCATTCTCTTCCTCTCTCCTTAGTCCCTCCCCCATTCCTCAGCCCAGAAATAGCGAGTGTTACAGCCTTGAGACCCCCCAGACGGACCCAGGCAGAGTGTGACAGGAGGCTGTGCTGAAGCAGCTCCACCCTCCCTGCTCAAGTCACAGCACATAAAAACAAATTGAGGGATGTTTGATCATTAACCCATTACCTTAGCCAAATGGGCTGGACATAAACACTGTCCAAATATGATCCAGTGGAGTTCTCCAGGCCAAAGTCTTTTATCACATTAAAGCCATCGAACTTGGGCTACGCAGTAATGTGACAATGTCTTTGCTTGGCGTGTTTATGTTTCTGTCTTATGAGTTTACTTGGTCGTTCACTTGTCTATTTGAGATTCTTTAAACGCCACCCAAAAGGAAAGCTGCATGAGGAGTCACTGAGGACATATTCAGTGTGTATTTGGGTCATTCCAACATACTTAACTTAAATGTCCTCCACTGCAGCACTCTCCTCTGATAAATGACTATCACTGGTCCTGTTATGATGTTGGTGTTATCTGGCTGTGCCCCATAAATATGTGATCACTTAAAAGCACATTCTCTGAGTATCGCAGATGTTCTCCTGTACGTGAGTTTGGACATGAGTGCGGAGGTGCGGGTTCCACTTGTAGCGGCAGAAAGTGATCTCTGTTGTGATTCACGTCTGGAAGGACTTTGATGTGAGAGGGGGATCTCTGATTTCAGATTTCAGCTCGACCAGTGCTCCTCACGTCTCCACTTGCTGACAACCATTTGGAGCTATTACTTGTCATGCTGTGACAGATTTATGTGTGAGGGGCTCTTTGCACACAGGCTTTGTCTTGAGTGGTGAGTGTGCATTTTCAGAAGTGACACTAGGCAAGGAGAAAGTGAAAATGAAGCTGTTTGGACTTATGTTTTATTTGTTTTACGAACACATGCTGGGGGAATAAGAAGTCATTGTGTTTTTAAATGTTTTTGACACAGGAATATCAAGGCTTTGGTTGGTGGGTTGGAGAGAAGAATGGCGCTATTGGCATCGTCCCCAAAGACTACCTGATGGAGCTTTATGCAATTTAAATAAGTATACTATAATATATAATATAATTATAGTATAATAATAATATAATAATAATAATATATATAATAATAATAATATTATATATATTATTATTATTATTATATTATTATATTATATTGGCCGCATTTAGATTTACATGGTCTGTATCATTTCTTGCACAATATTTGTTCAGATAACTACTAAAATAACATTTTAGATTTATGTTTTTTTATTGTGATTCTGTACTGAGAGAAACTTTTGTCTTTTCTGTTGTCTTAATATTTTATGTGCTTACACTCTTATACGTATTGCAATTTCCATTTATTTATTTGCTTCACATGCCACAAGGTGGCAATAGAGTTACTTCTGTGGTCATATTTGACACAATTAGGTCAGAACAAAACAATTATAATTTTAGTTTTAAAGAGTCACTGTTTTGTAAAACCTGCATAGTAAAAATAAAAAGATGTCTTTAATGTGATGTTGTGTCTGGTCTTTTGTTGGCTTGAAGGCATCAGAAGACTGCGTTGTTTCTGCACAGAGGGTTTGTGGGCAGCAGATCAGAGTGGCAGATGGTTGGCTGTGCCTGGAGCCTGTAGTGTGTAGTGCGGAGGTGCACTAATAAGACAGGAGCACACAGGGAGAGCAGGAGCTTATCGCCCTCTGAGGAGCTGTTTGACAGCCGCCAAGGTGCAGATATGGACACATCTTTGTCAGGTGCATGTACTGTATGCATAAAATGTATGGAAAGCCTCAGTTTTAAACCTAAAATCGGTCACAGCTGACATTAGGGTTTTGTCAAGGTTTTTTCAAGGTTGTGAGAAAATGGGACTAAAACTGCTTTCATTAAGCAATAACTCATCATACCTTTGTCTCAGAATTTTTGCTCACTCCTGTCTTTCTGTTTTGTTCCTCTTGAGTGATGAGCAAGTCCTCCGTCCTTTGGGTGACATTCAAAGCCCACATAAATCTTGTTTTTTACGGTGCTCTGCAGTTATAAAACCTGTCTTCTAATTGGAGATGTAATGAATTACCATAATTAGTTATTGAATATAGTACATTGGTAAAGGGGAGAAAATCCTTTGTTTTATCACTGTGAAACAATATAATGCTCACTCAGCCAAGTTGAACAGACGTCATTTTTGTGACAATTGGAGCTTATTGGACTTGATTATCCAACACCAATAAAAAGTTCAAAATGTCTTCAGTGTATAGATAAACCCTGACAAAGTCTACGGATTTAGCAAGTGTTGCGCCCCAGAAGCGTGGCTAAATATTGCAACTAATTTTTATGTGCCAATAAAGGATTTCCTTAATGGATGTCAACTACAGCCCCTTCCCCCTCAGATTTGGACAGCCATATCCCCTGAATATACAAGTCCTTTTACTGCAATTTAACATCAAGATATAATGTTTCATAGATAAATGTCACCATGTCATTAATCCTCTTAGCACTAAATTACACTAATGATACCAGAATATCACTAATTAATACTTGCAACCATAAAGACACATTTTGCGGCCAAATGTATAGATTGAGCTGTGGTGTATCAATAAATAAAGTGGTGATCGATGCAGAATTTGTTTTAGACATAAGCATTTTAGCCCCACAGACATCAGCAGGATCCAAGTGGTTTTGTTTTCAGAAAGTTAGTCGGTATCAAAAGGATCAAAATCAAAAACATTTTATTGATTGGGGATATTAGACTGAATCTTACAGGAATGCAATTTCCAAGCTATTGAATTGAGTTTGAGATATAAAAACAGTTTATGGAATATAAAACTAAACGCAATAACCCAGGTTTGTATTGTACTAAGCTTCCCTGCAAAGAGTATGTAAATACACAGGAAATTAAAGCTTAAAATATAAAATATAATGGGGTAAAATACTTAGAGGCACTCGATGTCACAAAATAAAGACTTGTCTAAAGTTTATGCCACCACGCGGCATCTTAGTGACTTCCTGTCAAGAATAACACTCTCTTATTTATGTGAGATCTTCTGGCATTTTGCAGGAAATCTATTACCTCGACACTGGCCCTCTGTCAGCGTTCCATTAAAGCCTTTCTGCTGGTCAAAATCTTTAAATCTGAAATAGACATTTTTCAAATGCTAGTCACTCTTAATTGAGGTCAGTCTCCACCAACATAACTCATAGAAGCTGACAAATTAAGATTTCCTCACTAGACCCAGTGTCATTGCAGAGATGCGGCCGATTTAAAGTCCGAGCTAACAGAGATCCTGACATCGTGCTCTGGAAATTCATTATTTAAAATGTGACGTCTTGCAGGTTTCAATTTGTCCAGTGGTTTTTCAATATGTAATTTGTATTAGTGTGTGTGCAGACTGGGGTTAGTGGCAGACCAGTAAAAATAGGTTCAGACAAATCATTTATGACGTGCCACACCCACTGCTCACATGATACTGTGTTACCATGGAAATAGTCAGGGCTAATTGTCTTATTGGAGCCACAGACAGGGATTTCAGTCTGTGATTGTTATAAGACCAAAACAGGAAAAATACTTTGAACATGTAGTTAGTTACAGAATACTGAAAACCTGCAATAAAATATATAATTTATTTTGTAACATGTTCTTTTACTTGGTCTAATCAGAGAACTGTATTCTGAATACTTTCACATTGAGTTGTACTATACAAGAATGAAAAAAACCTGACTTCAGATTAAAACAGCTTTTTGTTTAACTTTTTGTTATGCAAGATACAAAAAAGAAATCGGACATTCACTCGCTATCTCAGTGAAGTTTGAATCCTGAGTTGTGTGCTAAATACCACAATGTATTTTAGAAAAGTAATTGTATTCTGAATACCGTCAAAAAAAGAATAGCTACCGGAAAACAGTTACTCTAATTTAGTATTCTGAAGATGTATTTTTGGTACACGCATTCTATTACTTCACTGTATATGTCTGTTGAGAATAACTAAATGTCCAATGCAACAACCCAAAGAGCGACAAAGAAAGGCAAATTATTATTCAGCACTAGGTCGTGGTCATGTGAAATCCCAAAGCACCAATTCATTGGTTTCTGCAAGGCTGGCCACCATAAACAGTAGTAAAAGTGGGACAAGTTGTGCAGTGAGGTGCATGAAATGACAAGATACATTTAGGCTTATGGCTAAAGTGCTTTAAAACTTTTGTAATTTTCTATTTAATTATCCCTTAAAACAGTATGAGAGTTTGGAATAGCAATATCATATTATAACCCAGAAAGACAAAACATCCAAAAAGTGAGGAATATTTACATTATTTGGTTTTCCATGAAACTCACACTACATACATTTTATATATGATTATGTAGCATCAGTGGGACATTGCCTAACAAAAAAGGAATTTTCAATATTTTGTTTTGAATTGTTAAATGGCATCTATGCTTCATTTTCGTCACTCTGAAACCCATGAATATAGTTTGTGGTTGACAGGTCAGAATTCAAATGGTAGAAAATGGCCTTTAATTGTCCAAATGCAGATGTTTTGACCCGGTTTGTGGTTCATATCTCAGTAATTACAGAGAACATCCATGTCAAACAAACATTGTGACTAAGTTTCTTTGTCCCTAAAAAAAATCCCCTAAAACTCATGACAATGTTCAACGCATGTGGATTTTCTGTTTATTCATTTCTTTCAAAAACTGTTAACATACATAACACATAATATTATTACAGTTGATTCGCTGTGATATAAAGTATACATTTCATAACATTGTGAAACATGACCTCCTGGAGATGGCCGGTCGGATTGGACCACTCATCATCCACTGCTCTCACCTGGTTGCCTGTAACTCACTCTTCCTTTCTTGGAAAAATTTTGATAGATACTGACCACTGCCAACTGGAAACACACTCACAAATGTTTGACAAAGTTTAATGACCGAATATTCAAAATGCAATTAATCAAATCTTGATTTTACTTTGGAGCATTTTCCCCTTTTCCTCAATTTGGGGGAAGTTTGTAATTTGACTTCCTGTTGGGACATCATGGCCGCAGATGTCACATAGAGGGCATTCCAAAACCGAACTTGGCCAAAGCTCACCTGATTTACACAATGATAATGATTTCAATTCAATCTATTTTTGTAAAGCCCAAAATCAAAACAGCGTTTGCATCGCAGGGCTGCACAAAATGGTTGATTTTACGATTTTATGATTGTTTCATTTGACAAAAAGACACATGACAACACCTTTATTTTGTTAAATGAATGTTTGTCCCTGCGTTTTGGATGGAATTATTTTTTCTCTTTTCTCCCCAAACTGTACTTGACTGACATTAAAACTAGGACAAATATAATACCAAACAAAGTAATAATTTCATACATTTAAAACGATGCACATGCACTTTAAGATTATAACTCCTTCTGCAAACGAAGGTTCACCTGTACTCTGATGTGCACAGCAGGTTCACAGAGAAGAGATAATCCGTCATACAGCTCACCTTTCCATGTCCTAATAATATATCTAATCAGTGTATATCTCCAAACGCATGCTTATTAGTCTAACTTCAGCCCTGTCTAATCCTTTAACGCTCTCTCTCTCTCTGATTGAGCCGTCCGGCTCTAGCTGTCATGTCCACAGAGCTATGTGCTGACATGCCACTCGGGATAAATCAGGCTTATCAAAGTGACAGCTGTTTGTCCACCTGCTATAAACATCTCCCGCACCTTCCACTGGCACAGCCTCTCGCAGATTATTTACAAGTGTTTGGCATCCATACTCTGGGTCCTGTTTACTCTCCAGCACCGTCTCTGATATCAGCTCAATGACTTGATTTATTCTGCTAGTTAGCGGTGTAAATAATGATCCAAGGATTGTTTATTTGTCAAAGGCCAGACCATACCCTGACCAAAAATGCCCAGATGCCGTGCTGAACAGCGTCCAGGATCAGTCTCTTCTCCTTGACCTTCCACAATGTTGCAGTTACCCTGACTCTCAGTGCCACATAGACCCCCTTCTCAATGTCACATCTTTTTATAGCGCCTTTTTTCTGTAAGGTATCTCTGGCAGAGGAAGTATAAGTATGCGGCTTGAATTTCCAGAACTTGCAAAGCTTGGAATGTGAAGACGCTCACTGCCATTTAGTGTCAGCTTCATGTCCAGGCCCTGTCAAGCTAACTTGGGCTAATTTAGTGTCCAGTGCGCACGCAGGTGTTCGTCGGTACAGACCGAGACCCACAGAGTAACATCACAGAGTAACATGCCCAAATCATCACCGCATCAGACGCTCAAATGTCTTCATAAGTCCAACATACTAATCACTTGTTGTTCAAGCTATATTTTCCACATGAATTAAAGGTGAGACAACTTTTCTGTTGGGAAATCTGCTACAGAGATGATCTTGCTCTGCTTGGAATGGCCCACAATATGGCAAACATATTTATCTTGAAGTTATCTAATTACATGTGTTTTTGTTTACAAGAAGAAGAAACATCACCTGCTTGTCTGCGTTGAACTGTGCTATAACTTTAAAGTGTTTTTCTAATTATTACGTTGTTTGGTGGGATAGAACCTGTGGTAAATATCCATCGCCGTTTGACACCAGTCAAGTTGCAGTTTGTAAAGAAAAACAGAAAAAATAAAAGTTGAAAATCATAGGAAGTAAAGCTGAGTTCAGGTCTATGTCATCAATAGGCAATAATTTACACACAACTGACACCATTGTTTGACTGTTTAAACCAAATAAAGGTGCTATCAGGTATTATTATGTGTCAAAACATAACTATTGTGTACTTTATATGGATTTTGGTGCTTGTTTATAGTACGGTTGCTAGGTAACTACCGCGCACATCTGCTGCTCAAGTCCAACCTGAATGTAAAATTATAAACTGGGGAAAACTATGCAATTTTCTTAAATATAATCATCGTTCTAGTGAAATGTGTAGTCTAGCTACAGGGCTCCCGAATCCCTGGGCCGGGGCCCAAAACCGAGCCGCGGGCCATCTTCTACCGGTCCCCAGAGGCCAATGTAACCTATGTTTTACAATGTAGTATAATTTTAGTTTTATAGTCTGTTGCTACGTCGCAATATTTTATTTGTGTTTTACCTTGAAAATATAGAATCAGAATCAGAAAAGTTTTATTGCCATTGTCAAAGAACAAAATTCAGGCTAGGAACTTGCTTTGGTGACATACAACCATGAACAATAATAAAAGCAAGATATATCAAATCAAATAAGGCGTGCATTGAAGAAAGACTATTTAAATTGACTATAAGATAAAAATAGACTTCGTATGTACACAAAATGTACAGTTAAATTTCAGACGTAGTGCTATAGAGCCAGTTAATGTAATAAACAGCAAACAGAAGTAATAAGGTATTTTCAAAGTTATATCTACACATTGTACACTGTTGTTACTGGCCCTGCCCCCTTCAACCGGTCCCCGAAAAACCGGTCCTTTTAAGGAAAAAGGTTGGGGATCGCTACTCTAACCTGTCATGTGCACTTAAATGTCATTCTGTGGGACAAGCAAATCAAAAAAGACAAGCAGGTGTCAAACCCTCCACCAGAAAAGCGATGTAATCACATGATGTAATCTGGAGAGAAAAAATATATGCGAAACATTTTTTTGTCACAATTTGAGGAAAATTTCAAACCAACTTGGCATTTGTGTACATTTGTCTAAATTTTGGTATCCACCCATCACTTTACAGCCATACTTACTGACAAGGCCTACCATAAATGATAATTATATGGATTTAGGATGTTCATTACAGAAACAGTAGGTGGAGGAATTTGAGTAATTTGTAGCTCCATGCAGATTTTGATGATAGATGGCGTCAAGAGAAGACAACCAAAACCACTGGATCTACTGCAAGACTAAGGAGAATTTAGGCTCATCATAAAAGATTTCTTCTTGGCTCTTATTTCACTCGGACATTTTTATGTTTTTTTTATTTTCTACCTCATTGCGGCTGTGAGCTGCCTGCTGATTTACACACGCTGGCAGCCAAGCACATAGGCCTCAGGAGACACTGCCCTCTTCCCCTCTCCATTTCCTCCTGCTCCCTGGGCTCGGCTGTCCGCTCACCGTCACCTCAGGGTGCCTCTGGGTGCCTCCGGATTCACCCATCTGCCTCCGACCCAAGCACTCCCCCTGTTCTCGTTCCTCATCTCTAACAAGGCTTTGCTCTGTTGGGGGCGTTATTCATGTGGTGACACTCATGTGGTTGGTCCCTTGTGCTAAGACATGAATCCATACGCCAACATACACTACCCAAGTCCTATTTTGAATGTTGTATTGCTGCTTTTTCTATTTCATCTGTTTTATCTGTGCACTCCAATGGGACTTCTTTTACATGCCACATTATTTCAGGAAATTACAATTGTGTGGTCTCTTCTTCTCGGCTCTCTTGCTTCTGCACCTGTGGAAAGGAACACATTTAAATAGTGCTTTCTACTTAAAATTTGAACTGGACTGAAAAGTAAAAAGTACTTTTCACATGGTGTGTGGTTTATATTTGTACATACCCTGCCAACACTGTATGTGGGTCCCATATGGGTTTTGTCTGGGCAGTGTGGGTTTCACATGGGTATGGGTTGTGAGTGGGTAAACCCAAACGGGCCCCACTTGGGTTTGACAATAGTGGGACCCAATTGGGCTTGTAAGCATGGGCCCCACATGGGATATGTGGGCATGGGTTACATTTAGGCAAATGTATGTTGGCCCCACTTGGGTTTGCCAACTTGGGCCCCTTGTGGGATGTAAGCGGGATATTTGGGCACACATACCAAATACATATTATATTTTTCATAATTTTAACTTTTTACTGACCAGTAAACACACAAAACAGAGTCAAAATGAGTCAAAACGTGCCATTCTTTATTAGAGGACTATCGAAGGTAACTTTTAGCATTTAAGGTTACAAATGTTGAGCGTGAATCTTTTGTTTCAGTGTTGATTAAACAAGGAGCGTTACATTGTTGAGTGTTTTTTGCTTAACTCTACACATCTACTAGTTGAGTTCTGATAGTTAAACAGTCAAATAATCCACAGGCATTTGATTTGAGATGTAAAGTTGGGACTATATGGGTTTTGTCTGTGTAGCCCAAATGAGGCCCACATAAACCCCATTTAGATTTTATGTGGGCCCCATGTGAGTAAACCCATATAGGGCCTACATGGAACACATGGACAAACCTACTTATGGCCATATTGGAAGCCCATGTAAGCCCCATAGATCCCCCATGGGGCCCACTATGTAATGTTAGCTGGGTGTGTATATATGCCTAAAGGTTGAGTTCAAGTCCCGGCTTTGAGAAACCAAAAAAATAGAAATAAAAATGCTATATGTTGTGAAATAAGGGTCAGTAGCTACAGTTGACCCAAAATCAAGATCAGTGCACTTGATACTAATAGTGTATCTGTACTTTTGCTTTAAATGCATACGACAGGTGAAATTACACATTTTACATAAATATGGTGAACATGAAGATTTTACAAAAAAAAAAGGCCTATTTTTCCCCAGTTTTACAATTTTTGTGACGTTTATAATATTACTTCCTGGTTGGACATAAGCAGCAGTTGTGACCAAGCTACCATACTGTGACAACATTCATATAAATTACACAATAGTTATGATTTGATAAATACTAACATCAGAAAATGTGGTAGATTTAAATTGTTTCGGTGCAATGTCACTTATTAATGGCATAGACAGAGGACCTGTCACACGCATTTAACAAAATTTAGTATTTCTTCCACCACTGCCCTTCTGCTTGTGGCTGCATTAGGATGAGTGCCTACGAGTCGATCAGAAGCTGTTTCGTGCTTTGGTACAATGATCTCGTCTCACGTGCAGTAATTGGTGACAGCTTGCAGGAGGAAATGGAAGATAGTGTCTCCATGCAGAACCAACCAGGAGAAGGTACCTACTTCGCTGCTGAATTTGGTGAATGATTGATGTCTATGAACTTGACTCATTTCCATGTCCTGCAACAGAGTGAGAAAGAAAAATGCTTTAGCCTTGACTGAATGACTTAAAAGTATTTTCCCCCCGCAGTTTGACAGGTGGCAGAGGAGGGTCGGTCTCAGGCACACAAGGACAGCTGCAGCGCTTGGAATCCCGCTTTGGCTCAGAGGTTTCGGAATTTTTGTGGCCCCTGTAAATCAGGGCCTCAGAGTGAAAGAGACCTTGAAATACCTCCAGATCTAAGGCTCGTGTCATGAATATTTCAATTATCACTTATTTTTCACATTTTATGGTGGTGGAAAACTAGTGCAGTGCAGATGTAGGTTTAATTTGATTTTTGTGAAACCAAATAGGCCTACATTGTTGCACTGGGTAATTATAGGTATTGGTTGTATAGGTAAGAGTATTTTGGTTATATTTGTCCCTGCGTAAAGCTTGTGAGTGACCAAGGCCTTAGGATAATGTATAATGTAAGAAAATTTTTATTAAAATGGTTTGCCTGCGCGTTCATGTGACATCACAACACTGTAAACTGCCCAATAGTTTAACACTGAGCTGAAAACGGGTCCGAGTTCAACAGAAGAATTTGTCAGATTGTAGATTTGTTGACCTTTTTTCTGAGCCTATTCACGTGAAACAAAAACAGAAACACATCTTCTCTCTCAAATGAAAGAGCCCATAACAGGTTCTCATGTTTTTCAAATTATTTTGTTTAGTTGGCTAGTCCCCTAGTGTCAGTTTGTGAAGAAAATGTGAAAAATAAGTTTAGAATTACAGGAAGCAACATTTCATCCCAAATTCAGGGACAATTTCCATGCAACGGGTCAATTTGCCCATGTTTACAGTATGGTTGTTAGGTAACAGTTGTGAAATTACCTCTTGCTCTGTCACATCTCCTGCTCATGACCAACCAGGAAGTAACATTATAAACGTATAAACAAATGGTCAAACTGGGCAAAAATAGACAACAGTTTTAATAAAACCTTTAATATAATCATGTTCACTATGTTTTAGTGAAATGTCAAACCTGTCATATGCAGTCCAAGCAAAAGTGAGATCATTTGTTCAATATCTTAAGAAATCTTCATTGTTCAAAACACATTGTTCAAGACATAATTGTTGTCAATAAAAAAACACTTTGATGATGATAAATGTCAACATTTGTGGACCATAAGTTTGGATATTTCTTTCAGGAACAGTACATTTCTCACAGTTACATAAACCCCTGCCGTTCATCTGAAACGATGACATCTGGATGTGAACTCAACTAAAACAAACATTTCTGATGTCAAGTCCAAAAACCACTGGCTACTTGTACATGCACACCAAATAACTGGTGTGGCAAAGATGAAAAGGAAAGATGAAATGTTCAAGATTAAGAGTCATTTTAAAATGTATTGTGCTTTTTTTTTTTTTTTTTTTTTTTTTTTTTTTTTTTCTCCAACGGTTACTTTAAAAATGTGACCAGGTGTTTTTGATGATTAGATTTCTTTTGTGCACGTAAACGCACAACACAAATCTATATATTGGCTCTAATTATTAGATTTGAATATTCTATTTAGCAGATTTTTACTATAAATGTGAAAAAGATTTTGAAATACCTCATGATGTCATAAATATTTCAATTATCCACATTCTTTTTTTACTTTTTATTTTTCACATTTTTCCATGGCACAGGCAGTATCACAGATGCAGTTGCACAAAAATAATATCTTAAACAAGCCTAATGCTGGACTCTTTTGCCCCAAATAAATTCTGCAAAGTAAGCTCCTGCCAAAATAAGTAAGCTGCTTCTGATTTATTTCGAACGCGCCTCTATTGGAGTGAATCTGCCCATTTGTTTTGGCTGTGAACAGTGAAAAACGCTTAGCCAGGAATTTATATCATTTTTCAAATGTTGCTGTGTTGGACATAATACAGTGTAATATAATATCTTTCTGTTAATTACACAAAGAGAACTATAACTCATACATAAAATCACAAATCTGAGCTGGGTTTTTTCTGATCTGGTAAAGACTTGCTGACTTGGTTTGAGGCAGATGGGTAATTCCCAAAAGAGCAGTTTCACATTTCACATCTTATTTTCTCAGCTTATGTCAAACAGTAATTATGCAAAATAACAAAGCACTGATAACAACAACTTTACTTATTTCTACTATTTTTGCTGAGTTCATAATCCTCTGTATTTTAGTTTTTACTTCATATAATTGTTAAGGGTCATATTCTTGCAGGAGTCTAGAACTAGTTTGACTGATGGATTGTCCAGTTGTCATGGCAGCAGAGCCAGTACCAGGTTATGGCATCTCAAGGTTAACCACCACTGGACCAGAAACACGGCCAATAAAACATGTCGATATGGGTTTAGTCCTAAAATTACACCTTAAATAATTTAGTCCATGATACAGTGAATGACATCATAATAAAGTGTAGTGTTTGTGTTGGCAGAAAACATGCAGATTTGGAGATATCAAATCAGATTTAGTTTAAATCGGGAATTTAATCACTAGATTGAAGATTATACAAAGTAAAGGTCTTTGTTCAAATACAAATACAGCCCGTTATTGTTCTTGAGGGATCTCATAATCTAGAGTGAATGTTAAACAGTCTTTCTTCTCTGGAGGTATAACAGCTGTATGAAATATGGTTATCTTCAAAAGCAAACATGTGCAGCAGTGCCAGTGCATATATGTGTGAAGGAGAGTCATTTGCCTCAGACAGTTAAGCGCCAACAAAGAAGTCTGATTCATTTGCATACTTAGATGTGCTTAAAAGCCCATATACACCCACTCATCCATTTCTCTGGGCTCTCCCTTCTGTCCAAAGTGCTCTGAGCGAGGCTGAGGTGACGTCACCTGTCTGTGCTGGGCCCATTGTCTGCACTGTGTGAATGTGTAATGAGTATCTGTGCACACAGAGCCTCGGAGAATCTAATTAACTACATAGATATGTCAGGTGCTGTCACTATGTTTAGTGGCCATTACCTTTGCATAAGTGTGCTGCTGCTCACAGTGGGAACACCAGGATTCTGCATACTCTCAGAACAATGGACAAAATGTTACAGAAAAGCACAATCAGAGACAGTTTGAAAAGGTGCGCTGTCAGTGCAGCTGGCATTTAGCTCAGCGGGGAGCAATGTAGCCTGTCTGCAGCGAGACCTCTGCGACAGGAGCGGGTCCATTGAGACCCCACAGGACGTCCTATAGCACACACCTGACAGGGGGCGTCTGCAGAGAGCCCATTACACATGACACCATGCTAAGCACTGCAGTATGACAAGCACTATCCTTTTGCTCTAGAAAACAGCACATTCTTTACAGTGGATTTGATTTTCATGTTGTATCATATTATGTATACTTTGTTTTAGTTTAAGTTTAACGTAAACTACATAACAATGACTGAAGGACTTGCATGCAGCAACACTGCCATCTTTAGGAAAGGTGCTGCTACAAGATTACAAAGCACAGCTCTAAATAAAATTAATGCAATTCCTTTTTCTGAATTTTTAAGTTTAATGACTAATGAACTATTATGACTGCATTTATCTCACAACTATATAAATAAAAGCTGTATATTTCAATTTGTGTATTATCTTAAAATGCATAAAATCACTCTCGTGCCATGTTCCTTCATTGATGTAGGACTATACAATTGTTACTATTATTATGATTACACAATTAAAAAAAAAGTATACATTGATTGAACACTGAAGATGAACCAATTTTGGTAAAAGCGCAGTAAGTGATGAAAGTTCATGCAGATTCACTGGTGCAGTTCAGAGTCCGCTTGGTCCGGTCCTGGATATCGAAGTAATGCTGCACTCTGGGATTTATTTAGCACCAAAGACTTGGCGTCTGCGCACTCAGAGCTGGGAGGGGAAGAGGAGGAAATTATTATAAATATACCATACTTTTCATTGTACTTTCATTGACAATTGATTTATTTTAATGATGTATAATATTCAGTGTACTTGTTCCACTATGTATATATTTATGTACCAGTATATACATTTGTTGAAAAGGACAGTTGTTATATTGTTGTACCTGTCTGAATCACAGTCACAGGACAGGCTCATGTTCTTGTGCAGCTCTTCGTCTGAGTGGAAGCGTCTGAGGCCACAGCGCTGCACCGCCTGGGTCACAGAGAACGGCGTCCTCCCTGTGGCGCACGCCTCCATTTTGGCCACACTGAGCTGAGACTGGAGGAAGAGGTGCAGACAGCTGTCGGACAGGAGCAGCGGGCTCTGAAGGATCCTGTAGAGAAGAAACAAGGAGACGGGACACAGAGCTTTGAAATTATTATGAATTATGTAAGATCCTCTGTGCAACCATACAAGGAGACCAAAATACTGTTTTTGTCCAGAGATATAAAACAACAAAAACCCTTACAAAATAACGACACGTTTAATAGCCTTAATAAAGCATGAACAAAGGCTTTAGGTATTACTAGCGCTCACAAACCCTTTAGCACATCAATAATATTCACATGCTTTATTTGAGGTGTGTGCACAGTTTTAGAAGCGCTTTTTTCAGATGGTGAAGTGAGGCTGGGGAAATAAAATACTTTATTATTACATGCATACAGCGTGCAGTAGCCTAATTTTGCTTTTACAAGATACACAAAATGTACTAATTTACAAAAAATACCTCAGCTTTTATAAGAAGAATTCAGGATTACATATTTAAATTGATACCATACCCGAACCCCTTAATTAAGTAGCTACTAAACCGGAATCATTCTTATTAAAAAAATGTGTTGATCATGAATTAAGCCTTTGATCATGCTTCATTAAGGCTAATTAAGGTGTAGTAAATATAAAGTGAAGCCAAAACCTTTCTTCTCATTCTGCAAATTAGATTTTGACTGTGAAAAGATTGTAGTATTTATGATGCTTTTACATAGGTTTTTACATAGTGAAATATAAATGATTACTTCTAACACCTATTTAACAACTTGTAATAACACTGTACTATGTAAACTCAAGTGCAATGGACCAAGTGCAGTTACTATGCTTAATGTCCATGTAATATTTAAGAGCGGAGTCAAATAAGTTGAAGAGTTTATAATATATAGCCATACTGTTTGATGTAGTTTAAACTTTAGAATAAATAGCGGGGGTTTCCTTCTTTTTATCTCTGAGTTGTAACAGAGTCATATGGAAACCGTGATTCGTCAGTTGTTGTTCTGCAAAAGTATGTCAAAGTGCAGAATTGATCTATGAGCTCTCACTTACTGCTCCAGAAACTTCTGCAGCCCCCTCATCCGCTGTGTTATCTGCCGTGCGTTGTTCAGGCTGAAGAAAGGGTTCTTTGGAGGCAACTCTGGAAGCTTTATCCTGAAAAACAGAACAAGTTTTTAACTCACAACTGAAAGTGAAAGCCTCATAATGATGAGGAGCACTCACATGAGCAGTGAATTTGCTTCTAGTTTTTGCCTGAGCCAGACAAACTCACTGAATCTTCGTCTCACGCTGGAGATTTTCCTCGTGAAGCAAACACTGTCGGTCTGGAAGAGGGTGAACATTTAACACTCAACAGTAGATGTGTAATTGTCTTGATATGTCATTGTACTTACATGGAGACAGATTTCATAGTCCATGTAGGCATGCCAAAAATCATTCTTCTGTATCCTTGGGTCGCGCACCCACACACTAATTGCCTGCTGCATGGAAAAGGCAGAGGAGACACTGACACATGGAGCGCACAGAACAATCTGAGTCAAAAAGGAAGTTATTTTTGAGGAAAGAGGAAGCGTTTTGGCTTGGCTGGCAAAAAATCAGGAACGGAAACTCTAGAAGGAATATCCATACTTGCCACAAATACACAATTCACAATACAGCAGTAAAGAAATTAACTACCGGTAAATTATAACAATCTACCATCTTGAAAATGCTCTTACTTGTTTTGTGGTGGCGTCTTCTGTCATATTCCCAAAAGCCTCAGATAAAGAAGATGGTAGTTCATTTCATTTTCATGTTTTATTGACCATGAACAAAGGTTTCAGAAACACTCTTAGAGCTCCTCCCCTCACAGAATCCAGTGAAAAACTTCCAACTCATAAACAACAAACATTACATGTGTGATACACCATCTGAGAACCGAAACTACATAAATCAATTGTTTACTTTTAGTTTGATGAGAGTTACTGATAAATACTGAAAAAATGTACAATGAAATCAAGCCAAGAGTTAATTGATAACAGTTTGAAAAAGCAACACCATTTTTAAAGAAACTAAACCGTGCAACATTACTTAAAAACACCCAAAGATTCAATTGATGCACCAAGTATTTTATTCACAAACATTCACAGATCCATGGTCAACAGTAGTAGGTTACAGCAAAATCAGTAGCAGTTTGAATTCCTGGACAAATCGGAGCGGAGGTCCCATAACAGTGGTCACGGGAGAGGTTTAAACAGGTCCTCACATTTACCTGAAGCTGGAGGAAGACAATGCCCTGTAAATCCAACAGGCAGTCGGTAAAGTGCTTCAATTAACAATTCCTTTAACCTTCATATGACTCGCCAATTTTATGTGTAACGCCAAAGGGGCATTCACGCAGCCAATTCGCTTTTACCATCTTCCTGTTAATGATTTTTTTTTGGTAAATAGCTGCGGACTGAAACTAGGGATTTTCTGCTGAGTAACATTTTCAAAAAATTACACATTAACCACAAAGGTCACGCATTAACAACGAGAGGTACAGTAAAAACTAAGGTTATAAATGGACACAAGTTAAACAACAGTGAAAAGGTTACAGTGTCTCGAGGCACAGCAGTTAGATCAGTCCGACGCCTCGCTAAACGACGAAGGACTCCTCACATCGCAGCATTCTTTAAACTAGGGGTGGGTGATAGAGACAAAAATGAATATTGCCATTATTGTTGGGGATTATTTTGACATCAATATTAGGGCAATCTATCAGAAATCTGCTAAATTGAGTCAAGAATCGCCCGCGAAATGCAGAATTATCACTTTGTGCCGTTATCTTATGTTAAAGGGGACGCATTATGCTAAATCAACTTCAATTTAACCTCGTTACAACAGCGTTTCCTCACCATTAGTTTGTTCAAAGTTGCATTTCGATGGATTCATGCATGTTCGAGTAATCCTGTATTGTCCTGCAACTGAGGCTCGAGTGCTCAGAAAATTCCCCCTATCCCCGCCCACAACGCTGACGCCGTGTGATACATGTAGGTTCTAAAATGTCACATGGCCACTTTTCAAAAATAAAAGCCCATAAACAGTGGAATGTCTGCAGTTTTAAACAGGAAGTCAATGGACCCGTTTCTATTACCAAGCCGTTTTCAATCAATATTGCGGTTTACATGGTACAAAATGTAAAAGTACTTACGGGGGGGAGAAAAAAAAAAAGCATAATGTGTCTCCTCTAAGATTAGACAGAATTTTTTTGTATTTTTCGGTTAATCAGCTCTTTTTGCAGCCTTTTTTAAAACGATTTTTCATTATAGACTTGATATACAACACATCTCCAAAACAACAACAGCGATATGACACATTTTTTGACATATCTCCCACCTCTACGTACAATTGAATACAACTACAGGGTAAATGCTTATTTCGGAACAGAAAACATCCACAGTGATTGTGTCTCCTACATAACGACACAAACTAAAGCTGCTACAGGTTAGTTTGCCCCAAATCGGCACCAATGTTAGTTTTGGTCTCATCACATTCCCATCAAACCGTCCATCGACCTCTAAGCACCGCGGGATACATAGCACCGCCTCTACCCGATATCTAAGCCCCCCCGGGAGGCTCTCGCGCCTGCCTCTCTCAGCTCAAGAGGGGCATTAGATGAAGGGTAAACGACGCTTCGGGTGCAGGAGCGGGTGTGTTCTGCTTTGCACCGCGACGGCCCCCGGCTTACTGTTCGTCCTCGCTGCTGTGCCAGGACAACTTCTGCTCGTAGAAGTCGATGACCACCTGAGGACAGCGGGCGCTCACCTCACGCGCCGAGAGCAGGGCCACGTCCTCGGAGTTTTTCCTGCAGAAGAAAAACTATTATGAATACAGTGTCAGGACAAAATATATATATATAAAAAAAAAAAACAAAGACTAATATGGGTCGACATGCTTTGACCATTACAGCTCTAATGCCAAGTTCTTCAGAAGCGATTTTCTTTTTCTGACCAGAGTTGATTTTCGTTTAAAACAAAATGGATGACACTTAAAGCTTAAATTAAGAGTATCTAAAATCTAACCTTTACATAAATGGATACAAAATGTGCACTTTATAACTTCTTTGGTGGGAAAAGAGCAAACTGCTGGTCTCCCTGGAGATTTTATTGCTTTGCCTGGAATGTTCCGTAAGGCAATATCATCTGCAGAATGTTTCAAAACTACAACTTACAAAAATAAAAATAATTACATGATTCATAATAGTGAGTTTGGACAGAATCCTACATCACTACTTCAAAATAAAAATAACTCATGGCATGGTGAGTTACTTAAGCAATTATTCCTGAGCAGACAAATAAGGAAGCAGCAGCGTTACCATTTGACTAAAAACATGAGTTCCCCTCGTCGGTCCGTGGAGCCGATGATGCACTCAGGCTCCTGACGAGCGCTGTGGTGAGAGGGTTTGGAGTCGGACAGCTCAGAATCGGGCTGGAGGACGTCACTGTCGGTCTGCTGCTGAGACTGTAGACAGGTCTGGAGGACAAAAGGACACAGCTTTTACAATTACAAAAAAACAATGTATAAGCCAGATCAGAACACAATTTGGATTTGGCAGCGGGATGTAGTGATGGGCAACACTGAAAATGCCTTGGCTTCTGACCACCAGGATCTGCAGGACTCCGCTCTGACACATGGATCCGTGTTCTTCTGCGGCCTCTGTGTGCCTTCTTTACCTTGTGCAATGATTTGATGTCCTCTTGTGTAGAAGTGGGCAACATATCGCATTTTAGATGATGTCGTGAATGTTGCTGTGAAGATGTGCAAAATTCGAACAAGGAGTACATCATTTCTTGAAAAAAAAAAAAAGCTACAAAAAGAGCTGATTGAAAATAACACTGAAAAAGTAATATTGTAAACTTTCGAATAAAAAAAAGGTATGAGGTGATTTTTTACAGATGTTTTCACATTTGTTTGATAATTTAAACAATAAATTAAATATATAATCTGAATATTGTTATTGGGAAACTCAACAGGAAAAAATATAGAGTTTAATTTGTGTCAATACTGCCCACCCCTTCTCTCGGTTGTCCATGTATTCATTCATGATAAATGAATGAATGTACCTGTAAATGTCTTGTTGAAAGTTATTTGTAATTCTGCATAAAACAACTAATTTTATTTGACCTCATACACGTCCCACCTCTATTGGTATTATGAAAGTATAGTGGTAGTAATAGTATTAGTAGAAAAGCTCTATAAATACTCAACATTGGTAGGAAACGTCCACAAATATGCCACACGTTGATATTCCGCAGTCTCATACATGTAAAACTTACAATTTCGGTCTCTTGCTCGGTCATCTCTTCTTTGGGCATAATTTCACAATGCTCTTCGTCAGTGCAGTCCGTCAGATGTGCGTTTTTTGATGAGGAAAGCTTCGATGAGTTCAGGACAGTCCAGGTTGTCTTCAGGCTCCCATGTGTTGTCAGCACTGCTAGGACATGACAAATGCGTTATCCGATTACCTCCATAGCTTTTCTCTCTCAACAACTGTGTGGTATTTGTACTTACTCTGTAAAGCCTTTCCACTTCAGAAAGTACTCAACTCTTCCGTTAAAGACCCGACGGCGTATTATTTTTTTCGACAACAAATTCGTGGATGACAGTCGAGTCCTCGGTCTTCCTCTGTTTGGCAGTCTGCTTCTTTCGCATCTAAAAAGACAAAAACAATGATTACGTTTTTAAATGTTCTGTTTTATCAGAATAAGACCTCATGGTAACATAAGTAAATTATTCATATTTTGTGTTGACTGTCTGTATTGTCTATTATTTGTCATCATTTGTAGTCTTCAAAATTGAGTATCAAGACTAACCTTTAGAATCAAAATAGAGTTTGAAATAATGACAAACTAATAGGATAGGCCTATTTTCCAAGCTACTCCAAGGCAGTTGAACTTGTGCAATATCACAGGTAGCATGTCTCCCAGAAGTCTAAATAACCCCTTACATGTATCCGGTTACTTCACAACACTTTGTTCTCTGTGCACTGAGACAGAAAACTCGACTTTATTCGCTTTTTTTCATGATAGACTACAGTAACTTTGGCTCAAGAAAGCCCTTCATAAACCCGCCCTGTTGGATTTGACTGCACAAAGATGGCAGTGTCCAGTCTGCTGCCCTTCACAGTGACAGTGCTCCACCTGCGTCCTCCCCCCCCTCCCCCCAAAAAACGCACGACCCTCTGCACCACCGACATAAACCGAAACGCAACACGTTAGAGTTTTTACGACACGTGAGCAAACGGGCCGGGCATGTGAAGCAAAAACATCGGCTCCGACAACACGCCACAACAACAGTCGAGCACGTACGCTTTTTATTCTCGGTGGAAAGCGGCTGCTCGGCTCGCCTCGCTCTGCTCTCGTTTTTTGGACGCTGTCGCAGGAAAACTACAGAACACAACAAACAATGCGCGATGTCCGTCTGCGTCTTTGGCGAGCGGCATAACCGCGCGCTGCTGCTGCGATCTGTCCACAAAGACAACTTTTCATGAATGAGTTCAAATTAAAGATGGCCGTGTTTTGGATCATGCTCGGAGGAAGTGGTTGCCAAGGGAAAAGGTCATGCCAGGAAAACCGAGGAGACACGACGGGGGACGAGCCGAGGCGCACGGGCGACCAATCAGAGCGCAGTCCGCGTGGCCGTGTCCCGTGCAGCGCTCTGGAGCTGCTCTGGCCACCCAAGGGCGTCTGGTGGACATGACAGGGACCCGAGCTGTGGCTTTTGCCCTCCGCAACTGAAGTACAGAATAGAGTGGGCTATAAAGTGTCACGTAATGTCAGTGGGCTGCACATAAGCCGGCTATTTATCGCCAAACCAATTCAAAAATATATACGGCTATAGGGTATTATTCAGTCTCAGGGAGCTTTATTATTTCTCATTTATGCTTCAAATTAAGGTTTTTGCAGATTAATTAGTTGTTAGTCTTATATTTTACTGGACTTGCCACGCGCTGAATTAGATTTAGGCTATTTATTTTTTAAAAAAAAATAAAAAAATTTAATTGAATGTCTCCAGTTGCTCTTGAACTTTGCGTTGCTACAAAACAATAAAGGTTCTCTTATCGAGGACACTACGGGACGAGGGCAATTCAATTTAACACCGAATTGTTGAACATTTGTTTTTTAAATGGACCCATGCAATGGATACAACAACAATTAGAGGCTTATCGAGTGCTGTGACCTAGTTTATCGAGCATTGATTTGATTGACGACGGTGACAACACATTAATTTAATAAAATTAAATCTATTTTTGCAATGAATTAATAAACAATTCTCGATTTTGCGTAATTTAGGGCTCGCTTTTTCAATTGTTTGTAATGTTTATAGTTTTTATGAGCTCAACCGGTTCCACTTTCCGTGCGTGGGTTGTCACGCCTGGTTTCCTCGGAAGGATGTGTTCTCTTTCGTGTCCTGAAGCCACACTGAGCAGAGCAGACCGCAACGCGCTTTCCGGGCTCTGATTGACAGGTCATCTCTAACCAATGAGAAAGCAGCCCTGGTCTTGCTTAGCACCTGATGCCCGCCCCTTTTGGCCAGTTTCTACTGATGCGTTGTCAAGTGCAAACACTAGGTGGCGATGTCACTCCACAAAGAGAGAGAGAGAGCGAGAGCGAAAGAGGGAAAGAAATAAAAGAGAGAAAGGGAGAGAGCTGACTAAAGCCTTTTAACATTAACAAATAAAGTATCTGCATGAGTTAAAGGTGCACTGTGTGACTTTGGAGATGGGTTTTTAATGCCATACTGTGGAACATTCCAGAAAGCTCTCTTATATTTTGCCTTCTGTGAATCTTTCTTACCTCATGTGTACAAAACCTTGCTTAAAATAAGAAACTAACTTGAAAACCAGTTGGAATTATCTTGCAATGAGTCAAATTATTCATTCATTCATCTTCTACCGCTTTTCTCATTAGCCGCTTTTTCTCATTATGGGTCCTGGGTGACTGGAGCCTTTCCCAGTGACTTTGGGCCTTTGGCGGGGCACACTCTGGACAGTTTGCCACATGGTTAACGTAAGTACATCTTATTATCCAGACCTATAATAACAAAATGAATCTTGTCTGAATTTGAATAATGTTATTGATAGACTATTTGTGCAGTGCATGTAATAGCCTCCGATGTGCTATTTTGCTGGTGATTCTTTTTCATCTTCAAGGCTGAGTTATGTAATACTGACTGAGCTTGAACTCCACGTTCATTTCCTGTAACAGAAAACAGCGGAGCGTTCTCTTGGGACCTGATTAAAAGCTGTGAATAAATAAAAAACACGTGACTTATCAGAGTGAAAGTGGTCGCCATTTCTCTCATCTTTACAGAAGGTGCCCATTGATCTGTGAGCCTGAGACACGTTTACGATGGGTTTGCAGTTTAAGATGTTCTTGTTGTAGCACTTGAGAACAATGTGGTGAGTTTGTTTTGATTAATTATTCATGCTGTTTTGAAGCTATAAGCAAAAGATAAACCAAAGCTCCCATTGCTCAATTCATCCCACGCTTTCAGTGAGCTTTAAGTAGACTTTTTGTCCTCCAATGGAAACGTGTTCCCTGCATTTGACCCATCTAGGAACATTCAGCACTCATGGACCCATCTCCAGACCTTGTGACCGTCTGGAGTATATTATCACGAAGAAAACCTACTTTGATCTTTTTAATCTCAAGTTGAAGTTCTAAAATCAGGCAATTCATGTTTTATTATCCAGAATTCAATTTATAACTCAAAATAAAGAACTAGGCATTTAAGACGTGATAAGGCAGAGGAGCCGATGACTCAATTCACTTACATTTGATCAGAACAACTATCCACATGGCCACAATGTGGAGTTTAAGGAAGGTAGTTGTAATAACTCTGGGTTTCAGCTTATGAAGCAGAGTGACAAATAGTTTTGGAATTTAATTGAATATTTATTGTTTCTCACAACAAAAAGTGCACTACATCCAAGCACAAAACAAGATAAGAAATAAATATTTGTTATTCGACCACCTTTCTCTCCGACTCTCAAGCACTTTGGTGTTTTGTTGTTGTTATTGTTGTACATTAGTAGAACATTTGTCAACAGAACAACACTACATAATACTAGTATTATCTACAAGCCTTCCAATTTTTATGGCAATAAAATGCACTTTTATTCTGCAAAAAAAAAATGCCATCACTATTTTCTTATATATACTTTTCAACTGAAATAGAGAAGTGGCTTTTTTTAACTCGTATCCAGCGTATCCATAATATAACTCCTTTACTCGATTAGCAGTGTCCCTCAGTGTCGTTCTCCTGTCGGGGCTGTCAAACACACATTCCCCTTAAGTTATCTTCACTTTCTTACTTTTTTTAGTAAAATAAAAATGATTTAGTTCTAGTTTTGTATGTATTTCCCCAAATTTCCATTTCAATACCATATGTCAAGTATGGTGTGATGAGAGAACAATAAAGTAAATGTAAAGTTCAGAATATACTGGAATTTATATTTAGAATGTGCAATAGACACCGTACGTAGGAAGACTGTACCAGTGGAAGTTGGTTAAGTTGGTTTGCATCTTTCATTGAAGAAGGAAACGACTTTAAAGTGAACCCTGCAGCGGGAGGGTCGGACCCGGGACCTTTTGGGACTCCTGAGATGGAGTCAGCGCGGATCTGGTCTTATTTAAGGTTGATAATAGCATAGCCCACATGTTTGTTGTGAAATGCTTAAAGAAAACTGATGTCAATTACTTTGAACAAGACGCAAAAATAAAGCCTGTCAAGTTGATGCACATGTGTGGCTTGAATCATACGTCCAAACATGACACGGTGTCAGAAGTGGAGCGGCAGCGAGAGCATCATCTCCGGAAGCGGCTTTTTCCAAAACAACAAAATTGCAGACTCAAAGAAGACTCGGAAATGTATGGAGACTGACAAATGTAATACACCCAGGCTATTTTTTCATAAGGAATACGCATTTTGCAGCTGTCCATATAATTGCGATCATGTTTCACACTGGTTTTGGTGTTAGATTTAATTTGACAAATGTTTTTCAGCAAAATCAAGAAATTATAATTAAATAAATCTGTCTTAAATTAACCCGACCAGTTCATTTATGATGAGGCATCATCATCATCATCAATAATGTCCTATTTTCACAATTGTCATAGTTATTCTGCATTAAATGTATTCTGTCGTAAAGGCTGAAGAAAGGCCCAGTGTTTCCTTTGGCTTTAACATTCCGTTGGAGAACAGAAATCATACAGCCAAATCAACTGCTTCCAAAAAGGAAAAAAAGTATTCATTTGTATTTAATCTGAGTATTGACTAATGTTTGTTCTTACTGCCCCTGCAGCCCCTGCGGCCCCTGCCTGCGGCCCCTGCGGCCCCTGCGGCCCCTTTGCCAGAGGTGGGTTGTACTCAGTTACAGTTACTTGAGTCACTTTTTTCGCAAAATTGTATGTCTTGGAATAACTTTCTGACACTAGATTCTTACTGGAGTAATATTTTTATTGAAGTAAAAGTATTCTTAAGTAAAGTAAAAGTTTTGGTGAGTAAGTCTGAGTTACAAAAGCTTTATGTTGACAATATGAGGTGATTTGAACATAAGTGTTTCCTTCAGTTACGATACCCAGATCACAGTGGAGCATGTGTTATCTGCCAAACAACCTGCCTCTGACCCCTTTCTGTCAGACCTCTTGGGGCTTTAGGGCTAGTTGCCGTAGAAACCATTCACCTAATAGAGTTGAGCTGTCGCTGTTGGCGCTGCAATGACATTAATGCAAGAGGCAAAGACTTGTCTGGATCTATTGCTCAAATACAAGGATCATTATGGCTTTATTTGACAGGACAGTTGTTGTGTAAAATGGGGAGTGAGAGGGGAGAGACATTTAGCACAAATGCAATTACAAAAAACTTTAAGGTTCTCTGAGAAAATATAAAGCTGCAGGTTTTATCTGACTGGACTCACAGTAGGCCTACAGTAGTCTGGCGTTTGACTTTCATTAACACTTCATTCATCAACTGCCACTGGCATTTTGATGTTGACTTACCGTACTTATGAAATACTTTATTTTAATACATATTGAACACTATATAATGAAAACATACGTTGAGTAAACCAGGACTCACTGAAACAGAACTTGCAAATACAATTCATACGTATATACAGTATGTCATGTCTTCAAACATTTTAAATGGTCACATTTATAAAGCGCTTTTCTACCTTCAAGGCACTCAAAGCACTTTACATCACACACTCACACACCAGTGTACGCAGACACTGGGGGTGAGGCAGGTCAAGTGTCCTGCCCAAGGACACAAGGGCAGTATTCACCTGAGGCCGCTGCCATTGGCGTTTTGTAATTGTAAGTGGTTTTGGTCATTGGACCTGATGGAGATGTTATTTTAATATTTTGTTATTTGATAGAATTACATTCTGTTAAAATGATCCTGTGGAGAGAGTATAGACCTGAACAAGCACACTCTTCATCAGAAGTTAAATAATTGTATTTTTGATTACATTTTTTGTAATTGAATTCAGCAAATCATTGAAATCCCAACAATACATGTGATCAGTGATGAAAAGTACAAAATTAAAAGTAATAGGTATCTGTACTTTGCTTAAAGGTTTTTATATATAGTGGATACTTTCTACTTTATCTGAGAGCAGTAGCTGTACTTTCTTCCCCAACCCTGAGCATGGAGCAAACAAACATTTACACATCAAATTCACTCGAAAATTTAAGAAATGGAAGAAATGTATTCAAATTGACCAAATATCAGCCACTTATACTTTTACTTTAGTATTTCAGGGTTCATGATATTTCACATTTATATTATCGACATCTCTTAAATCTATTCTCTCCCCCTCCCCCCCTCTCTCTCTCCCTCCCCTCTCTCCCTCTCTCTTCCCCCCTCTCTTCTATCCCTCTCTCCCTCTCTCTCTCTCTCCCTCCCCTCTCTCCTCTCTCTATCCCTCCTCCTCTCTCCCTCTCTTCCTCTCTCTTCCCTCTCTCTCTCCCTCTCTCTCTCTCTCTCCCTCCCCCTCCCCTCTCTCTCTCCCTCCCCTCTCTCTCTCCCCCCCTCCCCCCTCCTCTCTCCCTCCCCCCCCCTCTCCCTCTCTCTCTCTCTCCTCCCCCTCTCTCTCCCTCTCTCTCACCTCTCCTCTCTCCCTCCCCCTCTCTTCCCTCTCTCTCTCTCCCTTCCCCCCTCTCTCCCTCCTTCTCTCTCTCCTCCCCCCTCTCTCCCTCTCTCTCTCTCTCCCCCCTCCCCCCTCCCCCCCTCTCTCTCCCTCCCCCCCCCTCCCTCTCTCCCCCTCTCTCTCTGACAGGACGTTCACGGGCCTCTCTTACAAATGGGGCTGTGTCAGAGCAGAAACAGGTCCAGATGGAGGCAGCCTGCTGTGAGGAGCTGTGGATGGAGTGACTAGTGGTTTGTGTGGCTTAAACCAACCCTGACTAGACCCTTTTCACACCCAGGGGCCCCTCCGGTCTCTGTGTCAGGTCTCACATTACGCCATGTTGTTTGTCATAGGAGCAGAAGCGAGGGCTTTATAAGGACTTATGTTGATGGCTGTAGGGGAAATTTCATTACACGTTTACTACATTTTGATTGAACGCACATTTAGAACAGGTACAAATCCTGTGGTGTAGTTTTTGAGTAATGGCCTGAGATGCTTGTCACCAGCTCAGCCACTTCTGCAACTGCATTTCAGCAACTTAATCCTTTCACTTGGTTTTCATTTTTATTATTTAACAATAACTCTGTCAATAAATCCTGTAACGATAGACACCAGAGCAGCGGTCCTTAATTTTTTTTTCACAAAAGGACAAGTATAAGATTTCTTTCAGGGTCCGGATGAAAAATGGCACTAAATATATGAAACCCCTTAACCTAAATAATTGTCTGTTAATCCAAATATAATCCAAATATAATAATTCAGGATTATTCAAACATGCATGAATAAAAATAGAACTTTCAGTAAATTAATGACGGGGGAACACTGAACAAGATTAAAAGCTCATTAAACTTGATTATGCATATGTCCCTAATTGTTACTTATCCAAGGAGCAAACTAACCACGGCTTTGCATTTATAGTTCCCCTTAATCTGATATTTTCACGGAGAATGCCCCTCTTGGTTGGGGGATTCTGTTCCACCACATGATGCCCGCAGTAACAACATGAGTGGCAGTTCAATGACACCAGTGACACTTTACTCTCATTCCCAGAAGGTCAAATGGGCTTTTAAGTGAAAGGGTGAAACTAAAAGGGAGAGAGAATCGTCTTTGAACCTTAAAGAACAAAATACTGCCTTTTTTGTTCTTTCAGCGAGTGGTTATTTGGTGTCTGGGGAGGGCCTGGGTGTTGTCTGTTTAGTGAAGGCCGCATTATTACAGATTTGAATTAAAGTAAAGCGTGGTTAAAGTGCACATGACAGGTTCTCGCATTTTCTAATTACTTTGTTTGGTGGGATAGTTCCTGTGGGAGTCAGTTTACATCAGTCAAGAGAACATTTGCACACAACTGACACCTTTTTGTGACAATCATTTTAAGAAAATAAAGGTGTTATCAGGTATTAATCATTATTACAACAACAACAACAACAACAACTGTGCAATTTATGTAGATTTCGGACCTTGTTTACAATATGGTTGCTAGGTAACAGTTGTTACATTTTGTCACATCTGTTGCTCATTTTCAACCAGGAAGTACAATAATAAACTTTACCAAAATGATCAAACTGTGGAGACAGGCAAAAGTTCAGTAAAATCTTCAATATAATCATGTTCACTATGTTTTAGTAAACAGTGTGGCCAAACATGTCATATAGACTTTAAGCATTGTTGACGTTCTGATGTGTAGCGCTTTCCGGTGTCAAAGTGATGGCTGACTTGTGCTGTCTAGACACAGTTTGTCTGTTTTTTATAACCTAAACACTTGTCACGCATCCGCCCTCCTTCATTCAATGATGAGTGGATCCTTTTTACAGCTGTCATTGCCAGATTGGCGCTAAACGTCACTCAGTGAAACACATTTGAAGTAGGAGCAGTATGTTCAGTGTGTATTGGTTTTGTATGAAACTCTTACATTTCCCTATGCTATATTCTCATGTCACATAAATCAAATTATTCTTTTTCCTAATGCTAGATGTACTTGAAAGGTGTCCTATATATAGCAATAAACAAGCAGATGACGCCAACAGGCCAAGTACCAGTAACACATCTGTGTCGCTCAATGTAAAAAGTTTTGTTTTTCACTGTATTTTTGAGCAATAAAAACACAATAGTCCAATGACAATCATCGTCGTTCTGATAATGTATTTAAAAGGTTCTGTTTTCAGACCAGAGTTGGTTGGTTTTACCTGAAATACGGGACCATGCCCAGGGGAATATCATTTGGGACGAGGGGGCCTTTTTACTCTCACACACCTGGGATACTGTCTGAAAGAAGTCGGACTGCAGAGGGCGCTGTTAATCAGAAAACCTGTGTTAATCAGCTGACAGGAAAGGCCATAGCAACGGTCAAAACTGTAAGGTAAAAAAAAGTAACCGTTAAATAAAATAAAACATATTTGTAATGCCTAATAAAAAGGTTTAAGGCCACACAAAATAATCACATCTCTCTGGACTTCCACCTAAAAACTTACATAGAACTTTAAAGACTTTTTGAAGATTTTATTAATTTTCTATTTGATAGAGAGAAGAAAGCTGTGCACGTGCTGTGCACGTTGATCATTGGCATATATTTGTCGGTTTGCAGCTGTTGACTGTCAGCTCATATCATGTACGGGTCCCACAACCACAAAATCCAGTCTGCTGACCTTTCACTCCTGCTCTGTCTCACAGATGTGCACGCTTTGAACCCCATGCACCCCAGCCAATCAGCACCGAGCCCTCAAATCCCTCCACAGCAGTACCCCTGAGCTGCTCAAAGGGGACCATCAAAACCTATAGATGATGCTGAGGATTATTTTATTTATAACCTGGAAATCTGTCCAGTCTCAAATGTCCCTGGTCTTGACCTATTTGAAAGTGCATAGACCTGATTCAGCTTGTAACAGATGGAAAAGTTGTATCTGGAAAATATAAGAGTTGAACTGTTTTTGTCTGTAACTAGCCTGCAACTACTGAGCAGAGGACCAAAACACAAAGTCTGAGTAATTTATGAAGACAGACCACATATTTAAATTTGGGTATTAAAAAAAAGGGGGGAAAAGCAGGCTGATGCAAGCATAATAGACCTTTATTCTCTCAGGAAATATAGTTAATAATATAACTAAATAAATACCTAAGTGATAAATGAACGTTTTAATAGAATGTCTAGTTATTTATTTGAGCATCAGTAATATGAAAAAACATAATTGAAAGCGTTCATTTATTGATTGTAAAATAATTTATAATACAGTAAGGAGTTAATGATTCTAAGGAGAAAGAAGTTTTCAAACCTCTCCTGTAAGGTCTGAGGTGTAGTTTCAATGTGAACAGCATATGTTGAATTGAGATGTAATATTCATTTACAATATTTTTTGCGCTATTGCTTAAGTGAACAGAACTGTAGAAATGATACCTTTTCCTTTTAAAATGCCTTGACACGCCTTTGGTGCGAATCAATATGGTCATATTCCAACAAATTATTAATAGTGCTTAACAACAGTTATTTCTTGAGCAAAGCTAGAGAATCAGAGTCTGTGTTGTTCACTCAGGTTTCATTTGCTGCTGCAACAAAACAAAGCATTTAAGCAAAGAGGCTTGTACATCAATATATTGTGACAACTCAAGGTTATTATGTGAGACTTTAGATGATACAATATCGCAGTACACATCTTTACTTATAAATATACATTTTCTCCACATTGAATCATCTGTGTGTAATGCATTTGTACCATAGAAATAGAAGCCTTAGATTATATTCTGTGTTTCCAGCTGTCTAAAAATCATCATAAGAAAGTTACAAAAGAACTTACAGTGACAATTTTAGAATCTTTCCCAAACATTTTTAAAGCTCAAAAGAATCGGCATGAAACTTCAATCCAAAAATGTTTGTCAAGTAAGAGTAACATTACTTAAAATTAAGATTAATTAAGATTTTATTTTTTACCTGGTTAAATAAAGGTTAATGATTTTTTTTTTTTTTTTTAAAGAAAGGCAAAGTAGTGCTCCTAGAAATTACTCAAGTAAGAGTGAAAAAGTATTTGTAATGTGTTGACTTAAGAATAAACGTATTAGTTCTGTCTGGACATATCAGATTTATAATTTTAAATTAATGACATTGGAAAGACAAACTAAATAATTAACGCTCAAAATCTGCTGTTTTTAAAAGATAGATACAAACATGAGAAAAACAAAATGATATTGAGTACTACCCACCTCTGCTTTTGTCTAATATTTAAAAGACAGTTTTTCTTCTGTGTAAAATGTCTTTGCAGCTCATTTTTACCACAATTTAAGCACTTTCTGAGCTTGACATAAGGTAAAAGCTTTGTTACACTATCCATGCTCCGAAATGTCACTTGAATTTGACTCTGACCAGGAGCTCTTCTGGAAACCGTAAGTCAGTCAGAATAAATTGTTTGCAGCTGAGATGAGAGAGGGGCGAGACAGGGGGACACACACGGGGGGGACCGCTCTGTAAAATCCCTTTTTGGAGCTCATGCACAGGAAGCCGCCTCTTACCAGTCAGGAAATGAAGAACGGAGCTTGAGTTTCCCCTCCGCTGCTCTCGTTGGACTTGTTAAGAGTCGAGACACGAGGGCTCCAACTTTTGTCAACATACAACACCAACAGGAACCTCTTCTGAAGGACCTCAAGTGCATCGTGTCTAACAATCTGAAAGGCGTAAGTGACATTCCTGAAACGTACGAGGAAAAAAAGATCCATCCTTATAGTGACTTTTACTAGAACACATTTTAGATTAACCACAACATCCCATTCACACGGTAAAACACATCAATATTTCCAGTTTGTAACTTGCATAATTAGTAAAACATTTGGTAACACTTTATAACCGCCTCAATACAGCATGTGCAAAGACTGAATTCATAATCAACAAATAGTTTATTAAGAATTCAGGCTTAGTAGCTACTTGATTTTGAGGGGTAAGTTTTTATTGGTTTGCATAAGCCAATAAAGTGTATGAAGTGTAATAAAACAATTCCAAACAAATAAAATGAAATAAAAACAGAAACTCAAATAAACACTTTTAAACCTGATTTTAAATGTTTTTGGAACTTTAAATGATCCCTGACGACATTTTCAGCAGTGAGGGTCCCGGATAGCACAGTTATTTTGCGGGCCGGAAACGTTTGGAAACCCGTGGTCCAACCTGTCACATGCACTTTAAGTTTCTCAGACCTCCTCGCGCTCCTCCCCCTCCCGCTCTCATGGCGAGCTGAGTCAGTGGTCACAATTTGAAAGAAATGTAATTTATGTGCCAGACAAGAAGACATGTTTTATTGGTGTTATTTATGGCTTTGTTTGAAAAGATAAAGAGAATGGGGAGTAGGGTTACTACGCATTTAACAAGTCAGACTTTGCATTGACATACTAATTTACATGAGTACAGTATATGTTTTAAAGTATTTTCTTAACATGGCACAGTAGGATATGACAGATCCATGTTGTTGTCTGTGCATAAGTTATAGTGTGGGCTTGTTCAAACCTGAGAATAGCGAAGTGAAGGATTGATATATGTTCCTGGGAGACAGATGCTGGACTAAACTGTGCGTAGATCATGTCGATGTCAAGGAAGAAAAGGAAGAGAAATTTAAATCAGTTTGCTGAAGGATTCCTGTGCAATGGCACTGAAAACATCGTCTATCAACTGAGGATTCATCACTTTTTAGTTTTTTTCACTATAATTGATTTACTCAATATTCAAATGTTGCATATCTTTAAAACAACATTGACAATAATATCTAAATTTCAGTATCACCTCTACCACATTATATATTTATGGGATAAAACTATGAATTTGACAGTTCTTAACAAGTACCTCATGTATTTGAACTTAAGAACCACTTTTTGGACCTTCAAATAGGAGCAACAAATGTCATAAATATCCACACATTTACCCCTTGTACACAGCCCTTAATAATGTTCTATCTTTCCATGCTCAGTACTTTTCAAACTCTTCTGCAAATATTTGTTAAGATGAATTGAAAATGTTTAAACCTATCAACGCGAAGGGCAAATGATTATGTGCAGCTCTCACAGGGAGCAGAAGGATCAAGGCTGGAGTTTGAATAAGTCTCGTTCACCTTGGCTCGCAGTGTTCAATAAATTGCTACAGCTGTGCCTGCGCAGAAAGAGCACAACACGTTATGTCAAAAATGAAAAAGTCAGCGTCAAATGGCCATCAAAATCGAGCTCTAAAATGCACACACTGTTACCTGTCAGGTCTGAAGTAAAACCATAGGTGTGGACGTTACATTTGAAAAGGGGGAACAGAAAGTGACAGGTAAGTGAGAGCTGCACCAGCACAAATTTCCTGTTTGCTTTGACACGTCGGGAGGCTGCAGCTGGCTGGATGCCCACACAAACTCAAAAGTATTTCTCTCACAGTTTACAAGACCACCTCTGTGTGAGGGTCAGGCCAATCGGTAAGACATTCAATGCTGTTTATATTTTGCTCTTAGTTGTACTGTAATGTGTGCGCTATATCAAAAATGTACCAGATTGAAGACACCGTTTGGTCCACAGAATGTCTCTTTCAATAAAATCTACACATCAAGTTAGAAATCTGGGGGTAATAATGAACTCAGACCTTTAACTGTCACAACAAATCAATAACATCAGCAACTTTTTACCAATCAAAAGTGTAGTCTAAACCGGACCTGCAGAGACTTATCCATTTGTCTTGACTCTCTAGTAGGTTAGACTCGGGTCCTGACCAGAACCAAGAAGTACGATCACATTAGTCCTGTGCTCAGGTCTCTGCGAACTGGCTCCCTGTGGCTCAGAGAATAGACTTCAAAGCAGCTCTGCTTGTATACAAGTCTCTCCATGGCCTACCAAAAGTACATCTTAGGATATGTTAGTGGCCACATGAACCATCTCGGTCCATGAGGTTCTCAGGGTCCGAGGACCGAGATGGTTCACCGGCCTCCTGCTGGTGCCAGTCAGGACCAAACTTCCTAGAGATGTGAGACAAGTCTTTACTCTGACAATGTTCAAATCTAGGCTAAAAACAATTGCTGTGCATATGCCAGAAGGATTTATATCTGCATGTTATGAATATTTATGTTTTTATTTGTTTTTATTGATATTTAATCCTGTTGTGCTCGACAGATGAACCTGCCTTGCCTTGTTTGTTCAAGTCTATACCGATTTTGATACCACAATGATGATTTCAAGTAAAACACTTTTTTTTCATATACAATATTATGTAATTTCCAACAAAAAGAGGAGCCATTTAATCAAAATGATCATGTGACCTAATTCTTGTTCTGATAAAGATCAAGACTGATTATTTCCAGTAGCCTGTTGATACTTCCTCAGATTCTGACTATCAGGTTTTGATACTCATTTTCAGTATTGAGTGTGGGATCCAGCACGATGTGGGATCCAGCACGATGTGGGATCCAGCACGATGTGGGATCCAGCACGATGTGGGATCCAGCACTTTGTGGGATCCAGCACGATGTGGGACCCAGCACGATGTGGGATCCAGCACGATGTACTCTAAGTCATAGTAAATAATGAAGCAAATGCCTGAAGCCTGTGCAAACTCACACCAAATTCAGTTTTCACTCTCCAGCCGGGATCTGCAGCTCACAGTTGTGTTGCATTTAAAAGATAAGATCCTTTTGAAATACAAAAGAAAGAAAAAGAACATTTTGTTCAGCCAAAAGTTATTATACACACACAGGAAGACAAAAAATACTTTTGTAATGCATAAAGAAATAGTAATCATCTTTACCAGTTTTTAACGGACATGTTGGAAAATGTTAGAGAATATATAATAAAATATTTGCTTATTACTTGCTCTTTTTTTTTTATCTTCATGAGTTACTTTTAATGTTTGTGTGACTTGGTCCATTGTTTGTTCATGTGGTTGTTTTAATGTTTATTGCATGTGCACATTTTTCCAAAGCAGTTCTAATTAATGAAATGTATTTTATTAACCTTCATTCAAGCAGCTAAAACACACTGAGATCGAGGCCTCTTTTTCAAGGGTGATCTAAGGCAAGTGAAAAAGCAGCAGCACACAAATCATGAAAATAAACTACAAATTGGCAAATTAACTAAACTAAACTATAATTTTGCAGACGGTGTGTGTGTGTGTGTGTGCGTCATATATGTTTGATCAGTTGTATTCCAATTCTTTCTTTCTTCTAATATAAATTGAAAATATAAATAATCTATTCAGTCTATCTGCTCCTGACATAACCTTTGGACAAAGTTTGCCATTTCTAAACATGGGGCTAATTCTTTGTTTATTATGAACACATTTGGGCTGACTTGTGCGTGAGCTGCTCTGCCTGTGTTTGGGGGGAGTTTGTTTGGGGGTGGAGAGGCCACCCGTCCATCACTTTGACACCGCTGACAACCATTCAGGTCCAACTATCAAAGGCCTTTTCACTGAGGCGAGGCTGGACTGGTGTCGACAAGAAAACAGAGGCTCGGGTTGTTCAGACGGAGCAACTTTAAAATTTGAGGCTGCTCTTATTTTTAATGATGATAAAAAAGAACATGGCTGTCTAATATCTCCTGTTATTGTGTATAGGGCTAAAAAATGTCGTTATGTGTGTTTTTTCCACTAGAGGGAGTAAAAATAAACATCTTAGCTTAAAACACATCTGTTTAACGCTGCCGTTTCATGTCATGTGTGTCTTTTCTTTGCATGTAAAGCATCTTAGAGTCTGCAGAAAGTTGTTGGACAAATTTGACCGACTGTGGGCCAACTGGGACTTTTATTTAAATTAATCTTTCTCATGATTGTGTTACTTGTTGGTAGATATCTTTTTGTAATTTTGTAATTTTGATTTCATTATTATCATTCCTAATTTTGCTCTCTAGTTTTGTTCCGTCTGTTTTGTGTATTATGCTTGAACCTTTTATGATTAAAAAAAACATTGACATTTTAAAATAAACTCTAAGATAGCGGGGTAAAAATATACTTCTCAGAATTAATCTAGATAAAAAAATAAAAAGCTTGTCTAGAGTTTGATAGTTGTCTTGCTTTCAAAATGGTTTGGGTAAGGGAAATAAAGAATAAATAAAATCAAAAGAATCCTGAAACCTGTTCTTTTATATAAGCTTTTATTGTTAATTTTTATGATTGTTGAAATGTCAGTGAAAGTCTTTGGAAACAATTTGCACAATGTGTTTGTGTACTGCTATCATCACAAGTTTCATAAACCAGACAACTGTATCTCATATGCGATTTATGAATAATATATGGTTCACACAACATTATTTATTTTCAGATATTGAGTTTGGATCTCTTCCCATACAGTGTAAGCAAACCAAAATATAAACTCTGTCGTAACACTTGAGTCTCCACTGCAAACTCAGGCCAGAGGAGCTTCACTGACTCCACTATTACATAACCACCGAAGCACACGCATCCATCAATTATTCATCCCATCCCACAACACTGGGAATCGTAGCTTTGATTATGACAGACAGTCGACAAGGCAGCGCCGCAGTAAACGGCAAAGAGAAATCTCACTGTCGTCCTTTGTGTCTTTGGTGGCTTTTTCGTGAGAGAGCTGAGTACTGTGTGAAGTGATTCTTGAAACAGCTCCAGGCGATTCCGAAGTATGTCGGAGCATGTAGGGTCCTCTGTTGTGTTATAAACAACAGAGAGACACATGCAAAAAGTTCAAGATGGAGTGGTTGTTAAGGGTCTTTTTCAAATGTGACGCTTGCAGATGTGGGTAGCCATACTCTTGTAAGAAAACCGTTACTTTCAAATAATATTACTTAAGTGAAAGTCAAAAGTAGTGACCCAAACAATTACTCAAGTAAGAGTAAAAAAGCATTTGTCAGAAGCTAGTCAGACAGATAAAAATAGTGCAAATTCAGGTATTTCCAAAGAATCAACACAAAATTGACAAATAACAAATCATACATGAGTGTATATTTAAATAATATAATATTGTCAATATAAAAATTTTGTTACTTACTTTGGTTACTTAGATGTGAAAGTAGGTGTCATACAATTTCTTCAAAAAGTTACTCAAGGTAATTGAGTACTAGTACTTTAAACTTTAACCCTAATTTATACTAAACTGAAAGTGACTTTTGCTTGCTTTTTAGTGTTGTACCCTTGTAAGAAAAAAAAAACAAAAAGAAAGAACCCTAAAAATTCAAAAATCCTACATACAAAACAAAACAACAAACAATGAATTATTCACACCCACGGAACAAAAATATATGTTCTCTGTTTAACACACATAAAATAGCACAGCATTTCTGCCCAGCACTACACTGTTTAATTAAGGCTCATAAGAAAATAATGAGATTGCTCTATAACATATGCTCATAATAAGATAAATAACCATGGGGAGAACAAAGCTATCGTCTGGTACATTACCATTACTATTGTGAGTGAGCATGAATATTTATGCATCACACCATTACATCTGCCTGCTTTTACTGTGCCCACACTGTTAAGAAAAATAGATACAACACCCAGGTTTGTTAATGGTAAAAGAGTATATTCAGGTTTTTGATTAAAACTATTCATAAGGACATTTATCTTAAAGCCACAAACCACTAATTTGAAGACTGTGGGAAATCCTTCTTGAACAGAAATCATGGGCTGAGATAAAATCTAACTTTTGTTTAGCCTCGTCAAACATTGGTCAAGTGAGAAATTAAGCCAGTCAAATGGTAGTCAGGGAGAGGTAGAGGCAGGCAGAAAACAGTGAACAACCCAACACAGTTCACAGTTATTGGTTGTTTTATTATAACTTGCATGTTTCACCTCTCAGTATATATTATTACCTGAAAAAAAAAATAGATTGCTAAACTGGCTGTATGTAATGGAGGTTTTAATGGAAAAAAAAAAACATTTAAAAAGATTTGCTAACGCTTCCCTGACTTACTTTGATCTTTTTGTCTAATGCTTTATGTCATCGTTCACTTCCTTTGACCATATATATTTTGATTTTTGTACTAGTGATGATGAAGTCACAGGAGCAATGACTTTCTACATTTTACCACAAAACATACACACTCTCACATACATTGATGTGTTGTATCAAAGTGAATGGCAGATAGCATTATATGTGTGTGTGTGTGTGTGTGTGTGTGTGGTGCGGTTTGAGAGAGAGAAAGGGAGAGATGGCGAATGAATAGAGAGAAAAGAAAGGAAGTGCAAGGGAAGAGAGAAAGAGAGAGGCAAAATAGCAAGAAAAAGAGAGAAAGAGGGAGAGAGACAGAGAGATAAAGAGAGGGGGGACAGGGAAGACAAAGAGAGAGAGAGGGGGGGGGACAGGGAGACAAAGAAGAGAGAGAGAGAGAGAGGGAGAGAGAGAGGGAGGGAGGAGGGGGGGCTTGGGGCTCGGATGAGAGTCCGCACAGCAGCACAGCTCGCTCTGTTATCAGCCTGAGGAGAGCCAGCTCAGTCCAAACCCATGTTAAATTATAGATTAAGGCCTGGCTGCGGCTCGGCTCTGGCACAGACAGAGCAGTGTGTTTCTGCTGCTGCTGCCTCACTTCTCTGCTGCTTTTTTAGAACCAACATCAAACACTGCACTCATAAATAACAGGATTTCAAAGGGACACTGTGAATATGTAAAGACTCAGTTTTTGAGGAGTCTCATCTTGAGTCTTGTCATTTTACAACATGATAAACTCATTTATTTATTTCACTTTTGATGTAAGGTGTTAACACAAAAGAAAGACTACATTTAATGCCAAATTTCCATGCCAAAAGCTTTTTATTCACAAAACATTAAGCTCAAATTTGAGAAATAACAAGAGAAATGCCAATTGTGCTTTTTCTATATTCATAACATCCGAAAAAAAATACATTTGTATTTTCAGTAAATATCTGTCTTCAAAATAGATTATTTTTTATACACATATGCAGCAACAGTGAAATCCTTAACTCACAAAATAGTATTTTCATGCAGGGCAAATCTCTTATGGCTTTCAAGGCATCGTTGTCCAGAATCTACAATAAAACAATCCATGCATTTGAACAGTAAAGAGACACAACATGCAGCTGGAGCAAAGAGAAAGCAACCCATTTTTAAAGGCTCTATAGACCAGTTGTTCCCCATGGTTGTGTCTTAAGTACCCCTTTCTTACTATTATATAGATTTCTGTATTGTTGACATTGACGTCCAAAATCCTGCAAAACATTCTCATATGTACTGCAAAGAACGATTTTCAAGTTCACCTTTTTTCTTTATTTTTTTAAACCTGAAGTCGTACCCCTGGTTGGGAAACACCGTGATGGATGATTGTGCACATAAAGTACGGACTATAGTTCTCCTGAGAAAACACTGTGCACCTTCGTCATGTTCAGGGCTTGACAAAAAACAGTAAACACCCAATGCGACGTTCAATGACCTCTTCAAACAATGTAATTTTGCATACTTGTCTTATTCCTGAGTGCTTACTGTAAGACTCACATGTATTCAAATATAAAATGACAAAGGTCTATTCATCTATTCATAATAAGAGCTTGGTAAGAGCGATGACATTACAACAAGCAACAAAATAATAAATAACTGTTTTACACTTATACATCAACATTTTCATATGTACATAAAAAGTAAACATGGACATGCAGTAACAAAGTCTCGGCGTGAATAACAGTAACCATAATATTTTTACATGCAGCAAAAGTTAAGAGACAAGACGTCCGAAGAGACATTCAGGGGTAAAATACATTCACGGTGGCTGCTGCTGATCACAGTGACTCCTGCAGTTTAAAAGGCATCGATGCATGTGTGTTTAGAAGCAGCTCTTACAATAAAACAAGACCATCTTTGGTTTGGAAACTTCACATATTCTTCCTAATCCCTAACCCTAATAATAAAAGGAGGAAAATGAGCAGAGGTGGGTAGCCAAAAGTCGTACTCGAATAACAGTACTGTCACTTTATACTAACCATACTCGATTAGAAGTACAAAGTCTTGTAAGAAAACACTCAAGTAATCATGAATTCATTAAAGTATTTGATGAAACCAGCTGTGAGTGACTGGACGCAACATCTTGAAAAGAAGAGACCGTCAAAATTAGAAAAACTAAAACACATGTGAAGAAATTAAAATGTTCAAATCCTTTTGCGCCGTCAACATTTAGCTTTTGTCCGACTTGACTTACTCACAGTGGGAAGAAGAACCAAAACTTTTACCTTTTCGAGTAAAACACCGTAAAATGACTCAGAGATTTACATTTTTATTAAAAGGTCACTCGAATAAAATACTACCGACCTCTGGAAAAAGGACAACTCTGCTCCTGAGTTGAACACAGTGGCACATGGAGAAGCGTAGCCTATAGTAAATCTATAAGTGATCTTTACAGCACTTTTCTCATTCGGGAAAACGAGCTGCTGAACGATCACCAGACCTTTCAAACTGTCTGTTCCTCATATCTGGACCACTGGGGTTTGACTCAGGATCTGACCACATCTTTAGGCTCTTTGGCTCTGGTAATTATGGCCTCTTCGCTGGTCCCGGGACTCTCACCTTTTTCTGTGATATGATTGGACACCGAGGCTTGACGTGCTTGGCGATAGGACGAACACAGCTCCTCCCACTTCTTCCTGTTGGAGTCTATCCCATCAACCATTGGCTGTAATTTCCTGTTTAGTTTTAGCAGTGCCTGGACACAGAAAGGAAGTCACATTGGTCCTCGGTGTAATAAAGCGAACACATTTTGATTGCGTTGGTTGTTCTGTCACCTGATAGAGCGGTTTGCAGATCCCGTCTATCCACTCCAGCTGCAGCACGGGCAGTTCGTCTTTACGGTTGCGATCAAATATTGCCTACAGAAAGGAAAAGGTCATTTGACAAGAGCTTTGATGTCAATATCTGTAATGAAAGAAAATAATCAAAGTGGGGGTCCCTTACCGCAGGGGTCAACTTGAGCTCTGATCGCTCTCTGTCTCCTTGCTCGAAGAACTCACTCGTCACCAGTTCTGCAACCTTAACATTTCATGGGTTTCAGCGTATTGTTCATGAGAGACATTTTCCGGGACGTTTCACCCTTCAAAAGATCTAATATTTTGTTTTGAATTATTATTTGCTACGGCAATGGGCCTGCTTTTTTGTCACTCTGAAACCGATGATCACGTTAGCTGAGAATTGGTTAATTAAGACAGAATTTCGAGAGTATAATGAGCGTGCCTTATTAGAAACCGAAATACCAAAACAAAAGAGTCATTTGTGTCTAATTGTAAATATGACCAACATAAAAGGCATACTGTTCATCCATCTGTTGTCTCTTTAAGCTTATCAAATCAGGCGCATAATGAATGATAATTTAATTATGACCGGAAGCTGCAGCCTGTGACCAAATGCACAATAGGGAACAAAGTCCTAAGATACTCAAGGACAAGTATCCGAGCTCGGAATAACAAACAACAACACGACATAGCAGAGCAGTGTGAGACTCAAACCTGTTTGGATACCTTCCACGGGCGAGTGACAGCGCCCAGGTCGCACGCTGTCATGAGCATCGATCTGCACAGGACAATGAATGTCTCTCCACATTTGGTTTTATGTTAATTATCTGATAAATGTATTATATTTAGCACAACGTACCTCAGGACCTCTCTGTGTGCCTCATCTGTCCAGCTGAAGTCACCAGAAAGCACATGCTCAAAAAACTTGGTCCTACGTCTGCAAACAAGAGAAACAAAGCAGTTCATCAACGTCATTTCAGTAAATTACAGGGGAAATACTCTGTCATCAAGGGTAACTACGACAACTAAACAAGAGACTAGACACAACAAGAACTGCGGTTTTGGAGATCACTCATTTTTCTATCACAATTTTGTCACTGGCCAAGCAAACAAATAAATTTTTGCATATTTGCCTGATTTGGGACAGAAGGATATCTGTAAGTAACCCACAAACAGGTGTCACGATCTGAGACATCAGTTATTCAGTTTACCTGTGGTCAAAATCATTTGCCTGAAACCTGTATGTTTTTAAATAAGGACAAAACTCATACTCAAAGTGAAGCGTAAGGTCGGTGGAGAGAATAGCTTGCTTCAATAGTTGCATCATGTTGCTGTATTCTTTAGAGCAGAGGTTCGCAAAGATATTGTGACCCTGAAAAAAAGGGAAATACAGTAAATTAATTCACCAGTGGAAACAGTGGCCAGATAAGGTCATAAGCTGTGCATTGGTAAAGCCATTCTTCACTGTCAAACACAGGGTCTATTAGCATGTTAATTAGCTTTGGCCTCTGTCCTTTGGTAATAGAAATCGATGTAGAAAACAGGTCCCAATGATCGTACTAGTCTGGGCATAGACTGGACAGAATAGTCCACTGTGGTCTCATTAACTATTGTGGTTCTCAACCTGAGGGTTGGTCACGAAATGATTTCAGGAGGTCCCTAGGTGATATGTGGTCAAATTTAACCTTTATGTCTTTAACAAGGCGTGACACCCTTCAAATGCAGCAATAAATACAGATTTCTATTTATTTTCTTACCAAATTAATTTATCTAAGCCTGTGTCCTGAAAATAAAATCAAGCTTCAGATATATGGCTACTATATCATTTTGTGAGTAGCTTAGATGTTGATGTTTGGGGGTTGCAAATGCCAAGTTGTTGTCTGGGGGTTGTGACTAAAATTAATAAATTAGAAATCATAAATTTGAGAACTCACACTAAATCAATGCAGCAAACACAAACACAAAAATATCCTTATAATGAACACTGTGTACCTCACTTTGTAGGATCATAACAGCATGGTTGAAGTGGTGGTGCTCTAACGTGGCAGAGGTCCCGTATAACAGAGCCAGAGCAGAGCCGGTCCTGCAAACAAAAACACACAACCCTCTGTATGCTGATCGACATCGTTACAAGACTAACACAGGACTAGACCAGGACTTGAACAGTGTTGACTGGTCTCAAACCAAATCAAAACAGGTCAAGAGTGAAAACGCACCAATATTGAGCTACATAAATAATGTGGCTTGACTTTATACTCTATTTGGGCTTAACTCTGAGTGAGATGAGAGAAATTACTTGGCTTGAAATGCATTGTTTGTGCCTCTGTGGTCCAAATCATGACACAAACATCCGACCATTAGAGCCAGGATTTCTGCTTCAGTCAGGACGTCCTGGAAACTGGCCGTCTGTGGAGGGGAATCAAGGTACTCATTAGTGATAATAACATCAACAAGAACAAGCCCAAATGTAACGCTCCAGAAATTATCTATTTATAAAAGCAACACACGCTTCAATTAAGGGTGGATTAATTCCGATTCTATACGTCTCTAAACTGGGCATAGTTGGAGGAACATCAAAGTAAATGACAGTGGCAGCTGCTGAGAGTGTCCCCAGCCCTTATAGCGTACAGTTCAGAACATCTGCTACATTTGAGGCAAGATGCTGTCAGGAATTGTGGCTATGTAAAGTCTTTATTATGCATTTCCTTTCATTTGTGAATACACTGGAAAAATTACAATCTTAAATAAAATAAAAAGCCAAAATTAAAGTAGTATTTATCTTAATTAGAGTATATTTTGACTCAAGAACAAGTCATTTAAAAAAAAATCTAAGTACAAGTGAGAAAACATTTTTAAAATGGTCGAAAAATACTTAAAACAAGATAAATATTACATTCTTATCAACACTTATTAACTTGTTATCTTATTTCAGAAGTAGGACATTGGGATAGATTTTCCAGGCTTACCGTGATCATAAGAAACATGCATTGGGACACATTGAAAGCATGTCTCCAGTTGTGATAGGCCACTGTGCGGTAGTTCTTTCTCACAGTCAGAAGCCAGCGGCATAAAACCTTTAAGCAGAAACAGACAATCTGTAAATATGAATATTAAAAGTGCACAATATAACTTGATGTTATTGCTTTGCCTGGAATGTTCCACAATACGGCATTAAACTATATCTATTTCGCATTTATTCAATTACAGGTGTTTTTATTGCAAAATGAATACGTTAAAAAAAATCTGATTTCTCACATCGTAATCTATTTTGAACTTCTGGACGACTCCTAGTTCCAAAAACATCCGTAGCGAAGCTGTGATCATGGCGTCATTGTCCAGAGAGAAATCGTTGAAGTGAAACTCGTCGATGCCCAGCTCACTGCTCAGGGGGATCTTTGCCGCCTACAGAGAGAGAGAGAGAGAACACAACGGTCAGTCACAGCCGAGATCAAACCAGAACATGGAAAGGTGAACGCGACTACTCTCATGGCTATTTGTTTGGTTTAGTCAGCACTGAGAAATGAGAAGCGCAAAAAGTGATATGGTGATTGACAGCTTCTAGAAAGAGAATATTTATAAGTAAAAAGTATCGCAAAAAAAAAGTAACTGTCCATTTTGATTTAATAAAGCCATCTATGTGATTAAACATCTTTTGGCATGTGTTTGGTATAGTCAAATCGCAAAAAAATCATATTCATCTTTGCCATTTTAGTAGTTTGGCTCATGAATTAGGACATTTTTTCTTGAAAAAATTTAAGATAAAAAAACAATGAAAAAGGTGACAAAACCTTAATATAATAACGTTTTTTGGAGAGTGTTCTAAACCTTGGCAAGCCATTACATATTGAAACCTTTTTACACGCCTTAGTTTCAGAAAAGATGAACGTATTTTGGCTTGCTCCCTCTCCTCCAACACACCTGTCTTCAAGAAATGTATGTGCGGAGTAGGCTAATTATGTGGAAAGTTTAAAAAGCAATCCATCATGTGAGAAAATATTTCTGAAAGTTCAGTTAAGAACTGGAGTGAAAAAAATCACCTGAGAATATGAGGTAGAGGGATAAATGTGAGTATAAAAGTAACACAGTTAGTGAGTAAAATAATACAACATAACTGTTACCTTGAGTCTGTCCACTTCTACCTTGGAGCACGTTGCATGATAAGACAACATCTGAAAACAAACGTACACAATGACACAAAATTGATCATTGTGCCATTATTGCTCATTAAATACACGACAAGAGTACATTTAAAATCATTTGCAGTAACATTTTGGTTTTGCCCCGAGAGACAGAAAATGAGTGTGTGCTGTCTTTGATGTGCTCAGAGCAGGCTGACATTCATCGTCATGAATTATTAAAAATGTCTGAAATATTTATACGAGAAGCAGAAACATGTTTACTGGGGATGAATTGAGTGTTCAAGTTAGATAGTGGGCAGTGACGCGAAAGCACTAATTGATGCACTTTATGTTGAAAAAAAAGTCAATTAATTAAAACATGTAATTAAACCATTAGCGTACAAAGCTTTTGTGCTTACATCAAGCGCTACGGACTGTTTGGCCCAGGTCTTCTTCACTTGGTTGTACATCATTGTGTTATTGATCCCAAGCCCGCAAAATATAACAAAAGCCTGTGTTCAGAGAAAATAAAAAAGATGAGTATGAAGAAAAACCTTGTTTTTTGTTGTGAATAAACTGAAAAAAATCTGACCTCAAACAGCCTCTGGTCTGCATCGTTGAACGTCTTCCTGTCCAGGCGATTGAGGATTTGTGCAACTCCTTCAGTCACATGTTGCAAAGGTTACAGAAATACAGCGTTTTCAGAGTAAATTATATGTTTGGAGCTCGCTCACCAATGATCTGATGAGTGCGATTCCAGATGGGAACACACAACACTGAGCGGATGTGAAAGCCTGAGGCCTGGTCTGCCTGAGTGGGCCAAAAGTCAGTCAAGTTCAAAGGTGAGCTATATATATATATATATATATATATATATATATATATATATATATAACAAATATATATATATATATATATATATATATATAATATATATAAATATATTATATATTATGTTTTTTTAATTTATGAATGCTCCATAAAGAGCCATAGCAGTAAAAAAAAAAAAAAACAACTTTTGTTTTAAGAGCAGTACCTCTGCGTCGAAGCGTGGGTCCTGACACACGTCGCTGATGTTCACAGGAAGTCCAGTGGAAGCCACAAGCTCAGCAATACTGTTATTGATCAGCCAATCAGAGCAGGAGAGTTTCTCCATGCTGATGTGACCATTGACGCAGACAGGAAAGAATATTAAGTGTCAATGCAAAATGTCAAATGGGCAACTCAGTAAGTGTGATATGATTTGCATTGGAGGAAATACCTGATATCGCGATCAATATTGCAAAATGGTGACATGAGCTCAAATGTCTTTGAGAACTTGACAACCTGCAAATCAAATGCCAAACACATGTTGTATCTATATTCTGTCTTCAAATGTCTCTGGTGGACTAATGAACAGGACTCACAGGTGAGTCTATGTCCTCCAGGAGCAGCACTGAGCAGCGCTCACACTGCAGCAGAGTCAGAGCTCGCTGCATGATCTTTCGCACGATTTTCTCCAAATCTGTCTGCTCCTCAAACAGGTCATTGACCACCTCCAGCAGAGCCTGTGGCACAGAGGACATGGCACTGAGCATTAACACAGACTCAATTTTGTAATTACAAACGTATTCACTCACCCGGCTGCGCTCGTACTCCTTACGAGACTCAGAGAACAGTTTGGCATTAGAAATGGATATTCCACAAAAAGGCAAATACATCTGCAGCACCTAGAAAGATCAAAAAGATGTGAATACATACTTTCATCCATTTTATCCATTAATCCATACAAAGTACACACCACACAAGACAACCATTTTAGCGACCAATAGGCAGGCAGAAGGCAACGTTTTCAAAATAATTTTACTCTGCCACCTTGTGGACACGTTGGGTCACCTAACCCAAACCGCGAAAAAACAAAAAAACATTTATTGACAAGCTTTAGAGTACTGTACTACTATTTCTAAAACTAGTATACAATTAAAATAGTATTAAAAGAAAATACTGCATTCAAAGACGTTTAAAAATCCAATGCAAACATACTGCATTCCCCAAGAGGAATTTCAAATATTGCGGGTGTAGTTGTTGTATTAAATTGACTTATTTGCCATAAACTGACATTTTTTGGTTAGCTCGTTGTTTCTTTTGAGACCACTTTGCCTTTTCCCAATACCCATTTAAATGATTCAAAGTACAAACCACAATAAATGCTTCAAGCTTCTCTGGACTAAGTGTGCTTGTGCAAGATAGAAACACAATCCAATTTCAAGCCTGGTCTGTGAATGTGCCAAATGGTCAAAGCTGCAACAATAATATTAAACACAAGCAATAAAGTGCAGCCTTTATCTGATATGAGAAAACTGACGCTCACCTTTTCATCATCCTCTGTGAAGGGAGTTCCAATAGGGTTTTTGTTGATGGCCTGTACAACCCCAATAACTTCTCCATCACTGTTGCAAATGGCCATGCAGAGGATGGACTGGGTTTTGTAGCCTGTCAACTTATCAATCTCATCACTGAAGCGGTGGTCCTGCAAAAGTACCAATGTAGGTTTAATAAGCACACTAGACTTAGACTTGTAAGGCTTATGAACAGATTTTACAGATCTGCTTTGTCCCTGTAGCTCAATCAACGCAACTCTCTTGAAAGTTATAGAAAGTTCAAGATGAACTCTACTTTTTATTCCATTGTTCAAAAGGGCAGTGCTGGTGTAGATGCATCCCTTTGCTGACACATATCCCAGTGCTGTAACAGACCTCAGGGGGATCAGCATCATCACCGTTTCCTCCTCAGCAGCCCAGAGCCACGAGTTAATGATGTATAGTGCAACTGGATGTGTATAAGAGGAGATGTAGCTGGTAGGGAGTAGGATTATAATAATTGCTTTCTTCTTTGACTACACTGGGAGATATTAATGGGGGCATGCGATTTATTTACAGACCTTTGGAAGTTGTTCATTTTAGAGTTTGTTATTGGCTTGTGTAAATACCTTATCCTTAATGTCAGAACCTTGTAAAATGTATAGACCAATAAAGTTTGGCATTATTGTCTTCAAATATGCATCCGTGACAACGCTGTGCAATGAAACTACTACTTTGTACTTGCGAAGGTTGGGATTCACATTTACACTTCACAAGCTTAAAAAGCAACAGGCTGGTGGTGGTGAGCTTCTGCTTCAGAGTTAAAAAAAAAGGCTGTAAATCTGCTCCAGTGATCTCTATCTGTCTGATCACCACTAATCTCCTCACACATTCAGAGTGGACGCACTGAACAGCAGTAGGAAGAGATCAGGATTTGAACACATACAAAAATCTACAAACCACGTGCAGAATTGTCATTGCTCATTACAAAGCCTTTTACTTAATTTCAAATAAGAAAATACACCAAACTACAGATGCACGTTACCTCATATGCGTTTGGGATGTTCACAGTTTCTCCATGTTCTGCTACGTATCCAATTATACCCTTGCCCCATGCCACCTGCACCTCGCTTGAGTCCAGGGTGCTCGAAGACGGACGCACTGTGGTGCCGGAATGGACGTCAAAAAACTTGGACACGAGCGTCCTCTTGTGAGGGGGTCCTTCCACCAGAAAAAGTGAGCACCGGTCCGCATCCACGAGGATGCAAACGTTTATGAGGATTTTGTAGCTGAGGTTGGTCAGGTCCAGGTCGTTGGAGATGTCTTTCACGAGCTCCAAGAAGAACTCTCGCTCGTTGGTCTCCTTCAGTCTGTATTTGTAGTCTATGGCGCTGGATGCGTATTGGGGAACGTTGACCCTGGACTCGAGCAGCGCGCTCAGGATGTGCGCAGTGGTCGGAGGCAGAGAGCTGGCTTTGCGGAGAAGCGCACGGCGCCTCATGCTTGACTGTGACTCGTGCTCACTCAGGCTCACGTGCTCGTCGTAGGTTCGGTGCGCGGTTGTGGCTTTGGAGCGAGCGAAGTTTCTCCGCAGCTCCATGTGAGACGATCTGCGCCGTAGTCCGTCCGGGTTGGTAGACCACAGCGGGTCTCGGAGAGCACCGCGTTTGTCATCAGCTGAGGACGCTTTAGTGGACTGTGGATGCTCCCGCAGCCAGCGGCTCACCTGTTCACATTTAGCTTTACGCACCAAATACTCCTCAAACAGATCCGGGTGCATGTCCAAAAATGCCTCGATGTCGGAGAAGTCAAACGTTGTCATAGCGAAAGTAGTAGTTTCATATATCAAAAAGAACAAAAATATATTTTATTCAAGGATATCCTCAAAGCCTTTGCCGGTCCATCCTTTACAGTCCTTTCTAACAGTGGCCGTTGCCTGTGCGCGTTGGCAAAGACGGGCTTTATTGAGAACGCAGTGATGACGCTACAGCTGTCAGTCAAGGCGAGATTGAGCTGCGTCTCCAGGGCTTTGACTGAGTACTACAGAGAGAGGTGGAAAACACAGTGCCTATATCATCGAGAAAGAAAAGTGGGAGAACTGCAGGGCAGGCTGTGCACTTTCTCTCTTTATTCTGTGCCACCAGAGACACTCGGTGCAGGCTCCAATCAAAGGCAAATGCATAAGTGAACCTCACATTTACATCGAAAGCGAGCTGCAGCTTCCATATGGATTTGAGAACGCAATTTACTGTGTGCAACTTATGAAAGCCATAACTTATTGTCATTACTGCACAAATCACATTTGAATCTGCAATAATTAAATATGTAGACATTCTGCATTTGTGCACATTTGATCATTGAATACAGGGTTGGGTAAACATATAATAATTGTCAGAGAATAAAATAAAGGTATGTCTTTAAACAAATGCCGTCCGTATAGGAGGGGTTCTTGCTATATAGTCTTTGTTCTACAGATAGACGTGCAAACAAAGCCTGCTTTGTCAGTTGTCATACAATACGCTCAATGTAAATGGCCTTGAGGTTGTAAAGTCACAATGCCTCTCCCACCTCCTCCTCCTCACTGCATACACCCACACACTACACTTGCTCCACACTGAATGCTGAACTAAATGAAATATTTTTCTGCACTGCTTTGAGGTGGTTCAAATGTTCTTTTTTGCCCTTCTTTTATTCATCGCTCACATACTGTAAAAAGGAAAGGCAATGAAAAAATGTCATGACATGTTTGTGTATTTCCGCTTCTCAAGTTTTTAGCTGTTACAACACATCAGACACATAGCTCTTTACTACTTCTTAGAATCTGTTTGTACATCTGAACAAGATGCACTTTTCTGGAAAGTGATCAGCCACTTGCTTGTATCCGTGGAGATGTTATTTCTGGAATGTTCATGTGGAATGTGTAAAGCACAAATGTTTTGCTAAAGAAATACTTTACTAAACCTGCATTTTTACTGTGAACGGTCTCTTCTCCACTGATCTGACCTGTATCTTGGCTTTGTAGTATCACCTGCTTGCTTGTTTCAAGGACATATGTATAACGCTATATTGTGGAAAATTCCAGGCAAAGCAATAACATCTCCAGGGAGACAAGCAGGTGGCAGATTCTCCACCAGAAAAATTACAAAAAGCACCTTTAACATTCCACAATTACAATAACATGTAATGCTGCTATTCAACACAATACAACATTTTAAAATCCTTCCCTATTATAATGTTGTGGCCTGAAACAGTCTTTTTTCCCATGAGCTCTTTCAGGTAATCTCAGCCATATAGAGCAATGTGCACTATGAATTTTAAAAGGAAATATATTGCAAACTGTTCATTTACGCTGCCAGTAAATTAGTTTCCCCCAATGTCTTCCACTATTTATTTATAGCGAAGCACAGTTTAAGATCCTCCTGGGGTTAGGAATCAACGTGTATCTGCACAATAACTTAATATTAGGGAAATCACTGCAGGCTGTAGCACATTTATAATGCAGCAGCAGGAAATGTAATCCGAACAGCAGCCGCTCCACTGGGGCACGGCTCGGTAATTGGTTACTGGACTTAGCTTAGGCTGCCTGATAGAAGTTTGGTGTTTTGCTGAGACTACGGACAGAGTCTCTTAGGAATCCCAATTAAAGAGCAGAATGCACAATATCAGCCTTGTGAGTGCCAACAAACAAGGGAGGGCCAGGCCAGCGGTGAAAGTAGTCCGTGTCAGGTCTGTGGAGATACAGCTCTGCTCATCACAACCACTTTTACATAACATGTTAGTTTAACTTCAAGGTGAGTTAATATATACGTCATAAAAACCCTCCATGGTTCTCTGAAAATGTTTTAAAATCCTTGACCGGCGTTTCAGCACCATAGACAGCGCCTGTTTCAATTATGCCTTTCAGAGATCTTTTATTCCTGCCGCCACTGGCCTCCTCAATAACTTGTAGATTTTTTTTGTGTCACTGTTGCATTTCATCTAATTTACCTTGAAACGGTTTAATGGTTTGATGAAATTATTATTAATTATTATTTATTGGCTACACTATTTTTATGGTTTTGTTGGAATTCTATCTATCTACTGTATGTAACTATGTATCTGTGTAGCTATCGACAATGCAAAACTAAACCAGGACAAAGTTAGAACGCATCCAAGTTAAATCATGGGCGAAATTACAGCCAAACAGACTAAACCAGGGTAAAAACACAGCAAAACCAGGATTAAGATTGCTTTGAGATGGGTCTTAAAGTGGTTGATAAATGCTAATAACAGATAAAACTGGGGAGGGACCTTGGGATTCAGCAGCATGGACAGCGGCTGTTAGACCACCTCAATTTCATGCTTTGGCCAGGACTGAATGGGCACTAAACCAGGACTAAATTAAGACTAATCCAGAGCTAAACCAGTAACCAGAAGTCCATGACTAAACTAGAATCTGAATACATATGTGCGTTTATGTAATATTACAATTTATTTTATTTTTTTAATGGAACCTTGTTGACTTGAAGGTGCACTATGTAACATTTTATTAACACTGTATTTTGCCTGGAAATTTTTACAGGCAAACTTACATTTTGCATTCATTCAATTACAGATGTTTTTTTTTATTTTTTATTTTTATTTTGCTATGAGTCTTACCAAACCCTACCAAAGTGCTGCTCAACTTGAATTAAAAACAAGTGTAAAAAGATTTATTTTTTAGCAATGATTTATATGCAGTACATAGTGCAACTTTAAACAGAGCTTTAATTTATTTTTCTGGCTTATATATATTTGTTTAGTGCAGCACTTAAGAAACTGTTTTTGTTCAATAAATGATTAACACTTTATAATAACTACACATATTCCTGCCTTAGTCAAGCATGAAGAAAGACTTCATTAATAATGAACAAATAGTTTATTGGGAAAGATTCCGCCTTAGTAATTCTTTAACTAATACTCTAAAACTTAATTCCTAACCTTAACCTTAATTAAATAGTTATTAAGCATGAAGTATGCTTAATAAACTATTTGTTCATTATGAATTGGGTCTTTGTTCATGCTTTGTTAAGGCCAGTTAAGGTGTATTTATTATAAAGTGGTTAGAATAAATGTGCTAAATTAAGTGGATTTGGATCAAGCCAGGAAGAATGACAAATCCATACCATCTAAACCAGGTGTGTCCAAACTATGGCCCGAGGGCCAAATGTCGCAGACAATTTTTGTTGGCCCTCAAGCTTCTTCCTAAACTGGCCCAAACAACACATTTTATTTCAAAAATTCCAACTTGATGTTATTCCAACCAATTATTAACGTTCCAAATCTTATTTAAGGTGTGGAGGCCCATCAAAACTATGTCACATGAAAAATTTTAAATGATTCACCTCATTATCATGTTGTCTGCGACCCCATGCTAAGAATGAATTAAAAAATGCGGCCCTCTGTGATAAAAGTTTGGACACCCCGGATCTAAACTAATCCAGGACTAAACTTTCCTCAACATAAACTGTGTACTGCCCTGATTCAGACGATTCTACACTAACTTATTCATCAACTAATGTGAACTAATTTCTGGGATTTGAACACATGGGCCAGCTTTTTCTCATGGCCTTTGGTAACTACAGACCACAAACACCACACAACTGCTGCTGATGTGGAGACCCAAATGTCTGGCATTCAGCATTTTGTCAAACTCCTCCAAATCTTGTCAATCACCTTATTTTCTGTTTATAACACAACAATTTTGATGGAAATAAATCTGCTACATATTTCTGTGTTGCTTGTAGGTAATTCATCAATAATTGTTCAGAATTCAAGTTTGAATCTGAAATACGTGAAAACAATAAAGGTGGAGGTGTCTGTGCAGTTTTTAGAGAAGAAAGTTACCCACAGGTTGTCCCTTGGGGTGTCATTTCATCATTTGAGTACATATCCTTTAAAATGGAGGTAAAACAGTCTCCATTCATTCTCTTCATTGTTTTTTACAAGCCCCCCCAGCACTGCCAAAGTGTTATTGATGATTTTACGGAGATGCTTTCAGTCATATGCACAGAATTTGATGGTTGGGTCATCACAGGTGATTTCAATGTTCATGTGGATAATATTTGTGACAGAAACGCAAAAGAGCTTGATGCTGTCCTTGAAACCTTTGGTCTTACTCAGCACGCGAATGGCCCCACCCACAACAGACGGCACAGTCAGGATTTCCAAATTGCAAAGGGGGTTAATATTTCTAACGTCTATGTTGCTCTGTCTTCTTTGATCTGCTTGTCACTCCGAAACCCCCCGCTGATGCAGCCCTTGTTCGGAGGAGACGTAAATGACAGCACAGTTGCACTTTTCATGGATATGGTAAACTATGAAAATGTCTCATGTTCTAATGTCAATGATTTGTTGAACTCTTTTACAGCAAGTGTTTTGAATATTCTAGACACCATTGCCCCTACGAAGGTTAAAGTGGTTTAAAATAAGCAGGAGGCACCATGGGGAAACGATGATTCGGCAGGGTAAAGAAAAGGGAATGCCGCAGAGTGGAGCGAAAAGTCAAAGCTCCAGGTTCATTATGAAATATACACAGGAAAAATGTCTGCATACAACCAATTACTATGTAGAACAAGAGAAAGGTATTTCTCAGAAATAATTGGAAATAGTAATAACAACCGCATTCTATTTGCGACAGTAGACAGACTGACAAACCCTCCAGCTCAAGTGTCGTTTGAACTAATTTCCACGTCCAAGTGCAATGAGTTTGCCACCTTTTTCAAGGACAAGGCCCACAACATTAAGAATACCATCAATCCCACGGTGCAAACACCAATTCAACTGTCAGTTAAACACGTGGAGCTGACTCAGTTTGCACCTGTGGCTGAGAAAATTGTCCAAGAGACCATCACCAGCCTGAGTTCTTCAACTTTCTGCCTTGACATGTTGCCCACTAGACTTTTAAAATCTGTGCTGAGTAGTTTGTTAATTCCACTTACTAAAATAGTCAACAGGTCACTTAAATCTGGAACATTCCCAACGGCCCTGAAAACTGAGGTTATTAAGCCACGGCTAAAGAAGAGCAGCCTGGATTCCACAATACCAAACAATTATCGACCCATTTCAAATGTGCCTTTCCTGGGAAAAGTCCTTGAAAAAGTCATTTATCAACAGCTTATTAAGTTCCTTAGTGACTTCATTGATGTCTTCCAATCTAGTTTTAGATTGCATCACAGCACTGAGACAGCTCTCATCAAGGTAACAAATGACATCCGTCTGAGCACTGTGCTGGTAAGACCTCTGCTTTAGTCTTGCTGGATCTCAATGCTGCATTTGACACTGTCAATCATGGGATTCTTCTGATAATCTTCTACAGAGATTAGAGGACTGAGTGGGCATCACTGGTATGACCCTGGATTGGTTGAGGTCCTACCTTGAAAACCGGAAATACTTTCTTGAGATTGATGACTGTGTCTCTGATAGCATGGTGCTGACCTGTGGGGTGCCCCAAGGGTCAATCCTTGGACCCCTTCTGTTCAATCTGTTGGGACAGTTAATACAAAACAGTGGTGTGTCCTATCACAATCATGCAGACGACACCCAGATCTACGTTTCACTGACAGAAGGTGAATATGGTCAGTGGATTCACTCTCTCACTGCCTTCAACGGATCAGTGTGTGAATGCAAAACAACTTTCTCCAGCTGAACTCAAACAAGACTGAAATCATCTTCTTTGGCCCACAGAAACAAAGAAAGTGTTAGCAATCACCTCCAGTCTCTCTCTTTAAAATCTGTAATCAAAGTAAGACATTTAGGAGTAATAATGGACTCAGACCTGAACTTCAACAGCTACATCAATTCAATAACATCAGTAGCTTTTTCCCATCTGAAAAACATTGCCAAAATCAAACGTATAGTGTCTAAACCAGACTTGGAGAGGCTTATCCACGCATTTGTCTCCAGTAGGTTAGACTACCTGACTAGAACCAGGAAGTATGAGCGCATTTGTCCTGTGCTCAGATCTCTGCACTGGCTTCCTGTGCCTCAGAGAATAGACTTTAAAACAGCTCTACTTGTGCATAAATCTCTCCATGGCCTAGCACCAAAATACATCTCGGACATGTTAGTGCCATACGAGCCACCTCGGACTCTGAGGACCTCAGGGACCGGCCTTCTGCTGGTGCCTAGAGCTAAGACCAAACACGGGGAATCTGCGTACCAGTCCTATGTGCCGAAGGTCTGGAATAGCCATCCCAAGGTTGTGAGACAGGCCGCCACCCCGGCTGTGTTTAAATCTAAACTAAAGACTGTTTTGTTTAGCCGCGCCTTTGACTGAAATACTTTGATCTGGTTTTCTGTGTTTTTATGTTTTTATTCATTTTATTGTAATTTACACTGTATTGTGTTTTTTATGTGTTTTTAACGTTGTAAAGCACTTTGAATTGGACTTTGTACAAATTGTGCTCTATAAATACAATTTGATTGATTGATTGATTGATTGATTGTAAGCATTTATTTTGACTGAGACTAAGCTTCATTAAAAATGTGTGGACTGTGTTCTGAGCGTCGCAACTGTTACTATGCCACAGTGAAATACAACACTTTGAACCCATCTGTTGTAACCGAACACTACACACTCCGCTTATATCTGGTGTCGGCTTGATTTTCATACTGCCAAACTGTGAACATGTAATATTATCACCTCAACAATCAATGAAACAGTTGTGATTGCCCACTCAATGTGAACACAGGGCCCTTACATCTGACTGTGTGTCACCAGAGAATCACAATGAATATTTACTGAAGATATTCTCTTACCACAGCTCTGATGGGAGGGACTTTGTGTTGCGCTCCGTTGGCACTTTTCAGTTTTCAAATAAAAGGATTACGTCTGTTTCTGACGAGACCAGAAATAAAAGTAAGTGACCATATTATATACTACTACTACTACTATCTTAATTCAACAATGCTACGACCATTAGGCTTGTTACAATATTTGGACTAATCGTTGTTCTATGGATGATTAACAGTATATTTTGTGCCTCAGTATTTGTTGTGTGTGCCTTTTCTTTGCCCTGTAAGGACATTTTTGTAAATTTTTGTAGTGCGCTGCAATTTGAGCTGTTTGGTTGTATGAGCCAGTGATTCCCAATCTGTTTTTGTCTTGAGTACCCCCTAAGTCTCGCACTCCGAGTACCCCTTAGCTAGAGTTTCAGGAAAATAAGTGGGTTAACTTGTGGTATCTTGTCAATTATTACTATTATATATTGTTTAAATGATCTCTATGTCCAAGCTACACCAAAAAGATGGAACATTTACAGCAAATAACACCTTTTTTATAGAAAAAAGTAAATTATCTTCTTTTAAAACCTGAAACCATTCCAAGTACCCCCTGCTAATTGTTCGCACACCCTGTATCCCTATTAACACTAATTATACATAAGTGTGTTAATCTGCTGTTTGTTTATTGCAGCTCATGGTTTTTTTATGTTGTTTTTTACAATATTGTACATCTATAATGGGTTTACAGGGGATTAGAATTATCCTGCATTAAGATTATTGTGTAAATGGTATAAAGTGGTTTCAGTATAATTATTTATTGGGATATTTTCTGTAGCAATATATTGCACTTATTGAGACAGTCCTAAGGGACATATAAACACTAACCTCTTCCGCTCTTTATTTGTCACACAATGGAGGAAAATAAAGTAATTTGTTACATAAAATGATGTTAAACATGCTTCAATGTCCACAAGTAGGCCTTTTTGATTAAATTCTATTGATTCATAGGACATTATTTTGTTTTTTCTTCTAGGCTTTTTACATAACTCAGATGGGCCTGTCAGAAAACCGCATTACTATGAACAATCAGTGAGTAGACACACACAAACTGTTCTTGTATTTGTCTAATGGTATTGACCTTGATTATTGATTTAAATGTCCATTTTGCAGGCAGTGGACAGATTATCACCATAGTAACATTTTAGCTGGAAGAAAAAGCAACCTTCGGCTCAATGACCAGATGTGGGTACAAAACCATCATTGTTTTTTTCACACTATTTTATATGTGCACTATGCAGATTTTCTGTGACTTCAAGTATTATTGCTTTGCCTGAAATCCTCCAAAGTATGGCATTAAATATATTTATCTTCTTTCAGTCATTTATGTTTTCTCAAATTAATATTCAAACGTATAAATAATTTGGCTCTGAACAAGTACATTTGTCAGGGACCAAACAGCAGCAGGGTGACAAGGACCACCTCAAATCAAAGCTATAAAATCCCACAATGCAGGACGTGCCTTGGACAGTCAGCGTTTTCTTATAGGAGCTGTAAACTGTAGAACTCACTACCCACAGAGAATTTCTGAGCTAAAAATGTTCACTTCTAGACTCATGTCTAGCTGAAAACTACCCAAAAGTGTACCCAATTGTAAATCATGCCTGACAGGGAATGAGTGAGGTTGAACGTGTACAATTGAAATGTATTTATAGAACTGTAATCAATACTGTGTTATCCAAGGAGCAATATTTTTGTGTTCATATAACAGCTGTAAATAAGAGTGTGCAATTGCAAATGCAAGTTATTTTTAAGTTATCTGTTTTTATTATTATACTTCTGCTCCTGATGTGTGTTGCAACACAGAAATGTTCCCATTATGGGACAAATAAAGGTTATCTTATCTAATCTGTCTAATGTTTTGTCCCCACGGACAGGAGTTGAAAATTAGCAGTTGCTATAAACTCTGTATGTATCGCATCCGCTGCAAACTTTGTCACTTTGACACTACACTTTGACACTATGTCTGACTGCATTGTCCCAGCCAAATAACAAACAAACAGCCAAATAACAAACAATCAAATAAGATAAATACTAGAGACAAGCAGGCAAAGTTATAAATCAAATCTGTGGAGAGGCGAGCCCACTCACAGTTAAAATGCATGTACGAACATCTGTACGGTAAAATTAAGTGATAGATAGATAGTAAATAGTAGACAGTAGATAGTAGATTGTCATTTTACATTTTCTTTACTATAAACCACAACATTGATCTAAAATGGCTTAATAATTGAAACTTCCATTGACTTCCGGTTCAAATTGCAGGACTGATAAGCCCCGCCCGCCTCTTCACAGTGACATTTCACTGTAACAAGCAGCAGATTGTCAATGATGAGCTTTTATTTTTTTTAAGTGGGAACGTGACATGGGCTGGGATAGGGGGTAGGTGAAAACAGGAATTTTCTGAGAACACAAACCTAAAATGCAGGACAAGACAGGATTACTCAAACATGCATGAATGAATCAAAATACAACTCTGAGTAAACTAATGATGAGGAAGCACAATTATAACTAGACGCTGGGTTTAGCAATGGCAGGACGCCATTGCGAGTGCCTGCGTAATGCATGGCCATATTCAGTACAGTCGCCATGGCTTCCTGCCTGCAGTATTATTCTGTAGTTGCCATGGCGATGATCGCCCCGACTACGTAATGCTATGGCCATATCCTGTATAGTTGCCATGATCACTGAATGACAAAAACACGTATGATGACATCACGCATCACGTGACCGGGCATTGTGACATCAAAACATTCAATTCCTTTCCTCTTTGATCCCATGGCCTTTGAAGACAGTGAAACATAAACACAGTGGTACGAGTCAGCACCGCGCAGAAAGGGTACAGAGGTTTTCTTGCTTTCTTTCACTCTTTTTCTCGCTTTCTCTTTTTTTTCTCTTTTCTCTTTCTCTCTTTTTCTCACTCTTTCTCTCTTTTTTTTAACGGTATAGCAAAAAACAACTACAACTATAGTCTTATGGTTACCATTGATCTCCTGTCCACACTCAATCCATTAGGTGGCAGTAAATGCACCTTTACTGTTGGCTGCAAACCGCCATTAAAAGTAACAGTAAAAATCAGAAATGCAATCAGTGAAACAGTCCAAAAAAGTGTTTCTACAATAATAATAAGGATCTTCTGAAACTAATAATGTTCTAGCGGTACTAATAGGGAAACTTTTAATTTGTCATGCTGAAAAAATATATTATGATCACTGATTGATGAAAACACTGCATAAGTTACAATTACTAGAACTACAAAGTAGCTCTAGTAATTGTGTAACTACTTTGTAGTTCCAGTAGTTCCATGTGCCATGATTATTACATGACGAAAACACTTAATTATTTTAGGTGTTTGTTGGTTTTGTAGTTTTTTCAGAATGACTAGTTAAAAATGTTCCTATTAAGGGGATGCATACGCTACAATTAATAGAACTACAAAGTAGTAGATAGTTGCCATGATCATTGTGTGATTGCAATTAGTGCCATGATCATCGAGAAATCTAGAAAATACTGTACTAAAAGACAGGAATACCAAAATAGCAGGAATTTCACACCAAAAATATTATTCTGTTCAGTTGCCATGACGATAATGTCACACAGCACCAACATTCCGCGATATCACCAACATTCCGCCACTCTGAGATAGGGAAAAATGACAAGACCGAGGAATACCGAAAGCAAAATTAGGAATCACACGAGAAGTATCTACAAACTGAACTTTGAATGACGAAAATTGGACAAGGAATGCGCCGTGTGCGAACTGCCTAAGAACGGGATGAATGGGGAAAATATAATAACACAGGAACTAATAGTGCCTGCATTCCATTGCAATCACTCAATAAGGTTAAAAAGTCATTAAGGTTGATTTTGCATACATATCCCCTTTAACATGTATTCTTTATTGTTTTTCAGCATCCCTAAGCCAACGGATATCAACATGGGGTTGGTATTTGGTTGATGTTGTTGAATGTATTAACAGTATTTAACGAACTTCAATACCTACACTATGTCATGTGTTTACAAAAGAGAGAAAATCCTAAAGGTTCCAACTCCAAAAGAACATCCGTATGCATCGCACATCCCCCGATATTCCATGTTCCCCTCGCACAGCTTCTCTGATGGTTCCAAACAATGTAATGTCAATGGTACTGAACCAAACAGTGCACCAGATGTGACATTACTGAGTAAGACTAAAGGTGAGCTGGACCATTCACTGACATAACAATCAAAACACACAAATTGTATCACATAAACCTCCACACAGGTAACGCTTATCGACATGAGTTATTGAAGCCTCCAACTACAAGCAAAAAGGCAGTGACATGGGCTGAAGAACACACTGGCTTCCTGGAGGTATACACAGTAACTTCTGAACATTATTTCATATTATTTTTTGTTGCTGATCTAGTAATTGTCTTGTAGTATCCAAAGACTCTCAAAGGTGAAAGCCAGGTCTTCTACCCGACTCCGACAAAACTCATGCACCCAAAACCAAAACATGATCTACTGCCGTCATCGGATGAGACAAGGAAGCTGCTGAACAATCAGGAGCGGACACACTGGGTCACCTCTTACCAGATGCACTACTCAGGTAATTATGTCATATTGTCAATTTGGGCTCAAGAGTAACTGAATCTATAAATACATGACTGGAAATGGGTTGTAGAATGAACTGTGAAGTGCACATTGGAGTCTTTATTTTAGCCATACGCCATAACCTTTGGTAAATCGTAATCTGATGGCGAAGAGACCAAAAGAAAAAGTTGAAATAATGTAATTCATGATGTAAACTGTTCACGCCATAATTCATCATGGTGTTAATTGTTTTATTGATTATACAAATAAGTCATTCTTGCTGTCCAGGTTATGACAAAGGAAATCTGAAGATGGACTTCCGACAAAAACACATCAGGTCAAGTGGGAGAAATGCATACACTGCGCCGCAGGTAGATCGACAGAACAGCATTAGTTAAAACCTGGCTTAGTTTCAGAGAATATTACAACATTTATTAAAGACTATAACTGAGATGGAGAGGGTATAATGATTATTATTAATGAGCAGATTCATGGTGTAGTGTTGATGAACGTTCTGGGTAAAAAATTACTCCGGAATGGAAGCAACTAGTCCAAATGAAGTAAATCATAAAACATTTTCAAACATTAATCAGATATACTGTGAATCCTTTAATCTTTATAAGAACAAACAAGCAGCAATAATGAATTTCAAGGTAGAAATGCTTACAAAAGATGAAAAATAAGAAAAATAAAACTTTTTTAACCTTAAAATAAATTTGAGTTTCACAAAAAGTATAATTTGTGGTACACTTGTAAATATTTGTCCAATAAAACAACAACAAAAATGTATTTTTCTCCATCACAAATGCTAAGTGTATTTCTAATCTCTATTTAAATAAAAAATGAATGTAAAATACAATTGTATTGTGTTAAACCAGGCTCTGATATGACTCACATTTTACTCACTGGATTGTCATATTAGTGATATTAATCCCAGGTTAATTCCAGTTTCCCCATTGAAATCACATTATGTTCCACTTTACATTTGCCTCCAGTTGTTTTCATTCTGGAATGAAAACAGCCAATAGAAATGCTTCTTGAGCAGTGGTGGAAAATGTACTGAAAATGTGTCCTCAAGTAAAATGCCTTTTCAAGTACTGCTGCCATGTTAGTTACTTTTTAATGCAAATTTAGTTGAATTTAGATGCCAATTTTGTTGGTTAATTGAAAATCATGATTATTCAGGTCCCATTATAATTGTGAGAGCTAAAAAAATGTAATGCTGTTTTTGTCTCATTTGCTTTATTATTTTCATTCAAAATAGTAACGTGTTAGACAATGGGAATGAAAGAAAATGAAAGCTTTCACTCTTGTTTGGTCGACTCTTGATCTCAGTAATCGTGAATAAACATTACATTAACTATAATTGAAACACCAAAAGTTGATATTGTGACACCCGTAGTTGCATTTTAGATCAATATTTTAAACAAAACCTGATCAATTTAACTTCTTTTTTTTGGGCTGAATATACTAAAAAAAATAATGACCAAATGTATTCAATTACAGTAACATAAGTATTTACTTTCCTCCTCAATTAAGACCCTTTCTTTTTTCTTTCAGAGGGACAAGCCCACTATGGCCTTTGTGTCCTCCACGCTCACGGATGACTACAAAAGAACTAATGATGTAAGTGCGGGCACGATAGGTCCCACTGCTCGTCTCAAGGCCACATTTCCAGCTCCACTCCAGAGAGCTACCTCCGCTGCCGCACTGCCACAAAGGCCACGGCAGAACTCAGCGGAACTGTAACGAGGAGCTAGGGCCAAATCAAAGAGGTCAGAGTCAGCCAGAGCACAGCGGTGGGCTGGCACAAGCACAGAGAGATGGCCTATCTCATGGAGCATCACACAAACAACAGAGCCGGGGTTCAGAGAGGGAAGAACATGGCAGCAAAACGCAACAGTGCACAAAAGAGAACATTCATGACACCAAGATACCGTTGCAAGATAGAGAATTAATTAGAAATGATTTGAGTAAAGAGGTTGGAAATGGTCAATCCAGAAACCAAATGAGATTGAATTCTTGTGTATTGCCAAGACCTCCTGTTCTGCCTGGCATTCGACCACTTTCTTGTGAAGGTCTAAGCCTCAGAGAGCTCCAGGATTCCTTTAGTAAGTCACAGGTCCATCACAGGGTTAACAGCTCCACCACTCAGACCCCAGTGGACCTGAGGGACAACATCTGCACAGGGAGGCGACACGACTTCTATGGAGTCAATGCCTTCTACCTTCATGGATGAATCAATTTAGTCACTCGATGTACATAAATAATGAAGTCAGTATTACATTTTCATTATATGGAAGCTTGAAGACTGGAACGAGCTCCCAGACGGGCTTGAACTCTCCTCTGACCTGAGAGATTTTCCATGTAATGTAAACCCTTTCAGAGACTCTGAAAGGGTTTGATTTTTACATTTACGTGCACTAATGGTCATTTCTTATGTAGTGATGCTGTAATTATAAATGCTGAATGTGAAGTGTGATGTTCTCAGCAACAGAGTGGGAGGATGCATGGTTTGGTTTTAAATGAACAGATATTTGGTTGTATTTTAATTGCGTTTGCTAATCTCCCCGGGGACTGCAGATGGAAACTAGCTTTAGCTGGCCTAAAGCATCTGATTTAATTAGATTATTGTGTATGCACAATGTCTAAACTAACTATTTATTGGTTTGTTGTTATAAATGTTCAGTATTAACATTAGCAATTTGTCGTGAATAAATTATATATGAATTACTGATCTTTCCTCCATTTTTGGTCGTCAGCAAAGAAAAAACACAAGTCACTCAGTTTTAGATATAGGCCTGGCTGCTCTGATGGTATTGCCAGTGATGGAAAGTACGAGTAAAAGTACTCTACTTAAAATGTAACCGTATCTGTACTTTTGCGGGCTTTATTAGCACGTTTATAGAGACATCTTGCTCACATTTTTAAAATACCAAATCAAAATAATCAGGGACAATAACCACAGTATCTTATTATTATTTTTAATCAAAATCCCTCATTTAACAGTTCTCAAAAAATTGCTTTTCCTTTTTACTCTTAAATTACATTTTTGGGGATACTTTTACTTTTAGTTGAGTATTGTTCTGCTCCTGTATCTGTACTTTTACCTCAGAAACAACTGTTACTTTTCTTCCACTACTGGGTTTTGCATTAATAGACCCTTTAAATGCAATTTCATCCGAATTGTGGATTAAACAAAGATATTTAAACAGTCCAACTAATATTTCAACATCATCGAGTTATTAATGTGCACTGTCCCATACTAAATAAGATAAACATAAACATACTGGGAGTTCAGAAGAGACTTTGCCAGCGCTAACAATTTATTGCAAATGTTTTACAGTAGTGTGCGCCCTCTAGTGGGAGAAATGATGCCGGTTTGAATTGAATTGCTTTTATTGACCAAAGACCAGCACAATAAACTATAAAAATCACCACTTCAACAGTTCTCAACATCTGTGTGAAATACGTTTTTACTCTTAAAGTACATTGTTAAAGGGGGATTTCAAAAAGTGTACTTATAATTAGATTTTTTATGTTCTACTTTTACTTTTACCTGAGTCATTTTATTGCACATCTCACCTTCACTTTCCCTCTGCCGTGAAAGCTCACATGAGAGGCCTTTACAGAGCACGTGACCAGTCTGAAGGGGTTTTGTCAGACGCCGCAGAAAAGTCCTTGAGCAGCAAGATTGATCCTTGAGTGACATAACAGCTTTATCCACTCTAAGAGAAAAAACATCTAAAAGTATGAACCCATGAACACAGGAGTTATCTGTGTCTCTTTTTTTTCTATTTCAAGGCTGATTCAAACTAAGCTATAAAAAAACACAAAAACAAATCCAATCAGTCAGTAAAGTGCATCTACTTGCCTCCAATATTGAAACTGTGATACTGATTTTTGGCCATTAGATGGTGGTATCTTCAAAATAAAGTGTGGACCGTTGTCAGCTTCAAACTACATCATCCTTATCTTGTATTTATTTATTTATGTATTTATTTATTCATACATACATACATACATATAAATAAATCAATACATACATTTAAAAACTCAATGAGAAAAATTGTCTTTTTCTCAAGTAAACTGTCGAATACAAGACATAAAACAAACAGTAACACAGAATATCTAGACTAATGACAATACAACATTCAAAAAGCGAACGCATTGATGAACACACTTGGACATACAATATGGAATGAAATACATGCAGTATATAGTAATTCAGAACACTGGCATTGTGGGTAATTTTTAACATGCTTTAAATTTACTAAAAGGCAGCAGACTTTCTAATTGTATTTAAGTTGTCTCTGTTTTGTTTCAGAGACAGGGAGATTCTTATATATTATGTCTGAGGTTATCCTGGCCTTTTACATAATACAGGGTTTTAAAGTATTTCACATTCACCGAAGTAGCTTAGAGGGCCATAATAATAAAATAAAACCTACAATTTAAAAGGCGAAATTGAACAAATGATCATTAACATTCACCAGCGATGTACAAATTCTTAGGCCGATTTGTCCTTGCTTGGGGGTCCTGTCCATAACGTCACGGAAAAAGATGCAGTCGATGATCAAAACACGCCCCCATGACATGACGTAATGCGACCACCCGGAGGCTCATTGGTCCGGCCGCGCTGCGCGTCCCCCGGAGCCGGCCTTCCCCGTTACAGCCGTGACAAAGTGGTGGTTCTAGAGCGGCTCGGAGCGGGCTGCGGCGTGTACGTGCATGTCAGACTATGAAGAAGACGGTGAGGACTTCAGACACTGTAAACTGTCCTTTCTGTGTCGACTAGAAGAAGCTGGTGCAGAGAACATCACCTGAAATCACATCATCAACTCTGTCAAGGTGAGTGCGCTTTCCACCTATTCAAGGCTCTACTTTTATTATGTTGCCATGCGTGGTGCGTGGACATAGAGAAAATGCAAATTAGATGCCTTTGATTCACTGCATGTTCAAAAGTGAAATGCGGCTGATTTATCATGGTTGAAAAGTTAAATAGATTACATTGAATCTACATAGGAACATTTTTAAGTAATAAAGAACATTTGTCTTCAAATTAGGGCTGGGTGATTTTGACAAAAATGTATATATCGATATTTTTTGGAGTATCCTGGTAACGATTATGAGACGATATTATGTTAATCAAACAGAAAATGTGTTAAAACATGTATTTAAATGTAATAGTGGTGGTGTAATGATCACACAAATGTGAAATGCCTGTAAAATAAATCACAAAAGTGCATAAATATCACCTTATACCCGTATTTAAAAGTTTACAACCAGCTTTTTTAACTTACATTTTTAATTAGCATTTTCCCACTATAAACAATATACTCAATCTTCAAATTCTGCATTCAAAACAATATTCGCGCTATTGTCTAAATTTCGATATGTTGCCCAGTTTTTCTTAAAATATATTCTAAAATGTGAGATGAAGAGCCACGAATCCACTCAGCAAACACCACTTGCATCGTGTCTCCATGGTAACTCTTGCTTTTTGCCTATAATAAGTGTCAGATTATTTACATCCATCCAAACCTCTCCATGGGGGCGATGGGACCCACATTATGGGTTGAGAGGGAGTCGTCATTGTCCACTTATATTGCGGCCGTACGTGAGTGTCTGTCTCGATTCAGGCTTCAAGTGCCGGTCGCTGTGAAGCAATGTGCCTGGCTTTGTCAATATGCACTTTCTCTGTGCATTAGTGCCGTCTGTAATTGTATCATTTACCGTTCAGAAAAGATTTGAGTCATCATCATTTATATTTATATTGCCATTTGTAAAAGGAAGTTTGAGTCTTTAGTCAATAACAATTTGTGCTCTGTCGTTTGTGTAACTTACACTAAAGAAGCTCCTGCGTGTTGCGTGTAAATCACTCCTTTACGAATGCGGGATTACACCGACTGTGAATCGCAGCGTCCCTCGCGATTCGATACACGACACACGGCTCACGATACATTAGGGTTGTTAAAAGTATCAGAAATCCATAACTATTCTATACTAAAACTAGTATCAAAACCAGATACTCATTCGAGTTTAGTATTAATGCTAAAACATCCCTTTAACATGACAAAATCTGACCTTTCCTGAACAGTTTTAGAATGATCTTGAGCTTTATTATAACTAGTATGTTCAATAAAGTTCCCCTCACAATAATCCTGACATCGTAGCATATAGGTTTAGGATATTTATTTATTCTTTTATTTATTCATTGTTTATTTAATAAGGGCAGATACAACAAACAGATTAGCTCAGGAAGGGCATTTCACAGATTAGAGTTCACGAAATGCAATGTTAAACGGGTTTAAGGCTTTTCAAAGTGTTACAAAAACATTTCACAAAAACATTTTGAATGCTTTGAATATTTGAAGTTTCCGTTTTCTAAATAAGCAATAGTGATGCCCACAATTTAGCTTTGAAAATATACCCCCAAAAAACTTGATACAGCAGCCCACTATATCAATAGAGTATCACCAAACCAAAGTATCACACGAGGGATGTCAAGAATATTGGATTATTCGATAATCGTGATTATTTAGGTCAAAATGTAATCGTAAATCTTTCTTTTTTATTTTTTTATTCAATTTATAGAAAAGTTACCATTTCCGAACTAAATTAGGTATTTTTTGGTTCCATTTAAAGAAATTTGAGTAAAATGAAGTCCTTTCTGCTGAGAATTTCCTCAAAAAACTAAACCTAAATGTAAAGTGCTTTTTTTTTTTTCTTCTTGGTGTTTATGTCAAATTGACCGTTCAGAAAGTTTAATTTCATAAAGCAGGTCACATATTGAGGAGCAGTAATGTGTTAAGAAAACAAGAAGTGAAGAAAATTCAGGATTTTTTTGCTTGTTTTGGTCGTGACGTAAATAATAATAATCGTTAAATCGCGATGTTTATTCTCACAATAATCGTTACAATCCCTAATCACACCACATCTATAGTTCACGTTTGTCTTGTTTATAAATGCAGGCTTTCAGTGGCTGTGGGTTTGGGTGTGGTTTGGTGAGAGATTTTGGAAAGGAGAAACCAGGAGCCCCCCCATTCCTGTCTCGAATACACACACTGCATCCACGTCGGCCTCTGTAAGGTTGTATTTCATGTAACCTGCTACCTGCCTTGACCAAATCTCCCTGGAAGAAGCGATATCTCAATGGGACCTTCTTGAACGTTGCCTTGACAGCAAAGGACAAAAAACAGTAAAAAAAAAACGTATCTCGTCATTAAAAGTCTAACCTACCATAGTGCATAGCCTATATGTATCTCTCTATACGGCACAGAATACAATCAATTTAAACAGTTAAGAAAATCAATGGCAAAATCAACAATTCTATCCTCGGTCTGTCACTGACCTTAAATTTCCAAGCAGAGCAATTGTGTGTGTGTTTTTTTTTTTAAATTGATTTGCTCTTAAACACCACACGACGTACTTGAACCAACCGTAGCGCCGTGAAACTGCAGTTGTTGAAAAGGAAGGACGTGTTTAGGCACTGAAATGGCAAGGGCTTGTTAATGTCAGGGTTTGTTTATTCAACCCTGACACTGTCCCGCTGATCCGAACTTGTGTACTGACAGTAGTTGCAGTCATGTCCGAGTCAGAGTAGTGGTGCCAAGAAGGAATTAAAACCGACGTATGTAATGCCTCGTTAAGTGCGTGCAGAAGGAAGCACGAGTGGAATGCAAGAGTGGCAGCGGATATAAAAACATCTTTGTCCGTTCGCCGAAGAGTCAGTCCTCCACGCATTTTGGCAGCCACACGGTCATTTTCATACCTTCCAATACAGTTCAAGCACGTGCTGGAGTATTTGAAATATTATCCCGGTAATCTGTCCCGGTAATTAGATCTTGCTCGCTGGTCTAGTTTTTCCATTGTGTAGTTCTGCACTTTTTCCAGGTCAACAATTTTCCTGCAGTATCGGGACCTCGCAAGGCTATGATATAATTGATCGGTTTACAATGGTCTGAATCATTCTGCTCCGTTCTAACACAGCAAAATCACAAAGTCAGTGATGTCAGTGTATCAACGGTCGTTAGTAACTGCTGCGTATACAGTGCGAAGCAGTCTGAAATGTACCACTATGATCATTAAAAATGCTCTTTTTTTTTTTTTTAAGGTCAAGATCAAGGTTTTAGACATTAGACAATTGGACATTTTCAACACGTAAATAGTTTCATTATTAAACCTTGGTTCTGATAAAGCTCAAGATCATTCTAAAACTGTTAAAAACGACACGTATGTCCAGTTTGTCCAGTATCAATACTTCAAATGAGTATCTAGTGTAAATTCTAGTTTTAGTGTCTGCTTTTCGATACTTTTAACAAGTCCGATGATGAATAAAATGATGAAGGTGGATTTGCCTAAAGATCTGCGCCCATCTGAGTTTGGGAAAATACTCTTATCTTTTCCTGTAATGTCCATTTGATAGTAATTGTTCCTAATCAAAGTGGCATGATGGTATCTCTGGCATCTCACAGCACCGGGCATTAGTGCAATTTATCTGTAATTAAAGCCGCGCAACTCTGCCAGACATCCCGGCAAAAGATGTGGATCGAGATAAACTTCAGGAAAACACCACCAAACCAAAGTCTTATTTTGCAGCATCTGGCTGAATTATTTAAATATATGGCTGTCCTCAAGCGCTTCAATAATTTAAGACAACTATATGTGTTCAAACCATACTTTAGGTTTGTCCAACATATAATCTGTCATTTATTCCGTCTTTATTCATTTGAGCAGTTTTGTTAGCAGCACAAATAATCCCGTTCGGCATAATTAATGGACTAATTGAGAAATATTGTTTTTTGTTATCCTGTTGGACTCGTAGTCATACCATTACAAGTACCTCAATCAAGTCCAGAAATACCTTTTGTGTAGAATATTTTACCTGTAGTTTTTGTAGGGTTTTTTTTGTAATCAACTCTCTGCATTGCGTATTGTTATTTTAGTCAACCTCAATATTTAGATTTTGTATGTGGACGATATATTGCTTACCACAAGTTTATCTCCTGCATCTAAAGTCGCTGAAGGGTAATCGATAGAAAAATCCAGTTAATGCTTTTCAAAATGTTAGGGAAAAGATGTGAATAATGCATAAGCCTGTACCGTTCAGTATTTTCCAGTTCCCGTACTTGAACAATACTTTTGTCGTACATATTTATGTATGAGTTATTATATAAAATGACAAAACATAATCACAATGTTTTTAAATTCCAATAAACACCATTTAGTTGAATAAAAACACTTTTTAATGATTTATTTGTGGTGATGGTGCATATTGAGTATATCGTTTATAATAAAAAGCTATCTTTAAAATAGGGATGGCATATTGGTTATTGGATATTGGTGATATCGAAGGGTTTCTTCGGATAACGTATTGCAAATGTGGCTAAGTATTTGGCACCTGTATTCCGCCTGCACTGCCCCAGCCTGTGAGCGCTCATGTGGCGTCCCCGCTTTGTCCTCAGAGCATCAGATTTGTCTTTCGAAACAAACTCATGAGTAATAATAGAAATATGAGGCCAGTTAGGCTAAAAATATGTCCCACTGCCACACATCGTTTTATATTCCAGATAAATACAGTTTGTTATTATTTTTACTTCAGTGAAAAGGGTCATTCGTGAACTTAACTATAACTTAACATTTTATTTTTAGCTATCATATCGTTAAAAAAATACCGGACCATCCCGACTTAAATTCCTGCAAAAGAGCTGATTTTAAAAAGTTAAGTTCAGTCTTCCTGTACTTTTATGTGCTATGTCTATTCAAAGTGAAACCATAACATTTAAAGCTCATTTCTGTTGGATTGCCATACTATCATGTGAATATTGTCATCCGATGCTCATTTTTGTCGCTTTCGCCCACCCTTAGTTCAGAGTTTGACTGTCAGTTTGAGTCATTTTTCGGTTTAGTGTTGGCCTTTTCGAAAGCGGCAATTTCAGTCTGTTGCTGATAATGACGGAGCAAGCCCACATCAGTCAAGTCCTTGTTGGACCTTTACCTTTCTTTTCTTCTATGTGTAAAGTCTGTTCTCCGCGATGGTGACAAATGGGATGTCGGCATTTCACACAATTTGAGGCTAAGGCTTGTGGCTTTCAGATTCAGAGGGTCACGGAAGGTTAATAAAAATACACCAGCAACAAATGGATGGATTATACAGTGTATGCACTTTTTCCTGTCTAAATCTAGATCAGGTCTGGGCAATAAGGCAAAAAATAGCAATCACAATGTTTTTCAAGCCTGATTTTTCAATGGCTTTTGATATCATGAACCTACAAGACTTTTAAACCGTGTCTGAACTCCAAATCACATGTTTTGATGAAAAATAGGCTTTTGGCTAATTCTGGCATATTTACAGAATGTTTTATTAATGTGCACTGTCCCATGAAATAGATAAACAAATAAATACGATCTGAATTATTGGAGTGGAATCAGCTATAACGCCAGTGCTCAACCAGGTCTGAACCAGAGCTAAACCAGGAACCAACAAAAACCAAAACAAGACTGAACGAGGAATAACTGAGTGGCTTGTGTATTGTAAGTGAATCTATAATATGTCATTTGTCAACAAACGTTTTCTCGTGTCGACTTACGAGTCTAGCATGAGCCCAAGTACGACTAAAACAAAGAAGAGCAGATGTGAGCGGCTGAAGGAGGGATGGGTGTGTGGTTTGGAGAGCAGAGGATGTGGCTGATTAACAGGATGCTCCGTGTAGTGTCAGTTACTCTTACTCATATACAGTATCAAGGCAACGGCATGAATGAAATGATTTTGAATGTCAAGTGGAATTTAATCAGCTAAATAACATATTTTTTTTGGAGAATGACAAAGAGAACTTTCCTTTCGTCTTTATCATCCCGAGTCATTATCTTTCTCCTACTGTGCCATAAATTACATGTTAAATCACATGTAGATTATTTACCCTCTCAACATTTTGTGCTGGATCCAACTAAGATATACATGTGTCTTTCAGTGTCCAAAAATCACAACCCAGTTTCATACTGGGACCTGATGGAAAGTAGCAGTCGCTAAATCTGGTGCAGATCATCTTTTCTCTTGTGAAAATAATGGATTTGTACATCGTCTCTGACAAATAAAGACTAAACTCAACTAATACAAAATCTAGGAATGAAACGAGTAAACAATTTGAAGTATTGATATTAAAGAAAATCACATAAGATGGGCAAAATTGGACCTTTCCTGAACAGTTTTGGAATGGTCTTGGGCTTCTGTAGCACATGTTTGTTATGTTTTAGTCAGACGATATTATGTCAATGCAACAAATGTGTTAAAACATATCTTTAAATGTATTAGCTAAGGTTTAATTATCAGACATGTCTGTAAGATTACACACATAAGTGCAGAAATATCACCTTATACCCTTATTTCAAAGTTTACAACATAACTTTTTTTCATTTTTAATCAGCTCTTTTTGTTAAAAAAAAAAAAAGTCTTGATATTACCCGATCCGAAGGTCGGTGGTTCGACTCCCCTCTCAACATAAACAACCTTGGAAGCATGGTCAGAGCCACTGACCACAGGTTTGATCAGGTTTGATCAGGTTTGATCAGGTTTGATCAGAGCGGCCTCAGGTGAATACTCCTGTGTCCTTGGGCAAGACACTTAGTCTCCCTCCCCCAGTGTCTGCGTACGGCGATGTGTGAATGTGTGAGTGTGCGTGTGTGCATGTGAATGCGTGTGGAATGTGTGTGTGTGAATGTGTGTGTGTGAATGTGTGTGTGTGAATGTGTGTGTGTGAATGTGTGTGTGTTGAATTGTGTGTTCGTTGATGCAAAGCACTTTGGTGCCTTGAAGGTAGAAAAGCTCTACATACAAATGTGGCCATAAATGTGACCATTTTTTCATTTGTTTCGGGATTCAGGCAAGAACTGTGCAATACAACCGAGGTAAAAGGTAGTATCCGTTGGCTGAAACAACCTTTCACCACTGCGTGTTAAACCACACCATCTGTGGAGCCCTGACCACACACTGATAAAGACGTGGGCTGGCAAACATTGTGTCTGGTCAAGAGCTGAACTAATGAATAATACATGGGATTGGGAAGAAGCCAACTGTCTGAGAGCGTAGTGGCACCGCAGTCCTCAGACTATCATGCACCTTAGTGCATGTAATTTGTCCCAAACTGAATAAAAGTCGGCCTAAGATCAAATGGCATTTTCAAACTTAAGCAGATTTTATGATTTAATTGGTATTATCAATGTTCTCAATCAAAAGTACATTTGGATTCACACTGAGCATGTTGCTCTATGACTGATTGCAGACTTAATTAAACTACAAGAAGTGCTGCATTTAGGTTGGAATTAATTATTCAGTATAATAATGCTGAAAATGTCTATAAATTTGATTTCACGTTCAAAAACTGAAAGTATCAAAGTAGTGAAATATAAAGTACATTGTGCTATCAGCGATAGCTCAGACGCCCTCAGGGCAGTGTCTTTCTATCTTGAAATTGTAAAGTTTTAGTCCAAAAACTGTATCATATCTTCCTCATATACTGTACCGTAATGCAAACAGAACAATGCATAATGATAAATAATTGAGTATAATTGAGCTGTGGTTTAATTTCGGTTTTGTATCTGTAAATTGTTATTTTGATAGAGTTTGCCATAATACATTAAAGCATGCACATAATTGTGTTAATATAAGTGAAATTACTTTGTGTGAAACATGTATTCAAATAGTGCAATAATATCTATATCGCAGCACTTATCGCATAACAAAAATATTATATGTTCCTCATAATGTTTCCTCACAATCTGTCTGTAAAATGCTTAAAGAATGATAAAGTAATGACAAAGTAACAAACAAACCTACATCTATCTAATAAATTGCTTCCACATGATTAGAGGTTTTCTCCCCATTCTTTATTGTTTAATCCACACTGCCGTATTGAGATCAAATTGACTTAGTGATGCAGAGCCTGCGGGCCAATGTAATGAGATCAGTGTTATTAAAGTTTTTGCTGCTGTAAATGTCCGGCGTGTCTCTTTTGGTGAAGATGCTCATGGCGATTGCGCCAAATGACCTATCAAACAGGCTAATGTATGTGTGCAGAAGACAAAGCAGCCTACCCAAGGGAGCGAGGGGACGCATTAGGCAAAGTAACGTATTTATTCAGATGGATGACCTTAGACCTGAGCCAATGCGCACTGCTCTGCCTCTGGAGAATTCAATTTAAAGAAATATAAAAACACTTCAAAGAGTAATGTTTAGTGCGTCGTTGGTTCCTTGGAATATAGAGCAATCACAATTCTCTGCCAGGCTGTTTATTTTGTTTCTACCTTCAAAATGCTGATGTTTTGCCACTTGAACCAATTCTATCAAGATAATGTTAGTTTTCCAATTTTGCTTCAATCTGTCAAAGAAAAGAGTATGCAGAAAACCTATTATTTAATCAAATACCTATGCCTTTATCCCATTTTCTTATTGTTTACAGGCATTTATTTTCCAGCTGCGCCGCAGGTTCTACAGACATTTTAATATGAAGCTGCAATTCAACCATTCACTCATTCTTGGACAGGTGATCTTTATTTCACCCGTAAACAGCTTTTTCAGCACCGCGGCTATCTAAAAATCACCTCAATTCTCAAACACATCCTATCTTCCCTTTGCCCGGAGCAGCCTCTCCACATTTTCTTGGCGATTGGGTCCAGCAGATTTTTCTGTGAGAATAAACGCAGTTCCCAAACGGTTCATTGGAGTTGCTGTAAAACACCTGCTGCCTGTAACTGCACATCATTTTGAAACCAGCGATTTCTTCATTCGTTTAATGGACTTTAAATAAATGCTCTTTGGTGAGTCACGTAATGAAGCTGAGATTATGTTGGCCCTTTTCACCCGGACAGCAGTTAGTTAGTGAGACTTACTGTAAAGGACATAATTGAAACGTCAATAAACTGATATTTAATTGTGTGGGAGGAAGTTGAAGCTACTGCTCAAGTGCTGAAGACTAAATGGTAAAGCACTGTGGTAGATCAGCTGTGGATTCAAAAGAACAAAGATTAAAATAGCACAACAAAGGTTTGGTCAGGATTTCATATCTAATTATGTCTTGAATTTAAATTGCAGCTTTCAAGATGGTCAGAAAGTTTGGGGAAATTCATCGAATTTTTATCGTGATAGAGATTGAGTCATGTTTCATACTCAATGATATGTTTGTGTTGTCAAAAAGTCTACAGCCAATCCCGTGTCACTAAAAACAGACTTTAGAGGAAGAACTGTCACTTTTTGTGTGTTTGATGGCAATGGTTAAAGATTTGTATTGTTTATGATCATGAGATGAATGTTTTTGAAAATCTAATTGAAAATCGAGATTGATCAATATGACGGGGGGAATTATTTTATTTTTTGCCCTATCGCCCAGCCCTGTAGTCAACGCACTTTACATTGCATTAACATTTATACATTTTAGTGGTGGTAAAGTGTTGGCTTCTTTCTTCAATGACACACAGATTTGACAAATAGCCAATGTCACTCTTAGCTCACAGTCATATTTTAAAAAGTTAGTTTTCGTTACTGTCTTCAGGCCGTTGCTATGCTCTTCCTTATTCCCTCTTCAATCCTTCAGCCATTTGCCTTTTATATTAACATTTTGTAATGGGGTTTTATTGGGTGCCATCTACTTATTGACCTCAGAGCTCCTCTTTGTTCAGAACTGCTCCACTGTGTGTTGTATGTTTCGTCGTCTTATATTTGCTTTTTACTAGCTCAAACTAATTGCCCCTAATGGGATTAATAAAGTTGTCTGAATCTCAATCTGGATTCATTCACACATAAAATGTGGGCAAACGTTTTCTCCAGGGCTCCACAGCAGCCTTAAGTTAAGACATTATTACCATGCGCATTCGCCTTCAGTGAAAACAGACTCATTGACGCTGTTAAATATTACATCATGTATTTGTTCTCTTTGACAATGGACCAGATATATTATTCAGGAGTTACTTTCAAACTGTTGTTACCGTAGTCATGTAGTTATTCTCATTATTAGTTAGATCATGTTTCCTAGATCGATGTTGGATTATGCGTCCGTCCGTCCGCACAGACATCATAGGGAGAACTTTCCGTTTGGCCAAGGCTGGTCTTTTGTCTGTGTTCAAGCGCGGCCAGTGCCTTTGTCCAGGAGCCTGCAACAAACACTCATCCACACCACGTACGCGCACAAAACACTCACCTATTCATTACGCATCGGTCGGCTCTGGTAAGTGCACACGTGTTGGTTTTGGAACTGTAGTTGTAAATATATGTATAATGTTATGGTTTCAGTCACTTTTCCAGCCCACCTCCTACTTGTCCCCATGAAGATGTTATTGCTCTGCCTGGAATGTTACGCAGTGCGGCATTAAACATTACCTTGCGCTACTACTAACAACTACATTTCTGTGAGCGGGGGGTAGCCTCTCTTGACCTGTAACTTGGCCTCGCTTCTCAGCAAGAAAGTCTCAGGTTTCGACTCCCGGACACGCGTTCCTTTCTGAGCCGAGTTTGGCTGTTCCTCGACCGTGTCTGGGTGGGTTTCCTCCGGGCACACTGGTTTCCCTCATCAACCCAAACACATTCAGGATAGGTACAGCCCTCCAGCTACTGTCCAGACCAAGCCTAGAATCTGAAGATGGATCCCCGAGCGGTGTATCACTCTTGACAGGTTTTCCCTAGTGGCCTTGAAGGATGGAGGACACATTTCCTTACAGGGGCAACGTTTACCTTAACCTTAACCCTATCCATTGAGATAGACAATGCTGTAATGCTGTACTCTGGAACATTCATGGCAAAGAATTTCTTTTGATAAACTACTAGAAACGTCATATTGTGCAATTACAAGATATTTTAGCACAGTAAATGCAAATAAATAAGGTCAAGAATACAGGGCGGTTGCAACATATTATTATTATTATTATTATTATTATTATTATTATTATTATTATTATTATTATTATTATTATTATTATTATTATTTTTGCCTCAAGTACATTTTTATTGGAAGTAGTTTCTCTACAATAACATAATGCAACCATAGTAACAAAAGTGTGTAATGAAAAAGCTTTTGGATGCAATCACTTGTAATGTTACACATCTCTTCAGACCGCACAGGGTAATTACAGTGGTGACGTTTGATATGGCTGTCATTCTGGTGAAAGCCCAGGATATAGACCACAGCAGCGGTGACATGAAAGGATGACATTGTGCAGCAGAGGTAAATGAATAAAACATAAAGTGTTGCATAAATCTTGAAAAGGCAGAGAAAAGATGTCACATTTTGGGGCGAAGGATAGTAAAGACTGGAGGTTTCAAATGAACAGTCTGTTGTTGGCTGTGGCCATTGCACCAAAAGCAGAGGTCACTGAGGTAATGTGATTAACCTTGTGCAATAGTGGTAGACGGATGCAGCTGAAGAGTCAGCGGGCAATGCTCACACCAGCTCTTGTGAAAAATGAATGAGAACTAAAGTGGCTTGTAAAGGTAAATTGCTGATTGGCTTCCTGTGACGTGAACGTGCTGTAAGGAAATAATGTCCAGCCTTTGTAGTGCACTCCACACAGGTCAATAAGGTCAGTGTGCCAAATCTAATTACACGTCCACTTTCTATTGTTTTCTAATCTATAGACCCTTCTTGTGTTTGTAAACAGGGCTGGGAGTTACAGGGTCTGTCACGATTCGGTGCGACACACGGTACACTGCTTACGATACGATAATATCACAACTTTGCGATAATTGATATTTGCGAAGATTTAATTAAAAATACTGACCATTGCTTCTAAAATGGTTACGATTGTATTGTGACCTCAATATTTACAATCATCAATGAACCAAATAATCTTGACATCTCTAGTCACAAGTTAGCAAAACATTTTCAGTGATCACTCTTATTGAGACTTAAACACATAAACAGTTCCATTAACACTTGTCTTGGTCACATGCTTTAAATCCATTTTGTATTTTTTCTTGAGTTATCAGACCATCTAAAACTTGTGTGCATTGAGTCACCATGGTAACTGGGGTGTTCTTGATAGATGCTGTTTACATGTTATACATGTTATGTTAAATGTTATTGAAAAGTATCAATTGTGGCTTGCCAAAACTGTAAATGTTGTATTCTTGTTGTATTTTGAAATGAGAAGACTAGTCTAAACTCGACTCACTGTCAACAAAGTGTGTGCACATTCAGTTTTAGACGGTTTACTTTGTTCTTGTGCGTGACACTTTTGGGGTTGCAACGTGAAAATGCTTGATATATTTCCTGCTTGCACCAATTTCACAGAGACACATTCATACCACAGTCAGGGGAAACTCTTTCTAGATAAATGTCAATCGCATGATTTTACACAGATGTATTCTCAGCTTTGATTTACACACAAGCTACATCTATCCACATGCATTAGCGGATTCACGTGAATGTGCTGACGTGGTTCAGGCTCAGGACATTACGTTGATTAGTCCATGTAAAGTGCAGCGGTTGACTGAAGCCTGTCATTTCCTAAAGAGATCTAATTATTTTCACACCCAGAGGAAGTGATAATGTGTGTTTGACTGATGATCTCACATCACTATATGACTGTAAGATGCAGCTATTTGTGAAAAGGGCCTCCATAGAGTCATATTGGCAGCAGATGAGCAATATAAAGGTTTGTTTTTTAATTATTTTAATTGACCAATTGAGACATGTTCAGTTTTTTTTCATCGATGTATAGATCTTTCTTCCCTCTAGTCATCCTGAAACAAGAATTTTCAATCAACTTCAGTGCTACATGGTGGTGTTGTGGTTGTGATTTAGGGTGCGGTTGTTAATCAATAAATGTGGTTAAATTGCTCCTCAGGGATAAATACATTTATATTGATTGATTGATTACTGGAAACAAGTTCAGGGAAAGTTACATGGATTAACTCCTTCCTATCCATGGGTTTGAGGATTGTTGCCATAACGATTTTCAATTAAATGGGGAAAGTCCTCAAAATGTTGTATATAACACAAAGCTGAAACCCAGGAACAGGGCAGTAGTTTACTAATCCAGCCCGCCTCCACACAGGGCAGTGTACATTCTAACTGTGTAAGTGACTTCCCGATGCAGCTGAAATGACTTTGCTTTAAAAACAGTGTCCAGATGACTCTTCCATGAACTTCCCAATGAGGGAATACGCTGACTCATTTAATTTATAGCTCAAAATGTTATTTCTTTAATCTGGCTGTAACACTACTTTTTCATTCAAATAGTTTGATTTCATTAACTTGGTCACATACTGGAGGAATGATCAGCGGCTGCTCTTGTGACAGAAGTGCTGCTTGTGCAGTTCAAACGACAGAAGGTGAAAGGACAGAAAGGACAGAAAGGACTGTTGGATTGTGTGAAATGAGCCGTTTGTTTTTCCTGCATCCAAGGAGACCTGCAAGGAGCTAGTGTAAGATAATGCACCTCTGAAATACAGACCTTTTACACCAAAAGCAACCCAGAGGAAGGAATGGCCTGTTTCATCCCCAAAAGGAGACAAGGAGTAAGAGTGAGGCTTAGAGGAGAGTTTTCCTGTTATTTCTCCAGAGATCACCTGGTTCCTCCTGGACACAGAGAAGGGAACACTTTTGTCCTGAGCCCTGACACACTGCTGACTCTACCTGACAAATCCTACAGTGAAGCTACACTGAGACCTTTGTTTGAGTCATTCTTGTATCTATTTTTCTATTTTAACTGCTCAATGGGCCTCATTCAAGAAAATTCTTAGAAAATGTTCGTAACTTCCACTTTCAGAAGATGCTGAGAAAAAGGGCCAGATTCACCATGTGCGATTAAGAGGACAAATTCCTTCTTAAATGAGAGTTACGTCAAATTCAAGAACATGCAGCTACAAACACCACTTCGCTCATTTATATGTTTATTTACATAAAAACGAATATGTCTTTGCCAAGAAACGCCCTCTAAACTTCCAAACATGTGCTCGACAGGACATGTCTGCGATGGAGCGAGAAGGAAACGAAGAGACTGAACGAGGAAGTTGTGCTTCTACATCTTCAGTACTAACTTCAGTGGTGATTAAAAATGTCCAAACACACATGAGCTCACTCAATGGAAGCATATTTAACTCACCGACTTATTGAAATTAACCACGGCTTTCATGGTTTTATTGTGTGCGGACACGAGTGCCTCGGGTCATGGGCGGTCACAGGGGGTGGTTGAATGCTTCATGAATGAGGCCCATTGTGCTTAAATTGCCCTTTTGAGATAAATAAAGTTGTATTGATTCTCCTGAATGAATGATTTCACTGCTCATTTATTGTTTTTGTGGTCATGGTGTCTATAATTGTGAATAATAGTATAATTGTAAGTTAATAAAATGGGATATTGTGACACCTCGGCTCTTACTCAATAAACGCCTCATTTATACAAACTCCGTCACATCAGATGCGTTTGTCACATTCCATCAAAAAAGAAAGAAAAAAACACAGTCAGGCGATAGCACTTGTATAGAATTGGATATTTTAACTAAATGTTTAAAAGAAAACACTGGGGAAACGTAGTCAACTTTAGAAGAAAGCAGAAATACATATGTGCCTCAGCTTGGAGTGTGTCTGCTCTTCCTCTGCTCGTCCTCTGCTCGTCCTCTGCTCTTCCTCTGCTCGTCCTCTGCTCGTTCTCTGCTCGTTCTCTGCTCGTCCTCTGCTCGCTCGGTTCTCTGCATCGTTTCTCTGCTCGTTCTCTGCGCTGCTCTGCTCGTCTCTGCTCTTCCTCTGCTCGTCCTCTGCTCTTGCTCTGCTCATCCTCTGCCCGTCCTCTTCCTGTCCTCTGCCCGTCCGCTGTCCGTCTTCTGTTCATCTTCCATTTCTCTGCCTTCTCCTCCACTAATTTCTTCTTTGTAAAATCCAGTCTAGTAGCCACATGACAGTTTTGGAATGTGACAACAAATACATTGAAATATGTAGCTGTATATACAAGCATTTAGGAAGTAGATAGACTTGTGAGGATTGTGTGCCTCAGACTCGCAAGCAACACAGCATTAAAAAAAACAAACCTTCCAAATCATCAAATTGGTTTTTTTTCTTTATATTTTTCAGTCTCAACATTTTTGGAATTGAATTTGCTTTAAAAAAAAACATTGGACAAAAATTGGCATTGCAGACTGTTTTTGACAACACCATCCCACTCACATTTCAGAACTATGTATTTCTTTTAATGCAATATTTTTCCTTAATTCTTATTTTCAATTCTACTCAATTTGTTTTTTTTCTCTGGTCCTGTCTTGTTTAATGTTGAAAAAATTAAAGGAAAAAAAAAATGTCTACGCTGTAAACGTTTTTTTTAATCATAGCAATTTTACAGTTTCATTGATGAATATGATATGTAATTGTTGTAATCAAGTATTAGCAGCAACATTTTAGGCAGTGGAGATTGTTCCGTTCAAATGTAAATGATCTTGTTCATTCCGAGTGTTTAGTTGATTAAAACAGATTTATTATATTTTATTCTATTATGATTTGTTTTGGTTTCAACAAGCCTATTCTTATTTTCTTGATAACTTTTATTTTCCTCTGCTGCTCGGTTGCAGTCTGTGATGAATAGAATTTCCTCTTGGGGATATGAATAAAAGTAATTCTGATTCTGAAAAGTATTATTGAATCAAAATAGCAAGCCGTATTATGTGGACTGTGGCCTTGGCAGTCCATCACTCTTTATAAATGATACGAGTTAATTATTTAAGAGCTCTTTCCTTTGTCTCAGAATAATTTATTTATGTCTTCATCCCTGTCAATTTCTTGGATTTTGTCTGTGCATCCTTTCTTGTGAGATTCAGTTTTTCTGAAAATTTGATGACGGAAAAGTACTAAATGTTTTTCATGACCTAATGCATTTTTCAGTGAGATGAGATAAAAGGCTTTTAGAGGGCTTCCCCATTAACAACACATCTCTCCTCCCCCTCCTTCTCCTCTCCCCCCTTCTTCCTATCCCTTTCTCTTCCATTTCTCTTCGGCTGTCTCCTCCCTTTCTCCTTCTTTATTGACCCCTTTGCTCTCCCCTCTCCCTAATTTACTTCCCTCTTGTGTCTTTCTTTCTCCTGTCCTCCACTCTTGACCCTGTATACTCCTTTGCACTCCCCCCTTCCTCTCTCTTTCCTTCACTCCTTTCCTTCCATCGTCCCGCTCTCTACTACACCTTTTCTGAGCCCGTATCCTCCTCTGCTCTCCTCTTTCCACCTCTCTCCACTTCTTCTCCTCCTCCCTTGCCCCTCTCTCTTCCTCTCCGCTCCCTCCTCATTTCACCTCCTCTCGCTGACCCCACTTGCCCTTCTGTTCCCCTATCCTCCCCTGCGCTCCCTTCTCCTCCTCTCCATCCTCTCCTCCTATTCTCCTCCCATTTTCTTCTCCTTCCGTCCTCTCTCACCGCCTCTCTCCACCTCCCTCTTCTCTTTATCTCCTCACTTGTCCCCATCTACCCCTCTTCTCCCTCTCCTCACTTCTCACCTTCTCCTCCCAATTTTCTCCCTCCCTCTACGCCCCTCCTGACCACATATATACTTTTTCTCCCCTCTCTCTCACCCCTCCTCTCCATCCTACCCCTCTCTCCTTTCCTCTCCATTCTATCCTCCTTTTCTCCCCTCCACCTCCTCTCCTCCATTAGTTTCCTTTCTCCTTTATCTCCTCCTCCTCTCCCCTTTATACCTCCTCTCCTCCTCTCCAATATATTCCTCTCTTTGTTCCTCTCCTTTATCTCCTCCTCTTCTCCCTCTCTACACCTCCTTTCCTCCTCGCCATTATTTCCCTCTCTTCGTTCCTCTCCGTTCTCTCCTCCTCTTCTCCCCTCTAGCCCCTTCCCCTTCCTCCCATCTGTTCTCTGTCTACAGCCGAATGGCCCAAGGTTTCCGGTGCTAGTTGCGGTGCTGTGATGAGCTCTGAGGGGAACACTTCCAACATGTCGCAGAAGATCTCGTCTCTGTCTCGCAGCAACAGCAGCTCCTCCTCCAAACATGACAGCAGACAGGTAACTCACCCAGCACTTCACCAGGAAAAAGCAAAGAGCTCAGCCGTCACTGTGGGAATAATCTTGTCCGACAATATTATCAGTATACACTATTAAATATCGATTCTGAATAATTTTTCTGTATCAAAATACACATTAGGCTAACTGCCCAAAGGAGTTGTCATGAAATGTAATATTTAATTTAACCTTTAGTTATCCATATATGTCGATTGGAACTAATTCTCATTTACGACGACCTGAATATTGATTTCTCTGATTGCAAACTGAAATAAATAATAATGATAATCAGATAATGTGCTTTTTTGGATCTTCAAGGATGCTTTCATATGTGAAGAAAAGACAAACCTGACATTAAACAATAATTTTAAAAAATAGCAGTTTGAACTGGTGAGTTTTAGGTAGTGATTTGAAGTACTGTAGTGAGTCTGAGTCCCACTACTGTATGCTATACTTACTATGTAAAATGCCTGTGCGTGGAGGAGTGTGGATTCTGAGCCGCACATTGCACTCAACAACAACATAAAAGTTAGTTGAACAAATTAAATATAGTCAATGGTTTGAATTTTGAGTACATTAAGAAATACTTGGTAGACTTGGTAGTCGATCGGTATTGGCCAGGCTCTGTGCGGCTGGTCTAATAAACCCGAAACCCAACGGAATAAAACTAGAACAACTGGAACAAAACCACCTTTTCAGTTGGATTCTTTTTGAAGATATTTTATGCCAATGTGTCTCAAACCTTTGTCATGTATCCAACTTCTACTTATTCAGTCACAATAAGTCACCAGTGTTCTCTTCTCTCTGTGCCAATCCCTCAACCAAATAATGTCTTTCTTGAAGAAAAGAAATATAAACTCAGTGCCAAATCCATTGTAACACTAACTATGAAGCGGACGTGGCTGTTGCCAGAGGGAAAAAGCCAAAACTAGAGCACAAACAAGTACTTCCTTCTAAGTTTCTTCTATTTTTTTCAGTTTGAAGCACTTGCCTTCAGCTCCTTCTGTATCTAAAGAGACTGACTGGTCTAGTGCTTGTCCCTGTCACATGACTCTTGAGGACCAATGAGGCGGAGAGAATCTACACTGACAACCCTGCTGCTGGATGTTTCATTAAAAATCTCAGAAAAATGGCAATATTAGTGATGTTATTGGGCCTTTTACAGGTCACATTCACAATCTCTCATTGGATTAATAATATACAGGAAGTTAAGGACATTTAGTACACTTAAGATCATGTTTAACTGCACTGATAACGATAATACAGTCCCATTTAATCTCGGAGTATCTTGACCTTGAAGAACAGCAGCGTCTAGGCAACGTCTGGCAATGACTCATTGAGTGTTGCCCAGAAGCCACGCCCCCCCTCCACACACCCCCGGCAGGAGAGGGGCTTTTATTTAAACGCACCCAGACATTCAGAAGGATCACCAAAATAATCAGGATCGGATTAAGAAAGGAAGAGTCACCTCCGAGCGCAGCAACATCCCATAAACTGGGTCATTACAAACCAGCTGGAACCAGGGAAATAACACAACAACAACAAACTGTATGGTAAAATAAAGTAGCTTTTTATCTTATAAGGAAAAAATAACCCAAAATATACAAAGTGTCTCAAATAAAATTTTATTTTAGAGGAAGGCAAAACTAATAAATATGTTATATTTTACAATAATGAATACCGGTATGCACTATTTAGCTATGAATTGTATTTAATTGTAGCTTTGTTGTCTTTACTAGATGAAAATGTGCTTCTTTGAGCAAACGGAAAAAAGGGAACCCAACATTATGACTTAGCAATAATGGCTAAATTTAGAAAATAAAACATTTAAGCACTATATATATGGACCTTTTCTGTTGTTATTGCTTACACTGGAGCATTGCATTGATTGTATCTTATGCATCTTTAGTTTATTCAATTAACATGTATTTATTGATTTGTCTTGTCACCTGCTTGACATCATGGATATAGATAATTTTGCAAGGCCAATAAAGATCTCCATGGAGACATCCAGGTGGCAGACCCTCTATCAGAAAAGTTACATAACACACCTTTAAGTAAAACTCTCCAGACTACAGGTAAATTCTAATACCACAAATATTATCTCCCCCTCCTCCGACTGCGTGAAAACAATTGTGCAATATTCTCTGCGTCCCCTAATGTGTCTCTAATCCACGGCTTTCCGGGAACTCTCACTGTGGATTAGTCTGTGATGAAATATCTGAATCTCTGTATTTTGTTCACAGCCTGTCGAATCTCAAGCAAGAAATTAAACATGAGATTAGGCAGGCTAATTTTGTAAATGGTGCGTAACATAAATGACAGCAAAAACAGAGCTGAGTAAATACAGCAAAGCCAACAAATCTGATCTGAAGATTGGCTTTGTTGTTTGCATACATTCACTGGAATTAGCAACCCCAAAATGAGAGTTTCTTGTATAAACTGTGTGTATCCTGTTCATCCCCTCGCTTCACAGTGTTGTTCCCACAGGACAGCTGGGAGATTGTGGAGGGTCTCAGAGGAGGCTACAGCAGTGTCCAGGAGCCCCAGAAACAAGAAAGTTTCCTGCTCAAGAGGAGGAAGTGGCCCATGAAAGGATGGCACAAGGTATTTGTTTGGCCCTTGAACATTATAGGTTTACTGATAGCTAATTAGTTGCAAGAGTAAATCTAAGTCAAAACCTATTTCTCAAATATTTGATTATTTGTTGCCAGGTGACAGTCACTGTAAAACTGTGTTGATAGCGTTATTTTTCAAAGTAACTCGTTAGGTTGCCTCGTTATTCCCCATGAGAACTATTGCTGTAAGTTACTGTACTACTATGTGAAAGAAAAAAAAATGGGGAAAAAATATATTAAGATATTCATATCTTACCATTCATTACTTATGGCTCATATTGGAGCTCTTTGCAATCATTTTTCCAACGCTGAAGGGTCCTTTAATAAGCTGAACAGGAGGAGAGTAATCAGTGGAAGTTGCTGCTGTGTGTCTGACCCATTTTTATATTTTATATTCATTTTTTACTTTATAGTTACTTTTTATGTTTAGTTTAACCTTTATTTGAAGGGACAATGCATAGAGACATTAAGCTCATAAAAAACAAAGATGTTCCGCACTAGATTGTATTTCCCTCTGCAGTCCCTGATTTACAGGGTTGAATAATGTCCACGTTTTGACCCAACAAGTATTTACATAAACACAAGGAGTATACGTGACCTACCAGTTTAGCTTTGCACTATTAAAACAGTCCATAAAATACGTATCACAATACATTTGTTAATTTGTCCAGTAAAATTCTGCAATTATTCATGTGAGTGGACAGGTACACATTTACATATTACACACATTTTCGCAGTATGTGTGTTGCAGTGTTGCATGTCATGACGGTTTTCAAGGTGCAACATTAGGCTTATTATAAGGGGGAATAGACAATTCAATGAGTAATTGTGGGTAGGACAATTCAATGAGTAATAATCAGTGTATAGTAATCAGTGATTTTCTTATGCCACTGAATAGTCATGTTCGTGAGGGCACCAAAGTCCCCTCTTTTAATGGGAAACACAGTGTGGTTTTATTGTCTGGGGGTCAAAAGTAAGTTTGCATAAAAGGAACGAAAAGTTGTGTGCAAAGTTGCAAGGCAAGTTATTTGTAGAGCACAATTCGTACACAAAGCAATTCAAAGTATCACAAAACTGTTTTGCATCACAAAACAGGAAAAAATGCATTAAAATAAGACATAAAAGAGGAGGGTGCAAAGAAAAGCATTTCAGTCATATGCACAGTCAAACAAAACCGTTTTTAGCTTGGATTTGAACGTTGCCAGAGTAGCGGCCTGTCTCACATCCTCAGGAAGACTGTTCCAGATTTTAGCTGCATAAAACTGCAACACAGATTCCCTGAGGTCCTCAGAGTCCGAGATGGTTCATATGGCGCTAACATGTCCGAGATGTACTTTGGTGATAGGCCATGGAGAGACTTGTATACAAAGCAGCTGCTTTGAAGTTGCTTCTTTCTCCAATAAAAAAATCTAACTTTAAGACTTCACAAAAATAGTTCAAATCAAATAATGAAACTGTTAGAGAGAGCCCCTCAAACTACAAGAAAAACATTGAACATCGAAGTCATTTTCCATCAGTTTTTCTTTACTTTAAAGATCTTTCTTCAAAAGTAATGTGTGCGCAGTGACTCATGTTTGTTCTAAATCCATGCCTTTTCAGACCTCATACTGCCAGGCTTTCTTGTTGTTGCTTCAAGAGCCATTAGCCATCACTCTGGTTGTTAATGAACTCTATACATTTAGTATTGACTCACACTCAGCTTTTGCACATCTTTGATCTTTCAGCGAGATTTTGGAGATGTGCATTTAACATTAGGGGATCAATTGGGTGAATATATTGGATACATTGGAGTAATAAAGCCAAATTACAGCCACCCACTGCTGTTTTTGCCCGACACAAAAAGACACCTTTCCCCGATTTGTGACCTGACTGTGACTTCAGCTTTTCTCTCAGAGATACTTTTTGTTGGACAAGGGCATCCTGAAATATGGAAAGTGCAGCGCTGACGTAAGTACAAAAGCTTTCAACCTGCATTATGTGCACCTGTCACCCATCACAGATTATAAGGAACGTTATGTGGGTTTTTTAACACTGCACTCTCAATGGGGCGGCTTGATTTTTGAAAAAAATGTCATTTCAAATTTCCTGAAAAGTTTTCTAGTTGCTGTTAAATTTACAGTTTTATGTTTCTAATTCAGATTCAGTTCACCGTTGGGTCGGGAAAAAAAAAATCAATACTAATAAATACTAAAATTATATTGAAACTAGATACTCATTTGAGCAAGAGAAAATTGTAAAATCTTACATTTGAGAAATTACACTATGTTATTAGATATTGGTATTGAGGATCAATCCTTTTCCTTTGCATCATCTCCATATCCAGCACCAATACCATGTGAGATAAGACTAAAATAGAAGAATCACTTGCTTTTTAGAACATGTTTGTGCAAGTCTAAACTACAAGGTTAACAAGTCTTTTTAAGGGAAGACAGACATGTCAACAGACATCAATTTTCCCCATAGACTTTTTAAAAAATTCAAAAATTAGATATTTAAAGGCACGGTGGACACTAATCACCTGTATCTTAAGTTAACCGAGGTCCAAAAAACACATTTAAAACTTAAAATTAAATAGGTCTTCTTGTGGTCAGATAGCTGATTAGGCTATAGCAAACTTTCAAACATTTAATGTACATTTATTTCAAAAGTTTATTGGGAAAATTAATGATAAATGACTTCAGGGAACCTCAAAGTGCAGTCACTGTTGATCATCAGTCAGCCAAATCACGGCATGTGTCTCACTCACTAATTATGATATATTAGTAATACAGACGTTCTTAGAGGCTAAATATGGAATGTCTTTTTCATCTTGCTGATTGTTAGACTTCAAATGAGTGCATTTGAAAGCTGGGCAGACTCCTGATGCTTGTGTATAAAACCCTAATCTAATTTATTCATAAGTGTGCGCTGACTTTCCCTTGTCTTGCAGATTGAGAAGGGAAAACTGCATGGCTGTATTGACGTGGGTCTGTCGGTCATGGCTATTAAGAAGAAAGCCAAGTGCATCGATCTTGATGCTGAGGAAAACATCTATCACCTTAAGGTAAACCACAAGGATACAACCGGCTGGGCTAAACCAACTCACCAGACTCACAGGAGGCAAAAATATCAATTATGAGTCTGTTTCAATCTTTGTTTCTGTAATATTTGGTGGCAAAATGCATCTATTATATTCTGTACTCATTACTTGTATACTTTTTGCATTCATAATTTTAAAATGATCATATTAACAATGTGTTTTATTTGTTGGTGCCTTTCAAGACTAACAAAGTAGGCTTAAAAGCAAACAATGCAGTAAAACATGAGAAGTGTATAGTGCATTTATTGTTTAAGTCTTTAAGTCTATTGTGTGACCCTCAACTTACTTTCTCTCCTCCATTTGTCCATTTGCCCTTTTGTTTTTTACCCTGCAGATAAAGTCCCAAGAGCTCTTTGACGAATGGGTCTCTAAACTGCGCCACCATCGAGTGTATCGACAAAACGAGATTGCCTTGTACCCAAACGAGAAGACATTTTTCTCCTTACACTTCCCCTCCCCCACCTCCACCATCACCAATGAGAGTGCCTCAATCAGAAAGGTACAAAGTGCTGCATTCAAGCAATCAGCTGCCTAAACGTCTGAATAGGTTGGGCTCATGTTCCACTTTTTGTGATGTGTGTTTGTGATAAATTCAGATGACAAGCCAATTCCAGAACTGTTAAACCTGATCATATTATGTTAAAGGGGACGTGTAATGCAACATCAACTTTTATGAGCAGCCGAGTGTGAAGCAACTGGGATGAGAATCAGAACCTCCAAATCAGAGGCCATGGTTCTCAACTGGAAAAAGGTGGCTTGCCCTCTCCAGGTGGATAGGGAGTCCTTACCCCAATTGGAGGAGTTCAAGCATCTCGGGGTCTTGTTCGCGAGTCAGGGAAGGATGGAACGTGAGATTGACAAGCGGATCGGTGCAGCATCTGCAGTGATGTGGTCGCTGCATCGGACTGTTGGGGTGAAGAAGGAGCTGAGTCAAAAGTCAAAGCTCTTGATTTACCGGTCAATCTATGTTCCTACCCTCACCTATGGTCATGAGCTTTGGGTAGTGATCTTGTAATGACAAGATCGCGGATACAAGCGGTCAAAATTGGTTTCCTCCGCAGGGTGGCTGGGCGCTCTCTTGGAGATAGGCTGAGGAGCTCAGTCACACGGGAGGAGCTCGGAGTAGAGCCACTGCTCCTCCAAGTCGAGAGGAGCCAGCTGAGGTGGCTCGGGCATCCGTTCTGGATGCCTCCTGGGCACGCCTGTTTCGGGCATGTCCCACCGGGAAGAGGGCCCGGAAAAAACCCAAGATACGCTGGAGGGACTAGGTCTCTCGGCTGACCTGGGAACGCATCGGGATCCCCAATGAGGAAGTGTCTGGGGAGTGGAAGTCTGGGAGTCCCTGCTTAGACTGCTGCCCCTGCGACCCGACCCCGGATAAGCAGAAGATGATGGATGGATGGATGGACTTTTATGAGCTTGTAGTGGTGGAAGACATTCTCAGTTACTTAAGTAAAAGTACAGATAGAGCAGCAAAGAATCACAGAAAGTATCACATACAAAAATATCTGAAGAAAGAAACAATAAATATATGAAGAAAATAAATCTCCTGCTTGCTCCTGTGGTCTCCAGCTATCCGTGTCAGCATCAATATTGGGATTCAAAATGAGTCTATGAACCTATAAAACATAATCATTTCATGAAACAATCTCATTTGTCTGATTGAATAATGACAACACTTTTTCATACTATTCAAAGACAATAATAATTTTAACTGTGCTGGCAGACATTTTTTTAAAATTCAGTTTTCATCGCGTGCAGATGAGGTAACAGCCATAAATAAGGTCAAAATAACATCAGAAGACAGTTGAAAGTGACATTCTACCATAAATCTCAAGTTTAACCTTTCCTTGGGTTTCGCGATGGTTAAAAATGGGACTGTTGCCATAGAAAGGACAGACATTACAGATAAATTAAGTGGCGTTAACGTTTTGTTAAAATGATATGATATCACCAAAACAAATACGCTTTTGACAACAACAACATATCTAGTCCGGTTGGCCCTGTTAAACGCTGTCAAAGACCAAACTCAGAAAATCCTGACTTTCGGAGATAAAGGCACGTACCTGCAACCCCGACTTCTCATCGTTCATCAAAAGTTGAGCGCCCCAGGACTGCTTTCATGAATAGGCTCTTTGCAGTGTTATGACCGCAACATGAACGCAACCTATTGAGAAAGCGATCAGGGAGGAAATTGGTCTGACCTCTGTTTGTCTCTGCAGTGCATGTCTTTACGCAGCCAGTCCACGGTGAATTCTCCGGGGGCCTTCGCCGTCGGATGTAACAGTCAGGCCAAAGTCGCTGCCTGGCTCCAGTCCTCTGACGACATGGACAAGTGCTCCAAAGGTGACTCAAAAGACACAAGTGCTCTCCTCGCTAGACAGCAGCATCTGGATGAGGTCGAATACTAAAACTTGAACGTGAATTGAATTTTGGTTTTACTTAGATGGTTATATTAAAGGTGCACTATGTGTCTGTTCTGGTGGAGGGTCAACAACATTTCCTTCTTTTTGTCCGTGGAACTGTTGTTTAGCTCAAATTGACTTTATACGACAAAATAGAAAATTAAAGTAGTTTCTCCATTGTTGCTCCGAGTGCGCAGAGCTTAGCCTAGCCTGTTTGCTAATGCGAAGTGGAGATAAATGACACTCCACCTGTCCCACAACAATACATTTTCTCAACAAACTCACTCAAAAACATCTTATTTAAGGAGAGAAATATAATCAGTTCAACTGTGTGTGATCCCAAAGTCTATGATAAATGTGAGCGTAGCAATAATCCTGTTGTCCTGTTTGATATTCTTTTTTTAGACTTTTATATTTGTTGTAGACTGTAGCAGCTCTTTGCGTTTTGACCTTTTACAGGAGAAAATGTCATTACTCACCTTTGCGTTTTTGCCACTGCTGAATGCTGTGATGTCATCTGCATAACCTATTTTACTTTGCCTGGTATGTTCCACAGTAGGGCATTAAACTTATCTCCATGGAGAAAAACAGGCCCAGTCAGATCTGTGACGAGGCAAGCCTGCTCACAGAAGAATTTAAATTCTGCCCCTGCTTTGGCTATGAACGTTGTATAAAGCACTTATAATGATTTGGATGCTTAGAATGTATTTGGTAAATGAGACTGCTGCAAACCTTTTCAAATGAACCAGTTCTGTGTATCACATTTTTAAGACAGTAAAGCAGATTAACAGCTCTCTAGATGCACGTGCCCCCAACATCCTGCAGGACCCCACACTCCCTGGGAACTGCCTCTTCTCCACTCTCCCCTCGGGACAGGCTACGAGCAGGGGACATGCTTCAGGCGCAGATAGAAGGCTTTATTTTAATCATTGTGTTTTTATCGATGAATGGGTAAAAAACACAAATATAGTACTAAATAAATTGGACCAAGCCAGAGTTGAATCAGGTTTAAAGCACACAATAGGTATAAACTGTACTTAACCAAGACCAGACCCCATCATTAAAGTGGGACCCACAGGTTGAGCCTTGGTCTTTTCTATTAAAGCAAAACTTGTCATATGCCATTCACTCAATGTTTTACCTACTTACTAATTAAGTACTTTGAAATGTTTCTGTTGTGTAGAAACATTTGAGTTGTTGACATGTATCTTAATGCCCATATATCACTATATGCCCAAATATAGTTTGGGTGTGAAGGAAACGCTTTAATAATATGAATGATTTACAAACAATTCCGCAATATTTAAACAACTTCCGCAACTAACATATCAGCATAGTTCAGGCTTGACTATTGGCTTTTCAAATGTAATATTTATCTGATTTCTGGAGTTACCAAATTATTTAAACAGTTACATCTGCTGTGAGTAATCTGATTTATTTCTGATTGTTGACATATGTGCGCGGTTTGAGGAGGAAATTATGCAAAAACGTCAGAAACATTAAAGATTCAAAGAGTTAAAAAAAAAAAAAAAAAAAAGTAATTGTACCTTGTCTTCCAAATGCTAAAAATCCACTCATTAACTGCCTCGGTGTGTTGCTTGATGATCACATTTTTTGTACTTTTATATTGATTATTATTGATTGATTATCCTAGTTATCTGATCTCTTCTGGCCTTGTTAATGTACCCAGTGACTCAGAGTAAATGTAGAAAGTGAATAATACAGCAATCCTTTTCCCCATTCAGACCAAAATGGCAGTATGCAATCAAGCAAGGAAATTGTTTTTCCTCTTGCCTGTTGGCTGGAGCAAGAAATTCATTTAGATTTCTGTTTCTGTTATAACTCTTCATAGCCCTTCTTCTGTGTTGCATCACGACTGTTTCTCGTCCCTTCAGACATTTCGGTGTGTGAGGCCTATCTGCTGGAGCTGTCTCACCTGCTGCAGAATATGGAGGTCCTTCACCGCACATACTCTGCTCCATCCATCCAGGCTCTACAGGTGCTAATGACAGTTGTTTTTTTCTAATTATGACTTTGTTTAGTGATATAAATATCTGTCACATTATTACATCAGTCAAGTGGCAGTTTGTGATGAAAAACTTTAAAGTAAAGGTTGAAAACGAACCCCCCTGCCAAGGCCATCAAAAACACAGAGACAATTTAAACGCAACAGCCACACTTTTCTGACAATTTAAACAATAATTCAACAAAGCAAGTGTGTTATCGGTTATCATTATTTGTCACATCATAATTATTGTGTAAATTGTATAGATTTTAATCACGTGGCTGCTAGGTAACAGTTGTGGAATTACATCTACGTATAAGTATAAACGTCACCAAAATTGTCATAGCGATTCTTTTTCTTATTTAGGCTTGTACATTTGAAAGCCCCAAAAAAGAAAAAAGACTACCAAGAAAATGGCGTTCAAAAAACTTCCACAAAGACGTCAAAACAACTTTACAGGTAAGTAAGCGGTGAAACTAAGCTTGATAATAGTAATTGAGTAATCTTACTGAGTACTTGGGCTGATGCAGGTTCCGAGCTGTATCTTCCAATCCTCAATCCGACTTCACGCTTCCAATCCCAACCTCTCCACTGCTGCTCTGGGCAATGATAAAGGCGACCCGGAGTCTCTAGATTGTGCTATTGATGTGGCCAAGCTCCAGGAGGACTTCTGTCGCGTGGCTACCAACCGTGAGCTGACAACATGCTATTATTAGAAATCTATAATTTAACTGGTAAAATGTCATATTCAGTGTGGGCCGACAAGTCAAAAAATATAGAACTGTAATATTAAATGTCCACTATGGAACTATACTGAAGGAGGGTCCGTCACCTGCTTATCTCCACAGTGTGTTACTGTTTGTTTGGTTTGTTCCATTGCATTAAGTACAGTAGTTACAGGACAGATCTGTGGAATAATACCATGCAAAGCTATAAGAAGGTATATCATTATTTTAAAATGTATTTGTATTTGAATGAACAGAGTGTAGACCTAGTTTTCTACATTAGATACATGATGTAGACATATTTGATGATTAGATTTCTCAGCTTTGATAACAACTATGACATTTTCTCTTCCAGTGCACACGACCATGACATCTGCTTTAACTTCTCTCACGTCAGAAAGAGAGCGATTAAGACAATGTGTAGACACTGAGACGTGCCCACCTACATCTCCACAGGTGGTTGGACTGAAGAACGCCCTATCAACAGTAGGTTATAAACCTTAACATAAAACAGTTAAGCCCCATCTCCACTGTCTGTGCTCAGCCCCTAACAATATGTACAACAAGGTCCCCACTGGGGCCAGGACTCCCCTGAAATAGATATTCTAATTCTCAGTGGGACTATCCTAGTTAAATAAAGGTCAATAAATAAATATAGTAGTCCTCAAGATTATCATCACAGTATTTTCTATTTATGGCACATGTTATTGTTACAGGCCTAACTACGTGACATAATACTAATAGTTGTTTATCTGAACACAGTGCACTTTGCTGTCTCTCACACCAGTGCAGTATGTATGAGTTATAAGTGTTTTTTACATTGATTATACTTGCTGATTGTGATAGCGCTGACTTCTCTTTTACAATGAAAATGTTTTACCCTACCCACATTTAATTATACTCTAAAAGCACCCAGGGTGCCAGTGTTCCAGCCTGATTACTAAGCCTCGATCTACCACACGCTGATGCTGAAGATGACTATGATGACATTATGCCATTCTATGTGCTGCATATTGCTTTAAGGATGGTGATTTGAAGAAAAAGGGTTGTAAGAGTTTTCAGCAGCAGGATTCAGAATAATAAGAGATGACTGTTTGAGCTTGTTCAACAGTGTTTTTGATGGTTTGTTTGCAGGCTTTAGCCCAGAACAGTGAGCTGAGGGAGCGTCTGTCCAAGATTCACGCGGTGTCCCACATTGTAGACAATGACACAATAATAAATATCACTGCCCCAGTGCAGGTGGGTGCATCCGAGGCATCTTAAACCTCAGTAACTGTCCACAACAAAATTAATCTTTCACTTAGGGCTGGGCGATATGACAAGAAATATAAAAATATTTATCCTCATACTGATTGATCCAATTTCAAAACTGTCGTTCAATAAGATTTCCTTAAACAGTAGAAACTTTTAATCAGTGCCATTTTACATTTCAAATTCAAAAGTTTGATCTTTGCAAGCGGCCTTACTGAATCGATGAATTAATCAAATTCAATTACATTCATTGCTCAGCCCTATGTTCTCTTCATCTGCATTTAACACCGAGTTTATAAGTGAGAGTCAAAGCCTTGCTTTGAAAGAACGCTTCATCAAATTGTGGAATATGTCTTGTTTGTGCATGCTCGCTTGAACGTCTTGAAGAGAAAACAAATGATCAGATTTACGGAGCTGAAATAGCAGCGATCCACTTGATCATGACTATTTGTATCTCACAGCACTGAGATTATGTACATCTTCTGTTGATTTATTATTCTGCTCTGCTGTGCATACAAATAAACTTGTTTTAATTTCAGTTAAATGTGTTTTAGACACAAATTATGGTTATTATAAGTAATTAAAGCACTTATTTTACACATTAGGATTATTTTAGCATGTGTGCATTGTGTGAATGCTATAATCCAAAATTTTGAACCGCCCCTTTAATGATGGTGTTTTTAGATGTTACCATTTTGTCTCCTAGAAACAGGAGTCTGTGGATGACTCCCATCATCTCGTGCACCAGGTTTCAAATGAGAGTCGAGCCTCCATCGCTGAATCTTTGTCTGAGTTCTTCGATGCACATGAAGTGTTGTTGTCTGCAAGTTCCTCTGAAAATGAGGTGAGCTTTCAAAACACAGACAGCTGCTAAAGCAATATTGATTTCTCAATGATCTGCATTTCTAACCAGGGGCTCATTAGGATTAAACTTTTAGTCGTGGCCACAACTTTCCATTCAGTTTTATAATTGTATGCATGTGGAAGTTGTCATCACGGAAATTTCACCAACCAGCGTGTCAGTTAAAAGTGCACTAGGAAACCTTTCTGGCATTAATCATATCTCCATTTAGACAACAAGTTACAGGTCAGATCATACAGAACATACAAGATACATTTAATTCCATACTGTGGAACATTCCAGGCAAAGCCAGGTGCGGCAGACAGATCCTCCACCCGAAAAGATACATTCATTAATGCAAGTTTACTATGTATGTATATGTTTTTAAATTGATGCAGACAGTGCACTTTTGTCTGATCTTTTCTCAAATATGTGGTTTTACAAAATACTGCAACGAGGCAAAACAGGTGTTATTCTACTGCAGGAGGACTAATTGATACCTACCCTTTAAAAGTACACTGTGTAACTTTTCAAGTGGGGGTCCACTATTTTCTTGTCTCCATGGAGATGTTATCGCGCTGTCTGGAATGTTCCACAGTGTGGCCTTGAGCTTAGCTATGCATCTATTCAATTACAGATGTTTTTATTTCTCAAAAATACCTTGAAAAGCATCTAACTGCTCATTCTGAACTGACGTCTCCACAGATCTGGCCTGTAACTTGGCCTGGTTGCCCCTGCTTGTCTCCATGGAGATACATTATACAAGCATAATGCTAAAAGTTATATAATGCACCTTTAATTGAGCTGTGATTAAATACAAGCTTGACATTCAGTAAAGACCATTTGTTTTAGGTCATCATTTTCATGAAAAGTCCAGCAGAAAGATTTGCAAATGGAAATCATTTAAAAATGATAGTTCATTACTTTGTTCTAAAAATACGCCAACGTGAAAGAGGTGATTTGCCACCGACTCTGAGCGGACCATTTATCTGGAGCTTGTTGGATCTTCTGCTGACAGGACAGGAAGTCTAAAAAAACTGAAATCCTCCATGGACCTTTCGACAGTGAGTTTGATCAAGCGTTTCGTGTTTTAGGTCTCAGAGGATGACTCATACATCAGCGACGTCAGTGACAATATTTCCATGGACAACTTCAGCAATGAAACCGAATGTGAAAGATCAGGTTAGTATTTATTTAGACACAAAACACGGTATTACTCACACAGTAAACTAAATATTATGAAAAATATATGTTATTTTTTTTTAAAAGGGGGAAAAAAAGCAAGTACAATATCTTGTTTGTGCAGTTTGGACTAATTGAGGTTATTTAGTTAGTAGGTCTAGAAAATTCACTTTTTTGACATATGAAGACGCCTCATTTATACCCACTCTGTCAGATGCACGTCTGCCGCCGTAAAGTTATTTCATGGATTCCCAATTTATATTGAGTACGTCCGTCAGAGATGCGTCTGAAGTTTTTTAAACCACAATCCGGCAATAGTACTTGTATAAAATAGCATGTTTTTGCGAAATGTTTAAGATATGACACCATGGTGAGATGTGGTTGTGTTCAGTGTTTGAACCTGTGCACTGTCGATTCTGTTACCTCTGTTTGTCGAGCTTGTCACAGCTTCACAACCTCAAACATGTAGAATTATCTATTATCACTACTACAATGACTGTAACTTCTTACCTCCATCTTGCTCTGCTTAGTGAACTGGCAGCACTTACCTCGTATCCCTGTGCATTTGTTTTCATAACACCCCGTTCGCTCAGGTGACTTTTTTTCAGTCTTTGCTTTTCGAAAAACGGCAAGTGTGTGGTGTTGCTGTCCTTCATGCCATTGTTAGAAAAAGACGTCTTGAAATCGTTGACGTTTTTAAGATCCTCTAGCATGCAGCCAGCCTAACCATGGTATGTATGTTATTGCAGGTTTAGTGGAAGATGGTAGCGTCTTCTACAAGCGCAGGTCCTGTCTCCCCTCTCCCAGTCCCAACAACAGCACCGTCAGCCTGTGGAACATCCTGAGGAACAATATTGGAAAAGACCTGTCAAAAGTGGCCATGCCCGTGCACCTGAACGAGCCCCTCAACACTCTGCAGCGTCTGTGCGAGGAGCTGGAGTACAGTGAGCTGCTGGACCGAGCTGCCAGCACCCAGGACCCCTTTGAACGCATGGTACGGGACACCGTCAGTGGTGAACAAACCCGCTTTTGTTACTTAAGAAAAACTGCATACAGGGGCACAAAAATGACTCAAGTAAAAGTAGCAAATAAAAATCTACTTAAGTAAAAGTATTGAAGTAAAATGTACTTTGAAAGTAACAAGTAGAGAATTTTGATGTTTGCTTTTGGTCATCAGAAGCAAATGAACTGATTTCTTAATTTTTCTAGTTTATGTATATTTATTATATTTCACTCGATGCTCAGGCTTGAACTCAAAATCTTACAGCAGAATGTCACCAGGCCTAGTAACCACGAACATGCTCAAATAACCCCTCAAACCATATGAGAAGGACTTTCTACTTTTCAGTCCTGTTCAAAAGTGTAGTGGAGTAGAAAGTAGATACATGCTGTTCTCTGGCATCGCCTCACACGCCTTCTGCTCTTTCTCTCCCGTCTGACCTGACACACAGGCTTCTCAGGGTCTGCACCTCATTTGAGGCGTCTGACTCCACTTTTCTATCCTCGTCTTCCTTCTCTGATCTTCGCTTTGGTTCATTAAGTGTCCCAAAGGGCTGTCCATCTTGCGGTTTGGTGAACAAGTTAACATCATCTACTCACGTTATGTTTCTGATGTCCGCGGCATCAGAACAACTTGCCCTTGCCCCTTTAGTGAGATGAGAAACAGGCTGAGAGAGAGAGAAAAGGCAGAGAGATTTTGACTGCGTGCCATAGAGCTCTTATCGTGGCACCAACAGGACTGGTGTCTGGGGTGACACTGGGGTGTGCTTCAAATGTTTCCTCTTTGCACCTGCACATTTCATTTGAGTGAAACAAATCTGCTCCTTTATAAATCGGCTGTGCCCAGAGTAAAAAGAGTCGCACTGTGCCCAAGAGGCAAGTGCCAAGAGCCCAGAATGACATGAGGAGCGCCCTGCCCGTGTGCAGCTCACAAGCAGCTTACAGTGAGAAATCAACGACAGCAGGAACAATTTAAAGTTTAAAGAGATGATACAAAGCCTAAACCGTTAGTTACTTTAGTTGTTAAAATGCACAGCCTTTACACTTATGAAGCTCTTTGCTCACAATGTTTCAATTGTAGACTATTAAGAGTCACATAAAACGCCCAAACTAAAGTTTGAGGTTTTAGTGATGTAGTCTGGACTCTGGGCTCCGGCTCACAGACAGGGAGCGCTCTAGCTGCGAGCAGGGGCGGAGTACAGGGAGGCAGCAGAGAGATGGGGCTCCAGGAACTGACACAGGAGTTTGAGTTTGATCAACAACACACCTGCAGTTATAATAGTTGTTATAATAACAAGCAAAGCCTTGAGAGATATGGATTTATTCATCTGAAATACACTACATCTATTTATGAAAAATCTACTGGTTTGTATTATTATTGCTGATTGAAAACATCATCATAAGCAAATATGTAACTCCTTTTTTTCCTAATTTGTTTAGGTCTACATTTCCACATTTGTCGTATCAGGTTACGCTTCCAGCTACTACCGCACTGGAGGAAAGCCTTTTAACCCTGTCCTTGGAGAGACATACGAATGTGATCGGCCCGATAAAGGCTTCCGATTCCTGGCTGAACAAGTACAGATACATCCTAGTTTAGTTCACAGTACATATATTAGGATTAAGTGATTTACTCTATATATTTCTACACAGGTCAGTCATCATCCACCAATTTCAGCTTGTCACGCAGAATCTAAAAACTTCCTCTTCTGGCAAGGTAAAGGAGCACACAGGTTCAGAAATTATAATAGATATTATAATAGATGCATGTTTTATTTTGTAGATGTAAGATGCAAGAACAAGTTCTGGGGAAAATCGATGGAGATTGTTCCTATTGGTACAACCCATGTTACTCTGCCCGAGTATGTTCCACTTAAATCATAGTGTCATGTAAAAATAGAAGACTGTGTGTAATATAACAATACAATAAATGTATTTGTGAAGATTTGGAGATCACTACGAGTGGAACAAGGTGACGTCCTGTGTGCACAACATCCTGAGTGGCCAGCGCTGGATTGAACACTACGGCGAGATCACCATCAGAAACACTAGCAGTGATGTGTGTCAGTGCAAGATTACTTTTGTGAAGGTATGAGCAGAGTTTTTTTAGAACAAATATCCTCATCATTTAGTGATTTAACACCAAAAAACTGCACTATAACAGAAATTTCCCACATCTCAATTCAACATTGTAGAATGTTTTTGGGCTAATGGGGACACTGGAGTGCCCGGAGGAAACCCACACAGACACGGTTCTCTGCGGGCAAACTCCACACGAAAAGTGTGAGGTGCTAGCCACTCAGCCATTGTGCCGCCATGGTTACTGCACTTTGTAAATCCAAGTTTCTGATCATGTTTTAGCACCAATTTGGCTTGTCAACAATTTCACTGATATTTCAAAGTCCTCATCAGTCCACAGACACAGATGCAACCTGTTTGCCCACGCTAACCGACCACGTTTGTTGACGTTGGTGTGATTGATGGCTTCACTGAAAAGAGAATGTTAATTGCATTGGCTTTGTCCATTTGAACTGCCTCCTGAAGCTGTGCTGAACGACAAGCCAAGACACGTCAGATTTCCCTTGGCAGCCCCACGGCTCATTATAGCCCTGTCAGAGAAGGGCAGAGGAGGTCTTTCACAGCATTTGGAGCTCTGTGTGTCCGGACAATGCATATTTAATTGTAAACATTGTGCATTAAAATATATATCTTTTTTTTCTTTCTAGGCTAAATACTGGAACTCAAGCGTGAATGAAATTGAGGGAACTGTCACTGATCAGAAAGGAAAAGTTGTCCATAGACTTTTTGGAAAATGGCACGAAGCCGTGTATTGTGGAAATCCTCCAACAGCCACATGTGTCTGGAGAGCAAGTAAGACTTCAGACTCTTGAAGATATATTCAGTTCATTTGAGTTTATATACTTATGTACTTATACTTGTACTTATATTTGACCTTTTTGTATTTACTACAGGTGCAATTCCCACAGAATTTGAGAAATACTACGGCTTTACCAAGTTTGCCATTGAACTGAACGAGTTGTACCATTCATTGAAACTGCTGCTTCCACCGACAGACACCAGGCTGCGAGTGGACCAAAGGTTAGAACAACTGCCATTTATTTTAAGAAACCGAAAGCTTCTCAGATCAGGTGTAAAAATAACTTTCTACAATTGTGAGTCAGATCAGAGAAAGATCTGATCAAACATAGCATGCAAAGTCTGGATGACATTCCAAGTGAAAGTAAATCTAGGTTTGTCAAATGATCAAAAGACGTTCATTCTATTTTTATCATTGTTTTATAAAAAAGCTACAAACTGCTTTTTTGTGGTATATTTTTAAACTATTTGAAATTAGTCTGCCTAAGAAACCGCAATGCACTGTTGTTTAAGGGTGCATTCTCACTCGAAACAAATACCACATTAAAATGAAGACTCCCTTGTCTGTCCGAGGGAGTCATGTTCTTCCGAGGGAGTAGGTTCTCTCCTTCACTGTGGAACTCCTCCAGGTTTCTACTTTTTCCCAAAGAGGTTTGGTAGTTTTTCCTGTCCGAGAAGGACAGGGGACAGGGGAGCTTGGGACATCTGTCTAAGGACACGGGTTACTGGGACAACACCGAGTCCCTATGAACATTGTTCATTCTGTTTTTATTCTGTTTTGCACTGTCGCCGCTCAAGGCAACCGCTGTTGTGATTTTGGGCGTTACAAAAATACATTAAATTTAATTGAATTGAATTTAACTAAACTAGGTCAAAAACATGGACATGACCAGGGCTAAACAAGACTAAAACAGGACCAAAGTCTACTTCAGAATCAAACGCAGCTCAAACCGGGACCAAACAAGTAAGTGTGAGGAAATAGACTTCACCTTTACAAAATAGGCCAAAAATGCACTGATTGACAATGGATTGATTATTGTTCCGCACTCGACACTGGACCGAACAAATCCCTTTTCCACAGACTTGGCAGCACGGCTCCTCTCCACGGCCTCTAAACATGCTCACATCTCTCCCGTCCTCCGCTCTCTTCCCTAGCTGCAGTTCTGAGTAGAGTTTAAAGTACATGTACACAAGGCCCTCAATGGGCACGCTCCAGTCTACTGACTGTCCACCATGGCAAGTTTATTTGCCATCCAGTCAGGACCCTACGATCTTCTGTACACACCTCAGTGGTGGTCCCAAGGTCCAGGTATAAGAAGTGAGGCAATCATGCTTTTTCAGTTTGTGGGTCCAGGCTCTGGACCGGCCTTCCTCCTGACCTGCGCTCTATAACTGTCACTTTTCAGGTCTCATCTCAAGACACTCTTCTTTAGGCAGGCATTTGACACATATTTATTTAATGTATGTGATTGTAACTGATGTTTTATTAAATGTTTGTTTGTATTGCCGTGAAGTCCTTTGACTGTTAGAAAGTGCTGCACAAATCAACATTAAAATGCATTTACCCTGAACATCTGCTCTGGCAGACTGCTGGAGGAGGGGAAGTTGGAGGAAGCTGAGGAGGAGAAGCAGCGAATTGAAGAACTGCAAAGGCAGCGACGAAAAACACTCGAAGAGAGCAACGTTGCACATCTACCAAAATTCTTTAGGTATGAAAAGGGTTTATGGCATTACTATTTTGTGAGGTTTTAGTCATCAGAGTTTTCATTTTATAGCAAAGAGCAAAATAATATTGGTGGCACGGCATAGTTTTACTTGTCTCCCTTTGTTGAAAAAGGTTCTTCTTGTGATTTTCGGTGGTGTATTGGTATAAGGTGTTGCACATAGAATATATGTGGTTATTACTTGGGCTGCATTATATGTCATAATCAAATCCAAATTTCGGGGCAATGTGCAAAAGTTGTGATGTATTTGGATTATGAAATGACTTCTACAAAGAATAAAATCTTGTTTTTTTATAGGAAAATCTCTAGGTTAGACCTCTACAAACATGCTCTGAAGTTTATGAGATTCTTGAATTAGTTTAGTTACACAGGGGTCTCCAACCTAGCGCTTGTTTTCCAAAACATTTGCTGTCTCAGCCAAGTGTTGTTACGGCGCCGTGACCTGCAGCATCCATGCGTGCAGGTGAATTGTATAGTATATCCAATGTTCACCAGAATGCAGGAAATCACACATGATTTCTTTTAAGTTTTCTGAGGGTCGACCCCCAGTCCCCCCCCAGACCCACCTGTTCTTCCTCTGCCTACAAACAAATAACATGAAAGTGGAACCATGTCCTTTGAGTGCCTTAAAGGTGTAAAAGCACTGTATAAATACATTGTAGTAATAATTGATTAGTTTGTTGAAAAAGATTCAGTTGTAGTCATCTGGACTCTGTTTTAGAAAAAACAATTATTATAAATAATTACGATTTAAGGAAGGATTCTCTTTTTTAACAAAGAGAAAAAAGAAAAAGAAAAAAACGGATAATCCTTCCTTAAATCGTAATGGAGGATTCAACCTTCTCGTTGTTTACAATGGTTTGTTGAAACCCTGGAGACGCCCGGGGCATTCGGATGCTAATCAGGTACTCAATGAGGAGGGAGCGAAAGTCAGTGTACAATAGGCTGTAGATGGCCCATCTCAGGGCTGTTAGTCTAACAATAGGATTAGTCTCAAGTGAAACAAAAAACTCCCCCCCCCCTTTATCAGGAGGTCCTGCCCTGTGGGCAGGGCTTACACAGAGGAGGATATAAAACCAGAGTTCCCAGACTCGATTCACAGATTGAGAATGACTCTTGGATGAGAGTCGAAATTTTTTGTTTTTTCTAAAACAGTCCAGATGACTACAACAGAATCTTTTTCAACAATGGAACACTCCTGGACGAATGAGGGATTACACCAACAATAGATTAGTTTGTATATACTGTATATAGAGATAAATGTTCAGACGGTAGAAATGACAGTTTACCCTGAACAAAATAATAATATTAAATATTTCGGAACATGAGCAGCTCATAGTTGTTTTGTACTTGTGAAAGTAGCTCACAAAGTAGTTCATATTTCACTATTTTCTACTCCTGGAGTTGTTTACAATTTTCTCTCTGAACAGAATCCTACGTTTAAAACATATATAGCATATCTTATCACATTTGCAATACTTCTCATAAAAATCGCTGTTAAATAAAACATTTTCAAAATCAACCAGTCCTAGGGGTTATCGCATCAGCATTTGACGTCTCCGCCAAATGCCTCTACCGTCTCTCTCCCCATTTCACGCTATGGCTGTCGTGTCCAACAAAGCCTACAGGCCAGAAGATAGTATTTTTTTAAAGGGATCCTCTTGCATAGTCTCAACAAATATCTCTGGGAAACACTGAATAATTCATACTTTTCCTATGCGTCTTTCTGAACAGGAAATCTAAGAATGACACATGGGTCAGTAACAACACTTACTGGGAGCTGAGGACCGACCCAGGCTTTGGACACATAGACTTCCCAACACTGTGGTGATCGCGCAGACGTCTGTACCGGCTCTTCAGTTTCTTTGTTGCAATTCATCATGTATGGCCTTAATTACAAGTGCTTTTTAAGTTATATACATTTTATGCAGGAGTATAATGAAACATTTATAACAGTGAATGTAATCAAATAGAAATAGTGGAAAGTAGATTTATATATATATATATATATATATATATATATATATATATATATATATATATATATATATATAGTATATATATTTAATTTTACACAGCTAAAGGAACAATGTTAATTAAAGTTGCTGATTTTTTTTCATGGACTACCTCAGTCTGAGATAAACTTAATACATTCTGCACCCGCATAAAGCCTTAACGGTTATATCATGATTATGTTTCATTTACTGTCATATTACATTAATTGTTGTTATGCTTTTTGTGTATGTGAATATAAGACTTAAACCATTTCATTAAATGCAACAGTGTTTTCTATAATTATATGGACTGTCAGACGAATGTGTCTTAAACTTTGCTCTATGAGCCCCAATAAACAATATTGTTTAATGAAGTTTTTGCATTTATGTTTGGCAACAGTTCACACTTGAATTCTGTGCTGCTTCCTTTTTATATGAATGCCAAAACACCAATGACTCATTTACTTGGCCAGAAAACTCTAATAATCAGACAACCCAGTTATTAGATCTGATTTTTTGTGTGTATTTGCCAGCACAAAAGAACTAATCAAAAACCCCTAGTGATATGCATGTTAATGAATGGATTTTTATCACTTTCAATATTCTTTCAATCTTTAACATTTTCACTTTCATTTTTAGTTTTCATAAACCTCCTTGTCAAAACCTGCTCATGTGTGAACAATTTGAAAAAAATCACACCAGATGTAACTGTTTCAATAATCAGAAATCATGCGCGCACAATAATGAGACATCAGAAAATCAGATTTTGTGTGTGTGCATGTAAACATAGACATGGACAAAGTGAGCTTTAGGGGTAATGTTTTGAATTGTATCTATGAATAATGCATCTGTTTAGCAGAAGGATGTAGCAGACTCAGGCATTGCTTGTTTTGTTTTTTTGCAGTCAATGAAGCATTTACACAACCTGCCACTAGAGGGCGTCAGCAATATAGGTCAAGAATACCGTCCAATTTTAAACCTGATCAATGTTGTTGTTTTTTTGTTTGTTTATTGAGTGTGTCAAAAATGACAGAGATCCTTTTTATTTTACTATCAACTCTTCTAACAACCATGGATTATAGTTCCGGGCTTATAACGTTATAATTCATTAATAATTAGGCCTATTATTTTGGTAGTTTCCGGTATGAAGCTTCCGGTGGAAAAGGGACGCTTCACAGAAAAAAGGGGGCGTCATTCACTCTTTGTCCAAAGCTCAGCCACTTCTGGTTTTGCTGCTGATGAAAAGGTTTTATTTCCCAAACCGGTCACGCCGAGTCATTTTAGTTAAATCCTGCAAAGTGCAAACTAGAAGAGGAAAGTCTGCATTGTGCCACGATCACTGTAAGAACTTTCTCTTTTACACAACGCGCTCGAGCCTTTGACTAATGCTTGTTTTTGTTTTTTTCTCCATATTTACAAACAGGTTATTGACAAAGTAGTGGCCTCTGAATTCCTACAGTTTCGAGATGTTTGCCACGGCTACAAGGAACTTTGTCGAAGAAGTGGACCGTGGAGGATCGCTGATACCAGTGTCCAGCCTAAATGACACCATTTCTCTTTTGACTGTGGTTATAAAGAAGAAAAGAGCTTGGGTTTGGCAGCAACCCAAATATCTTCCCTCGGATTTTACTCTGAATGATATTTTAACAGGGGACACACCCATACAACCAGGTCTCTCTCGTTATTACATATTAATTATCCATTTATTACCAATAGTAGGCCTGTATTAGATTGATTGGCAACAAATTCTAATAATATTTAAATTTGAATACTTAATAAAGCAAGAAGAAATTCAACTTTTTCGTCATTATAACTTAAGAATGACTTACACTTAGAAACTGCTTTACACTTTATAAATAACTTTTGCTTAAAAGACTTAACTCATGATGTAGAAATGGTTTATTAAGAACAGATCAGATGTAGTAATGACTTAATTTACCCCCAACCCCTTAATTAAGTATGTGCCAAGCCTGAATCATTCTCAGTAAACAATTTGTACATTAAGTCTTTCATTTTGCTTTATTAAGACTAATAATAGTGTACTTATTGTAAAGTAGTTACTAAGTGTAAATCACTCTTAAGTCATGATTTATAAATACTTTCTTAAGTCTTTATTTATGCTTTATTAAGGCTATAAATAGTGTAGTTATTACAAAGTGTTACAGATGAATGAAAAAGTGTTCTATTCACAGATACCACAGAGTTAGACTTCATCACGTACAACGGGACATTTGGAGGCAACATTAAAGGAAGCGCTGATGCAACGTTTATCCAAAATAATGTCAGCGTGGAGGGGAAAGATATGTCCAAATTGCAGTCATTGTTTGGGAGCCTCAAGAAAGAAGAATTGGCCGTTCAAAAACTGATGAAAGATTCAAAAGAGAGGTTAGTTTGCGTGGACAATTGTGTAAACAACAGGTGACACGATGATGATCTTTGTCCGTCCATAAAACTGCATGAAAACAAGAAGATTTGGTTGAATATTAACGCCAAGATAGTGACTGCGATGACTCTTCAAAATACTGTATTTCTCATTTTTGTGTAACTACTGACTATTAACGTGAACATTAATATCTCACTGTAACATGTGTTGTCTGCTCCACGTTGATAGACGCACTACGCACTACGGGCTGTGTTCACTGGGCGATATTGACAAACATGAATATCTCGGTATTTTTTGGAGAATCCCGATAACGATGGTCAGGCAATATGATGTCAGTCAATAAAATACACTTATTTAAATTTTCAAACTTCTCTTTTGGTAACATTTTTGTTATAAACTACATGCTCAATATTCAAATATTTTCATATCTTCATAACAACATGCATGATTTTATCTAAATTTGGAATTATTGCCCAGCTCTTGTTTTGATCCTTGTTTTGATCCATGTCTTGTCTTGATGGGCGCCTTCACATTTGGTTCTGATTTGGTCTTGATTTGAGCCCAGTTCAGTCAAAATTTGGACCGAGTCCACATCAAGACTCAAATGGGCTCAAATAACGACAAGTGTGAATGCATCCTTAGTTTGGCCTCCTCCTAGTCAGGGTTTAATTCAAATGTGGTGGTGTGCAAGTGTGCCTGAAACATCTTAATACAAACCTATTCTCCATCTCTTCAGGCTTTTGGACATGTCCCACTGTTTGGTGGAGCAGACCATGATGAAGCCAAAGCAGATATTTGCGATCGTGAAGGAGCGCATCGTGAATACTCAGCCTTGTTCTGTCATTGAAGAAGTGCAGAAGGAAGGGCAGTTTGCAGGCATTTGTACCATTTGTGGACCCAAAGTTAAAAAGGTACCGAATATGTTTGCAATGATATGTGGTTCTCAAACTGTGGTCGCTCCTAGCCCTGTTCCAGAGGATGTTTTAGGCCTACTTTATAACTTGCGGTATGAACAATGTTTATGTCTGGTTCAGTCCTAGTTCAGACCTGTTTTTCACATCTTTAAGTCTTGGTAAAGTTATGGTTTAGACCTGAGTGGAACTGGTTTTGTCTTTATCTGTTTAGTCCCAGCACAGTCCTGGGGTCTCATTTATAACATTTCACGTGGAATTCTTGCTAAAAATGTACGTACGGTCAAAACACAAACTTCTTCAAGCTTCTCTTCGTTTAATTTACCGGCAGCTCAGATTACCTTCTGAGTTTTTGGACAATTTTTGGCTCATTTCCATGTCAAGTGCCATCATTTTTGTATGTACACATGCTTTATAAATGAGACACCCGGCCAGCCCTGATTAAGTCCAACTTAAGTGTTGGTTGAATCCAGGTTTTGTCTTCTTTGCGTCTCAGTTTAGCCGCAGTGTAGTCCTGGTTCAGTCACGCTTATGTGCTCATTTTATATGGTACTGATATTTTCTGCAGTGGTACAGTAGAAGTACAGAGATGGCAATATTGTGCACATGCGGTCTTTTCTGTGTGTATGAAGTTGTGACTAATGCCAGATGTGAAGGAAGTGCTGACAAATACAATCTGGGTCAGTCGTTTTGGTCACTGCACCGGGTCGTTGTGGGTTAGTTTGTCCTGTATTACGGGGCACAAACTTCCTCAAAGTAACCAAGACTGACTAAAATATACTCAAAGATATGTCACATACATATTCTTATTCTGAATATACTCAGCCCATATCTGTTGTATTAATGGATTACTTTATTATTGTGGTTGATGATTTTAAAATGATTTGTTATTGTTGACACACTCTGGGGTTAAAAAAAACATTTTTTTTTTAAAAAAAAGGTTGAAAATGTACTTTTCTTCACAGTTTTATAGATACCATTCCTCTTGTGTGTGACCAGCCCCATAAAGTAAAGCTTTCGGAATGAAAATTTTAATTAAACACCAAAGGCAGGTATTCAGCACTTCACATTTAAGTTTAGTTAAATGAAGTAGATAATAAATTAACTTAAATTACCTTAATTTAGTCTTTTTCATGCTCACTAATATCCTTTAAAATGTCTCACTTTTGTTTTGTGACATCAAAATTTGACTGTTAAAGTTGTATTTCCCTGTGATTTGTTCCTTATTTTATAGAGAATATATAGATGGAGTAACATGGAACAAGATGTGCATGGACCCCTCAGTTCCTCTTTGTATTACATATTAATTACACTTTTCTCATATGTTTTAATCACAAATCACACATTTGACATGCCAACAATTTTAGATGGAAGATAGCAGTGAAACTAGGAAGTAAAAGTTGTCAATTGACAGTGTGCGCAGGTGTTGCAGTGGTTATTTTTTATGTACCACTTCTGCATTTTATGCACCATCTTCGAAATGATGGTATTTTATTCACTGTAGCCGACCTATACAGACACTGTATTTTGCAACATTTTGCTTGCATTTCTCCAGATTTCGTTGAAGGAAAATGCCAACCTGAGCAAAGACAGTAACGTTACCATGGAGATCCCCCCTCATACAACCCTTGCCTACGGCCTCATTGAGCTGGAAGTGAAACACAACGGGCACTTTAGTAAGAAATGTGGAAAAACCCCAATGCGTGTGTCCGGTACTCATGTCCTGAGTTTATTATTTGCTGTCATGAAATGTGTTTTGACGTTTCTGTAGAGCTGTGCTTGATGTCAGGCGTCAATGGAGGATTTGAGGAAGTGGATGGTTGTCTGGGCGATTCAACAGCTCCAGCACAGCATTCTGAACAAGTCGACTTAAAACAAGGTAATTACTGTTTTCTTCCAACATGTAATAGACATACCACGCCATAAAACACATTCCTTTACGCTCTTTAACGCTTTTGTCTGTGTCGGCAGTAAATACATTTTACAGTTATTGTCGCTAGAAACTATCTTGTAATACAGATGAACAAAAGTATAACCCAAATCCTGTTATTTTACCGTTCTTGGCAGTCCTGGAAGATTTGAAAGAACATTTTGAAGTGCTTTCTGCCCTGCCAGCCCACACCAAATCTTCCCTGTTCCAGCAAATCACAACTGTCATTAGTGATCGCGCACTTGTCTCTTCCGTGCAAAATTCAGTAAGAAAAACTCAAATCCATATGACAAACTACAATACACACTACTTATATTTAACAAGTCATTTTTCCTAGCTGCACCACTTGTGTCACGGCGATGGTTCTGCTTGGGCGGCGGAGCACGAACAGCACGGCCAGGACATTTTGGATTTGGTCGCACAGACTGGTGAATCCAAAGACGCCGTCGTCGAAGCGCTTCACCTCGTTCTGAGCGCAGTAGACGGTCAGTTTGGCTTTTTGGTGTGCGTCGTGTTGAATTGATGGTGATTTTGCCCCGTTTTATCGATTTTATTGTTCTGTGTTTTTGCCCTCAGAGATGTCTATCAAGTGTCTGGCTTTACTGGGAATGTGCTGCAGCCCTGCGTTACTCCCAGACTTAGAACGACTGGTGAGTTTTTTTTGGTTGGTCACGGACAACTCCTGTCACGTTTCAGCATCTTGTGTTTTATGGTAGCAGGCTGCAGCTAATGTTGACTGCCTCATTCGCTCTGCTTCTCATCTCAGCGCAACGTGTTAGTGTTGCCCTGAGCTTGTGACTAGAGGAAACGGGCAAATTATTGAAAAACATTCATAAGGACTGCAGGATTCATCACAGTCGAATCGAATTTTAGTGGCACAATCAGCAAATCGCAAAGGCGGACCACAATTACCTTCGCAAATAACAACAGATCTATTTTTTTCTGCACAAAAACAGTTAACATTGTACTTTAGCCATGTGCAATGCATTTGATTATTTTCTTAGTTTGTCATTGTTTTGGGCTATTTCGGTATTTTTGTCAGAATTAAAAACATAAATCACAAATTATGTTTTTATTCCAATGATAATTAACTGCAACAGATAGACAAACAGGGGAAAAAAAGATCAGACTACTTGCCAAAAGTTAGCCCGTGTGCGGCTGGTTGGCTTTTGATACATTTACAAGACCGGATCAAATCAGATAACTACAAAATTCAGATAACACAATAATTAGATTTAGATTTTTGTTGTTTGTTTACAAGCACAAAATAAATGTGATCATCAAAAACACCTGTTGACACGTTTCAGTTAATTAGTAATTATTTAGAGTTTTAATGAATTTTCGCTTTAAATTTTGCCCTTTTTGCTTAATTTTCAATGCAAGTCCTGCAATAATATGAACGAAATTCACTCACACTTCACTATTTACGTGACATTTCAATGATCTGATAAATTATTACATCTGAACTATGATTACGGTAGATCATATTTACTACACTCACTGCATTTGAACTTTGGGATTACTTATCCTTGAGCTTGGTCTGGTTTAGGTGCAGTGTTTGCTCGAAAGTGGAGCGCTCCCTCTTAGCACCATGGAACAAACTACTCTGGAGGAAAAGCTCTTTGACGGAGTTCAGCATCTGTTCGGCTCTTCACGCGTGTCACTGGAAAAAGACGGAGACTCATTGAGGACAAAGGTGCAGCAGGAGGCCGGAAACCTTCCCCTGATCCTTTGCATCGCTGTGAGAGGTCTGGCCTCATTATCACAGTGATGGTCTCTTGTGATTATAGCGCAATATCTAACGTTGTTTCTTCATATTATTTTTTTGTTATTTAAATTTTCTTGTGGAACATTCGTGCGGGACAAACTCGCACCTCCAGTTGGCCCACGAAGGGTTGCAAAATTTTGTAAGAAGCACCTATTTTTCATCCAAAAAAGACACCCAGGAGAACCTAAAATGTAATCATAAATCTCCTTTTACTCCATATACTTACATTCTGGGCTATTTAAAGCAAGCAACCATGTATTGCTATAGCAGGATATACATGATCAAATTAATTAAAAAATATATAAAATACAAATAAGGATCCTATGAGATGATACTTAAATTTATTTATACATTAAATATTATAGAGGTTGAATAAACTGCATTAGTGGCTTCTGAAAAGTTGTGGCACTAAATATGAAGTAAACTGTATTTAAAACTGAATATTTTGTACATCATTTGTAACACGCCTGCAGCTTTTGTGTGTGTGTTTCCCCATCATGATGAAGACAGGCCACCTCTACATCTTCACCTGTTCTAAAACAAGCTGCACAATAAAAGGTTCAACTCCCGGGCTTTTCTGTGTGGCGTTTGCATGTTTCTCCCTGCGCTCCGATTTCCCCCCATCAATATCTGGTCCTTTGTGTATGAGATTACACAGATGTAAATTAATTAAACCAAATAAATTAGTGATTGAATAGGAATTACCAAAGTTTGAAATGTTGTGGGGCTAAATATGGCGGCGGCAAAAGAAAGAGAAGACATTTAGAAAAACATTTATTGACGTGAAAAATACATATTCTTTGCCATCTGTAAAAGATCAAATTTGTTTAAAAAGGTTACTTTTTTGTAGTAGTAGTAATATCACATCAAAAGTGGATGGTTCAGAGATGTTAAATTATATGGAAAAGTTTGAAGATTTATCAGACCTAAAAAATTTAACAATACAGACATGGATGTAAAATGAGTTTAACACGTTTATATTGCATTAAATCTTGTACAACAAAGTCTACAACAGTGACGTTTACAGTTTTTCTTAATCGCTTACATTAACCAAACGTATATGCAACACAATCTACTAAGATGCAATGCTAACGTTAAGAGTTGTGAATAAAGATTTTAGTTACACTCTTATGTCTCAATAAGAAATCTTAGGCCAGTAATAGGTTCTCAAAGAACAGAAGGACAGAACAATGAGCTGTGGTAAAATGGCTCCACAGTGTTTAGGTTCCAACAGCCAGGAAAGAGTACATACAAACACTGTGCAAAATGTGAATATTCAACCCATAAGATTAATATAAAAACTTGAAAGAATATACTTTTTTCTTTTTTTTTTCTTTTACTGAAATCCGATCCTTGGACTTATCTTACGTTCATCATGGCTTTCCATTTTTCCCTTTCAAATTTTTAACGCATAATATAAGTACGTACAATCTCATCTTAAATTACATAGTTTATCACCAATTTAACTAGCTCCCTTTTACCAATTACCAAACATTTACATTTCAACTCTGGACACAGGGAAGGAAAAGCACTTGGATGGGAAGGAATCCACGTGTTTTGTGAGTTATCTTCTACACATTTGTCGAACACGTCATATCTTTGAGCACTAACAAAATATCTCACACAATTGAGAAAAACTGTAATTCAAGGACAACTAAAGTAACGTTGTAAATAACAATTTAAGTTGAATGGAAGTAGTGTGTATAGATGTCCTGTAAACCATAACACTGAGGTATTTTCTTGACTGAGCAAGCCCTTGTTAATTTGCCGGATAAATATTTAGACAATTACAAATGCAAAATAACAAAGCACGGCAATCATCTAAAATATACTGCCTCTCAGTGTTTTCAGTAAGATGACTGCCAACTGCAATCAGAGATAAAAAAAAAAAAAAGACTACACAAATAAATAAGTACACTTTCATGGGCTGTGAGTTGCATAGTCTGCTGAGAAGACAAATACACACCAAGCTGCTGTTGAACACCTGCAGTGTTGGAATCTTCAGGTTCAGGCCCAGAGGACTTCACTGTCCTGTGGGGGCCCGTTAGTAAACCCAGCTGACAGGGACCCACTGTGGCTCTTCAAACAACCGCTCCACCCTGTCCTGCAGCTTGTCAAAAGCTTTGTCTAGATTGTCATTGACGATCGTTAGGTCAAAGTAGTGGCTGTAAGCACGGCGAATCCTGGCGCTTTCATCCACAGTCTTCTTCAGATCATTTTCCTGTCAACAGAAATGTTGTTACTGTATAATTATTTGCAACAGAATCAATGCCATTATTAAAAAGTGAACCCACTGTGAGTAACTTGGTAGTTAGTCCTGCATCTACCACAGCTTTGTGCATATCTCTTAGTGTGTCGAGCTCTGGAGCTGCGATGAATACGACAAATGGCATGAACTCTGCAGTTTTCAATACTTTCAAAGCCTGAACAAAAAGACTATTTTAGACATAAATAAAAATCACCAAAAACAAAAGAAAAGGGTTTTATACAAACCTGAGGATTCACATCCAGGATGCAGGTGCGGCCGGCTTCAACCACCTCGTGGATTGAGTCGATCTTGGTGCCATAAAGGTTTCCATCGTACTCGCCGTGCTCCAGATAACGGCTGTCCTTGATGTCCCCCTCCATCTGCTCCCGTGTCACAAAACAGTAGTTCTGCCCATCCCTCTCCTCCTCCCGCGGGGGCCGTGACGTAACTGAAGAGGAGCCAAGGTTAGTGTCCTCTCAACACAGGGAATCTAAGCAGCATCACTGACACCTACAGGGCACAGTGGTTCCATATCGCAGCGGGTTCATGACAATTAGCCTGTTCTTCAAGCTCCGTCGGCCAACTCCCTGAGCTCCAATTAGGACCAATGTTTTTCTCTGAAACGGTGGCATTCTTGTTACCTCTTCATAGATTTGCAGCTCATATCGGTCAAATTCTGTTTGAAGAAGAGATTGAAATTAAAATCAGTAAATGAGATACGAGTTTGAAAAGGGAACTTAAGAGGCTAAAAGATTCAGTAAATTAGAAGTATTTCCAAAATACCTGCATTTTTGGAAGTAAGATACATAATTCTCTTCTTCTTTTTCCTTGACATTCGTATTCCACAGAACAAACCTAATGGGGCATAAAAACGGTCAGCGTCCACTTGAAGGCGACGTGTAGCAGAGGACTAGAGAATCCTGGACTATTTCTTTTGAGCGTTGACAAGAAACTGACCAGAGTCAGATGTGTCCCAGTCTCTTCTCACAAAAGCTTTTCTCTTTTCTTCCAAGAACTGGCTCGGAATCAGACCTGTGCCATCACCTTCAACCTTACGAGCCTTCAAACAGAGAGACGTTTTTAAATATTGGACAGATAGAATATCTTATAGTTTTTCTTCAGTAGGTCTACCAGCTCACCTGCCACCAGTTTGCATCCTCTCTGTTGACTACATGAAGAATTTCTCCTTTAGAAAAAGCAAGCCCTGCCTCTTTACAAGGAATCAAGTTGTCTGTGGCAGGGTTGTAGTTGAAGTGTGGCTTCAGAAAGACCTAGAAATCAATTATTAGGACAATATATTATTTTGAGAATTTCCCAGTGACACTGATGTTAATCTTAATAGTGCATTTAATTTTCACAAAACATGCAAGTTCATTCTAGTCGTTAGGAGCCACTAGTCCAGTGCACCAACGGGATGACATAATAGTCCTACAGGCCAAGTGTGTGTGTGCGCATGCCAGCTGCTGTCAGTGCCTGTTACTGTAAGGAGTGGGGGTGCCTCAGGAAATAGTGGTGTATGTCGCAGATAGTACGTGGAGTGATAATTATAGCTGGTCTGGTCTCCATTTTCAAAAGCCAAGCATTCTGAGGTCACACAGGTCAGAAGCACTCGTTCAGCTTCAGGTACCGTGCACTCACTTACAAATGGATTTACAGTTTATTTTACACTGTGTAGAATTCATTTCAGACGAGTACTGTCCGTAGTCTTACCTGTGGCGGAGCTGGTGCGTCTCTATAACTGGGGACGACTTTGAGCGTGAGGCTGCCACTGCTCTCCTTCAGCAGCTCCTGCAGCTCCTGCGGGTTACAGCTGACCTCACGGCCGTTCACCTCACGGATGATGTCACCCGTGTGCAGCATTCCCTGACGGTCGATCGAACTACCGTGCAAAATACGTGCAATCACCAAATCTCCATTCTCAACTCGGAAAGTAACTCCCTAAAGAAATGAAAACATTAGTGATGATGTCGTTTTGTGTTCTGTGTTCTCGCTGATCATAGCAATAGCAACATCATTCTCTGTTACTTACCAATGGTTCCCCTGCTCTCTTCTGGATGCCGATGATCCTGAAAGCGTCGGCTGGCATGAATGAAGTGGTAGTAGTATCATGGTTGACTGAAGCAGCAGGCATTTCGTAGCTCTTTGCAGCGACTTTGTCATGAGCCTCTATCAGAGACTAAAAAAGACAATTGAACTTATGTAATTAATCAAAAAACCTGACAGGCAGTTTACAATTTAAATCATGAACCAAAACTGGAGCGAATCACTATATTTTTTGTTAAGATAAACAAACATAACGTGTCCTTGTTAAATATAATTATAGTATGATAATAAAAACGCAAGAAACTGAAATCAAAACAAAAAGTCTTACCCCAGGAGTAACTACTCAAATCCTGCATTGGTTCAAGTGCCAAAGATGCAAAAGCACATGTGAGGATTTAACGAAAATGTTATCTACAGTTAGTGAACCCTGCATGCCATTGGCCCAAGACCACCCCTCCTTCTTATGTCACAGCTTGTAATGGGAGGGGCCTTAAGAGCAGTGACAGGAGAGGCGCTGGCTCAAATGGTCTTCATAGTGATTTTAAAAGCTGTGTGAGAAGCCATGACAAATCCCCCGGATCAAAGGCCACTCACCAAGATTCAATAGCAAAAAATGTAAAAAAAAAAAAAAAAAAGTAAAAATAAATACACAAAAAGTACCTGAAAGTGTGGTTCCTGTAGGATTTTAGCGAGTTCTGCAGCAGCCGTATTTTTCCCAGAAAGGTCGGTGAGAGAGGTGACAATATCTGTAACTAGTTGAATGTTGTCATCACGAACAGCTTCTAACTTCTTGTCCTCAAGACGCTCATGAGCCTTGAATTGATTATCAAATAAAAAAGAAACATATCATGGATTGATTGACCCCACTGATCCCTGCATTAAAACACTTGTTATCATCAATATATGATGCTCTGTGACATTGTAAAAGCACTGGCCCTATCTCACACTGTAAGCTGTCGTAAGGTTGGTGGTTTAATTGCTGTTCTCACCTGCTATTGCTTCACTATGACACCTGCTTTCTATGAGTGTGTGTGTGTGTGTGATTGTGAGAATGAAAATGGATAACTTTCACAAAGCCCCACTCACACATTACAGCATGTGTGAATGAAGCCAGAACTGAATTTCCCTGCATTTTTAATCTGGCTATTTCCCTGGTAAATTGCCAGGACTAAAGCAGGAAAAGTATGTGTGAATAAAGCCATGTTTCTTTGGTTACGAGCTTGGTTTCCTGGGTTATGCTATGCAGTTAACACTTCAATGAAAATGGAAGTTAAGCATTTTAGAACACATAAAACATTTTAGAAAATATGTAACCAGAAAAAGAAGAACAAGTGGTACAAGGGGCTGTTTTCATGCTCCACAAAGACCACTTAATCCATTCATCTGCGTTACAAAATATTTCCATTACCTTTGCTAGAGAGCGCACAATGGGGCTCTCAATCACACCCCGAAGAAAGATTAGGTCAATATCTTTGGCTCCTGTCCCCGCTGGCAGATCTTTTAAATTGTCCAACATCTGCTGCATGGCTTAAAAGAAACATCAAGCACAGACAAAATGTTACATAGCTAAATATCTGTCAAAATCTACATTAAATTCTGTGCATTACTGTTGTTAAACAAATGTAGGTTTATGAAGAACAAGCTGACAATGAATGAACCAATTCACACAAAAGATGACTCAGTGACAGGCACGTTGTATCACAATGGAGCTCTTTGATAGCGTTTGGTCACAAAGACACATTTAATATAAACTCCATGTCCATTTACATGAAATGTGTCTTACCCGTCCCTGACTTCGCATTGGCAACGGTCATGTTTTTCCTTCTCAGCTCAGGACAGTAAAATCATCACGCAACTGAAGTGCTAAAGACACATAAAGATAATTGTTTTTAATGTAAAAGGTAGTGAGAAAACAAAATATTAAAAATGTTCAAGGCCTCCAACAAGTACATAAAAATGCTATTTCATTTGAAATAACGTACCAAGAAGAAACTGCCTCTGTATAAACCATTAGTGCAAATCAGAGCCTTGTTTTTCTTTGCTTCAGGTCCATCTGGTTCTTGCCCTGAATTAAATAAAAGAAATGTTAAAATCCTTAAATTTAGTGTTAACAAATAATAAAGCACAGCATGCCCAGCTTGATTCACATAATGTAATCAGCTTGAAATTCGACAACGTTACAAGATCCGCTTGAACTCACATTCAGGTCATAATTATAAATGTCAGGTATCCAGGTACATTTACTCCTTTTATTTTTGAATTGTTCTGCATTCATTACTTGTTGTCCACCATTGGATAAAAGAGAACCATCAAGCCATTTAACCATTTAATTTAATTCAAATCAATCAATTTAGGAAGACTTAGGATCAGTCTAAAGGTCACAACATTTGAGTAAGCCTTTTTTATAAATACAATACAAACTTAATTACAAGTCCCTAAATCGTATTTATCTAAGAAGGATTTGCATGTGCTTAGTGTAAATCAGACTTCAGAGGCCAAAACAGTGCCTCAACTTAACATAGATCCCAGACATTTATTTATATTCCAAAGGTTTCAAAAACAGTCTCAATTTTAATTGTGAGTCATTTTAGTCAGGCGTTTACGGGACAATCACCCGGAGTGATTTGAGGGAAGGACGTCAGGATCAAATTGCCACTTTTAAGGTCGAGAGATCAAGTGTTTTATTGTGAATAAGTAAGTTATTACACAAAATAAGTGGGTACGGCTGATGTGGCATGATTTAGGCCTTTCTACTCGGCTGGAGTTGAGGTCTTGGCATAATTACTGAAAGAAATGTCGTTCAAAAGAAACGAGGGACTGGAAGGATCTGGGAGCCAACTCGCATTACACAAGACACGTGTGACCAATGTGAGGCAACACAAGACATAAGAAGCCATTGGCAGCTAATTAACACTTCTACTTGTAACTAAAATAGCATCTAATATTAAGATATCTATTTTAAATCAAACTAAAGATAAAATAAACGCTGTCACACATTAATACTCATCAATAATCGTGTTTTAATGCCGATATCCTTGTAAATGCTAGTAATGTAGCAAGCTTTGGACTGTTCCGAGACGAGATTGACAGATATAAAACAATAGATGTTTACGTTTTAATACGTTTACAAGCCAGAAACACTACGAGAACCGGTGTCAGTGCATTGCTGTCGCGATTGACACGCGTAGAAAAAACAAAACGCGAAAATTAGCCGATCATTAGCAAGCGTCCCAGTGTAGCATGCTAACCATGCTAACTACTACCGCGAGCGTAAAGAAGTGAGGCGATCCCGAACAGATGTGGTTTTATGAATGAAATCTGTGCGCGCGGTCTTACCAAATTGTCTCCGAAGGGCCCCGTTACCCACTTAAACTTTCCTTCTTTTCATGATGCCGCAAAAGTGACTGAAAAACAGAGAAATCTTCCCCTGGTTGTCCAAAAGCAGTGCGCTTCTTCCTCCCAATGACAAACGGCGCGGCGCAAAAGCTTCACTTCAGCCAGACGCACAACAGAGACGCACACGGCTTTAGCGCAGATTATTACATGACACCCTGTGATTATACTGTACAAATACAACTTGTCACGGCAAGTTCCACCTCATAAAATGTTGGACAGTACCAGATGTATCCATTAAGAGTATTTTATCAAACTTTTCAACATTTGTACCACTGTTTTGTGCCTTAATTAGCATTAATAATGCATGAACAAAGACTTAATTCATAATGAACAAATAGTATGTTAAATGATTCATGCTTATCAACTATTAAGGAGTTAGTGAATTAATTTTTGCTAAACCTGAATTATTCCTTATAAACTATTTGTTAATGCTTTATTAAGGTTATTTTAAGTGTAGTTTTTAATAAAGTGTCCCCCTTAAAACAAGATATTGGACAAGCTATAACTTGAAAAACAGAGACAAACAGGAATTCACTGTCATTTTATGATTAAAAAATAAAGGCTGTAGCAGAAAAGATGAAAATAATTTCGTGTCAAATTATTAATAGATACAACATGATTATACATGATTTTTTTTTTTTTTTTTAATTAAGAAGAAAATAAAACAATTATTTAGCGTTTTTACACCACACTGGTTAAGCACTCTTATTTACCAGTAGATGTCACTCTGACTCCATTTTTTAACAAAACAACGTTGCAGCAGGGTCTGGTGGATTGGGAATGAATTGAACAACCACAGACAGAAATATCTTGGCAAAATATTTATTGCATGCAAGTTGAAACAAAGAAATTCAGGTGTGTTGGCTCATGGCAGCGACAAGTGGTAATATACTGGGTTTGCTTTTACCATACGATCACAGGCAAACCATCAAGCCTAAAACAAAGGAATATCAGAATCAGTGAATCTTCCCATTGCCAGTAAACAAACTAGGAATGTGCCACGGAGACAATAAAAGACTCTGACTGACTACTAAAAACAAAATATACAGTATGGACTTAACTTTGGATCGCATAACTTAAATTTTATCATTAGACACATTTACAATAAGATCATTTCAAGTTTTGATTTGACAAAAGCCATATTCACACATTAGTAAATAACTGCATCAAGCTTGCCAGTTATGTAATTGTGCCCACTAACCCATTATAGCTGTTCCCTGGCACCAATATATCTGAAAATCCATTGTCTTGAACATCTCTCTTTCCATACCTGTCGAAAGAACATTAAATTACTCCATCATGATAACACATTGTTTAATCCAACCATTAGCACACTGACCTCTGTCTTGTAATAAGGTTGATGTAGTGTCTTATTGCAGAGAAGAATTTGGCAAGCTCTTCGGGAGGAGCGCCTTCTCTGGGACTGATGGGCTTCACTGGATATGCCTCTGTTCCCAAAAAGAGACACACCAGGAGGCAGAAAGCCAGAATTTTCAACGACATCACTGCTCCGGACTGGTTCCTGGGTCACACACACAACCCATAACACATACAATTTAAGATCGCAATAATATACACTTAAAAGAATATGAGTTTGAACATAAATATCTACTTACATTGTTTTTGTATACGCAGCTTTACCACCTCTTCCACAAGTCTTGTAAGTCCAGTATTTTCCGTGGACTTATATAGCGTGACTCTGATGGGAGGGTGAGTGACGTTACCTCTGAGACACTGACTGTTCTTCATTGATTCAGAAATAAATATCAAATTGTTAAATGCCATGTTTTTGAGAAAACCCAACAATTTACATGTATTTTGTTTGTAGATAATAACACAGAAACAAAAACAATCTGAAAGGGTTGAATTTGCATTAAAAAATACGACTCCAAAATAAATGAAATAATTTAAAAATATTTATGTCATATCTGTGAAAACAAAACAAAAAAATTGTCATACTTGTGATATTGATATTGCCCTTACAAAACAGTTTAAACCTTCTTATTTACACCTTTACGCAACAGGCAGTAAATTGAACCCAGTTTTTTAGATAACAGGGCACAAAAGCTTTCAACCCCTTAACACCAAGAGTACTTTAATTGAAACTATTTTCTGTGAAGAGCACTTCTCCTAAAGAGCAGAGATTTGACAGCAGATTGGTGTGGTTGTTTCCTTTGACTGTCACTTTATTTTTCACTCAGAAAGCACAGTATATTACTCACAAAAGTACTGACAACTATAACAGTGATGGTTTTTATATATAAAATATAATAAATATATAAAATATTATATAATATATATAATAATAAATGTAAATTAAATATATACATTATTTGTATACTATAAGAATTAATTAAATGAACAACACTATTGAAATAAAATGTATAAAACAAATTTCAGTGTGGCCAACTTTGAACGTTTAATAATTATATATTTTCACAAACTAGAGTCACTTTGTAACTTCAAGATCATACATAAAATCCTCTGGTAATGTCTCCACGGGCATGCTCCTCAGCTGTTCATCGTAGCTGCGGAGCGTCCACAACTTCTCTAGTTCATACACGTCCCTCGACTCCGGGAGCATAAAATGAACCACCATATCACCTGATCAAAAGTGAAAAGAAACAAAAGCATGTTCTATGTTAGAAAGAAGAGCCATTATGTGAAAACTGAAGTGTTACTGAAAATGGCGTACCAAAATCTATACACATCCAGTCCTCTGTGTCTTTTCCTTCAATTTTGACGTTTGTATCATGATTTTTCTTCAAATATTTATACTGAAAAGAAACCCAAAAAAGCCAGTTGAGACACAGAAGTAGAAAAAGTGGAGGGCAGTGCTTTTTTTTTTTTTAATTGAAATGTGATATTACCACTTTGATAGCATAAAGTGCCATAAGCCTTGAGGTGTCTTGTTGAGTAGCCACTGACCAACAATAAAGCTACTCGAGCATAACTTGATCTGCTCTGGTACTTTAACGACACACAACGTCCAGAGCATTTCTCCTGCTTCAGAAGAGCCACCAGCACATCCAGAGAGAAAAAAAACCTTTCCCCTGAGAGGGAAAACTTTTTTGTAACAAGGGAAACAAGAACAATTTTTTTTCAATGGGAAAAAAATAAAAAAAATTATTATCATTATAATTATTATTATTATTATTTTATTATTAGCAACATTTACACATCAGGATAATTAGTTGGTCGATGTAGCTCAAATAATACACCTCAAAAACCCGAATAAGAAGCTGAATAATCAATAGAACAATAACAATAGATCGGCAAACAATGAATCTCAATTAATTGTGACTACGTAAACTTTTTTAAATATTTTACTACTTAATAATAATTTATTGTTCTCTGGGACTCTCATCAACCCATACCAAAAGAACATTTTAGCTGCATTATCCTGAATTACAAATCTTATAAATAAATTATATACTATTACCTATTACCTAACTATATTATATTATATGAATACTTAATATCATAACACATTTCTTATTTTATCATATTACTATTCAAACGTAATTTATCGGCTGCTTATTGTGTAAAATTGGATATTCTGTATACCATCTAGTATGGACGCTTTTAGTTCAGATATTTGTGTGTGGAGACTCTGTACATCTTAGAAATTAAATTATTGTGTACAATCTCAATAGCTACAATCGAATTGATTAGAACCAACTAATAAATAATGAATGTTACAGAACATCAATACAAAATGTGTATAGGTAAACAAAAGCATAATTTAAAAAAAACAAACACACAAGTTAGTATATATAACTCAATGTAAACAAATATGGTCAGAAGGGCATATTCAAAGTTAAAGGTTCTAAACCTCATCTTGGAAAAACATTAACAAAGGTAAAATGGTAATGGAGATCATATATAAATAAAACAAAAAACACTTGTAATTAATGCACAATAAACAATAAAAGACGTGTGTGTGAACAGATAAGAATAGCCCGTCAGTTTTAATTAGTCATTTGCCAGAACTTCGTAAGCCTGTCAGTATTTTCATTTTGTAGTGACCTTTTAAGCCCTCACCTTTATTTCCCTGGTGGTAGCGGTGTCACTAGTTGCTTGATCGGACTTCGGTAGCTTTTGGTGCATCGAGCTTTGTGCAAATGGTTTAAATCACTGTTGTCTGAAAAGGGCCTGAAGGGGAAGCACAAGTGTGCCTCTGTTATGCGCCAACCTAATGGGTGCATACTGGACGAGTCCTGTGATGGTGCCTCATGATGCACCCATGGGTGCACTGGACGAGTCCTCTGATTGTGAATCCTCATCACTTTGGCAAAACGCGACTGACATATGACAAAGAGAGCCTAGAAAGAGGCTTAATGTTGTTGAAAAATACTTCATCTTAAACAGATAAAACAGTGAGCAGGGCTAAAAAACAGGTAAAGTAACAAATGTGATCTTTGATTTAATTGGTTGGTGGACTTTCTTTGTGTTTGGGTTCTTTCTACGTACAGCGCACCCTGTCGTTCACGTACGATAGAACTGAAGAAAGACCAATACAGTGATCTGATTTTTATTTTAATTTTGTGATGTGAGATAGGGATATAAAAACATTATTTGGTTAACCAATAATCTTAAGTATTGAAAAAACAATCATGATTATTTTAGACAAGCAAAATTAAGTCCTAAATTACTCCAAAAATGCATTTATATCCGACCTGTTTATGTGACATCAAAAAGCTGCACTTCATAGCTGGTCACATACTTGAGGATTGGTAACATATTAGACAAACAGAAATGAAAGATAAAGATAAAATAAGATTTTATGTTGTGCGATCAGGGTGTCAATATAACAACTGTCAATAAATGTAACATTATTGATTCCCCCCCTTCACAATAATCATAAAACACTAAAATTCCGTATTATGACATTCCTGGGTTTTAGAAAACAAACAGCATGTTAAAATCCGCTTTACCATTTATTTCAGTGGTAAAATGTACAGTACAAAAGGGAAAAAATACCATCTTATACAAAAGTGACGAGGCCTGAAAAGGCCACTAATTTCAAGTTCCTAAATCAAATCAAGCATAATGAGTGTCGCTATACATTCCCTTAACTTATATTTGTGTAAACCTGACCAGTGAAATCAGTTCCTTTTTTTTTTCTTATTGATTCTCATTCTCAATATTCACTGTGTTATTTTTGATACCAAGCTCTTACACTGACAGGGATATGGTCTGTAAGTCCAGCCAAGTGGGAGTTATAAAGTGCACCTCTTCCATTTCCTACAAGAAAGGAACAAAGACGTTTTTCAGATTATTATCTGTTAAAAGTTACACCACAATGGCCAGCAACTCACCGTTTTGTAATGTTTTGAAAGTGAGCTTTCACGGTACAAGATGTAGTCAATTCGACGCCCGATCCCAAGGTTGGCCATTTTCAGGGTAAACCAAAGGTCGTCCGGCTGCAGGGACAGGGGGAGAGACATACTGCTTCCTTAACTCCTCGTCTCCCAGAGTTCTAGGTTTAAAATAAGACAAAAGCTATTGGCATCAACAAGATAAAGGTTCAGGTGAATCTTTAGGGCTGCAACAAAACAATTATTTCGCTAATCAACTGAACTGCCAATTTTGTACCCAGATGAAATCAATGAGTCATTAAACTGTGTGAATGTGTCAATGAAATTGCTTGAGAACCTCTGATATATTCTTATACACTTTAGTCAAAAATGAAAAATTAAATGTATGATTTTTCTGTCATTTTGACGCATTTACTGTTCATACTAAGTCATAAAACCCATTCACTCAGCAAATGACAAGCAAAGATTGTTGCAATAATCAATTAGTTGCAATTATTCTGCTAAATTGTGTCAGCCCCAATATACGTTATACCTTTGCAAACTGTCTGGGGACATCACATCTTCCTCATACAATGTGGGCTGCTCCAAAGAAGAGTTCCTACAGGGGGAAAAAAGTGACATTACTTCCAAAATACATTAGTCAGTGCTCCATTTCGGTGAAAACAGATTAAGTAATTGCTAATATGTAATACTGACCAATGACCCAAGGCTTCTCTTTGCCAGGACCAGCCCTACATGGATCTTTGTACATCTCAAACAGAGAGTGATTCTGTTCCAAACGTGTCATCTAAAACACAACACCAGTTTGAGAACAGATTAAGACTTATGAGGGATGAAACTGATGATTGAAGACCACAAAAACAAGAGGTGAATGTTTTGATGAAAGAATGAATGGACGCACCAGGTGAGCAGTCATGTCAAAATTAAAATCTCCAGAGAGAACATCGAACGCCACATCTTCATCTGGGAGAGTGTTGGCCAATTGAAAATCTGTGATCCATTTGGTTACCGATATTCAACTGTTCCACAACGGATTTCTCCTTCACCTGTAAATACACATAGATAATTAATAAACATAACCTTTTTTTGACAATTGCAAGTTTAACAAATTTACACCGGGGAAAAAAACATGTTTAGACTGAAGAGTCAAATTTACTGTATGATTAAAATTTGTACAGTTTATCTTACAAACAAATGTAAGAATGAAAAAGAGTTTTCAGTAAAGAAAAACAAACTTCGTACTTGCCTTCAGGGGCGTGAAGATGTGTGCAATTAAAATATCCAACCACGTTGTTTTGCCTTTCATTCTTCCCAATAAGAAGCTACACAAATTAAAAAAGGAAATCATTACATGTTACTGTACAATCAAATTATTTAAGTAGTGGTTCTCAACAGGTGTGTCTGTCTATATTCAATGAGTTGTGGATGTTTGCCAACAATTACCTGATGAATGATTAAGTCAATAGTGTTTAGTTTGAAGGAACCATACTTCTTGGGAAACAGTTTTGTTTACTCTTCCCACTGTGAGTAAAGTCTACATGAGCCAAACGTGGCAAACATTAAAATATATTCAAAAAATTTGCACTTCCCCACAGATAATTGTGCGTATTTCTTTAGTAATTTGTATGTCTATTCTTTGTAAAGTATCAGAATCTGTGCATTTATTTAATGTTTTGTCTGGGTCCAATGACATTTACTCAAAAATCAGATTTTTAAATACGATACAATTTACACCCAAACTGTTTCTCAGTATTCAAGTAGCTTCTCCAAATATCTTTTTATTAGTACATATTATTTTTTTTGAACAAAAAACAAAAAAACAACAGAACACACAGCACACATAAAAAACTTTTTTTTTTTTTTAAACAAGCAGGGCCAGGGAGAACATAAGAATCAGAATGGGTTTATTGCCATCGTCAATGAACAAAATTCACAAACATAGGAACTTGTCTCGGCATTAAGGTGCAACATAAAAACACTGATCAATAATAAAAACAACATATATTCAATCCAAAAGGGCATGCATTAAAAACAATTTAAAAATACTATAGTAATAAAAATAAAAAATAGGCATTACTATGTACACATGACGAAAGTTAAATTTACAAGTTGTAGTGCAGAAAGTGATGAATATTTGCAGTTAAAGTGACAGGTGTTTAAGAAGTGTTCATGAGTCCAACGGCAGAGGGAAAGAAACTATTCTTGTAGCGGGAGGTTCTGGTCCAGATGGAGTGGTTCAAATAGACCATGTCCAGGGTGAGAAGGGTCAGCTGTGATCCGACCTGCTCGTCCCAGAGCCCTGGAGACGTGCAAGTCCTGCAGAGATGGAAGTCTGCAGCCGATCACCTTCTCAGCAGAACGCACAATGCGCTGTAGTCTCCGTTTGTCCCTGTCTGTGGCTCCAGCGTACCACACGGTGATGGAGGAGGTGAGGATGGACTCAATGATGGCCGTGTAGAACTGCACCATCATCTGCGCTGGCGGCTTGGCTTTCCTCAGTTTCCGCAGGAAGTACATGAAGTACATCCTCTGCTGGGCCTTCTTGATGACGGAGCTGATGGTGGGCTCCACTTGAAGGTCCTGGGTGATGGTGGTTCCAAGGAAGCGCGGAAGGAGTCCACGGTGGTGATGGGGGAGTCTGTCATGATGGGGGGGGCTGGGGGGCTGTGACTTTCCTGAAGTCCACAATCATCTCTCCACCGTCTTCTGCGCGTTGAACTTCCAGGTTGTTACCGTCTGCAACAGAGACACGTACAGACAGTCACCTCCTCCTGTAGACTGACTCATGCCGGTCCGAGATGAGCCCGACGAGGGTGGTGTCGTCCGCGAACTTGATCAGTTTTACGGAGTCATGGCTGGAGGTGCAGCAGTTTTGTGTACAGGGAGAAGAGCAGAGGAGAAAGTACACAGCCCTGTGGAGCTCCTGTGCTCATAGTCCGAGTGTCTGAGACATTTCTTCCCCAGCCGCACGCACTGCCTCGATCAGTCAGGAAGTCAGTGATCCACCTGCAGGTGGAGTCGGGCACGTTGAGCTGGGAGAGCTTGTCCTGGAGCAGAAGCAGGGAGGATGGTGTTGAAAGCAGAGCTGAAGTCCACAAACAGGATCCTGGCGTAGGTTCCCGGGGAGTCCAGATGCTGCAGGAGGAAGTGGAGTGCCAGGTTGAGGGTGTCGTCTACAGACCTGTTGGCTCTGTAGGCGAACTGCAGGGGGTCCAGCAGGGAGGAGGTGAAGGACTTGAGGTGGGGCAAGACCAGGCGTTCAAATTACTTCATGACTATAGACGTCAGTGCCACTGGCCTGTAGTCATTAAGTCCAGTGATTCGGGGCTTCTTGGGGACAGGGACAATGATGGCAGACTTGAAGCAGGCTGGGGCATGGCATGACCCCAGGGAGGTGTTAAAAATGTCTGTGAAGACGGGGGTTAACTTTCCTACGCAGTGTCTTAACGTGGCGGGAGAGATGCCGGCGCTAAATAGCCTGTGAACATCCTGTTCCTGAACTGAGAGAGTGGCGGTGGAGGTTGTGGCCACCGTGGGGGGGGTGGTCACATCAAACCTGGAGTAGAAGGTGTTCCTTGAAGGCCAGGGCATCAAGTCTGCGGCGCCATCTTGGAAAACTGGTTTATGTAAAGGAATAAAATAAGGGAGTGGCATTTAAAAACAAAACTAAAACAAAACTTCAGTGATTAATTTGGGTCAGCACTTTTTACTTTCTACATGAGTAATAATATTTATAAAAGTAACGTTAATCTTACTCGAGTACACATTTTGTCTACTCCACCAAGCCTTGTTGATAGAAAAAAGGGCCCCAACACCAAATGTTTTTTATTTAAAATACTGAAATGAGTGTTTTTATTTGCATTCGTGGCTTGTAAAAAGCTGAGTCCTGAAGTCACACCTGATGAGAACCACCGACTCTTTAAACAACACATTTTTACCTTCGTGGCCAGCAGCCCTTTTGCAGCGAGCGCATCCTCCCCGCGGCTGTTTGGGAAAAAAGTTTGTACTGGGCCTGCAGCACCGGGAAACGACTCGCGACGAACAAGCCGCCGTTAAAGAACTTGAATGTGGAGCACGTGCACGGCGGCTGGCAGGCGTACACCCCAACATCATACAGAATGTGCCCAAACACTGGCTTGAGTATATTTATGAGCTTTTGCGCAGCTCTTTTATCAAACACCTCCTCCAGACAAATGACGTCCACATTAGTTGGAAATAAAGACGACACCTGCCACGTGACATTGTCCTCCGAGCTGAGGCCGCGCGTGAGCAGAGCGGGCGTCGTCTCTTGCCGGTTGGAGTTTTGATTCGAATTTAGCGGCGTCGTTGGGGAGTCCATCGATTGGTCGTCGATGTCCCCGCACGGTACAGTCGCCGCCTCGTGACTCGCGGACAACGAAACCGCGCCAACATTCTCGGTGGAGCCATAGTTAGTGCTTGCCGGAGCCACTTGTTTGCCCGTAGCGCCTTGGCACGGCGAGATGACCTCCGTGAGAATGCTAGCAGAGGGGCTGAGCGTGCCGCAGCTGCTCGGAGACTCGACGACGATGCGGATTTGTGGATGGTGAACGCCGTGCACGATGCGCTGACCGATGGCGATTGCTCTGCGCTGGGTGTGTCCGAGGTTGTTGAAGCGAGCTAGGCCGTCAGGTAAAAGACATAAATTAGCAGTGGCAAAAAAATCCAATTGGGGGAAAAAGGTCCCCCTTCTCGGTCCCCCCCCCCGTAAAATTTGAAGCTAGTCTCATTTTCCGGGGTTTTTGTCTCTCTGTGATAGGAAAACGGTCTACGACACGACTGAAGAGGGGCCCATAGCAAGAAGCCAATAAAGGCAAAGGGGCACGCGATCAGAAAAAGAATTAAAAAGGCGATTGAGCCAATAAAAACGTCCAGAGGATGAAGGTAACATTCCTCCTCGCGTCGCTGGGTTTCTCTCCAACGTTGTGGATTTCCATGTGGCAATAAACCGATCCAGGAACCAGAAACAAGGAACAATTAATACCCAGCCTATTGCATGGACGGCTGCAACAAAACAGTTTGGAAAAGCAGACGTTCGCAGGGCCATAACCCTCCTTTACACAACAGTCGGAAGAAAAAATATTTCACTTCCAGCTTTCCTTCTTGATGTCAAGCAAAGCAGAGGTGGCTAAAATAAAGCAAAAGATAGAACATTACAAAATATAGTCAGTTGTTTACCAGAAACATGTGTCTATAGAGGCAGGAAATGTAAAAAAAACAACATGTACTGACATGATTACAGTATGTTGTTGGCTTACAAGTTAAGCAAGACGTCCTGATGACTGTCAACAGCAAGACTTAAAAATCACCTGTTTAATCCAGAGATCTGCAATGTTATTATGGTGTTAACTCATAATTAGTTGTAATACGTTGTATTTGGATTGATTCATCCTCCTGTAATTGTCCTGTAACTGAGGCGTGAGAGCCCCCCAAAAAAATCCTGTTATCACCTACCCCCTATCTTCACCTACTTCCCTGTACTCGCATGTGTAGGGTTCACAAATGTCAATGTTAAAATTTTTAACAATAGAAAGATGTAATTGAAATGCCCCTCTGGAATGGCTTGGACCCATTTAATGACTCATGACCTACACATGTCACAGTTTAATACTAAATACACAGAAAAGAGCACACCAAGTCGTCTTTAAAGCCACAGTGCATAACATTTTAGCCAAAAAATTTTACTCAAATGAAAGCAAAATTACTTCTTAATTTTGGTTGTTTTTATTGCACTGAAAAAACGTCACTGTGAGTGAGCTGAATCTTGTGTACATAATGCCTATTTTTATTTGATACTATAGTCATTTTAAATAGTCTCTTAATGCATGCCCTTTTGATTGAATATAAGTTGCTTTATTATTGACCAGTGTTTTATGTTGCAGCCCTAATGCCGAGATAAGTTCCTGTTTGTGAATTTTGTTCATTGACAATGGCAATAAACCCATTCCGATTCTGATTCTGATTCTGAGCTGCATCTCCACAAACCTGACTCGTACTTGGCCTGAAGGCTTCTTTGGTTATATTAATCCACACATTATGGCATAAAACAACTATCTCCATGGACAATGCTCAAAAGTACACGTTTTTAATTTCCTCAGAATCATGCAAGTGACATGCCATCTCCAGAAAGTTACAGACTGTTTCTTTAATATGAACAGAAGATGAGCTGACAATCTATATTACATGACTGATGACTGGTTGTGTGTTTAGACGCAGCCCACTGTAAAACGTACCAAAGTGTCAAACTTTGTTCTCCTTAAACAGTTTCGATGTCCCACATGAGCCAATCATCCAAGATTAACATTCCCAAACTGGACAAAGGCTTCTGGGGAAAGGTAAAACAGCCACTGCCCTGAGTCTGACTCACTAAAGCTGTGAACGAGGTTAGCGGTTCAAGGTGAGCTACGCGAGTACAAATATGCACTCAAACACGCATGATACTGTAGTAAATGGTTGCAGATTGCACAAACGGACAGTCTTCCTTTGATTGTGGTGTGTTTTTGTGGATCCTGGAGCGCGCTAGCCAAAGGAGTCACCTGTCCCGTGCAGATGGTGCAGTGTTAGCGACTCAAACACACCTAACTCAACGTGGCGTCCCCGGATCTCTCTTACCTTTGCTCGAACCCGGATATGGATGCTCCCTGGCGTTTGTAAAGACTCTAATTGAGGCTCATATTTAGCACGTTGTCGTAGATGTGTGAAAACTCCGGGTTTAACAGAGCCGCAGAGACAGACGGTCGGACAGGATGTGTTTGGGGAGGTTTGAACGTCCCGTCTGCTAAGCCCCGCCCCCTGCGCGTGCCAATGGAGTTTTTCACAGAGGCACATTTATGAACAGGAACAAACAAGAAGACTGCCAATGCAAGAAAAGTACACAAGTAAGAGTACAGTTATGTTTGGTTATTACAGGCCTGGATATATGGAGGCAAAAATGAAAGAAAAAAACATAAAAACATGTCACGGTAAAATGTGCACATTAGTATGAAGGGTATTTTGTGTTTTTATTACCAAAGCTTTTATTTTATACTGAATTGGTGTAATTGAATTTTTCGAATTACGTGAACCAATTTTTTTTATTATTTTTTTTGTACATCCAATCAAGTAAAAATATTCATTGAATATAAATGATTTATTTATTTATTTATTTATTTTAAACACAATGCTTTAATATTAAGTTTGTACTGTTTTAAATTTCAGTGTATGAAAATACAATGCTTTATAATTCACTTTGTTACAATACAGTTGCTTTTTTTTTTACATTCAGTGCAAATAAATTAAATGTTAAAATTTTCAGTATCTCAAAAATCTCAAATTAATTTCCGGTTAAAACCAGATTGAAGCAATCAGGCTGATCGCTCCCATTGCTCCCCATAAGCAGAGGTTTCCATTCCTATTCCATACTTTATGCTTTGCTTTTTAAGAAAGAAGGTATACTTTTAAATGAATGGTTTAAGTGTGCGGGTTATAATATGTATGTATATTTACATTTAGGAATGTATGTAGCACCCCGAATTTATTTGCGCTGCATAAAAAAAACAAAAAACAAAAACTGTACTTTAACAAAGTGCATTTTTTTATATTTTATTTTCATGCACTGACATTTAAAACACAGTACAAACTATTTTTAAAAACGTATCTTTTGAGATACTGAAAATATTTACACCGAATTTTTTTGCACTGAATTTTAAAAAAGCAACTGTATTTTAACAAAGTGAATTTCAAAACACTGTATTTTCATTTAAAACAGTACAAACTGAATATTAAAGCATTGTTGTTGTTGTTGTTGTTGTTTTTAAATCATATTTATGTTCAATTAATATTTTTACTTCAGTTCACATAATTCAAATGCAAAAAATTCATAAATTCAGTATAAAATAAAAGCTTTGGGAATAAAAACACAAAATAATCTTTATATATTAGGTATGTCGTAAGTATTCAGGTCACAATATAATTGTAAGAACCAAAAAAATTATAGCCGTGACATTTTTAGAAGCAAATGTAAGTATTTTTTGCCCAAAAATAGACATGAATGGTAAGAACTTTTTTTTTTTTATCTGGCTGTTTTAGTCACATTTGGCTTTATTTTCTTTTTCAGAGAGTTCAGTTTTGTAAAGCCGGTCACAAAATTGAAAAATAGTATGTGTCAGACCACACGGAATGAAGGAAAATTAAAGATTTTACTGTTGTTGTTGTTGTTGTTGTTGTGTTGCTTTTAATGGCGGTTGGCAGCCGAAAGGTGCATTTACCACCACCTAATGTAGGTGTACGTCATCAAAGTATGTTTGTGTGTTTCACACATACTTTGTGTATTACTTTGTGTATGACTGATTACAGTCTCAATAATTGTGAATAATCGTTAAATTGTGATGTTTTTTTCCTCACAATCTTTGTAACGCTAAAATGTGATACGGTGACATCCCTATTACATGTCTGTGTAATCCCTCATTCGTCCAGGAGTGTTCCATTGTAGAAAAAGATTCAGTTGTAGTCATCTGGACTCCGTTTTAGAAAAAACGATGCGTTTCGACTCTCATCCAAGAGTCATTCTCAATCTGTGAAACAAGTCTGAAAACTCCTGTTTATATCCTACTCTGTGAAAGCCCTGCCCACAGGGCGGGACCTCCTGATAATGGCACACTGAAACTTAACTAGGATGGGCCTATTGTTCCCTGGTATTTGGCTGCCTCACCTTGAGTGCCTGTTTAGCATTAGAATGCCCCGGGCGTCTCCAGGGTTTCAGCAGACCATTATAAACAACTGGAAGGTTGAATCTTAAACCTCCATTACGATTTAAGGAAGGATTCTCTTTTTAACAAAGATTGCCCCCTTAACTCCTCTTTCAAACCATCTTTTCTCCTTCAGGCTTTGGATTTAAATTCTCGAACTAGTTCTAAGGTTTTTTGCCCAAAATTCTTAGAAACATGTCGTTGTAATCCCTCATTCGTCCAGGAGTGTTCCTAATCCTTCTCACTATTACCATCATAAAGCAAGGCAAGGCCAGTTTATTATAGAGCACAATTCGTACACAAAGGCAATTTAAAGTGCTTCACACAACAGGGAAAAAAAAATCTTTAAAATCACAAAGACATGGCAGAATTGTTTAAGACATAAAAGGGAAGGGTGCAAAGAAAATCATTTCAGTCATATGCACAGCCAAACAAAACCGTTTTGAGCTTACATTTGAACACTGCCAGAGTAGAGGCCTGTCTCACATCCTCAGGAAGACTGTTCCAGCTTTTAGCTGCATAAAACTGAAATGTAGATTCCCCATGTTTAGTCCTGACTCTGGGCACCAGCAGGAGGCCGGTCCCTGAGGTCCTCAGAGTCCGAGATGGTTCATATGGCACCAACATGTCCGAGATGTACTTTGGTGCTAGGCCATGGAGAGACTTGAATACAAGCAGAGCTGCTTTGAACAGTATTTTGCTTAGCCTGTACAGTCCCTGTATGCATAAGACTACATGCATAATTCAGGCTTGTTGAACTAACTTTGGATAGGCAACAACCTGGCCTTTGGTAGTTCACGTCTTACATCTTAAACTAAATGAATGTTTGGCTTTGGGGCAATGGGACAAACAAAGCGACCACAACCCAGTCCCTGCAACGACCTCGAGTTTTGTGCAAAACTCTACAAATGCCAGCAGAGGGCGGCAGAGGTCTTGCCCTCTGTCGCCAGGTGATTTGTGGCGCAGTAGGAATGAGGTTAAAATCAATAGCAATTTTATCTCTAAGGAGTATCTTGACACCGAACTACGTGTATTCAATACTTTCAGCTGTGTGTGTGTTTTAAAAATATCATATGTTTAAACTTTTGGAGCCAAAATGTGTAATTTTCTGCTGACAAAAATGATTGCGATTGAACCCAAGGCTTCAACTGTTTTTGCCCTATTCTGCAAGTCCGTAGATATGTAGTAAATATTTGTAAGACGTCTAATTTTGTATATTGCTTTTATCTATATATTTGGTTTGTTTGTTTTTGTGCATCTACCACAAGAAAAGGGGCTTCGTGTCCTTCTTAGCCAGGTCACGCAGACAGTGGAGTAAGACCACCAGGTCATTCTGGAGTTTGAAAGGAGCCGTGGTTTCAATTACACTCCTCAAAAACTTCGGATTGAGGAAGTCCTTTGCCTGTAAACTCCCTTCTTTAGGCCTCATCCTCAAAATGCCATAAGTGTTGACGACAAATTCAGAAAACTGAGGATGCAGCGTGATCTTGTATCCGTTATGACTTAGCGTTTTCCTCATGTTTTCATATCTCTGGCTCAGGTGATGTCTGTAATCTTCATCCACTTTTCCTGTCAGAGGATGAGCGCTGGCCTGTGGAGGGAGTTCACAATTACTAAAAGTGCACTATGTAATGTGTCTGGTGCTTGTTTCCATGGAGATGTTGTTGCATCGCCCAAATTGCTCCACAGTATGGCATTAAATGCATGTATCTTGCATTTATTAAGTGTTTTTTATTGCTTTAAAAAAAACAAACTTGGTAGCGTCACCTTCTTGCGTGAAGATGTTTACTTTAATGCCATATTTTTCTAGGTAGAGCAACTCCATCGCCATGGAAACAAATCATACCCGCCATCAGAAAAGTGTACATTTTAAACACAAGATTAACCAAAATAATGGCCAAAATGAATGTGGTTGGTATGTAATAATATTGGAAATGTTGTTTGGAGGAGCTGTTTTTAAAAAAAAAACTGACCAAAAGGACAATCACTTATTGTCTAACCTTACAAACAATTTGGTTTATCTAAATATTTCTGCACTTTTATCTACATTGTTGATTAATCCAAATGTAGCTTTTACTAACATTTTGGCATATTTCTGACTGATTACAACAATATTCTCGGATCATTGTCATCAGGAGAATACAATAACATAAAATAAAATACATCATATTTCAATTTGAACAGAAGTGAAATTTCTCACCTCAATAATCTTGCAGGGTATGTTTGTCAAAGTGTACCCATAGAAGGTTTTGTTACTTTGGAAAATATGGGAAAGAATCCTCCTGTCTAATTGATAGGCAATCTCTCCAAGCAGCCGTTTAGCCAGTTCTGTAGAAAATGGAGAAAAGGAAGTTATTGTACAAGAGTAACAAAATAAATAAACATACAATGTCCCTCAGGGGTAATAGGTCATTTGATTTTTGAAGTCGTTGTATCTGTCACAGTACAGTATGACTCCAAATATAGACCACTAATGAACTTATTCCATATAAAGTTGGAATTCAAAATCGATTTCATACCCATTAAAGTTATTTTAGGCTTTTACCAGTCTTACTACGGAACTGAAAATGCCCATTCAATAAGAGAAAAACATCTTTAAAAGGTTCAGTGACTATTTGTAAACCGTTTGCTCTTTGACTGTCCTGGATGACAGCACTCACAGACAATGAGGAGATACAATACCATCAGAAAGGCTAAAACATGGACACATCTGTAACTCGCCTTTATCTCCCAGAGAGTCTTGGCTGGCAAATCCTGTGTCTTTATTTTCCACATAACTCGAGCTCTCCAAAAACATTTTTAAATTGACTGGAGATGATGCGCGATGCGGCTGCAAACCCAGTCTGAACTGCTCCTCGCTGACGGGTTGGTCAGATGTTCTTGTGGGACCAACTAAAAATACAAAAAGAAACAGAAGGTAACGGAAAAGGAGAAAACAAAATGTAAAAGACTTTGTATGAGCAGTTAATACAACGTGTGCTAGTTACCTGGCAGTGTTGCTTCCTCCAGAGAACGGCCGGTGATCCTCTGCAGAGTAGATGATAGATTTCTGTTCTCGCTGAGTAAAGTTTGCATAGCTCTTTTAAGATACTCGTTTTCACGCACAAGTGCTTCATTTCTTGACAGAAAATCGTCCATGTTGGCTCCGTTTCACAGCAATCTAACCCAGACAAACATTTGACAGTGCATTATTCAAATCAAATCCACACAGCATTTTAACATTAGTTCTTGTGATTTGAACATGGAGGCCTAATCACTTCAAATGTAATAAATGCATAAATAAAAACAAAAAAATAAACCGACAGACAAAAAGTCATGTTTATGTTTTTTATGTCTTAAGTCGTAAGACAAATTGGCAAGATGTTATTGGTGTCAGGATCAACACATAAAGTCCGACTACAGTGTAAATGGATTCACTCAGATCTGATTTTTCTTCAGTTCTTCAGGAATGCTCTGTGTGGCGCTGAACATAAAGAGGCATGATGGCTTGAGGGGGCTTGAACGAAAAACAGTGACTTGACTTGACCCTCAAGACCCGGTGACTTGGACTTGCTTGTGACTTGGACGTTATGACTTGAGACTTGCTTGTGACTTGCACATAGGTGACTTACTCACACCTCTGCAAAATGGTAATTGTTCTTTATTTGTTCTTTGCCTAACTCTGTTCGTTGAATGACACGGAATGGAAACAAGAAAAACTAATTTAACTCAGTTCTGGCCAGAGCTGTCACTTTCTCTTTTTTTAACTGTATGGCGTAAAATACAAACTTAAGACGTACAACTACAGTAGGTGGCGGTAATGTGACACTTTATGGATACCAACCGCCATAAAACACCAAAGAAGAAGAAGTTAGACGGACAATTACAGTAGGTGGCGGTAAATTCACCTTTTCAGTTGGCTGCCAACTGCCATGAAAAGTAACAGAAGAAGAAGCCACACTCAGAATCTAACTTTCGAACTTGCTCTGCAGCTGACCGCTCCTGTGTCGATTTAAAGCATGTGCGTAAAGAATGCGTGTGCATAGGATTCCTTTTCTCTTTGATCTCATGGGCTTTGACAACAGTGAAACAAACGCAGTGGTCCAGAAAGCAGTCTGTGTGGAGGGGCCGGGGGCGCGGACAGTAGGAAAGAATAAAGTCTAAAGAATGACGGTAACACTATGGATACCAACCGCCATAAAACACCACCAAAGAAGAAGAAGAAGCAGTCTGTGACGTCGCGGACCTGCAGTGGTAAATGTGATCCACAGCGACGAGAAGTAACGCAAATGAGTCTTCTCGGTCTCCTTGAAACGCTGTATTTACTGCAGTGAAGCGCCAATTCATGAACCCTCAACAACATAGTATTTAAATAAGGCATACACAATATTCGCATCACAACTCCTCAATAAAACAAACATAAAAGAAATGATAGTGATAATAATGACAGAAATATAACAGAAATATTCAGTTGTTGATGGGTTCTTTAAATGTTTATCCGGTTTTGTAAGTCTTTGGCGACATGAGTCTCAAAGAAAAAGGGAGCCCTCTAGTGGCGCGTCTCTGCATGTGACCTTAATGTTTTCGTAATAAAAAACGTATTGAATAAACCAGTGGGAAAAAATACCAGTAAGAATTGAGAATACATTTTCTTTTATTTAACAAAATAATTGTTTTTGTTACGCATTACCAACAGCAAGGCATAAGATGACCTTGCTTTTAAAACATTAAGTTTCTCACAATAGTTTCACATACAGTATAAAAAGAATTGCAAAAGGATTAAGAATTTAGCTATGAAAAGCTAGGCTACAGAAAAGAGAAAAACTACATTTGTTCTTTATACAAAGTAAAGCTTTGTCAGGCTTTTGTGCTCCTGATTTAGAACAGCAGCTCTTTCCCTGAACATAAGGTTTTGTTTCTGAAAGGCTCATAATAAATACATAAATAGTTTAATTTAAAAGGCACATTCAGACTGAAATGCTGTGTCAAAATTAACATTTTACATACAGTGACACGACCCGGAACAATATGCTAAACTTGAGGTGAAATGAAAGCAAAGCATGAAGGCAACTGGGGCTGTTGCCTAGAGAATGTGGAATAATATTACATTATATGTCACCTCATTTTCATTATGAGTAAAATAATATACTAAACACTGACATTTTGTCTGCTGAGTCGGGATTAACACATTTGTAATTCAATACCCTACAGTACCAATGAAACCATATGTTTAAGATTGGTGCTATAGGAGAAACCAGATTTATAACATGGATCCTTAATTTTATTTTAAATGCTACAACTTAATTCAGCCGTTTGAGTCAACAAAACTCATAACTCTGAATTAAAATTCAATAATTTACCAGTTAATAAATATTAAATATTTTACATATGTACTGGTGATGAAATACTGCCCCCAGTCAAGTAAAATGTTCAGTGACTCTAGAGTAACTCTGGTAGAAGAGACAATCTGCCTCATCTCCTACTCTTTCTTCTAACTCTACTCCATTAACGCACATGTGTTTTACTGCATGCGGTCGGACTGGAGCTGCTGAGGCTGGTACTGGCTGAACGCTGCTGCAGCCCCTGGGGTGGCAGCTGCGGCGAGTGGCTGCTGCATGGCGTATCCGTATCCAGCTGAGGTCATGTAGCTGGTCGGGGCAGGAGACGCGGCGTAAGGATACTGCTCATAAGCCGCGGCAGCTGCGGCTGCAGCCGTGGCTGCCGCAGAGTACTGGGCATACGTGGCTCCTGTGTAGTCCAGATATGGAGAAGTGGCAGCAGCAGCTGTGGCGGACGCCGCGCTGGGCTGGACGTGAGGGATGACCACACTGGGCTGGACAAAGGCCTGAGGGTAAACATAGTGTGCAGGGATCCTGTGGGACGAACCAAAACACAGGGTCAAAGCAATGTTACGGCAACATATTCACCCTTGCAGAAACTAAACTGGTGAAAACTGAAATCAGGCGTCACAATACGTCAATCCAGTCCCCAGTTTGACACAGCAAATCCATTCATTAAAAAGTGAAAACCCCTACCTAGGAAATGAAACGTTAGCTAAGCAGCAAAACAAAGAAAAAGTGCAGCTTTTAATCCCAGAAGCACTTTAAATCTGTGACATAGAAGGCCATTAAGAGGAGCACAGGCAAAACCTGACCCCCAAAGAATCACTCCAACTGTCTTTGACACAAAATGCCGACTGCACGACAACCACCACATATCAAACAATAAAACTGATAATAAAAGTGGACCTTAAATTGTCCACACACTGTAAAAGCAACAGCACACATAGACATGCCCACACATGTTAATGACAATTCCCATCTCAAAACAATATTTTAACAGTCTGATATAAAAGCACCAATCAAGGGCAGTTAGAGACAGTTACTTGCAATGCAGTCAGTGGCGCTGCTGCCGCTTTTTATGCAAGTCCCAAGTTCTTGCTTGGTTGGATTAGGGAGGTTCCAGAAAGACACTGTGTTTTAAGGTTAGAAACATAAAAGCAGAGAACGTAGAAATAAAGTGAGTATAGACATCTATCAAGAGCAGAAACACTGTAGAACTCAAGCAAAGTATAAATGATTTAACATTTATTTGCTGGACATTTGGTGCAATGTCTCCACATAAACTAAACAACCATTCAAGCTACAGGCCGGTTTAAGTGTGTGTGAAACTGATATCTGTTTATAGGTAGTTCCTTTGCTTCTGGCACACATGCACCCCCACACAAACAGGCACATGCCAACTTGACTGACAAGGGAGGCTGCAAGCATGCTATTTTTTGCTCCCCTTGTCATCCAAAGGACAAGTTGATCTCTCAGCAGCAGCACATGACACAACACCCCTCATCTGTAATGGCCTGCTACACCACAAACGGACGAACCTTTTGGATATTTATTTTGTTTTATTCTGATCATGTTTGAGGAGGCTCGACAATAGAAACACTAGCTCTCTAGACGCAGTGACTCCTGTTCCAAAGAGTGTAACAGGAGCTAATTTGCATCATGTATAATGCAAACAGGGTTACAAAGTTTCAAGGTTTGTCCAGGTCAAAAGACATGTTTTTTCTTAAAGCTCGGGAACTCTTGTATATAATAAAATGTACACTAGCTGAAAGTAGGGCGTGGACAATTTCTAGAACGCCAAGTGCCGAGCTAAATAAAAGTGCTTTGTAAATCACTGGGGCACTTGGGTAATCCCCCCCAACGCGGTCGGCCAACCTGACAGACGCGTGGCTTGGCCCACCTGTTGTCCTCAGCCCAGTGGCTCTGTCTGTGCCATACATTATTAACCGCACTGAGTGACTCCCATTTTCCATCCGAATTTGAGAGGGTAGAGATCACTATAGCCGACAGCTGCTGCGTGACTGCCTAAGATGAATGTCTCCAGTAAACTTTTGAGTCTGACTATATTTAAACGATGATCAAATGATTTTTGTTTAGTGCAAGAATGAATAACAAATCTTCATGTCTAAAATTGGTCCAACTTGACTTCAGGTATCTGACCTTTAACAACTGTTGCTTCGGAGTATTTTTTTTAATATTTTTTCAACCCTACTCCATAGTTCCCTCACCTTCCAAGTCTGTTTTGGTCAAATTGGAAAGATGTTAATTATAGACTCGTTTCTCAAATACAGTAAAAAGCTTTGAGTAAAAGCAGTGGGTTAATTTTAAGAAACACACCATCATTGGTAAGAAACAAAAAAGGAACAGCGACATGCAAGCCAGTTTGGTTTTGTTGCAGGGGGACCCCTTCCTCATTGAAAAAACAAAAACCATAAAAAGTACCTGATGATATGAAAACAAGCCCCCTTTTGACAACAAAACACAATCAATGTAATGTTAACTGAACGCTTTGGGAAAACAGAATGAACTCCAAGCTAAAGCTCAAATCAATTATTAAAAACAGGAAAGAGAAATGACATCCCAAAGCAAAGTTACTGAACATCTGCCTATAAAACACTGTAAAACGCCCCGATAATGTAGGGCCCCAATCTCCCCCACTGCAAATAGAAATAAGCACACAAGTTAACTGAAAAACCACTTCATACTGAAAACAATGCACACACCAGTCTATGAACTAGAGGAAAACTGAAAAAGACTCCCATGCAGCTAGTCACCATTTCAGTGTGTTTGTATGTTTACAGGTAACACTTAAGCGCTCAATGCGGCTCAGCTATTCCTCAAATCATCAAGTCCCTTCTTTCATCAGCTATTTTAACCGTTACCGAGCCTGTCAGAGAGAGACAGACAATCATGAAGACAATGCTGAGGGCAGAAATACTGTAGTAGTGCATCTTCTTTGACAATAAACACTGAGGCACATGTCAACGCTCATGATCTGAAGTCATAGGCAACTAGATAAAAACAATTCAGTGATTATGACAAGTTGAACTGATAAACATTGTATTAAGAATTAACATTTTGTAAAATAACATACCCATACGGTCTTTGGATAAATGCAGGGTGGATCTGTGGAACACCAAATGCAAACCCTAAAGAATAAAGGACACAATGATGTGAGATTATGACTCCGATTAAAACAGGTAATGTAATGGTAATGCTGTTTCAATTGATAATGGTCACTGCAAAGAGGCAGTCACTGACCTGGTTGTATGACCCTGGGTTTAGCCCCCAAATAGGCCAAATTCACATTGGCTTTCCTTCCATCTATAATGGGGTTGGGGTCTTTGCAAGCTCGGTCAGCAGAGGCCCGGTCTGCCATAGTGACCTACGAAAAACACGTTCAACTCCATAAAATTGTAACAACAATACACTTAATTTAAAAAAAAAAAACAATTTTAACACAATGCATTTATTTAATCATAGTTTATATTTCACTATTCTTGCCATTGTTCTATGTTACGCCATATGGTCCAAGGAAATTCCAAGGTTTTGAATTTTGGTCCTTGACAATGGCAAGGACCAAAACTTTTTTTTTTCTGATTCAAATTCTTTCAAATGAAATTATAAATTGGGTCTAATGCTGGTTTATTCACACTGGAGAAGGACATTTCATTAGGTAAGACATTTACACAGCCTACTCAAGATTTTGTATTGCCTATTGATAGAAAATGCACACTGATTAGGCTCCATTTAATTTGAAAACGCTCATGTCGGAGCAGGGAACATCCGACTGCAGCAGCTGTAGCTCCTCTGCACTAGTCAGGTGTTCAGGTGTAAATAACCTTGAAAAATGTCAACTTACAAATCCATAGCCTCTGGACTTCCCCGTCTGTCGGTCCGTGATCACCACCGCTTCCTCGATGTCCCCAAAAACCTCAAAATACTTTCTGAGACTCGAGTCGGTGGTGTGATAAGGAAGACCTCCAACGAAGATCTTGGTGAAGGTGGTGTCTTTCTGTGCCGAGTGCATGATGCAAATTGGATGAATGTTTTAAAAAAAAAAAAAAAAAAAAAGTGTGAAATAAAGTTGCGAAGTGAGAAGAAGGCTGTGGTCGGTTGACGGAGAGAGCGCGTGTGCAGTGCGGCTCTGGGCTGAGGAGGAGCGGACACCTGTTGCAGTCTGAGGCCGGAGGTTTGGTCCCAGTTGTCAGTGTCACAGTCACAAAGCTCCACCCAGATCCAGGACAGGACCACCGGGCTGGCACCGGGCTGACAACTGTCCCACAGCTGCTAAAACACGGGTCAGGAGGAGAACACGGGGTCCGCGCGCGCAGGTGAAAGATGTCCTCATTTAAAGGCTACTAAAGAGGCACTGCGGAACTTTTCACCTGCTTGTCGCCGTGTGTAGGTGTAGTTACTTTAAATGGAACGTTCCACGGCATTGCAATAAACAAAGCCTATCACTATGGTGACAAGAGAGCAGGTTACGGGTCAGATCTGTGGACCCGCTCACAGGAAGATTTTTTTTTTTTTTCTTTTTCCTCACCCTGCAATAGAAATACTTCAAATTGAATAAATGCAAGATGGATAACTTCAATGCCATACTTTGGAACATTCTGGTAGTGTAGCCACGATACGATTTCGATAGGACTAGGCTTCATTCACAATGTCAATTTTGACATCACAATTCTAACAAAAAAACACAAATTAGATGTCATTTTCAAGTTAAAAATAATAGCAGTTTGTTTATTATATCTTGTGGTCTTGTACTAGTTCTGATAAAGCTCAAGATGATTCTAAAACTGTTCAGAAAAGGTCACATTTTGTCACCACGATAAATACAATATTGACTTGAAGCTGAAACAATATGCTCAGTATTTATTGTGTGCATCTTTTCTTTGCACTAATAAGAAACCTTTTGTTATTTTTTTTGGTATTATTCATATTTCAGCTGCGGTTCGTTTAGAATGGGTTTTACTGAAATCTTCTGCTTTTGAGTTATTGTGTCAGTGGCCGAAAGGAGATTCAATTTGTTGTGTTATTTTCTTTAAGTGGGCATTGCTAGGATACCCTTCAGCTGTTCTCTTCGTCATGTCTTGTTTGTCTGAGGTCATAAAAGCCTAAAAGTAAGTACCCTGATATAGCTGTCTTCTGCTGTTTTCCGCTACTTTGATCTTGTTTTTAAATGTAATGTAAAGTTTGTAGTCATTAATCAAGTATTTAAGAATATAATTACTTGACTCTCATTTTCAGTCTGGGATTGTGCAGAAAAAAAAGGTTCAGATATTACAGATAATAAATGATCAATCCAGAGCACTTGCATTAAACCAACATTACTAATATCAGTTTATGCACCAGTGTGTCCAAGCTTTGTTTACACGTTTGTGCTGTTTGTTATTGAGTCAGCTGGTCAGAAGCTAATCAATCTGACCCATGACACATTCCTGTCCACCCTTCAAAGGAGGGGCATTTTCACTCGCCTGGTGGTAATGGTCAACTGTAAACACATTTTTAAGAAGTTCAAAAGTAAATAAAACTGACAAAACAGATTTTAAAATTTCTATTCATTTTGATACAATATAAATACAATCCTGTACAATATAGTAAATATCTTCAAATACATCAATGTACAGCCCATTTTAGGGAGAGCAGCTTTTCTTCATTAAAGTCTCAGTTACTTACATTTACTTGTGTTCTTTTCTGTTCTCTAAAATACTTGATCCAGGATCAAACCCTACTAATAAAGGGCGATATTGCTTTTTTACGTACCACTTCAACATGTTACATTTTACAATAGTTTGTTTACAGATAAAATGAAGACAATCATACACATGATTTCTGTCAGTTAGATGGGTAGATCAAACAAAAGATAAAAACCTTTGGGCTTCAGGATATCCACTGGACTGTAGAGTTTAGTGTTATGATTGTGACAATGGTGAGGAGTCAAAAATACATTTTTGTTTTACACAGACACAACTGTAAGGCATCAGTAAATCCAGGCTTATTATTCAGCCAATGACAATAAAGAGATTTACAAGATAAGGTCCTATAGTCTTCCATTCAGCTCATTATTACAAGACAGTTAGAGCTTTCTGCTGATTCTTTCCAGTGCAACCATCACAAGGACAGGGACTAAACTATCCACAGTATAACACAGTATTTCCATAGGATTATTTAATGACTGCAGTCAAACACTGAAGAATTTTCAGATGTTAAATCCATCGGTATTTGAGGGTATGTGGCTTTACCCCTGTCAATATGGCACAAAGCTTTACACAGATTAGTAAAGACGTTCATGTTAGTACAATTCCAAAACAGCAGATACTGTAGAACCATAGTTCTTTGGTTGCCCCTGATATCTCATGTTGATGAATATAGCAATGTTTAAAAGCAGTAGTACATTCGTTTACATTTCCCAAAATGTCTCCAGGTGTGATATAAAAAATACTTTTAATAATTTTCCAAGATCGCTTGGACCTAAGTCCATTACTTAGTCCATAAGCACCCATAGAGTCAGATGAGATTTGCTATTAAAAAATATAGCGGTATAAAACTACTAAAGCATATGCATAGTATTTGTTGTGAATAGTCTTGAATATAACTCCAATAAAAGCACAAGTGACATATGCCTCAGAAAGCAAACATCAGAAGAGTGAAAGACGAGTTGGCTGACTCATGTCAGCCTGTTACTTGATCCAAGAGCCAGCCATGTCTCTGCGTTCCTGTCGGGGATCTTTTGGTCCTATCTGATTATCGTGTGGAGTTCAGACTCTGTGGACGGGGGTCCTCTGGTGAGACGAGATGGCTTCACAAAAACACCTTGGCCTGGAGGACACCGGAAATAAACTCTTCCCTGGACAGTCCCATTGTGCTTACCTTTAAAAGAAATTAACACAATTATTAATATATTATATGTACAAACACTTTACTTATTATATATTTTTCAAATAAAAAAATTGAACAACTGTCCAGTAGAAATCTCAACTGTTAATTATTTTATTCTTATAAAGACTAGTATTAGTTTGTCTCTTAATACAGCAGCAAGATAATTACAAATAGCCTGTTAAGTTTTATGAATGAACAAATACTAACCAACGGCCAAGTCCAGCTTGACGCCGATCCAGATCCCCTTGGCAAATTCCACTCCTCCAACATAGTGGACTGTTCCTCTCCTCTTGCCCACCCAAACCTGCTCCCCGGGGGCCATCCAGTCAGGCAGCTGGACTGGGGAGCTTTCGTCTCCACTGGAGTCTCCCGAGGGTTCTGCGCTGCTCGGGTTTGGGCTGGGACAGGGACTCCCATGAGGCAGGTCGCCCTGTGCAGGCTCACAGACCGGAGGCTGTCCTCCTCCACCAAGTGGTGAAGGGCCACAGGGTGGCGCTGTGGAGGATTTCAGAGGCTGAGATGGTGGGGCTGTTGCAGAGGACATGATAAAACTCTGAATAGGGCCTTTAATGCAGGATACTGGACTGCTTACTGATGTACAGCCCCCTATATTTAAGTTCGAGCATGAAACCTCCTCTTTCACTTCGGCTTTCTTCACTGGATCCCATGCCACTGTGAGTTGTGATAAACCTTCTCCAAGGCTGTCATCAGCACATTTAAAGTCGCTGAACTCCTGGCTGGCACTGAGGACACAGTTTTGAGGCACTGCCTGCTCCTTGTCTGTGATGTGAGGAATACTGATAGGTGAGGAGGCCGTATGATTTAGTGGATTAAAAGTATCAGTAGCTGTTTCAGTGGGAGGAGGCAGGTGCTGTGCTATTGCACCAACACTTTTACTGAGGGTGCAGTTTTGTCCAGAAGAGCCCATAGTGTCGCAGACGCTGGAGGAGCTGTTGAGGTGATCAGAGCTGGCGCTCAAAGGCATGTCTGACAGTGTGGCATTAGAGGCACTGTGGGAGAAGTAGCCACTTGTGCAGCTGCTTGTCGTGGGGCTTCGCGACACTTGTCTCTCTCCACTTCCACCTTCACATTGACTTTCTTTCATGTCCAGATGACTAGACATGGGTCCTTCTTGGCTCTCAAGAGTGGCATTATAAATATCAAAGTTAGCAAAGTCTTCAGGGATGTAATTCTGGCAGCATTCCTGAGGCTCCTGGTCCAACTTCTTTATGTCAACATCTGTCTCCTCTTCCTCTGAGTCCTGCTGATGAAATCAGCAGCAAGGTACAAAGAATTAGTTTAGTAATAAATTAATAATGAGTAATGTGTAATTTAATGAATAAACGGAGGCTTGTACAAAATAAATGATTTTATTGTCTAATGGTTAAATTTAAAATGTCACTATTCATTTTTAAGTCCAATCAGTGTAACAACACTTGGGCAATTCATTGACTGATATTTAAATGATCACAGCTACTTGCATTAGTCACTTAATGCATTGTGTAGATTACTTTATGTTTAAAGTAAGAAGTCAAGTCAATGAATAAAATATTTACACAAATCTTTTCCTCATAAGTTGATGTTGATACATTTTTTTAACAGCACAATTTGCACCGCATGGCCTAAGAGCTGAGGATGTGATGTCTGCAGCTCGTGTTTACTCTCAATGATCAAATTGATATATAATGTAAGGTAAAAATATGCTGTACTTAGAACAAAATACACATTCTCCTTTTGAGAAAAAACCTGAAGTTAGACCATTCAAATCATCTGAAATGACTGTGATTAGTTAAGCAGATACAAGTTTAGTATTCTCTCACATGGGGTAATGCTTCTCTGTGTATTAAAATGTGTGCACTGTAAAATTGCTAAATTAGTAAATTGCAATGAGATCTTTTTCTTAAATCGCCCTACTTACAGAGGGGTGTTGCGGCGTGCTGCTGGGGATGGAGGGTGGGATGGAGGAAGTGGGGGACTTGCAGTGGCCCTCACTGCCTGCCCGCGGGCGGGGCCTGGGGCAGTGGAGCTGTGCAGTGCTGTCCACACATGAGCGCATGCTCTGCAGATGGGTCAAAACAACAGCACACTCTTCACACACACAGCATGCATGGGACTAGGCAGGCATGTGAGTTAGTGTCATGCAATTAAAATGACAAAGCAAAATGTAACGTCACGCACCTCAACAGATGAAGACCGCACTTTTGTTTTTAGGTTGTATATATCATAGCACTTCACTTGAAATGCAGTGTTAGTTTGGCCAATTCAAGATGAATGAATTTGTAATGTCAAATCAGCATATAGTGTGTAGCGTACAGCATTACAGTCTGTAAGTGTAGCAGTTCTCCAGCAAGCCATTCCAGTCTGAATTGTTAATGGGACAATATTCATTTCTGAATTGTAGTTTTGTGATTTATGGAAATATAAATGTAATGGTTGTAAGTAAATGAAGATGAAAACATGTGTACACAATATAATGTAAAGTGCATTTATAGTATTATAGTACTATATTTAACGTACTTCTTGTCCTAAAAGAGGGCGATATTCCAGGGCTTTCTTCACTTTGGTTTCCTCTTTGACGGGCAGCAGAGACTTGAGGAACTTGCTGTGCTGAGGGGTGAGAACTTTAAATGGACTGGAGTTAAAGAAGCTGGGGCTGTCTGGAACAGGCCCTGTGTTAAAGACATATAATAAACCAGTAAGTTTCTATAATGTCATGACACAAAAGTTTGATTTCAGATAATTACCTTGGTTATCCTTGTCTTTCACGGGAGTTGTGCAAAAGAGGCCATCCTCACTGCTATCTCCACAATCAGGGGGTCCCTGAGTGGGCAGAATGATTTAAGCATTACTTTTGCAGGCACTGGGTATTTTCAGGACATTTGACTCTTGATGTACTTTTAAAAAAAATCTGTCCATGTTTACCTTACAATCTTCATCATCACCGCAAACAGTGAGGTCCGATTTGCTACACGATGTCTGCAATGAAATCAAAACATACTATTTTTCATTTGTTTGTTTAAGTAAGTAGAGATACAGTTGTTTAATATATTACATTTGGTGTGCTGGCACTCCTTCTTAAGTGTCTTCCCTTGGTGGCAAGAGCTTCCTTCACAGTCACAGCCTGCACAGAAATGCAGTTTAATACACAACATTATTTAAACAGTGTCCCCAGCTATTTGTGTGGAGAGAGAGGGCATTACCTGCCGAAGCCTCTCAAGGCTCAAAATATTCTCCACCTCCAGAATACCCCTGGTGTATTTCTCTATGTACGTTTCACCATCTTGACTCTCCTCGTTGTCCCCGCGTGCTGCCATGAGGGCCAGTGTTTCCCTCTCCTCTGGCTCCTCTGAGGCCTGTCCCACAATTAAAATGTGAGTGGCAGAAGTTCTTCAAATCAATACAATCCCAATTGGACAAACCTTTGGTATGTTTGAGACGATTTCATAGGTCACGCCACAGGTTAAAAGCGCATTCCTCAAAGACATTCTGCGCTTAAGGCTTTGAGTAAAACTCTGAAAGAAAAGTATTTTAGAGAAAAATCTTGAACTTTTTCACTGAAATAGCACGTGTTATTTCCTGTATTCACCTGTTTGTTGTAAATGTTGACAGCTATTCTCTTGCGGAGGACCAGCTCCATAGAGGCAGGGTGGCTGAGCTGCACAGTGGCTTTGATGATCAGGTAGATGCGCTCGTTCTGAGACGTGACTCTGTTCAGGTGCACCGAGTCGTGGATGGAGGAGTCCCAGGAGCACACAGCCAGCACCTGAGCAGGAGGGAATGGGTTAATATGTGTTTTTCTACTGGACAACACATGCATTATGTCCTTGAACATGAGGTCAGTGATTATTATAAGTCACCTTAGTCACCACTAGATGGCGGTAAAGTAAAAAAAAAAAAATTATTCACCTCTTCGTCACTGTGCTTGATGATAGGGAGGTAGTAGAACTGGCTTCCATGCTCTTTAGGCAGAATCGAGTTGACACCAGCAGCATGTGGACCAGAAAGCTGTTCGTTTATTGTCAAATTGTCAGCTGTGAAAAAGAAACATTATCAAACAAAGAAGCAAACACTTAAAACACTCACACTGTTAATACTGACTCACCATTTAGATCCAAGAAGAGAACAGGAATATGCGCTTCCATTCCAGCAGGCGGGGTCCTGCATGAGATTGACGCGACCAGCTGTTGTCATAACAATAAAACTTACAAATAACATCACATGTACTAGGCAATAATTTTACCAGTCAGCAGGCGCGCCAGGGATGCCACTCCCAGGTGCAGGCACCAGAACAGCATTTCTCTCTTCAGTCAGGCCAACCCACTGCTCGACCAAACGGGCTTCACGCTCAACATCCTCCTCCAATTTCTCTACACAGAAAAAGTAACACAACTATTAAAATATTAAAAACTCACACCTTACTCTACACTGCAGAGGGACTGACGACTTACCATGTTTGTTCATGATTTTCTTGATTTGTTCATCAAGATATTCCCTTCGCTTGATCAGAGCCTCGGACCATCGCTCTCGAACACAGTTAAGATCTTCCTCCTGGATTGATAAAAAGTAGCTTCAGTCAGTCTCAGCGAAACACAATATCTAACAGGAGCAGTAATCTATCAGAGTCAGAGCCAAGAGCACGCTCAGAAGTCATAAGACCACACAAGCTCAAAAAATCGACAACTTTGTCTTAAAGGTGCACTATGTTTTCTGGAGGGGGTCCGCCACCTGCCACTCTCCATGGAAATGTTGCTGCTTTGCTTGGGATGTACAATAGTATGACATTTAACATAACAAATCCATGGAAACCTTAACCTTGATATGTTCATCAATATGCTCTGTCCTTATCAAATATAATCAAATAAATAAATAAGTTCACAGTGTTTTTCATGCTATATTTGAGCAATAAAAACACCCATTATGAAATGTTTAATGCGATACAGTGGCGAACGCTACACCAGAACAGTTACATAGTGTGCCAGTTAAAAAAGGACGGATGTAAACCCAAGTAAATGTATCCTTGTCTCGACACCCAGTTTGAATTACTTCTCTAAATAATGTATTAGGCCACACTGTGTAAAGCTTGCTGACTGAATAAAGTCACTTCAACCATGCAAACTGTGAGAATTCATGCAGCCATGCAGTGTTTTTGTGATTCTTTGTTGAGTGACAGCATTAGTAAAACAACAAGGGAGGAAGCAGGACCCCTGATGAAACAGTTCTGACTTTGGTTTGAGCATTTTGTGAAGAATGACTGGTGCGCTTGATAATAACATTGTTAGAAAAAACATCCACATGTGCAGCCGGTGTTTAATCAGGCACTCCACAAGTTGGCAGAGACACTACCAGCTGCTTTTTACTCAGCAACAAAACAAGTCTCAAACACACGCCTATTATTTGTTTCATGCTGCAGCGTGACCTAAAGGGGCAGTAGCAAGTGGTACCTGATAACTATCCATATCGTCTTCAGCCTCTCTCTGGTAGGAGAGAACACACTCATTTAATAAAAGGAATCAGAATGAACCAAGAAAGAAAATACTCCCTGAAAACTATTGGGCAAAATATATTTCATTCATAGACTTTGCTATTTGCCAGAGGAAGGTTCTTGACTAGAGTGACAGATCACAGACAGGCCTGTCATGATAATTATTAGATTGACTTCATTCAGTCAATTGTACAATATTTTGGGTTCAATATTTATTGCGTGTAAAAAAAATTTATTATTCTTGTGTAGTACAATGAGATTTGAGCTGCAGAGGATCAAATAATTGACTTCTATGACTAATAATAGATACTAGCTAGATTTACAAAAAGGTTTAGTGGGATTATCTTGCTTAAAGTTTATTTTGTTGGTGGCATAATTAATTTTTTTTATCCTTTTTAGGCCTAATTGCTGAAAAATGCATCACAGATAAAGAGTTGTGACTGTGCTTTGACAAACCTGGTAGCTATCAAGGGGTCTCTGCAGCCTGGTGGAGCGAGCAGACACACAGCCGATGGACACCGAGAGCACGGCCTCGACGAGCAGAGGCAAAGTGCCCGAGTTCTGCACTGGTTTCACACAGACCTGCAGCCGCCTGGAGTGTCCCTGTGGAAAAGAGTCCCTCACTTTAACTCCAGCAGCGACAGTGGAGTCATTTCAGAATAAAGCTGTTGTACCTGTCGCAGTTGGAAGGCCCCTCCGGTGCTGATTTCTTTAGCCGGAAGCAGCTCCACAGACGAGTACTCTCCCTGCTCATTCAGTTCCTGAATAGACGTCCAGAGCTCAATTCTGCGAGACACTTCTCTCCACCTTCACCAAATAACAGAAATTACAAATATTGGGCTGAGATTAATGAGGAATTTTAAACTGTCTCCAACATCGACATTTTATTTGACTTTACAACTATGTATTAAGGACGTGAAAGTTCAACGATGGAAACAATAGATGGATAACTGGAATCTTTTGACAGCAGCAGCAAAAAAAAAAGAAATGGGTGACAAGGAAGATACCAACTACCAAAAATTGGACTGAAACAGCATTGTATATTTATAAAATAGAAAAAAATAAATGACCAGACAGACAATGACATTAGGAGGCATATTCCACAACTAGACTATTCTTATTCTTTTTGTCTATTCACTTTGTCTTGTTCTGTTTGTTTTTATTTCTTGTTATACTCAAATAAAGAAAAATAAATGTCTACATGGGGAGAAGCTTAAGTGCAGACAAAACTTGTACCTGTCTCTAAGTGTTTGAGTTTTCGCCTCAAGTCCTTCTAACTCCCAGGGTGAACGTCCATTCCCAGCACAGCGGTGGCCCCACACTTCTATGGTTAATGCGCCGTCAGATATGAACTCCAGGAACTCATCTGTCACATGCACCACAAAGTCCTGGACAGAAACGTGTCACTAAGTACTTGGAACTCAGTGTAAAATGCAGCTGCTGTAGCGTATTTTTACCTTGGTGTGCTCAAACTGCACTGTCAGTTGAGCGTCTGGGCCTCGGGGCTGGTGTCGGTCCGGGCTGACCATGGGAGGGGCCACAGTGGGCTCGCCTTGTTCCCAAAATGTGTACTGACAGAACACAAAGTGCGACAGGTTGAACGGTAGACCAGTGGCTTCTCTAATTCTAATCTGTGAAAAACAAAGAAAGAAACACATTGCATTGGTTTTCCATCAGTATCAGAGATAAATCAGATTCAAATGTGGTTCATTCTAACACTTACCCTGCAGGTTAGTCTCTTGGCCATGTGAACGATCTCACCATTTGTATCCATGACCTCAAAGCAGGTACTTTCACTCGAGTTTTCCGATGAATCGTCTCCCCCACAAATGCGCTCTGGTAAAGCTCCACTGAGGCGCATTATTTCTATGTGCAACCGGCCAGCGACCTGTGCATTTAATTAAGGAAATTAGATCAAAATAATTGTGTTTGCTGCTGTGTATTCGTAGGACACATATTCTGGGTTTTTTTCTTTTTTTTCTTTAAACATACTCTTGAGTCCCTCGCTTCGGCATCTCATGTTTTAGAATGTAAAATAATGTGTTGCGCATTCCCTTATCAAGAGTTGAGTTATAACTCCATCTACTGGCAGCAGAGGGAATTACAAAGCAGAGATAAACAAAAGCTAGCTTTCCCCTGACATGCTAATGCAGGCACGTAGTTGTAATGAACGCGATTTGAGGCTGAAATGGTCAGAACAAGTCTGGCAATGAGTTATGGACTTAAAAACGCTGCAGAAGATCTTGGAGCTCAACCTATGATGTCACAAAACTGGGACATTTTAAACGCAGTGTTTTCTAAGGCTCAGAAGGCTGAGGACTTAATGAACAGGATTTGTTATCAAATGAATGAAGCTAAAGACAAATGCGGGTATGTTTTTGATGAGTGAACAATGTTATAACATGGCTAAAAGCTCAAAAAGGTCAATTTTGCTTCATATGTGTCTGGAGCTTGTGAGCTTACCTCTCCCTGCTGGCTGATGATGGGCACAGCGTACTGTAGTTTAACGTCGTGGAAAAGGCACTCGAGGAAGATGTTGGCTACTCCGATCAAGTTGTGATTCTCTTGGGCCTCATAAAACGGGTCACGGTGTTTGCTGTTTGGTTTTGTACACTGGAAAATATACAATTGTTAATTGATTAAAAACGTTCACCTATTTATCTTAATTATATTTATCTATCACCATTATTACCTTCTCTGCTGTGCCATCCTTCCAGTCCCTGTAGTGGTCCCTCATGTCCACCAGTTTATTCTCAAGCTTTTCAATGGTCCACACTTGGGTTCCCTTCCCTTTCCTCCGCACCTGAATGGCTGGTTCGCTGACTATGGCTCCATGCTATAATAAAATAAGTCCCAATTAACCACAAAATCTAAAACTATTACAAATCATGTAAATGACATTCCAATAGGTGTGATTTACCTTCCGATTAGCACTAAGGTTGGCAGCAGGAATTTGAAGAGTGACTTGGTAGTCCGTCAGTTTCTTCATCTCTTCAGCCAGAAAGTTTGCTTCTTGCACTAAAGCGTTGGCTTTCACAACTTGTTCCTGAAGTCGAGAAAGACTTTGGCGAAAGAGCTCGTCCCTGTTGCAAAAACGGCACGTGTAAAGCAGTGATTATTTACATTTCTACATTTCTACACAAGATCAAAACAATTTCTAAGCCGTTTAAAAAAAGCCTTTGTTTTCAAAGGTAAAAAGTTTGCATTACATTACATCATTACACTGCCAAAGCGTGCAATAGTAAAGAATTATGTCAATTTTACATAAACAACTGATAGAGAAATGTTGAATGAAAAAGAAATATATTAACATAAAAATGAATGTATTAATAATAAACAAGCCAAAGTAAACATGCTGACAAGCTGAGTTCACCTCTCCTCTGTCCACATGCGGAGTTTGCTGTGCTGGGCGGACGTGGGGAACATGAGGCGCTCGCTGCTGCTGCGATGATGCTGCAGGGTTTTTCCGGGGGACAGCTGTTGCCGTAGCGACTCTAGTTCTCGTTCATACATCATCTTCTGCTCTTCCAGCGCCGTCCTCTTCTCTTCCAGATACTGCTTCTCCAGCACCTGCACCACATTCTGCGTCGGGTCTGGACACAAACGCAGCTTTTATCAGAAACTTTACAGACTGATTTATTTCCTAAATTGAGTTTAGGAAATAAATCTTAAGTTCAGTAGCTCTGACTAGTTAGGATTTTTACTCTTGTTAATACATTACTTCTTATAGGTTAAGACAATGCAATCCACAGGCAAATGTTATAATTACTTCACTTTAAATCCAGATTACTATCTCATTGTTTCCCATTGATACAACAAAATAAAAGCCAAATAAAATGCGAAAAGGATTTAGATTAAACAGAGTTTATAACTAACAGTCAAATAATTTCCACGTGCCACCATAGTCTAGACTCTAGGCAGCAATCTGATTGTAACTACTTCATTTTTGCATATGTTGTGCAACTAAAGATGAGCGATGATACCGTTGTTTCCCAGAGTCTTCATGATAACCTCCATCTGAGCAAACTCGTAGCTGTAGTCCTGCTCTGAAGACGCCTCACTGGCTGTTTCCACATCAGCTTCAATAAAACTCTCTCGCGGAGACGCTCTTTCCAGATCTTTCAAACGGTCTCGTCGCTTTCGTTTAGGCAGATTTATCCTACAATTAAAATCAGCGTTATTACATAACATAAAAAACATTTAGAGACTTTATGGCCGAAAACTAGTACCTGAAGAAGTGGTTGTTGCCCATAAGATTCGATTCCTCATGCCACAGGTGCACCAACGAGTCAATAATTGTTCCATTTACACAGGTCCTAATAGAGTAAACATATAAATCATATAAAAAAAAAACTGCAAGTCAATATATCTACAACAAAGGAATGGCGATATGAATTGATCATAATTTGGTCTTTATTTATTTGACTTTAATTATTCATTTCCTGACTATAAATAACATAGACTCTAATCATTGCCATTTACCAACCAAAAATAGTACATTTCTGTCTGAATTTTGCCCCAAACCATGTTTTACTGAGTTCCCTTTTTACTGAGGATTTGGCTGTAGACCAAGCTGATCATTAACAATTGGAAATTACTGAAGCTCAATTTCGATTAAAGTTCAAATAATTGCAAAGCCCAATTCTAGAAAGTTGAATTTGTTTAGGCAGACTTAAAACATATTGGGCCGTCTAAAAAATATAGATCTGGTACATTTAAAAAAGATTTGAGTATGCCTTGTACCTAAAATAAGATACTCCTTTATTGTCTCCTTTTACCAGAAACGTGTTTTGGGACTAAGGGTTGTCAAAAGTATCCAAACAAAAGACTAATGAATACTGAAATTATATCAACACTACATACACATTTTATACAAGAATGATATTTATAACTTAAACAAGACAAACGTACCTATCCTGAACAGTTTTAGAGCTTTAGTATAGATAACATCGATACCATAAAAAACTGTTGTGTGAAAATGACTATGTGTACAAGAAAATGCTTTTATTATCATTGTGGTATCGATATCGGTATTGAGTATCAAGCCATTCATTAGTTTGAAATTTCAGTTGTCACACTACTGTCATTATGCATGAGACACTATAGAGACACTATGAGACATACATACTATACTTCCAGCTGGCGTTGTTGCAGCGGCTCACCTTGCATTCTCGATGGCATCAGGGTGACGTCACCGTCTGGGCACAGCTCCAGGACACAGTGCTCTGGCTGAATTCCCGATCCCAAAGAGCTGGATATCCTGGGATGTATCTGCGCCAACACGTGTGCGCTCCTGTAGACAACTTAAACTATGAATATTTAACATTACTAATGAATTATTATATAGTCTTCTATATAAGTTCACTTTTGACCACACATAAATATTGCTTTAAAATAACTGATTTAAATGATTGACACAATAATCCTCAAGATATGATTTTTAGTCGCTGGGGCAGCAACAATTAATCCACTAAATCCAGTCTAGCCCTTGATAATCGTAATCGTTATCTAGTCTACACAGACATTAAATATGAATAAACAAAGAATGTATCTTTAAATAAAATGTAAAGAAAAGCACACTTTTTCACAACTCATCGTCTTTGGCTCAGAGAAAAGAAAGAGAAAGTTGTTAGGTTCACCTCCAAGAGTCTCGCTCTAAAACCGTACAAATCAAGTTAGAAATCTGGGTAATAATGGACTCAGATTTGAATTTTAACAGCCACGTCAAATCAATAACATCAGCAGCTTTTTACCATCTAAAAAACGTTGCCAAATCAAAAGTATAGTGTCTAAACCAGACTTGGAGAGACTTATCCATGCGTTTGTCTTCTAGTAGATTAGACTACTGTAACGGCCTGCTCACTGGCCTCTCCAAACGAGCTGTAAAACAGCTGCAGTACATCCAGAACGCTGCTGCTCGGTCCTGACCAGAACCAGGAAGTACGATCACATTAGTCCTGTTCTCAGGTCTAAATCAGGCTAAACATGGTGACAAAATTGCTGTTTCAATTTCATGCAGTGAAAATGTGGAACAGTCTTCTTGAAGATGTGAGACAGGCCTCTATTCTGACAATGTTTAAATCTAAGCTAAAAACAGTTTTGTTTAGCTGTGTGTATGACTGAAGTGCATATGACTGAAGTGATTTTATTTGCGCTCTTCTCTTTTATGTCTGAACCCGTTTTGTGATGCTGCTAGTAGCCATTGTATCCATAAATCAAGCTCAAGTCAAGTATGAAACCAAAGTAAAACAAAGACTTCATAGAAAAAATGTGCGCCTGACTGACACAGCACTGTTAAATAAGAGGGCGTTGTAAAACAAACATCCCGACTTCTGGAGGATGTCCGACCCTGCAGAGAAATAACGCTCTTCACAGCCGTAGTCATTCCACACTGATATGCAAAGCACGTTTGAAACAGCAGAACAAAAGTCCGTTGTTCTGCTGACCATACGAGCCTTTTCTCACATGCATCTGCTCAAACAATCTCAGGGGTGACTTTATTTCTCTCATTTTGAAAAGCTGCTCTCTCTCTGACTGTAATCTGTTCCATAAATTACATTATACCACGGTGGTTAAAACTGTTAAACACATGGCTCCTTGTTGTTTAATACTTCAAAATCACACATTGTTCATAATTTGTTGACACATTTTTTACCTTGTTTTAACCAGGAAACTAACAAACTCAGATTAAGAACCTACTGTATTTCCAAAAGCGCCCTGATCAAGAGAAAGCAGCAAATACCTCAAACAGCCGACATCTTTAAGACAAATAAACTAAACGAACAAATCAATGCTAGTGGTAATTTAAATAGAATTAGTCTAATGAAAATAATACTGAGCCTTTTTACAGCCCAATCATAGAATATAAAGATCTCATATTATCATTTTAACAGCACTACCTTCAGATAGTAGACCAGGAGCTCGTTCAGGGCAGGATCCGCGTTGAGATTGACTAGAAACGACTTGTCCTCGCCAACTTTAATCCCAGAAGTTTCCAGGGAGATGCCCATGCTCTCCAGCTGCTTCTGTCGCTCCTGTTGGAACAGAAAACTAGGATTTGTAATGATTTGAAACACCAAACATAAAGTAACTAAATGACTGCGTGCGTACAGTTGCGATCTCCTCTGTCTTTCGTAGTTTCTCTTCCCACGTCACGGTCATCTCCTGAATGAGCTTCTCCGACTCTTGCAGCTTGTCTTTTAGTTCAGGCGCCTTCAAGGACTACAAAGGGAAAAATCTTTTAACATTCTGTATAATAATAAGGCTCATAAAATGCAATCTTTATATCAAGTTTGTGATTAGATTTGCAGTAAATATATTAAAAAACAAGATTCAGTTCACAGCTTTCACATTTTACACAAAACCAAGAGCAATAAAACATAAGAGACACTGACATATGAACTGCTAAACTAATGCAAGAATCATATGGACTTCAGAATATTCTTGTGCAGCTCCTAAATCTCTGAAATACAAGATAAGCAGGTTTTATACAGAATTAAATTTTGTTATCCGCAGAAGACATTACATTTCCCAAATCTTTTAAATCTTTTAAGATGATGATTTTTTTTTTTTTTGATATTGCTATAACTCAAAATAACACAAAACAGAAACAAGAGATAGGAATATTTAAACAATTACACATAGTACTAAATATGTAGTCCATCGTGATTGTCCCATTTGGTAATTTTTTGTTGTCGAGTAAAAATTTCGGTCTACCCCTTGATTGTCGGTTCAGTGTGAGTCATCCAATTTTGTTTTTGAGCCAAAGGTATCCATTCACTGTGTCCATGGCAGTAGTTTTGAGACCCAGAAACATAGTTCTGAAGGTAATACGCATACCACCAATACCGAAAACAAACTGCAGTTCCCTATCTATTTATCCCAGTACAGTATTTCTGAACTACAGGACAGTCCCAAACACGTGATAATGACAATTGCTCCAGCAGCTTGTATTTTCCTGTGAATCGTGCACTTTGATGGGGTGTTCTGCGGTTTTAACAATTGCTTCAACAATTCCTCAGCGCTCCTAAATAATTTCTCAACGATTTGATGCAGCAGCACTCACCTCGGCCTGAGAGAGCTGAACTTTGAGCTTTTCCACCTCCTCCCTGAGCTCCCTGATAATTCGAGCGTTCGGATCTTCATTCACCACAGCATGGTTCACAATTCTCTTGGCCCGGTCGGCGTAACGTAGAGTTGACAGAGTCTCCTCGTAGTTGTCGGCCGCTGGACTCACAGTGGCAATCATGGCTGTCTTACTGTTACCCCCGAGATTGTCCTGAAATGAAGAGAAAGGATGTTTCAAAAAATATATATCTGTCAAGAGAATGTTCAAAAATGCTGTGAAAATAACCTTGAGTAGCCAGGTCAGCACTGAGTCTCTGTAAGGCACAAACTTTGCCTTCCCTTTTCCTGAGGACTGATCGGCCAAGGCAGAAATCACACATCCTAAAGTAGTCAGAGATCTACAGACAGACAAAATAACCAACATTAGCCATGCACGTACACAAATTCATCCATATAATTGTGTTTCTGTGAGAGCATAGTATTGTAATACATCCAGCTAACTGATTGTTGCAGATGCAGATGTGAAATTGCAGCTGTTTGGCCCTGGTTTATGGTTAATCTCTTGGTAACTGTTGCACGTATCCCCATTAAACAAAAAAGTGCAGTGTCAAACCGTGGGTGTATTATATCACAATTTATATTTTATCATGATTCATGTAGTTAGTGTCTTAAAATATATTATTAACAGGCAACTAAAGCCACCTGCAGGTCCTTAGAGATCATACTCCACTGCGACTGGTGAAATCTACTCAATCAGAGCATGGTGAAGGTTGACAAGGAGGAGCATCGAGCTGCATTAAACTGAAACGTACTCAATTACAATATAGCGATATTGTCAAAAAAAGCACACAGTATCGTCGCAGAGATCAGATCACAGATTCAAAACATTTGCCAAGAGAGAAATATAGGCCCATACTTTAGACATACATTTTAGACTCACAACACTAAACACATACTTGTTTATATTGCTGCCCTCTTTCAGCCTCTCTCCAGCAGCTCCGGTCTTGGACACTCTCTCGCTGCCCGCAAGATCGACCAAACTCATCTTGCTCACCTTCTCCCCTGAGTTCTGTTCACACAATAGGTCAGAGTTTGTTTTATAACATTCTTGACTGAAGAGGTTGAGGTATGGAATTCAGAGGTGTAAAATTAGCTATAGAAATACAGACAATGTACTTTACACCTACATTCATTTTTCATCAGCTCTTTGTGCTTCTTTTGACATGCCACTGAAAACAGTTCCACAGTGAAAACACTCACCCCAGACTTGAGATCATAGAGCGTCTGAGTGACAATAATACTGAAGACTGCGTGGGATCGACTGGACTCTTCGTTCATGTTGGTTGCAGCCACAGTCCGGGACTTGTTCCCCTCGGACATCAAAACCTCGATGTCCTGGACAGACAAAGCACTGTTGTTCACAAATACCTGCCACTTTATTCAAATCTTAAAACGCAATTTAAGAGCTGCCTTTGGAATAAAGCACAACTTCAATTAGAAGAAACAAAGACGTTGATGTTAATATTGTAAGGGTAAACTACAACTAGCATCTAATAATAAAGAATAAACGCAAGGAAAGCCATTAAAAACACACCTCAAAATTGGTCACAGCCAGCTGTGACAAACCGTCCACATATGGTCCCAGAACTTTGTGCTCCCGTACCTTCAATGACTGCCTACTCCTGAAAAGTATAAACATATGTTACACAAAAACAGTACAAATCTGCTAAATCACCATACAGTTTGTTTGCCGTGGCAAAAATATTTGAGTTATCAACTCCAGAACAAAAAACACATGTAGGTCAGTTATGTTGGACATGAAAAACCTCTATCTACCTCGACATTAAAGGGTTTACAATTTTAATAAATGAATATATATTGCACAGAATATAGTGCGATAACTTGCCTGTAAATGTCACAGTTGAGATTCAGGTATTGCAAAAAAAAAAAGTGAATGGACTGCAGAACCCATTTACACTTGTTTTCATTTCAAATGTGGTATTTTTTTATACAAGTTTTTTCCCAATATAGACAATATACAGTACTTGCAATTAGAGTATTTTGTCTATAATAAGACAGCATTTTCAGAAATGTTTAATGTAATCTCCCGAACAAGGGTTTAAAGTTATAATTCTGTCCTTTCTGGTTAGATTTATGGTCCATTCATGTTTTGTGCTTGACTTGAACCTCAACCAAGACATTCACAGTCACATTTGAGCACTTTTCTGATGCATTCTGAAAATATCGTCTGAATATTGTTCTCCAAATAATGCCAAGATATACATTTTTGTCAATAATGCCCACCCCTACTTGCTGTTCTAATTTTGTAACAACAATTTCTATTTTATCTTCTATACTAGGCCTTCTCCACATATGTATCTGCAACGATACATCTATGACACAAAGTCTGACACAGGTTTATCTGACTGCTCCTTTCCTCGCAGCGCGGCGTCACTAACATATGTGTCTGAGCAGCACCCTCCTGGATCACCCAAACCCAAGCCCCCACCCTGTGTACTCACCCCGAGCCAGAGCACCCTCCCCTGAACACCCTCCCCGACCGAAAAGCAAAGAATGCCCCAGTGTCAAAGATGATGCTAGCAGGAAATGAACAGGCAGCTCTTTCTCTTTTCTACCAGCTGCATTCTGTCCACAACCTATTTTATAAAAGCAGACACACGAGAGTCAAAAGAGAGATACAAATCGAACTTTTAAACTTAAATGTGAGCAAACTAAAAAACTGTAATGATAAGATCTTTAACAATTGAGTTGGAAAACATGAGCTTTTACACTTCAATGCTCCATTTCACACTGCAGTTTTGTTATACTTTTCCCATAGTTTCTGGTTTACAAATCAGTAAAAAATGAATGAGCATGGATAGTACATTCACACCTGGTTAATGTTTTAGATTCTCTTAGTATTTCACTTTTTTCTCATCATTATCATTATCTAGGGATGTCAAATTTGAGTGTATCGATTATTGTGAGAATAAACATTGCGATTTAACAATTATCAACAGTCAAATTCTAACTGTTCTTGTTTTCTTACCACATTACCGCTCTTCAATATGTGACCTGCTTTATGAAATCAAACTTTCTGAATGATCAATTTGACAAAAACAGCAAGATATAAAAGCATTTTACATTTATATTTACTTTTTTTTGCGGAAAGGCTGAACTGTAAGGACTTTGCTGCAAAAATTGTCACATTTCTTTTAATTGAAATAAAAAATACCTAATTTACATAAATGTTTCTTCTAAAAATGTCCTAAACGACCTAAATAATTACGATTATCGATTAAATCCCATAATCTCTATACGCACATATGCTACACAAAAATATTTATGAACTAGAGGTGTATTTTTTGTGTTTTTGTTGTTTTGTCCTTTTGTGTGTGATGTGACTAATGACACACATTTCTGAGATTAGGTCGGTGAGATTAGTGTTCATTTTAAACAGTGACACCAAAGAGAATTGACAAATCTAAATCTCGATTCCACGTACCCTTTGGGATCCAGCAGGTCGCGGACTTTCTCGTTGTAGATTTCCATGTATGAAACCTCCACCTTAAAATTGTGGGCTTCGTTCTCCTCTTTGTGGACCCTCTCGAAGAGAGAACAGCAGAGTTTCGGGATGAGGCCTGGCTGCTCACTGTTCCCCATCATGGAAAAGGATTTGCCGGACCCTGTGTGTGGACAACGTTTTCATTTTGTAATTTGATAATAATAATTATTTAATATAATATAAAGATTTTGAGAAATATTGTTTAATGAGAAAAATGCCTCAGGTCCTCGAGATATACTGCACTGTATACTACTGCTCCAACTTTTTTATTATTTTACAAATCATTTTATTCTAAAGATAACATTTTTGATTAATCAATTTGTTGTTTAGATTGCGGAAGGTTGCAAAATTTGACCCAATGAAGCAAAAGTGAAGCCGCTTGGGGAAATCCTGATGGAGGATATTTACGGATAATATAAGCTTTTCAACAGAAACACAAAATTTACATTTCTGCTCTGTCTGAGTCATGAATTGTATTTTCCGACATGATTTTAGTCTGTGTATAGTTTAGATAACAATTATTCGATTACCAAATTAGTTGATGACTATTTTCACACAAGAACAGGATGCAAGGTCAAGTAGTAACTTAAAGTGATGAGAAAAGCATGAGCATACAGATTTTGAAGAGGCAGGGAAAATGTCCGACGTGTTCACTCTCATCTCACTCTTCTTGTGTCTACACTTGTAATATTCAGTGTCTAAAAACTGAAACAAACTCCTATGCCACATTATCTGGAGGCTGTTTTACCTGTTTGTCCATAGGCAAAAATACAGGCGTTATATCCCTGGAATGCATTCTCAAGTATCCCCTCTCCAAGGCACTTGAACACGACCTCTTGACCTTTGGAGAGAAGGAACATCACCATGGCGATCACAAACAAAACCATTTATGGTCAATTCTGTTTTATTCAGACGATTTAGTGATTCCGCAATGTTGACAGAGGAGTGTCAGGGCGTGTATAAAATGATATTTCTGTGAAGAATCTCTCGTGTTGCCGACGCGCTGCCACTGAACTGGAAAATTGCTTAATGAGATAAATAAAGCCCTCGAGCTTTTCACGGAGCAGAGACATTACATTTACCTCACACGACAGAAGAGCTAACACAAATGACACTGCTCTGGTGCATGTAAATCTGCTTGGCATTAGGAGCAGTAAAACATCTTAGAAACAGGCTGTACAAACTGAAGCTGCAGCTGTTTGTTGTGCGTATACAAATGCAAATGTGTTGCACCTATATGATTGTTTGGGATAGTCATGAATACATTGAGGTGAACAGAAGTGTTTGCTTATTATTGGGCATATAATTGAATGTACTTAAAATGGAAATAATTGCATGGGACTATTGAGTTTCTGTTTCGCATTATGCAAAATCAGCCTGGTCCAGGCCTTCAGTACAAAGCTCTGAATGTTCTTAACATGGGCCATGGTCTGAGTGAAGCAGCAGTGACTCACCAGCATATTTAGGAACATTGGACTCATCCATCGACCAGAAACAATGGTCAAAGGCAAACACCTGTAAACAGAGCAAACGGCAGTCTTCAATAGGGATGTCCGAGCACAGGGCAATAAATACAAATTGTAAAAGTTATTATTATTGTTCAATTCATACTGAAAAGTACAAGGAAACTGTCTATTTTTACATAAAAAGAGTGATTAAACTCATAATTCGGCCCTAAATCCTAAAATCCACTCACTCAATACCTTCTCTTTTCTCCTGTTATCTAAATAAAATAATTAGTCGACTAAGAAAAAAAATGAAATAAACAAAGACACCATTGAGCGATTACTAAATGCTGACACTCTGAAAGCAATTAATCATTTTTCAATTATTAATCAGGATTATTATTTTCTTGAAGCAGCCAAACACAAGCTTGTACAGTATGTAAAATGGCATTGGCTTAATTGTTGGTGATAAACCCATAGGTCCAGTTGGGTGGCATCGTGTGGTTAATCAGCTGAACTTGTCTGGAACAGTGTATTGTTCATCGGTGCTTGTTAGGAAAACTGTGTGTGACTGTCTGCCCAAAGCCTCTGCTAACTCGGCCATGTCCTGTCATAGCGGCCGGAGCTAAATTAATTCATAAATCAGGGTCAGTGCTTCCCAGAAGAAATTCCAACACCCAGTGACCCTCGTCTCCACGGAAACAGACTGAAGCTGGTCAGAGCCGTGGAGCTGGATCTGAGCCTCAGCCGCAGAGAGACGCCCATTGTCTGAGGGACACCTGCGGCGGCAAGAAAGGATGTCCTTTTCTATGACTAACTTTAGGAACAGCAGATTCTAGCGATGTCACACTGGCTGTGTTCACATGCACACTAAACTTCTGATCATTATCTGATTCTGGAGTGATCAGATTATTGAAACGTCCTGCAAAAAATTACATCTGAGGACAGTGATCTGATTTCTCTCTGATTGTTCGCACCGGTGCAGGTTTGTGCAAAAATGGCAAACATGGCAACAACAAAAATGAAAGAGAAATGGTTAGACATTGAACAAGTTATTTTGAAATTCATGATACTTTGTATTCAAAATACAACAGGTACTCATGAATCCATTGATTTGAATCTGAAAATTTAAATCAAGAGAGAACAAAACACTGTTCAGCTCCAGTTAGGAGACCCCTTAAAAGGCCCAACGTGCCTGTCCCTGTTGAAATATGTGCGAGCGAGACATCAGGGTGTTGTCAGGAGAGGAAGCAGGGGGTCCAGGCCAACAATGTGCTCCAATACTGCCCCAAAGTCAGAGCCCATCCCTCTCTCTCTCTCTCGGCACTGACACGTTCACATGGAGCGAGCAAACTGCTCTCTCCATCCTGTCCTTAGAAACAGGACCACAGTAGCACAGGAACTACAGGAACTAGAGGAACTACAGGAACTACAGGAACCAACAGGAACCAACAGGATCCTGGAGCTAGTCACTACTTCAAAAGTCCTGTGGGAAAGTGCCGACTTCCTGTACTTCAGGCAGTTACTGTTTAATGTCTGGTGATGTAACTGCACAATACTAAATGACCTACACTGAAAAAGTTTACGTTCAGAATATTGTTTCATGATTTCAGTTTTTTGACTAGTTTATATTTATTTACTTACTTTATAGGACTAGATTTCTAGATTTGGTTCAAGGTATTTCTGGTTGTTTTAATACATTTGAATTCACTGCATGAACCAGAGATTACCAGATCCTTCCAGTCTAAAACTGCAACCCACATAAATACATCACATGATGAGAAATATTACAAACAAGACTTTATTTCAGACAAATAAATAGCAATTATGGGGTTTATGTTTTCCAAATAAATGTTGGGGATTTATATTATTTAATTTGCACAAATCATTATTATGAGGAGCTGACCCTCTGACTAGGGGGACCACCTACAATCTCTGGTCCTCACCCCCCAGGTTGGGAACCACTGACTTAGATGACCAGGTGCAATGTCCCACTTTTCTGATGGAGGGTTCATGGAGATGTTATCTCTTTACCCTGGAATGTTACACTGTATGACATTCAACTTCTCTATCTCCATGGAGACTTACAAGCCAGGTCTGTAGAATGCATGCTTTCAAGGTATTTAGTTTGCAGCAATAAGACCTGTTACTGAAGAAACGTGACATAGTGAAATTCATTACTCCACTGAAGTTTTTTATTGAAATTAGAAAATCAGTCAAAAATGTTAAAAAAAACTGGATCCAAACTTGTCAAAACGGCTGCAGAAGCATGATGGTTATAACATGGAGAGGTCAGTTATGAACAACATTATCTGTCACATAAAAAAAAACATACCTTAGGCTGTTTTCTGATGAACGGGAGCCGCCATTCGCCATAAAGGAGAGAAAAGAAAAACACAATTAGCAAAGAGCACACGAGACAAAGTCAGTGTTCTTGGGATTCAGTCAAGGTTACGGTTACTGACTTTTTCCTGCGACGGGCCCTATCATTAAGACTTTTGACCATTCCATTCAAACGACAATCATTTTCCATCACTTGAAACTCATGAATATATGCAATTCATAGAAGAAGAAAAAAAAAACACTGTACATTTGAATTTCTGTCCCCATTCCTTCCCTCATAGATTCAGTCATTCATTCCCCCTCACACAGCGGCATTTCCTGCTGGTGAGTATCGCTGTGATTAGGTTGATAATTGGAGCTTTGGAGCGTGAAAAAGAGAGTAGATTTAGGATTCAATGTCCCACTGACTCTGTTGAGTAAATAGCTCTTGTCAGTGGACTCAACAAAGAGGCCACATCAGGGAAACTGCACCAAGCAAACCAACTGCTGCAAGTGAACGAGGTACGAAGAGGTACGTAACTTAAAACCTGCCCAACAAGTTATCAATATTTTAGGTGTACAGCAGCAGAACTAGACTCCTAACCTCAAAAATCACTAAAAAAACCTAACTGCTGTGAACCTTTCAATTTGGTTTTGAGAACAGTACTTTAACAACAAATACCTGTTTTATGATACCTAAGCAGCAGTGTTGTCCAAAGTATCGAAAAAGTAGTACTCTGTTGAAAAAAATACATGCTTCTCTGCTCTATAGTTTTTTTAAGACATGCACAAAGATCAAGCATGTCAAGCTGCAGCGATTCATCTGGATAATTGTGACTTGTCAACTATTAAAATAACCGTAATCACATGTCGATAATCGTAATAATTTTCTGGACTATACAGACTCTAAACACATATGCCAAGCTATATCACAAAGACAGTGGCGTCATTAACTCAAAATGCCCCAAAAAATGCCTAAACTATTTAAGATTGTCTTCATTTGCAAATATTTGTATTCATAAAATGTCAATATGCATAAGAAATAATTGCTTTCTAGTCAACAAAGTGCAAAACTAATAATCGTGAGTTGCAGCCCTACAATTTTGTGCAAAAACATCAATGAAAGAGCAAAGAGTTTTTTACAAAGCGTGTTAACGGAGCACCAGTTAAGCCTGAACAGAGTATAATATAATGATAGTGTGACAAGACTGTGCTCTCATTTGGGTTGATCGTGTGACTTCTGCCTGTGACTCAGCCTCATGTTCTCCTGCTCTGGTCCGGCCCAAACGAGCGCGTCAAATCTGGGCGAGCGTGCACACTTAGTACTGTCCTGCAGAGGGGCAGCAGGCTCTGAGGCTCGTATCTACGACTTCCCCAAAGGCCAAGCAGAGGCTATTTTCAGACCGGACAGTTGCACGTTCACCATAGTGATCTAGTCAACAAGACATGCCATTGAAAGACTCCGAGAGAAACAGATCAGGCCTATGTTGCAAAATAAAAAACAACTGTAGATGTTTGTCTTAGTCTACTCTACATCTTTACAGTGCCTGCTTTTATCACATGTTTAAATGATCCTCCTTAGTGTGTTACTATGTTTCTGTTTAAGTTCATTTTTCTAATCTGCCAAGAACTCTGTGCTCCTGGCTGTACCGACGTTTGCTCATATAGTTGAACCAAATCTGTTTTGCCCCAGAGCAGATATATTGTAAAAGCAGCTTAGGATCAAAATGAGACCTCCGTGTGCTCTCTGCATTTAATTATAAAGAGTTTTATCAACCGAGAACCATGTTAGCATGCCAGTTGTTTACCTTGACAGCAAAACACCACTTTTGTCTTTAAAAGTTGTGAACAGAGCTTATAAACTCATTGCGGTAATAACTAGGATGTGAGGAATGTGTTAAGAAAGTGAGGAATGACTTTGGACTGCTGCCAATAGTTTAAAATGTATGTTTTTCACGTTTGTTGACAGTGAAAATCAGAGCCTTTAACACTACACTACTTATCCACAAGCCAAAATGATATGTAAGCCACAAAACCACATTTGAATTCTACTAATTCAATGTCCTAATTTCTGCAGTGACGCGTACCAAATGTGCCGTGCCCCTGGTTACACTTGAGTGTGACTCACATGTGGCACAAAAACGCCAGTTCATATCGTCACACAGTCGCTACATTCTCTTAGGCTCGAGAAGGCACTCGGGCTTTGGGCGATTAATACTCTACATGTGTCATCAAGCGTACTGACAGACGGAGGGGGTTTCTCTAGACTTGCGCTCACCACAGAACTGCAGCGACCCCCATTCCAACTGTAACATCCTCTAACTGTCTCCTGCTTCACTGTTTGAATGTAGAAAGGATAAATATGCAGACACACAATACAACACGGCTGCACATGATTGGAAAAGATTGCGATATGACTGTTTATTAAATATTATTACATTTTGATAATTCAATATACTTTTTACACAATCATTTGAGTTACTATGAAACTAAAATGTACAGTGTGTACCTTCATTTACTTATCAGACTTATCAAAGTAAAAAACTTAACAGGGACAAAACCAATATTACAGTAAATCCAGGTTTATTTAAGAATTAGTAAGCGTTTCAGAATGAGGAAAATATAAGGACTGGTGCCATAGCAATTCACAATTTAAAACAAAATATTATAGCTTTTAAATATCGTTGAAACCCATGAATATAAAAATACAAAAACACATATTTTCAGTAAAAAAAAAAATTCCTGTCAAATTACGGAGGATTATGGAGGACCTTAATTGTGATATATTGTGTGGCAAATATCACAGACAAAACCAAAGATGGGCTGCTTTATTAGACCTGTGAGTTATCTGACACAGGGAGTGGGAGAGCACTGGAATCCCCCTTGTGGTTGTGCAGGATTAAGGCCAGGGGGTTATTATGCCAACGAAATCGCCCAGAAAGCCTCCCACCAGATTAAACGGTCATCCCCCAATGATTCATCCAGTCGAACAGTGTGACAAATGTTCAGAAAATGTATTCAGCATTTCAAAAGAACGCCCCAAAAAGTTTTTCCTCAATATGACATTCTTTATGACCGCGTATCAGGTTAAAGAAAAAGCAGAGCCAGAGCAGAGCTTCAGCGGTGCCTGTCTCAGTGTGCGCGTGTGTGTGTGTCTGCGTGTGTGTCTGCGTGTGTGTGTGTGTGTGTGTGCAGGTGTTGGGTTGCAGCTCAAAGCCAACATCTCAAATGCTCGTCCAGTATGTTTAGCAGAGGACACGCTGCTCGACGCCCACTCGAGGCAGAGGTCACTGCTCTGCACTGACCAGGAGTTCTGCTGCTCCAAGCACACTGCAAAATCTGCTTTTACACGACATACAAGACAATGAGTATGTTTATCTATCATTATAACTATTATTCAGAGTCTTATATTACAATTGTGTTTGCTCTTTGTTGGTGATTGTTATATTATTGTATTTTTGGACACGGTTTCTAAGCAAGCAATTCCTCTGGTGGATTAATAAAGTTTGAATTCAAACAAAACAAGGCACCATTTCTACTTTTGTACAAGAGAATAAAGAGTAGACATTATTTCCATGCTCACAACAAAGATCACATGACCAGACTAAAGACCCCATTCCGGTCTGTGTGCCTTGCAAATGTCCAGTTGCTTATTTATTATGGCAAAATTACATTCTGTATTCAGTTGTCAGCATAACCGTTTGGTATCCAAGCAACAGCTGTGGTTAAAAGAAAGACGTATCCTAAGCTTTATGAGTCAAAGCGTCAACGTAAAAAGCCAGGCACAGCATCTCTGCAGTCTTTAAACGCAGTAAATACAACAACACAAGGCTCAGACGTATCTGTTAAGTTTCCATAACAAAATGTCTGATGTTCTCGAGGTCTCGTTTAATCCTCACTGCTGTTTCTGACGCCACAGTGCTACATTTTCAGACAGTGGTCACAGCTTTGCCAAGATTAATTCTGTTTTCAGTGTCAAACCAAAACAACGTACATGTTCATTTTCAGTTACATGAAGCGTCTTCCGCATTTTTTACAAGGGCACACGGCTTCTAAACTGAAACGTTTGGGAGAGAAGCTAAAACATACGATATAAAACTGTAATACGGTGATCAAATTTGTACCGCAGTTACCGCCAGGATCCATGGACTAATTTAAACTTTAAAAGCCTGAAACAAATGAGCACTAATGGGGTAAAGGCCACAGTTATGAAGCAGTTATATCGTCAATAATACTGTGACGTTATCACACATTTTCACTTTAATGCCATGATTTCAGGACTGTCTGTCTCTCTTTGATTCTAAGGAAAAGATATATTATCTAAAGGGAAAAAACAGTGTCCCAGGTCACATGTGCACTCAAAATCAGATCAGTGTCAGATTATTGGAGCTATAAAATTATTAAAATGATCTGATGATGATGAGCAAAAACATCTGATTACTTTCTGATTTTTGTCCCTCAGATTACTCATATCAGATTGTGCGGTTTGTATGTCATTTAAATCATCTCAAACATCCAGACAATTCGATAACAATAACTTTTTGATGTGCACGTGAACCAGCCATGTCTCAGAAGATCATTGCAGTCTAATAAAAACGGAAAGACATCTTCTATAACCTGTCGATTGTTCATTTAAAATTGAAGACTAGTTTATTTCTTGCCCCAGGACCAGTTCTTTCTTTCTTTTTGCCCTTTAATTGAATCTGGTTTTGATTTACCTGAAGAAAATAAAGACTGTGATTGATTGTGTGTATTGTGTATTACCAGTGATCAGATTTCATAGTTGAGATACATTTAGTTATGAAGTCAGCAACATCTAAAAGTTATTAAAATGCATTCCTAAAACTCTGCATTGACCACAGGACGCCACAAAAATACAATAAAACAACACAGATACAAAAAGCCTTCACCAAGAAAGTCATTGCTGAAGGAAAACTAGAATCATTATGAAATATGTGAGCGACTTCTTTTCTTTTCTTGCTGCTCAGAGGAACAGACAACACAGCTGAGATTAATGAGACGCAGGCGGCAAACAAAGAAGGGGAAAAAATATCTAAATTCCGGCTCAGGATGTAAACAACGGCCCACCCCCAAAGCAAAACACAGACCAATCGTAGAGCAGTACTTTCTCTGAATAAGAAAAGTGAGGAAGATGGCTCGGAGAGAATGGAAACCGTGGATATTTGCACACAGTCAAACACAAAGGCAACATTCCTGAGCGTGGCCAGTGGACGAGACACCATTGTCATTTGGTGCAGGCTTGTTTTGGATTGAGTGGCTCTTATGCGACGACAGCCCCCTTCACCCCAATCACGTACCCCAGATAATTACTATATCCACCTGCCGTTCAGTAAATGATAGATGGTACTTTTGTGTGTGTGTGTGGCACGACAGTTAACGTGCACGCCTTTTCCTTTCGCACTGTTTCTGTCTCTGTACTTTTGAACACAGATCGATTTCAGTCAGGTCACCGGTTTCATCTCGCCGAGTTCAGACGAGCGTGATTGGCAGGTGGAGCAGTCAAGCAGGGCCACACGAGGTCCAAAACAAACATGGCTGCTTATGAGGGAAAACAGAAAGTATAAAACGCAGTTAATCCGAGGGGAGAGAAGTTTGATTTTGTTCTAAATGATGAAATGGTGACGATTGAGCTCCTTTGTTTCACATGCGTCACTGAAATAAACAAATCTGATTGCACGGTTCTGTTTGAGTTTGGCTCGAGACGCAGTGGAGGGAGTGGCGACCAGACTCACGCTTTATAAAGTATTGTTTATTCATAGTAGCTCATGTATTCAAAGATATCGTACCTTTAGAAAAGGGTTCAATGGGATTATCCTTCTTTGGGTTTATTGCGTCAGTGACATGCATTTTCTGAATATTATCGCACTTCAAATGTGTTATCGTGACAGGCATTACAATCACATCTTAAAAAAGGAAAACATTAAATGTACAAGCAGTATTACAGGCTGTCCATTAAATTCAAAACACAGATGTGACTCAGGCTGTTGAAGAATGCAGGCCTCCCGTGGGACAGTCAGTGGCAATTTTCTCTTAACTTTTACAGATTACAATATTGAAAACAAGATAGCAACGTCATGTGGAGATAAACATGAACTACCATTAGTGATAAGGCTGCGATAGGAGCTGAAATGACACCGTTTGTTTCAAGCATAGTTAGACGTAGAGTAAATGTTCATGTACAATAATGTGTCGTGATATTGAGGACGTTTTGAAACATAATTCACAATCAAAAACATATTATTATTTTCATTGCCAAAAGGGATCAATACCTAGATAGTAATCGATACGTTAATGAGTATTGAAGAGTACAATTTTAGCAGGTATTGATCCAGACATAAATGGGACAAATGGGCAGTTAAATAACGCAAATAAGTTATTATTGTGGTATAAGAATTGCTATCAAGTATAAAGCTTTTTCCTTAGTATCAAAGTCAAGATTGAAATGTTAGTATCATGAATAATACAAAATACGTTGACATAGCCCATAAAGGAAATGCTAAAATTGCACCACATAAAGAATTATCAAAGGGTTGAAAAAGGAGGAAACCTTGAATATTCTCAGGGATAAACAATAAATTAAGGAAGATTTCGCAGTCACCAAACCAAGGCAGCGATGCACTGATAACAATGATATCTGCATCTCTACTTACAAACCAAAATGTCTCTGCTGTCTTAATCTCGGTGCAGTGTTTATGAACGTGTCAAGGCATGATAACGGTAACATGGCCCGACCGCTGAAGTCCAAGGGTACTTTCCTGTCACGATGTCTCACCACTCATCCCTAAAACAGACAGTCGCCCCAGGTGTGTCTCTGCCCCTACGCCCCCGCCTCTATTGTCTCTAAACCGCACCTGAAAGTTTAGACCTGGTGTAGTCCTAGTTTAAACTAGTTACAATCCTGGTTTGGTCTTAGTTCTAATTTAGTCTTTACACAGTACGTAGTCATGTTTTTGTCCTGGTTTAGTCCTAGAGCTGATTCAGTTCAAATCTACAGTAATGTATAACTAGTTAAATTCATTCCCCTTTTAGTACTAGTCTAGCCCTTAGTTTAATCCTTATTTTGATCTGGTGAAGCTCCGGTTTATAGTCCTGGTCTAGTCCTTGTTTATTTACTTTAGTCCTGCTTTTAGACCTGGTTTAGTCTTTATATATGGTCCTGTTTTGTCCTAGTTTATTCTTAGAGCTGATCATGGTTTAGACCTGGTTTACTCTTGGTTCAAATCTATAGTAGTTAATAACAAGTTAAGTCATGGTTTGGACCTCGTATAGACCTGGCTTAGACCTTTAGAAGATTTGGTGTAGTCCTAGTATAGACCTGGTTTGAGAAGACTTGGTATAATGCTGGTGTAGTCCATGTTTAGCTTGATAAAGCCCTGGTTTTAGACCTGGTATAGTTTAGACCTGGTTTAGTCCTGGTTTAGTTCTCTGCCCCCACCTGTCGTACAATATCCATATGCGGTTAGCTTAACTGACAGATGAAAGAGGACTTGCAGTGGGAACATACAGTAAAGAAACTGAACCTGTCGCCCTGGGTCACAATCCTCGTTTCATTACTCAGATTATAGTACATTTCTCAGGGCTGTGGCAGTCACGAGTCTCGCTATAATGCTTATAATACTTGTGCAAAGACGGGGCTTAACTACCAAAAGAAAATCCCACCCATCTCTTGGAATTCTTTACTAATCTAACTGTGTGGTCTGCTGGAAATGTGTAGTAACAAGCTTTCTAAAATAGTTAAGGTTCAAAGTTGCATCGATCAATCATGTGTTACAAAACCTCCAGGCAGGAGTTCAAACCAGTTTAGCTTCAAGTACAAAAATATCTATTACTGCAGCTCCATTTTCAGCCCACAATCGAACATTCCCACGAGACGGCTTCTCATGATGGTGGGCCCTGGAGACGTTGTTGGCAGACTAATACTCTAAAACCGAGGCATTGCCTGCAAACAGGAACAGGTGTGGAAGCACAGTCTGAATGATCAGGGTATTCCCTACTGCGGAGCCGCTGCAGCAGAGAAGAAAATTATAAGGTTTTAGTAAAACCATGGCAGCCTAAACACAGAGGCCTAAATCACGGAGCACGAGCACTGCATCCTAAAACAAATACCAATATATGAGGATTTCAGAAGAAAATATAGTTAACTACAGAGAGGGATATTAAAAGACTACAATTCTGGTTAAAATACAAAGCCGAGATCAGTGGTTCTCAAACTTTTCACTTCAAGTACCACCTAAGAAAATATTGGGCTTATACCACCAAATCTAAACCAGGTCTATAACAGGACTATTCTAGGTCTAAACCAGGTCTAAACCAGGTATGAACCAGGTCTATAACAAAACTATTCCAGGTCAAAACCAGGTCTAAACCAGGTCTATGACAGGACTATTCCAGTTTTAAACCAGGTCTATAACAGGACTATTCTAGGTCTAAACCAGGTCTAAACCAGGTATGAACCAGGTCTATAACAGGACTATTCTAGGTCTAAACCAGGTCTAAACCAGTTCTAAACCAGGTCTATAACAGGACTATTCTAGGTGTAAACCAGGTATAAACCAGGTATGAACCAGGTCTATAACAGGACTATTCTAGGTCTAAACCAGGTCTAAACCAGTTCTAAACCAGGTCTATAACAGGACTATTCTAGGTCTAAACCAGGTCTAAACTAGGTCTATAACAGGATTATTCCAGGTCTAAACCAGGTCTATAACAGGACTATTCCAGGTCTATAACAAGACTACTCCAGGTTTAAACCAGGTCTATAAAACAGGACTATTCTAGGTCTTTAACCGGACTATTCCGGGAGCTTGCGTCCCACAGTTTGAGAAACACTGGCATAGATACAGTAGTTCTCAAACTTATTTACCTTCAGGAGCAGCACCAAGTTTTTACATGAATACATTTCAAGACCAATCCTAACTCAAGACTAGCTCATTGTCCTAACCCAGATCTAAAGCAGAGATTCAAATATTTTAGCATGACAGCAAAAAGGGGCTAACAACAATGTGCTTATGATACACACAAACAAATAAAAGGTTACAATCTGGGACCTTCTCAGCATTAGGTCAAATCCAGCACGATCCTACCACACAGGTCTAGGATACATACGGAAATGTGTTCAGTTAAGTTCGCCCAATAGCGTAGAAATGAAATGGAAAGAGCTGGGCACAAATCCAAGCACCTGGAAGAGACAGCAATGCAGATGTAGCAGTGCTTCAACAATGAACCCATCACTCACCACTGCGAGCTGTCGGCACGTGGGCAAACTTGAAAGTGTCTCACATTTAGCTTTTTGGATAACTTGGTATTTCGTTTTGTTAACTTTTAAATAATGGGTAGAATGGAGGTAAATGAGGCTAAACACAATAGCTGCTCGCATAAAAGTAGTTAAGATTGCATTAAAAGGGAATTTAAGCAGCAAAATCGACCTGATGTATGGACTTTTAAAATCACAGGAGTACTTTTTTGGATTACCACCGATGACATCATGCAGTGCAATTGAGCTCTTAAAAGAGAACCAGCCTAAGTATGAAGGATAGTTCAAAAATGTGCGCAAATTAAACGTAATAGGAACAACATAACATGGCCAGAAGATACAAAAAGTCAGTCTATTCTAGATTTGACTATTTGGAAAACCTTCTTTCCTCTGATAATTGCCCTAAATACACATAAATTCCGACTGTTACATGAATTAGAGAACGTGTTACACTTTAACAAGAAATACCCTGAGAAACACTCAACCCTGCCACCCATTTGGTTCTCATTAAGCCTCTCGCCAACAACTCAAAACAGCTATTACTGCTGATTCAGATGACATAACAAATAACGTCTTTGCCTTATCAACTACTTCATTTGATTTATTTGTGCCTGTGGGTAATCAGGTCAGCTGTCAAACCATGTGTGAAGCAGAAAGAACAAGCCAAACTGTTCAAAAAGTGCCGTCTGCAAGTGTGCAAGATGTCGGATGGGTGTGGATGTGCTCGCAATCCAACTATTTCCATGAGTTCACAAATTAGCTCCATTATTTTTGGACCATACACGGACATTATTACATATTTAATTTGGTTTTTAAGATAGGGCTGTGTGATTTTAAGGGGGAAAAAGTGTTTCGGTTGTGATTAGATTTGAAATATGTTTAAAAAGTAGGATTCTGTTCAGAGTGTACTGAATTTAGTTCTTTGCAGAGGATGTTCTATAACATTGTCAACTCAAAATTATTCAATTGCAATAATGTGCATTTTAGTCATCTAGAATGGCTATTTATTGCAATTGGTTATGTCTTTTAACACTACTTTGGAGGCAGCATGTCTAAGTGAGTGATTATACAGCTTTTGCCTGAGGCCCCACATCAGCCTGTCAAAGTCTCAACAACCGCAACAAGCTTTAAAACTCAACAACAGGTAGAAAATCTGACAACTATTATTAGACGAGCAGCAGACTTCTAACCAAAGAAAACTTTACCAAGATTACATAACAATATATCATGTTGCAAGCAGGTGGGTGACTGTCTGGTTGTCTAGGCACTGACAGAAATAAGCAGCTTTTCTACAGATGTGTTAAATTGGTTATAACAGTGTAATTAAACTTGAATTTGCATGGCATGACACCAATTTATGAGTAGGCTATCACTGTGCCAGTTTCAAAATGTTTTCTTCTTGTTTATTGGAGTATAAATCACACAAGATTCAAGTATTGTGTTGTTTACCTGTTTTCTCCTTTTCCATTGGATGGCGGTGGGTGTAAGACTGTCTGGTTGTCCTCCATGTCGACGACACATTTTGTATTGAGTTCAATTTCTGCAGGGAGAGGTTTGTTATGTCCAGAAAAGCAATTGTGTGGGTGTACAAAAAGTTAGACTCAAGCTGATTTGACCGCGCGTACACTCTTCTCTTCTGCACACAACACCCGAGTCTACGCGAAAACTTTACAAAACTAAGCACAAGAGCGAAGTGGCGTGACTACAGACTTGTAGACAGTATGCATCGATATAGCACTTACCTCTGCGGTTCATGGGACGAACTCTCACCGCAACTTTCACCTTTGTATCCGACATTTTTGTCCACTTCTCTCACTCCCACCCCGTCTGTCTATGCGCAGTGTGCGAGGACAAGCCGCGGGTTTGGGACACAAAAGAGGCAGCAGAGCCTGATCAAACAAATGCAAGAGTCCGCAGCTCGATCCTATCACAACGGGAATGGTCCATTATATCCACTACGCAGCGGTTCTTCTCGTGCAAATCCTGTTCTTCTCCAGCCCCAGCAGCAGCAGCATCCCCACCGCCATCTTCCGCTGGGAGCGAGAAGAGCGAGAGCAAGAGAGAGAGAGAGAGAGAGAGGGAGAGCGAGGGAGGGAGAGAGAGAGAGAGGGAGGGAAGAGAAGAGAGCCGAAGGGAGGGAGGGGAGAGAGGAGAGAGAGAGAGGGAGGGAGGGGAGAGGAGAGAGAGGAGAGAGAGAGAGGAGAGGGAGGGAGAGAGAAGAGAGGAGGGGGAGAGAGCGAGAGAAGAGAGAGAGAGAGAGAGGGGAGGGAGAGAGAGAGGGAGAGAGCGAGAGCGAGGTGTAGAGAGAGAGAGAGGAGGGAGAGGAGAGAGAGAGAGAGAGGCAGGGGAGGGAGAGAGAAGCGAGAGAAAAGAGAGAGAGAGAAGAGAGAAGAGGGAGAGCGAGAGCGAGGGAGGGGGAGGGAGAGAGAGAGAAAGAGAGAGAAAGAGAGAGAGAGAGAGGGAGGGAGAGAGAGAGCAAGGGAGGGAGAGAGAGAGGACGGAGGGAGAGAGAGAGAGAAAGAGAGAGAGAGAGGGAGGGAGAGAGAGAGCAAGGGAGGAGAGAGAGCGAGGGAGGGAGAGAGAGAGCAAGGGAAGGAGGGAGGGAGAGAAAAAGAGAGAGAAAGAGAGAGAGAGAGAGGAAGGGAGAGAGAGAGAGCAGAGGGAGGGAGGGAGGGAGAGAGAGATAGAGGGAGACAGAAGAGAGAGGGAGAGAGAGAGAGGGAGAGAGAGAGAGAGAGGGAGACAGAGAGAGAGGAGACAGAGAGAGGGAGACAGAGAGAGAGGGAGAGAGAGAGCGAGGGAAGGGAGGGGGAGGGAGATAGAGAGAGAGGGAGGAAGAGAGAGAGGGGGAAGGGAGAGGAGGGAGGGGAGAGAGCGAGGGAGGGAGGGAGAAGAGAGAGCAAGAGAAGGGAGGAGAGAGAGAGAGAGAGGCAAGGGAGGAGAGGAGAGAGAGAGAGCAAGGGAGGAGAGAGAGAGCAAAGGGAGGGGGGGAGAGAAATAGCGAGCAAGGGGGAAAGAGAGAGTGAATGAGACAGAGCGAGGGAGGGAGATAGAGAGAGAGAGAGCAGAGAGAGAGGAGAGAGAGAGAAGCCTCCTCTCTGGTGGACAGAGGAGAGAGAGAGGAAACTCTAGTGGACCTTGAGAAAGAGAGAGGTATAGAGAGCAGAAAGAGAGAGAGTGGGGACTGAGCAAGAGGGGGAGTGGAGAAGAGAGGGAGAGAGAGGAGGAGAGAGGAGAGAGACGAGGAGGGAGAGAGACGAGGGAGTGAGAGATGTGTGTGTGTGTGTGTGTGTGTGTGTGTGTGTGTGGGGGGGGGGGGGGGGGGGGGGGGGGTGGCATGTAGAGCATGTAGCTCTACTGGTGGGACATGAAAAGGGGCTCTAGTGCAGGGGTTCTCACCTTTTTCAGTCGAGACCCCCATTATAACTACCGTTGACATTCGCATTCTGCATTTGAAGGGTGTCACGCCCCCCGTGGGTGTCCTAACCCCAAGGTTGAGAACCACTGCCCCACTGTATGTAATGTTTCTGGTGGGGGTCTGCCACCTCTTAACTCCATGGAGATATTATTGTTCCACAAGTTGGCATCAAAGGATCTTTCTTGCACAGGTGTTTTTTTTGCAAACAGGCAATAGAAAAACACTACTGTGAGCGGGGTCGCCTGTCCACAGATCGGACCTGTAACTTAGCATGGTGACGTCACCTGCTTGTCTCCATGGATATAGATAAGATAAATGCCATGATGTGAAACATTCTAGGCGAAGCAGGCCTGTAGTGGACTCTCCAAGTGAAAAGTGACATAGTGCTCCTTTAAGGCTGAAAATGCATTCGGCTTGAGTGAACCATTTAAAGAAGAGTTATTGCCATAGGCTGATACAGAGGACATGGTTTTTAGCACTTAGAACAAGATTTAAGTGAAGTCAATACACATCTTTTAAACCTTTAATAACCGTTACACATGTTCACATTAGCATCAGTAGGCAACAGTTTCCCCAGAAGCCCCCTCAGAGGTCTTTTGAAGGTTGACCCTGTAACACTAAGTTGTTGACCCCGGTTCTGACTCAGAGTTATAACTCTTGACCGTATGCTCTCCACTGTCCAGGATCAGGAGCTTATTGTTCAGAGATTTCACTGCTACTGGACGTATAAGGTTTGCACTCACAAGGGGTACGGGGACGGACCCACGCCAAGGACTTCCCAAACTCCAGACCATCCCATGACTACAGTCCACCACAATGACATCACCGCTTGGGTCAAAGGTCACGGCTGACACATGCATGCAGACATCAAACTGCAGTCTTATGTTAGAGCTGTCATTCTGGTACACAACATGAAACTCCTTCGTAAACACTTTCAGCCTTGTGTCGCTCTTCAGATGCTCTATCGTTGCGATGTTTCCAGTCGCGGAGCAGCAGGCCACAGCTTTGGGATTCTCGAGATTGGAAACAGACATGTGGCATTCAAAAGTTACTCTGCAAGAATAGTCCACTTTTATTTGGAAAAGCGAGCCAGCCAGGGCATCAGACACAATTATGTTCCCGCTGCTGTCCGTGTCCACGCCCCAAGGAAGCTGAAACGTGGCCTTGATTGTGATGATGTGACTTCCTCTGGAGGTATAGATCTTCACTGCTTGATCTCCCCCATCTGTTACCACCACATGACCCAAGGGAGACACGGCCACATCCAAGGGGTAGCTAATGTCTCTCACAGCGCTTCCTCTTGGCCCAAAGCTGTTGAGGATTTTCCCTTTTGAGCTAAGCACCACGACCCTTTGAGCCCCATCATGCACTATTACTACTGTTCCTAATGACCCCAAAACATCAAATCCCACTGGGTTTATAAGAGTGCCCCAGCCTCCCAAAACTGCAGGCTTTGCTCTCCATCTTCTCTCCAAACTCCAACTTCAGGCTCATCGGCGCTTTCGGGGTGGAGCACACCTGGATTCGTGCGACAACAGCATCTCCTGGAGGTCGTTGAGGACCTGGCAGCTGGAGGTGTGGTCCACGCTGCAAAGCTGTCTGCAGAAGGGGCACTCCAGCTTCCTGAGGACAGGGCGGGACAGGGCCGAGACGCATTCCTGACACAGGACGTGGCCACAGAGAAGGTGCTGGGGTCTGCAGGTTTCACTGAAGTCATTAAAGCAGACTTTACACTCCAGGAGGTTCTGCTGGATGTCCTTGAGAATATCCACATCTTGTCCAGAGCTCGAGGAATTCAGTTTCTCTGCCATGATGAATCAAATAGGCTTATCCTGTTTGAAATAAAGCTCTTCAAACAAAAAGGCAAAAGATTGGAGCACTGTAGGTTTTAAGCCAGGCAGACACTGACAAGGCCTGCATATCCACAGTGCTGCAGGCCCAGAAAGTCACATGACAACTAAACTCTCTGCTGCCCTCACCTGGTCATATTTATAAAGCTGTCACTAATAATCATTTTAGTTGCCTTGACAGCAATTGTTTTTTTTTTCCCGATAAGGCGACGAGACAAATGATTCATTCTGTTCACACTGAGACTTTTTAAACACGTTTATCAGCCTAATAAAGGTTGAAATATGGTGACTGAGGACTTTTAGATAGAGAATAGGTTAGAGTATAATTAAGATAAACTAAAACAAACTCAAATTGAACTCATAATGGGCCGCCACGAGGCAGTTATTTCCGTCTGTTCTGTCCTGCGACGTGCAGACAGAGGGGAATTTGAGCTCATACAGGCAACTCAAAACCACCAGGCTGCAATGCTGTGCTCTTGAAGGGCTAAGCAAGGTGACTCATACCCTTTCACAACAGCTTTTGAACTAATAAAGCAAACACAGATAGGTAATCAATAGGTGACTGTGGCAAACCATTGGGAGTTGTTGAGCTCTAAGATTTGACCTCAAGTCTATAAAGTCAATGTGAGACAGAGAGGAAGGATATAAAACACTTTAATGTTAAATAATTCATAGTAAAAAGGTGAGTCAAATGAACATGGAGTAGTTTTAGCAAATTACATTTAATCTATTGATCCATTGTTGCTTGTTCCACGAGCGACAGAAAGCCGTCCTAGGATTGTCACGGATTAATAACAGAGTAAAAAAAGAAACATATTTGATGAAAACCGTTTAGTAATGAAGCATTACAAAGACTGCAGTCAGGGGTACAAAAATACACAGGTAAGGCAAGTGTGAAATGACAAGACAGTGATCAATACTGTGTGATTGACTGAATGCAATATTGGACCAGTAACACCTATCGGATAAAATACTTTGTCACAGTCATGCAAATGAAATATTCAACAACTTCGGTGAATACAGAAAACAATGTCTTTTTAAACAGAAGAGGAATCTCAGTCTTCAGTTAAATAATAGCAGCAACAGTCGGGACAAGGCGGGTAAAATCACTCATGGTCACAATGAAGTAGAAAATACTTAAAACATTCAAATGTACAGTATTTCCACACACGGAAAAGATATTAAAAGTGCTTTAACTGTGTGTATCTTTGAGTTTGGTTCCAGTAAAAAAAAAAAAAAAAAAGATTTAGTCATCCCTAGTTCAGTCAACACTCAAGTTATAAAAACCAAACACATTAAATAACTACATGTAACTTAACATGTTTTACAATAGAAAACTGTAGGAACTTTCCGTGCTAGACAACATATAATCTAGCCTGATAATAATAATAAGGACATGTGTTGAATCACCACGTCCGATGGTAAACAATCACCCCGTTCCATTATGCATGTTGCAATCAAAAGTCTAAATAAACGTATTTTAATAGCCTACAATATTCATCGCATTAATGTAGGTATATGTTCAAACCTTAACTCATTAACAATAAGTCGTCCAACATTATTAGCGTGCAGTTCAAGTCCCTCAATTAGAAATAAAATGCACAAACAGTACAAAATGCAATTACTCTTGCAAACACAAAGTGATGTGATTTTGAGGAAGTCTCCCAGTGTCCACGCCTTCTTGTGTTCTGCTAATAACCTTGCATGCACTTCACTCGTCCCACCGTCTTTACTGTGAATGGTGGACTTCAATGTACACCTGACCATCATACATCCTCGGGTCCTCACAGCGCCCTCCGCAGCTGAGTTTAGAAGCTTCCCTAGCGTTTCAGCTCCTGCTCTTATGGGGTGTCAAGGCCATTGGATTTTGTCCTTCCAACATTTCTCTGCCTGGCTGTGGCATCGGTCTCCTCCTCTGGCTCGCCCGCTCTCCTGTTTTAACATGTTAGTTTCATCAGGTGGCATAGAGGAAGTTAAAACAACAGTGAGATATAATTTGATTAAATAGAGAGGAAATTAAGCTGAATATCACGTACCTGTGAATTCACTTGATTCAGTGTCTGGAGAATCAAGGTAATTACCATCATTCAAATTCTGACAGATTCTGGGGGGGAAAAAGTGATGATTTACAAAACAGACCAATAAAAAGAAAGAGCAACAAATTGTGATCTGTGTAAATTAAAAGTAGTTAATATCTGCCATAAAAAAATAAAAAAAAGCTGCACAATGTAACTTTTCAGGTGGAGGCTTGATCATAGATATTACTTCTTTGATGCCTGGATTTTCCACAGAATAGAAAAAACTTATACTCCACTGAGAAAAGAAATGTTATATGCCTTTAAATTTAGTTTAAGTTGCAATGCTAAGGCGCTGTGTACACGGGTTCTCAAGGAAAAACTAACCCTTTGTTTTGGACCGTACGTTTCTGCACACCACACCATCCCATACAGACAAAGGAACGTAATGAAGGCCTGGAAACAGATGTTATTACTATTCATCAACAGAGCAGAGAAAACTTAAAAACTACCAGATATACACGTGTTACAATCTGAGCCAAATGCAGCAGAATTCTTACCAAGCACAGCAGCCACAGGACCACGTAGAGGATTTGAGTCTTTGAGAAAAGGTCCTGTCCAAATTTAATACATGCCAGAGCCTCCAGAAAAGCTATGGCACTAAAACAACCCAAAAAAAAAAAATTACAATACATTTCTTGTTCACTTTCTATCAGCAGACAATTTCAAAAGGACTGAGGTTGATGGAAAATGTACTTTACATCAATACATTTAAAGCTTTGTGATATTAGAGAAATGTTTCTGTAATCTGAAAAGTAATCTGCTTTTTTATCCCAGGTTAATCTCTTGTAGGTAAAAGGACATTGGCATGACTCGCACACAAAATGATTTGTTAAAGACATATTTACAAATGTCCCATGGTTTTAGTTTCTTACCCAAACACCCAGCACTGTGTCCCGACTCTCTTGCACTGTGTGTCCGTGAGGTACGCGTAATACTGCCTGTTCCAAGACCAGAAATGTGAATAAATAAAGTGCACAATTACACAGGACATTGATACAAAAAGTTGTTTTTACCTTACTGTTGGAGCTGTGATGATACCAACAAAGAGAATTCTGCACCAGCTCAGAGCGTGGCTCGCAGGAAAGATAAAAATATGCTTCAAGAAGAATGTGTTCAACTCTGTTAGCTGTGGGTGAAACAAGAGAGAAACCATTCAGTTCTACATATTGAGCTTTTTGTGATTTGGAAAACGAATGTTATTTTTTAATGATATTGGAATTTTTTTGTAATAAGACAAATATTGTTGTGATATTTGGATACACTTGTACAATGATTTTGATTTTATTAAAACAAAAATGTAGCTTTTTTGTTTAGTAGCTTAATGCATTAGTTTTTAAGTTGACAGTTTGACTAAGACCAAGACTAAGCCACAATGACTTTATTTATTTTGAGCAATTGACCAGAACAGAAATAATATTAAATATGATCCATAATATGAATAATAAATGTATGAAATTATCTTTCTATTTAACATAATTTTGTTCACATGGTTTTAACTATGTAGCTCAAACTCAATAGTTCATTAGTTTTAAGCAAGAGCCATCAAGTTAAATAAAACATGGGAGTCCAACTTTGGTTTAAAAGGACAAAGATTCTGCATTATTTGTATTGTTCTTAGCCTTTAAACATAACCTTTAGTTTAGCATCTAATGTTTTATGACTAAAAAACTACATTTGGATCTCTGTTGTTTCATATTAAAAACAGCAAAGAAAATTATCGGAGCCACTTCACAGATTGAGACTTCATGAGGAGATTCAAAACAGAATGTTTTTGATGGTCAGATATTTTCTAACCAGGATTCATCAAACTAGCGTGAATTAAGCTAAATGCTACTCCATGCATGTTTTTGATGAGGGAACAATGTTAGAACTAAGGCTGGGTATTGCCTGGTACCTCGCGCCACAATAAGTATCCCGATAAAAAGGTCCACGATACGATACGACTCCCGATACTCAGAACTTTATACGATACATGTCTTGATATATGAATTATCTTTCAATCAGTGTTTAAAGTTGACTAAAAATGATAAAGTAGAATAAAAAAAGTATTGGAATTTCATGTTTACAATGTCCTTGATATTAGAATACAACTGTCCGATGATTAAGTCCCATTTTCAGCTCCTCAGATTCAGCTTTGATGCAGCAGTCTGTAGGTTAAGAAGTGTAGAAGTCTGCAATTTATAAAAGGACTTCTGTCGCGATATATCACAATATCGATATATTGGTACAGTCCTGCTAGAACATGGTTAAAATTGCATAATTTGTGCCATTTAATATGACACAATTTTGGCAGGTTTCATTATGGACCGTTCAGATTTCACCGTGTTTTAAGACAGACACCAAGTCTGTCTCTCACCAAAAGATTATCTAATTATTATTATTATTATTATTATTATTATATTATTATATTATTATTATTATTATTATATTATTATATTATTATTATTATTATTAATTATTATTATTATTATTATTATTATTATATTTTATTATTATTATTACATTGTTTCTCAAAGCAGAAGTACTATGACAGTATGAGCAAATTCACAGGAAGGCTGAAGGTCAAAGACTGGATTCATATCGACTCCTCCCCCAGGCTATGATTTGAATATAACTGCTAAAAACATTGTTACCGTTGCTCATTTGCACTCTTTATGTGGCATAGACAGAAACGCCATCGCTGACAGACAGAAGCCAATTAGATTAGCCTGAACTTAGCACATGTAAGACAGAGGATGATCCTTACTTAAGTCACCCAGAGAGGGTTTGAGAGGATTTGGTCACAGACGCACCTGCCAAATGATCATGAAGAGATAGACACCCATTACACGTTGGACAGAAGATTTCGGGTCGAGCCAGCGCACGTACATCCAGCTCGCGGGGGTGAACTGCAATACTGCTCTTTTGATTTTTCCTGTGGTCGTGTGAATGTCCCTGAGCAACAAAGGAATCAGGACACAGTTAAATACACTTTATATTGTAAAAAATATGGCTTGGGTTTAAATTTACTTGATATAACTTTTACAGAAATATGAATATTTGTTCCCTTTTTTTGTTCCTATTTTTGTACAATTTTAATATTTAGTTTTATTACCATTTTTGCCGTTTGTGAGAACCGCTCTTATACACCAATTTGTGCGCTACTCTTTTTGGATCAATGAACATAGTCTGCATTTGATGGAGTGGTATTAAAAATGGTATCAGGTATCAAAAGCAAGACAAAAGATTTTAGTGACATTTAATTTGATCCCACTTCTCTATATGAAGATTTTCGCACTTTCACAGAGCCATGATGGAACCAAATTTCGCATGTGCATGTACCTTGAATGACAAAGTATCCATCTAGTCATGCAAACATTACATAGTGCATGTAATCTATGTTTTCAGTTTGTGTCACTCTGGAATCAGCTGGTACTTACATTCATATTACATCTCTTTTCTATTTGCTTTGTCGAAGTCTTAATTAAATGACATACTTAATACTGGCCCAGTGGTAGGTCCTCATCTCCAAAAAGCGGCACACGGTCATCCCCAGCCAAATGCCACCGCCGTTACAAAGCAGGATGTCCAGAATGACTTGATCCCACCAGCACTCCGCAAAATTGGGCAGAAGATGCATGAAGAAAAGCTGGAGGAAAGAGATCCCATGAGCCTCTAAATACATTTGTGAAACGGTTTTGCAAAGTGATCAACTATCACATATACTTCAGTGAGTTCCCAGGTGATGCTAATGGTCCAACACAAGCCATAGCTTCGAATGAGGAGGGCCTTCATTCCCCATCCCCAAAAATGGCTGAATGCAAAGATGTCAAAATGACTGAGGATTCTCTCCCAAGTAATGACATGGCAATTCACCGCGTAATCCTGCAGAGGGCAACACACGGCAAGACTAAATTTACAACTTAAGACATGCGGACATGAATTGGACTTATTTACAAACCATTATATCGGCTTCTCTTTTTGCATAGCGCAGGTTTGGATCCAGCCAGTACATAAGCTGCTTAACCTGCTGCCAGTTGAGGAATATAATAAAGACCAGGAACAGGAAGTACAGCACGCTCAGACCTAGATATCAGAAAATGTAGCCCAGAGGTCAACAATCAACACAGTTAAATAGAGATAACATTTGTGATAAAGTGGCGTACTCACCAAAAACTATACGCCATATTGCGGGATGTGGTCTGGTAAATGGACCTGGGGTCGAAAACAAATGATGATTCTAACGTGCACAGGCCAGTCACAATAATTACTACAGTATATTAACTTATAATTCAATAAATGATCGATGTGACAATATTTTTTGGGGCTCACCATTTATTGCGCGCCTATTCTTTGCACTACTGGGGGCATTTTCTTGTATTTTTGTGGTTAAAAGATGGTAGAGGGTAGAATATATAACATCTATGACTTATTATAGATACTAGCTAACTTCTTAAGTCTTTAATTCTGCCATGTATTTATTTATTGTAGCTCACATTTTGTAATGATATTGTATATTTAGCAAAGGGTTTGAGGATGAATTATGCGTACTTAACTGGCACTTACCATTAGGAAAGGCCAAAACACTGATGACAAGGAAAAATGAGATGACCAAAATGAGCCCCACCCAGAGATTATTGTCAGGATTCCCATCATCTCTGCAAATACAAAAAGGAAAACAAGGCTAAACACAACACGCCATTTGATCCTTTAGAAATAACAGGTTAGGTAATGTGATTTAAATGGAAAAAATGTGATTAACCACAGAATATGACTAAATATGAGGTGATGATTTTGGAAAATGTAAACCAATCGGATAAATGTGAGTGATATCAGAGCATGGTTTAAAGAGATTTATAAATTAATTTTGCATAATCTGTTTATTTCATAGAAAGTTATGACAGACATTTAGCTTTATGAAGGCTAAATCCTGATTTTTCTGGACAAATACGTCGAGAAATGTTTACCCCACAATAGTTTTTCCTTTCACCAACAGATATATCTCATATTTTACCACATATAGTTGTTTGAAGCAAATGCAATTTTAAAGACTAGCAAATATTATTTTCCCCAACCTTTATAATAGAAAAGCAAACTAAGAGACACCGGAAATTCGAAGTGTTTGCATATTTTTTTATATCAAGACTTAAAATAATCGATTAATCTTTGAAAACATTTGTTCGACTTAATTTTGCCTCCTGTCGCCTCCTATAACATTGTGATAAGAGCATTTTAGAAGTCATTTCTGCAAGTGTAAACGTGACTGTACTCTCAAAGAACATGTATAGGAATGCATTTTACACCGTTTTGCCTTTTAAACATGTTAAAACTTGGAGACATTTATTAAACAACGCACCTAATTTTGCACGGCAGACGACTACAAGATGTGAAAGATTAACCTAACCGTCTTAGTGAGGCTAATCCTATTACAGCTGGAGTAAAAGTAAAGATGAGCTACAAAGCTAGTTAGCTCTGTCACAGCAGCAGCATCACTGTTAGCATCCGCGCAGGAGCTAACTATGCTAACGTTTTACCTCGTGAAGGCGAAATACATCAAACTGAGCACGGTGCATGTGAGCAGCGTGATCGTGTGCGGCTTGTAGAAAAAGTCTAAGGTGATGTCCTCCACCTGCTGCTCGTTTATCATGCGAAAATGCATCCTGTAGTTCACATCATCTTTGCTGAGGGTGTGTGAGCCCCGGTACGCGGCCATAACAGGACACAGCCGCAGCGGGACGGAGGGCTTTGGGGCCGGGGACAGGAGGTCTTCGGAGCCGCGGCGAGAGAGATCCACATCCGCGACCACCACATTCAACCAGACCACGGGTAAATGTGTGGAGTTAAACGGCTCGATGTCACATTACTGAAGGCGAAAGGAGTTATCATCGAGGCAGGGAAGAAGTGTACAGGGTTAAAGAGGGCTGATCAGGGTTGCCAGATTTTTAAAATTCAGAGTGCAACAAGCGACCAAGCCTTTGAAAAAGAAAACCCCCAAACAAAACACCCCAGCTCGATATTTAACAGATTCATGCCCCAGCCGCACAAAAAACAACATACAATAAAATTGATACACAAGATAAAAAAAATTGGGTGCAAGTACAGGCAAAAAAGCCCACAAGGTCAGTTTACATTAGCCTCGAACATGTAAAAAAGAAAGCCAAAGTTGCTACAAAGAGGAGGACATGGCAACTCTGGGGCTGGCAGTTTTCAGGGAAAGTTAAAGTCCTCTGTTGTGATTGGTGTAAAGCTATTTTAGGGTCCACATCATGTGCCCTGCATGTGTCGCTTGTTTAGTTAGAGCATGACCTCCTTCCTCCACAAGGACTTTTAATCCTAAACAAAGTGACAGATGATGGCTTTAAATTGATCTGATGTAGCACATTTCAGAGGAATGCGTGCTCCTGCAGGTTTCACGCTTCAGCTTCAGCTCATCACTAAAATAAAGTCATGACCAGTGGTCCAAACTGTGGTTCAAACTGTGGTCCCTGCTGTTTCATTTTAGACCTGATTTAATCTAATTTTAGGCCATGTTTAGCCTTAATTTAGGCCTGATAACTCTGGGTCTAGATGTGGTGGTGTCTGGAGAGCCAACTCTTACCTTTACGTGGTATTGAAAGTTTGGCCTCTGACCTTGGTCTGAGCGGGAGTCTAAGCTTATCTATGTATTTATTTACTAGGCAATGGTTTGAATTTCTCCCCACTTATGCTTAATCATTGAACAGTCTGAAACTACTCTCTTTATAAACTTTTATTTTTCCTCCTACATTTTTCTGTGGCTCAAATACCGGACCTTCAATGATTATGTTGCCAGGAGACTATTTCATTGAGTTTGTTAATTGTCATCGACGAGTGCATAGAAAATGCGATTTTAACCACTTTGAAGTCATTGTTCATCTTTACAGCAGCTCTGCCTCCTCTGCCGCCGTCAACTCTCATGGATCAGACGAGACGCAGCTAAACACGGACGCGCCCACTGGCTTCATGGCGGGGCATGCTTTTATCTCCACAAATGGAAAATGTACCTCTAAGAACATAAACATGAAAAAACATGAAGAAGAAAAATGAAAGACAGCCTTTTCTGCTTCCTCGTCTTCCTTGTTTCACAAACAAAGTCTGAAGTTTTTAAAGGTATTTTTGAGCAATACAGTCATACGTTTTATGCATGGATCCATTGGTTTTATGCCATACTGTGGAACATTCCAGCAAAGCAATAGCATTTCCATGGAGACAAGCAGGTCTACCAGAAAAGTCATCTTTTGACAAAATGACAATGAAGTTAAAAATGTATACCTTATATCACAAATCGCAATAGTTGGCAGAAAAATTGCAATTGAAATCCCCCCCAAAATCATACAGCCCTGTTCATAATAGAAATCTAAACAATGTTATGCTTTCCTCTGGCTGTCTTATAAAGAGCTTTCTAAAATAGTAGTAGATACTTTGTAGGCCTACTGGATTTAAACACATTCTTTGACTTTTTTCAAATCTAACTTGTGTAATTGTGTAAGTAAACAGACTCTTACTTAAGTATAGTAGTTTATACCTACATAGAGAAAGACACTGACATGCATTGCAGCCTATTTATTGTTGATTATAGCTTCAGAAGATACATATAGTGGATAAAAGAACAACAGGTCATAAGCTCATACAGGCACAAAATTAACTTGCTGATTTACATAATGTGTCCAATTTTTAGACATTCAAAGCGTGGCCCTCTGATAGAGTTGGGTTAAACTTACAAGACAATGGAAACAATTCTTTTTCATCTTTTGCTTTTTATGATTATTTGTCATTTTCCTTCAGTCTCCTTGCTTTATCAGTACTGTCGGCTGCAGGGGAAAAAAGTAAAATATGCATTAAAATGATTTATCTTTCAACAGAAGTTGCACACATACAAAGACGTTGTCATACCAGGCAGTTGAAACTGTCGCGGCACACGGCTTTGCTCAGCCAATACATCAGGAAAACGGCTATTAAATCCTCCACAGCGAGAAGACCCAAGATCAGGCCATTCACGCCTCTTTGCATCTTAGTTATCGGTCCATTAGGACCAAAACTATAATCAACAAGCCACATGATGCAGAGAGAACACGCCACGATGGACCAGAGGAAGCTTACAATGTTTAGAAAGAATGACAACTTTGTCTAAGAAAGAAAAAACACAATATAATAATATAATACGGTTAGTTGTCAAATTTGAGCATAAAACATTTCAGCAGGATGGTGTCATTAAGGGTGCGTTCACACTTGCACATTCAACATATCAAAAGTAGGACTAAACCAGGACCAAACCCAAAACTAAACCTTTACTAGACCAGCACTAAACAAGGACTAGAATAGGACCAAACCAAGTCAATATAAGCACAAAAATTGACTCAATTCAGGACCAAATAACAAGTGTGAACGCAGTCAAACATTATATTTTTACTCTGACCAACGTACCACCAGCATGTTTGGATACTGTCCTGCAGCGTACGTGAGCATGCCACAAACCACAAACTGAAACAAAAAGGTAAAACGCTATGAAACATTTGTATAAAACATTTCTCTATTGTATTTATTTCTCATGACAATTATCAATTAAACTTACCACAATGCTTGGTATGGTAATGATCAGGGTCGTGGTGTCCTTTTGGAAACCCAAACCCAAACACAGAAGAAAAACTCCGGTGATGACTTGAGCTGCCTTTAAATACAATGCACAGATTTGTTAATAAAACATGACACATATTTTGAATGGAAATAGATAAAGAAAAGTGAACCCACCCCAAGAGGTTTAGGCTTTCCATTTTGGGCAAAGACCTTGTAGGCATCTCTGAAAATGCAGTGGAACTTCTCCGGCATAAGTGCTCCCTCTCTGGCGTTTCGGAGGCTGCCGATGGGGATAGTTATGACCATTGATTCATCGCACACAAAGGTTTTCTTCTTCATGGTGAGAAAAAGTGTTGTCAAGCATATGTCTTTTGTGGAATTAAGTTTTCTGACAAATGAGGTCATGAAGGAAGTGACCGGCGGCCACAGCAGGTTCCCTCCACTTTAGTCTCTCTCTCTCTCTTTTTCACACATAAGGCTGTGCAAAAACAGAACTAAAATGTCCCCATTGCTATGAAATACTTTTGGAAAAAAACATAACATGCATTAGGTTAGAATTTAGTGTCAGTTTGTGTGCTAGGAAATGTCATGAAAACAGTAAATACAAAATGAACAATGATTTAAGTTGTAATAAAAGACAGATGCATTTGGTCAAGACCAGCGTAAAGGAAGTGAAGGTGTGACATGCTTCAGAATACCAGGGAAGTGCAGTATTTTGACTGGTGCAGTCGAAATTACACCGAAATACTGCTCAGGTAAGACAATGAAACTTTTAAATCATTATATTTGAATGGCTCTTTTAATTGTAAAATAGTCTTCTAGTTTTATAATAGTCCATACAGTAGAATAAAGTAGCAACTTATATGAAAGACTTTTTTCTTTTCAATTGATCTGAAACTGTATATCTAAATTGATAGAGAATTACAGTAAAATGTTGCTGAATGTTTTTGTGTATATTAACACATAACTTTATTCCCATGTCACACAAAACATTTAGCAAAACTGAAACTGTATATTTATGTTCATGACTGTAAAAACATGAAGCTGCGAAAGTTGTATCTACTTCACTTGAAATTAGAATTAGCTCATCTATTATGCAGCATTAACTAATTATAATATGATGGTATGTACAACATAAACCATGCTATCCAACTAACAATCAATATAGTTTTATAATACATTTCTAGCTAGAAATTAATTGTGGCAAATATTGTAAAACAATCTTTTACTAACTGTATCCTTAAAGTATCCTTTTTTATGTGATATTTTTCAATTTACTTTTTAATTTTTGAACTCTTTTTCTTTTTTTTTGGTCCTATGATCCATGACTTTCAACATGACATAACTATGCATTTCAATCAATAATCTTTTCTTGTGATTGAGTAAATTTACCAGGCCAGAAAAATCTGAAGTCAGATATAGACGTTTTTTTTCCCTTTTACTACACTAGACCTTATCACTCCATAAATACATCCACTGCCCCTCAGACCCTGACCATGGCCTGTGCTAACATGGACCTGGACATTGATACAATGGAGGAGCTGCCATTGCAGGGGGTGAGGAAGAGAGAGGCGGGGGTCACCAAACAGTACCAGGCCCTGGAGCTCGTCCCAGAGAGAAAGGCTCCGCTCCATGATCTGCTCAAGAAACAACCGGCTGTTCTCGGTGTAAGAACTGGACTAAAGATGTCAAATATTAACACGTGAATTATGCCTGGACATGCACTTGACTCATTTACCGGACTTTTACAAAAATGTAGAGGACAAAAAAATAATTATAGGTAAATTTGTAAAAAAAAAGTTTGTAACAAAACCAAAGTGTTTGAGTGCCATTTCTGTAGTTTCTGCTGTTGAACTATGCCTTTATGACTACACTTTTTTACATCACCAGTAAAAATCAGATAACCCAATAATACGATTATTTTTGGAATGTGTTTTCATGCACAAAAGAAATCTGATCATCAAAAACACCTGTCAATAGATATTTTTAGAACAACTGTTGCATTTGGCAAATAAAATACAATAAATAAAATAAGATAATCTTTAATATTCCTTTTTGTCTTTGCCACATTAGTTTTCTCTTTTTTGAGTAATCTTCCTCATAAAACCCTGCACAGGTGTAAACAAAAAGGAAAAAAGAAATTACCAACATCAGATGGAACTTTTAAATAATCTGATAAACCTAGAAATCCGATTATGATCAAATTTCTGGTTTGCATGTGAACATAGTTACAGTGTGATAATTAGTATGGTATTGCACTTAGATTTGAATCAGCACAGCTCACTCTTTGTAATACTGTACATAAATAATATTTTCTAAACATAAATGTATTTATTTATTGAAATATTTGACAGGGACAATGCAATCATACATAGTTACAGAACAAAGCCTGTAGCCGATGCGATGCATACAAAGTTTATTGTCAGTAATAATTTTCAACTCCACTTTTTACAGATATAAAAGTATAACATTTCCATTCTATAAATAAATCAGTGGTTAACTTACACATCTACACAGTTCATCCTTCCTCACTCATACATTTTCACTCATGCTCGTTCATAACACTTACAGGTGGGTACAGTTTTGATGTTCTTTCAGCAGCACTTAAGTCTGGAGGTGAACATTTTTACCTCTGAGATGCACTTTATTTCAGTGGGTAATGAATTCCAGAGTTTACAGCTTTTATAGGAGCCTCTTGTCACTCTGCTGCTGCAGTTTAGTCTGTATAAATGTACTGAGGGGTTCAGGGGCCAAGTTATTAATACATATGAAACATAATTTAAGAAAACACAAGTTACTGAAGCTTTCAAAACTTAATAAATTATAATTCTTAAGAATGTGGCAATGATGAAATCGGAAAGGCCCACGCTGTCATGCAGTATGAAATATGAGAGAAGATCATTGATGCACGGCACAGCAGGGCCGCTTGGTTTGGGATGTAGTATCTGATTAGTTTAAAGCAATTTAGATTTCTTTGTATCGTTTTGGATATTTTCTTAATGTGCTTGTCAAATTTTAGTTGGGGGTCTAGTACCAACCCAAGATATTTGAATTCATCAACCGACTGTATTTTTTCAGCTTGAAGACTGATTTGAAGTTATGGTCCAAATTGTTTTGTTTTTTTTAGGGAAAAACACATAGCGACTCTTAAGATTTAGGACTAACTTATTTTGAGTGAGCCGCAAGCAGACAAAATCTCTGTTGCCTGCTCTTGGCGGGTGCATAAAAATGAAGATGTTTAAGTTGTGTCTCCTGGTCCAGTCCCTGCAGGTGATGAGTGGTCTTCTGAGTGTTGGAGTGGGAATCGTCTTCGCTGTGACTCAGGACATTGGCAGTTCACTCTTCTCTCTGTTCAGAGTGTCACAGACGACTGGAACTCTTGTACGTGTTTCATATTAATGTGTCAAAGTAAATTTGGCCATTTAACATTTACGCAGTCCTTTTCAGTTCATAATCGCTGGCCTTGTTACAAATATGTTATTCAAATACCCGGAGTTCCTGCTGGTAAGTAAACCATATATTTTATTTATTTTATACATCGTTTTATTAATCATATGTCTTGGTTTAGATTTCCCTTATTGTCAACTGTGGCTGCGTGTGTTCAACTATCGTTGCAGCGTCTTTGATCATTGTGGACTTGGCTCAGTGGGACCCAGGAAATGATGAATATTTAAAAGTAAAATATAATAATAATAATAATAATAATAATAATAATAATAATAATAATAATAATAATAATAATAATAAATAATAATACTAATAATAAATATAATTATACACATTGACTAACAACTGTTTAAACTAAATGTATTTGTGTTTTTGTCAGGTGGAGGTGTTCGCTTTGTGCATCTTGGGGCTGGAGTTTTGCCTCTCAATCATCTTGTGCGTCTGGTTTGCCAAAGAAAAGCAAAAATTTACACCATAAATTTGTCCTAAATGACTTGAATATTTTGTTACAATCTTGTGCATCAGGTGTCTGTTCCATTCCTAACATTAACCAGTTCACTCAACGTAAGAGCTATTGTAAAGTCAGTTTTTTGTATTTTTTCAAATGCTTTGGCACATTTTCATTGCACGCAGAGACCTGTGGGACCAAATGTGTATAAAATATTACACAAATCCTTTGTGTGTGTTTTATTCAATATTTGACTTTTTAGAATCTAATATCAGACTCGAGTTACTGCTTGAAATGTATTGTATGTAAGATTGTGCCAACATGATGTTTGCCCCTAAAACAGCAGTTTTGGAATTAGTGTCAAAGTGATTGAAGAAAAAAACCAAAACAAAGTTATAACTGGTTTACTAAACTTACTAAATTAAAATATTTAAATTAAAAAAACTTCTGTGGGCAACATTTTTTACTCCAGAAATACATATTACTGACTATACGGTACTTGTATTTGTAACTCCACAAAAAAGATACCATAAAGTAGTAGTAGAAGTATAAGTGTCCAATGGCTTGAGCTGTGTGGAACTCCTGCAACAGTTTGAAAATGTCATTCTTCATTTATATCTTGGTATAATCTAGTTTGTGTTCTGCTGCCTGCATTAATAGTCAGCCTGTGGTTTTTGTCTGAGTACATAACGTGTGTGGTGTGAAGGCAGTTCCTCAAACGTATGTAAAACCACTGGGCCACTGTGCTCATCTGAAACAGCCTGGTGTGTTCTCTGGTGTGAGTTTGTGCGGTTTCAGACTTCTACATCTTTCACTATTGTTTCGGATGTCTGGCTATGCACAGTGTGTTGTATTCTCTAGATGATTGTTAACTGTAAAAATACTATTAAAATGGCTGGAATACACCACAACATAATGACATTGTTTGGTGAGATATTCCATGTGGTAAATAATTATCATAGTTTTACATGAAGAAAATTTTATAAATAAAAGTTGAAAATAACAGGAAGTAGTGCTGAGTTCTACAACAGAATACCTTCACCTTTGTCATTAAAAATGCAGAAACACTCACGCAACTTACAACTTTTACCACAGTTTAAACAATCATTTAACAAAATAAATGTATTGTCAGGTCTAATTATTTGCAAACTATTTTTGGTTTTTGTTTACAATCCAGTTGCTAGCAGTTGTGGATTTACCTCTACCTATGTCATATGCACGCTGCTCATGTCAAACCAGGAAGTACTATTATAAACTTCACCCAAACTGCCAAATTGTGAGAAAACGGGCAAAATGTTTGGTAAAATCTTAAATATAATGAAAGTTGTGTAGCCTAATGTGTCATATAGATTTTAAGTTGATGTCATTATTAAGAACAACAAAATGCCTTTTATCATTTAACTAAAAGGACAATGAAGAAATGACACAACAATAAGAAAAGCACAATGTTGTATACTAGATTTATACAGTTAGTAAGTATACATGGGGATAGAAATTTCAATTTAATAAAACAAAATCCTACTACACCAGCAGATTGGTTTGCTTGAAAATAAAATGCATCGAGACCAATCAGAGAGTCTTAGTAACTGCACATTGTTCAAGTAGTTTGTGCAATGTGACAAAAAACCAAGTCCATGAACATTTAGAATCAATTTTATTTTCTGTACAATGTTAAAACAACATACCTTAACATTAAACTTGGACAGTCAACAACATCTGCTACGGTTGTGTAAAATACATTAAACTCATCTACATTATAAACAAATGAAGTGTTTGCAAATGTACAAACTGCCAAAGTACCAAAAGTCACCAGTGTCAAATTTACAAAGCAGCGGAAATGTCTTGAGAACATCTGTCGTTGAAATCTTAGTGCGACGGACCACGTTTCACAATGACATCACTTCATCAGTGGACTTTCAGCACGGGGACTTTACAGCTGTAATACGAGAAAGAGAAAGAATTACTCTCTGTAGCTATGATCGTGCACCCAGCAAACTGAAAACAGCACGATTCTAAAAGCAGTTCATAAAATTACAACAACAGAAAAAGCATCAATCAAATCCCAATTGGTCATTATGTAAAATTAATGTGTAATGAGTTTAATGTTTTATATGATAGACATCTGCCTATAACAAAATTATATTCTTTATATAAACATGATAGTGCTTTAAGATGTAGGTTATCACTGGACATAATTAGCAAAAACAACAAAATATTTCACGATATTTAACAAAATAGTCAAATTCCGATGTTTTTTTTATGCCGTGTATTATGCCGTCCAACTTATTTCAACAAAAGATCAAATACAAAAGTGCTTGATAACAAAACACATACAGAGAATATCAAACATGCACAAATGTAGGTCAAGCAAACATGCTAAATTAATGCTGATTTCAGATGGATGCAGAGAATGTTGAACAGAAGAAATCCCCCAAACCAGAAATCCACAAACCAACAGCAAACACAGTCACTAGGGCTGAACAATCTTTGGAAAAACATCCAATAGCGATTTAATTTGTGTACTATTTTAAAAGTCAAGAAACAATTTCCAGCGCACGTGACTGGGAGCATTGACACAAGAGAGAATACTGAAATACACAAACAGATACAAGAATCACGTGCATTTGAGAGTGCGTTTGTCGAGGTCTAAATTACAGGGCGAGCAGCTTTACACATAATATGAGCCGATGGAGACGGGATATGTAGGTCTCCGCAGAGGGTTGTATTACCAAAAAATACACAGCCCAATTAGGATCATTTACTTGTGATGAAAATGCGTTTGGGACTTTCAGCCCTAGAAGACGAGCAGCCACAGAACAAGCACGAGACAGCGTTTCCACACAGATTAGTATTCAGGCCGGCGGACATGTCCAACCCGGGGACAGCAGTTACTTACAGAGCTAAAAGTGTCAGACCATTGTGGAGAGGCTCAGTGCTATGTGAGCCGCTTTGCTCTGGTGAAGACACAACAGCAGACAGACAGTGAGCCAACTCAAATGTACTGTACGTGGACTTGAAACAATACTCAACCAAAAGTGTATGATGTGTGCCGTTGTTCAATTCAGTTACAAACGATAGCAATATGACCAATACAAACAGTCTAGTTATTTACTTCAGGGCTGCAACAAGTTATTTAATTAATCGCAACTCATTTAGTAATCGAATAATCATTAGGTCTATTCATAGGCTCGAATTGATCCGCAATTGCACAACAATGACGGTGTAAATTAGTGCATTTGATGTTTCTGTCCACAAATGTGCGCCACCAGGATCCTCAGGCGGCTTCTCGTCAGCTTCATCCGGTCAAATTTACTAAATATCTTTTCATAATGTGACTTTTGAGTTTAAAACAACTAATCAATTAAATCGAAAGAATAACCGATTAGCAACATTTTGCCAAAGTTGCAGCCCTCCTTTGTTTCCCCTGTTTTGACATTTGTTAGTGCGTCCTGCTCTTTGTGTGACGTATGTTATCTTTTTAAGCAATAGTAAGTCTCGTAAGTCTCGTCTCATTTGCAAACTTATCTTCCACCGTTTATGCATTAAATGTACTTTATTACAGGCCGATGAAAGTGTTTCCCACAGGTTTATAGGACACATTTGAATCATAATTTATTTAATGCAATTTATGGAGTATAAATGTCACCTCTACTGAAAAAAGAAAAGAAAAAGCACTAATAACAGATTTAATACAGGTATTGTTATGTTTATGACAATACTCCAATCATTAGGTGTAATTAGTTTTAACCCTTTACTATTTTGTTCCTTTTTTTAGATAACAGGGGGCTCTATTAATGAGAAACTTTGTGTACACTTTATATAGTAACTAGAACCCTCAAGAACAATTAGGATAAACAATATATATATCAAAATAAGTTGAAAGATGAATAAAATGGCTGGTAGTGAGTGAATGCAAGTAGTGTGAATATGCATTTTAAAGCTTTAGATTTTACATTATATGGTTGCCATATAAATAAAAAAAAACTGTAGTACTATATGTGCTATATATACCTTCCTGATTTGAAAGGTTTGGCATGGTAACGGTCCTACGTTGTAATATCATCTGATTTCATGAATAAACTTACTGCTGTGATGAAGTTAGTGCCCTGGGGTTGTAGATCCTCGTCTTTCTCGAACACGGAGGGAGAGCTGACGGAGGAGGGCGGAGTGGAGGGGCCGAGGAACGAGGAGGATTCATTGTTGTCGTCGTTGTTGTTGTTGTTAAAGGAGTCCAAGGCCAGGTTGTTGGACCCCGGTAAAGTCAGTGTGCTCAGACCAGAGGCGCTGTCACTGGACGTGCACTGGGAGGACGTCTCGGAGCTCTCCATGACTGAACAAAACAACAACAAAGACATTCAATTATATGACAGATTTGCTCTGGGAATATAAACTGCTTTTCAGAGAAATGGGTGATCAAAGTCAGTACGAAGTATATATTTGAACTGTTGATAAAGGTTAGAAAATTGAGCAGAACTGAGTAGGTCTGACTTTAGATGAAGGTGAAATGGTGAATATAAAGAGCAAAAACGATCACTTTTGTTTCTCTTTCTATGAATAAAACATGTGAAATTGTCAAAATTTGTTTTGCCTACATCAGGGGTCCCCAAACTTTTTCCTGTAAGGGCCACATAACTTTTCCCTTCTCTGATGGGGGGCCAGGGTCAGTTTGAACCAGAAAAAAGTGTGACGATCGCAGGGGGGCCTAAATGTAAACATGTATTGTTTTCCAGAAAGCCACATATAACCAAATATGAATAACCTTTCCGAGATCAAATAACCCTCTCTGGGTTCTTCACAGACAGAAAGTTTGTGTTGTGCCGTGCACAGTCTTGGGTAAAAGTTCTTCAGTTGTCAGAGCAGAATCTATGACTCATATGAGCATGAATAATGCGTCTCTTGTATTGTTCAGGGGGCCGGGTCAAATGTGGAGGCGGGCCGTATCCGGCCCCCGGGCCGTAGTTGAGGACCACTGGCCTACATCAAAACTGAGCACTGGTTGAAGCCACGGCGACAGAACACATAATAAACACGTTTTAAAGAGTTAAATGGTTGAAATGAAGGATGTGCCAATATGCGTGTAATTATAATGTGTTGGTTTCTATTGCCATGATAACATACTGAACCGCCATTATTTTAAAACTTACAGTAGATGGGAGGGCAGGGCAGTGTTGTATGGCAGAATTCACCTTTTAACTTTTAGATTGCAGATGTTTGACCTGGTTTATGGTTGTACCTGTAATTACAGGGTCTTTCTTCATAAAAAAAAAAGAAAAAGCTGACATAAAGTTAAACGTCCGACTCTTTCCTGTCAGTAAAAACAAATTATGATTAAAAAAATAAATGTGTTTTTTTCTTCTTCTTTCTTTCTGTAAAAAGGATGGTATAATTCAGTCACAAAGGATTCATTGTTGTCAGTTTTACATTTGGTGGACCTTTCCCCTGACAAATAAGGACAAGGCTAGTGTAGAAGTGGGAAATATATCAACATTTACAGTAGATAATGTTGAAGGTCTGCCAAATTTGAAAATTGTGTATGTAATTTACAATAAAATGTTGCAAAAAGAGATTCATTTAAAATAAAAATGGAAAAACTTTGTGTTTTATATTCTCAAATAAGAGTATAAGGTGATATTTCTGCTCTATGTAATTCATTTTATAGACATGTCACATAAGTCTGTTAATTAAACCTCAACTTATATGTTTAGAGGCATGTTTTAACACATTTCTGTTGAACTGACATAATATTGTCTGACTATCATTATTGGGATGTTCCAAACAAATACAAATGAGATATTAATTTTTGTCAATAAAACCCACCCCTAGGTTCAACATTTGTGTATTTTCTGTTTGAATATTTATTTCAGCGAACAGTGATCGATTGCCTTCAAAGTTGTACAGTGCAAAATGTGACCACCATCACACAAACACATTAAGCAATTTGATCTTATCTTTGTTCCTTATCAAGCTTGTCACTAACTGCTGCTCTACAATGTCTAAAAAACAAAAACAAAGGTTGGTGCTGGAGACCATTCACATGTGGTCAAGGACTGCCTCTAGTGGTAGTTTAAGAGCAGTGCATGTACTGTAGTCAAGTAATACAACATACCGTAAATATGTTTTTAATGATGTGTCCATTTATTGGGATTCTCCTGCTTTAGTGTTATTGTGTCAGTGGCATAAAATAGCCTCAAAATTGTTCAATATTTGTTGCAATATTTTAATTTGCCCTTCAAAATGTTTTATTGTTACAAGCCTAGGTTTAATTGATAATATTGTTGAGACACTCGGGCTGTCTCCAACGATTATTTTAGTAGTCAACTTGTCAGTGATTTATTGATTAATTCTTTTGTACATTGAGACATTTTAAATACATTATCGACCAATTAAAAAGGTAGAAATATGGCAACTGAAAGCTTGTTTATTCTTTTTTGACATTTTGATTTGTAATGTCTTTGTTATAAAATGTCTTTTCATACGTGTTTTAAGAGTCTGTATAGTCCAGTTAACAATTACAATTCATGCAGCCGTGTAGGACTTACTTATGGAGGGCTGGCTGCCAGTGTCCTGCTCCAGTTCATCTTCTTCTATGCAGTCGTAGGGCCACTGTCCGAATGGGGAGATACTGGACATGGGGTGCGGGTGTGAGTGGGACTGGGACGTGTACAAGTGCAGATTTAGGGAGCCCAAAAGAGAAGAGGACGACTGGCTGCTGGAGGAGGAGGTGCTGCTGTTGGAGATGGTCGAATGAGGTCGCTTCACTGACGCGGAGTATTCAAATAAAGGGACCGCAATCGAGGCTCGCGTCCTCGACTCTATTTGAGAAACATTTTATATTATTTTAGAAGGTGTTACGCAAAGTAGATAATAAAAAGACAAAACTGATGAACAAACTCGACTGACCTGACCCTTTCATGATGTAGTCGATGGCTCTGTCGCTGATGGCTGCTTCGCTCGGTTTGATGTCCATGAAAGGTTTGCTTCCAATGCCCATCGACACCATCTCCTGCATGCGCAACTCTGACAACCAAAAGTGTTTCAGTGTTTGGAATACATGAACATTGAGCAATCATACTGTACTTTTAAGCACCTCCAAATTCCTTAGAACATACAGACTATTCACACAGAGAGATGAGGGTAACTCTTTGAGGGTTGATTAAAAAAAGAAACAGCGCAATGCTCAAACTGCACTCCAAAAAATCTGTGTCTCAGTTTATGGTAAAATTCAGGAAGAAATCAAAGCAAGTACATTTCGAAAAAGATAAAGAATAAAAAACAGAGAAATATGAGGAAATTGGATCAAACAAACAGTAATTGCTACTTTTGTGTTATTTTATATTGGATGGAATTGCTTGGGTCGGTTTGGGGTCTGAGAGAAAAATTACTCCAATGAATGTATGAAATAATGTCTAATTTTTTAATAAGGGAGGAAAAAAATGTTTTTGGGTCGAGTATATTTGACATATATATATATAAATGTTATATGTTATATATATAAATATTATTGAATATAAATGTAGTAATTTTCATGGTATGTTATATAGACTGTATTTGTTATATTATTTCTTGTAAATTATGATAGAAAATGTTGTAAATAGTTTTATTGTTTTCACACTTTATGCCATTTTTCTGTTTTAGGAGTTACTTTGACGCGTGAGCTTTTGCACTATGATCTCAGTGAAGTTCTATCTCATCCCTGTCCTACATTGTAACATTGTGTATTCTCAGCAGCACATACCTCTATTCCTCAGAGCTTGTCTCCACAGGATCTTGCCGATAATCGCGGTCCACACGGCCTTGACCTCAGAAGAACTGGCCTGGAGAATGAACGTATCCTGTGATTTTCTCCTTCTGAACCAAATCTCAAAGCGGAGACCACTGTCACCAACATTCTCCGTCATGCCTATTTCTGCTGTCTGAAAATAAAAATAAAACATTTTGGGTAAAAAATAACCCACGTGACCAGGATATGAAGTCTGAACACAATGATCACCTTGTAAGACTGTTTGTAGATGTAGAAGTCATATCCTCCCTCGATCTTTTTGGTCTTGCTGAAGAGGATGAGGTCTTCAAACAAGAAGACGTGCCGGAGGTATTTCCTGCGTCCACACCAGACGATGAACTCATCCTGGCAGCGCAGCTGACCCTGCTCCTTCAGGTTGACCTAAAAGGAAACGGGGTCATTTACCTGCGTCAGAGTCTAGAACTGAATTCTTCGCACTATTTACTGTTCCCATAACACGGCACAAGAAGTCCTTCAAAACCAGGCTGTGAAATGACTTCATCCATACTCAGAAATGTATGGAAATGTATACGCAAGTTAAAGTACAGTTACATGGTTAAGACTTTACTTTGCTCAGTTAAGTAAGCCAAAATTGTACTTAAGTAAAAGTAAAAAATATACAAGAAAAATACAAGTTACTAGTTACTTTTTAAAATGGTTTTCCAGGCAACAATGCAGCCTGATTAATATGCACGACGTCTTCAAAATATCGCGATACCGGAGTATCAACATCAGTATCGCGACTCTGAGTATTGCAATATTTAGATGAATTGATTTTTCCTTTCCAGCCCTGCATATATGTTTATCAGAAAGTATGTGTAGGGTTTCCTCGTGTACAATCTAAATCGGTGTCAAGTATTGAGCCTTTTCTTCACAATTACAACACCATTGTATACATGATGTTGTTACAGTGCAGCTCTTGTTCGTACTCACATCGCAGCCTCTGATAGCGTCCATCGCAAGGAGGTCGTTGCCATGGCGAAGCTGAAACTTGACCATCTCCTCTGCCGTTCGGAGGTCGCTCAGCTCCTGCTCCTGAGACTGACCGCACTCTTTTATCAAGTCCTTCAGTAGAAGTGCATATTTACTCATTCTCTGGATAGGCTTCAGCAAATATGAGGCCAAGTCCATCTTATCTCCCAACTCCATCTGCTTGTTCTGTGTCAAACATACAAAGGTTTACAGAATCTTTCTTTTTTAAGTCTTGGCAAACAAAAATATCCATATAAAATGTCTAGAAACATTGAGAAATCAGGAGAGTTCTTTATCAAGAAGTTTCACTTTTAATAGTCTTTAAAAGTCTGCACAAAATACTTTTACTTTTTACTCTTAAAGTAATACTTGAGACATAGATTATGTGATAACACTAGAACGGGACCAAAGTCAGTGTGAATGCAACCTATATTTTGGCATACCATAGATCTTCTGTTACACATCCCTTTTTGTAAACACCGACACGTTGCACTAGAGGAATGTGACCTGAGTTTCCAGACGCACCTTAAAGAACTCGTTGCCATGGCTGCAGAGTAAGGCGTCGGACTGTGGTTTGTTCTTGCTGTACAGCGCATACATACCAAACTGATCCTCCTGCACACACAACAATAACACGTTACGGCCCTGACGACAGTAGGAATAGATCTGCTGACTTTTCAGAATGCTTTACAGTCAAAGTTGATCTCTAGATGTATTGGTCTTGTCACTGGTGGCTTAAAAACACTGACAAAACTGTTGTGTCTAAAGAGCAGAGTCAATAGATTAAATAGTTTTTTCCAGAAAGAGGAGTGTCAGGGATGGGACGATAACCGGTATTAGGTTTTAAAATGTCACAATGTCAATTAGACATTAGAACCTGGATTATAATCAATATTAGTTTCTGTATCAATTGTAATCTGGGCATAGAGTTTGTTTCATTTTCATAATTTCATTTAATACTGAAAAAACAACACAAATAAGACAGATAGAACTCATTTTAGAAGTGTTTATCTTTTTCAGTCTTCTTTATCAGAGCTAGTAGATTATTAATAATTAATAAAAGGGCTCTAATTTTGTGTTGAAAAGTACATTCTATTGTGTATAAAAGAAACGCTTTAAACAATCATGGTAATTGTATTTATTTCTGTGGCAAGAGCTCCTCAAAGCCTTGAGTTCATGAAGAGATACTTTATTTTTGGGTCATCATATTATGCCACAAATCCTGTAAATAACCAGGAAGCTATAGTCTGAAGTCTATTGTATGTCTGTAGGACCATAACTAATTACTTTTCCCAAATAAAAAATCTGTGCATAGTTAAGTTAAGTCTTTCATGAGAAGGTGCAATATATCATGTAAACACTTGAAATCTCATACCGTCCCATCCCGACCTTAGAGTAAACAGAGTAAACTGCTTTATGTCTCACATGAAGCCGTGTTAGGAATTATTATATACACATAATAAACTATAGCACTGAAGACCGCTTTGTGTATGTAATAATTTGGCTTTATTGATATGTTTGTATTGCTTATTTATTTGTCCGGTATTCTTTTTTCCCATTTATTTGTAATTAGTCATTTTATTATGATTGCATTATTTTTCTTTTGTTTGGAAATTAATGGGTGTGTGGAGTACATTTAACAAACAGCCACTCTTGTTCAGGGTTAGGTTTAGGATTATGTTCGGAAGAGGTATTTTGGTGAAGGTTAGTGGTTTGGACAGGTTTAGGAACCAAGTCTAGGCAGAACGGTGTTGTGGTGGATTTTGACATAATATATAACCGAATCTTACAAAAAACCCAACCTAAAACATTAAGACAATATGGTAATTGACGTGACATTGACGTGACATTGACGTGACAGGCTGACTCACATGTCTGAGAAAACAGCTGCTGATGGAAAGAGGCGAGTGAGCGCACGACTCCAGCTCCTTCAGGAAGTACTGGCTGTGGAAGTCCCAAAGTTTCTCCACGTTCCCAAAAATGATGGAGCGTTTCCCTCTGAGGTCCTGAGGCAGATCGATGCGCTCCATCTCCGGAAAATAGTGCTCAATGATGTAGCTGAGGGAGCGGACGTACTCCCTCTCTGTGGAGATCATCTCGTCCATTATGTGCTGCACTTTACTGTGAAAGAGAAGGTCAGGGTTAATTTATCACAGACATATATCTCAAATTCCTATCTAAGAGTGGGCGATATTGACACAATTTTATATCTTGATAGTTTCAGCTGATATTATAGCAGTTCATCAGAAATGTGTCATGTAATTGGAAATTTCAAGTAGCTCACTAAACCTGAATTAACTGTCAACTTTACCCCAAAGTGCAGGAATATCACTTCATACAGACTCTGTAAGTCTGATTTTAGTATGGACAATATTGAATATTGAATAGGGAAGAGGCCTAGGGAGGGAGGGAGGAAGACCTAGGACAATCTTTGAGACCTAGGGACTATGTCTCTCAGCTGGCCTGGGAACGCCTCGAGATCCCCCTGGGAGAGATGGAGGAAGTGTCTGGGGAGGGGGGGAGTCTGGGAGTCCCTGCTTGGACTGCTGCCCCTGCGACCCGGCTCCGGATAAGCGGAAGAAGATGGATGGATATTGAATATTGTGTTGTACGATTAAAATAAGTAACAAACAACATTACTGTGATCATTAATAAAGATTTTGATTCTAATGATCTTTAAATGTATTTCTTACCGGCTTTGCTTCTTGGTGTCTCCGTCACCGCTGAGTCTGGAGGGAGTGGACATGCTGCGACTGCGTCCTAACGCGGGGCTCGTCACGTCCGGCCGCTGGAGCTTCTTCTCGGCTGAAACATTATTGGCCACCTCCAGTCCCTTAATGTACACTCCTGTATATCCATGTGCGTGACTGGCATCTGCGTGACCATTGTCCCTGGGAGTCAGCTCATAACTCAAGGTCTTCTTCATAATTTTCTTCATTGGTTGTTTGTGTTGGCGTGATTTAGCTGAGTAAACCGGCTCGGAGTGGCAGGAAATAGAGTCAAAAGTGCAGTCGCTGTCCGTGTCGTCAAACACGGATGGACTCTGGCTAAGTTTGCTTTCACTCTCTGGGAAATTAAAGTGTGTTGAAACAGAAGTACAGGGGCTGGAGAAGGGTCCAGATGAATGTGGTTTGTCCTCAAAAGGCAGTGGAGGAGGTAACAGTAAACGTCCTTTAGCGGCAGGCAGCTCGGAGGTGATAAACCCGGTAGAGTCCAGACCTGAAGAGTCCGACGAGGCTGTAACTCGCGACAGTGTTTCCTCCAGCTGTTGTTTGGTCAGCTGACACTTGTGCCACACACTGTTCCACTTCTGCAGCTGCTGGGGGCTCTCCAAAGACAGGACCATGTGGTTGAGAGTGCTGAAGTTTTCTGAAGAAAACTTGGAGGCTTCAGTGCAATAATCCTGCAGAGTCTGGACCACAGAGGGAGAAACCGAGATGTTTCCACTGTCAAGGCTCAGCTGATGGAAGTAGTCCTGGCAGTGATCCATCCACTGATCGGCCTACAACATATGAATGAATAAGAGATAAGTTATGATAGAAATGTAGTCATATCAAAGTAGAGAAAGTCACTTGTCACGGCAGATCTAGTTTTTTATCTTTTTTTTTTGTCTTTTGTCCGGTTTTATTTAGGTGATCAAGTTATAGCTATGATTTATTTGTTATTGTTCTGAATGATTGCTGAAACCTTGTTTATAAAATGTGCTTTGCAAAAAAGTTGGATTGGATAATAAAGAAAAGTTTTGTGGCCTTGTAGTTTTTCACCCTTTACTTAGATTTTTTTATTCTTAGTATTCCATTCCATTTAGTATCTTAACTTCATTCAAAGTAATTACTTAGTTTGATGGCCTATTTTTTAATCCTTATTTATCTTGAATCTTTTTGATACATTTTATTCTGTAACTTTTCTTTTCTGTTGCAACACTAAAAGAGAAATTAAGGAACAAATAAGAACAGGACAGCAAATCCAAATTAAGTTAACAAATAACATAATTACAAAATATTATGAAATAACTAAAAAAGAGTGTTCAAAGCTTTTTTTCTGAGTCTGAAAAGTTCTTACCGAGTCATAGAACTCATACAGGTTGGTGAGTATGTCCAGCTGGTTTTTCCTTCTCTCCGCTCGGTTTAAAATGGAGCCCAGGTGCTGCTTAAAGTCGACAAGAACTGAACCAGGAAGTAACTCTGGAGCCTCCTTCACGAGCTGCAGACCAAGCCTCTGCTGGTGCTGAGGACACAAACAGTACATAACGATAGTGTGAAGAAGTGTTAATTCATATTTATATTATTTGTATATTTGTTGTTTTGTGTTTACCACAGACTCCTCCACAAAGCGCTCAAGACCTTCTTTCATCCCTTTGATTTTAGCCAGACTCAAAGTTTCTGAGTCTAAAGAAGAGAGGTTCTTATCTCCTTCTACGCTGAACCAAAGTTTGATCTGCAAAGCAAAGACAGACCAACAAGCTGTAGTTTTGTTTGTTCTTGTGACATTATGAACAAACCTCCTAACATGATACCTGGTTTGTTTGCTCCTCAAACTTGCACACGTCCAGCACACTCTCCAGCTGCTTCTGAGCTTTGTTCGACAGAATTACCAGTTTGTGGACCTCTTCGTCGACCTGGTTGTACAAAGTGTTCAGCATCTCGATGGTTTCCCTAACGACATAAACAACAGTTCAACAAGATATTGAATTGTTCACTCAAATCAAATACTCATTTATGAGGCTGTACCTATAATTTTCACTGTCACAAACTTCTTCTTTCTTGATGCGTGCGAGGACAGTTCCTCCTTCCAGACGCAGCCTGTTCAAACTGGTGTCGTCTAATACACACTTCATCAGCTTTTTCTGCCTTTCCATCACCTCAGACACCTCCTACAACACAACAAAATGACTTGATCTCATATCTATAAAGTATACAAGAGTGCAGACAATGTTTACTCTATGGATGAGGTATATTTTTAAAGCCCAAAATCTGCAAATGATCCTGATTATTTTCTGTAAGGGATTGACTTTTTAATAACACACAGCAATCATTTTTCCTAAGTAGTCGCCGACAAGTCAAACTATTGTTTCTATTGAACATTGAGACTTTTAAAATACATTATCAACCAAATAAAGATTGAAATATGGTGACTGAAGACTTCTAAATAAAGAATATCGAAGAAAATCTGAATAATATTGTTACTGTTTCTGTCATAAAAAGGTCTTTGAGGATTTTGGATGTCTGTATAGTCCATATAACAATTATCAAAACACGATAACAGTTATTTTTTGTGTGTCTATTCTTTGTTTCACACTAGTGTAATTTTGGTAAATCAACTCTGAAGTTCTGACAGAAAAGCCTTGATGTCAGTTATTGTTTCGCATCATGTATTACAGAGATTGATCATAAACAAACCAGGTAAAAAAAACATTTGTATTTTGTACAAACAGAAGATTCTAATACAGAACTTTGACTTGTCCTCATCTCAATTTCAAAGCTTGTTTACACTGAACGGTATCATATGAATGCAGCCTATTATTATCAAGATTATTGACCTGAATTACCTAAACATTAAAAGGACAAACACGCAAGTAGCCTTCAACACATTGCTGCAGCTCAGACATGGAGCAAGGCCACTGAGGAGACACATACAGTAAATAAAGGGTCAGAACTAACCCTGGACGTCTTCAGGCTGCTGTTGTTGCCGAGCATGCTGATAGACTGCTGAAGTGAAGAGATGGCGGCATTGCAACTGCTGACAAACGGCTCAATTTTCTGTCAGCCAGAAACAGACAAATACACATGTTTACATATAAATTAGGCAACGGCGGTAGACATCCATTGCGCCATTACGTGAGGCGCATTCCAGTCTGGACCGGGCTTTAGACGGGGTTTGCCGGCGTGCCCACCTGTCTGAAGTTGATCCAGTGGTTGTGGTCGTAAGGGAAGCTGCCATCGAGGTCTCGTGTGAGCTGAGTTTGGTCGATGTACTTTTGCAAAGCCTTCAGTGATGAAAGAACTTCAGTCTGAAAGAGAAAATAGTACAGTACGATTACTTAAGAGGACGTGACTTGTCTGTGTCTCTACCTATGGAGTAAAGACGTTCAAATACAGATTTCGCATTTAACAAACGCAATGTTGATTTATTCACTATATATCAAAAAATCTGAATCAGAAACGTTTTATTGCCATTGTCTCGTTATAAAACAATGAATAATAATAATAGTAGAAAATATAGACTATGCTAAAATAGGGATAGAAAAGGCTTAAATACAAACAATTTACAGCAAAATCAGAACAACAGTGCAAACTAATTGTATTGTTGACATGAATTTTGGGAAGTGATATAAAAAGATATTCTGAAGTTGTTGTCAAATAAATGTAATATAAATATTATCTTTCTAGAGGCCTTCAGTCACCATATTTAAAAATATATTCGGTTAATAGTGTAGTAAAAGTCACAATAGAAATACTCGTTTGACTAGTGGACTAATTGAGAAAATAACCGCTGTGTTCTCAATACATGGCTGCTAATGGCGTCCCAGATTGTAGCAAATACTAAACATTACTTTGAACGTCGATGCCTTTTATAAACGGATAGACTTGATTGCGTTTGTATGTTTACCTGAACAGCAAAGTCTTTCTCTGGCTTGGCTGCCGTTTCCTTGTCCACCAGTAAAAGGACGATATAAAGTGCATTTGGTATCAACATCTGCAAAAGACAGCAAAAGACAATAACAAATGTACTGTAATGACAATGTCGATTTGAGGAGCTAAACCCAGTCTAAATTAGAGGCACATTTATAGTGTGTTCTGTGGTCTCCGGAATAATCCTCTTTACATCAGTGAACAACTCATCACAGCATCATGATGATACGTCTCGTGCAAGTCAACTGCAGCAAACACGCCCAGGCAGTGAGGTTAAAAACAGACAAGTAAGCACAGGCTCGTCCGCAGCAGCCCTGAAGCTAGACCTTTCACAAAAATGACTCGGAACCGCAGTCACTACAAAAGTAAGGTGTGTCTCTGCAAATGTGCCTTTAAGTTTGAGTTAAGAACATTATGAAATATGTAAAGAATGCATTATACAGGGGCAAGTGGGCCGCTAGAGCCAATGTGTTAAACTGTGCTAACGTTTACACGTTGGTAGAGACGTTTTCAAAGAATTAGGAGGCAAAAACCTTCACACGCTGGCATTTTACGGGGGTTTATTAGACGGAGTCTTGCACCTTTGCATTGCACTTTACATCAGTATGAGATGCTCTAGAATCTAGAGCATCTCATACTGATGTAAAGTGCAATGCAAAGGTATTTCATGTAGAGCATCTAGAGTCAAGATGCTCTACATGAAATATCGTTGCTTTCTATGACAACAAATAGAGAAACTTTGCAATTTGAAAACATTCAAAGGTAATCAGTTTATTATTTTCATTTTAAATTATTACAAAGACAAGTTGAAGTGTCAAATGAAACAGTTGAAAATAACTTAAAAGCTCAAACGTAACTTTTCTGCTGAATGGTGCGCTGTTATGGCTTTGACTGGAATGTTCCACACTATGGCATTTCATTTATCTATCTCCATAGAAACGAGCAGGTGACACGACCTTTCAAGTCAGATCTGTGGAGAAGCGAGCCCACACACAGTAAGAATGAATGTTTTTCTAGATATATTCTTAGCAATAATAATAACACCACCTGTGATTGAGTTAAGGCTCAGCAGATTAACAATGCCATACTGAGGAACATTCCCAGCATAGAAATAACATTTAAATGGAGACAATCCACCAGAAAAGTTACATAGTGCAAGTGCACCTTTAAATGTGAGTCAATACTTATTAATTTTGCAATCTTTATTAACGACAAAAGTGCAGACACATAATTGCAAGCATAAAACTACAGCAAAGCATAATTTACGTTAAACATGTACAAAATGTCTCTAATCTTTGAATGTTTCACTTTCACTGCAAAAAGTAATATCTAGGTCAGTTTAATTACTCGAATAAAGAATATATCATCATGATTTGAGAAGATTTGTGCAGGGTATTTTCTTATTTTAAATACAAAAAGTCTTATTACTTAGATAATTTCACTCAAAACAAGATACAATATTCATAATTCAAGTATTGTTAACTTTTACCTAGATATTACTTGTGTTTGTTATCAGTTTAAGATAATGTACTTAAACTGTTTTCATGCGATGTACCCTAAAGTAACTCAAAATGCAGAGGGGTTACGGGGGCCAAATAAGGTTGTGAACACACTCCAAACGAGCCGTGGCCGTAGAGTCTGTCAAATCTATGGGCGTGATGCAGTGTAATTACATGCTTTCCTCTGCGGGCTTTACCTGTAATTCAGACAGAGATGACAACAGCGCCGCGCTGGGCAGCTGCCTCCTGCCGTCTACCACAACCGTCAGGCCCTGCTCCCGCCTCTCTTTTCTAAAAACAGAAGCGTAACAGTGAGCAGCAGGTTCAATTATACGTTGAGGAAGAAGAGGAAAGTTAAAGAGCACTTTCAATAATACAGTGTAAACTACATTGTAAACTTCGACACTAGAAATTCATTTGAACAAGTATTGATACTAAAACAAATCAGAAAGATAGACAAACTTTGACTTTTCTTGGATAGTTTTTTAAATGATCTTGGACTGTATCTATTATAATCACATAAAAATTTTAAAGAGTATATGGTAATGACAAGCTTTACAACATCTTTTAAGGCTTTTGTATCTGAACTCTATTCAAAGTATATTATTTTACTCTTAGATTTAAGTATACTTTTAAGTTAATTGTTAATTTTTTAATTGAAATTTCCTCATTGTGGGACAAATAAAGGTTTTTTTTTCGTATCGTATCTTATCAAATTGTCCAGCTGTTGAGACACAACTAAAGTGAACATGTACTCTCTGTATTTACTGTTCTAAATGTGTTAAGGATTGTGAAAAATCCAAACATACAACAAACAATAGGCCTTTGTGTAAAAGCAGGACTTCAAAGTAAGAACCGTTTAATCTTTTCAACGTTCAACAATTTCGTTGATAGATTTGTTTAAAATGATGGTTAATGATTATACCTGAAAACAAACAAACAGCTGGTTTATCGTATGCGCTTGTCTATGCGGTGGTTTTAAAATGGTGGTGTACTTTTGAACTAAACCTCTAGAAACTGTGCAGCTCTTCTGGACTTTCCCTCACAGTCTGTAACTCCATATTGTGTCCGTACCTGAGAGTGGAGCGGTAGTAGCCCAGTAAACAGGTGACGTCTGAGGCTCGGCAGCTCTCGGCCCCCCACACCTGAGCTCTGGTGCACACCTGCAGCACGGCCCGCCCCCCACGGTCCTGGTTTCCTGGAACACGAGGGGTCAACGAGGGGTCAATGTAAACACAAGAAAACTACACTGAAGAGGCCAAACAGATTAGAAGCTCAATGTTTTGGAAATATAGATTGTAGGGATGGAGCAAGAGCTCATGCCACGAAATGCAGTGTCACAGCTACAACTAAATATAAGAACAAAAATAACCTCAGCTAATTGTGCAGCCAAAATTGGAAATTGAACAATTATGTAAATTATTTCAAAATCTCGTCTTGTTCTTGTAGACCCAATCTCGATAATTGTGTCTCAACCCACCTCTTGTGCATTATTGTCAAAATGTCTACTTAATCTTGATTTGAGCAATTTTGCGTTCTCATCTTTAACTACCGGTAGATATAATATATTCTATGACTGTTTACATTCTTGATTCATCTTATTTTTGTCGGTCTGTAGGCTTCATTAGACAGGATAGTATAGCGTGAAATGGGGATGAGACTGGGGCACTCACGACGCTGCAGTTTGCTCGCATGAAGCGCTCGGCTACTGAGCTTGGCCCCCGAGAGATTCGGATTTCAAAAACATTTCCCAAATATAGCAGCAACATTTCAAGTCAAGAGTAAGAAACTTGCACTAGATCAGGAGGGTCTCTATCCCTCACCCCCAGAGAACTACTTTTACTCAACAAAAATGCCAGGAAGCTATTTCTTTCAGCCGTCGCTAGAAATTGAGTCAAGCCTTAAGAACAGTTGGGCATCTAAAGTATATATTTACAATTGTTATAGACATGTGATGAATCAAATTTGAATTATTGACTTGATCTTTTATGGGAGCTACTTGGACGGGGGTGAATGGTTGCTCATGAGCAGCACTAGATACTATATGAAAAACAAAAAAAGAGACACAGACAGACATTGGTCTTTAAATGCTAAATACTGAAGCCAGTTAGACATATTTAATCATTATTTGTACTCGAACTTCAAAACTGACCATCCTTTTCACTGATCTTCATGATAGTGTTTGTCGTGCAGTTCACCTGGTAGTGTGACAGCGCCGGACGCGAGCAGCGCCTGATTGACCTCTGACGCTGCTGTGGGCAGTGTCACGTTTTCGACCGGGGCAGTGCTGGACGTCGAGGAGAGTCTGACCGCCGCCCCGTTGGCTGGAGATTTGGGGCCCGTCGCCTCCTCCACACTGAGCCTGCGCCTTCTGCTTTCACTACTGACTTCATGTTGTGCTGTTGAAACAAGACAACAGAGCTAATGATAGAAATTAGAGGCTGTTTTTAGTACAAGACATCAAAACAAGGGATGATTAGCGTCTGTCAGGTTATAGTTTATATTTTGAGTCATTGTTGTTGGGACCAGGTGGAGTCTGGATGAGTCACAAACACACACACCTTTTGACTCTTTTACAACACTCTCAACCGATTTCATTTCACCTTTTAGAAAATAAAGGATTATCATGTAAATTAAAGGAACATTTCATTTGATCTATTTTTTGTGGCACTAATTGTGACATTTTGAGAGGTTTTAAACCTTTTGCAAATTGAAATTATTACAGTCAAGTTCTGTGGGGGGCTCTGAAACGTTTGGGACACCCTGCTCTATAGAGTGAATTTGTCAGAATAAATATACATTAAGAACAAAAACAATGTTTAACAAAAGCAAATGTAATCTTAAGATATTTATAAATGGCAGATGATTTTGCTGGAAAATGCAGAGATTTGTACAGCAACTGAAATCCCTTTGTCAGACAGTGTCTCACAGTTTTATTGTTCACGACTGCTATTTCAAAACATCATTATCACAACTTGTTCTCATATCCTGCAGTCCCTCTTTTAATAGCCAAGTAAATGTCAAGGAAGTCTAAGATTGATGCAGTCCACTTAAGAACAAAAGGATTTGCAACACACAGTCAAGAGTTTAAAGACATGCATACTACTACTGCATATTTTTAAAGTTACCGTACATTATAAAAGTTTGGATCCCTATTTGAATGATTTTTTGGTAACAGTTGTGTTGCACTCATCAGCCTGACAGTGCTCACTCTTATTGTCTGTTCACAGTCGGTTGTTTCCTGTGTGACTGTGGGGCCAGGCCTGTGTTTGCATCGTTTCCTAAAGTGCTTTGTTTGAGAGGAAGTGACACAGGTAAAGAACAGACTTACTGCATTGTGTTGTGTGAAAGTGTGTTTTTGGATACTCCGCGGGACACTGTCAGCCTTTGTAAAGAAGAGCTCATCTGCTGTGAAAATTAGGTTTTAGAAAACTAGAATGCATTATATAGCATTTTCATTTTTGAGCTTGTTTGTCATCTCTTCCCATTTGTCCTGGTTAGAAATGGGCACAAAGAGTCCCGTGGCAGAAAACTCTCTGTGGCTGTTCTGTCTAAATTGTTTAGAGAAATCTAGTGTCATAAACAATCAAGCCAGTGTAATTATATAATACCATGGTGTATTTATGATTCTATGGTGAAATACATGATCATCTACCCCAAATTAATGGGTTATTTCACTCAACACATAAACATAAATGTAATATTAAATTAAACTTTGGCACTGGACAGTTCCATGAAAATATGTTGACGCCAAGTGAAAAGGTAATGTGCTTTAAAAAACAAAACAAAACAAAAATTAAAATAACTTCTCATTTTACTCATTTGAATGGACGGAAAAAGCTTTGTTTTCTAAAACAGTATCATTCCCTGGAGGTGGTCTCACTTTCCTCAGCTCCAACTCAAATCAAAACAGAATGACAGAAGCAAAGACAACACTCGTTGATGACTAATCCTGATCCAAATCCAAGGGCAGATCCAACATTTAACTCTGCCAACAAACACAACCTGTGGGCTTCGGGCAGAGGCCCGCCTCGACTGGTAGCACTGATATTAAAGAAGTGTAGCTGCGGGTGGTGTCTACATTCTATCATTATTCAGACATTTACAGAGTTAAAACATTTAAATGTGCTAGTTATAGTATAAATGACTTTGTATTAATGTTTACACTGTTGTTATTGCAATGATGTGTATGTTGAATACAGCCTTTAATCATAAAAGAACAAAATGTGTACATGTTTGTTTCACTTGTTAGAAAGTATCTACCGTATATCAATTAATATATTTCACAGTTTCAAAAATACCCTCCCGCAAAAAATGGCAAAAAAACAGAATGAAACCCAAACCACAAAAAACAGCCTAAATTGCAAAATGGAAAGGATTTGACACAAAAGACTAACCTGGCTCATCTTTGCTGCCTCTTCTGTCAGAGCGATGAAACGCCGTCTCAACGTCCAGTCTCCCAAACCGAAGTGCGTATCCATTTAAGAGTTTTTTGGGCGAGATGCTGCCTGATCCTCCCGACGAGGACCTCTCTCTGTGACCTTTGACCTGTCCCGTCTTGTTAGTCCTCTCCAGTGACTTGGAGCGCCTGTCTGAGCGCCTCTCCCCACCTCTGAGCCCTCTCTGGAGGTACAGCAGAGGTGTACTTGGCCGGTCCTCCCCACTCAGCCAGCCCCGGCCCACCTGTCTCCTGGACAAGTGTTCTCGGGGGCTATGCAGGTCCGGACCGTTGCTCCTGTGGGCTGGACTGGTGCTCTGGTCAGGACTTTCCTCCAGGATGGATTCAGAGCTGGAGCCGAGAGCCATGGGGTTCTGCAGTGCCTCCATGTAAGACTTCCTAAAGAGTCTCCTGCTTTCAAAGGCCACCGAGTCCCGGGACATGCGTCTGCGAGGGCCCGGGTTACTCAAATCTGTGCTAAAAGACAGAGTTTTACAGACTTTTTCTCGTCCATCCTCCTGTCCTTCAGATATTGTGTTATTGTTAATGATAGGAGAGGTGTCTTTGCTCTCACATGATTGTCTATGATTCCTGTTTGGAGAGTTCGGTTCAGAGAAAATAGAGTCTGTTCCATGAGAGTGGAGCGACTCTCTGGAGCTGAGGTGGCTGTCCAGAGTCCCGGTGGATCCATTGGTGCTGCAGGTGCTCAGATGCCCCCTGAAGCCCCCGCGGCCGATGCTGCGAGCCTGCATGATGGCGTCCGCCGTGCTGTTCACAAACAGAGGGTTGGCCACGTTCTTCCAGGGCGTCCTGTACACGGCGGTCCCGGTGGTCAGCAGACAGTTCTGGAGCGGGTAAAGATTGCGGTCGCGTGTGACATTCTGCAGGAACTCAGCTGTGAAGATACTGCCATACATGCTCTCTGGAATGGGGATCTCTGCAAGGGCCTGTCCACTCACACACAAACATTTTATCACAAGCTTTGCAGTCTTTCGGCCTAAAGGGACGATCTGCAGATAGAAGTCGCCTTGCTTCAGTCTCACTTTGTGCAGAGGGGAGAGCTGCACGACCACTTTGTCTTGAATGCAGATCGGCCACCCTTCATGATAGAGGAGCAAGCCCCTAAATCGAGCCTAAAGACACAAAAGAGTCAGTCAGTACCTATCAAACCACATATTTACTTGTGCTTAGAGAAGGGAGATAAAATAAAATATGGATAAAATTGCAGTTGTTGCTTTGGAGATATGCAAAATTAGAATATCAAGTATAACGTCTACTACTATCAAATATGTGTATTTAAAGTGATATTTCTGTGCTTTTGTGGATATTTTTAATAAACCTTTCCTGTTTTTTGCTAGACTTGAACCTCAACTAAGAGATTTACATTTACAGCCACATTTTAGCGCTTTCCTGATGCATTGTGACAGTATCGTTTGAATATCGTTATCAATCTAATGCAAAAATGTTGTATCATTGTATCATCAACATGCACAGAGCTCTAATGGAAAAGCATGGAGTTTCAATTGACTGAATCCCTGCCATAGTTTGAATTAAACTTGCCCCATCAGGCGTAGTTTCGACGCTAACACAAACAAATCTTTAGTGATACCAGTGAAGAGCGGAAAGTGACTGCTGGAGGGGGGACCTTTTCATTTTGACTAAATGCAAAGGTAGAGGATGCGTTTGTCCAAAGCCTCTCATATTCCTCCAACACAAAGCCTGACAGTGAGCTGCTCCTCAGGGAAAAGCTTAGACCGGACTGGGGCTCTGAGGCTCTGGCCACAGTCTAATCATTATAGCCTTATAAAGCGGGAGTACAGTTTTCAGCTCAGGGAGACATTTTGAGCAGCCTCTGGTCAAATGCCTGTTTTCAGATTCGGTCTCGGTTTGACGTTCCCATTCCCACTCAGCAGTTTTCACACTACTGCATTCTTCTTCACTAATAATTTGGTTTGTGTAGAGCAGTACTCGAGTACCTCCTAAGCTTTGTCTCAACTCGAATAAAGGCAGTATATTGTCAACTACTACAAAATGATATTCTTGCTTTAATGATAATGATGTCCAAAATCTTCCAAAACTGTCAAATTGACAAAAAGATGTCAAATTAACTACAAAGAACAAAGAAATGCTGATGTAAAGGAGGAATAAAATATTTATATATTTATTTTTAGGTAAATGGCACTGAAAAGAAGTTTATCAAAAAGGTCTGTGTTTTATATGTTATACTTTTTAATTACAAGTTATATTCATTTAAGATTGAATGAAAATCAAAAACATCCTCAATTAATATGAGGAAAATAATGTTGAAAAATGTCTTTGCCATATTCACGGTTCCCATAAGATTAATATCAACAACAAAACTAAACTGTTTGATTGTGTACCAGACTGACTTTGCTTTTGTCAGTCAACATTGAGCTGAATGTTTTCGTGTCTTTCACTCACACAAAGTCAGTCCGAGTCTCACTACTCTGCTGTAACTCAGAAGGAATCCTGGGACAGATCATTGTAAAAATGTGAGGAATTCGCGACTCACGCTGGTTTCTTGTTGGATTATCTGTAAGATCCTTTTGGCTGGAAGCAAGAAGTCTATGAAGCAGCGAAGGCCGTCTCCTCTGTACTGTCTCTCCACGACACTGAAGAGCTGCCATAAGACGGTGGAGGCAGTGTCTGCGAACGGCCGGTACAGCGCTGATAATGTGCTCTGGATACAGCTGTCCAAAGACTCACTGTCCTGTAAGAGAATCAAACTAAACATTAAGATCATGAAAACTACAACAACAAGTACATGAGGAAACGAGCAACATTTCCTCATATTTCTTTTACCATTTTTATCAGTTTGACAAGGGAAAAAAAGTCATATTTAGACTTAAGACAAAAGGGAAGTCACACAAAAGCCCAAAAACATTGAACAAACTCTAGTAAAAAGTAAATCTATGTAATCTACATTGGGTGCCACACATAATGTCATCATTAACGTCACTCCAGCAAAAAGCAAATAGATTAGTGTTTAAATATAAGAGAATAAGTAAAAACTGTACAGAAGATTTGTATGTGATAGTAAAATAATAGTAATAATTTGCTGTGATTCAGGAAGTTCAAACATGAGGAAATGATGATCTTTCCATCAAAACGAGGGGAAACACCTGGAGGGAATGACGTGACTGTGAGTGGACACAAACAGACCAACTGGAAAGTCCATGATGGAGACTTTTCTTACAAAGAATTGGGGATGTCACAAAATGTTAGTGCTATGATTGTTATGAGAAGAGATATCACAATTTTACCACTATTCACAATTGTTGACATGACGAAATAGTAAGATCCTTCTTTCATTCACATTCATTATTACATCACCTCACTTTAAGTATGTGACCAGCTTATGAGTGACAAAATTAAATTATTTAATCATATAAACAAAACTTAATTTAGGTTTACATTTAGTAACAAAGATTGACAAGAATTTAAGGAGGTTACAAAAGCAAGTGCTCACAAGATACTATGAGCCGATAGTTTAAAAGTAGCTTACTTTTAGGGAGGACAGGTATAAATATTAACTGCAAAACTATAATGCATTTACACACACTAGGTATGGGACAAGATGTGCACACCTGTGGACAATGATCTCCTGAGATTTACATTTGGCTTGAAAAAAGGGTTAAATGTTGGTCAGTTAAATCTATTGAGAAACTGTAGTCATGAAAACGCCAAGACAATGATAAAACAAATCAAGATCAGGATTAAACCAGTGCTAGAACAGGACCAAACCAAGTCTACAGGACTAAACTGGGCTAAATAAGGACAAGTGTTGTAACTTAATAGAGGCAATTCAAAACATGGGTACACTAAACTATAAGGTAAGCAGCAGGTTTTATAATCAGAATCAGAATCAGAATCAGAAAGAGTTTATTGCCATTGTCAATGAACAAAATTCAAAAACGTAGGAACTTGTCTCGGCCTTAAGGTGCAACATAAAACACTGAGTAATAATAAAACAACATATATTCCAATAAAGGGCATGCATTAGGAAACAATTTAAAATTACTATACAATAAAAATAAAAATAGGCATTTCTATGTACACAAGTTTACAGTTATGTTTAAAGTTGTAGTGCAGAAAGTGACTGTGATAATGCAACCTCAAGGAGGGCTTTCTGGTGTCTGAAATAACTGCAACCATTAAAACTGCAACCATTAAAAGTGTGATTTGCATATTGGCCTATATATACAAACTAAATATACATTTGAATTAGTCTGACCATCTTAACCATGGAAGTATAATACATCCATGCTCTTCTCATTTATAAAACAGAACTGTGAACTCTGACTAAAATAGTTTGTGGAGACAAAACTCAAACTTTACGTAGGTAGAAAAATATTCATATTTATAAATCCTCCATACGCATGGATCACACCTGGAGCAGAAATCTGCGCACATGATCCTGCCTCACGTCATGTCTCCTCCACGCCTCCATTTCACCATGAAAGGACAATGCAAAGTGAGTTATGAATGAGATTTACCTAAACATGAGCGGGTTTGATTGACAAGCGGAGACCAAGAGGGCGGGGCAGAGAGTCGCTGTCGCAGAGACACAGGCGAGCGATCTTCAGTGAAAACACACAATTTCTGACAAAACAGCAAAGTAGGTCACAAATGAGATGGCGATATTTACCTGCACTTAACATGGCTTAAAGCCTATGTTTTATTTGTACGTGCACGCGGAAGTTTGAGTGAGTGAAGTGAATTAAGTAAACTAGTATTTTAAATCATTTTAAAAATCAACTTATTGCTTGTGCTCTGTGAATCAAGTCTGTTAAACAGCCTGTGTTTCACCTTTTGTGTCTTGTTGATCCAAGCACCATCAATTAGATGAGAGCGAGTACAGTTCAGTGCATTGGTACACATGCCACAACTTCACTACAAGGCCCTCTTTGTGTACTCTGCCTCTAAGTGCTACTGCGCTGAACAGAGAAACAAAAAAATTGTACACGTCCATTAGCAGCCTGCATACTTTCAGTAAGAAAAAAAGGTCTCTGAACGTTTGTCGCTGCGGCCAAAATACCATTGTGGTTTATGGAGGAAAACTAACAATGGGAGGAAAGCACAGTTATAGGAGGACATCCCTGGACTTGAGTTTCACACTGGACAGGAGACGTGTTTTGAAGAACACTTACACACTACTGTAGTGGTCTTAGCGCTGTGACTAAGACTCACTATAAAATCCATTTATAGTGAGTGGTTTACAAAATTAAGTGTAACAATAGGAATGAGGGCTGTAGGTTTACATGTTTTTGGTGACGTGAAATGGAAGAGATGAGAAAGAAATGAAATGAATGCCACTCATTTCAGGATCCTTTCATTTGATGACCTTTGACCTTTAAAAAAGCGAGATAGTTAAATCGTTAATGACGTCTGCATAACAAAAGCTGCGCTCACACTTGTTCTGGTTTGATCCCGGGATTAGTCCTGAGTGTAGAATTGGTTTGGTTCTGTTCTAGTCCAGGTTTCGTTTTTGATGTTGTGTGTGTGTGCGCAAGTGTGAACATACCATCGACCTTTAATATTCTTCTAGTGTCACAATCCTAACATTTGGAACGAAAAGGAAAAGGCTTGGTGCGCAACACAAAGTTTGATATCACAATCATAATAATAAATCTCTTTTAACACAAAATGTTAAAGTAGTTTTTTCATCTCTTTGTTCTGATGTAGAGCATGATCATATTAAACTATTTAGGATCGGTCAAAATGTGTCCTGCATGTGATTTGTGAAAAAATATAAACTTGTTTTGTCTCGATTTTTTCCACAACCCTAAAGTACTTCTTAGATTAGTCCTCCTGTCACCTGGCTTTGGGCATGACTGTCTTCAAATGAACACTGATGAGTTTCCGACCCTCCCTGAGCAACAGGAATGTGGTGTGTTTGGTTGTATATGTCTGGCCACAAACTGCGGTCCGGACACTGCAGACTGGGACGTCCCACCTCCTCTACAGTAATTATTAATGCATTAAAATCCAGGTGGGACACTGAGAACCCTGCGATAAACCCGCACCCAAGAGTCGGGCGGATGAGGGTATGAGGGAAGTCACTAAGCAACTGTATATGCAATTTGTACAGTAAACAAATATGCATGTCTAACTTTTATGGTGGAGGGTCTGCTGCCTGATGTCTCCTTGTCACCATGGAGATGTTATCGCCTTTTCGTTTCTGCACTCTTACTTATTTAGGTTTTTATTTGTTTTAATTGTGATTTTAATCAAATTAATTTGAACTTTACTTGTGAGATTGTATTTCTTTGCCTGAAACGATTTGCATAATGTCATTAAACAATGCGTTATGTATTTATTCAGTTTCATGCATTCTCACTGCGAGCAGGGTCACTTTTCTACAGATCTCCAATAAATTGTCCACATGTCACCTGCTTGTCTCCTAGGAGATGGATTAGTTTAAAGCCATACTGGGCAAAACAATAACATTTCCATGAAGATAAACAGAAAACACGCACACAAATGTAATGTATTTCAGCGCTTACCACATGAAGAAATAGTTTAAAAGGCATCAGTTTAAGACATATGGTAAAAGAAAAGGATCTGTGAAGGAGGCTCTGGACGCGGAGGATGGAGGCCGTATAAAAAGAGTGAGTGAAAGACAAACCGGGGGAGTGAGAGGTGACCACTGACACATTTTGTGGTCAGGGACACAAAAGGCACTGCCTACCAGGCCTCCAGTGAAGCATGAAGCCACAGGGGCTGTAACAGGAGTGCCACAAGCCCCCATACAGAGCGCTAAGAGGGGGCAGTGCACAAAGACCACTGCTGCTCTGCTCTGCACCAGCCACCAAAGTTAGACTCAGTAATAAAGAGAAAGTATGATTCCTGAATTTTACAGTCAGTTCACATTTGTGCAATAATTGAACCTCAAGCATGAAAACATTATGAGATTGAGTGTTCCATTAGTGGCCCTGCATAGTCTAAAACTCTCTTTTATCGTCTATAACAACCTGGAGACTACACAAACACTGGCATAACAAAATCACAATTCATTGGTCTTTATACTGTCCTAAACATAAAAACTAAACTATAGTTTAGTTTACTGTTTACAAAAATGACTACTATACATAAAATATAGGCAATAAGCGACATTTATTCAGTGCAAATAGTAGTTTAAGAGAATATTGTCAATATAAATAAGTATTTGTGAAATTTGGTCAATATTGGCCACCTTGAATATCACATATAGTATGTTTCTTATTCTTCCATATTCAACTCTTTATCTCTTCTTTTACTTTATTTCTCTCTCCACATGAGAGCAGAGTATTGAAAATATGGCAATACACATTGTAGAGAAACTGTAAACAAAAAATTAAACACACTATCAACAAAGAAAAGATTGCATAAAAGAGAGACGCTTTTTCAAAATAAATTTTTCCTTTTAAAATGCTCCAACAAAATTAAATACCTAAGAGTCAATTTTTACAGTGGTCAAACCAGAAGACGAAATTCCCCAGCGCTATCTTGTAACTACTGGATATTGTAAAGCCATTGTACAGAGACCCTCCAGTAAATGTTATCAGGGCTGATAAACTTTAACCCGGGGCCGGCGGTGACTTGTGTGAAACGCAGCACGGTCCATTAGCTGACAGTGAGGGCTGCAATAATAATGCCTGTCTGCAGATAATAACCAAGACCTCCTAGTCTACGGTGCCTATACTTTACCCTTTTAAATACTTTCCCGCAAAATTACATATCCATAAGAATGAACAATGATACAGGGTATAAACTGTGTGAATAAATGTTGTTTCCACTTGTTTGTATAATTGAAAAATGGTGGATTACACAAACATACAATGAACCAAATATATGGTAATCAAGCTAAGGACTGACAATTAAATGTGTCAATTATATTTTTCACAGTTGTTATTAGTTGTTAAAAGTCTGGACCAGCTGCCAGCAACAATAGTTTGTCCATGTTTGTTCACTTACACTGGCAACAAACCTTTTCTGAATTCCCATATTTTTCAATCAAACTTTATTTTTCCTCTTTTATGAGCAAGGTGGAAAACTGCAACACTAGATAAACAAAAACAGGAAAGTGAATGTAGGTCTTTACGTCAATCTGAGCACTGATGACCACTGACATGGGGACAATAGAGAAACAAAGTCTGCTGATACCTCCAGGCTAAAAATAGAAATCGGGCAAACCAAAACAAGTGAGAGATTACTAAAAAGTAACAACACACCACTTAAACTATTTTGTGCTTGAAAATGTTTGCGCTCACCAGATATCTCATCGTCATTTGTAGTATTTATGTCACACAAACGTCACAGAGAAGGCAATCAATATAAACAAAACAACAAAATAATCCAAAAAAGTCGCAGAAAACCATGTAAACAGTTAAAAACCACTTGAAAAACTAGTAATAAAAGCCTATTTCAAAATAAATAACCAACTTACTATCAATTATCTGAGCTATATTCTGTACATGGTTGTGGTCCAGGTAGCTGTCATGGTGTGCAGAGGAAAAAGAAAGGAAATTGATCAACCACAAAGCACTGAATTCAGCTTAAAACAGCAGCTGAGGCCAGTAAACGTCTCTTACCTTTATGCTCAGGTAATTGTCACAGCTCCGCGACTTGGCCCTGGAGTGCATTTTCCTCATCGACAGCATAAGGACGAACGTAATCCCAGTGATAAATAACCTGAATACATTAAAACAGGCAAAGACTTTTCCAAAACTTTGCTCTGTTTTGCTAGCGCCGTGGTGTCATCGTGGCTCTATATCCCCCCGCCGTGTTGTTTCTCCTGGTGTGCAGTGCGTCTGTGAGCAGCTGGAGCAGACTGGTGAGGCGTGAGAGAGAGGTAGAGCGCTGGCTTCCCCGTCACTCCCCCTTCACTCCGTCCCATCCGTCCCCCTTCTCCCCCCCCGTCCTGTTCAGACCACAGCCAGCTGGATAAATGGATAAATGCACACACCGCTGCAACTCCCAAACGCAGGGGACGGTGTTCACACGTGGCTTTCAACGGAATGTCCGGGTATAAAGCGGCTGGACGCGAGACGTAATTTACAGAGCTGCAACTTTATTTATAGAGCTTTAAGTTTAAAAACAACGCAGACGAGCAAAATGTCGAATCTAACCTCGGAACAAAACAACATACAAAACGCAACAGAAATGTCAAACTTAAAAGCCAAACATGTTTTAAGAAGGGATTTTAAAAGAGACATTGTTTTTGTGAGTGTTAACAATATAATAACTATAAATTTGTGTGAACATGTCTGGAACCTAAATGTTACCCTTCACGGTTTGTTTTTGGTCTGTCCGTTTGGGTGGAAATTTGTGGAAAATGAATAATACCTTGATGCAAATAACGTTTTATAAGTTTCTTCTGTTTTGTAATAAACTGTGATGCTATAAACTGTCGTTGATGATAACAACTAAAGCAAAAAGGATGCTTTCATTTCTTGTAATTCTTCTGTTTGTGATCTGATGTATAAAATGTAAAATATCTTAACATTATAATTGTGCTTTTCTTTGTTATAACAAGACAAAATACGGCAGGAAGCACCGCTGAAGGAAACAACAACACTATCTGACCCCTGTGACCGCTGGGCTTCCACAGAGCTACTGCTGCCAGGGTTGCCAGATTTTCAGAAAGCAACAAGTGACCGTGGCCAGAAACAAGGACGACGAGCCCACAAAAATAATCCCAAAAAAGAAGAAGTTAAACGTTGTGTCACATTATGAGATGCATCATTTAAAAGGGGGAAAGTCCATCCTTTACTTGGCTTTACAAACCACTGACATATGTGGGACATCCTTCTGTAATGATTCATAACTATACAACAACACTTCTTTTCAGGGGTGGGAGTTAATCTATTACATTTACTAACTAGCAACTACATTTTTTATTGAATAGTTAAATTAGGGCAGTAGTCGACTAAAGGAGATCCGTCACTGGCTAAAAGCTCTCAAAAGTATTAGGATCTCATGCAGTTAATTAAGCACTGTGTCACATTATGAGATGCACACATTTTTATTAGCATATTCAACGACCATAACGACTTAACAAACTTAATTGATTGTTAACAGTCTAATATTGTGAAATGAAACGATAAAGACCTCTTTTATCAGCTCTTTTATGGTGTAAAAGTGCCACTCAAGGGGTAAAGATGTGAAAATATCAATATTTTGTGTTGCGATTATTGAGAAGAAACATTTAGATTTTAGGTTGCAATCCTTAATTTGTTATCTTTCACAAGTCTAGCTTTATTAAATCAAACTTTCTGAATGAAACAGTAATGATATTGTTACATAAACAGCCAGATAAAAAAGTACTTTACATGTACTTTGACTTTTTTGAAGAATAGAGTGAACTGTTTATATTGTTATGATTATGTTGTGACCTGAATATGATTGATAATTATCGATCAACCGAATAATCTTGACATCCTCAGGAGCAAGCTCAAAAAACACAACCCGCGACTCTCAAAATTTGCAATGCGACTTCCAAAAAAAAAAGAAGAAGCCTAACGTTGCTGTAAAGAAGCAGACATGGCAACTCTGCTACTGCCTGCGCTACTCCACTCTGCGGGGGTATCGGCTGCTCCCCTCCCCTGACCCCTCACACCCCGGGCCCGCACCACTCCCACCCCCCGCCTCTCCTCTCTCTCCTCTGCCACAATGTGCTCTCTTTGTCCTCACAATACAAATGGACTAGGGTTTCAGCTTATTCTGCCGCTTTTCAAAGAGGGAAAAGAAAAGAAGACATCAGCACAGGATTGGCCGGTTCGGGTCACTCGGCACAATATTGTCCGAGGGGGAAAATCAATCCTTTACTTTCCTTTACAAACCACTGACATATGTGGGACATCCTTCTGTAATGATACATAACTATACAACACCTTAAGGACACATTTCTCCAACAGATTTGTCAAAATAATACACTTCTTTTCAGGGGCGGGAGTTAAACTATTACCTTTACTTGCTAGTACTACATCACATTTAGATTTACCAACAACATTTTTTACTGAGTAGGTTAAATTAGGGCAGTAGTCGACTAAAGACTAAAGGAGATATGGCAGTTGCTAAAAGCTCTCAAAAGTATTGGGATCTCATGCAAAAACTACTACGAACACAGAGGAGTACAAGTAAACACAGATGCACCTCTCTGATGTTGTGCATATAATCCCTTCTAATCCTGATCGAATAATTGGTCAACTAATCAAAAGTCGATTGATTGATTGATTGATTGATTGATTGATTAATTGATTGACTAAAGGACTGCAGCTCTGGTTTGTATACTTCGCATTACCTTCTATTTGAGTATATATATGTTTTGTGTAGTAACCGCATGTTTGCTTGAGTGTAGGTACGTTCACATTTGCTCACACCACATCAAAATTGGAACTATAGTACTTTTGCAATCAAACCTGGACCAGACCAGCACAAAACCAGGACTAAATCAGGTTTAAACCAAGACCAAACCGTGGCCAAGTGTCAAAGTTTGTTTTCTCTTTGTGAGTCTCTAAGTGACCAAAGCATTACGTTTACAGCATTAAATCATCTGATCGTTTTCATTTCTTGCACCTTACAAGATCTGTTTTGTTTTTCGTCTAGTTTTTGTGCTCTCTTATTTTGAAATACCATAATCTTTAGCGTTATTTCTCTGTTCAATCACGTTGTTATTACTCAAAATCATGAATCAGATGTTACGTGATGTCACTGAACTCACAACTCAAATGCTTTTTAACTCCTGTTACGACTGTCCGGATCGGGACTTTTAACTTCAGCTTGGGTCATGTTATCGAAAAGGGAGCTAGAGATATTCCTGCTTTGCCCGGGATGTTCCACAATATGACATTAAGCGTATCTATCTCCATGGAGACAAGCAGGTGGCATTGCCAGGTCAGATCTGTGCAAAGGCGACGCCACTCACAGTAAGAACGCATGTTTTTCAAGGTATTTTTTCATCAATAAACACCTGTAATTTAATAAATGCAATACAGAAAAGTTGCTGTCCGCTAGAAAAGTTACGCAGTGCACCTTTACAGTAACAGCAGCAGTACATTTCATAGCGCTGCTTCTTTTTGAGAGGCCACTTCAGGAATGCAGGCAGTCGGTCGAAGTTAGCTTTACGTGCTATCGAGTTTGTGCCCTCTATTTTAATGGCTAGACTTAAAACACAGGAAATCCTTTCAGCGCTTCCAGGAGAATGAGTGCATTGTGTGAAAATGTGAAAATCAAATTACCCCGGCATGTTCACGTATAGTGTGGAGAGTGAGGATGGCTAATTAAGTTGGCTTATATATTTAGAGAGTCAGTGGATTCCTGTCATTAAGACGCAGACAGCACAAGGACCTGACACAGACGAGTGCTGGACGACGCGTTGGTGAAGAGCAGCGTATTTCAGGACAAATTGATGACACGAGGGCTGAATAATGAATACAGATTTAACTGGTGTCACAATTACTAAAATGACGAGCTAAAACGTAACCCTGGAGTTTAAACCGCGACATGTTTCAAAATGCCTGTGCTTCATCTATTGGGTTAGCAATTTGCAGTTCGCACGGCAAGTTTAAAATCCAAACCCAAATCTTGAGTTTATGACAAAAGCTGCAAATCTAAACTTAATCCAAAATTCAATCAATTTACTCCTGGATGTTTTCAAAATAAGCACTCAACTTGATTTTGGTTTGAAAAAAATATCTATGTATTCGACAGATACTGGAGGAAAGATACCGAACAATGATAACTGAATTAAAATAGAATGTCATTTTAAGTTTCTTTAGTATCATACTGTATTTTTCTGTAATATACTTCAAATGAGTATCTCTCTCTTTTTTTTTTTTTTGAGAACCACTACCTAGTTACACTACTTTATTTGTCAGCAAAAATAATCACATTTTGATATTTCCCCCTCATTTTTCAGCCCTTGAAGACATCCGAGTAGTCAGACCTGGACTTGTTGAGGTGAATAGTTTTATACACAGACTTCTACATTTAGATCCATGTATATTTCCTACTGTATAATCTTGTTCTATTCAAACATACACTCCCGTTTTGCTCTGTTTGGAGTTGGCCCTGTAATTTCTGCTGCCTCAGCCCTTTCAGCAGGTCGCGCTCTCGGTCGGTGTGGCACTACGTTTTCTCTTTCGTGTTGACTCCAAGTTCCTCCTTTCTCATCCTCTAATTGTGACGCGATAAATCAAGCCGAAATGACGGCATCAGCAACAACGGTTCTGGTTTTGGCGCAAGTCCACAGTACGTAAAGGTCAAGGTGGGACATCTGCTCTGGGACGTCAGTGTGAAGTTAAAGCTGCACTATGTAACTTTGCTGCCACCTGCTCGTCTCCATGGCGATGTTATAGAGCTCCGGATCGGACGTCAACAGGTTTTCGTTACTTGCCAGATGGGCCAAACGCTCGTAGAGATGTATAAACAGTATGAAATCTGATAAGCTGCTGAAATATACAGTATTTATCACACTTCAGTGTCGGAATACTTTTGAATCAAAGCTAAGTCTTAAAATCCCCATTGGTTTGCCAGAAATATTACACAGTATGGCAATAAATCTCAAGTAAATGTATTCAACTGCATACGTTGTTATTGCTTTAAAAAAATCACCTTGAAAACCACACATTCTTACAGAGAGTGGGCTTGCCTTTCCACAGATCTGACCTGTAACTTTGTATGGGAGGCGTCACAAGCACAGATAGATACGTTTAAATCCCTACGTTAGACAAGCAAAGCAAAAGAGGTGAGCAATATATTGAACTTTAGATAATATCGCAAATGTTGATTTTTGTAATTTCATGTGTGTCGTTTATAGCAAAAAATGCAATGGCTACAACGTGATATTTCTGCACTTTTGTGATTCAGTTTACAGACATTTCACATTTGTCTGATATCAAACCTACATGTCTGATGCATTGACCCAATCGACATAATATCTTCTGACTATTGCTAATGCTATCGACAATTCAGAGGCCGACTGTCCACCAGAAAAGAGAGCAAAACCCACCATTTCTGCCACTTTTCTGCGAGCTACTTTCAAACCATTTACTTTGTGTCGACCTCCAAAGATACAAACGATACGTACCTACACACTTTGTACTCGAAAACTGACTTTCCTCATCTTTTTCTCCAAATATTTGATTGATATAAATGATCCCAAAATGTGATCATCAGAAGATATTACTTTTCCGAACCAGATTGTTTAGGCTGTGAACCTACTAGAGGAAGCTTTATTTATTTATTTAGATCCAGTTAAGTTTGGACAAAACCAGTGTTTGCATTTCCTTGATTTATATTGTAGGTGTGGAAATGATGCCCCAGACTGAAAAACCCTGATGACACTGACGTAAATACAAAATGAAACCTTTCCTGTTGTTTTGCTTGGCGTTTAAAATAGTCGTGTTTACTCAGACTTCTGGTAAACAATATTTATGTGATGTGAAAAGTCAGATAGGCCAGTCCCAGCAGTGAGATCCAATCAGATAACAGCATCAGGGGAACAAATTATCCAGATGACATGAGAGCAGCAGCACTGTCATTTTTCAGCGCTCAGATAAAACTAATGGTGTTGGAGAGGCACACGGTGGTATTTGGTTCTTACTTCGCTGCAAAAGCTACGTAGAATATATATAATAGTTCAAATTACTTGCACTGAGACTATTTACCAGATTTATTTACTTTTGTTTCACAATATAGCTTCTTATTGCAGGTGTAATCATGTCAGAAAGACACTTGAAATAATTGTTCATTAAAACAATTGTGAGTTTTTGTTTTTATTGCAACAAGCTACACTATTAAGAAACTAGTATGTTATGGACCATGTTAAATAGTCGACGTTCTAGTTAAGAAATCTGAACTAGAAGTGCACATAAATATTTGACAGAAGACCAAAATCGGAAATATTTCAGTTTATAGTAGTCTAAACCAGTGGGTTATTTGTTGGCCTACCAAAGTCATTTATCAAGGTCTATATCTTCAAACTAAAATCAAACATTTTCACTTTGGGGGGAGCCTACTTTTTATGTTTCGGGGTCGTGAATGCCAACGTTTGTTATTTTGGAGGTCAGGGCTGAAAAAGGTCGAGATCCACGGGTCTAAAATACAACTGGGTTAGGTAAGTTTTACGCAAATAATACTCTATGAATAATGTATTTTGTTTCATGCAGGGGAAATTATATTACATAAATAAACAACCTTTGTCATTTGTTAGTTAAGACAATTAGAATTTCAAATTCAATTGGATTGGGGTTAACCTACAAACTACAAATTTCAACTGAACAGAGATTATTCTAAATTATTTTAACTGATTGAATATACTTTTTTTGCAGCCTTGCCTCAGACTTGAGAGGTTGTGACTCCTTAATGGGTTTAAATGGGTCCTGCTGTGTTGTAAATGGATGGGTGGTCATCGGGGACAAACCACAGTCACAAATTACACGACAAACTGAGGAATGTAGCACCTCGGCTCCACATCACTTCAGAACGAGCTCACGAAGCCACACGCACACAGGCCACACGACTGCAGCAGCTATTAAAACAGAAAAACGCAAAAACAATTCACTCATTCACTGCTACGAATGCGAAAAATTCCCAAAAATTGAAATTATGTCGCTGAATTGACAGTGACTCTTCAACAATCTCACCTAACTTAAAAAAAAAATTAAGTCATAGGTATAATGAGGATAATGTTAGGCTCTACACGATGTAAGCCAATGAAATATAAGACATGACTTTACAAATAATATAGAACAGCTCAAATGAAGATGAACTTTAATATGTCAATGACTGAATTAAGTTTCTAAATCACTAGTTCAGTCAAATCGCCATAGCGTGACTCATCGATTCTCTATTTAATGACGCTTGCTGTCAAAACACTGGCACTTTTCCCCCGCCCACACCTCTGTCGTGGTGAGTGACAGGTGGATTTATCCAATCACAGTGAACTCTAACAAACAGCAGATGACTTTAGTGACCTCTTAAAGATGAATAGTGTTGAAATCAAAATTGCGATCTCGAAAACAAAAGTATTAAGTGTTCATGAATCGTGTTGAAATCAAAATTGTTATCTCTTTTAAGCTTTTGGTATATCAGCCGCACCTACTTGTACCAAAATATTGTACTCCTACACATACTATGCCGTTATTAATCCACCACCGCAAACAAATGATTCAAAATCCCCAGAAGAATACAGTTTAAAGCAGCTTGTTACTTTGCACTTTTGAGGCTCAGGATTTGCTCCATGTGGTTCACACGGAGCTTCCACAGTGCTCTTCACAGGACCGTCCCACTTCACACTGCCCTGTCCCGCGGTGAGGGGGTAAAAGACAGGGGCTACTGCATCATGCTTCAACTCCAGTGAACTACACAACACTTTCAGATGTGTATGTACAGTCAGATAGGGCTGTACAATTAAAAGGATTTGAAACATGGCGACAATTTCCACTCCAATCTCTCAAAAAGCACAGTAAACACACTAAATTCTGCTCTGAATTATATGGGCTCAAAGCAGCTATCTTTTCAAGGTTACAGTGTCACTGAGAAAACATTACTAATTACTGACAAAAACTGAGTGGAGCTGCAGCAATGAATAATGTGACTATTGGACTCTAAAAAAATATAGTGTTTGATCATTGTAATTGTCATCTGGACTACACAGACTCCAAAACACATACAAAAAGACCTTTTAATAACAAAGACGGCATTATTAAATCAAAATCAAAGTCATAAAAGAATCAATTATTTCTGTTTTCATCAATAATACACGTTATTTGTGAATATCATCTATACAGAAGCCTTCACACTATTTTTCAGCCTTCATTTGGCAAAAAAAAACCCAAAATAAAAAACTGGTAAACATTTGACAGTATATACATTGTTTCAAATATAATTTCAATTACGAGAAGAAGAAATAAAGAAAGAAAGACAATCCTATAAAAAAAAATGTCTGGGCTTTTAAATGTAAGCTCTTCTTCAATGTTTCTTAATTGTGTAAATGTTTTAATCATGTGTGCTTTGTCATTTTTTCCCTTTTCCCCAGCAACCCCTTGCAAAAGAAGTCTCGATCTAAATGGATTCTTATCTGGTTAAACAAAGGTTAATATAGAAATAAATGAATAAATAACGACCAAATAATAAATAGTCTGTTATGTTTTTGTGTAACAATCGAGCAGCCTTGGCCACAACTGTAATTAACTAATTAATCAATCAAGATTTTCAGACGTCCATAAAGTCTAAGAATGAGGTTTTTCCCGTGAATGTGGCGCGCAGCTGTTCTGGACGGAGACGCGCCACAACAGTGCGCGCCACCTGTCAGAAACACCCTAAAATGTACCTCCAGCTCCTGTCACTCCAACACAAAGCCACTGTTTTCTTTGAGCGCGCGAGCACAGGTGGCCAAAGCGGACCAGGTCGAGTTACAGCACTGGGCTCCCACAGTTGTGAAGTCAAGTAGAGGACAAGCACTGTCTCGTCAATTAGACACTCAGAATAACAGCGTCATTCGGAAATAAAACCAAATTACAAGTGTACATCATGCTAAAACAATATGAAAGCTTCAAACTAGATTCTTATGACTAGTGTTCAACTTGAGTATCTAGTTTTGACATTAGTATCTGGGTATCGATTTTTTGGCCACCTTAGTCAAGACTGCACTGTTCATTAAAGAAACATTATTACGAAAAAAGTAGATCACAACATCAAATATTACAGGTAATGCTTAATGCTTAGTTTTATTTTTTCCCATATAGAGCCCAAAATGTACGTGTTTTGCGACTGAAACATTTCAAAAAGTCTAAATTTAGTCCCTAATTTAGCCGTGTTTTTGATCCTTAAAACAGATTGACAAACCTTTGCAGATTGAAATCAACCAAACTAACCACTACATTTCCAAATCTAAAAAAACATGTCTGCAATATTCGACTGTCGTTGCATTTTAATTGTGCAGTTCATCACATCATCATTCTTACGAGAGCGTCCCAAAACCGCAAAAAACACCTACATACGCAGCATAATAAATCTATATGTATATATGTACGCCACAGTGAAGAAGGTGAACCACAAATCCTATCAAACAAACTTAAATCTCGATAGAACGTCCTGCACAGACTTGTCCAAAGACCAGTGTTGTTCAAAGAGTTTCACGTGAAGCACAGGATCAGATGTATCTCATTTGAGTCCTACATAAATGTAATGTGAAATGTAGACAAAATGAACTTGACAGATTTAACAGTAACTAAAACAGAATGTTAACGTTCGAACATAGAAAATCCACAATAAATGCCAATTAATAACTTCTATCTCAAGACTATTTGTTGCTAGAGGCACTGTTTCTGCTTAAATCATACAAAAAACCTCTTCTATGCTGCAAGGCGCAACTGCAAATCAATATAAACAGCAACTTCCTTAAATCAGATACATGTTGTGCTGTTTCTGCTTTTTGTCTCAGTCAAATCAAAATGAAATTATATGACAAACTATTGGCAGCAAGTGCAAGCAAATGCAAAACCAATCCACTCTATTTATAAGGCACATTTTACAAACTGCTCATAAAACGAATAGTAAAACTCTGAAATAATAACTACTCGAAAACAATAAATAGTACGTCAAAACAATTTAAAAAGTCAACAATATTAATGGCATTTTTGCTCGATTTTTCAATGTTTCTGGTGCTTTAACAGGAACTACATGCTAACCTTCCTTTATGACCCCAAATCCTGCAGTAAATACCTAATATAAATAGTTTTAAAATAGTCCTACCTTGCCCTTAGTCCCGGCTGGTGGAGAGCATGTGTCTCTGTGCGCCTCTGCAGCGGATGTGAGACTGGCAGCTGTGTCCCAAAACCAGCCAGGACCAGCCCCTCCTCAAAGTCCCCGAGAGGAGCCTGACAAGTCCCATCAAACGCACTGCTTTGTTGACTAAAGGGAATCACAATATTAAGGACTGGCCAGGCTGAACCGCTCCCCCCCCGCGGCATCCCAATTCCTCGGTGGGGCGTAACCTAGTCGTTTTATCCTCGCTCATCTCCAGAGCGTTCACTGTAATGAAGGACTGAGACAGCAAAAGCCAGACGGGCCAGAAAGATCAGATACTGTAAACCAAAAGGCTGCAAAGGGATTCAAAAATACAGGAGAAAGAGTCAAATATTCCACTGTAAACATATTTGAAATGAACTTAAAAAGAAAGACTAAAGCAGGGCTAGACCAGGTTTTAATCTAGTCTACAGTGAAAAAAAACCAAACCAAAATGTTAGTTTGGACCATAACAAAAATAGAGGGCTATAGATTGGGTCAAAATCCTCATAATCAATACACTGCCACTCTAAAAAACGTATTCAAAAACAGTTACTAAAAATGTTATAGAAATTGCAATTTGAATTTTAATGAACGCACTTATCAATTTGCAAAGGGTGACATTAATTAAGTTACAGAAACATCCTGTCTCTCTGGAGTCGTATTACTGTGTGTATAAAACTTGCTTCAGTTTAGCAGATTTAAAATGTTACATTAAACATTAAACACAAATCTCACCGCAATCGCAATATGGCTCCAAAAAAGATCGCAATTCGCAATATTTGTATTCACATTTGTTCAGCCAAACATTTAGTCAACCACCATGTACCATGCAATATTGAGTACTTTTTCTGCAAAAATATATAGAATTGAGAATCTGGCTTGTGCTTGAAGTCACGGTCATCCATCACACAGTCTGTTTACTCAATGAATAATAATTAATAGATAAAAGGTTCTCCAGTGTCTCTGATTGGCCTGGCATTGTTCTGTGGATTACTCTGCAAACACCTCCAGGTGCACATTCCTCCCCAGCAGCAGAAAAATGGGAGACGCTCCACAGAGTCAATAAAAGGCGGCCGCCTCTCTGCCTTGAACCCTGCGTGTCTGAGCAGGACCAACCTCTGGAAATGGATTAAATACTGGTTCACCCTCTGTGTCAGAGAAGCAGCCACGCTTTAATGAAAACGTCCCGTGTACCTTCACGGAGCAGCAGCTGGGCGAAGATGAAAAACAAGTGTGAACCTGGTCACAGATGGAGGCTGTAATCATTAAAGCAGTGGTTCTATCCAAGGTGTAAGGTTTCTGAAGATAAGGTGTCTTTTAAACAGTTTAAAAGTCGCTTTTCTGGGGGGGTTATAGCTTTACGTGCTGTTCCACCGTATGGCATTAAAGGGGCTTTGTCTTACTACACATATAGTGTAAAGGCACCTGGGTCAAAAAGAGACCACTGTGTGTCGATTCATTTCATAGAGTTTAAAATGAACCTGCTCTGTTTTCCACATTGTAAGACTCTGATCGGGGTCTCCTCTTTATAGATCTGGAACTTGGCCTGGTTGCGTCATGCGCTTATCTCAATGGAGAGAGATTAGTTTAATGCTGCACTGTGGAATACTCCAGTCAAAGCAATAACATCTTCATAGAGACAAGCCAAGTGGCGGACCCTCCACAGCAGAAGTTTGAGGCACTAGCTTCCAGAGGGTGCTGGCTCGCTTTAGGCCCGTGGAGCCGTTTAAAACCAGGTCACGTCAAGACACAAAGTAATATGTTTCAAGCGTATAATGCTTCGAACAGTATCCAAAGCCAAAGCATTACACAAAGAGATGGGGAACCTCGGTGTAGAGGCACAGAAAAGTTAAATAAATGAAGAAGACCTGAGGAGGCCACGTCTCAGGCAAACACAAACATGGAATTACTAAACGTATTTTTGGAAAGAAGTGCACCTTTAATACTGCTGAGGTTGGGGTTTGGTAGTTTAGTCTTGGTTTAATTACTCTTTTTTTTTAACCTAAAAGTGAGACATTTCTTGAGATGGCGCTTGAGAAACACTTTTTACACAAAAACAAGTTCTTTACTTAGTCCCATTTAATTACAGTTAATAACGCAGGTGTTAAATGTAGGCTTTGTGGCGCAAGCTCGGCTACTTTGGAGGATTCATTTATGACAGTGACAAATTACTGTGACACCAAATTCACGACAACGACAACACTTTCAACATCAGCACACACATCAGAATCACAAAGGGTTTATTGCCATTGTCAACCAACAAAATTCACAAACATAGGACCTTGTCTCGGCATTAAGGTGCAAAATAAAACACATTCATATTATTCTTAAAAATGAAATGAAAATAAAAATAATAATTGTGGTATTGACTTCTAGAGTGGTCAAAAATAGACTCCATTGTCCAAAAAGAGAGTTTTAAAAAAAATATATATTGTTGTTTCTAAGCCAAAATCCAGATTGAGCCTTTTCTAAGCAAAATCGAGTCTTTGTGGCAGACAAGAATACTGTGAAGACATTTATTTTGGTTGGTTTTGAGTTACATTGAAATTACTTCCCAACATTTCATAAATGGGTTTGTAGTTTCCACGCTTGCACTGTTGTTGTTTAAGTGCAAAATAACTAGGCAAAGTTAAACAAACATGCACGAGAAGACCAAAATAGCCAGTAATGACCAAACTGCCCACGCACGCACGCTCATTTCGAGGAAGAAACCTGCAGATGATCAGAGCCGGAGATGTGCACCTGATAATGCACACAAATAAATGTAGATCTGAGGGCGAAGGGGAGGCAGGGAGGAAGGGGAGATAGGGAGGGCGAGGTGCTTCCTGTTTCCATAGCTCTAATTATAAAGGTCTCTTGAGAATACAGCCTTTAAGGAAGAAGGGCTTTGTCATTGAGGAACACGCTCAATGTCAGGAGGCTCTGGATTTCTCATGTTCGGGAAATCAGAGAAACGCAAACCAAGCGCAAGTCAAACTGCAAATGTTGAAAATTAAGAATACACAAGTAAAAGTAATCACAATCCAGGGAAATAGTCACTGTGTAAAAATTAAAAAGAGCAGTGGAAAAGCAAAGGTTATTTTGTGGTTGTGAAGTAGGAGTAAACGGACTGTAATTGTTTTTTGTTTTTTATGACGAGCAAATCACGATTGCGATTCAATTTGTGATTTGTGCACGGTTGGATCGAGTGCAAAGATTCCATTTGAGAGAGAATTTTAAAAAAGAAAAAAAGAGCTTAAGATTACACAAATAACATGCATTTCAGAACATGTTTGTAGCGGTCTAAACTACAGAATTAGCAGGTTTTATACAAAATAAAAGAGGATGTTTTGTTGTTTGCTGAGGAAATGACTGTAGATTACTTAAATTATAGCAGTGACCGTTCAAATTGCAGTTTCGACTTGATTGCAATATATTTCGGAGCCCGATCGGATAGTCTCTGCAAAGTGCTTATTGTCACACACTTATAAATACATACGACGTTACCTATTATCATTTTAACCATCGATCATCAGTCTTTTATAGCGCATCTGGACACTAGACGTTGCTTTACGTTTTCACCATTCAATCACTCGCGAACCACATACTTAGGCAAGATGGGTTAAGTGTCTTGCCCCAGGACACGACAACAGTCAGAGCTGCAGCTGAACTCTGCTGCTACTGATACCGCTGTTACTTATAATGCCACTTAGTTCAAATAAGAAGTGACAACAAAAAGCAGTCGGCGTACAGTACTACAACTACTTCTGTCACCACTGACACAATAAACGCTACAGCTGCTAATACATTACATTACTACTACAACGGGTGTCACTTCTGCTACAACACAACACAATTTGACAAAAGCTGAACTCACTTTATCTGATGTATTTGTTATAAAAAGGTGTACGATCCTATACACTATGTTTTGGGTCATGTTAGTAATGGTCGTACTATTTATTTGACACATTTCGCTTACATAAACAAGTCTTTTCGTCCAAACTACAATGAACGTATTTGCGTGTTGACGGTGAAGCGATGAGACTTTCCTGTTTAAAGATAAAGCACGGATAGATTTGTGAAACGATGCGGCCGGAGCGACCATGTGACGCTTCTATAAACATTTGAATTATGTTTGTGGAGCATCAAGTGTTAGCAGGGCCTGTCAAAAACACTATTGCACTGACAAAATGCAGGTAGATATTTGCTCCTTATCTCTATGGGGACAGTTTATGCGTGGTCCTCCTGATCTCGACATCATTCATGGACTTAATACTCTACCTAAAGTTATCAGCAATAGCCCAGGACAGAGGAACGTGGAGGAGCCTAATAGATGACCACTGCCCCACCGGCCGCCAAAGGGAATAAATACATGTAAGTGGGGCTGAGTGGGCCTGAGTTCACGCTTCTCTCTGTGATTGGTTAAATCCACCTGTCGCTCACTCAAAACCTTACAAAGGCAGATCAATAGGAGGAAAAGCAGCTTTAGACTTTTCTTCAGGGTTTGTGATTGATTTTTGCTACGACTGTGAAAATCGGTGTAATTCTGCCAAAATGTGCTGCTTTTAAGAGGAAAGAAACTTAATATACTTATTTTTTAAAGTATAAATTGGTCTATCCCACTTTAATGTCGAGGCTAGAGCAGGGTTTCCCAATTTTTTTAGAACGGGATCCCAAGAATAACAACCCAAGACGCTCACGGCAAAATAAAATTGTCAAAACTAGTTTAAATATTGGTTTCAGTTTAAACATGGATAAATACAGTGTCGTAACATTTAAATACATCTTGAAATCATCTTGCGACCCCCAGCTCATGCTTTTGGGAAGCGCTGGCCTAGAGTGCAGTAGATCAAAGTCGCCTGAAGGGGGCTCATTCACGCTTCCGCAAGTGTCCAACGTGGGAAAACAAGACTATATTCCCAACAACAATGGTGCGAATTTCCATAAACCCCAGAGAAAAGCTCTTAAAGTGCGGAATATTAATAATCAGCTTGACAAGCCTGTTTGCAATCAGCTTTGTCCGGCCTATTAGTATGCAGAAGACATGTAAGCAGAGCGGGGGGCAGAGGGAGGTGGGCCGGAGAGGAGCGGGCGGCCTTCGTGTAGCGCCGCTTATCTCCGGGCAACACCACCGCCCCGCCGAGAATGCGTACAGTGGTCCGGAGCCGGCCTCTGCTTGCTCTGGACCCATAGAGGTAATTACTCACAAATACTGTAAAACCAACTGAGGAAAAAAAGACGGGGGGAACAGTTCGCAGAGATGTGATTTGCAATTAAATAGGTGCAGTCCACAAAGGTCCTTGGTGGCAATAAAAGAGGCTCTCGAGGAGGAGTGGTGCCAGGTTTTTTTTCTTCAAAGAGTTGTAAAAAGATGTTATAAACAGTCGTCTTTTAGAGAAGAGGGCAGCCAAGCGTAAAGCCAACTTGTACTTCAACTTGCGCACTTGCGATTTATCGACGTGATGTCCCGATTCATCCCCATTTTAGCACTTTTCAAGAATTATAGTAGGCTAAAGTGTTTTTTGTTTTGTTTTCAGCAACTTGCTTGTTTCACAGTGTTAAAACGTTTCTTGGTACTTATGGTTTCTATGGTAACTGGTGCCCATTGTTTGTTCATGTGCTTGTTTTTGATGTTTTCCTGTGCAATTTGAGCTTTTCAAACATATTTTCCAATGTAGTTTTCAAACCAAAAAAAGGCAAATAAACAAGACTAACAAAATAACAGAGCTGACACATAAAATGAATGAACGCAAAATCAACAAGTGGAGTAGTAATATGAGAGATAATAATAATGTGATAGAAATAATGTGATTTTAGCAACAGAAATAGTGGCACTATTTGTCCCTGTTAATTGGCTGCATTGACATTTTTCAACATATTCTAATTTACCATAATAAAGCTGAGTAAGCGATTGATGACGTCCCAATGATCTGTTCTACTTATCTTCTTCCTGTAATTTAAGATCTTGAGGTTTGTTTTGCTCGTAACTCGGTAAACAAAAATCAAACCGGTGCAAAAACCTGGACAATACATGACACTATTATCACAGTTGCAGTGTAAATATAGTCGGATGAATGAATGGATATCTGATCTCCATGGAGACAAGCAGGCAATGCCACCAGACCAAGTTACAAGTCAGATCTGTGGAGAGGAGACCTTGCCCACAGTAAGAATGCGTGTTTTTCAAGGTATGTTTGAGCAATAAAACCACCAGTTGAATAAACGCATAATATTTCAGTTTAATACCATACTGTGGAACATTCCAGGTAAAGCGATGCTCTCCACACCCAGAAGCAGGTGATGGACTTTTCTACCAGAAAGGTTACATACAGTAGTGCCCGTTTAATGCTGTGCTTGGGGCTTTTTGATCGAAAGGTCACTTGTCAATCTTAAAGCAAAAGCATGTTTACTGGAGTTTGGAGACTAAATGTGTTTTTGTGTTAAGCAAATGTTGAGAAATATGAGCATAAAACTAACTTGTACTTCAACTTGTTCAACATTTTAGCACTTAGTAGAAGAGTAGGCTCAAGTGTTTTGTTTTCAGCAACTTGCTTATTCCACAGTGTCAAAATGTTTCTTGGTACTTATGTTTACTTGTTGGAGTTTGGAGACTAAATTGGATTTGTTTTTGTGTTAAATGCACTGAAATAGAAAGATTTATTAAGTTGTTTAAGCAGAGGTTCATTCTTCAAGAATCTTTTCCGTGTTCATTAACCTTATTATTAAAGGGCAAAATTATTTGCATTTATTGATGAGATGACAGCAAAAGCAGGTTAAATTATGTCAATACATTTCACCATTCATCCAAGTAGCTTCTTCAGGGATCTTCTTCAATGCGCTGTAAACATATTCGCTCTAAAAACGTTGTCCTGTTGACATAATTTAACCTTCTTTTGCTACAGAACCAACCCGGACGACCGCGTAAAATGGAATCATCAAAAATTCAAAATCAGTCGATACAAGCAGGTAAAAGTGATTCATTTCTTGCCACATCGCCCATGGTGTAAGTCGATGCATGCCCAGTCTCGCTAGATGTAATATCTAAAGTGTAACAAGTGAGTTTCTCTCTTCATCTCTATTTCCTAACCCCGCTGTCATCACTCATTACCACAAGTCCCTATATTTACCTTACAAGCATGGAAAAAACACATGTCTACCTAATGAACCAAATCCTAAACAGACCAACTAGAGCAATCGTCGTCTTCTTTTCTTTTCAGCCAGAATTAGTGAAGCATTTTTCCCCTCCGGACCTTGGGACTGTGCTGAGCCTGGAGCTTAATCAAGTGGAAATGGGGAGCAGAGAGTTGAGGGGGGTGGTCCCGGAGTTTGGGGTGCAGGGGGAGAATGGGCCAATTGTTCCGATAAAGGGCTCACGTTGTGCCCACTTTGAAGTCTCCTCTGGGGGGACATGGTATGCTTTACAGTAGCAGTTCAGCGCATTACTTTCCCCTGACAAATCAATAGAAAACAGACATGATTGATGCCGAGACACGGTGAAGGGTTACTGACTAAAAACTAACCCCAAGTTAAGTTTAAGCACGCTTCATTCACTCCGACACCTGACATTGTGGACATTCAAGATGAGAGGCTCCCTTCTGTTTAGAGCAGACACTGTCTCCCACTGATCTATTATGCTGCAAGGCTTTTCTCATGCAAGTCTGGGATAAAGCCCTGTCTATCTAAGCGAAGGGGGCAAACACTTTGGACTGAAACCTGCTTAACTGCACAAAAAGTGAAAATGTCCTACAGAAGTTTAAAAAACAAAACGAAAAAAAAACCCCCATACGTTTATGCATTAAAGTTTCAGCAAATAAGAACGTCAAGCTGGCAAGTGGGGTTTAAATGAAGATTGATAAAGTGACAAGTTGAAAAGATTGGACACAAGTTGCGCACAAACCTCTGTATGTGGTCCTCAGCAGGTGCACGTCTCTCGGATGCTGCGCTGTCCCCCTCTCGCCATTGCTTCTGCTCATTTCTTGCAGGGAAAGTTGAAAACGTGTTGCTGAAATTGAAATATATGAAAAGCCACGTCAAATAAATGAACGGGAATACACATCGCATGCCAATACACAGCGTGCGTCTGCGATCGTCTGCGGCGGGACTTACGCGCTGGAAACTGCGCCAGTTGTCAGTGTTTAGCGCAGGTTCAGTCCAAGGCGCACAAAAGTAGTGGATATTTGCATTAGGCCGACCCTCCCCTCGCCTTTCACAGCGGCCTTTGTTTGTCGCAGTCGGGGCTCGGATTCAGTCCTTCCCTAAATCCCTGACGACCGGAGCGGAGAATGCGCACAGCTCCGCCAATTAGGCAAGAAACACAAAACACCCTCAAGGAAAAGACTCAAGACAATTATAATCTAAACGGTTGGACTTAGACAGGTTATGTGTGAGTATTTAAAATAAATATCAAGAAAGACAAAATGTTCTTTAAAAAGTTTGAAACGTGAACTGAACAGGTGAATTTAAGCTTTTATGTTTCACAAGTGATCCACACGCGGGAAAGCTACAAGAGCTACAAAATGATCAAACATAAAATTTACCAACACTTATTTAACTTACATTTCTGCTTTTGGAAGAAGTCCTGGCTAAAGCCACGCACGGAGGGCTTCGCAGAGTGTGCGGTGATTACCGCAGGTTTGTCGCCCTCCAGTGGTTACAGGTAGAACTGTCAGAATTAAACCGTTGACTTTTCCTTTTTTGTCTTGAGTAAATCTGAGTTACTAACTCAGGTACAAGGCGAGTCAATCTGTTTAATAGTTTATTGTTAATTATTACAATATTGTGTTATTTTAATGATATTGATGTCCGTAATATTCTAAAACATCCAACATACACGAAGTAAAAAGGCACTTCGAGAAACATTATATATTAAAATGCTGTTCAATATCACCATCTCACCTTCTTTTAAAATATGAAACCATTCCAACCACCTCGTACCCCTGGTTGGGAAACCCTGGACTACACGTGACTACTTTTTCCTGAGACTTGAAATTGAAATTTGTCACTAATAGCAGCTTTATTGTTTATTCTAACACTGTGGCTTTCTGTTTATAGTAGACATATTGTTAATTTCCTGTAAAAAGTCTACACACCTCTGAAAAAAGATCACCCCACAGATTTTCAATCAGATTCAGGTCTGGGCTCTGACTAAGCCATTCCAAAACTGTAATCTTCTTCTGGTGAAGCCATTCTTTTGTTGATTTGGATGTATACTTTGGGGCATTGTCGTGCTGAAAGAAATTCCTCTTCATCTTCAGTGTTTTAGCAGAAGCCTGAAGGTTTTGTGCCAACATTGACTGATATTTGGAACGGTTCATAATTCCCTCCACCTTGACTAAGGCCCCAGTTCCAGCTGAAGAAAACAGCCCCAGTGCCGCTTGTGGTTGTGTGGATAGCACATATACCTGCTGTGTGGGGCAGGCTGCAGAATAGTGAGTTCAAATTATGCCAAAAAGTCACATAAAACAGCCCCAAAGCATGATGCTGCCACCACCATCCTTCACTGTGAGTATGGTGTTCTTTTGGTGATGTGCAGTGTTTTTGCGCCAAACATACCTTTTTACCTTTTGCAGTTATTGTCAAAAAGTTCAAGTTTGGTTTCGTCAGACCACAACACATTTTCCCACATGTTTTGGGAGACTTCAGATGTGTTTGTGCAAAATTTAGCCTGGCTCGGATGTTTGTTTGTTTTTTTGTAAGAAAAGGCTTTTGTCTTGCCACCCTACCCCATTGCCCAGACATATGAAGAATACAGAGACTGTCATCACATGTACTACACAGCCAGCACTTGCCATACATTCCTGCAGCTCTTTTCATGTTGCTGTAGGCCTCTTGGCGGCTTCTCTGACCAGTTTCCTTCTCGTCTTTTCATCAATTTTGAAGGGACGTCCAGTTCTTAGTAATGTGATTTTTGTGCCATATTTTCTCCACTTGTCGATGACTGTCTTCACTGTGTTTCTTGGTATCCAAAGTACCCTTCTCCTGACTGATACCTTTTAACAAGCTCTCTGCGGACCACGGCTTTGGCCGTAAGATGCGACTGAGAAAATATCAGGAAAAGCCAACTAGAAAAGCAGAACTTTATTGGGGGTTAATGAGAGGCAGTTTAAATGATGGTAGATGTGGACTGACTCCTATTTAACATGAGTTTGAATGTGGTTGGTTGTTTTTCAACTGAATCATACAGGTTATAGGTTAAAGGTGGAAAATGTTCTGAAAGGATTTCTTAGTGTCATTTTTTTACATAACAAAACTTGGCATTTTAACAGAGGTGTGCAGACTTTTGATATCCAATGTATTCTTTAAGGATAAGTTAATTTGCAAGAAAAAATTATAATAACTTCACTCCTAACACTAAAGCATGAACAGAGACTTCAAACCACTTAGTAATTACTAACCCTGAATGATTCTAAATAAATAAAAAAAATCATTATGAATATAAGTCTTTGTTCATGCTTTATTAAAGCTAATTAATATGTGGTTTGTACCAAAAAACTTGAATTATTCTTTGTGCATTTATGACAACATATGTTAACTATATAATGTTTATTAAAATATATAAAAGACAAAATACAAATATGCATAATTATATTCATGATGAAATATGCATATACAGTATAATTATACAGTAAAATGTGTTTACATATATAGATTTTTTTTTATACATATAGCAAGGTATTTTTGCATTTAAACTGGCAGTGGTGATTTCAACCCCATCCCGTCCCTCAGTCCACAGTCAAACGTCCCAAAGACCCAAAGACTCCCCTGTGGAACCATGAGAGCAGCAGCACCTTTACACCTGAGATCCATGTTTTTGGAAATGTGTGCCACCGACCGACACAACCTCGAGTTTGACCCTTCAAAGGTCATCAAACCAGCTTTAAAGGAAAGAACACCTTCAGCTCGGGCAGCTTTCTGGTTTTGAGTTGAATGTGAATAATGATGCAGTCCCAGGAATAAAAAATCATACAGACTGTGCCACAAAGACTTAATACACAACAATAGCTTCATAAACGTCCTTCTAGTTCGGGTTCACTCAACTATCTTAAACCTCAGCATACATCCAAATATAGCTTGACGATAAGAATATAAAAATCCAGACTGATTCTATGGAGCGCGACAGTGGATTTCAGAAGTACAATCACATTCTACAATTTGAAGTCATTTTAGATCGAGGGCAGATTCACTGTTTTTGAAAGAAAATATGCAAACTTATGACTGACAAAATGTTCATCATCCTCATCATTAAATGTTAGGAATGTCTGAAGTTGTTTTGAGTCACAACAATAGCGTCTTTGGGGTTGAATAATGGCACGACTTACTGAAGCTATTGTAAAAACATTTCCCCTGAATTTAAAATGAAAGTATACTACAAATTTGAAAGTTTGATGGGGCTAATTGGCTTCAGGGTAATTTATGACCCTCTAAACATCATTTAATTAAAAATATATTTCCAACAAACATAATAAACCAAAATGTTTATGTGTGAAGTTTTGGAATATTTTGTGTGAAGTATTTTGTGTGAAGTTTTGGAATATTTTTTAGGATTGAATAGGATTATGTTATGCTCATGAGTTAACAGATTAATCAAACATACATTCACAAAGGGACCACACATCCACACAAGGCACATTGACCCACAAATGTACAAAATACCAAATATTTGCCAAGTCAATGTTTAAAATGCATTTTCCAATCAATCTGTGGTTAGTGCCAACTAGGGATGTCAAGATTATTCAGCTAATTGATTATTATTATTTAGGTCACATTATATATATAAAGAACTAACAAATAATAAGTGTGACTATTCTAGAAGCAAAATTAAGTGGTTTTAATTCAATCTATTGTTTAAAAAAAACAACATCTGAATAGAAATTCCTTTTTTATCTGGCTGTTTTTGTCACATTTGCTTTATTTTGTCATTCAGAAAAAAAGTAACATGGACTCGGTCTCTGTAATAATCGTGAATAATCATTAAACCGTGATGTTTTTAAATCACAATAATCATGACACTAAAATTTGACATGTTGACATCCCTAGGACCAACTGGGAATTAGTCTGCAAAGTCCAAAAATGGATGCCATATTCGGCCTGAAAGCGATTTCTACGGGAAAAGTGAATGCCATGTCCACTGCTGCGCTCCATGACGCCCGTTCTATGGAAGTTTGGTCCATTTCCTCTCATTGACATTAAGGCAGTCATGTCTGGTGGTAATGGTGGTAGTGGTGGTGGTGATGGTGTTCGTGGTGGTGATGGTGCTCGTGTCGCTGGACCAAGGGAACCACAAAGCCCGGACTCCCAGGCTCTCTCTCGGCGCCGGGCAGAACCGACGGGACCTGAGGCGGAGGGGACAGCGGCGTCTTGGATGGAGACTCCCTGTTTTTGGCGCGAAGTCGCTTGCTGTGGCTGTACTGTAGCGGATGCGGGTGATGATTGGACATTTGAGCTTGTGGCGGCAGGTGGTACACGTCCTGACCCGTGTGCAGGGCGGCGTGGTGGCCGTGACACTTGGCCGTTTTACTGTTGTTACCGCCTTTGTAGTTTCCTTTGGGGGATTTGACAAAGTTGGCGCTTTTGCCTCGGAAATCTGCAGGGTTGTAGTTGTCGCTGATGACCTGCGAGCGGCGCTGGTGAGCCACTTGTGTCTCTGGTTCGTGGGACCGGGAGCGACTTTGACTGTGGGAGTTTTTGGTGTGGGTGTCCTGAGGGGGAACAGCAGTGGTGGTGGTGGTGGTTCCTAAAGACAAATCGCAGCACTTTGACTAAACAACAACAGTATATTAATGAGAGAATTGTATTGAGTATATACTTTTTTCAGTTTTAAAATATAAAATACACAACAGAAAAAAATGAAAAAAAAAAACAGAGAGAGCAGGGGAAAAAAATAAACAAAATAAATAAAGGCAACAAAAGGTATAAAAAGAAAATTATGGAACTGTCCCATTTTGTTCAAAGTCTTTCAAATGTGTTTGTTTTTAAATTAAGTAAGTAAATTAAGGAAATATCCCAAAGAAAAATGTGTACAAGCATATTTCTGTAACATCATCTGAATATTGTTAATATAATCCATTTAAAGATATTTGTTGTTGTCATTATTGTCCCCCTATCCCCAAGATGTTGAAATGATAGTAAATCAAAGGTACCTTCAAATCTGGATGTGTAGTTCTCGATCCCGGCCAGGTCCAGGTAGTGATTTCTTCTCTCCGTGTTTTCATCCACACAGTAATGTTGTCCTTCTGCAGCTGGTGCCTCGTTGGTCTGCCCTCTGCTGCTGAGAACGGGAAAATACAGACTTTTACTTTGATAAATACATTAAAAGTTGGACCACTTCTGAATAGTTATAGAACTGTCTTGGTCAGTTTTATGCAGCTAGAATCTGGAACAGTCTTCCTGAAGATGTGAGACAGGCCTCTACTCTCACTAAAAACAGTTTTGTCGAGCTGTGCATATGACTGAAATGATTTTATTTGCACTCTTCTCTTTTATGTCTTAAATGGTTTTGTGATTTCTGTCATGTCTTCGTGATTTGAATGCATTTTTTCCTCTTTGTGAATTGCCTTGTGTATGAATTGTGCTCTACAAATAAACTCGCCTTGCCAATATCAGAACAAATGCAAGACGACATAGTACTATTAGAGATACGAGCAGGGCAAGGACAATTTGTACACAATGTTTTGTAAACAGTTTTTCTTGAGAGAGATAATTGTTGGCTACTACCTTAACCAAGTCTTTCTTCTAAAAAAGAGATTGGTTAAAGAGGCTGCAGTACCTAATGTTTGTCCATGTGGTTGGGCCAGATTTGTTCTGCCCCAGGACAAATATAGTGTAAAAGCAGCTCTTAGGGACAAAATGAGACGCCCGCTATCCGCATGCTAGTGTTGGTAGCTTTACCGTGACGGCAACTCCGCTCTGGTTACTGAACGTTGTGAGAAGCACTTATAAACCCAATGCGGAGAATAATTATGATGCTAGGAATGCATTATGGAAGTGACGAATAACCTCAGTCAATAAGTTCTGTTTATTATTTTTTTAAGACAGTAGAAATCAGGTACGGCGTCTTTAATGGTATTAAGCACCAATATGGATAGAGCAGAGGATAAGTCTAGTGAATGAGCTAAGAAGGGCGAGTCGTTGTGAATCTGTATGGACCAACCTTATATACGTAGAGTGTCTCTTGTCGACAGGGCGTCCCTCGTCCTGGTGACCGCGGTCTGAACACAACTGTCTTAGATTGGGCCAAGCATGAAACACAATATTAAGAGTGCCTTGTTTTTAAAGTGTTTTACCTGTAACCGTTTCCCTCCGGTGGCTCCTGGGTTCTGGTGTGACCGTCAGCTTCACTCGCAGTGTCTTGCTCTTGTTGTGGTAGGAATTGTTAACGGAGGCGTCCACCACGTCATAGATGGTGTGCATGAGACTGGACATGTCCTGTAAAACATGTTTCAGATAAGACATCATTCAGTCATTCAAAATCTAAAAACCTAAAGAACTTTTTTGCTCTGATTGTTTTTGTCACATTTAACTTTATTTTGTCTTCCAGAAAGTTTAATTTTGTACAGCCAGTAGGAAGAGTAACATGTACAACTGGAATGAAAGAAAATTTAAAATTTCCCTTTTGTTTGGGTCTCAATCATTGTGAATAGTTGATAATTCTTCACAATAATCGTTGACGCTAAAATTAGATATTGTGTCGTCCCTAATCGACACCATCATTCAACTTTCAATTAGCCACATTTTTTAAAGATTTTAAGACATTAAATACTAAACCAGTAGAAATCCAGCAGCCAATCGGGTTGTTCTGTGGCTTTTTTGTTGACTTTTTCATTCTCTAATCTCTCTGGACATTTTGAACATGCCAATAAAGTTTTTTGACACTATACCTGGTGAAGGGCAGCATGAAGTATATGTAAGAATTTGCTTTTGAACTGTAGAATCGCAGACGTTTCGACCTGGTTTATGGTCAGTATGTCTTTAATAACTGGGCCTGTCCCTATGAAACAAACACTGGCACTAGGTTCAGCGTCCTCTCGGCTAACGTGAACACAAACCAAAGGCCCAAAAACGTCGTGGCGTCGTCTGAACCGCCCTGTGGTACGGCAACTCACCTCCTTTGTAACTTTGCCACTGTTGTCAAAGTCATACAGTGTGAAGACCCACTCCTGCCGGTTATCGTCCTCCACAGACACGTCGCACTCCATGTCCTGTGAATTAAAACATTTAATTGAAGTGGGACACCTGCGTTTACCACAAATTTCAACAGCAGCTGTCAATATTTATCACAGATTTTGGTGTAAAATGTAACTTATTGCCTCTAATTTTGTGTTTCAACAGCCTTTTCCTTTCAAGAGTGTTTGTTTACAATAATACATGATATAAAATGCAGTGCTGTGTCAGTTCAATTTTGTAACTATGATGTTTGTTACTATGATCTCAATAAAATGTAGTTTCCGTTTATAGATCATAGACAAGAAAAGTGGGGCCGTTCTTGTTGGAAACACAGGGGACCTACAATACAAAAGCGTCCAGACGATACAGATTTATTACATGGGGGAAAAGTGGCACTTACGTCCAGACTGATGCGTTTCTTGCCCGGTGCTTTTGTGGCATCTCGGATCAGCTCTCGCTCTCCGTCCTCGGCATGAATGTACTGCAGGTAGCTCTCACAGCCCTCGCCTTTTTCAGGAGGAAGAACCACTGTACACAAACAAACAAACAAACACATTTATAATTTTAAAAACAAATATTGAGCCACTTTATTTTTGCAATAAACATTTTAATATCAACTGGCCAATGGATTAGGCGTTCTCTTTATTTTTATAAGATTCATGTTTTTGTGAATTTTCCTGACAGTAAAAAATCTTATATATTCTAAATTTACAAAGGTAGTTTAAGAAAAGGATGAATCAACTTAACAACTGCATCCAACCAAGACGCCGCTGTCAGTAGTTAAGATATTATGCTTCCCTTGTACAGTGTTAATCTTGGAAAGTTCAGTCTGTATTTTGTTCTTTTTTGGCCAATTCGCTTAATTACCAGTGTCCTGTAGTTATGTATGTGTTATGTCCGACTTGAGGTCAGCCCGAAAATGCATCTGTATTTCACGTGTGCAATGCATAGTTCAAATACTTCAGCAAAAAGACAAATCATGTGGAAGTGATGCTTTACTATTTTTAGCCCAAACGCCTAAATAAAGTGTAGAACATGTAGTTATCTCCACTTACCCTCTAGGGGACAGTGTTGATCAATGAACTGCCCCTCCTTCAGCTCACCGTTTGGAAACTCCTGAGACATGGAAGAGAGGAAAGAGAGAAGAGAGGGTGGGGTGAGGGGATGAGAGCGAGAGAGAAGGAAGGAAGAGACAGAGAAAAGAGAAAGAGGTAAAAAGAGAGAGAACAGAGAGAGAGAAGAGAGAAGAGAAGGTGGGGTAAGGGGATGCGAGAGAAGGAAGGAAGAGACAGAAAAGAGAAAGAGAAGGGAGAGGAAGTGAGCGACAGAGAGAAGAAAGACAGGCAGAGGAAGATAAAAGAGATGGATAGAAAGGGAGACAGAAAGAGAGAAGAAAAAGAAAGACAGAAAGCAAGAGTGGAGAGAGAAAGAGACAAAGAGCCAGTGAAAGGGAAGAAAATAGGGACAGCGATAAAGAGAAGAGACAGAAAGAGAGATGAGTGAGAGGGAAAGAGAGAAAGAAAGAAAGAAGAGAGAGGCAGAGATGGAGCGAAGGAAGAGAGAGAGAGTAGGAGAGTGGGTGAGAAAAAGAAGGGACAGGGCAAGAGAGAGAGGGAGAGAGGAAAAGAGGGTGGTGTTAGAGATGTAAGTGAATCTACAGTTCAGACCACAGACACAGAGAAAACAAACAGTTCCCTCAAAGCATTTCCTACTCCGAAGAAAAGACCCTTTGAACATCTGCACTCTCATTGTGTTGCTCTGTCTGCGACGCAGCCAGACTTCAGAGCCCCCGCCAGCACTCGCGCATCCATCAAACCACAAGAAACTTTTTCATGCGAGCTGGGACAAGGCTGTTTATTCTCATCTCACTTGACATGAAACTCTCGGAAAGATTCAAACAGAAGACGACGTTCGCGCTGCACGGTTTAGGAAAAGTTTAGTTCAAAATGTTCACGCTGCGAAAGAACATTTAACATTTGGTTTATGTGAAACAAACCACGCAACGAGCCCGCGGCAACATCTGAGTATTTATTTTCAATAGAGAATAATTGCCAGATGGAAATTTCCAGGGCAGATAGGATGGGATTGATTAAATACAGTTGTAAAACAAAAGGGGGCCTAAAGAGTAGAAAGACGCAATGCTGTCATATGAAAATCATTTATATACCACAAAAACTGCACCGCGAACTTCTCATTGTCCACAAATGGGACTTAGCACATGTCAACTTTGGTTCTCTCGCACATCTGCCTGCACGTACACGCACGCAAACAACTAATAATTAAAACTGTGCGGTGGAAACAATGAAAATTAAGTGCAGCCTCGGCCCTAAACCCACAAGTATTTAAACAACAAATGATTCATCCCATGTACGTCATCCGCCGGAGCTACAAGCCGCTCTGCGCACCACTTTGAAATCAGAACCTCAAATTTCAGAAACCGAATTAATAAAAAGCAGATAGATGCTGATGAAAACAAAAGAACTTCATGTACCTTGAGCAGAGAGGCTGAACATCTGCATGCATTTACGTGGAAGGAGCCCCTCTCTCTCCCTCCGAAACCCCCTCCCCCCCTTTTTCAGCTCAAAGTAATGACAGCGCTAAAGCCTGTGGTTCGATTTAACAATCTCAAAGGCGGTGATTATTCCTTACTTCAGAGGATGATACCTTCAGCCTGTAATCTGCCCATGACCTTGAGTGTGAGAGAGGGAGGGTTCGGGGGGTGAGGAGGGCAAAGGGCCACGATTCAGACGCCCTCCACCGTAAATAGGCCACAAGAGACAGTGAGAAGAGACAGAGAATATACACATTAGATGTGCAGGTGAAATAGAGGGACTTGACAGACTAAGATTTAGGGCTGGAGTCAACAACAAAAATTCTTGGTCGACTGAAGACATGCCATGTGGACCAATTCGACTAAATGGACTTGAAAAAAGTATCCAAAACGAAGAAGCATCGCTGATCTGACACACTCACAAGACCACAAACTCACAGGAGTCAGAAATGACGAAGCATAAAAAAGTCATGTTAAATGGAATATTTGTAAATCAAAACACTCGATTTACTCTTAAAACTCCAGTAAAGAAACTGTTCTCTGCTGTGGTCCACATAAATACTTTTGTATTACCAATAAAATAATTATTCGACTAATAAAAATGTTGATCAACTAAGACACAATCAACCGATTAATCGACTACAACCGGCTATTGTCTATTTAATTGTGCCCTTCATGTTCAAGACAAAAGTCTCCATTTCGAGACAATAAAAGTTTCTCTTATCTTAAAGGCTTGCAGTCCCAGCACTGGGAAGGACCTGCTAATGATATTCAAAACAAAAGAAATGTACAATAGGTTAAAGGCCTTGCAACTGATAACATTTTACCGAGAGGATTCATCAGGCAATAATGGTGAAAAAGCGGTTCAGAGACCACGAGATATACTTTTCACACATTGGCCACCACAGAGTCCAGACCTAAACCCGGACCCCACTGAGAATCTCTGGGATGTGCTGGAGAAGACTTTATGCTTTGGTCCTATTCTCCCATCATCAATTAGACCATGGCAAAACGCTAAGTAATACAAAACTTAAGTAATACAGGGTGGAAATAAATGTTGTGACACTGCAGGAGCTGGTTATTGATAACTATTTCAATATATTGCCAATCTTAATCGTCTCGTACCATGAGCTTGAAAGAAGAGCAAAGATAAGACCAAAGACGGTAAAGTTGCTGATAAAGAACAGTGCGACTGTTTAAGAGAAGATAAGAGCTATCTTCTTCTTAGCGGAGGTAAAGAATTTCTTCAGACGCTCCAAAGCCTCTGGCAGACAACTGTATTGCTCCCTTCTGCAAGTCTTTCATCAAAACATACAAGCAGAGGGGAAAACAGACCTCCGCACACAGCCAAGTTGTTGTTTCCTCTGTGTTCTGGTGCTTTTATCTTTGCCTTTGTAATCCAGTGTCTTAATGAAGGCCAGCGTGAATGAGACGCCGCGTCAAGGAGGAACATCAAAGCGTACCATTGATTCTTCCCATCGCCAGCCTCCAACCAGCAGAAAAGGTATAATCACCTCCAAATGAAAGACAAGGACCCAGTGTAATGAGACGCATCAATCAAGACTGTGCAATTAAGACGGAGGCATCAAGGACGTCACGCTGTGAGTGGCAGAGGACGATGCCCAGAGCTGGCTACATTTACCCACTTGTACTTTATCATTTTGTGATGAAATCATACTTCTGCAATGTATAATTTTAAATCACCACACCCTTTACTTAGGCTGCAATTGCGTGTGTTTGTTTTTTCTTTCTCCAATGTATTTTGATTCTGATTAGATCTGTGTCGACTAGTCAAACAATTATTTCTACTGTCTATTGAGACTTCACCAAAACAGACATCATTATTGCAACTGAAGCATCCTAGATAGATTTAAAAATGTTGCCGTCTTTGAGCTGAGTCTGTATAGTCCAGTTAATCATTACAATAATCAAAATACGATTATGGCTATTTTTTACAGTGGACTAGTCACGATTAGTCAATTAAACATTGCATCCTTATTTGTTTACATTGCAAACAACTCCAGGGGCATTAACATTTGAGAGAAGGCTGAAATATGAAATTAATAACTAATACAAGATATAAAAGAATAATTGCAGCCCTCGCGATTTGACAATTGCACCTCAAACTGCAAAGTCGATTCGATTGTGATATATTGTGCAACCTACCTTTACTTGTTAGCATAACCAATATACTATTACACCATTGACACGTTTATAACTCTAACCCAGGTAACAGTACACTTCCTTTAATGTTGCTACACAATACAAACGGTACGAGGCAATGCAAAGCCAGCACCACCTCTGTTCTCATTAGAAGCCCTGCGAGAGTTAATGAGAGAGCCGGCTGGTCCGACCACAGTCTGCAGCCCTGATGTCTAAACACACATGGCAGCTCCATCCACGTCGCCCACGGAGACGGAGTAAGCCTCAAAATCTGCCCGCCACATGTGCAATTAACTGCTTTCTTTCTGCTGTGGGGGATTCTTTCACTATCGCATCACAAACTCGGCGTGCAATGTATAAAGGAGGTGAAAGAATGTTTAGGGCTGCAAAATATTCCACACTGCATTATTTATACATAAACTATATATTTTTATGCTCTATGTTGCATGTATTGGAATCATATGCGGCTTTTGAGGATACTAAAAGGCCCTTTAGTAGAGAAGGAAGCATTGCACCTAGGATTTAGGAGGTAAGGACAAATATCAATGAGGATCAATCAGTCAATCAGGAATCAAATGTGCGTAAATGTGCCTTTTGATGAACACTGTTAGCCCTGAACATGTAACATATAATTCATGTCCAATACTATTATAATCAGATATAAACAGATTTATACCAGATTTAAGTATTATTTTTAAGTAAATTATCTGTTTTTATTATTCCACTTCTGTTCCTAATCTGTGTTTCTGTGCCTAATCTGTGTTTCTGTGCCTAATCTGTGTTGCAACACTTCAAATAAAAGTTCTCTTATCTTATTTTAATATCTTTGTTGATGTATCACATAAAACGTCATGGGACTGTAAAACCCAAAAAAGTGCAGAAATATTGCAAAAAACCCCAAATGACATGGTAATATATTTTTTTTTTTATCCATAAACTGTTTATTTTGCCGTTTTTTATTATTATTTTCTCAAATATCTCCAAAATAACAATTACGATATTATTACTTTTTTGATATATCTCCCACCACAGCGGCGGAAAAGTTTGAGTACGGGATTATACGATTATGCTGCGATTCAACCGCCAAACATCCGGAAAAAGGAATGTTAAGGAAATGTCGTAGTGCAAGACTTACCTGCATTAGCTACACTAGTGGCTTTATAAAGAGCGTTAGGAAAAATCTATGAAAAAGTGAAAATAAATCATGGTGACTAACTCCAGGTTCTGCAAATAGAACTGTGCATAGAACAAGCCATGAGTAAACTGCAATGAGCAAAAATGTTAAAACAATTGTGTCCATGTCAACCCTGCGGCAAGTTGGCCACTGTCCAGGGTGTACCCCGTCTAAGGCCCAAAGGCACTGGGATAGGTTCCAGTCACCCGCGACCCCTAGTGGGAACAAGCGGTAGAAAATGAATGTATGAATTGTATCCTAATCAGTCAATTGCTTTGGGAAGGACTTCTGGCATAAAAAACATGAACCGAAGCAAATAAAAAAAAAATCTAAATTAGATCACGTTGAAAGGATCACGTTGAATGGACTGTGGCAGGACACTAAAACTTGATTAACTAAACTAGATTAAAATGAATATTATTGCACGACCACGTGGCCATTTTTAAGAAACAACTAATGTTTTGTGTTGAAAATTACATTCTATAGTAAAAATACTGTGGGTTTTTTAATCATTGTGTATTGAAAACAGTATCGAGTGTCAAGACTTGTACTTAGAGAGGATGATTTCCAGTTTTGAAACGTGAGTATTGCGACACCTGAGGATAAAAAAAGCAGCCCGAGGTCCATGGAGCGGAAACAAGTTTGACAATAAGACAGCGGATGCGTCTTTAAAAACAAGCCGACACTGCTCCGTGTAAACAGCAGACAGACAGGGAAGCGTGTCTTGTTTTGTTTCGGTTTAATGCAGCCGTTCTGCCAAGCTTCCCTAAAGCCTCAGCCGAGTGCCAGACTTTTATGTGGGATAGAGTAACCAGAGGAAGCTTTCATAGCTCAACCAGGTGACATCAGATGCCCCCCCCCCCCCTTCGCCCCTCTCTCTCCTCCTGTCGCTCTGCCACCCATCCTCCCTCTGGAAAACACTGCACAGCTTTGTTCTCGCAGCGCCCGAACCAACTCGCCCAAAATATAAGTACGCACACTTCTTTTGGGGTGTTCTTCAAAGAGTGCCAAGTCGATTTTGTAACATCAGATCTTTAAAACCATGAATTACGCAGCTTTAAATGTGCAGAGGAAGTAGAAGTTACCAGACAGAAACAGTGACAAATTCATTTATATGTTTGAGTACTTATCAATACTGAAATATACTGAAATATAAAATGTAAATATGGTGTGTGATACTACGGTATGTGATAATAAATACACTAGTTTACACGACCATTCTAAAACAAATCTAAAGAGGTCAGAGTTTGACTTATTGATGCGTTATTCCCCCCAGTATTGATACTTGTTCAAATTAATATCTATTAGTATATGGTTATTGATGTTGTAGAAGTTGCAGTGAGCGTAATACTAGTACATGATGGAGGAGGTTGTGGTGATTTCAGTGACATTCTGAGATAACAAATTATTATTACTTGAGTGTGAGGCTTTAGTCGACTAAAGAAAGTCTTGGTGGACTGTGATCTGTGCATCGATTAGTCGACTAAAAGGGAGAGCGGCTCAGAGCGATAGCACTTAAAGCTATAAAGTCTCCACAAGCTCATGAGAATGAAAGAAAAAAGAAAAAAACAGTCTCTATACTGTGTTGGTAAACAGCATATTTATTTGTAAAAAGATAGAATAAGCTCATGATTTTATCTGAAACCTCCAGCTAACACACTGCACGCCTCCCTTCAGCCGTGGTTCATATGCACCCTTATAATACCAACAAAACAATTAGTCGACTTGTAAAAATCTTGGATGACTGATACATCATCTACATCTTAATCTATTAAAGGCCTACAGCCCAAGTTGAGAGTAATTTATTTTTCTTTTAGTCCTTTATATATTCTGGAAATAGTTTATTACGTATGAATTATCCATGACGTCTAAACATCATAAAGAAAATCAATTTAAAATAGATTTGATTAACAAGACATCAAAGCAATACTTTTGCTAACCATGTTATGTAGTTTAAAAAATACTTTGTGGGCTTCCTTTGTAAACGTTCACCTTGGAGCGGATGCTAAAGAAAGGTTTTGATGACTCCCGGCCTGCCAACACCATTTCCACTTCTGAAAGAGCGAGGGAGACTCCTATGGGGCAGCCAAATAATGAAAACGCGGACCAAAGCGAAGGGACACCGCTTCATAAACAAACTGCAAACTCCTCACCACAGAATGAAACTGGAGAGGGGGCCATTGAGAAATAAGGGCCCTCCATTCCAGAAGTAACCAACCTGGCCTTGACTGAAAACCAGATGTGCGCGGTTAGACCAAGGAGAAGGGGGAAGGGGTTTTGGCTGCAAATGAGAAGAACTTAAGACAGATTGGGGCCGTTGCACAACTTCACACTCTTTTCTTTGCAAAAAAAAAAACAAAAATCCCAACAAACTGATGAGAAGAAGTTGACGTCTGAAGAAAAATCTTTGGTAATTTGAGCTGCATTTGCAATCGAACTTTGGGTAATTATGGCGCCTAAGAGTTCACAAATGAGATGCATCTTGGCAAGAGCACTAGAAAACCAGAACTTCTGAGAAAACTGGATTTATGAAGGGTGTATTTTGTAGCAGAGGTTCAATAATTACAGTGTGAATGAGGCTAAACCCATACCAAGCTGAAGATGGGTAGATAAACTCCAAGTGTCAACTGGGCAAAATGGGAAAAAAACCCCATCAGATATTATACATAAATATTGGCATTTCCAACAAGTTTTAAATGTATTTGTTGAGGTCTCAGTATCAGACAAACGTGAAAGGCCTGTGAAATTACCCACAAAAGTGCATCCAAAATCATTTTATATTTGGGCTGGAGATCTTTAGTCGCTTAATCAGTTGATGTCTTTGGAACCAAAATGTGTATTAGTCAACTAACTATTTTACTACGGTTATAATGATTTGGGAGTGAATTTTGAGCTTATTCTGCCTTTTTTGGTTTTGTTTCATGTAAATATCTAGTTTATTCGATACTTGGACTAATCGATGCACATGGCTTGTCTTTAGACTGAGAATTTCTTCAGTTGACTATAGCTACTACTTTATACCTTTGTTGGAAAGATTAACAACATTTTGAGTTTCAAATATATTCAAATTTTGTACACCTTCAAAACATGTATTTACATTTACAATATTATAACAATTCGAATATATATATGCTAGCAAAGTGCTGCATTAAACATAAATGCATTGAATCCCAGTATAAGGCTCTCTCCAGATTGGTCAAGGTCAAAGGGTCACACCACAACAAAGCACACTGTAGTTATGACATTCACTTCTATGTTTCTGTATCATGTTCGCTGACACAGGTTTTGGGGGATCAGAGCACAATGGCACTCGGTCACATGTGTAGTGGTCCCATGTGTGAAGTTCAGCCCGTTCAAAGAAGCCGAATCTGTCTGGGGTCAAAGAAGAGGCACAGTCCGCTCCGCTCTTGGCAGGACATGAATCACGGCGCTGAAGCCTCTCCGGTCGTAGTAACAACAGCTGTGCGGAGAGATGAGCGTGCCTGTGTGTCTATGTAAGAGAGGTGCAGCCCTGAAAGTCACCCCGTCTCCACGCCCTCCGCACAATAACAGTCATCATCCTCTCACTCCGGCTGTGGTTACCTGCCGGACAGAACACACACTCATCCGTGATGCGTTCGACACTGGGGCATTGTGGGCACCAATCAGCTCACACTCACTGAAACTGCTGATGTCATAGATTTCTTCTTCCGGAGACAAGAAAGATGTTGTGGAACTCGTCGTTTTGAAGTTATGCCAAATTTTCATGCCAACATCATTGTGAAAAAGTGATTTGTTGTACACCTTTCCCAGTTTCAAGTCTGATTTCTGCGTATCATGGTAAAAATATACATACACTGATGGAATATGAGACATTGTTTCTGCATTCAAAAATGTAGTTTTAATCTCACTTGAAACACAATGCCACTGTTTGATTTAAGGCTGAGAGAAGTGGATTCAGACAAAAACAAATTCAAATCACTGGAATATTGTCAAGTCTCAACAATAAAATGGTCAAAAAGCTGCATTAGGAACACGCAGATACGTTTTCAGATGGTCTAAAAACTCAAAAACGAAATGACTTTTAAACCACACATTTTCAGGAGCTTATTTGACCAACAGTTGGGTAATGCTAACTTTGAACTGTCATGTTATTTGAACGGGACTTGTTTCACAGCACAAATCAGCTCACCTGTAGCAGTTCTTTATAGTCAGATTGTGATCATTTAAAACAAAGCTCAGAGTCCAACTTGCGTAGAGCTTCAAACCCTCCCAACAAATGTACAATACAAAGCAGAGTGCAATATGATGCAAGTAATATAGAAAAAACACGCACATATCCTAAATTAGTAGGCGACACCATTACCTCTACCCAAGTACAACACATGATCCAAGCATTAGACTATCAACTTGACCGACTCGACAGTATTCCGACAAACAATACAAACCATACCACATTAGAAACTTATGTTCAAAGACACGCACATCTGAAAATATGTCCACAAACCAAGACAGGATACAAGCTGTCCAGATTTTTCAAACATGCAAACCCACTCCCCTGACAAACACCAAACTTCACAGGGCCCGGTATATCAAAGCCAGAGTGGGCCGGGCGGCGAGTCTCTGACAGGATGTTCCTCTGTTTCTGGCCTCCATGTGAAATTCTGAAAGCTTCTGCACAGACCGCTGGCTCTAAAGCTGGTCCAATGGAGAGTGCGCCTGGGCCGATAAAGCTGAAGGGATTTGTTCCACATTCCTCAGCCCCTTTCAAACAACACTGTTCTCCAACCAAGTCCAGGTCCAGGATGAGGTGGCTTGGACGCCCGAGTGCAGTTGTGTTATCAGAAAAAAAAGTGTGTTGATGTTGTTTAAATGAAAGGAAATAAAGTGATGGTTTTTTGACATGCACAGAACACCTCTCTCCTAGGTTTGTGTGGGTGGGATGTGGGTGCGTTTGTACTCAATTTAAATTAAAATGTTGGGGGAAAATTATCAAAAATATTGGTACAAAAATATCGTCAGAACTTATTGGCCATCGGTTACTCCAATTCTAAACAATCGGTAACGACATGGGCCATGAAAAAAACAAAAAAACATATCGGCCAATCTCTAATTATGAAATGGGCCAAAGCTTGTAAACTAAACCAGGTCTAAAACACAACAAAGCGATGAATAAAGCCAGACCTCAATCAGAATCAAACCAGAACTTAAGTCCAGCAGGGCTCAGCTAAAGCAGGGAGCAACTTCGACATCAGTTCTAAACCAAATATATACTAGTACATACCTAACCCGATACAGGGTCCCTGATACTTGGAGCTTGGTACGATATTATCTGGTGTTAACCGTTTACTAAAGTTTTAACGCAGCCTTAATGCGGCAGTCAGCAGGTAAATCAGTGCAACACATTCTAATGAATTTATGTTTAAACGTATTGCGTCACTATGTTTTGCTGTATCGTTATGTTGAGTACAGCCCTAATATTCTCACATCTAGATCTGTTTCACTCTGCATTGTCTTGGTTTATTGCTAGTTTATTCTTTGTTTAATCCAGAGGTGAGTCTTGGCCTATTTCTGACCTGGATGTTTAATCATTGCCATTTAACCCCAAAACATTTTCAAAAGTCTTCCTCCAAAATCCAAGGTCTTCATTTTCTCGATTACAAAGAACCAAGCTGGACGATCATTGAGGACTAGAAATCTCGATCTTGATTCATATTGTCTTGATCGCACAGCACTTCTTCAGCTCTTCTCTTCATACTCTTCATCATTAGCGATGGGAATGACCTCACATTGCCAGCGGTTTTGTACACGTCAGTCCATAACCAGCTTTTCTTTTGCATTATGAGGAAACAGTTTCGACACTCTGGCCTTTGTCTGTGCTGTATTTAGTGTCAGGTTCCCCCGCCGTGAGGCCTGGATGTCAGTTAGCCATGCCAGATAATTGCCCTCACCTGTAGATAACCACCGACACCTCCCGTTTTCACTTCTTCCTTTGTCACGCTGCGAGGGATTTGACTCACAGCTTTGAAAAGTCAGGGCTGGCGGTTCACAGGGGCGAGGCTTTGTGGTCGGAGGCTGGTGAAGTTACAGTGCTCCTGCGGGTGACTGAGAAATGTAAACAAACCGCGGAGGAGAGGACAGCTGCGTGCGAGCAACAGCAGAGAGGCACCGCAGGCCCGACCGAGCATGGAGCCGCAAATGTATGATGCTGTCAGTGTAATAAACAATGACATCTTGTGTACATAGCACTGCAACTGTGCAATTATGGTAAAATACACTCTTATTTCCATCAGAATTCAGATTTTCTTTATTGATTGTCTCTGAATCAAGATATTTCGACTGGAGCAGGGGACAGTAGCATTAACATCCAAATAAGGCATGACATAAGATGAACAAAATACACATAGAACGTATATTTCAGTCTCTCAGGCTCGACACACGGTCAGTCCATTTCCATCAATTTAATAAACTGCGGAATAAAGGAGTTTTTATACCTATTGCTCTGAATTAAATGGAAATAATGCTATTTGAAACGATACATTGTCAAATACGTAGCAAAAGTAATTCTGCAGAAATACAAATTTATTAGTGCTTATTGCTAATGATTTTGGTGTCATGTTTTAAAAGCCATGGTAGATTTGTGGTCTTGGAAGAGTGGTCTTGTGGCGTAGAATGGGCGTCCATAATTCACAGGGGGAAAAAAATAAAAATCTTAAAAGTTCATTCATTCATTCATTTTCTACCGCTTGTTCCCGTTAGGGGTCGCGGCTGACTGGAGCCTATCCCAGTGCCTTTGGGCCTTAGGCAATCTTTTTTTTGTTTTTTTAACTCGAGTAGTGTAGTTTTCAATCTCCTAATGGGGAAATGTTGTTGTTTTGTTGTTGCATTAACACTTAAACTGTTGGGGATCTAATATCTAACATCTATGACTCCACCTGATTACAAAAGTGTTTAAATGTACAATTTAAGGGCTTTTTTAGGGTAATCTGTTCAGGGGCATAAAGTGGTCTTCAAGTTTACCGTTTATTGCTATATTTTCAGTCATCAATGCATATATTTTTGTTTTCATCGTAACAGTCCGTGTTAGAATCAAGCAGCATTTATCTTGAGGCCATATTCCACTCAAAATGAGAAAAAAAAATGTGCATGTTAAAATTTGAGTAATAATTGCACTTAAAATAAGAACAATTCTATATAACTTTTTATTGTAAGATTGTTTTCCCATTATTACTTTCAATCACCGTCAACATTTTTTGAGTGAGGGTCAGTATTCCCAAACTGTGAGCAGGAAGAGGACAGGTTTGGGGTCAGGTCCACAGTTGTACAGCTCAGTGGTTAAAGCTCCCCGTGGGACAGTTACAAAGAGAGGCTCAGGGTCTGACTGGAGCCCATGCACTCAGAAACCATCCGTCTGAAATGGGCTGTGAGCTTGAGAGGGATTTGGAGTAACAGAAACGGAGTCTGACGTAACAGCATTTTAGCCTTTTATCTAATATTCTTTTAGAAGTTCTTTTAGGTGTTGCTTAAGATGCAGTGAATCATCAGAGCTGATTTGATGACGGCCTCCATATTCTCAAGCTCAATGTTTGTTTTTTAAATGAGCACTCTGATAAAGCTACTTGTTTTGAAAAATACAGGAACAATAAATTCTCACAACTGATTTATGTATAGTATTTCACAAATCAAATCGTATAATAATAATAAGGCTGAGCAATAACGCATTACAACCGATTGATCTGCTCTCTAGGTCTAGCTGAAGTCGATTAAAGACATTCTTAATTTGTGTTTTGGGCATCGATTAGTCGACTAAAAGGGATGCTAAACACTCTCAAACCTATTACTATCTATATGTTACAAATATTTATAAAGGAAATGAATTGTAACTGTATTTATCTGTGAAAAGGCAGATTAAACACACAATTCACACCCAAATCTCAAGATAAGTCTTACGTTTCAACTGTTTTTGTTTTTGTCTTTAAAATCCCCCAAAATAATTACCGTGGTTGACAAATAAGTTTGGGTCCACCAATTAATCAACTGAGCGACTAAAGGTCTACTGCCGTACTGATCTCTGTGGTTAAGCTTTTATCGTCATAAGATGTTGCAGTGCCCATAATGCTGGGTTTAATGTAGCTCTATGCTTAAACGAGGCTCCCATTTGAGCATTTGTCCTGCTCAGGTGGATCTAACCAACCACAGTGAAGTGTCAACTCTCGGAAGCAGCAAAGACTATATAAAAAATGTGAGTGTGCATGAATCATAAGAAAACAAATTCTGATCTAAGCTCTAAAAAGAAATCATGACATTAAGCTTCTGTCATGTTGCGTATCCCGATTCCAGACACAGCTAAATACTTCTAAAACTAGCGTTTTCACAATACCAACATTTCAAACTCAATTTGGATACGAAGGTACGTACTCGATTCTTAATACCGATTTCGATACCAAAACGATAACAATAAAAACACTCACAGTCATGGTTTTTAGACAATAGATGTACATTTACAACATGAAATATTTATACTTTTTATTGAACAACGTGGTCTCATTCTCGTTCTGATAAAGCTCAAGATCATTTTAAACCTGCTCAGGACAAATCATATTTTTTTGTACCTGCGCATGAGTAGCTAGTTTTGATTCTAGTTTTAGCATCGATAAGTATACGATGTTCCATACTTTTGACAACTCTAATGCTGATTAACACGCACTGATATTTACTTTTCACATGTATTATTTTATGGTTTCATTTCATCGTTGTATGGCACATGAGCTGCTTGCAATAAACGAATAGTATATTGAAACACTTTGTAGTTAGTTATGAGTCATACTGTATGTTAACCCTCAAAAGCACTGAAAAGCAAGATAAAACATAATGGTGCAGATTCTGTGACTGTGCTGGGAAGAAGCCACAAAAATCCCAGAATGTGTAATGTTTGTAAATTGTTTTAAGTGAACCAGATTGACCCTCACTGAATATGTAAGTATAGTAACTTTAATTGGGGGTTAGGTCAGCTTGGTTTGCCGTACGCCTGTCGTGTAACTGCAGATCTTCTCTTGTCTCCTCCAGCTGGCTCCTTCTGCCCCTTTCAGAGACCACACAAATTCTTGACACTGCAAGAACAGGCCCTTTTCCAAGCTGTGAAGTTCCTCACAGGCCTGGAACTGGACAGCGGTCATCCCAGGGTCAGCACCGTGTTTTCATTGGGATTCCTAAAAATACACCTCCACTGGGCACAGGAAAGGGCCCAGACTGCACAACTGTCAGACAGTGCAAGGAAGCATGACTATGTTAGAAGATGATAGCCAGTTGTGCCATACGCGGAACTTCTTTGGCCTTGGAAAAGCAAAAGGACACCTCATTAAAGAAATAATAGGACTACAAGCTAGAGTTTATGGTGTTCTACATAAACTGCTTGCATTTTTACTGTATAATTCCCAATTTCAAGCAATACCAGTGCAGAGGCTTTCCTTAAAACAAATTGTAGAGGCTGTGTGATTGCCAAATATCATCAGTATTGTGTAATGAAAGAACATTATGAAGTGATCAGTGTATACAGTGGTAAGGAATTACCTCAATTACATTTATAAATTGGCCTAAACCTTAAACAAACTGAACAAAGCTGTCTGGATCAGATATCAGTAGAAGTAACAGTCAGCAATTACTTTTGCAATTAGTCAACTAGCCAAACGATTGATTCTGAAGTTATAAATATACCAAATATGCTCTCTGAGTATACCGCAGATTATGACTAACAATTATTAAAATAGTTGACCATTTTTTCAGCAGTCGATGAGTCACAGCTACTCGGATTTGTCTTGGAAGCTCAATAATAAGTAAGCAGATCTTTTCTAAGCCACCGGTGTAAAGGGGTCGACATCTGTGTTTCTTCCAAATGGACTTCAGTCATTTAGTGTGCACACTAGCAACAGTACATTAACATTAACAACACTGTACATGTGTGCGGCTCCAACACTTGTTTTGCTGAGTAAAATTCTGGAGCGTAATTCATCCGTGGCACAAAGTAAGATCAAAAGGCTTCAGAGCAGAGGGCAGCGCACAGAGCTCCACCTCCTGTTCCGGCTCTCACAGCAGTCACAGAACCACTGCGTCCTCAACCAAAAAACTCTGCGGAACAGAACTAAGAAGTCTATTATTAAAATGATTTGTTTTGTGTATAAATATTGAATTCACTGTGCACTTTTTCCAAATGATCAGCCCGAACATCTGAGATCATTTGAGCGACCTGAACCTGACTTTATTTCTTCTAGTTAAAAAAAACCCCACCTTTTACTCCATACAGTGAAATAAATGAGATATTGCCTGTGCATTTTTAAAAGGCATTATGTTGGATTAGAGAACCATAAAGAAGAAAGTAAGGTAAGTAACCAAGGACAGTCCAATAAAGCCAATCACAGCCTATGAACTGACAAACTGTCGTAATTTCAGATCATGTTTGTAAAGATCTAAACTACAGGGTCTGAAGGCATTACAGCCCAGTTATTAAATCAAATAAATCAAAACTTGGGCCACACTATTTGTTTATTATAAAATATGTAAAAAATCTCCCACTCTTAGTCAAAAAGTCCTTGAAAAATTCTCATAAAAAATACCCAATTGGAATTGGATAATTTTGTTCTCTGCATGACACCTTATATTGTGTGAATAGTTTGAGTTTTGCTAATTGTTACCATTCAGAGATAGTCATACATTTTTCAGTTGTATGCAAATGTATACATTAGCTATAGCATTGCAAGTAGCATCTTATCTGAGGTGTAAAACTAGACGTCTTCTCACTGATCAAGTTTGGGCTCAAACAGCAAGTTTTGAGAAAGCCACTCACAGAACAAAGAGACACTTAACATTTGATGATGGCTGTTAAAAGTGGATTTAAGCTTCAAAAGGGTGAAAGGCAGCGATGTAAAAGAACCCTTCAAGCAGAGCGCATGACACTGGGGCTAAAAGTTCACATACGTAGTCTGATACACTGGCTCTTCAGCGATACCATCAGTCAAGCCCATATCAACATGAAGAGTAGCAGTGGGTATGAAAAGCCAGTAAAACGGCCTCACTCACCAAGAACTCGCTTCCTGGAAAAAAAACTACCAATGAAACAGCACAATTGTAATTTAGCCTATCACAAGAACACAATTTGAGCAGCAGAAAACGATATAAACGACCACTATATGCCCAGACACAAGAACACTAGCACTAAGCATGATAATTATAGAAAACCCTTTTCTTCATGAACAAATTATACCAGATATAGAATATGAACAGCCTGCAATAAATAAATAGTTGTTTGTTACACTAACCTAGTTAAATATGAGTCATATGCTAGCCCTCAAGAGCGTTGAATAGAAACTTACGATTAGCAGTGGGCATTATATCAAATGATCGATAGTATTGTGAATGCTGTTTTGAAGATGTGCAAGATTTGAATATTGGGTATATTGTTTGTAGTAAATGAACACTTCAAAATGCAGCAAAAAAGCTATTTAAAAACAAATTATTTCGTAAACTTTCAAATAATGTAATATTTCTTAACTTCGGTGTGTCTTTTCACATTTCTTTGATACTTAAACCTCAACTAATGCATTTAATGGCACATTTATTCTTGTCAAAATTGCCCAAACCTTTCTTACAATAAATATTTATCCCAAAAAAGTATGGTTAATCTCCCAATTATTGTACAATAAGTTGATGTGGTAATTATTGCCTTAAGCTTTGGCATTTTACATATAATCAGGAGTGTGTTTTCTTTGTAAAGCAGATGGTGTTCAGGCAGGAGCGGGCAGGCATCTGAAGGGGAAGACTGGTGTTTATTTGAAGTGATCCTTTAGGTAAACACGTTACATGGCGCTCAGCGGGACAGGTCAGCCGCTTTTGAAGTGGCTCAGGAGGAGACTGCATGGAGCGAGGGGAAGAAAAGAGGACAATACCTTCAGAGGACATGAGAACTGCAGCTTCTCTCAATGCAGTTTCACCCTCGCACATAAGGACTACAAAGATGTGTGCGTTTGTGGGTAATGCACACTATTCTTACACGTTCACAAGTACCATCATTCGACTGCTATTTCTTAAGAACTACTTCTCTTATGTAGGAAAGTCAAGATTTAAAATGTTGTGTAACGATTATTGTGAAAAGAAACATGACGGTTTTATGGTTATTCACGATTACTGACATCACGAGCAAACAACATCAAATACTTACTACAACTAGTGACTTTTAACTGAATTGAAAAGTAAAGTTAATGTGACAAAAAGCCTGATGAAGGTCCTAAACTTTAACCATAATTACTACTGACCTAAATCCTAATGTGAACCTTTACTTACCCTAACTTTAAGCCATGTTGCTGGTCTAATATTGAAGGATTTGCCTAACGAGGACCTGTGTACAGATGAAGTGTTTTGCCCAATGACACAACACTATGCATTGACCAAATCTGGGAATGAACCTCTAACTTCTGGATTAGTGGGCAAATGGACTACTGACCCACTGTCCGCCCTCTAAAAAAATACTTAGGTACCTTTAATTCCTTCCGCTCTATCAAAAGAAAACAACATCTCCTTTTACTCTATTATCAGTGATATTGGAAAACGTTTGTGACAAAAATGTCTCGATACATAAAAGCTGCAGAACAAAGAAAGTTTCCAGCCATTTCCTTCATTGCAGAGGAACGGGATGTGCATGAGGAGGGCTTGAGTTCGTCCTGTCTGCACCGCTTTAGTCCAGGGCTTTGAAGCTTGCTTTGAGTGCGTTTGGACGGCTAACCACTTTCAGATGGGACTGGGGCGTTTTATGAGCTGAGTAACAGCGATACCTACACATGTGCAGGCCTGGGGTCCCAGAGAGGGGAAGCTTCGACTACAGAGCAGGCGAAGAAACTCCTCAGGGGGCTGCTGCCTTCTGGGTGTGTTTGAGAAATCTTGTGCGAATTTGATATTGGAACACAGGAGGGTCGATACACTATGAGCACTAGTGTTGTCACAATAACAAAAATCGATTTGGATTTCAAGGAAAAGGCTTGACACTGACACAGTATATAGACTGTAATTTTGTAACACAGAATAATGGTAGTTTCTCTATATCACCATGTGGCTTTAAACTTGTTATGATAGAGAGCAGGATTATTCTAAAAGGTAGTCTGAAAAGGTAGAATTTTGTCAGTTATGTTTTTTTTTCCCTCCAGTAAATGAATATCAAGTTTGGAGACTAGTTTTAGAATCAATCAGGATCTGGGCATAGTTTTTTGACACATCTATTTGCACAAAGTTTGCAGTGATAGTAATATCAAAGTGTATTTTAAGTTGCATCCGGGATATGCATATAGAATATGAATAGAATAGCTAGAGACCATATGATCTGAATGACGTACGACTTAGCTTCAAACTGCATGGGATCACAGCAAATGAGCAACGATGCCAGCAGCTTTGTGTGCTCCACTTTTAGTCCACAGGAAGCCTGGTTTGTGGTGCTTCATTCTTCAGCCTTAAAATTAGCAGGGTGTCAAGTTCAGGAATGTGCACCAAACAGGGTGTTTCAGGCAGAACAAAGAGCTTCATGGGCTTTTATAGAGGAAAAAACAAAGAAGGTAAATTAATGAGCCGATTTACTTAGTACAAAGTGTCTGTGAAGTAGGGTTTACATTGTTGTATTGCACTGGTATATCTTTACTTGGTTCCTGATCACAGGCAGGTTGTGTTGCCAGATTACAGCAGGTTGTACACACTTTATGTATCGCTCAAAAGATGACCAGTGACAAGAATAATACATGTGATGTCTACAGCAAAGATAATATGAGAAATAAGCTCATTCTACATGCTGCTGAATAAAGTCTGCTTGGAAAGAGCTATGTCTTTTTAAGGGAGAACGGGGGTTTATGTGGAAACATACCTTACACACTAAAATGTAATAACTTTCGAGTCTCCTGGTGTTTTACTTGGCCGAGAGAACCAGAAGATCAAACACAGACTTGGATGAAGCAGCTTTTGCCAAAAATGTCAACACTAAGCACTGGGTTCCAGGTATGTTCTTTCCTCCGAGTGCGAGTGCTAAGACAGAGCCCCATTAACCCTCAGAGACCTCAGCAGCACCAGCCTCAGACAGGAAGTCAGGTCTCCCCCTGTCATCACCACAACCTGGGTCATGCAGTGTCACCCAAATCCCACTATGGGCAGCCTCCCACAGACGACTGCACCCACAAGAGCTCAGTGCTGAGCGCTCTCCAAAACATATCTCATAATCACGAGGAACAGCTCTGACAGAAGCGACTTCAAAGCAGCCACGGCCCAGATAAAGTAAAAAGTGACAGAGCCTCATTCCACGGCTCCAAAGATAAAGACTTCTATAAAGACGTACTTTATAGTTTTATATCCAGGGAGAATTTAAATTAGAAAAGAGATTCAAATGTTTTTAAAGCTTCTATATCTGTGGACTGAACATCAGGGTTTGAAAGTAGGCTCATGAATATACAGTTATTGTCTCTACGGCATCCTGTCTCCTGGAGAGGCCAACATAAAGGCTGTCAGTTCAGTTTGTGGACACTCTTCTCCATCACGCGTCCTGGTCATGGGAGAACTGAAAACACGCAATAGCTCTCAACATTAATAACCTTATTTTCCAAGACGTTAGTCTTACCAAATCCCATGACACATAACTTAATAAATGACAACAGCTCTAAGTGAAGATGCCCAGCAGCAGATGAAAGGAGCCGACAAACATGTGGCTGTTGTGTTAAGTGGAGCGGAGGTGAAGATGTTTACTCTGACACTCCTGTGACTGTTTATTTTGCACAAATGGCACCAAACTTTGAAAAACATTCTGATGGCGACAGTGAGCAAAAGGACCAGCAGCAGGTGACATCATCAGTGCGCCATCGTGAACCCCGAACCAACCTCCTGCCACAGAACAACCCCAACCCCCATCTCTTTCCCACCTCCGCACCTCTCTCACCCTCTCCTTCCTTCAGAGTCTCCCTCCTCCATGCTTCCTGTTTCCTTCCCTTCTATTTTGCCCTCCCTTTCCCTCTCCACCATCTCTCTCCCCTCTCACCCTGCATGCCCCATTCTTCCTCTCTCCATCCCTGTCCACTTCTCTAATTTTTACTCTTCCCCTCTTTCCCTCCCCCCTTTCCATCCCTTTCCCCTCGCTCTCCAACCTCCTCCTTCCCCACTTTTCTGTCACTTACCCTTTTCTTTTCCCCTCTCTCCCTCTTCATTTTGCTCTTTCCTCTCTCACTCTCCCTGTCTCTCTCCCCTCTCATGATGATAGCCCCTCTTCCTCTCTCGTCCTCTCACCCTCTTCATTTCCCCCTAATTCCCTCTTTCTTTCACTCCCCCCTCTCCCTATTACTCTCCCTTTCTCCCCGTTTACTTCCCCTTTGCCCATCCTAATTGTTCTCTCCCTCTCTGTCCCTCTCTTCCCCATCTCTTTTCATCTCAATCACTCTCCCCCCTTCTCTTTGCCTTTTCTCTTACACTCTCTCCCTACACCCTTTCTCCCTGCCCATTTCACTTTTCCTCTCTCTCCCGGCACCCCTATTCCATTTTCCTCTCTCTCTCTCTCTCTCTCTCTCTCTCCACCTCTCCTGCTTCCTCTCTCCCCTCTCACCCCTCTCCCACTCCGCTTTAGGATTTTGCAGTACAAACCAGTAACAGATGTCGGCTGGGGCTGCGCTGAAAGACCCCGCTGTTCTGGATGCCAGCCACATGCTTTTCATTCAGAGATGAAGGCTCACAGCTCGCCTTCTTGTGAAGCCAATTTCAAAAGAGAGAGAGAGAGAGAGAGAGAGAGAGAGAGAGAGAGAGAGAGAGAGAGGGGTGGAAAAAAACAAACTCTCCAAATACCTTTAAGTCTCCTCAAAAAAGCCAACATTGTGCGAGGCCCACCTTTCCATCCATGTTTGTATGCAGTTCTTTCCTTATACCACAATGACACAACTCGAATGTAACTTAAATGACAACTCCGAAAATATCTGTGGCCTTAAGATTACGCAGATCCCCCTGCCTTACATCCAAGACAAATACAGGGGGAAATTACACTCTCTGCTTTTTAAGATATAGGCTGCCTAAAGCACCAAATCTGAGACGTCCAAACTAAACATCAATTTTACCGTGAATGCCAAATGAGAACTTTTCTGTGAGGGGAAATTTTTATCCACATCGTCCAAATTAGTCAAACTTAGTGTTCCGAAAACGATTTTATTTTGAAGTGCTTGTAATGCCGTAAGTCCAAATACATTGCACCTTTTTGCCAAATTTAAGGCGCCAACAAAGCCTTTTTTAAAGTGTGATATCATTAACGTTTCAAAAAGTTATGTTTTGTTGATACTACACCGGCCAAGTTTGAGGACAAACAGACCTCACTGAAAGGCTAAATTAGTCATTATTTAATCACCAACGACTGCTGCGGATGGGATTAATTTAATGGATCTGTGCTCACTTCTTCTAATGGTTCAGTGATTTAGAGCAGTTTAAAAGTCTTGGCTTTTGTTGTAGTAGGAGAGTCTAATCATCTATATCAGACAATAAGTAAGAAATTATGTACTGTTGTCTATATTAACGTTATGTTTTTATACAGATGCTTTTAACTTTTTGGCATAATAATTTCCCGCACCTGTGAAGCTGTTGTTTTACCTGGCACCTGCAGGAAAGACTGGAAACAATTACTCGCAGCCTCCGTAAAGACTTGTCGCACGTCGCACCCTTTTGCAAAGTCATTCTATTGAACTTATCCAATAGATCCTCATAAAGCAGCAAACTCACTGCGTGAGTCCAGGTGTGACTTTGGACTTTGTCTTCCAGCCAAAATCACGTCCGGACAGGTTTTGAAGTTGTAATTGTAACATCTAACAACAAAGCGTTTTGGGGTTTATTCTATAGAGCGAAAGTTGAATTGAGGGCAAGCGCTGGTTTAGGTTCCTGTTTGGTACCTGGTGGTAGGCGTGTCAGAATAACAGGTGCACTCAAATGAAAACACTATTTCTGAAATTAATAAAAAAAAATAAGTTTGGTGTCAGAAAACAGCAGTGAGACGTACAATTCATTTTTTGTTAAATGCACCAATGCAATGATTCATTCATTCACAATCATTCTCCAGTACCACTAACAAGCCTGCAAGGGTGTAGCACAAAATTGTGGGCCCTGGGAACAAACCATCTTGGTGGGCTCCATGTTCTCTGAAAAATGCACATTGCATCTATTTAAAAGGGGTCATATTATGTCAAATGTAAAATCATGTAACTGTTATAACTTCCCTCATCATTTGCTCACTCTAAGTTGTAGTTTGACAATCTCCGCCACAGCTCTGTTCTTACTTGTGATTATTTAAAAAATGTTGACTCTGGGTTATATGTAGAGTTAAACTGTTGCTCAGCCCTTCTTCAACGAAATACTAACAATATAACGATTGCTGCTCTGGGAATACAGTATGTCAGTGGTTCACAAAGTGGGGGTTGCAAGGCATGAGCTGGAGGTCGTGAGATGAGATTAAAGATGTTTATTATATAATTATGACACTGTATTTAATGAATTTTAAATTAAAAAACGTATATTTTATTGGAATTAAGTAAAATTACTACGCAATATTTTCACTTTATTGAATGTCTTTGTAAGTCCCTGTGATGGTTAAAATATGCATTTTCTGGGTGTTTGAGTGTCTATCGTCGCCCCCTGCTGTCTCGGGACAGAAAATCAGCCATGTGACATATGGCGACATCAACGTGAAGACAACTCTCCTGAGAAACCCTGGATCTTTTTCATAGTTGTGATTTTTTGTGTGTCTATGTGACTATACTTTCTTATTATGGTAAGGAAAGAAAAGGGGTTAGCTCTATCTCGTTCTGCTTTAAACTGCTAAAATAAACGTCATGTAAATGTTTTGCAAATTCAATTCAATTGAAATTTTATTTAATTTAACAATGGGATACCCTGTCGGTGGCGGTGGCATGTTTGTTTGTTTTTTTTGGGGGGGGGGGGGCAGTATGTCACTAAAAAGAGTAAGGTCTTGTCAGGTGGGCAGTTTTGAACAGGAAGTTAATGTTTCTTAATATTTGGCCGTTTCATCACAGAATTTACTTCAGTTAGCCTAGTGTTATACCAATGGAGATTTTAAGACACTAAATACTAAACCCAGGGTTCATTAAAACATATTCTGAGAACACAGACTGATAAATGTATTTACCAGTAGTGACCCAGCAGCTTATTGGGCAGTTCCACGGTTCTTTTGTTTGTCAAATGTATCTCGATGGACGTTTTGTACACTTTCAGTAAAATTGGTGGATTTCCCGGGTAAAGGTTCATCCCAGACTTTAAATATATTGCAATTTACATTTCCTTTAAAAAAAATCATCAAAAATGATTTGTCCCAAATAAAACAGCGTGTTGGAAGTCATAGTGAGTTGTTTAGTGAAATAACTATACTGTACAATTCATTATACTCCAATCCTGGCACTGCAGACACGTTCAACTACTGAGCCAAGTGAATGAGAAGTAGATACAAGAGGATGATTTTGATAGATTCCTGGTTGTGCTTCCTCGCCTGGCCCGTCTTGCTGATAGACTGGACAGGGCAGGGCAGGGGAGGGAGGGGGGAGACGAGGGGTGAGACTAGTTTGGAGGCTCTGCTGATATCAGAGCTCTTTTATAACTCCTGCTCTGCACTTTGAAGTCGCAGCCAGACAGCTCAGGAATCCTACTCCCCCATTTGATGATGAAGAGAGGGGGGAGGGTCCAAGCTAAACATTGGGCTTGGTCATTTCGGCTCCTATATGAAATCATGAGTAATTCTGGACATCTTCACAGCTCATCAAACGGTGCAGAGTATAGAGTTTGGGTCTTATGTTAAACCGATTAGGCCACATAATGACCAAAACTGATATCACAGGCCAAAAACATTAAATCAATGAAAATAGTAAAGACACTTTTATTGCTTTTAGAGTGACATTTACTGTAATCACTGTCTAATCCAAAACACACAGCGCAGGAAGTACAAATGTGCATATTCATTTCTCAAGTTTTGGCCAGATATTCATTTGCAGTAATACAAACCCCTTAAATTGTGCAGAATCGTGATAATACACAGTTTACTAGCGTAAGCCTGCAAAATGGTGAGGGCGAAATGACAATCCTCGATCCTCATGTTGATTGATCACAATTTTCAATTTTAAACTAAATAAACAAAACTAATATAGCTTTCAACCTTAATTTTCTGAACATATATGATACAGACATCTAAACATTGGCATTTCAAACTAAAAATAAGTCCAAGAATTTTACTTAAAATCGATAAGAAACCCCCAAAACAAGTTGATCATTAACAACTAGAAACAACTGAATCTCAATCTCAAATAAAATCTGAATAATTGCAAAGTCCTACTGCAAAATTAAGATTATAAAAGCATTTTAGATACACAGAGACACATTTCCCCTTGGGGCAATTAACTATTTAACAAAAACTAAACGGGACAAAACCTATTACTAACATCTAAAATGCAATCTTAAACCTCAAAATAAAAAGTGGTTAATCAAACTGTTATCCTGCTTTTGCTCTGGTAAAATCATCAACCACTGTAACATAAATTAAAGAAACAGCTTTGACAGTCTGAGGGTGGGATCGTTGCTCTAAGAAGTGCCAGTCATTTTGATGGTTTTTGCTTCAGGGGAGTGTGTGGGAATGGGGAGTCCAACTCATTTGATGATCTGTTAAACTGCGAGTGGGCGGTTCACAGCCCTGATATTATCCATAACTCTTCCACTATTACAACCACCCACCTTACAAATTGTCAGCACCTCTGTGTGAACCCTCAGACACACGGTTGTACTCTTCAAATTACTCTAATTGCAGTGATGTAATTTTATGCCTCAGTGCGCTTCATATGGTTAAAAGCAGCTTTATAAACCAGAGCAATATGTCCTGAATCACAAAGTCAGCAGCCACAGAAATAAATCTAAAGCCAAGAGTATGAAAAACGCAACAACAAATGTGTATTTCAAGTAGGCATGACAAATATGGGATACTAATACACTGAGCCATTAAAACATAAAAAGAACTTGGAGCTCATACAAGTCAATGTTTTCAGCAACAGCTCCAGCCTGAACAACTTAGAAGTACTCATTACTGAATGCAAATGAACTACTACTACTACTACTACTACTACTACTACTACTACTACTACTACTACTACTACTACTACTACTACTACTACTACTACTACTACTACTACTACTACTACTACTACTACTACTACTACTACTACTACTACTACTTACTACTACAAAGATGTATCTGTAGTTTGCGCACATTTGTTCCATTCCCAAGAGCGTAATTAGCTTTCAATCTGGCCAAACCCACTGATATATTACAAATTCATTTATTAAATTATTTGACAAGTATTCTCCGCTTCTGTGTTGAGTGAAATGTAGTGACAGTAGAACGCGACAGCATCATTCATACCTGCATGGTCTTCAGCTTGTGGTCCGCTGCGCTGTAGCGCTCACACTCCTCCATCCCTCTCCTCAGGAAGGCGTTCACCACAAAACTATCACCTAAATACGATCATAAAGATATCACACGTGAGCTGTTTCTTGTCAAAAAGCATGTTGTGATATGAGGTGATGTGTTGCGAGTGTAATTTGCTCACCTTCGGGGTTTTCTCTGCGCTTACACGCTTCAGACCCAGCCATTACGCACGAGGAAGACGCAAAGAGATGTTATTATTGGATAAATCAATGTGCAGGTGATAAAACATTGTAGCAGGGACACGAGACCTTACCATGTTTCGACTGAAGTTTGCCCATCCTGAAGGGCTTTCTTATATCGATTGAGCGTACTCCAAATCCAACAGGGGGAAAGCCTCGCTCACTGAGGACGGTCACATCGTGAAGAAAACTCCAACTTCATCCAATGGCCAGGAAATGTGCGGCTCTGTCATTGAAAACGCGATCGTCTGCGAGTGAAGATGATGGTCGAAATGATGGGTTAAAAAAAAAACCGAGGGAGCGCGCGTTGTATCCGTCTGATTTGGCCGTGTCTCTGCCGCTCTCTGAACACGAGCCCTTTCACACCGCACGTTCCGCCGCGCCGCTGTCAAGTGTGCCAGCGCGTGCGTAAAACGTCCGCTCATCAGGCTTTAAGAGAATAAAAGTCCTCTGAATGCAAACCATGCGTATTCGTGCACGCACATTGTAGATTAGGCATATTGATATTGAGAAATTGATCATGTAATAAACGCAGGTACAACAGGAGTGTACAATTTAAAGGGGACATACAGTATTATGTAAAAGAGCTTGTCATGGTGGTTCCTCGTCATTAGTGTGATCAAAGTGGTATTTTAATAGATGTCTTCATATTTGAGTAATCCTGTATTGTCCTGCATTGTCCTGCATTTGAGGCTTGAGTGCTCAGAAAATTCCTGTTTTCACCTAACACCTATCCCTGCCCACACTCCTATACTTAGTTGTGATTATTTTTTTCAGGTTCATACATTTAGGGTTTTTCTAAAATGTCTCGTAGCCATTTTAATAAGACAAAGGCATGTAAATAACAATCTGCTGCGTGCTATAGTGAAATGTTTTGAACAGAAAGTCAGTGAATCCATATCTGTTACTAAGCAATCAATATTTTCAGTGGTTTTCAGTGAACAACATGTAAAATTACGATCAACTTATGTTATAGCTCAATACCAAGAACTTGAAAAAAGCATAATATGCCTCCTTTAATATAGGCCGATATATGTTTTTTTTTTTTTCTCTCTCTGCAAGATGGTAAATAAAATGCATTGTAACATGTAAAAAATGTGAATAGTAGATACTGAGCAATGAGCACGCAAAATCATATTAAAATGATGTAATTGTATGCCATCCCTGCAGCAGCCTTCTACAGACAATCCCTACTTCCAACTCCATTCTCTGCAACTTGACGAACCCGTGTTACTGGTGGTACTGGTTTATAAAAAGGGCGCCCCCTGTAGGTGGCAGATAATTGTCATTTTTAAACTAAGGGCTCAAAAGAAAATTTTTATTCTGTATAAATGTGTACATGCTTGATAACTAAAGCAATGGGTTGTTGTTGGGACTTTTACGCTACATCTGCAAAATCCTAACGGTGTTACTGATTTCAACCACCTAAACCACCAACCATTCTTGTTTAGGCGTAAGACTTCATTATTCAAGGGGTTTATTAAAAATATGAAGTCTGACTTGTGAGTCACGGGTCAGTGCAATGTGAAGGAAACTGTTGTTGTTGCTTAGATATAATGTAGGTGTTATATGTAAAACATGTGGTCACTATCACTCCCATGATCACACCACATCACCATTTACTTTAAACGTTTTGAAATCTGCCTGTCACAGATTGTTGGGAAAAATTCGCAAATCACTAATTTAGTATAAGACATTTCTGCAGCTTCAGGTTTATTTTCAGTCCGCTGTCGCTGTCTAAATAAATAAACAGAAACATGACAACAAACATTTTCAATCTCGAATCCACCTGCAACAAATATTTGCCCAGTTTTAGTGCTGTGTACAGTGGATGCTGATGAAGATGAATGAATGTTTATACAAGAAAGCTGGCAGGCCTCACATAAGCCCACCAGACACCAACATCTTTCAGCAGGTTTTACAGTTTGTTTTCACTGGCACAACATTAAAGCCTTGACGTTCCAACACATGCCCGCAAGTTCTGAATATTCATTGAGCAAAGCAATCAAATGACCGAAAATATAGCGGTTGTACTTCTAAGACTTGATAGTAAAGAAAGTGTTTTGTGTTAAATGTTACTTTTAAGGTTTAGTTTGTTGAAAGCCTCTAGTCAGACGCTTGATATTGCTCATGAATATCTGTATAAAACATAAATGTTACAACTGAAGCAGCCCATTGTCTGTGGTAATCTAACGGCTGCTAATTATAGTGCTAATGATTGTGTTCACACTTGCAAACACCACATCAAATTTTGGACTAAACCTGGACTAGAACAGGATCAAACTGGGCTCAAAAACCAAGCAAAGAAGTTTGAATGAATGCACCTGTATTTCACTTCTGAACTCCTGCTTTTTCAAGGAATCTAAGAATTTGATTATCTATATAGCTGTTATGTATAATGTATTAATTGTTTACCATTGATTTGGTGGTCTTGTTTGAAAAGTGGTCATAATATAGTCCCTAAAAATGTTGGTAATCGTGAGAATTTTGAAAGTAAAAGTAAGTTTTTTATCCAACTGTTTACTTTATAATTCAGAAAGTTTGATTTTACAAAGCTGGTCACATACTAGAGGAATGGTAATGGTTGTCAATATTTGTGAATATTAAAATTGTGACGTTTAAATAATCCCTCAAAATAATCGTGAATTGGCTATTGTGATATTCTTAATCACATACACGTTTAATGGATTTATTTGATCATGATTTTGACCATTTAAATATCCTTAAGTCACCTAAAAACCATTTAAATGCATCTATCCACCGGATAATTTTCTCTTGACATAGTGGGAGCACAAATGTTAGAAGTCAGAGCGAAAAACATTTCATTTCGGAGATGACAGAGACAACAAAAGCTCTGCAGTTCTCTTTTAGGGGCAATGTTCAGAGGGATAAAAGCGCTGGTTTATCATCAAAGGCTCCCACACCAGTGAAGAATGGATAAGTCCAGGAACTGTGACTGTTTTATGACGATTCATTAGTTATTTCTGCCCGATTTTAGAGCATTGTACTGGCCAAAATGCATGATTGTTATTAAACTAGTCTACATGCGAAACAGAAAGTCAAACTGGTAAAATAAATACTGTATATCTACCATTAAGTCGGTCATTTTTATTTTGTTGGAACGTCAAGCACTTTCCATAGAGTATATATAGGCTTTTTAAGACTAAATCTATATGTAGTGCGTGTGTGTGTGTGTGTGTGTGTGTGCGCGTGTGTGTGTGTGATGGTGTTGTGTGGTTCCCCCTCTTTATGTGAATCACCACTGGCACAAGCGCTAATATTCCACAGCTCTGAGCCATGTACCTGAACAACGGTCGACAGGATAAACATCATTTGTTTTGTTTGGACTTTGTCAGACATTTTGAACCAGTGATAAAAACTCGGTAACAATAAGCCTTTTGAGTTTTCCCCCCCTTCACTGCCTTGACTGCCTCTCAACAGCTCCCTGCTTTTGGATCAACTACAGTCGAGAAAGAATAAAAAAGCTTTCAGACAGGCCAATTATGGGGTTAATTACAATGCATGTCCTTTTTCTGCACTTGGGGATTAGGGGAAAGAAGGGCTTCCGTGTGTGTGATTCATCAAAGATAATTGACTGAAATGATGCCTGTACAGCAAACAATTAGGTGCAAAGATTATACGGCTTTAAAAATATACTTTTCACAAATAGCGACAAGGGGGAAATCCAGTTCGCCTCTTTTATTTTAATGTTAAAAAAAAAAGAAAGAAGATAAAAACTATTCTGTCCTTGTATATCTTTCCTTTGTATTCGCCTCCAAAGGTATCTAGCAGCTAAGTGTATGTCGATTTAGTGGTTTTGAAGCATGACGAAAAAGTAAACTTTCCTTCTTTTAGAGCAGCCAATAGTATGCACCTTTGAAGTGCAGTGAAAAAGCTGTTGGCCAACAACAAACAAAGGCCTCATTGTCAGGTCTCCCGCAGCTGACATGCAAAGCAGCAGAGCATTCATTCACAGAATTCAAAACATGCTTCTATGAACAATGGTGCCTCTCATCTGTCCATATAAACTATGTCTGATGCTCTATGGAAAAATATTAAGCCATCTTCCAACTGTTTGGCTTCAGGGTAAATAAGTGTATCCAGTGCATGCCCATGACATATGCACATGTAGCACTACTACAAAAAGCTCTTATCACTTGGTAGAACTACTCTGGGTCATCTGTAAAATTGCCTTACAAGGAGACCGTTCCCTTTTCTGTGAATTAAGTGTTTAGAAAGATCAGTCTGGTTATAAAATAGCTTGTGTTCTAAGCTTCTTTTAGTGACTGAAAGAGCCTAACCTTTCATTGTCTTGTAGGTCATAAAATACTTTTTTTTTTAAAAACAGGCCTGCAAATACCCTCTAGAGGCGGACGTTTGAAACTACGAGTCATTTTGTAGAACAGCAAGGAAAATGTAACTGTTTATTACAACTTTACAGAATAACGTCCCGTTTAAGCAAAAATATACTCGACAATGTTCAACACGTGTGGCAAATTATTAAATGATTGGGTTTCCTTATCATACACAGGAAAGAACACGGAAATGCCCAACACAACAAAATAATAAAAAGTTATAGCTACATTTTATATAAAAGTAAACCGTATGTAAACTGAATTCATAACAGGTTTATAAAGCAAACAAAAGGTGGATGCTCATGACATTTAAAATGTTTTTTTTCCCTAAAATGTGTAGGTCATGAGAATACCGGGCTGACTTTAATGTCTTCAGATGCCATTGACCAGGTTACTTTTCTCTTCCTTCTGTTTGTCCACAGCTCTATCCAATGCATCCAGGAACATCTCAAGATTAACAGTCGGAGTCTGACGCAAATAAAAAGTAGTAATTAAAACGCAAACACGCCACTCCTTCGTATTTTGTATAAACAAGAGATTGCGCTTACCTTGACAAACATTGCATGGGCTAAAAATGGTAGCTTCCGGAGAGCTCTTCCACTCAAACCTTTGCTTCTTCTATTTTGGCAAAAGGAAGGAAACCATCAGCCTGAGGTGTTTTGATTTCATGCAGACAGTAATAGTTTAATTGAATGCTGTTACATGATTTATGGCACTCACATTGCAATGCTCCTAAGTGTCAGACTGTGTTCAGAGACCTCGCTCTTTGCAAAGCCCATTGTTTCTAGTTCAAACATTGTGAACAGTTGCTGCCGAGGGTAAATGATCTGGCACTGCAAAAAGTCATACGCACAAAATATGACGGACTAACAAACTTCACCATTAAGGGTGCAACAAGGTTTCACTTCCAACTTTGGGTCAAATACTTGGTGTATATAGAGGGATCAGAACAGAAACAGAACACATTTTGTACTTGTTAGTCTGAATGATACAAAACTGTTTTCCTAAGAAGGTGCAAGCCTCTTATTTGGAGCTTTACAGAAACAATACTTTTCTTGTGGAAGTTTACTGTTCTAGAGTAGAGCAATGTCAGAGAATAAATTACCTTACTATCTCTACAAAATATAAACGTTATAATTAATAGACTCATTCATGTTTGTCCTTTTATGAAACATTACTAGTCTTGCAGTTGCATTTTTGGTTTGATTTTTTATTCTACTGCTTTGTATTTTCAGATGCAATCCTGAAATTGTGGGCTAAAAATTCTCTCGTCTATGTTTATCTGCTCTTGGGTTTTTTTGTTCAAGCACTGCTGACCTTCATGAGCTCTTCCAAACAGGAGAGGTAGATGTTGTAGATGCCTTTCTCTGAAGGAGGGCCGATGTACTGCTTGATATCAGCTCTGTCCACAAATGCCAAATCAATCTTATCAGTCACATTGGAGGTAGTCAGTATTACAACATTGGAGTGTCTAAAAACAAAAGTAGAGCAGAATGTGAAGGCTTGTGTAAGTATAATTAATATAATAATATTGATGATAATAATGATGATAATGATAATATTGATGACGACGACGACGACGATGATAACAATAACGTAATAATACCAGCAAAAGCAGTATTTTCTGACCGTTTGATCTGGTCCAGCTGCGTGAGGACAGAGTTTACTACTCGGATGGCATCAGAAGGTTCTGTTCCTGCTTGAGATGCACTTCTTGCAGCTGTTAAACTCTCTACCTGCACAATGAGCAACATGTTAAATACTGTAACCAACATCTGATTACCTCCATTCTTATGGTACCTCATCAATCAAAACAAACACAAGAGCTTCTTTGTCATCTATTAGCTGCTGGATCTTTTGAAACATCTTTGTGACCAGTTTGCCACTCTGTAACAAAAATATCCAATTGAAACACATTGTAATTCTCTTAAGCGATAAAAAGGTGTGTAATTCACTTAGCGATAAAAAGTGTGTACCTCTGAAAACCACTTTGAGAACAAACTGTGGCTGTTTATCTCTACAAATTGTCCATAAGAATACCTGGAGGGGCAGGAGTAAAGTGTAAAATAAAACCAGCAGGTGCATTATAATTACTGTGTTTTTAATAAATTAAAAAATACCGAGTTGAAAGTCTGATTGACAGCTTTTGTGCCAGAGCTTTACACAGTGAAGTCTTCCCGGTGCCTGGGGGTCCTTCACATGCGCGTGAACAATAATTAGAGTAATAACTATGAACAAAACTTCATAAATATAATTGATCATGTATTGTCAAAGTAATTTACCATGAAGCAACACAACCCGATTCCATGAGATCAGGTTACTGTCAACATTTCTGTCTGAGAAGAAGATTGTTGTTGTGACATAATCCAAAAGCTAAAATGTAGATGTAGAAGAATGTCAAGTTTAGAATTGGTGTGGCATTAGCAATATTTGGTATTATCAAATTTAAATTACCTGGAATTTGACTCCATTTTCATAAACCAGACTTTCCCAGATCCCGTGGAATTCAGCTGTTAAACATAAGTGAAAAGCATGGCACTTACAATTTGAATACAACATTTTATAACAGTTCAGATGCCTATTCAGAGCATTTAAAACTTGTCCAAGCAAATGTTTGACGCCAGCAGACATGTTGGGTCTAGAAACAACCCTCAGGTGTTTTCAGGCAATGGGCTACTCCCACAAAATCTCACTTTAAAGTTTGTAAAAGCACACACACACACACACACACACACACAGTTGTGTTTTGCAGCACATAGAGACGTGTCCTCAAATATACAGGGTAATTTACAAATTGACAATTGCGCTAAAATGCATTGTTCCGCATTATACACTTTATTATAAAAAGGTGCACAAGGGAGTATTTCCCAGCTACTAATGGCACAGTCACAAATAGAGTTGGGAGAAATATTGAAACATTTATAGTATCACAATTGTTATTTTGGAGGTATAGAAATTAGAATACAGAGTATATCGTCTATAATTAAAAACTATCAAAGATTACCCCACAAAGAGACTGAACCTAATCTAATGAACAAGGGATAAAGCAATAATTCTGCACTTTTGTGGCCAATTTCATGATCCATTTACGCGTTTTGTGCGATTATTGAACCTGAACCAAGACATTTACAGGCAAACTTTAGTACATTCCTGATGCACTGTTAAAATGCTGTCAAAGTGCTGCCGGGTGGTCGAGTGGTTAAGGCAAAGCACCTATATGCCATCTGAATATGTCGTCTGAATATTTTGTTACCTGCTGGTAACAGCCAGTGATTGGCAGCGTAGAGTTCCTCATCATCCTCTAAATTCAGAGTGCTTGGTCCATCCTCATTCAGAGTGAAAATGTGTACAGAGACTGCACAGTTCTTTAGATCCAGGGGCTTAAAGTGAAAGAAAAAGCTACATTTAAATATGGTTACAGGGACAAATGAAGATATATTCTAATGAATGAAGAGACAAACCTGGGTTATCATGTCTTCAATGTCAACTATAGCCACAGACTGGACATTTCTGCAGAGGAACTCTTCATCAAATTCTGTCCATCTGTAGTTCCCAAATATCATACTGTGACGGTTCAGCAGAGACAGTACATGGCTCTTCACATCTGACAGTTTGGCAGTGCTGAAATATGAGTGAATAAATGTATTAGAATTAAAGCAAAAACTAAATAAATAAATCATATGGGCAAACTTACCTTTGAGATTTGACATGGACTTCGACATTAATATTTTGAGACTGCAACTCCACCTCCATTATGAATTTTATTCTATTGAAACATAAACATAATTAAGGACATAACAAGCAGAGTTTTCAGACTTCATACTTAAGTAATATTTCTATTGATGGAACTTATTGGGTAAAAGTTGTGGTTACTGTCCCACTGTGTGTAAGTAGTAACAGACGCTTTATGTTGGCAAAATTAAATTACATATGCATTTGCTTCTTGCAGTTTTTTCAGATACGATTAATTTTATTTATACTTTTTTAAAAATGTGTTGTGTCTATCTTTTTAAAATACCAGATTTTGTGCAGTAATTAATGTTTTCAACTTTAAATATGAACAAGACATCCCTTGGACCACTAGCGTTACGTTATAGTTCTAAGCCATAAAATAAATGGACTCTTACTTGAAATAAAATTTTTGGCTACCCTATCCAACTCTGGCAGTAAGTAAGTCATTATATATCACGTACGAACTGCTGTGCTAGACTACTATTTTAGCAGTTTAGCTCAGTGACAAGCTAGCTCATGTAGCACAAGTTTAGATCATCATAAATCAGAAAAGACGTAAGATTCATAAACACACTACTTACCATTTATGTCACACGTATTTTTGGTGACAATAAAATCAACCATGAGCTGAAAAAGACCCTACAAAACAGCTGTCAAACTTCTTTCGAAAGAAAAAAGTCAAATTCACCGCGCACATTTGCCACAGCGGAAGTACAATATTTGTTTTGGAAGATTCACTTCCGGGATGCGTCTGCGCTCCGCTTGTTATGGTTTTTTCTTACTCTAAACAGTTGTACCTATGTCGTGAAACAAATATTCCCAAAATATCGTTCTTATCAGGATGGGGAAGAAGCACAAGAAGCATAAACCAGAGTGGAGAACAGTCGATGGTAAATACATGCACTTTGACGCACAGAGACCCTTTTGTTCCAGACTGCTAGCGTTAAGTGCTAATGTCGTAGCTAGCCGCTGCAACGCCCATCATTTGAGTCAAAACCTCTCATTTGTTAATATTTAGAGGGGGCAAACTGCAAGGGAAACGTTACAGGGTTTTCATAATATATTAGTACATTAGTTTCCGTGTACACTCCAGATGTGAGAGTAAGTGCACACAGAGATACACTGGTGATGTCAAATAGTGTTGTTTAATGAAAAATATGTGTTTGAGTACGAATCCTTGTTGTGTTTACATAACCATTCATTATGAAGTGGTGACCAAGTTATAAACAAGTAGACCTGTAGGTTACTCGGTATATAGTCAGGTTGTAATTATAGTAACATTAATCATGTTAATCTGATGTTTTGTTGTGATGCGATATGCATGGTAACTATACAAACACACAAAAATTGCCAATAATGCACACATTTTTTTCTACAATATTGGCTTTTCTTAGTATCATATGTATGTCAAGAGTTCTTACATGTAAGGGCTGGGTGATGATGTGACATATTATTATTAACAAAAAATGGTGTTCAATATACAATATTTGTACATAAAGAATTAGACAAGAAGACACAGCAGGATATTCCACAAGAATGAGATAACACAAGATTTTGACACAATTGAGTCATAATTACAAAATAATTTACCACCTATGCACAATCTTGGCAGTTTTATCTCACAAGTCCCTTAAAAATACGAGATTTTGTCTTTTAATAATACAAATACAATTGCTGTGTAACACAAAGTAGAAAAAGATTCAGTTGTAGTCATCTGGACTCTGTTTTAGAAAAACAAAACGTTTCGACTCTCATCCAAGAGTCATTCTCAATCAGTGAAACAAGTCTGAGAACTCAGGTTTGTGTGAGTCCAGATGACTACAACTGAATCTTTTTCTACAATGGAACACTCCTGGACGAATGAGGGATTACACCGATATGTAACACAAACAAATTGGCAATTTTCTCCTTGCGTCTCAACTCTGCACCAAACCATATATGCTTTTACTAAATGCCCCAGTCTGATCATTGACAAATAGACATGACTGATCTCGATGATGATCGACTGCACAGCCCTACATAATTTATTTACTTTCACTGCAGACTATGAAGACAAGGCCCTTGAGAAGCCACTCAAACTTGTGCTCAAAGTCGGAGGAAGTGAAGTGACGGAACTGTCTGGATCTGGTCATGACTCAAGTTACTACGACGACAGGTCTGATCACGAGCGAGAACGGCACAAGGACAAAAAGAAAAAGAAGAAGAAAAAGTCAGAAAAGGACAAAGACAAGTATGTGGATGATGAGGAAAGAAGACGTCGAAAGGTGAGTAGACCTACATGTGTTGTTTCTCAATGAGTAGAGGTGGGAGATATATTAACATACGGATATTGCAATGTTTCAGAGATAAGCATCTAGTATATAGTTTAAAATAAAAAATAATCCAAATATGTGATTCAAAATGAATCTAAATTACTGTGTATACAGTAAGTGATATTCTTTGCTATTTATGGTTAAGTTTTCTGTGAGTTCACATTTTGTGAAATAATTGAACCTCAGCCACAACATTTACTGGCGCATTTGAGCTGGTACTGCTGGGACAGTAATAAAAGATAATCAAAATATTTGTTGTTGTCAATATCATCTACCTCTATCAGTAATTTAGAAATCCTATTTGAAAATAAATAACATACATTTTTTATGTCAGGAGGAAAAAAGGAAGAAGCGAGAACGGGAGCAAAATGAAACAGAAGCGACTGTTGCCAGTGGTGCAATGCCAGTTGAACAATTTACACCAAAAACAATTAGTATTTCACTAGAGGTAAGTTGGCCTTGTGTTTAAGAGTGCCTTCACACTTGTACTTGTTTGGTCCTCGTTTGAGCCCAGTTTAATTCAAATATTTGAAGTAGACAGTAGACTAGCTCTGGTCTAGTCCATGTTTAGTCCCATTTTAGATGTGATGGTGTTTGTGCAACTGTCAATGCACTCTTTGTCAACAATTATTTGACTTAATTTATCTTTTTAAGCCAGAGGAGAAGAAAAAGAAAAGGGAAAGATATGACATTGAACATGATATAGAGGAGTTTCAACCCAACATCAAGGTGGATGTGGAACAGCAAGGGGACCGGCCAGTCAGAACATGCAGGACACAACAAGGCAAGTTACCAAAAATGAAATAGTATTATTTATAATTAGATGACTTGCTTACCATACGTTTTGAAAGCAGAGAGTGAATCAACTCCAAGGCAGCAGCTTCTGGAACACTTTTTACGGCAGCTACAGAGGTAAGAGGCACATTCATTTTTAGATGTTGTTTATGACTATTTTAAATTGCCTGTTTTGAAACAATATTGTAATGTTTTGCAGGAAAGACCCCCATGGGTTTTTTGCCTTTCCAGTAACTGATGCAATTGCTCCGGGTTATTCCATGATCATCAAGCATCCTATGGATTTCAGCACCATGAAAGATAAAATTCGAAACAATGACTACAACACTGTGACAGAATTCAAGGTGAAATCAAAGTGGCTCTGACAAGATGAAACTCTGGCATTGTTAAAAACAATCTCTGTCCTCCAGGCTGACTTTAAACTCATGTGTGACAATGCTATGGTGTACAACCGACCAGAGACTGTTTACTACAAAGCTGCCAAAAAGTTGCTTCACACAGGATTCAAGATGATGAGCAAAGTAAGTTAAAACTATTTAGATTAATAGTTAAGCGTTAAGTTTGTTTCTTGTTACCCAATAGTAGATGTATATTTGCATTCAATCTTTATTTATTTCAGACCCCAGGCTCATATAAAGTATTGTGTTGAACTAGGCTATTAAAGAGTTATTAATATGACCTTTACTGTCACTGTTTGCAGGAGCGGTTATTGGTTCTGAAGCGCAGCATGTCCTTCATGCAAGAGATGGACTATAGCCAACAGGCAGCCATTCTTGGAGATGAGGACCTCACAGATGATTTACCTCCTCCTGAGATCATGCCTATAGCAGTGGACTCCGCAAAGAAGTCAAGGAAGCAACCAGCTAAAGAAGTGATCAGGTATAGTTGCAAAACCTTTGAATTGACAATTTTCTATTGGAATAATTAAGAATATGTATTGCAATTACCTGGAAATTTGCATCTGCTGCCACAGAGAAAGCCTTAGTGATGAATATTATAGTAAGCCTTGAGCTTTTTGAGGCAGACACAGATCCATCCTCCGTAAGTCTGGGCAGATTCTTAGGAGCAGCATGATTAGGCACGGGTATTTATTTATTTATTTAAAGGTTTTTCATAAATCGTACATTTACGTAATAATAAAAAGTCTGGTTCCGCAACATTCTACAACCAAAAGGCAGCTGTTTTTGCCTGTACTCCACAATCTCCAATCGGTTGTCTCCAAAGAAAATGTTAATTTGTATCCCCCATCAGGTTGTATACATTATTTGGTAGATGCTTGCTTTCATAGGGGCTCTGTATTATTATTTCTGTTCTCAGTTACTTGTTTGAACCAGAGGGAAATGCCTGTAGTTTGACTGACAGCACAGCAGAGGAACATGTTCTGGCTCTGGTTGAACATGCAGCTGATGAAGCTCGAGATCGCATCAACAGATACATGCCCAACTCTAAGGTAATAAACTCGTATTGTTGCTTGACTAAATTTTAGAATTCTTAACATTAAGTTTAACATGAATATTTATTGTGTGCTTTCAGATTGGTTATTTACAAAAAGATGCAGAAGGATCTTTGCTCTACACTGTTGTTAATCAACTTGATCCAGAGGCAACTGGTAAAGCTTTAATGACTTTTTTGCACTTATTTAAGATTCTGTATAGTTTTTAAAAGAACACATTTTATTTGCAGAAGATGAGATCCACAAAATGGACCTTAGCTCACTGTCACACAAGCTTCTCCCAGGGTTAACAACACTGGGATTCAAAGATGACAGAAGGCATAAAGGTCAGCTCAGTTCAAGCATTTATAGATATTCATTGTTATATTTTTGATTATTTTGATAAAATGTATTTGATGATTAATCCTTTTTGCAGTGACGTTCCTGAGTAGTGCCTACAATGTCCAGAGTCTGCAGAAGAACTCGGTCTTCCCAGACTTATCTCCTGATGAAGTGGATATGCTCTACTCTGCCTATGGTGATGACACTGGGGTACAGTGCGCTCTGAGGTACAATATGTTTTAATTCAAGGCTTTGGTTACAAAATACGATACATTTGGTGTTTACCTTGTTTAAATTTTGCACAGTATACAGGAGTTTGTCAAGGGCTGTGGCAGTGTCACAAAGCATTTGGTGGATGGGCTTTTGGACAAAATGACAGCAGGAGATCACACTAAGGCTGTGAATCAGATCAGAGAGGTGGCTTATTTAACATTTTTTTATTTATTCAAATATTTATTACATTTTAAAGCATTGTATACATAAACAGAACAAAAACTAAACTAAAGAAAAACAACAGGGAGGGTCAAAATAATCCGCACAAACACATTCTAACACCTTATTTAATATTTTTACTGAGAATCTTGTGTTATCTTGTGTTATGATATATGAAAATATCCTTTCAGAAAAGAAATATGTCACTTAAACTTGATGAGACCAAAGGCAGCATTTGTGACATCCAGGCAAGTTTATTTTAATATGATCTATTTGAACACTTTTATGAACAATTTCAATGCATTATGATGCAAATACAGTGTTTCTTTGTTAGATGTCAGATGGCACAGGTTTGGGAGACAGCGGCTCGGTGCTTGATTTTATGTCTATGAAGAACTATCCCGACATGTCACTGGACATTTCCATGTTGAATTCATTGGGTAAGGGTCAACAAAAAATGTGTTACACATTTATTTTCTTTTTTAACTGTTTACTGTCACTTTGTAGGTAAGACATTAAAAAAGGAACCAAGTAACGAGGACAGCCAGCAGCAGTTTGAGGAGGCAGACAAACTCCTGCAGGAGTTTCAAGACGCTCAAGTGGACAGAGTGGGATCTAGACCCTCGTCTAATCTGTCCTCTCTGTCCAATGTGTCCGAACGAGACCAGCACCATGTCGGTATGTGGATTACTCCTACCTCCATACAAATCTTCTGTCATCACTGGATTGGTTAGATGTTTGCTGTGTCCACAGGGAGCCCGTCACACCTGGGCGTCGGTGACCAGTCTGAGTTGGTTCATGACCCTTATGAGTTCCTGCAGTCTCCAGAGCCCGAGGGTTCAGGCAACGGCTGACCACACAGAGATGTGGTGGTAACCCTGTGTTAACAGCATTACACCTCTGATGATGAACTATTAAACATCCCATTCACTAAACATGTTTGTACAGACTGTAGTTAATAATAGTAAAACAATACTTTGAATTAAAAGCTTGTGTCTGTATTTTTACATAACTCTGCGCCTTTAAATGGCATCAATGTATTGATTGATTGGTTTATTATGAGCTTATGACAGAAAATATTACTTACATGACTTAAGTTTACAATAAATACATATCTGTATTGGGAAGGTAGATAAGTATACCTTATTTACAAGCAAACATGAAGAGGAAATCTGAGGCGCTCTGACTTGAAATAAAAACCCATTGGCTATTGGGACATCCTGACGCATTCTGGCCACATCTTGGTCTTTTTCAGAATACATTATTTACATTATTCTCTATGTGAAAAATCGCATTGCATATATCGTCTGTGTACACACGTCCTTATTTCCCAACTAATACAAATATAAGGACCCAAAATGATGTGCACATGTGCCACGCCCCCTGAACTGGTCGGCCAATATAAATGTGAGTGAATTTTCATTTAAATAAACAGGGCCACAGTCTTGGACAACCTTCCAATCCTTCCAGCTACCACTTGGCCCGTTACACAAATAATAAACCATAGTGTTTATTCATTCATTGATATAATCTATAGAGACCACTATTAATAATAACTGCTTTGATGACGTATAATAAAGTTGGTAAGTTTGAAATGCTCACAATATGTTCAGAGAAACATGAACAGTGAGTTGAGTAAAAGCAGAACAGAAGTATCACATTACTGAAGTGTGGGTTCCTTGTCTGCCATGAGAACAATGCACTCACTGTTGAGAGGGTATTTATTTAGGGACCACGACGCTCAGAAGCATCGATACAAGACCAAGACGCAGAAGCAGCTCCTCTGTAGAAGCCTTCGCCTCTCTGCGCATGCGCCGAAGGAGAGTTACCATAGCGCTGCACGAGCTCGAGTTGATTTGATCACGTCTGTCGCGTCCTTCACTGACTTCTGACGCGTGGAAAAACCTGGAAACGTACTTTTCATTTTACAGGCGCGATTTGTGTGTATGGATTTACTTGAATATATGTTTAGAACAATGTGAAGACTGAAAACTTAACAAAGCACCTGCTCGGCTGCCAGTAATGGGCTTTAAAATTGTGGAAATATCTTGGATTTAGTTAAATCTGGTTGGCATTTTTCTGCAAAGTAAGTTTTCTTCTCTAATAATAGATTTTAACTTGCTTCTTTTGCTTTGTTTTTGTTTTAAACTAAAATGGCTGAGTGTGCTAGTTCGTGTTTCTACCAACACATAATAATGTAATTTGGAAAAGCTTCCTTGACAACCTGATATCACTTTAGAACTAATGGGCAAAAACTCCAACTAGCCTGTTTTGATAGCTGCAAATGGTGGCCTACAATAAAAACACATTTTCTTTCTTGGTCAACTTGCTGTCAACATGTGATGGAAAAGTGTGTTTAAGTGTTTCCTCATATTTGTTTAGATTAGATTCCACTAAGGTAAGGTTTAAAATTACATCAAAATCAACCAAAGACACAATAAGCAGCCTATACTATTTCAACCCAACAATAAATAATACAATTCTTTAATTAAGATGGAGGCGTTATAACAACTGCATTAAATGCAGTTGTTTGTGTTATAGTGAGTTTATCCATTATATAAATTGTAGATTTTTCCTCTTGAACTTGAATTTTGCAAATACAGCAAATAGACCCTATAAAATGCTATTTAATGAAAGTGAAAATATTATGATTGTATATATTCTAGCCTTAAAATTGTATTTGAGCTTCACAACAAGTATAATTGGTGGCAAAGTATGTAATATATCTGGTAGATAAAATGAAAAACTAACATTTGTGTAAGTATTTGGCCAGTAAAACCTAAAAATTATGATTTTGTCTATCATAGTAGATTAAATATAGTATATAAAATATAGTATTAGTATAGTATTAAATATACAAATAATGCAAAATACAATTGTAATAAATGTCTGTAAACCCGTCGTCATTCACATATCTCAGTGGTTTTAATTTGCTAAAACATCTTTATTTGTCATATTTTGTGATATTCTGAGGTTAATCTCAGTTTCTCCATTGAAATCACATTATGTTCCACTTCACATTTTTACATTTTTTATGTATTTGTTTACAAACTTTTAAAGGATCCAACAACTGTGAGTTGTTGAAAGTGTGGGCTGGTCTACGCAGACGCCACTAACATTACCCGGCTAATTTGCCTAACTAATTTCCCCGTCAAATGAGGCCGTGGAGGCAGGGCATTATGTACAGTACACACAAAGCCTATGGACATTCACTGCTCTTTGTGTTTGTTTTCCAGATGAGCTGTTTCAATCAGAGGTTAAGACGCACAGCTCCTATACGCAGCGGCGGCAGTAGAAATGAGCTGGTGCCCTCCAAACCCGCCCGCATGAATGGATGGTCCTGCCCTCCTCAAGTGGCACAAGTCATTGGCTGGCTTGTGTTTATCTATATGGCCATTGTGAGCTTTGGCATCTATATCCCTCTTCTGCCCCCGCCGTGGAACCATGTTGTCTACGCAGTATCCCTCACACTGAATCTCACACTGAATCCCAACTGTCTGTGGTTGCAAAGAGAAACGGGTCTTTCAGATTTGATAAGCAAGATAGTTGTTTGTTTGTTTGTCTATAGTATAGACAAGGCATTAGTTGTATATTCTGATAGTATGGGCTATGGTCAGACCAGACATGTGCTCAAAAGAGTCTTATCAATTGACTTACTGTCACAAGATGAATGCCTCATGATCACAACTAGTTTATTCGAAGCTGTACATGAACTTCTGCAATGTAAAAAAGCTAATTTACAGGCGAGAAAAAATAATACTTGTCAATAGTGTATTTTTATTTGGGTAGTTTTGTTTTGGTGTATTTCGTTAGTACATGTCTAGTAGTTTATTAGTTTTAAAGCATTTTTGACTGAATATAACTTTTTCCTATTTCTTGCTAACTTATTTGCCTGTGGAGTAAGTAAACTAAAAACTAAAAAGTCAATTCAAATAGTCTTGCTTTATACAGGTATATAATATTAAAGACATTGAAAACAGTAAAAAAAAAAAAAAGTCGAAGACGAAGTACAATATTTAAAAATTTTTAGCAAAAAAATAGACTAAAAAATGTTTTTTATTCCATTTGGAATGCTTTTATGGCACTAGACATTTCATATAATATATTGATTTTGTATAATAACTGTCCGCACTATGAGTAGGCTTAATTACTTGGACTGGTCACTTAAAAAATAAAAAACAAGGCAAAGAATATTGTAGACATAATTTCTAATAATGATGATAATTTATACTAATGTGAATATTTTGCAGGTTAGTATGGTCATAAGCACAATGTAGAACTGAAATAGCTGTCTTTTCATATTATGCCTTAACTTAACTCTGTGTTCAGCTCATAGGAACAGCATTTATTTTACATTTTGTCAGTCACTTAGCAGCAGAGATCATCGATCCAGCCGATGCGAGTGTGAGAGCGAAACAGACCTACTCCAATCCAATGCCACTGTTCGATCGGACAAAACAGCCTCACGTCATCCAGGACCTACACTGTTACCTGTGCGACGTCAACGTGTACGTTTTATTGCACCTCGGACTTGTATGATTAAATGTTAGTGTTATTGTTAATCGTTTATTACTACATTAACTCTCTCCATACAGGGGTCCAAAGGTGAAACATTGTGGTGTGTGCAACAAATGTGTTCAAAATTTTGATCATCACTGTAAATGGTTGAACAACTGCGTGGGCGGTCGAAACTACTGGCAAGTACAAAATATGGGCAATACACAATTACACATAATCCAGATAAAGTTGAAATTTATTTATATACATTTAAGACAATAAGTAACAACAGTTTTATGGCTAGAAGTAAGGCAACAAAGATGACTAAAGACTAGCACTATTACCTCTTATCATATCATACTATAAGATGGCCTAAAAAGATGTATTACTATTATTAATATATTTAATTATGTATGAATAATGCATAACGCCACTGTATTTGATGTGACAGCTCATGTTTACCAGACACAACATCTACACTTTATTTCTGTTTTGTTTTGTTTTTCAGGTATTTTTTCGTAGCATTGTGTTCAGCCACATTTGGCACACTAATGCTGTTTATAGTGATTTTATTTATATTCATCCAGCACTATCTGCACCCAAACAACTTAAGGACTGCTCCACAATTCAGTAGTAAGTAAACATATTGAAGAAAATGTATTTGTTTATCTTTTTTAGACTTTGACCTCGCAAAATATACGAGATACGTGATATTCTAGGAAATTATTTGAACTCAGTAGCTCAACAAAACACAATATAAAACTATTTTAAATGAGAATACTGAGATTTTTCCCATATTGTATAGATTTGCTGACAAACGAGACCTGGTTGGTGTTTTTGCCGGCTGCTCCTCTTCAGACCACATCGGCTGGTCTCCTCATTGTAGCCTTCGTCACAGTCTTATTGAGCCTCATCAGTCTGCTGCTGCTCGGTCATTTGTTAGGCCTTCACCTTTTCCTTTGTAAGAATTTACCCTGGGAATACTTTTGATTTGCTGTTTTCGTAATCCAGATCTAAATTGTAGCTCTATTTGTTGTGCAGTGTTCAAGGGGATAAGCACATATGATTATATCAAGATTCAGCGGCAAAAAGAAGCCAGGAACAAAGACCTCGAGGTGGAAAAGGCCAATGAAATAAAACATCATAACAAAGTTCCGACGGTGAGACGTGCACTCCCAAATGCCAAACAAAGTAGATATAAAGAATGTTACTTTAAAAGGGAACAGCCAAGTTTCAGGTCAGATCTGAGGAGTTTCAATTCATTTTGGAGAAATAGAAACACCCATGATTAAATAAATGCTTCATAGTAGGGCTGAGGTCAACTAAAGACATTCTTTGTTGACTAAATACATGCCTTGTGTATCAATTAGTCGACATAATCTGACCCAAACTGCACTCATGTGACCACAAGCAATACAATCACTGTTTATATAGAAAAGTACGGGTAAACTAGGTTTTTAAAAAGGCAGAATAAACCACAGAATCCTTATAATTGTAGTAAAATAAATACAAATTTGGGTCGACAAAGGCACACCATCTGAGTAATCGACTAAATGACTAAGGACCTATAGCCCTACTTCATAAATATGTTTCATGACATATTGTAGAACATTGCAGGCAACGCAATTAAATCTACATGGCGACAAGCAGGTGGCGGACAAAAATGTTACACAGTGCACCTTTAATTAAACCGTTTATTTTAATCTGTCTTACTGTAGAGTCAAACACACTCCATTGATTGTGAGCCGACACTGGCTGCTAATTCAAGGTAAAAATAGTTCTTATTGACAACATACAGCAAATACAATGATGTTTTTGTTAAAGAAAGAGACAGAGATAATGATGTTGTTTTTTTTGGTTTTTTTAAGTGCATGTGATAAACTTTCATTCAGCAGTCGCCTCTCGGGGTCAATATGCACTGAGGTGAACTCTTTTACTTACCCTCTCTTTGCAAGAAGGTTTTCTCAATGAATTTGTCTATTCTTGTTTAGTTGGAAAACTTCAAAACTCCAGCCGAAAAGGACAATAGTCTTCATTATGGCACAGACAGTTGCTCTAAAGATTTAGGTAAGCATTTCTACTTTGCTAAGAATATCAAGGGAGGTCAACAGAATGAAAATATGAGTTTATGTTGCTTGTTTTTCAGGAGTTTCGACTGAAAGCAGCAGCAGAGTCTGGGGAGTGGGTTCAGAGTTTGGCCTGGATGTTTCTAAACGTTTGAGGTCGGACAGTGTGCCTCAGGTGCAGGACCCTTTGGGCAGCTCAGTCATGACCCCAGAGGTCGAACCGCAACCATAAAACTCACAGTACAAACGATTGGCAGGGTTAAATGAGCTGTTGTTAATCAGTTTATTGTACATTTTATAGGCCTACTGTTTATATTTTAAGAATTATTATAGTTCATATATTATATCAAGGACATTTGTTATATCGTCTTTTAACCATCTTTATTTTGTTAGTTTTAAGACAAATTAGGTTGTTTTTTACCTTGACACCCAAACATGTAACGGTAAAAGTGACATATTTTGTCTTAACAACAAGCTAAAGTAACGGTGTAGTGGTTTACAAGCCATGGTCCTGTTGTTGTTGTTGTTATTGCAATACAAAAATACACAATTGTTTGCTCCTTTTTTCTAAATTAAAATTGTAGAAAGTATTTTGTCAAACACATGTTGTATTACATCACTCAATGTGAATTATTCTATGTTAAGCCAAATAAAAAAACATGGATTCAAAATATGAAATACTGATCGTCATAATAATTATAACTGGATGTAATAACACGTGGTCATAGTAACCACGGAGGGGCGCAATTGATACATGTTTTGAAATGCCGTATGAATGATGTCATCCATGTTTACACTTGGCTCGGACACCTTTCATCATCATACACCGCTGTGTCGCAGACTTCCCGTATTTCCCAGAGACAAAGCCCGCCTCAACGATCGCCTCCAACAGTAAAAAGAACAAGAGTAGTTTGTCCATAAGGAGGAGACAGCGGACTGGTTACGTAATGTCCATCCACGCGCAGCCATTATTGGGCCACTTCTTGTATAACACTGGTCGGCAAGACTCTGAATGTATATTGCATTATGTGTGTATGTTCAATGACAATAACGGAATCTTGATTCATTATTAATGACCACGTTTACGCGCGAGAAAGCCACGTTCAGCCCTGTTCCAGATTCACAGAGCCGTGCCAGTTTCATATGGACTCCTCACTCTTGTCACTTTCCAATTCAATGCATTCAAATGTATAATAATGTATAATAGTACCGTGTGAAAGTATAACACCGCGTCTTTAAAAGGTCTCATCATTCGTGCGTTTGATTAAGATTATCCAAGCCTTTCACCATAAATACGTAAAATCGCCAATACACACTCAACCTGCTTGTTTTGGCGCTTCACTGGGCAATAATGTCCCATCACAGAGCAACAACAAGAAGAAAACACTGGCGCTGCAGCCAATCAGCGGCTGCGCCTTGCTCAGCATCTCGGAGCGACAGGAGAGAGCGGACACTTGAGCTCAGCCAGCGGGGAACACACGCGCACTGAGGCGACGCGCAATTATGGTTTTGTGAAATTATCGACCAGGGAGCCGTTGTCTTTTTTAGGTAATTACACACTATCTGATCTCATTGTTACGTATCAATATGTGTGAGGGATTGTCATGGCGTGGCTTTACTGTGCGCTTTTACATCAGCTGTTCTGTGATGCGCGCCTTGTGTTGCGTTGTGTTGTGTTGTGTGCGTAATAATGCAAGAAGATGTCTTTGCATGGCCGTCCACTCCAATGTTTCCCGTGGCACGTTCTGCAAAGTGTTTATTTTTGCATCAGAGCTTGACAAAAACAAAGTGGTCACGTGGGTGCATTGTGAGTCCAGCGTTTGGCAGTTTATGTAACACGTTTTTGTGCAAGAATCCTGCCAAGAAGAGACACAGAGAGGTTCTGCAGCAGCTGCCGCCATATTCAGTAATATAAACACACAGCCTGGCCCGCACTCACTGTACTGTCAAATGCAGGGCTGGGGATATAAGTGACTGACAGTGGTTGTGTCATTTGTCATCTCTTTGACTGTTAGGGAAGGATAGAGTGTGCAAATGTTATGTCACATTGCTTTTTATAGCGCCCATATTGAGTAGGCGTGCTGTAACAATGACACGCTAGGACATTTGAGGCATTTTTTGAGCAAGATAATGTATATTAGCCACAAATTCTGATTAAAAGTTTTCAAATTAGTGGTGAAGGTGAACACTCCAATTCCCATATGTGTTCTGAGTGTCCAGAGCCCTCTAAAGATGTGTAAAATGGCAAGTTAGCGAATGATCATGTGCAACCAGGAGTAATTGGCCAATATCGAGGGAGTACCCCGCCTAAGGGACATAGTTGCTGGTATACACTTTAATCTCCAATAATCTAATAATGAAATAACCTGAAGAACAGAGTTTAAGATACCACATGAAGTATTCAAGCGGCGACTGGCAGTAGTAGAATATCTGTGAATGGCTCTTGTAATACTATCTCACATAGGTTGTATTAGGTATGCATGAGAAGAAGACGCACTCACCGAGCGTGTCCCAGATTTTTGTTTTCTGCTCTGTGTTTCATCACAGAGATCCAAGAGCCTCCGGATTCTGTCACCAACAATTAAACTCAGGAGGGGGTGGTGTTTTATTTGTAATGGTGACTCACGTGCAGGTCAAGTTTTCCAAATAAAGTGAATACTACAGGGCAAGATGAGTTGATTTTATATGTGGAAAGACATTGTTTCACTGTTATTGCTTGCATTTCAGACAATATCACATACTTCTATAGAACAGCAGGTCTGTAATAATTAAATGTGTACTATGTAACCGTTCTTGTGAAGGATCATCTACTTATATACAGTACATGGAGATGTCATTACCTTATCTAGAATGTCCCTCAGTCTGGTGGTTACAAAGTGAACCAAATTTGTTTACATAGAGGCTAAAGTTTTGTTGTAGTGAGTTCAAAAGCTTTGTCAACAACATATGAAAACACTGTGTAATCAATAGTTTAAACTGCCTCTTGTTCCCCTCTCAGAGTATGACATCAGATTTGAATTAGCAATAATACATGAAAAAGCCTTTGGATGACCTTAACATTACTGGTATTCCTTAAATAAATCAAGGTGCTAATACACATCTAATTATCATTACGAATATTTTCCAATCGGACGTCTATTGAGAACACTCTCTGCTCTATTTGTGTGTCCTACTTGCATTTATGGGGCATTGGCTTGGTCAACATAAACATAAAGTGAAGAGGTGTATGGTGCCAACACAGATTGCGGTATGGCTCCCAAATTCTATTTTCCGCCCCAGAGAACATGACGAGGAGGTGGACTCGTTCAGTTTATTAGGTAAAGACAGACCCAGACTTTGTGGTGACCTCAGACAGGAGCTATGGATGCTGATGTCATTCTGTTTCCTTCTTTCTATGGGGCAAGTGTGAGGGAGGCGAACTGTGGTGGTTGTGGTGGTTGCTGTGTGGGGGAAACAAACTATTACCCTAAACTACTACCATGTATGTCCCCAAAAAGAAACCTGAAAGTGAAGAATATTGTTTGAATATAGTTGAAACTCTAAAATGTTATTGTGCAAAGAGCAGAGTTACAGCTTCCTGTTTACAACCGACATTCAAAAGGATATAAATATATACTGTGTTTTGACTTGGTAACAGCTATGGCAACCGTGCTTGATTTTCATCTCTGAAACACAACGAAAATGCCTCAATGTTGTTAAATATGCTTGTATTGAAAATAATAATAATAATAATAATAATAATAATAATAATAATAATTTCGAAAAACATATATCCTTATATATGCAAGTGAGCTCGCCTCTCCACAGATCTGACCTATAACTTGGCCTGGTGGCACCATCTGCTTTTCTCCCTGGGAATAAATCAGTTTATCAGTGGTGAATCTTTAATGAATTATACAGCCTGGGGTAATGCTATGCTACCAGTTATGTTTGATGGTCAGAATGTAAGATTACAGGATGTATGATGCAACAGTCCTAAATATGTTGAGCATTGGTTGCCTGGGATCCAGACTGGTTATCTCTATATTGTATTGTACACATCTTCATAGTATAGTTAAAGTATTGGTGGCTTGTGTATTTATGGATGGCCCGACAAATGCGTGACTGATCATGTATCACGACTATGATGACCAAAATAATTGTGATTAACAATGATATCACAATAATTAAAATAGCTGATGGTCTAAAAATTTAATGGATATTAATCATTATAAATAATATAATCATGTAAATAAGATTATGAATACTTATGTTTAAACAACTATTATAGATCTGGACCACAAGAGGAGAACATCATGGATAAGTAGCTTTTCCCTGAACAATCTGGGGGTAAAACGGCGATTATCTTGGTTGGTGATTATCATGATTATAAACGATCGATTAATGTTAACTCTTTTTATTGCGATAAACGATACTGCTGCTTATCGTGCCATCCCTAGACTTGACCAAAACACCAGCAAAAATACAAGTACAAAATCTATCATTATATTCCTCAAGTCTGCGCTCTCTGAGGATATTAGTTCTGTACTGTTTGTATACACATGCATTTCAGATCAGTTATATAAAAAAATGAAAACATAAAATGAAAACATTGGTATATTATATATATATATATATATATATATATATATATATATATATATATATATATATATATATATATATATGTGTTTTAATTTTTTTCATTATCAAAGACAAATAAGTTGTCACTTTATCAATGAGTTTTACAGACAGACTTGTAAACCTGGCCAGTGTTTATGTAGCGGCGTTCACTGTCCATGATGGTGTCCCTGGTTACCGTAGTTACTGTGTTACATCCAATAATAAAATGACAAGCTTGCATTCCTGAGCAGTGTCTGGGAGAAGACAGCGGCCTAGTTATACAACAGATGGGCTTCCTGCTGCCTTTAACTCAAACTGATAATTTGAAACGATTTCTTATGTACTCTCAAAAGTGAACTTGTAAAACATAGACTTATTGTCAGTAATGTCTTGTGATTCAGGTTTTAGATTAGACAAGATGGAGATAACTTTTTTGGTATTGTAATTGTTTGGAAAATGTAATCATGATTAAAATATGTGTAATTGTTCAGCCCTAACCCACAAAAACATTGCTGAATTTCAAAACCATCCAATTAATCAAAATAATTGCAACTAATCAACCACTGAAATAATCGTTGACTGTTTCAATAATTGCTATCTGGATTATAAACAGACTCTACACATGCCGTTTACTAAAAAAAAAACAGGTTTTATCATTATGGTAGCGCTGTTCATCAAATCATAACAAGAGAGACATTTTGTGATTACTGATAAATCCTTAGAAAAAAATCTCCATTGGACAATTGAAAGAATTAATAATAATTCAAGTAATCGCTGACTAAACAACTACTAAAATAACTGTTAGCAGCACTATCTTCCCAATTTATAGCAAAAATCTGCATATTATGGTTTAGGATACAGTAGATTGCAATCGTCTGCTCTTCTCCTTCAGGAATGACTACAATGTTCTGGCCAGCGTGCGGCATTGTTGCTATGAATAGACATAGTTCAAAATGGGTCAATTTATAGTTAAAGCACTCATCTGTGCTGTGTATGACCAGGAGGCGAGTGTATGTAAGCATGCTGTCATCCAGTCAAAGATTCTCTGGAGAGCTGTCCTCACACCAAATGGTTGTGGTGTAGCTGTGGTAAAGTGGGGCAGAGACAGACTAAGGACTAAAAAGCTGTAAAATGTTGTTGACGTGCACTTTTAATTAGGGTTAAACCTGTCACATATCACACATAAAAATATCCCTTGCGACTTGAATGTTATATAACGAACTAAATTATTCATTCAGAAATGTACAGCGAGATATTATTATTGCGGGGGCAGAGTCTATTTGAAGTGCACATGTGGGGTTTAGGTCATTCACATTAGTGCAGTGTTAATGACCTCTTATGTAGAGGCTTGTACTAATGAATAAGCCACTCGAGAACACTGACTATAAGTGAAAGAGGCTCAAGAGGTTTCTTTGTTTCACATAGATTTGGTTACTGTCAGTGAAGCACAAAGAAAGACACAAAACTACAACCACACTGAGTCGAATGATGTGAGCTATAGGTCTATAAAGAAGCAGGCCCTGTGCAAGCAAACGCAACAACACACATGTTTGGATGGATACGTCATTGCCACATAATTACAGTATGTTGGGGTAGATTGACTATTGGCATGGTTACAGTCCACAATATATGCACAATTACACCAGCAATAGCTAACTCTAAAAACAAAATTGTAAAGGGTGTTGTTGCTGGTCCAAAGCATTTAAACAAAATTGTCAGAAATGCCTCCATGGAGATGTTGTTGCTTTGCCTGGAATGTTCCAAAGTAGGGTTTTAACTCACTAACTCATGGAGACAAGCAGGTAGCCATAGTTGTCGTCCACTAGAAATGTTAAGCAGGGGTGCTTTAACTTAGAACCAAAACATATAAAAGACTAGGACTTTGTTTCACATGACATCACAACATTATATTGTTGTTTATCTCTTATTTATTCTTATTGTTTTTGACAAATGTGCTGTTTCGTCAGTATGCAACAATCGAAATATGTGCCCTATTGTTTATGAACTAGTTTCCTTGAGATGTATTGGCGATTTACATTGTTATGGTGCAGATGGTGTAGCATGAGTTTCAGTGTCAATACCTGCTGTAGAAAAGAAACTAATTTGAATTTTAAAATGAAATGTTATATCTTTTGAATTGAAAAAGCTTCTCTTGAAGTCCCTCAAATCCAGAAGTAGTGATTTCCCTGAAACCCCTGGATAGTGAACATCCCGGAAATCCCTGAAATAAATGGATTACCTTTACTCCCCATTATTAGAAAATAAAGAGATCTAATTTGAAACTGTTGCATCTCTGTAGGCTGCGTCTGACATTTTAATACTACAAACCTCTTCTGTACCGTTACTGACAACCCCTTGAGATGCATTCCTATTTTAATTACACGTTAACTTGTTTTACCCTTGTGACTAAGAGCTGAATGACTACAATAACTCACAATCCCGTTTGTCTTGGCCTGAATGTGCGATGACATATGACTTCAAACTCAGCCATCCACAGTGTTGTCCGCGATGTCACTGAGCGTTTGTTTAAAAAAAAAAAACAAAAAAAAAAACTTGTCTACTGGTCAAGCCTGCGAGGCCACCAGCTCTGGACAATGGGCTCCCAGTGTCTGAAGCGCTGAATGCCATTATTGACAGACAGTGATAATCCCACCAAGAATATACTTTGTTTTAATAAAGGCTGAGAATACAATGCTCTTGGTAGATCCTTGGTACTCATTGACTGTTGCACAGACTGGTTTAGTGGATGCTAGTGATGGGGGGCAGAGACAAACCCATTTACGTTCGTTTACATGCTTCCATTGGGGGTGTGAAGTCACTTTATGGGGACTGTAGAAGGTTGAGACTCTGCGGGCAGGAGCAGATCGTATAGTGAACGAGACACAGGATCTTCTCTTGGGTTAGTTTGCCGTTTATGTCTATTTCAAATAACTAATGCTGTTAAATTAGGATTGACAATGCCATGGTAACAAAGGATGCTTAGCTCAGTATGGGAACAGCTGGAAGGTGAGGAAAAGATTAACTATTATTTGCAATTTTTTAATTTTGTTGTGGTTTTTTGCTTGTATATATGGTTAATTACTAAATATCTTGCTTTGCTGCTCGAATTGTAAAGTGCAAATCAATATGTTGAAATATGGAGGTAATAAATGTTGCTTGTTCTTTATCTGCAGTGACCAAGATAAGATGCCTGAATCCTTGTGTACAATAAATGTCTTGTTGAATAGGCAGAGGTCAGATTAATACAACAAAAATCAGATTTATTGACGTGTGAATGCAATAAAGTACAACAAAGTAGTTTCAAAATGATTTGTGTTTTGTGTTTTGATGTTTTGATGTTTTGATTTTTGTGTTAGCAGAGCAGTTGTCATTGGTGCATATAGCATGTGGCGTTTCCTTGTTTAACCCCTCCCCTTTACGTTCATGTTGTGTACCGACACATCCTCTCACGTCTTCACCTTTTGGTCTCATATTTTCCACAGCACAAAGAGAAAACAAAAGTCATCCACACTGAGCACTGCACAAAGGGACACGGGTTTCTGCACAGGCATGGCAGACCAGAAGTAAGTCTGGAACAGCACTTTCATTACTCTGCTTTAACTTTTCATTCCTGTTTGAGCCTTTAAAACTTATATTGGCACTACTGTTAATGTGCTGCCTATAAACTAGCAGCTTAAGAAACCCTACAGTCATTTTGATGGGCAGAAAGACAAGGGTACTTTTAACAAGTTGTGTCTTGACCTTATTATCAAAGCACACTGTTTCTCAAGACATGCAGCGCCACAAAGTGTTTGGTTTCTACAGGATGTGGTTTGTTTTATAGCTAGAAACATTGCACTTGATTTGAACTCATTGTAGCTCTAGGCTTGCGGTTTAGTGGATGTACTTGCCAAATGTGTCACTCTCAACTAGGAATGATGCAGAAAAAAAAGTGAACCGTGATCGTATCCCAGTGACGATATGCTATTTTGGTTAAATCATCATCATTTGTGTTTAATCCAGCTCAATGTTCAAACAAAGACACTTTTCCCACCCATTCCTCCTATTGGTCAGCCTGTATGGCTCTGAGTGAGTGAAGGGTGGATTTAACCAATAATAAGTGAGTGTTGATTCAGAAGCAGGAGATAGCTTTAGTCGCGAAACCATACAATTGTGTTCTGGCTCTGAAAATAAAACAAATAAAGGGGTATTAAGTAAGTCAAATGCAAGGACATTTACTTAATAAATGTATGCAACAGTTCTCTATTTGGGTCAAATGGGGACATATTAGCCACATCTGTCAGTACTTAAAGGAACCGTGTTTAAGATTATGATGATGACCTATCTGTGTCCCTAGATAATATAATTCACTGTTATTTTATAAGTGTGAGGCTGATTTAATCTTAATTACAAAAACATTGGACATGATGTCTAAGTTTATGTTATTATTTGACTGTTTTTCTCAAAGCAATTCTCCAATCAGAAAGCAGAATGGGCCTCACGAGGATCTCATTTAGTCCAATCCAGTGTGTTTTAACCTGTGCGTCACCACCTAAAGCGCAGCTTCTGCCCCAATCATGAACCAGTGCTAGTGCAGCGTCTGCAGCTCAGTGAGGGAATTCTGGAGGTTCTGAGCTGAACAGGCGCCATGACGGGTCCATAAACTAAGAATGAGAAAAAAAACGTATATGTGTCCTCCAGCCGCAGCTTGGCAACACAGGTTCGGTTGTGATTGTAGTTCTTTTACATACAGTTCCTTAAATTTCTCAACTTTACACCCCACAGAGACAACATAGGCGACTTTAAGGTCCAAACAGCTAAGCACCCGAACATCAGCTCTGTCCCCATGAGGCCCCACAATGAACACTCCCGCGACCGCACCTCCAAAAGGCTCTCCACTGAGTCCAACGGCACGAGCGATGGAGGCATGGGCTCGTCCACACCAGTGGAGATCACAGCTTTGGAGGAGTCGTTCCGGCGCTTTGCCATCCACGGAGACACTCGAGCCACGGGCAAAGACATGCACGGCAAGAACTGGTCCAAACTGTGCAAGGACTGCGGCGTGATCGACGGGAAAAACATCACCCTGACTGACGTGGACATTGTCTTCAGCAAAGTCAAGTAAGACACGAGATAATTAACATGTCTATATTTTGTTCATATGATGTTGGAACTTTTAAAAGAACCATTAGTTTTTACTCTAACGCATAAGATTTCAGCCAAAACATTAACTAGAATAGAAGCACTTATTTTATTATGGGTGTTTTTATTGCACTAAAACCTTGAAAAACATGTATCGATTTTTCAGCAACAGTGAAAATCACACAAATAAAAAAACTTAAATAAAATACCATGAATAAAACAACAAAGTGTGGAGTTACAAGATGCAGTGTTGCTTTAATATTGAGGTAGAGAGCGAGCCAGAATAGTGTGGTTGAGTTTTCAAAAAATCAAATCTAAATGCAAATTGCTTTCGACTTGGCATATGGCTTATCAATTCTGTCAATATTGGGCTTTTGCGAAAAGTTAAATGTTTTTTCTGACATTAAAAATAGTATTAAAATGTCTTTGGGAAGTTATATTCAAAAGGTTGATTCTATTCCTGTTGTGGATTTTCGGTTATTTCCAAAACAGCACATCTCCATAGTTATTCAGGCCCCTCCATCTGAAAACACTGTAATTGTAGTGCCATGTTCTCTTGCTGCTTGACCGTTTTGTTAGTTATTTGATTGGAACTCACTGAAAACTTGTCAGTGCATGGTTTAATATGGCATTTATATTTATATGGCATGTCCAAGCACATTTGCGCTAGAGGATTATAATGATGAATGATTGCACCTTTTGGACAATATGCTATTCCATCTTTTTTTTTTTACTTCTCAACTATTGACACAGTTCACCTTGGATAAAATGAGAGACATTTACACACTTCTTACATTACAAATGTGTGTACAGCTGTATTGACTGAGTGATTATGGCAGCAATAATGTTTTGGACAAATAATTTAGCTAATAATAGTAATGTTGCTGGTATTTCAAAAACATTTATAAAAAGTACATTTTGGTTGCTTGAATGATCTATCCTATAAACTCCAGTCAGGGAAGTCCTTTATGTCAACATAACACTGACTCATTCGGTACAACCTACAACAGAGTGCGCCTTGTCGCAACCAAAGCACAAGAAAAGGTTTGGCTGTTATTTATGTACAGTTTTTTATCTTAAATAACTGCAGCATTTTAACGCATGCAATTACAGTATATTGTACTATATTATATTTGCTTGTCCAACATCACAGAGATAGTTGGTTGGGGAGTGTTTTGGTGCTTGTGTTGCCCTCCTCCCAGCTTGAATAAACATTATTCTGCTACAAAGCACCAGAATAGGATATGATCGCTGCAGGCCATTCATCACCAGATCTCGCTGCATGAGAGGAAAGGCCACGCAAGTGTGCTTGGAAATCCACCCATGATTTAACTGCGCTTTTTATCTTTAGATGGTGTCTTTTATATTGTACCGCATTCTGGCAGGAATAAGTGTATACTTAGCAGTAAGAAGAGGTGTTAAAAACTGTGCAAAGACAGTTTTGTTCTATTATTTAGGAAAACATTTCTTATAAAAAACAAAAGTGGCCTATGAGTCACTGACACCATTAGCTGTAATGAATGTTTACTGTTGGGGAGGATTTGTTGGATATTCAGCAGCAACACTTGAGTGGACAGTTTTTCGTTGTTCCTCAGCTGTCCAATCTCACTCAAAGGTCTATATCTGAACATTTGATGTAATACAATAACATAAATATTGTCAGAGCAGTAAATATTGTTGTTTCTATGTCATGACATGCAGTCTGGGGGAGGTGCTGATTTTATGCACCTTTCACTCAGGGCATGACTGAGCCAGGAGACGGTTGCCATGCCAGAGATGCAGACATGAACTTTCCTTTTAATCAGTGTCAAAGCACTTTGCTTACGCATGAGAAATAAAACAACTTAATGAGCACCACTGGCTAATGACAGTATGGCTCAATGGATGCACATTTATCGTGAGAGTGAAGGTCTGTGGTGTCTGCCTCGTGGAGGCAAACTGTAATCTGGTATAGACTTATTTTAATGAGATGTATTTTACCTTATCATTCAAGATGTTTAGTTATTTATTTGCACCTGGTGCCCAAACTCTGGTCCATTGTAGAATAGCCCAAATGTTCACTCCACATCTTCATTCCCTCACAAAGTCCACGGCCACAATTGCAACACAGCGGGGCAAACTGCCCCCCGACTCAAAAACCATAGAGGTCCCCAAGTCTAGCAATACTAAATTTAAAAAACACAAGCTATGTCCTTAATAAAGGTGCAGACAGGTGCGGACAGGTGCAGACAGATGAACAGGTTCCCCTGGCTGTTTGGAGACGAACGTTACTGGTATGTCCCACTGCTGTGTGGGTTGGGTTGTCAAAAGTATGAAAAGTTAGATATTAATCAATACTAAAACTAGTGTCAACACTACATACTCATTTGAGCAAGTATCGATAGTAAAAAGATCACTTATGGAGATGTTGCACAAATTTAGAATGATCTTGAGCTACACCAGACCACACGGTTTAATAAAGGGGTAGATCCCTATTTGTCCTCCGGTTGTGTGCTTGTGATGGTTTTGTCTGTTCATGTTCAAAATGTTGGAGAGAAGCATTTGGGTTGAAAACTGGGCACACGACTTTGTTTACAAATTGGCAGCTGCCGCTCACGTGTGTGGGAAAAGACAGTTAAATGTGCAGTAAAGCCAAACCTGTGTTTACCGTAAATGGTTTCTATGATTCGTTGCCCCGGCACTTTACGGGCTGCAGTTGTTTAGGGAAGTATCTCCAAAGCAGTGTTTGTGTTTGTGTTACCATGAGCCTTTCACACAGGAGTGAGTGGGGAAACGGACACTAAGACACATTTAAGATCAGATGTGCTTTCAAGAAGATACAATTCAGACCTTATTTATACGTAGATTTTTCCAATAGCTACAGAATTTGAAAAAAGGGTCACACACCTTTATTCAACTGTAAAAGCATTCCAATTATACGAGGTAAAAGTTTGTAAAGGTTATTGTAACAAGGAACCTCCCACTGAACTGGGAAGCACTGCACATACTGGAAGACGAGCTCCGACTGTTCCCAGTGCTCCCTCATTGTTTATGTCAGTGTTCGGGCCATCTCCACACTGAGGGATCGCACACTGCTACACAACTGTCTGCAACCATTTCAAACTCAACAGTCTGACCTAAATGTGAGCCCCACTGCGCCTGGAGCAAAAGATGAGCACATGCTGTATTTTAGCCTCTTACTACTCCAGGATATCATACTGACAAGCATTTTCTGTTTACGTTTCAGGAAGAAATCGTGCCGAACCATCACCTATGACGAGTTCAAGGTGGCGCTTGGAGAATTGGCGAGGAAAAAGTACAAAGAGAAGAGCGGTGAGGAGGCTGAGGCGGAGGTCTTCAAACTAATCGAGGGAAAGGGACCTATCATCGCAGGAGTTACAGTAAGGACTACGTTCATCTGAATCGAAATGCGTCAGAAACTAGACTTACACTTCGAGATGTTACGATTATTCGGTTAATCGATAATTGGAATTATTCAGGTCACAATTTATATCTTAAGAACTAAAAAATGATAATTGTGAGAATTGTAGGCAACAAAAATGTGTTCATTCCGTTCAATTTATACTTAAAAAGTTAAGTTACATGAAAAGGTATTTTTTACTTGGCTGTTTATGTGACAATATCATTACTTTCTCATTCAGAAAGTTTGTAATCTTAGACCTGTGAAAGAAAGCAAATTAAAAGGATGTCAAAGTTGTTTAGTCAAAGTGCCAACAATAACATTTGATGTGTGTGAAAGTTTAAGAATAGCTTATAACTTATAGTAAATATATATATAGTCCTCGAAAGTCTGAATTGCAATCCAAATGACATGCATTTACAACCACAAAACAGAGCAACCAGGATCTACATATAAAATGCTATCAATTAAACTATCACTGCCAACAATATATTTGTTGGAATGGTTGGAATGTTAGAATTATTAATATATTGTCTGATTCGAAATGATGAAAACTGCTAACAAAAAAATTTAAAAGACTAAAAATGTGTCATGTAATCTTTCAAACAAGGGTCAAAAAGTAAATTTTACAGTTACTTTTGTGCAATACTTGAAGCTCAACCTATACATTTACAAGCACATATGATCAGATAATCATCATCAGGACGATAAACAAATACAATATTGTTTGTCCTCATCACCCATGTCGCTAGTATCTCCCTATAAGTGAACTCATTTCATAAGTCTTGTTTTGTCTCTTGTAGCGAGCGGTGGCCTCTCCCACCGTGAGCCGTCTGACCGACACCACCAAATTCACCGGGTCACACAAGGAGCGCTTCGACAACTCGGGACGCGGGAAGGGCAAGGCTGGGCGGGTCGACATAGTGGACACATCGGGATACGTCTCCGGATACAAACATAAAGGGTCATACGAGAAGAAAGTCACCAAAAATAATGAGGGAAACCCATGTGAGGATAAGAAGTAGGAAAAATAACACTTGACCACCTAGAATAATTTGCTATTAAAAGAGCTCTCAAATCAAGCACAAAAATAGTAGGTATTGATCTACAGCATTTTCCCATTCTTCTATGTGTATGAGAGAGAGTTGAGTTTGTCTCGTTGTCATGAAAGTGTGAGAACTGGAAAACTGTTTACATCTATTTTTACAAAGTCACCAGCTGGTACATTCCTATCTAATAGTGAGATACTGCCAAAACACTGAAAATGCTATGCTTTCAATATTGACACTGTTAATATAGGGTCATAGGTTAATTATACAGCAAAATAATGAAGAGCGTGCCAAGAAAAAACAAACAATATGTTAGACGCTGCACTTTTAATGGAAAATATCAATTCCCATGTTTAGTAAATTTTATATTTAGTTAGAGACGTATAAAGTATTTCAGGTAGTTTAAACATCGGTGCCAGCTTTTGATTGATGGATCAGTATTTATTAATTTTCAAAAGCTACTCTGATTCTAATATCTTTTGGCGTGTTTGTGTGTCATTTCCATTTAATATATATTTTGATATGTTACCGTTAACCTGCCTTCAGCTTAGAGACTAGAGTTTGCCAAGACTTTATTTTTAAACTTAGAAAACAAAAACATGTCATATCTTTTGTGGATGTTTATTACATAGAACCATTTCAACTATGCCTGCTACGGGTTTTTCCTCTTTTGTCTACCCTTTTATACTGGCCAAAAACCACATGTCACTTAACGAATTGGTGAGCGCAGCTGAAGAAGGAAGCTCCGAGCTAAATTGTACAAGATTGTATTTTTTCCATTTTCGAGTATCTCTCTTCCTAAAGTGGTTATATTTGTGGTAACGTTGCTTATTTTATGACACTGGCGTATTTTGTATTCGATTTTATGTTCATGTGTTGCCGTACTTTGTGCATGTTCTGTATATTGCATTTGATTCAGAAGCATATAGAAGACAGTGATGGTTTGTCATATCATGCTTGGACTGCTGTGCCTGTTGTCGCCACTGGACGGATAAAAAAGATCCCAAAAAAAAAAAAAAAAAAAAAAAAAAAATAATTGCTGTGTGCAATAACATGTACAAGCTGTAATGCATCATTTGTTTTCATCTACTGAGCCAGGCACAAGGAGAAAAAGCGTTTACATAAAAGGGAAAAAGAGATGCTACTTTTGTAAATGGGTATTTTTGCATCCTAATAATGACAGTATTTGTCAAACTACCTGTAGCCTAAGCTGATGAAGAATCATGCATCAATGACTGACTAGCAGCTTCAGTGTTTTACGTTTGCTACAGTAGTGCTTTAATGTGGAGGAAGTATTGTCTATTTTTTCATATACATTTAACGTACTATTTTGCCCTGGTGCATGCAGTGTGTTTTACTCTTCAAAACTTTTAATGTATGTTAATGATTTGTAATGCATTTAAAACAATAAATCGCCCCTCTCCTCTGCCATTTGGGTCTGTAGGGGTCCTTTAAAATACCGCTCATTTCACATTTAATTTGACATTTACCAGGAGGGTCCGGTACAGTGGTTCTCAAAGTTTTCACACCAATTAGAGCTCGACCAGTTATTTTTGGGTCATGGCCGATGCTGATTGCTGATACTTTCAAACCTAGAAAGCAGCCAATAAGCTTTGTCAATTATTTGATCATTTCCCACGAAATATATGGTTTTACATTACGACAAACTCAGTTTTTACTGTGTATATTGTGAACTGCTTTGCATAGTATAAGTTTATTAATGAAATAACATACTCTGTTTTATTCTTAACCCGTAAGGGAGCTGTGTAATCAGATTTAGTGTAGTTTCTTCTTAGCACTAAAGTGTTAAATAAGGCTTTATGTCTTTCCTTTCAACAGTTCTAGTGGCCTATGTTGGCAATTTAAGGCTGATAGATGACCAAAAAGTGGTTTCTATAGACCAGATAGAAACCAGATCTACA